>OX101752.1:103077529-104566578 GCA_944452675.1 Tachina lurida
AAAAGCTGACACTAGTTAAAAACAAGAAAAGGATAAGTATTTTCCCTAATCTTAAAAAAGTTAAGGGAGTTTATATATGTTTATAAAATGTGACAATGTTTTGATTAATGACGTTATGACGTTTAGATAATTTTTCTTTAAATTATTTACATCTAGAATACGGACGATTGTTTCGTCCGTTTGGTATATCTAGTTATTATAAAATCACGTAGTATAAATTAATCATTACATTTAAACGTTTACTTCCGTTTTATAATTTAGGTGTTAAAGTCAAACAAAGCTATTTTTATAATATAAAAAATATAGCTCATGTAATAATAATGTAATATTGTTAAGTAATAAAAAAAGAAAAAAGTTCTAGGTAATAATTATAAAATGTAATATTATTACATTCATTATCCAAACACATATGTAAGTGGATAAATAGTAAAATATATCGTCGTGTGGTTTGCCGCAGTAATAATGTATTTTTAATATACTTTGCGGCAAACCAGTAATCACCCGACGATATGTATATATACGCTAACACTATCCAGCAAAAATCGAATGATGAGGAAATATAGCCTTTTTCACGCCTTTTAAGATGGTATATGTCGTTTTTTTGCACGTGGCCCGGTTTGATGCATTAAACACATTCACCACAGCAGGCTACACGAACACACGACTTCAAATGCCGCTAGCAGCATTTGTCGCCTCGTAGCCAGCTACTTAATTATTTTGGAGACGGCAGCAGCACCATCTGCAGCTGATATTCAAGTACAAATACATAGTTCAGTATTGCCACTTTCATATATTTTGCATTTATAAAAATTAATTTTTCTTTTAAAATGTACTTATTTCACATAAAAGTACAATAATGAATCAATTTATTCTTTACATCAATTTTTGGATATTGTTTCTAGTAAATAGTATGAAATAATTGTACGATATCATTCATTCACCATTTTGTATTATACTGGTAACACTGCATTTGCTCATTGTAGCCAGAGAAATAGAAATTAATTTAAAGTTAGCGACAGCTACAACGGTGGTCGTGCAGTCGTGTAGCCTGCTGTCGTTAAAATAATTGTTACCATAAGAATGTGTGTATTCTATTTTTGACAGATTGTAGCCCGTAGCCTGCTGTGGTGAATGTGTTTAATGCATGAGAGTTATAGGCAAAAATTGAGGAAAATATTGTTTCGAAAAAGGTTGTTGAAAAATTTTGTTCGAAACATTAATTATCCAGCAAAAATCAAATGATGAGGAAATATAGCCCTTTTGACGCCCTATCAGACGGTATAGGTCGTTTTTGGCACGCGGCTCGTTTTGAAAGTTGTAGGCCAAAAACGCAGTAAAAAGTTTGTTAAAAAGGTACAGAGTTTGCTGAAAACCAAGAAATGTATTAAAATTAGTACTAAATTAACAACCAATTTTATGTGGTTACCATATAAATTAAAAATTTTGTGCAGAAGTACATTTTTTAACTTGGCAGCACTACATGCCTGCAATGCTGCAAATACTAATTTTTCTCTCCATAAGAGAGGATTATTTTGGGTCTCTCTGAGAAAACCAGAAAAGTTTGTTCAAAAGTTTGTTATCTTCACGGAGATCAAAACATTTTGATATTTTCGAACTTCGAACGCAACCATTACCCTACGTTTACACATGCAAGTACCTTGCATGCAATCTCTGTGTACGTATTATCAACAAAAATTTCGCACAAATGGCAGACTGTCTTGCAACTTGCATGTTTACCTTTTAGTGCAGAGTTGTCCATAACATAAAAAAGTTTAATTTTAAGGGAACCATAAAGTATTGAACTTTATTCGTATTGTTTCAATGTTATTTATGTCTAAAAAATTAATTAACTGCTTTATTTATGAATATTTAAGAAAAAAAATATTAAATTATCTTTTAAATGTATTTAACTTGAGAGTTACACGATCAAGTTCTGCCTTTCTAATTTCAATACATTCAACCTTTTTCACTAATACATTCACACTTTTAGAATTTGATGCGACTTTGACTTCAAATTTTCTTTCCAATTGTGTATTCAAATTTATAGGAAAAAAACAACTGACAACAACTTCAATGAGCACACTTTTCGTTTTTGTTTTCAAATATTCTGCGGGCATAGTATTTTTGTTTTCTTTTATTACACGTAATGTTATATTCCTCCTAAAAACTTTAATTAACTTTAAATAAATATTATTAGGAACAAAAATATGTAAAAAATATGATGATGTGTTGCAGTTTATAGACCTAAATAGAAGCCATGAAGTTGTGTGTTTGTTTGTGGCATATTGAAAATAAATTTGATTGGAATTTGCGTGCGGCCTACGTCACAGCTATCAATTTAAATTACTTTTGACAACCAGTATGTGTGAAAAACTTGAAAGCAAATCTTGGTCGTGTAACTGTAGCATAAAATGAGTAAAAACTCATATAACATTACACTGCAGTTAATTTGTGTTAAAGTATTAATAGGGCAACTCAGTTAGCTAACTTTCCATTTACTTGCTACAAGTTCACCAAGTCACTGTCTTGTAAAATTCCTTGGCAGTTGAGTTGGAAGTAGACTGCAAGTGCTGAAAGTGTAGATGTATTAGTAAAAGAGTTTGAGTGTATTGAGTTTTTCGAACTTGCACCTGCATGTGTAAACCCTAGGCAACACCTTTTTTCAGAACTATAACACAGCGTCTATATCTGATATTAACTCTGATAGAATATGAGAGAGAACGTCGGCAGAATAAGGAGAAAAATATATTTACATTAATCCCAGCAAGAGTGGTGATGGCTTTAGCTATCTAAGTTTCTATCAGTTTGTTAAGGCCAATGTGGAAAAAGTGATGTAAACTTTTGTATCCGTGTGATTTTGCATCTTTGTCTAACTAATTAAAAATATCTACTATGGAACATATATATCTGACCTGCTTACTCTGCCGTATTTTACTTGGCATTGATGATGCATGCGGTAGTCACGTCTGACTGATCACACGTGATGTATATAACCGTCATAGGAAACTATTCACACCTCCATAATTACATTAATAAACACAATTTTTATGTTATATAAAACGTTTATTGTTATAAAATAATATAGAATTAAGTAAACTATTTAAAAATTAAGCATAATTATTAAAAAAACACAAAATAACGTAGATGGTATCTGCCCCTTCATACTGTTTTGAACCACCACCACACTTTGTTTTATAAATCTCTAAAATTTTAAAAAGAAAAGTATGGTTTAAATTAAACATTGTAAATTTATTTTATTTACTATTGTATTTACTTAACTTTTTTAACACTTCTATATATTTTAATTACACAGACCGAACGTATTGTATATTTTACAAAAAAATAAAATGTTTTTAAATTTTTGGCATATACATATTAGATGTTCCACTCTTACATATATGTTAGAGTAGAGCAACTAGAGCAATCGAATGTCACTGTTGATTTTAATATAAAATTGTTGTTGTTGTATAAATTTCGCTTTGTTTCATATCAGAGAGACTGAGAAATTTTAAAACGCACCAAAATGGAGAAAAAAACGCGCCGTTTATAAAAAAAACGCACCAAGTTTAGAATTTTTTAATTAGAAAAAATAAAACTTCACAAAAAAAATGTATTTGCTTCTATTGGTTTGTACTAGACAATACATTATTTTTATTTCATAAATTCTATACAATACTTTTCAAAAAGAGATCAACCATTAGTAGTAACATAGCGTCTATACCTGATATTAACTGTGATATAATATGGGAGAGAACGTCGGCAGAATAAGGAGAAAAATATATTTATATTAATATTAGTATCTATGTAGGGGAAAACGAACTATTGAAAATATCATAATATTTCATAATTATCATGCAGTCGTGCAGTAAACATCTCCGTTTATTGTAATAATAATATGTGTGTCATAAAAATTTTGACATTTCCTTAATACATCGTGTATAATTAAAACATTTCAGCATTATTTGTATCAAAAAATATTAATTTTCACTTTAATACACAAAACTCTCTTCACGTATATATGTATGTGTGCGTTTTTTGACACTTGATATCATAATATTGTTTTCTAAATATATATTATAAAAACGATATTATAATATCTGATATAATATTAATATAATACTAATATTGCAGTCCACACGTAATATGATTCTCTCTGATATGAAATTTGACGCGTGCTGATAGAAATATATTTGATATTATATCAGGTATAGACGCTATGTAATACAGTTTTGAGATTGAACAAGAAGTCGACAGCTTTTGCTAGGAAAAAAAAATTATGAAAATAATTATTTAGACATGAAAGAAATTTACTTGGGAATATATGCCAGGGATGTAATAAGATTTTAATAACATTTGTCTCCGAAGATAAATTCAAGGCCTGAAGCTTAATTGATCCCTACAATACTATTATATAAAATAAAAATTCTTTCTACGATATTCTAAGAATTTTGGCACTTTGTTGGAGAATGTATAAGACAGGACTGAATCTCAGCTCAAACAATTAAAGTTATTACAATTCCCTGATACACTTGAAACTTTTAGATTTTTTTAAATATCAGAAATGAAGAAAGTGACTTAGTGCCTATTCACATTATGCCTTTTTAGCCTGCCTTCTTTCGACAATTTTCTTTCAAACCCCCTACGAAAAGTCAAGCACATTTACATTAAGACTTTTTTCTTCATGACTTTTTGACGTTTGTATACACTCTTAGTGCTGAGAGTACGAAAAAACAAAGAGAAATGTCAAAAATCCCCTCGAATTTTCATTTCGTGCCTTTTGTTTTACTCCGCATGCTTCTCAACACCTCTCACCTACGAACTCAAAAAGCCTGCCTACACATGCAAGCAGAAAAGGCACAGTGTAAATTGCGTCTTAGCGGCCTTTTAAGTCCCACATTAAGTAATTTTATACCGCGTTAACTAATTTTATTTTATTTTTATTGCAATCTTCAGCAAATTTAGAAAGAGTTTTTAGTCGTCCAGTTAACTTACGAGTAAACAAAACCAAAGTAAGAAATCGGTTGAATATATCTTCTACAAGCAAATTTGGTTACTAAGGATCATTAAAACTAAGAAATTGTTATTGTTTTTACTTGAAAGTAGTAACTGATATAATAGAATTGTTTTAATACAACATATATCAAGGCGAATTCAGTATCAGGTGAACTCTTCCCTACAACAATTTTACAACAGAAAAAACAACACGTAGTTTGCTATGCTACAAAACCAATCTGTCAGATTTCTAAGCAAATTTTGACGTTTTGGTTCAAAATGCTCAATTTGGTAGCAACAGCTGATAATCAGCTGGGTTGATAAGGTCACCTCATACTGAATTCGCCTTGACATATATGTATGAACAAGTTGTATGTTGTATTGTTGACGAATTTTTGACGTTCTCGGATAATTATTTTGAGATTTTTCGCTCGAAATTCGACGAATTTACCCCTACATCATCTGGCAACTATGTATATGGCGATATATATCGATTACATATTCCTTTATCGATATTGGGGTATATCGGTGTTTTTGATCATCCCTAAGCGATAACAAATTGGCCACCTCATCTCTTGTAATTTTTGTTTAGCTGTTTCAGATTAAAAGAAAAACTTTAGTTATATCAAAATGAAGTTCAAGTCTACGTTTATTGTACTTTCGTTTGCTTTCATAAGTTATACAGATTGTATTATGTTTCATTTGCAACCAAATACACAAAAATGTCTAAAAGAAGATATACAAGCGAACCAAATAGTAATGGGCGAATATGAAGTTTCTGATGTATCTGGTCAAGTGATAGATTACCGAGTAAGTATTTCTTGACCAAAATGTTAATGAACAATTAAAATTTGTGTATTTTAAGGCTGTTGATTCTAAGGGTCAAGTACTGTCCCAAAAGGAGCACATTATAAAAGGAAAATTCAGTTTTTTGTCTGAAATTTATGATACATATGAAATTTGTTTTATATCGAAAGTTCCAGCTCGTAAGTAACTATTCTTGCATGATGTTTTACGATGAAGTATAAATTAAAATAAAAATAATACTTAGATCAACGTGGTATTGCTCAGGAGGTATCGCTTGTAACCAAGAAAGGTGTTGAAGCCAAGATTTATGAAGGAGTAAGTAGTTGACATATATCCGTTTTTATTTGACCAATAACAAAGATTTAACAAACATGAAATTTATTAGCTTGCCGAAGCTTCTAAAATGAAGCCATTAGAACTTGATTTAAAAAGGTTGGAGGACTTATCGGATTCTATAGTAAGATATTTTGCTTTAATGCGAAAGCGCGAAGAAGAAATGAGGGATACTAATGGTAAGTTAAGCGGAAAGGAATAAGTATTTAATATACATACCGTTATATTTTTTCCAGAAAAAACAAATAGCCGTGTTTTGTTCTTCAGTATATTTAGTATGTGCTGCCTTCTTGGATTGGCAACGTGGCAAGTTCTCTATCTGCGCAGATATTTTAAGGCTAAAAAACTAATTGAGTAGATATATATGATAAAACAAATATTTAATATCATTTGGATTAAAGTCTTTTTACCAGTAACAGTTCTGGATATTGGCCAGGTTTACTAAAAATGTGTTTCGTCTTACCGTTTAAATTAATTTTTTTTACTAAATCAAGTTCATCTTGCACTGCCTGATGCGTGCAGCATTCATATACAGAAACACTTTTCTCATGTACGTACATATCGAGAAACGATGAAATTATTTGTTTCGCACTTTATGTGAGAGAATTTGTACGTGCTGAGATTTTTCAGTTTGATATGGCATTCAATATCGAATCGCAATAATGTCGTTATTACATCGACGATTTTACCCCAGGTTTTGTTTTTCATTCTAAATATAAATGTATATTTTAATGCATTAATATTGCCGTACAACCAAATCACATGGCGAAAAATGCAATAAATTTTTATTACCACTGCTGACATCATTACGAATATTTGTTTGCGTTTAAAGAGGGGGGAAATAAAAAACAATTGTTTCAGTAGTGCAAAATGGAAAATGTTTTATTTTTTTTATTTTATCTTTAAGATAACGTATCGCTGTTCGTGGAGAAGTTTTAGTTTTTTTGCAAGGCTCACAAAAAAAAGTGATTTAACAAACATAAAAAATATACTGAAAGTACCGAATGAACAAATAATTCTAGGAACTGAGAACAACGACGAATTTCGTCCACGTCGACGAATTCGTCAATAAAGGTCATGTCAGATAAAACTTTTGCTTCGCGTTGTGTTGAAGATTCGCTTTGACAATTAAGATGGTTATATGAAACATGTCATATAAAGTACTTTTAACGCAAAGCGAAGCAAAAAGTTAGGCAACTCTCAACTTTTTGAGTGCTTTGACAATCAGTTGGAATATTTTTCTTAATTTTTTTGACTAAACTTTTTTATAAATAAGAAATTTTGTTAAATTTACATAAAAACGAGATAAAGGCATCAGAGTAATCGAATTGTGCTGTATTTTATGCATTAAACAAAGCTGTAAAACAAAAAGTGGGTGTTGTCAAAGTTTTCATTATGTCATACCCATATTGCGTTACGCTTTCTTCTCTAAGTTAGAAACGTCACGCAAAGCGTTAAGGTGAAAGTACATAACACGCGTGTTTCGGCGTATATCCGATGTGGTATAAATATTCAAATAAAACAATACTACTTTTTTGTAATTAATATTGAGACGTAATCTCACTTTATTTACCTTGTAAAAGGATTTATAATTGCACATAGTGCTTCGTTGACTTCTAAATGACGAGTAGTAATGGATACAGAGATAAACATTAGTATAATTAGTGAAATTTTGCAAAACAATGCTTAAATACGGTTAGCGGTTTACTCGTTGAAATACTTATAAAAGGTTTCCAACAAGGTTGAAAGAAAACTACACTAAATTTGCATTAAGCACTGAGAGAAAATTATTAACCTAAACTAAGAAGTTGTACTTAAACACGCGTTAAGCTTAAGTAAGACGTGACTTAGCCATAACCAAATCAAAATTCAATTGGTTTTATGGTGAGAGTTATGGCGTTATGGAGAGTCTCTCTCACTCTCACCGTGGAAACCAATTGAATTTTGGTTTATTTATTTATTTATTATTAAAGGAGCATCATGCTTGGTTCTTTTCTTGCTCCGCTCCTTTTTTTGCGCAATGCGTAAAAGAGCAAAAAAATTCGCATTGCGCATTTACTGTGGTACACAATCCATATTTTCTTTGCAAAAGATTTTGTTGCGTTGTAATGATTATTATGATATTTTTTTATAAACAGTGTGTAGACCTTTGGCCGCTACAACAACAAATACATGAGAGTTAAAAATTAAAGGGTGTTCCAAAACGAGCAACGAAAATTGTTAAAATCCCAAGTAATATACA
The DNA here is from genome assembly GCA_944452675.1 of Tachina lurida. Classification (NCBI taxonomy): domain Eukaryota; kingdom Metazoa; phylum Arthropoda; class Insecta; order Diptera; family Tachinidae; genus Tachina; species Tachina lurida. The sequence continues at coordinate 103,085,904 of OX101752.1, forward strand.
TAAAATTGTATGTATATACCAAGGTTGGAAACCGAAAAAAATAACGGTATCGGTATTGATACCGGTACAATAATTTTTTAAATTTCGGTATCGGTATTTTTTATATTTCGGTATCGGTATTACCGGTACATACCGTTATCGAGTTTATAATACCGGTATACCGATATTACTGATAAATTTATTATTTCAGGCAGTTGACATAACAAAAAGTCTTTTAAATTATTAAATGACTCCAAAAAGGGAGTATTTTTACATTAACACATCGTCGGTTGGTTTCTGGTTTGCGGCACAGTATATTCAAAATACATTATGTCTGCAGCAAACCAGAAACCAATAGACGATGTGTACTCGTATAAAAGCATATAAACTTATTTGTTTCTATATCGTCGGTATCCTGCAAAAAAGTTCTAAGTCCACTTTTTTGTAAAATGGAGTTAATAATGCAGAAGTGTCCCAAGAGTCATATTCTATATGCTGTAAAAAACTCCCATGTCTTTTTAGAATATTTTTGTAGCTATTGTATTAAAACAAATTGTTCTATGTCCAAAACACCCAAATATGTAGAGCAAAAAGTCCCAAGTGTAATTGGGACTTTTTTGCACAATTTGTTTTCTATATTCTATTTATATTATTGCTGCAAAAAAAGCTCAAGCTTATAAAAAACAAAAATTTAGACGAAAATAGGGCTAAAAGAAACTGGTTGAAAGTAAGATCTTTTAGGTACCAAAAGATTAAACCTGGTGTAATAGAGTATAAATACGCCCATAGTGAAACCTATAAAGAAATACGTGTTTTTGGTAAAGGTCGGCCCATAAATTTGAAAAAAATTCAACATTAAAAAGGTGTATAAAAGCAACCTTCCTATAAGTATCGAAAAGAAGAAAGATTTACTTAATTTTTGTACATCAGCAGCCATACCGGAGGAGTTTCATCACTGGTACCAAAGTTTGAAGGCCCCAGAACCGGATATATATTATGAATCAGAATCAGATCAATATGAACAAATTTAATACAAAGATTATAAAAACCCCATTTTCTTAAAAAATTCCATGTCCATAAAATAATATTTGTTAATGCATAAAAACCCTATGTCCAAGATGCATTTTATTTTTGTATAAAAAGAAATTAAATAAATGAAACTGAATTATATTGTTTGCTTTCATTTTAAAGTTAGGCCATTTAATTATTATATTCTAATATAAATTTTCAAATCTAAGCTATTTAAAGATTTTTCCGGGAGCCATAAAGTTTACATCACCGATAACTCGGAAACACAATTATGCGACTTAGCACTTTTTTTTTGCAGGATAGCGACGAAATATGTTTTTATACTATTATTAAAAATAATTTATTAAAAAGGTGAAACAAGGAGACTGCAGTTCAAACTTTACACAGGTATATAAAATATACAGTTTGGTTAATTAAACAAAATAGTAAAAATAAAAGTTTTGTCTATACTAATATATTACACTGTGTGACAAATTTTGATGAAATCGAAATACCTGGGACGTGTTACTATTTTTGTGCTAAGAATTGTCGAGTATAACAATACAAATTGTATATGAAATTTTCCAGACACCTCCAAAATCTTGAGTTACGGGTAAAAACCTGGTTTTTCGTACCCGTAGACAGTTATCAACCTCTAACTAAGTTAAATATAAACGGATTTAAATTTATAAAGAGACCAAGACCTTTTCAACCATATATATCTTGTTTCAGTAAATTTCAAATATATGTCTTTATTTTTTCACCAAATATGATTTTTTCGGTTTTTTTCGACACTTCTATTTTGGATACGTTCTTAGGCAATATTTTTGTACTGGACCTACATATGGGCATTTCTCCGAGAAATTGCACTTTTTTGTCGCGTGAGTTAAATATATAAAAGCAAACACTAATACTTACATTAAGAATGACGCTATAGATGAATTGATTGCAAATATAATTACTAATAAATAAATAAAAATGTAATATTAAACTCATTTCCGATTTGTTTAAAGAAAATATGATTAAATTCATAAATCAAAAATATTTTTCGGTCGCAATTCCAAGAATTGCAACCGTCCCAATTTAATATAGAAAAATTAACTTCATTAGTAAATTAAAGCACTAAATAAATAAAATGTAACAAAGAGAGAATTGCAACCGTTCCAATTTTAATAACTTTTCACCAATAAATTAATTCGCAATGGATATTGTCAAATCGCAATTATTGCATTTCCGTTCCCAAACGAAAATGCAATATTAACATTTTTTTACTAACAAACAAAACCATAATTTTAGTTAATAAGAAAAACTTGTAATTAGGATAAGTCAGTCTTGTTCCTCCGGCTCGGTCGAGAAGTCATTAAATTTAAATAAAGATTAACAAACAAAAGAAAAGAAATAAAATTATTTTTTCTAAAATAAATCGGTTACACGAAAACATAATTGGCGCAGTCGGTAGGATCCTTTTTTTTAAGGATTCAGTGATTCGTAACATTCAACAAAAACAATTCATTGGTGCAGTGAAAGCTTAGATATAAAAACTTCAGCCAACACCATCAAAGTACAGTGAACATTTTTAACGTGAAAGTGAATCACCACAAAAAAAGCAGTGAAAGCTTAGTTAAAATTTCAAGCCAACACCATTAAAAGTGCAGTGAACATTTCTTGTGTAAAAGTGAACCACAGAAAGCAGTAAAAGCTGCTAAAATTTTCAAAATCAATCCAAAAGCTAGAAGACAACGAGAATTCGACCAAAAGAGAATGACGGAGGAACAGCCTCAAATTGCAACTGTAAATCTGATCGAGAAGCTGGCCAGAAAAGATGCCCAACTGGAACGCCTGAGGACACCATTCATGGAACTACAGCAACAACAACAGGTGCAACAACAACAACCCCAACAACAACATCAGCTCGAGAGAATTTATAAAATTGTAGCATATCTACCAACATTTACTGGTATAGGAGACATAACAATAAACTCCTTCTTTAGCAGCGTGGAGTATCTGCTATCCAACATAGAAGACGAGGAACTAAAGAGGGAAGCCACAAAGGCCATTTTCTACCGTAATATACATATGTACAAGGAGAAGCAAAAAACGTGGTCATCAACGTACAGCAACCAGACAACTGGCAGATAATAAAAAGGACTTTGAAGCTGAGATACCGCCCGAACTTGGAACCTCACCAAATCTATAGGAAAATTAATGAACTTCGAGTAAGTGAATTAGCTGTATAATTACAAAATCTTAAATATAAAAATGATGAATTAAGTGTATATTATCAAGATGATCAGTGTATAAGGTTTGATCCCGTACTCCACATTGGGAGCCCACGGCATCCCAATTTTACCGAAAACTGTTCCCGTACTCAAAGTTTGGGCAAGTAAGGGAGCTTTTGAGAGAGTAATGTTCTTCTTCTTCTTGTACGAAACTGCCCGTAATTTTTCTTTGTGCTAGTTTGGGCAAGCCGAAAAGCAATCAGCTGTTTGAAAAATAACCAATAACAAAGTAAAATTAAATTGTCCTAAACACTAAAAACATTGAAAAGTTGTATCAAAAAGGTTTATAAACAAGTGGTGAACTAAGTTTTATCAGTTTTTATGTAAAATTAAGCAACAAAACGTTCTAGTTATGCCACAGCATGTAAGTAAACGCATGGGTGTTTATGTGTGTAAGTATGTATTTACTTGTGCTTTGCCTTTTGGTAAACATTTTTGGTTTTTCTTGTTCCCGTACTTTTGTAAATTTTTTGTATTATTGAGAGAAATTATAGCTTGTTCTCATTTTACCGAAGTTTGCCCAATAAGTACGGGATCAAACCTATAGATTTGTCCAACGTAGACAGTTTACTGGTTAATATAGCCAAAGAAATAACCCAAGCAATACTATTAGCCAACATATACCCAGAAAGAGATCTAAGGACAATAATAGAAATAATGATGAAACGTAGATATGAGGATGGTTGTATTAGGCAGGAATTTAGAAAATTTCGCGGAAATTATTCCAGTACCTTTAAACAAGCAAATAAATATAATAGTTCAAAACCTAATTACAATAGAAATCAGAATTATCAGAACAAAGGACAGGGCAATTTTAATTTTAGATCCAATAATAATTACAATAATAACGAATATAACAATAGATATATGAATAATTTAGGGCAATATAGGCAGAATAATAATGGAAGAATCAACAATTTCAATAAATATTCAAACTCAGGTAATTTCCAAAGGTTCGCACAGGCAGGACACCCTGGCAGTGTTGTTAGATTTGACGATTTTACGTCATTTTGACGATTTTTTATAACGAATTTACCAAAATGACGATTGAAGATTTTGTTTCCAATATTCCTCATATTTTGACGATTTGTTGAAATAAGTATTAAGTAACATAAATAAGTATGTATGCCAACAAGTCCTTGCAGAAAAGAAATTTGATTTCGATAACACAATTTTTAAAAATTTTAATTTAATTACAGCATCAGTTATTTTAAGCATGTACTCTGAAATTCTTCCTTTACTAAGAAGTTTTTTTCAAATCTTGTGTCTAAGTCCCAGTTCACACTAGCCAAGTCTTATTGCTAAGTTTATCACTTTTTCTTCTTTGAACTTTCATCGGCGTTCACACAATGCAAGTCTTATTTTCAGCTCATATTTTTTATGGATAGTTTCGTGTATGCATGTGTGCTTTTTTACATTACGACTGAGAAAGCAAAACCGAAATCTAAAAATTTACTGGAAACGGAAACCATTGAAATCATTATGTTTTCAAAAAATTATTACAAGTGTAACTCTTTGGAATGTTACATGCATTTTTGGCTTTAATTTCACCCTATAGTTTTTATCTTTGACAATAAGGTCGATGAATTGTTTTTGTTACATAAAATAGTCTTTGATTTCTAATATGGTGTATTGTTGTTCAATAAAACGGATAATTCTTGTATGACGATTTTTCGACGATTCTTTTTGAAAATTGTGACGATTTTATTTTTAAAATTTGACGATTTTTAAAAAAAATTGTCTAACAACACTGCACCCTGGGCCAAATTTTAATCAAAACAGTTGGAATCAACCCAGGCAAAGCCAAAATGAACCCATGGAAATAGACAACATTCAAATGAATAGGCAAATAAATAAAGCGAATTATAATGAAAATAATCAGGTAAATAATAAGAATCAAGAAACCGCCCAGTTAGGAAACCCTAGAGCAAAGGACAGCCAACATCGCTTGCCCCAACCTAGGCAAGAATGAAATGGATTTTTTGAACATAATTGTGAAGAGATAAACTATGATCAATTGGCAGGACACTCGGAATCAGACCTGTGTCACAGTAAAGGTAGAATTAGTAAAATCGTATCGTGAAGTTGCGTGTCAGCTGACAAAAGCCGTACGATATGCAATGCATGTTACTAGTTATAAAATATGTGGTGGTAGCACTGCTGACGTAGAAATCTACAGAAAACAGATTTTTCTGTAGTGAAAGTAAAAAAAGCCGCATTAAAAGCCAGACAAAAAAAATGTGCTGTGCAAACTGTTACATTTTCTATAACTTGTACACAAAGTTGAACGATACGGCAAGCTGTAAAGTAGAACGATACGATTTTACTAATTCTACCTTAACACAGCTCCATCCCGACAAAGCCAGGATCAGTTTTTTTTTTTAAACGACATCAGACAACCTACCCATCATAACAATAACAATTAAAAACAAGAAATATAATGCACTAATAGACACCGGTGCAAATATAAGTTTAATTGATCAAGACATAAAAGGATTTGAGAAAATACTACTAAGAGAGCCATTAGAATTTAGTACGATAAATGGAAAAGATATAATTAGATTTGAAGTAATGACAGACGCACCTTTAGAATTTAATGTAGAGAAAAATGCGAAAATTAAATGGAAAATGACTAAATTAAAAGGAATCATTATTGGGATTGGTTTGATGAATTGTTTCAACACAATAATGGATTTAGTGGAAGGACAAATATCTTTTAATAATAAAAAAACTAGTTTTATAATAAACCTGTATAAAAATGTAAAAGTTTGTACATTAGAAGCAGCTAATTTTGATTGGAACAGAATACAATTAGACCACTTAAATAAAGAAGAATATGACGCAATAGTAAAGGTTTTGAATAATTTCAAAGGACTATTCTTTAAAGAAGGTGATCAGTTAACTAGCACAATGGAAATCCTACACGAAATTAGAACGGTGACACATGAACAGATAAATTCTAAACTATATCGGTACTCCCCACAACACGAAATGGAAGTAAGGAAACAAATACAGGAAATGGAAGAACAGGGAATAATAAGAAAAAGTTGCTCAAGATATTCAAGCCCTTTGATAGTAGTACCGAAAAAAATTGACAATTCAGGAGAAAAAAAATATAGGATCGTAGTTGATTACCGAAAACTCAACGAAGTGACTATTGACGACAAATTCCCACTACCAAATATAGACTCAATTTTAGACAAGTTAGGACGAGCTCAGTACTTCACAACTTTAGACCTCGCGAAAGGATATCATCAGATTTTAATAAGGGAACAAGATAGGGGAAAAACAGCTTTTGTGACACCACATGGACTATATGAATTCATAAGGATGCCATTTGGGTTGAAAAATGCCCCGGCAACTTTTCAAAGGCTTATGAATGAAATACTACGTGACTTCATTAACAAAACATGTGTGGTTTACCTAGACGACATTCTTATATTTATTACATCTGTTCAAGAACATATAAAATCTATAACGGACATTTTCAGAGTTTTTAAACAAGCTAATTTAAAAATACAGATTGACAAGTGCAACTTTATGAAAAGAGAGACAGAATTTTTAGGCCATATACTAACAAAGGAAGGACTCAAACCAAATTCCAATAAAATTAAAACCATTCAGGACTTATCTTTACCAAAAACCGAAAAAGAAATAAAAAGCTTTTTAGGACTTACGGGTTATTACCGTAAATTTGTGAAAAATTACGCAAAACTTGCGCAAACTATAACAAAATATTTGAAAAAGGACTTAGAATAAATACTCTAGACCCAACATATATAGAAGCTTTTGAAAAACTTAAATTACTAATAATTTCGCATCCAATTTTGAGATATCCAAATTTCGAAAAACAATTCACGTTAACAACAGATGCCTCAAACTATGCCCTGGGTGCAGTTTTATCCCAAGAGGGACACCCAATTTGCTTCGCGTCAAGAACATTAAATAATCATGAACGAAACTACTCTGCTACAGATAAAGAATTTCTCGCCATATTGTGGAGCGTGCAGTATCTACGACCTTACCTTTATGGAAGAAAATTTAAAATCCTTACAGATCATCAACCGATCAAATTTCTACACTCAAAATACAGAGGAAAAGATATGTCCCCAAGACATCAAAGATGGCTACTGAAACTGGGAGAGTACGACTTTGAAATCGAGTATATCAAAGGAAAAGAAAATAGAGTAGCAGATTTCCTAAGTAGACTTGAAAATGAGAAGGACGAAAATAAATTGAACGATACCGAATCCAATTTAAATTTCATACACAATATTGAGGAAGATAACGTATCAATGATAACAATTCACTCTGCCGATGAGAATCTTTTAGATCATTTTTTTATAAAAGAGGAAATAGTTAATAAATACAAAACTCAGATAATATTGACCAATAATAAGACAGAGGAGTCAAAAACATTACATGGAAAAAGAATAATTTATATAGCCGAGTGTGACTTTAATATAATGGGTGATATATTTAAGAATTATATCACAAAAGGAAAGATAGGCATATATTCAGAACTTTCAGATCATAGCTATAACTTAGTACAGGAAAAACTGAGAGATATGTATTCAAACGATAAACAAATTGAATTCATCAAGTGCACGATGAGGGCACAAGATATTGAAACGGAAGTAGAGGCAGTTAAACAAATATCGTTTTATCACATAAGAGAAAGCATACATTCGGGAATCAATGAAACTTATAATAATATTAAAAATAGGATATATTTTCCAAAACTTATGGAACTAATTCATCTATTAATAAACCAATGTGACCTTTGTCAACAGGTAAAATATGATAGGCACCCAATTAAAAATAAATTTCAGTTTACCGAGACACCGTCGAATAAAAACCAAATTATTCATATCGATACATATGTAATAAAAGGCCATAATTTTTTAACAATAATCGATAAGTTTTCTAAATTTGGAGCTGCTTATTCGCTAAGCGACAGAAACCACGTAACCATAATAGAAAAATTAGAAGAACACATTACAAAAATTGGAAAACCAAATAAAATAATAGCAGATAACGAATTTAAAGCATTAAGGATAAAAGAATTTCTAATAGAGCAAGGGATAGAGTTACACCTAACAAAACCAAATAGCCACACGGGAAACTCAGATATAGAAAGATTTCATAACACCATATCAGAAAAATTTAGAATTTTATATCAAACAAACAGAGATTTACCGATACAGCAATTAATTCAACGAACAATAAGAAATTACAATGAAAGGTTTCACTCTAGCATAAAATACACACCAAAAGAAGTACAGGAAGGACGTATAAATTTAGATAAAATCAAGCAAAATTTAAAAGAATGTAAGGAAAAGAAGATTGATAGACTCAATTTAAAAAGAGAAGAGTACAGGGAAACAAGAGACGAGGGATTCATAAGAAACTATAAAGCACTAAGACATAAAGAACAACGAAGAGGACTAATTAACGAAATATCGAAATGGTTATTCGGGACTATGGACGACGAAGACAGACAAAATATTCAGAAACATCTTTTTAGTATTGACGAAATTAAAGAAAATAATAACCAACAAATTCTAATTAATGACTATTTTAATGAAACTATAAGCCATTTAAAAATTATCGTCAAAAATGACAGAAAAGTAATAGAAAGAGAATTAAATTCTATCAATAAATTTTTAGAAACCGAAAATGATAAGCACATATATTTAGAACAACTATCAAATATAACACTAATTAAAAATAGAATAGAACATTTACAGGATAATGTAATATCCACAAAATATGGAATTGCACATCCTAGTATTTTGACTTATAATGAAATAGAAAAATATGCAATAGATTATAATAAGCTAAAATATATTCAGATAGGAAGTACATTTTTTAATAATTCATGTTTAATTTTTGGTATAAAAATACCCAAAACATTTATAACTGTTAAGCTTATATATATTATTCCACTACCGAATGATCACAATGACGAGATAGACTCTGTAATAGAGCAAACAATTGAGTTTGAAAATAAAACATACAAGTTTGGAGAAAATAAACATTTAAAGAATTTAAAATTAATGGCGTTTTCTTTTCTAAAAGAAAAGTGTAACATATATGTTACATATAATTTGGCGACATTTTTAAATGCTCACCTGATTTTTAAGAAGTGTTGCATATTTTGCGTTTACAAAGAACAATTTTCCAACAAGTTTCGGCATAAAACAATGACGAACTATAAAATGATTCATTTTTTTTCATAGACAATAACAAAAACAGCTGTTAATATAATGCTGCACTCATGCCCCTTTAATGAAAATGAGTGTTGAACATGTAGCATTTTTCTTCTTTTTAAGGGCAACATCATGAGAAAAGAACGCGTTGATTTTTAAAATATTACATACTTTTCAGAAAAGAACACAAAGAAATGTAAAAGGCAGCATAAATGCAGCATATTGCTCAGAAAAGAAAACGCTATAAGCAATCACTGTCTAATAAAAAATAACTGTCAATTAATAAAGAATAATTACTTAGAAATTATACAATTAGATTCTATATATAAATATAATTAAGAATGTAATAAATATTCGTGCGCGAGTCAAAGTCGCACTTTACTGAATTTATTTGAGCTCTCTTCTAAAATTAAAACAATGTAAAGTTGATTTATTTTTGTATATTTTTATTAAAAAAACAAAACGATAATTACATGCAAAATTAAATAATTTAGTTCAATAAAACGATACCGGTACATACATATGTATGTAAGCCAGTGGTCTTCACAAAGAGAAACACACCTAAAATAAGAGTATTACACTGAAAAAAGTAATAGTCTCATTTAACTAAAATTTAAAAAAGTTTTTTTCTTACATTCGAGAAGTGATTATTTTTTATTTTTTTTTGTTGTTAAAAAATAAGAACAAGATATATATATATACATATATATATATATATATATATATATATGTATATATATTAGAAAATTATATACGGTTTTCGATTAAATTATTGAATATTTTCAGTTAAAAATATATATATATATATATATATATATATATATATATATTAGAAAATTATATACGGTTTTCGATTAAATTATTGAATATTTTCAGTTAAAAAAATTATATATGTGTCTTATTCCTCATGAAAACTTAATGCAATTCAGGATGCTTTCTATCATAATGTCGCTTAAGACGAGATGCAAACATATTCTTTATTACCTGATTACTTAAAAGGCACTCTGCTTCCTTCAATGTGTTCAAAGAAAACAAAAAAAAGATTTTCCCACTCAACATCCCACATTTTTATTAAATATTTTGTTTTAAAATGCTGTAAAAAATTACATATATAATTATACGAAACATAAACATTCATAAATTTATATAGCTTGTTATCAACTTTTCAGTGTATCAAAAAATATTTTAGTTCTCTTTAAAAGATTTAAAACACAAAAACATCCGACACACTCCTACTCTGTTGAAAGCTTACAAGCTACCACAAAGTAGACCAGAGTTGAAGATAGTGACTTATGAAAAAAGCTAAAATCATTTGTCGCGCAGATTCTGCGAGAAAGGGACAACTGCAGTATATTTATTATTAAAATGTTACCAAAAAAATCAAAACAAACAAGAGAAAATGTGTACTTTGTGAAATAAACACGTGTACATACATACACACGTACATACACATTTACAAAATTAAATTGAAGAATTTGTTGCATTTAATTAAAAAAACCGAATGTGAAAAGGATTATTTGTATTAAAAAGTAATTAACATTTGTTTGCAAATGATTTCTGATTTAACTTTAAGCATTTTCATTGAAAATTTTAATTTTTACCTTTTATTTACAAAAATCACTCAGCGAATAATACCACAAAGTGTTAAACGAAAAACATTACAACAAGTAAACAATTTTACAAAATTAGATTAAAGAATTTGTTGTGTTGAATTAAGAAACAAAGTGCGAAATAGCTTATAACTATTAAAAAGGCAATTAAAAATTGTTTTAAGATGATTGCATATTTCATTTGAAGCATTTTCATTAAAAAATATTAATTTTTATCATTTATTTACAAAAATCGTCAAGCGAATGAGGTTACAAAGTATAAATTGAAATTAAGCTACAAAATTCCACCACGAAAGAAGGTTAAAGAAGACGCAGTGACAGAGTGAGCGAAAGATCCGAAAACACAAATTTTCTTCCGTCTCGTGTCATCTCTGGTATACCCTGTGAAGCTACTGACACAAAACATACAGAAGTGACACGAGACGGAAGATTTTTGTGTTTTTATACCTATTTCGCTCTCCCCGGAATTTTGGCGTTGATTTTGCTTTGATTTTGCTTCTAGCGCAACAAAATTTTAGCTTGTTTTGTGATTATGCTTTGTGCTTTTATTCATGTGTTAATTGGTAAGTAAAAGGGTGAAAAATTGTTTAATTTTATGAATTTGTGTTTAATGTTGGATATATTTTCAGTTTATTTTCAGGAAACCATTCTTTGGCTTAATATTTAATGTAAGTATAATTCTCAATTGGAAAATTACAAGAAATATATGTATTAATTAATATTTTGCTTTCAGAAATTTGGCAAACTTTTTTCTGGGAAATTGGCAAACTTTTCTGATTTCAATCCCGAAAATGCCAAGGACTCGAATCAGGAAACACTGTTCAGTCAACACTTCTTAGTGTGTGCGTTGCAAGAACTGGGCTCTATGGTATTAGGCACAAGACCTCAAAACCTTCTGGCTGATCAAACTCTGCATGCCATTGATACGACTTGTGCTGTATTGGTGCATCCAAGTGCAGCAGCCCAAGACTGCCAAGTATAATAACACCACTTATCGATAGCTTTGTTGATGCCTTCGAGCAAATGCGGTCTTCACCGGAGGCGGTATGAGGTTACAGTTGCACTTTGGCGGCAACATACCAAGGGTAAAACTGTATTTAATGCGACACGAGTCGCATGTCGCTAAATCGTACCCAAGCCGGTTGGTTGTTAATTGGATTCATAATGACTGGGATCTCTCGTTAATGAAGGGACTATTATCCAAATTGCTGCTGTGGCGCCACTCTTTCCTCGTTCCAGCAAAGAATTGGAGTCAGAAAAGGCTCACGGCGACTCATTTACATGGCAAGTTACACTCGAATGCCGAGCATGGACCGGATTCCACAACGATGAATTTTGAAGTGTTCACCAATTCCAGTATACACTTGTTGCTTTGTGCATCCTCAACGGTGAGAATGAATAATTTTGATAGTTATAGTGAACACTAGCGTCAAAATTTATCACTGGAAAAAGTGTGCTGAATTGTGAACACTGAAATTGGTGAACATTTCAAAACTCATCGTTGCGGAATCTGGCCCCAGGAGCTTTATCAGTAATGCAAAGTTTCTTGGTCAATTGTCCGGAACTAGTGACGGAAGATACAACAAAGCGTCTATTGACACCGATAGAAAGTGCAAAACAAATTATTGTAACCACACGTTATTAGTAAATTAAAGATTTTGTTAAATTCGTTTTAAATAATCGATTTGTTTTTTTATTTTTGTCCCAACTTCAAATTTTGTTAATATAAAATTGGGGTTGTTTTCCCTCTATTACAAACAACACTTAGCGCATTTTAAAATTATTAAACTTGACAAAATCTACTTAATTAACAATAAATGATTATTTAATTTTTTATTGAAAATAACAATAATTAAAGCAAATTTGATTATACAATACAAAAATTATAGAGGGGTTTATTAATTTTTCATTTGTGTTGTGTCAAATATACATCTATAGTACATAAATGCAACAAATGTGTTTAAATAATAGTACATATAGTAAGGATAGGAATTGCTCATAATAACTACAAGTAAAACTTTTATTTATGGATTCTAATTAGCCACTGCACTGAATTTGTCGGGATAATTTGCACGAAGACTTTGAAGCATTTAAAGATTAAAGAGTTTTTATCAAAATGTTCATGTAATGGCAAGTGTTGTAGCAAAACTGGCAATACTTGTTCCATTAAGTTACAGTTTGTAAGGCGGGCAATTGCTCCACATATATTATCGAGAGCGGCAGGTTCCTTTTCGTTGGCAATGTCCTGAGACAATGCCATCAAAATATACATATATGCTCTGCAATTGAAAAATATACATTTAAGTTATTGTGTGTAAATTTATTTAATAAAAAAAATTAACACTTACTCGAATGATTTTCCCTCGGAACAAAAAACCAATTCACCCAATAAGAAAACAGTATTTTGACGAGCAGAATGTATCGAAATAGTTTCCGGTGCAGTTTTTCAAAGCACCAAAACATTCGGCCAAAGCTCTATGTACAAAGGCCCTTTGTGAATCCAGTTTCTCATCCTTCTTAGCTTTTTGCTGCAAATATATTTAAAAACCGCAAGTGCTAATTATTATAAACTATAAATTTACATGAATTTTTGCTTACTTACCAACGTAGATGCGACAATTTACATGGAGAATTTTGCGGCCTCCATAGCCTGACCCAATAATGGCAGCAAATTACCAGCACCTTCGTATTCACTTTCGTCGTCATTGCCGCCAGCAGGCTCATCAAAATTGCAATCATTCAATTTTCACCCGGCAGAGAATTGTGTTTCAAAATATAGGAGAAACTTTCAAGTGTAGCAAGCACAAGGGAAACCTTTTTATCGTCACGCACAATTTGATTCAATTTAGGAATTAGTATGGTAATGGCATTTCCAACACCTTGTACATATGTATATATGTGCTTGTATGCCATTCTGCTTGTACAAAGCAATGAATGTTTTGTGGCACTGATGAATGTCGACAAGGCATCGATATAAACTTTACAAACATCTTCCTGAGGATAATCAATCAATTGTAGACAATATTGTAAGACTCCCCAATATATGGAACAAATGTAACTCCGGCATGTTGAGCGAATTCCTTAATGGCCAATACAGACTCCTTGTTCTCACCCAGATGAAGTTTTCTGCACTATATCCAGCAATATTGCCATTGAAAGATGCCGGAAACACTTAATGAACACTCGCAACCTTTTATTTCACTTTTTTTTTTGCTTAAAACACATAAAAATGATTAAATTTAAATTTTATAAAACTTTTCTAATCATTTTTGCTTTTTCACATTCTTATAATTTTCGTTTTCAGTTTGTTTATTTTCATACTTTCTTAATAACAAATGCACTATTGTTGTCTCTTTTTCCCACGAATTTTAAAAACCTGATCCTAGCTTTTTTGACCTGTCACTTTCTTCACTTCTGTGTATTCTGTGCTACTGAATGAAATGTTTGTTTCACACACATGATTATGGTTGCAATTATGATTGCCATTAAACACAATAAAAATAAAGTGTATGGATTTGTTTATGAAAGATTTTATAACGTCGTTAATTTATTACAATTACTCAAGTTTTTGACAGGAAAATAAGCAAAAATAGCTTTTCATGAATTATAAAAGCAATATCACCAAATATACAGTACAAGACTTAAAATAAAATATAATGTAATAAAGATTAGCAATGCAGGTAATTTTGGTACATTTTGAGAAGCCGTTTTTTTAGATTTTTTTAGTTTGAGCAATCTTGTTTGTAATATTCACGAAGAGAATAAATAAAAACCCGAACATTTTCGTTAGCTGGGTAATATGAATGAAGACCACTGGTTTGGATATGGCTATGGCATTATGGCTATGTCACGTCTAATTTAAGCTTAAGTTCTCAGCAACAGCAACAAACGAATGCCTCTTCGCCAACATACAACATGCCATCGCAATATGTAGATCGTGCATCATTTCAGCATGAAAACTCTCAGCAACACATGCTCCCAACAGCTGTAAATTCGGCAACAAGTAGCTTACCACATCAACCACTGGATGGTTTGTAAATATCAAACATCAACGACAATACTCAAGACATTAGGTTTGATCCCGTAGTTTTTGGAGTTCGGTACGTGAGGCAAATTCACGTACAGGAATGATATCGGGAAGTCATCCCATTATTTAAAATATTCTAGGGGAACAACGAAAAATTACAATGAGAAAACAACGATTAATGTAAAAGAAAAACAAAGTGATAACTTGAAATGTTTTAACTGCAACAAGATGCTAACAAATGCCCCGAACCCCAACGTAAAAATCGTTGTGAGATTTGCAAACGAACAACCCACACAACAAATAGTTGTTTTCAAAATAAAACTGGGGGACGTAATATGACAATCAATAAGGTGAATGATATTCCACACAAACAACTTTCATCCGTCTTAATTAAGACAATAAAAATAAATAATTATTTTATGAATAGAACAGGCTAATGTTCCTAACGCTTTTTAAGCCAAATTACATGTGATAATTATTAACCCGCCAATGGTGACGTAGTGGTCTGTGAGACCGGGTGTGTTAAAATATTAGAAAAACATTATTCCCTGTTATTATTTTTTGTTGCAATTTCGAATAGCTGCCTCATTGGGCATCCCCTATTAATAGTTAATGACAAAACTGCTTCATGAGCGCACGTTATGCATTTATTTACTAACCCGGTGCGTGAGACCGTGTGTCACTGTGTATTTTCATTAATTTTTTTTTATTTATTTTTTTATTTATTTTGTAAAAGTTCCTACTGTCGAAGGACTAAAAACATTATCATTAGTGTTTTTATGGGAATTTTGAAAATTTAAGTTTAAAATTTTTAAACGCACTAATAATCCCAAATTATTATTTTACTTATTAAGTAAAATATTTTGTTATTAAAAATACATTGAAATTGATTATTGAGGGGTTTAGCTGGATCCTATGCGCATTTCACTGTTGCTAATGCAGATCATCAGGGAACCTTTACCCAAATTTCTTAGAACAACTAGAGTTATTATATTATAAACTTTTATTTAAACAAATGAGAAGCCTAACAACAAATAACAAAGTTGAAACAAGAACTCAATAATCAACATGTTTTTTTATTTTCTTACTTTACCATTGCTACATTGGCTGACTTTTTTCAGCTTCAAATTGTAGTTGTAAGAGTATGTAAAAGAAAATAAATGTAAATAACAACAACAGCTATTAAAGAATAGAGTGTTGCCACACAAGTATTTTTTATGATCGGGTGCAGTCAAGTTAATAATTAGTGTTTTTATGGGAATTTTTAAAATTTAAGTTTAAAATTTTTAAACGCACTAATAATCCCAAATTATTATTTTACTTATTAAGTAAAATATTTTGTTATTAAAAATACATTGAAATTGATTATTGAGGGGTTTAGCTGGATCCTATGCGCATTTCACTGTTGCTAATGCAGATCATCAGGGAACCTTTACCCAAATTTCTTAGAACAACTAGAGTTATTATATTATAAACTTTCATTTAAACAAATGAGAAGCCTAACAACAAATAACAAAGTTGAAACAAGAACTCAATAATCAACATGTTTTTTTATTTTCTTACTTTACCATTGCTACATTGGCTGACTTTTTTCAGCTTCAAATTGTAGTTGTAAGAGTATGTAAAAGAAAATAAATGTAAATAACAACAACAGCTATTAAAGAATAGAGTGTTGCCACACAAGTATTTTTTATGATCGGGTGCAGTCAAGTTAATAATTAGTGTTTTTATGGGAATTTTTAAAATTTAAGTTTAAAATTTTTAAACGCACTAATAATCCCAAATTATTATTTTACTTATTAAGTAAAATATTTTGTTATTAAAAATACATTGAAATTGATTATTGAGGGGTTTAGCTGGATCCTATGCGCATTTCACTGTTGCTAATGCAGATCATCAGGGAACCTTTACCCAAATTTCTTAGAACAACTAGAGTTATTATATTATAAACTTTCATTTAAACAAATGAGAAGCCTAACAACAAATAACAAAGTTGAAACAAGAACTCAATAATCAACATGTTTTTTTATTTTCTTACTTTACCATTGCTACATTGGCTGACTTTTTTCAGCTTCAAATTGTAGTTGTAAGAGTATGTAAAAGAAAATAAATGTAAATAACAACAACAGCTATTAAAGAATAGAGTGTTGCCACACAAGTATTTTTTATGATCGGGTGCAGTCAAGTTAATAATTAGTGTTTTTATGGGAATTTTTAAAATTTAAGTTTAAAATTTTTAAACGCACTAATAATCCCAAATTATTATTTTACTTATTAAGTAAAATATTTTGTTATTAAAAATACATTGAAATTGATTATTGAGGGGTTTAGCTGGATCCTATGCGCATTTCACTGTTGCTAATGCAGATCATCAGGGAACCTTTACCCAAATTTCTTAGAACAACTAGAGTTATTATATTATAAACTTTCATTTAAACAAATGAGAAGCCTAACAACAAATAACAAAGTTGAAACAAGAACTCAATAATCAACATGTTTTTTTATTTTCTTACTTTACCATTGCTACATTGGCTGACTTTTTTCAGCTTCAAATTGTAGTTGTAAGAGTATGTAAAAGAAAATAAATGTAAATAACAACAACAGCTATTAAAGAATAGAGTGTTGCCACACAAGTATTTTTTATGATCGGGTGCAGTCAAGTTAATAATTAGTGTTTTTGTTGATTATTGAGTTCTTGTTTCAACTTTGTTATTTGTTGTTAGGCTTCTCATTTGTTTAAATGAAAGTTTATAATATAATAACTCTAGTTGTTCTAAGAAATTTGGGTAAAGGTTCCCTGATGATCTGCATTAGCAACAGTGAAATGCGCATAGGATCCAGCTAAACCCCTCAATAATCAATTTCAATGTATTTTTAATAACAAAATATTTTACTTAATAAGTAAAATAATAATTTGGGATTATTAGTGCGTTTAAAAATTTTAAACTTAAAACATTATCTTCCTTTATAAAAATGTGATTTTTTATTTTTTTTCTTAATTTTGAAAAATGTATTACTAAAATCGCTGTTATTTTCAATTCTCTAATAAACCAATTTTTTCTATGTTAATATTGAAACAAAATACCTTAAACATATTAAATATCTTTGTTTTATTCTCAAAGAGCATAAACATAAGAAACATGAAATATTAATAACACATTTCGAAAAATCTTCAGTTGAAAATCCCGGTGTGTGAGACCGGCGTCACCATTGATCAATGTCAAATTTGCGTCACCATTGGCGGGTTAATGAACAAATAACATCAAAGTTAATGATCAAACAGAATAAGTCCGCAACTTCAGGAAAAATCGCTGTCAAATTAACAAAGCCCATAATAAAATCTAAGGCAGTAACTTCAAATGCTCTCTAATTTTTGTTTTATTTTCTTTTGTGATTATTTTTCTTTGTAGTTTTGTTCACAAAATGTATGAAATTTATTGAAAGTATGGTAACATGCTTGAGAGAATATTTATTTATTTGTGAGCAGTGTGGCCACAACCAAAATAATTTTGAATGCTAAATGAGGCTTAAAATAATGCTAAAAATGCTAAAAAAATATTTGAAAATGCTAAAATATAATGCTAAAAATTTGGAATGATTTTTTAATAATTTTACCGGTTTAATTAGGAATAAGTATTTATTTAACTTTAATAACACAAACAAAGTTTATTCAAAAGTAAAACAACAATTCAGGAAGATGCAAAATACAATTGCTGAATTCATAAAACGTCTTGTATCTTTGTATGATTGTATTAAATATAATAGTGTAAAATTTTTTGTTTGCTAGTTTTCTTATAAAAATGAAATACATAAAATAGTTTTACACTTTTATTTGATACCTTTTAATATATTAGCATGCCAGCTATCAACATAATGCGAAAGACATTTAAAAAATACTTTTTGCATTAAAAAATGTATTAAGTTACTTTTTTCAGTTTTATTTTTCATTGTATGTCCAGGAGCCAGATTCCGCAACGATGAATTTTGAAGTGTTCGATCCCGAAAAAAACATAATTTTGAATACTTCTTTTCTTCTTATTATTAGGTGTTTGGCGTTTAGAGCGGCTATTAGACGGTCATACTCGGTATATGAAGATGACAGACGTTCGCACATTTCAATAAACATCTTTAATTATGCGCGCTCTAACCAAGTCATCAAATTTGCACTGAGTTTGACAGAAGATCTATCAAACAAGTATGCTGGTATGATGACAAATACAAAAATCCAAAATTTTTTTAAAAACCAAACCAAGCTGAAAAACACGTACTTTGCATTAACACAACTACTGTTCTACTGTTATAAATGGAAAGGAGTATATGAAATCTATATAATTAAAAATGCTAAATAATGCTAAAAAATTAATACAAAAATGCTGAAAAAAATGCTAAATGCAAAATAAAAAATTCACTGCTAAATCAAACTACATAATGCTAAATTTAGCAGTGAAAATGCTAAAAGGGTCACACTGTTTGTGAGAGCATAAGAAAAATCGTTCTCAAAATAAAATAGATTCTATCTATCGACTGCTTTCTGAGGCTTGTTTTTTGTGTCATTTTGTATGGAAAATGTGTTTATGCCCCAATTCTGTTTGATCATTAAGTTGTAAATATTCTGACAACAACACATAGTTGAACGGAACAGCAAGCCGTTTTCGAGGGCCACTAAACCTTCCTCATCAGCGTTCTTCTGAGTTTTGGCCCACTGTGTGTGGTGTCAGTTGATGTAGATGTCTGCCTTATATACGAAACTTTATTGCAAATGGAATATGTGAATTGGTTTGATTCATTGCATTTCAATTTGCTCATGTGTTTTTGTAATGAAGGCTCAAAGTTACCATCTCTATATTTACAACAGTCTTACCATTAACAGATGACACCACCTGGTACATGAATTTGCCTTGCCAACAGCATTGTAACAAAAACAGAGAAACACGCAAAAAAATTAAAAACAACATAGGCAAAATTAATGTTACCACATAGTGAAACATTAGTATTTTTAAATTGTACCAAGCAACTCGCGGTAGTACCATGGTACCAACGAGGTCAAAAATGTCCCATAAAAAGTACAATTGTACCATGATTTCCATCCGTGAGCTATGTCTATCTTCTTAATAAGCAGAATCTTGTAGTTGTTGTTGGTTGCTTACGTTTAATCATGTATGTATGTGCTAGGCATGCGTATATAGCTATTATTCCAGATAATTCTTTTTTTATTGATCCTGTAGGAATATTTTCGCGTAGCACTTACATTAACCCTGTTGGAATATATTTGCATAATGCTGCATTAACCTTGTCGACGGCCATTTCTGTAACAACAACTTCAACAGCTTTTCTTTAATCTATTACCAAACAGTCGTAGTCGTATTTGAAATACGCCAACCACGATAAGGCAGAATATGAATGGAAAAAAGAACAAGATTCATTTGAAACGCTGATTACAAAATTGAGCAACAAACCTGTCTGAGCCCTATATGACGTGACCGCATTTCACCAGGTCCATACCGACGCAAGTACTGTCGGTATTTACTTAGTTGGCAACATTAGTATGAAGGATAGAAAAATATCGATGCTCTGTATAAAAACTAAGAATAAGTATAATAAAGGTCTTAAAAATAGTTTATAATTAGTGAAAAGCATAAACAATATCGGTCTAATTCATAAAATATATTTCAGGTTTATTACAGGTTAATTTGACAAATTTCCCATAGAAATATGTCAAATAAGCGCTTTATAAACCTGAAATATTTTTTATGAATAAGGCAGTATATAATTTGCAAGTTGATGATAAAATATTAACAAAAAGTGGATGTTAAAATAAAAAATTTATTAATTAGTGTTTTATTTTTGGGAATTGCTACAATTTAAGTTTAACGTTTATTAACGCACTAATATCCCAAATTATTATTTTACTTATTAGTAAAATAACTTTTTTATTAAAAAAAAACACATTTAAATTGATTATTGAGGGGTTTAGCTGGATCCTATGCGCATTTCACTGTTGCTAATGCAGATCATCAGAGAACAACTAGAGTTATTATGTTATAAACTTTCATTTAAACAAATGAGAAGTTCAACAAATAACAAAGTTGAAACAAGAACTCAATAATCAACATGTTTTTTATTTTCTTACTTTACTACATAAATAATAATTTGGGATTATTAGTGCGTTAATAAACGTTAAACTTAAATTGTAACAATTCCCAAAAATAAAACACTAATTATTAACTTGACTGCACCAGGTCAAAAATACTTGTGTGGCAACACTCTATTCTTATATAGCTGTTGTTGTTATTTACATTTATTTTCTTTACATACTTTTTACAACTACAACTAGAGCTGAAAAAAAGTCAGCCAATGTAGTAAAGTAAGAAAATAAAAAACATGTTGATTATTGAGTTCTTGTTTCAACTTTGTTATTTGTTGAACTTCTCATTTGTTTAAATGAAAGTTTATAACATAATAACTCTAGTTGTTCTCTGATGATCTGCATTAGCAACAGTGAAATGCGCATAGGATCCAGCTAAACCCCTCAATAATCAATTTAAATGTGTTTTTTTTTAATAAAAAAGTTATTTTAATTAATAAATTTTTTATTTTAACATCCACTTTTTGTTAATATTTTATCATCAACTTGCAAATTATATATTGTTTATGCTTTTCACTAATTATAAACTATTTTTAAGACCTTTATTATACTTATTTTTAGTTTTTATACAGAGCATCGATATTTTTCTATCCTTCATACTAATGTTGCCAACTAAGTAAATACCGACAGTACTTGATGATCTGCATTAGCAACAGTTAAATGCGCATAGGATCTAGCTAAACCCCTCAATAATAAATTTAAATGTGTTTTTTTTAATAAAAAAGTTATTTTACTAATTAAGTAAAATAATAATTTGGGATTATTAGTGCGTTAATAAACGTTAAACTAAAAAATTTATTGTTGTAATGTACAGTATGGCTGACTGCAGTAAATGCAAATCAGCAATAAGAGGCGAAAGCGGCATACGCTGCAATGGTGTTTGTGAGAAGGTGTATCACTTTACAAAGAAATGTGCTGGTATTGATCAATACTCTGCAAATATTATTTATGAAGACAATTTTGTAAGATATATTTGCAATGACTCTATGTTATATATTCAAAATGTTGACCTTGTTATAAGGTAAATTCAGGCTAGCGTTGATAAAAACAAGCAATCGCTTTAAGATTATAAACTTGAATTTGAAAATTCACTGAAAAAAAATGTGCATGAAATTAAAACATTTTTGGAAGCAATAGATAAACGGTATAATGATAGATTCAAAAAAATGGATAATATACAAAAAATATGTGAAAAAAAATTTGGAAGAAGTTAAAAAATTTTATGGAAATATAAGTGAAACTGAAAATAAAAACAAAGATATATGTGACACAATTGAAAAGAACAATGTTAAAATGTGCAACGAAATTAAAAGTGATAATATGCGAAAACGAAAAAACAGCAAAGATGTCATATGCACAATCTATAAAATCAAACATGATGATGCCAGACGTATCAAAAAATGTCCCCCTAATTATTAAAACTAAGGAGAAACAAAGTGTAGAAAAACCAAAAGCTGAATTAAATAAAAAAACCGAAAAAATGGCACCTTGGTGATCCAAAGTAAGAACGTCGAAGAACGTGAAAAAATTAAAGAGGCAATACAAACGCAAATTAGTAACGAATATGAAATAAAAATACCCAGAGATAAAAATCTGAGAATTGTAATAACTGGTTTGAATTTCAAAATGTCAGATAAAGAATTAATAGAAACATTGAAAAAACAAAATGAAGTTATGAAAGATAGTCAGATTGAAGTATTAAAAATATTTGAAACGAAAAGATACAATGGAACAATTTATAATGCAAAATTAAAAATAGACAATGAATCGTATTCGAAAGTAATAACATGCCAGAAGCTTAATGTAGGATGGGACAGATGTAAGGTGTTTGATGGTACAAATATAATACAATGTTTTAAATGTCTAGGTTATAACCACAAATCGTCTGAATGTAGGAATGAGCAAGTATGCTTCAAATGCCACGAAAACCATAGTGGTAAAGATTGTAATGCATGTATGAATTGCAAAAAGGAAAATCAAAGTCTAAATTTAAGCTTGGATGAAAATCACCCCCCACTAGCATGGATTGTCCAGTGTACCAAAATAAATTAAATCTGAAAAAGAGAAGAATAGGCTTATCAGCATAACAACCAAAGCAGTTACGTGGAATATATACTAACATTCAAGGATTAATTAATAATTTTAACCAATTAGAAATAATAGTAGAAATAGATAAACCTGAGTTCATACTGCTAACTGAAACGCATCAAAATAGAGAAATCGTTGAGAGTGAAATTCAATTAGAACATTATAATTGTTACTAAACATTATCAAATTCATCAAGAACATTGGAAAATAAATAAAATTAAAGATACTATAAAAGACACACATTATTGGATAAGTGCATATGTGACAAAATACGAAAAAACTTCATTAATAATTATAATATATAGATCACCAAGTGCATCAAAAGCTGAATTCTGTGACATATTTCAAGATTTTATAGAAGAGATAAGTGAATCAAACTGTGCTATTTTAATAGCCGGAGATTTTAATATAGACTGGAGGAATGATTTTTATACAAGTATATTAGAAAGTACACTCAACAATAATGGGCTTAAGCATGTTATGAACGATTACACTAGAATAACCAGATTCTCAAAAAAAGAAATGTGGAGTAAAATTAAAGAGCTAGTCTTAAGAAAACCCAAAAATTTGATAAAAAATTTGATATTTAATCAAGTAGAACATGAGGACAATTTTCAAATAGCCGAGAATTTTAATGCATATTTTATAGAGAATATTAAGGAAATCAGATGCTCTATTGAAGATGTGCAATATGAAAATAAAATACCTATGATAAACCTTAAATTCAAATTTAATGCAATATCTATACAAGAACTAAAAAATATTGTTAAAAGTATAAAGAAAAAACCTGATTATACAAAACTATCAAGTAACATAATATTAGACAGTTGGGACATAATCGGAGATATATTAAATATAGGGTTTCTAATTTCCCGTACTTTTTCAATTCCCGGGAATCGAGAAATAAAATGTTTTATTCCCGGGAATTCCCGGGAAATTCAAAAACATATGAATTTAATTAAATGACCTCAATAAAATATATAATCTTATGAAAAAATATACAACATTCAAATTAAAAACAAAACAACTTTATTCGTTCATTTCACGAACAATATCTAAAAAACAAACAAAAACAAATAAATTCATATGCTTTGAGTTATATCATGGATGGAAATTGCATCTATGTACATCTGCCAATCTAGATACTATTTCCTATAAATACTTTTTAGGTTGAAAATATTTCGTAACGCTTCAAGTTGTTGGACTCACCTCGGAAACTTCTATTACATCTTATTCTATGATTATATTATGCATCGTTACAGAGTTGTATTTTTAAGTAATAAAACAATAAACAGCAATGTAAAAAAGCAAATTGCAAAAACCGATATAATAAATTCCCGAAAATTCCCGTTGAAAATTTCCCGGGATTTGTAAAAAAATAATTCCCGGGAATTCCCGGGATTTTTTCCCGCGTAGAAACTCTAATTGAATATTATAAATATATCACTGGAGACGGGTGTGTTTCCTAAAAATTGGAAAGCATCAATGGTTTTTCTTATTGAAAAAATACAAAATACAGCAAAATGTGAAGAATTCCGACCAGTTAACACTTTGAAAATATGTGATAAAATAATTGAAAAGATAGTAAAAGATCAATTGGAAATATATTTAGAAGAACATAAACTATTGTCGGAATTTCAATCCGGTTTCAGAAAAAAATACTCATGTGAAACAGCGTTAAATTATGTTATAAATAGATGGAAATGCAAACAAAAGAAAAACAAAATATGGACAATTTTTTTGGACTTCAGAAGAACATTTGAAACTCTAGATAGAGATATCCTAATACAAAAACTATATAGATATGGTGTTCAAGGTACAGAAATTAAATGATTTCAATAATATTTAACAAATCGTAGACAATTAACTAATGTAAATAATGAAATATCAAACGTAACAGAAAACGATTTTGGTGTACCACAAGGCTCAATTTTAGGAGCTCTTCTTTTTGTTATTATATATAAACGATCTTGAAAACATATTAGAAAAATGTGAAATTGTAATGTACGCAGACGACACATTAATTTTTACTGAAGCAACAACTGAAGACCTATGCTATGAAAATTTAAAAAATTAAATGGATAATATTAACAAATGGCTAAAAATGAATAGACTAAAACTAAATGAAAATAAAACCAAACTAATGGAGATCAATATGAACACAAATATAACATTCAAATAAATAATGTAATAATAGAAAAAGTAAATAATATAAAATATTTGGGTTTGCTAATAGATAAAGACTTATGCCTTTATGCAAAAACGATTGTTAATATTAAAGCATGCTTTAAAACCGGTTTTGCCATACAAAATTCGTTTGTTAAACCAACTTTAAGTTTAACAATCGTTTTTTCATAAGGAGGTTAAACTTTAAAGATCATATCGAATTTATATGTAAACAAATTGGGGAAAAATCGGGGTTTTTTAACGCTTGAGAAACAAAGTAACAACACTAAATGCAATAAACATATATAACACCATGATAAAACCACATTTTGAATATGGATCAACCATATTATATACATGCTGCTCTGATCAACAAATGACAAGACTACAAAAACTACAAAATAAGACCATGAGATAAATTTTAAAATACAATCGCTTTACGTCAGTAAGATATATGCTAGAAACACTGAAATGGATAAATATACAACAAAGGATACAACTTAATACAATATATTTTATACATAAGATGAAAATGGGAAGAGCACCTGATTACTTGATTGAGCAAATAAGATATGTATGTTGGGGACGTACAACCGTATAACCTGAGGAATTCCATAGATTTTAGAACACAACGAGCAGACACCAATGCAATGCAAAAATCTCTGTTTTTTAAAGGACTGAACCTATGCAATATGATACCAAATAATATAAAGAATGAAACAAACATAAACATTTTTAGATGAAAAATAGTAAATTTTATAAAAAGTGTAATTTTTAATTATTAATTTTTAATTTATTAATTTGATTTATAAATTTTTAAATGCTGTTAGATAAATATGAAATGTAATTTAAAAAGTATTTTAAATACTACGAATAAATACATACATACTGTTATATTATGGAAAACATCACCAAATTATCCAACTGATTCGAAATACATAGCAAAATCCATAAAAAAAATATTAAAATAAATTCAATTATACAAAAATGTTTTAGTGATGTACATACAGTCAAAATGAATGGAAAAAATCTGGATATTCAAATACTCATTTCATTCGAATAAAATATATTGCCATAATTTTTCTTTGTTCATCATATTATTTTTACTTTTACTTCATAAAAATGTTTATCTGTTTTCCTTCCATGTCAGAAGCTCATACTTTTTAAATTAGGTTGCTTTACTTCAAGATAATACAAATTTATTTAATAAAATAAAAAATTATTTGAATACTCGAATTAATTTGTATTCGATGTTGTATATCATAAGCCGTGAAATGGTTGTTGAACACGGTGGTGTTACCAGTACTTATTATTAAATTACAAAATAATTAAAGTTGTTTTTTGCATACAATTTCTTAACAAAGCAATGTTAGCCTTAAAGTGCTTGGTAACTACTATGAACTTCAAAGCTCAAGTAAAATATTTTCTTGCATACGGCCCATAGACCACAGCAGCAGGGTGACCGATGACATTTTTCATTAAGTGGCACAAAATAGGGGATTTATTAAAAAAAGGGGGCAAAATTAAAAAAATACGAGAAAACCACACTAAACTTCTTAATTTTAATGTATTATTATATAATTCACTTTAAAAAAAAGGGGACAAAAAGGGGAAAAAAGTGGCAAAGCAGTCGAAAAAGTGGCAATTTGCCACTTTAGTCGGTCAAACAGTCACGCTGCACAGCAGGCTACAAAGCTAAAGGCTAAAAAGCTATAATTGAAGCACAGCCGCGAATAAGGTCGTAAAAGACATTTTTTAAAAAACCAGTTTTTTCACAGATTACCGTTAACATAACTCTCTTGCGTTGTTCAAACATCAAACCATCCAAAATTATGCACCCTATCGCCGTCAAAATACAATTACAATCAGTCAGTCGGTGGAAAATTTGTAAGTAACTAATAAAATCATGCAAACGAAATTCTCGAAAATAATTGATAAATGTAGCAGAGATACAAAAAGAAAAGTTAATGCTAGTTATCATTATTTTCGATAAGCTAAAAAAATTTAAACGAAAAAACCAATCTTGCTTTAAAATACGTTTTTGGGCTCCCCTGAAAAATTATTATTTTGTCACTTAAAACGTTATTCGCGGCTAACCTTCAATTGTTGCCTGGTAGCCAGCTACTTAATTATTTTTAAGACGGCAGCAGCACCATAAACATATATTTGAGTGGTGCCACTTTCAAATATTTCACATTTATAAAAATAAAATAGTTTATTCAAAAATATGAAAACAAATCAGTTTATTTTTTAATTTTTTTTTTTTTGCGAATTTTACTATTTATAGGTTTAGTTATTTATTCAATACTTTTAGCAATTTATCGCTAGCTTGCGATTTTTTCGCTTTTTTTCAAACTGTTTATATTTTTTTTTTTTTTTTAATAAAGAGAAGTAACACTCAGGCAATTAATGCCTACTACTATTACTAGGTGTTACCTTCTTTAGGAAAAGGATAGTGAAGGGAGAGATAGAGGAAAGCTTCATTCTTTTACAACTGCTTTTTTGCACGTTTTTGATAATGCAGTGTTGCTGCGCCATCTGGTGTCAAATGAGGCGTATTAAGTTTTTGAAGCTGTGTTTTGTAGCCATTTTATTGATTATTTTACTTCGCCGATGATTTTTGCTACACAACGAAGGAGGGCGCTCTGATGTTACATTAGGACTAGTATCTTCTGAACTCGGTATAGTTAAGTGACCAGTGACTATGCCTTCATCACTTGAACTTTCCTACAACAACTGATACAAAGGGACACTAATGCACATCAGAAAAATGCGTGGTGTTGTTATTCAATGACTGTTGGATACAGGGATTGAACCCAGGACCTTCGGTTTTGTAGTCAACGTGCTAACTACTTCAGCCAACGCCACCCTCAACTTGCAACTTCTCGCCAATTTTTGCAAAATTCGCGATAAAAGCGACTTTTTGAATGCTTTCAGTCTCCTAACAGCTTACCCGATTTTTAAACAATATTAGACTTTGTTATTACCTCGCTGTTAGTAAGTTTATGCGAATTTTCGCCGTTTTTGCATGCCTTACAGTCTTGCAATTTTTGGTCAATAGTATAGCTTCTTTATAATTTTGCAACTTTCGCGATTTTTTTCACTAATTTGATTTACATATTTTGTTATATTGTCAACACTGTTTTTGATTTCTAGCTCTCAAAAATAGAAATTAGTTTAATTGGACTACAACGACATAATCAGCATAGACAACAACCTGTATCCTGTTGCCGCCAAAATAATCATTCTCATATAAACACGTGTATTCTATCCTTGAGTATAAAAACACAATGAAAGTCTTATTGTTAATCTGATCAGTTTGTAGGAGAGAGAGTCGAGAGTAGAGTACTCAGCTTCATGTACTGTCAATATGTTTTGCTTTCCCATTCGTAATGTTAAAAAAGCACACAGCATACACAAAACTATGCATACAAAATAAGACGCGAATTGAGTCGACGCCGAGAAAGTTCAAAGAAGAAAAATTGATAAACTTAGCAATAAGACTTGACTAGTGTGAACTGGGACTAATTAATATTATTTGTTTTACGTAAACATAAACATATTTGTTGTTTTGCATAAACATTTTTTTGTTAATAATAAAAAAATAGTTCAATACTGGTAGACTATAGAAACTCTACAAGCAGAATCGATGTGCTTTGATCATTTTTTTTTTGTTAAAGAGCGTAGCCAGTGAAAACACTTTATACCTTCTGATATTCGGAAAAAAATTAAAAACTTGTGGAAGTTCGTCATAGTAATAAAATAGATATTAAGAATCAAGGCGCATTTATTAGGTGGCAGCACTACAGGTGACTAATGTCATTATACCAAGCCAAATGTCAAATTTAGATTGTGTAGGTATAAGCCTAAAAACATGCTTTTATTTGTGCATCCATAAACCCCTAACGAATACTCAGTTTTGTATGGTGTTTGACATTTCTTATAATAAACATACAATCTGACGATGCTACCCTGTTTTGAAAAGTAAGGTGGTAATTTATAGCAACAAAGTACATGTGGTTATTGGTGTTGTAATATTTGTTGTAGAATTGCGGGTACCTGATTGATGTGCCTTGTTAAGAATCATATCATTTTTATCAATTAAATGGATAAATACACACACATCACACAGTAAACCATAAACAGTCACAACGCAAAAAATCCCAGATCTTCAGAAGTGACAAAAATCTGTTGATACTGTACAAATGTTGCAAGTATGTAACAGGAAAACATGCGTAACAGTATTTTATATTGTTCAAAAATGCGCTGCAAAAGAAATTTTTGCGGACCTTAGAGATTTGTTAAGTGAACTGATTTATGAAAACACAAAACCATTTTGATAACTTTGAGTTGTGACTGTTTATGATTTAGTGTGCGATATGTACATACACATGTTGTATTTTTTTTCTATATTGAAATTTATATGAGGATTTTTGTTGTAAATACCAAATTAGAACTTAAAAAATAACACTTATTTTCTACAAACTTCTCTGTTTACGAGGCCGTGGTGGATTCCACGATACGGGGGTGTTGTCAGTTATTGATACAATGTTTAAACCGCACATTTGTAATCCTTTAATGGCAGACTGAAAATTAAAAAAAAATAGAATAGAATAATTTCAAAACAGTGATACTTTTATTATTAAAATTAAAGTAACCTTAGTTAAAATATTAAATTTAACTGAACTAGAGTAAATTTTAATCAGGAATAATTTCTTAATCGAGCTTAAGTTCAGTATTTTCAATTCTTATTGAATGAAACATTTTTATTAATTAATGCAATTTTCTAAAGAAAAGAAGAAAAATTAAACCAGACTTTTTAGCTGTGGGGAAATGCGTCTTTTCCGTGCACCCACGTATTTCATCAGCACCCATGTCTATCTACTTGGGCAGAGATGGTTATTAACATCAGTTAACGTGAATTTTTAATTTTTAATGAAATGGAATATGAGAAATTATTATTGTGTATACAATTTTTGATTTACCTTTGGTAAATACATTTTTTCATTTTCTATTCAGGTTAGCACGAAGTTACATCAATCTACCTATATATATTTAACTATTTCTGTTTATCTTTTGCGATCATCACATTAATTTAATTTAATTTTTCATCTCTTCTTTAGAAAATTAACTCATACACAGAGAAAACAGTGCCTATTAAATACCTCATAAAATAGAACAAAATTAATAAGAAATCTCTATGGTTTTTTTTTCAATAAGGAAATCTTATTAATTTCATAGGGAAACCCTTTTTGAAAAAAATCAAGAAGAAATCTTCTAGTTTTTATTAGGTTGTCTTATTGATTTTTTCAATAAGGGTTCTTCTTGTTTTTATTAGGCAACCTCATAAAAAATAAAAAATTAATTGCATCTTTATTGTCTGTGCTTATGTATTTTCATTTAAATTCTATACCATATACATATGTATGTATGTATGTAGTATATTGTAGATGTTATTTATTTATACATACACATTATGTTATATTTTTAATTAACTTACTCACCAAGTATTGAACCAGCAAACTTCTGACTGATAGACAAGCACTCTAACCAATATGCTGACAAGCAGCCCGAATAACCATTGAAATTATTGTGCAAACATTCTTATACAAAAATGAAAAGGATCATGAAAAAAATTGTCTCTATGTCTATTTATAGAAACGAAATAACAAGAAACCTCATAAAATCAAGAAAATTTCCTTATTAAAAAAATCAATAAGATGCTTTATAATAGAATCAAGAAGTTTTTCTCTATGGATTGCTTTTTTGGTGCCGAAAATAACGGAAATTGAGTAAAAAAGTTGTGAATAATAAGATTTCTTCTTGATTTTATGTGGTTTTCTTCTTGATAAAATTAATAAGATTTACCACATAAAAACAATAAGGAATCTCTATGAACAAATCTTCGCTTCCTTCTGCTGAGATACCCCTTAGCCTAAAAACGTTTTAGAGAAAATCTTCTTGATTCTATGAGGCAGTTTTTTCTCTGTGTACATGTACATTGGCTGATTGGTACAAAGTTTTAAAGAATATTTAATTATATTTTTATATGGAAATATTATCCATTAAAAATTACCCCCATATTCATAAAATTTAAAATTAATTTGAAATGTATTTTATTGAAAATGTTCCTGAAATGGATTTCAAATTCATTTTATTTTTTTTATGAATATGGGCATTAGTTGAAAACTAAAAAAAATAAGAAAAGAAAAATTAGATACGTAACTCGTAAATAGTTTAATTATCTTTATTTAGTTACACTCCCGAGAAGTGTTCGGACCGAAGAAATGCACATGGAAATGATGCAAAATACCTACTGTAATAAAAGTATTATTTAAATAAATATTTTATTTTTTTTATTTTATTTATTTATTTATTTTATTTTAAATAAAAGATAATTTCCTGAGCTCAGCTAGGAGCTCTAGGAATGTTGATTAATAATTAATTTTAAAATAAAAATACATTGTCTTATATACTAGTTATGAGAATAAAGCTTAACCTATCTTAACATAAGAGGGAAAAGAAAAGGTATATGCTTAATAAGCAAATTGTACCTTTTAGTTTCCCACGGTAGGTGTGCGGCTTGTGTCTTATAAGAAATTTGGAAAACATGGATTTTGTATTGTTTATATTTATTATATAAACACATGTGGTTATTAATTTTGATTCATTCAAATGCATTATGCTGCGGCCTTCGATCAGACTGGTGAGTGTCAAATATCATTTGTACAAAATACATATTTACGTTGCAGTCTGTCGAATGCATTTGCATGAGTGTCAAATGTCCAGTGCAAAAATAATTTCAATGCCATTGGATGTTATGTATATTGCGGTCAAGTTGACTTTAAATGTTTACTATACAATCTTGATAGTTAGAACACGCTACACTACTAATAATTTATTTTTGAAGTTAAACATTTCTTTCTTGAGACGAAGAAAAGTACTTTATTTTTCAAAAGTTTGCTTGTTTTTTTAGTGAAGCAATGCATTGCAATGTCTTCATGCATCTCATTCCTGCTTCATGGAAATGGTCAGTAGTTTTAACCCAAAAGTACTATGTTTATAGTAGTATTTTAAAGTTAATTGTAGAAGAAGTTTGTTTCGTTTGTTTTTAAGTTGGATACAAGAATATTGTTGATTCTCTGAATTGAAATAAAATACTTTATTTAATTAAACCAAATTAATATTTTTATGCCATTTGTTTAAAGAATAAAAATATTCGTATTTGTCTGAATTTGGAGAAAAAAAAATGCATTTTTGTTCGAATGAATTTAGAACAGCACGGAGAATTTAATTAATTTAATTAAGAGTAAATAAGTTGCTTTACCTTTAGGGCACTGCTACACGTTCAATATATATTGTGATATTTGGATCGCGATTCATTTTAATGGATTAATGGATCACGAACGTATGCTACATGTTCAATATTTATCGCGTCAGTATTTACGTTATTTTGTGCTGTACGGATCGTTTATTAATAATAAATTTATTAATAAGCTTTAGCCGACGAGTCCCACAACTCCGGCAATGCCTCCAAATTAAAAATAAAGACTTTCGGTCGTTAATTCTGATTCCACCGGTAGTACCCACTCGCTTTCACTATCTTCTGCCATTACCCTTTATTAAAATAAACTTTACACATATATAATAAACTTTTTTTTTTACTTTTTATTTGTTAAATTTTTTGCACCGCGTCTTTCATTTTATTTGTTTTATTTCACTTCTTATTAACGTATCCCGATCTAATGTTATGAAAATGCTACACGTTCAATATTTATCAAGCGATCCGCGATCTGGATTCCATAATTTAGGCCTTTCCGCGATATGGATCGCGATCCATCAATACTGCATGCTACACGTTCAATAAATATCACGATACTGGATCGCGTTCAATATATATTGAACGTGTAGCAGTGCCCTTAGAGAAATTTATGGATTAATTATGATATAAAAAAAGTAAATGTATACAAATACTTATATACGAAAACTATCAATTAAAAAATTTAAATAATTTAAATATTCAAATAAAATAATATGTGTCTACTGCAAAAAAGAAAATACCGATGTTTTCTTTTTGTAGCATATGATTACAAATGAGGCACTCAGCTTCATTAAACTGATTCAAAGAATTTTTTTAACCCAGTGCGACTGATGTGGTAGTCTAGCAGACACCAACAAACACAAAATAGTATTTTGTACCGTTATTTTCCGAAGTTCTACTCTCGCTTTCCCTGTACCTTCTTATTGTGTACTTATGCGCATGTTATTATGCTTATATCGATTGAAGAAAGCAAACATGCCAGTGTAAGCGAAAAAGTGTCTGCAAGTTAACCAGATCAATATTAAGGTAGTAGTCTGAGAGACAATCACATCAGTATTCTTGTTATATTTTCATAGTGTATCCTAAACAACATATCAGTAAAATTATTATATTTTCTTAGTATCTACAAAACAAGACGTCAGCAAAATTTGTTTTTTTTTAGTTTTGATATTATGGAACATTCAAACACATCGCAAGTTCCACACTGTTGTAAGAGAAAGTCGTCTGGAACTTTTAACAACCCCGATGAGCTAATACGATAGCCGTTGGAGGAAAAATGATGCTCACAAGAATTCTTGTCAAAGATACTCCCCCTCCGACACCAACTATTCAATTTACTCTACCAAGTGGAAGAAAATTGTGTTCAATTTGTCCCCCAAAGATAGAAAGGTTAACAAGGTATTTCTGTTGTGATTGCTTAAAGCCAATTTGCCTCCAGTGCTCCAAGCCTCTTTGCGAAACCTGCCAAGAAAAACCGTAGTTTTTAAATACTTATATATATATATATATACGAGGGCGGTTCGGAAACTTCTTAGCCTAGCACAAAAAGCGCGGTATAAACAGAAAAAAGTTAAGTGTTTTGAAAACTTCCATCTCTGTTATGAACACGTGTTAAATTTTGTTTCGATCTGGCAACTCCTTCATATAGAAACAGGTGTTCACAAAAGACGCATCCGCGATTTTTTAACAATGGCAAAATTAGAAATGCGTGGTGTCATTAAATATTTACATAAAAAAGGTTTATCGGGACAAGAAATTCATAATGATATGGTGAATGTGTTAGGTGAAAGTGCTCCTTCATATGCAACAGTAAAAAATTGGGTTGCTGAATTTAAACGTGGTCGTACAAGCATTGAAGATGAACCACGTAGTGGACGTCCAAAAACAGCAACAACAACAGAAATTGTAGCCAAAGTGCATGATATGGTATTAAATGATCGACGAATAAAATTGCGTGAAATAGCTAATATCATGGGCATCTCAAATGATCGAGTCCATTTAATTTTGCATGAAGAACTAGAGATGAAAAACCTTTCTGCAAGATGGGTGCCGCATTTGTTAACAGTCGACCAAAAACGCATAAGAATAAACATTTCTCAAGCTTGTTTGGATCGTTTTAAGCGAAATAAAATGGATTTTAAGCGTCGTTTCATAACTGTTGATGAGACATGGATCCACCACTATACTCCAGAGACAAAAGAACAATCCAAACAATGGACTGAAGCTGGAGGAAGTGCCCCAAAGAAGGCAAAAACAATTCAATCGGCTGGTAAGGTTAAGGCAACGGTTTTTTGGGACTTCAAAGGTATTTTATTGATTGACTATCTGCAAAAGGGTAAAACAATAAATTCAGAGTACTAGTGCAACCTTTTGGATCAATTAAATGTACAGATTCGAGAAAAACGTCCTGGCTTACAACACAAAAAAATAATTTTTCATCAAGACAACGCACCAGCGCACAAGAGTGTTTTAACAATGGCTAAAATCAACGAATTAAAGTACGAGTTGCTTGACCACCCACCTTATTCTCCTGATTTGGCTCCCAGTGACTTTTACCTGTTCCCAAATCTAAAAAAATTCCTTGCTGGCAAGCGTTTTATCTCAAATGAAGATGCAATTACAGTTGTAAACCACTATTTTGAAGACCTTGAGGAAAACTATTTTAATCAAGGGATAGAATTGCTAGAAAAGCGTTGGACTAAGTGTATTGAAGTTTCAGGAGATTATATTGAAAAATAAAAATATTTTTGAAAAACTAACTATTCTCTTACATTGATAGGCTAAGAAGTTTCCGAACCGCCCTCGTATATATATGATCTGAAGTCTTAAGAAGACTGATTCATTTAATTGTAAATTAGCGAAATCTAAAATGTTTGCTACGTAAATTATCGGCCCTGTTCTGCAAACCGAATCGATTTGAAATCGCACGATTTTAGAAAACTTACTTCAATAATAGAAACATTTTTTCAGACTTTTTTAATTTTTCTTTATACAGATTCTCAAATATCATATCTGAAAGAAAATTATCGTATATGATTGATTTTAAACCAGAAATTTACTCCGATTCGGTTTACAGAAATATATTTTGTTTGTTAAGTTATAGGCTTCGATGTGCTAATTGAAATGTTAATTTATTTTTTTA
Organism: Tachina lurida; assembly: GCA_944452675.1. NCBI lineage: Eukaryota > Metazoa > Arthropoda > Insecta > Diptera > Tachinidae > Tachina > Tachina lurida. The sequence goes on from OX101752.1 coordinate 103,121,881, forward strand.
ACCACTGAATTTGATTTGTTTTGTTACCAACTGCTAAATCTAAGTCTAAATGATAAAAAAAAATAAAAAATTTATAAAAAAACTTTTTTTAATATGTTTTTAATTTCCTAGTAGAGGTCTAAGTTTTTTACAGAAAATTCGTGACATGCGGATTAATAACATATTTCACGAATTTTCGCATTGAATTAGAAAAATAAATATATAAATAATAACTTACACTCATACACAATATATAAATATGGTTTTATTAGTTTTACAAAACGGAACTTGGAAAATATAAGAAATGGAAATGGTATCTGGTAGTCTACCACATCATTAGAAACGTGAGAACTACATCACGTCAGTCGCAGAGGGTTAATGCATATATTTATTCATTGTATCTTCAAAAATGAACTAACAACTAACTAAATATAATTATTAGGCCCGAAAAGTGTCGGACTTAAACTTAGTGATAGTAATTAATAAAAAGCAAACAAAAAGTATTTTCAAGAAGTTTCATCTGGAGTGTTGATTATTAGAGCCCTTGTGTCTTTCTTTTTTTAAGCGGATGTGTCTAGTAAAGTTCAAGATATTACGAACAAGCGGATTAGGATGTAAATTTGAGTTTTTTATATAGCATGGAGTCGATGTTATTAACCGTAAAATTTTCTTTTGTCTTCGTTGGATTTTCCCTACATTTGAAGCTGAAGCAGTGCCCCATAGTTGAATTCCGTATCACGTAAATCAAACCTAGACACTAGAATTGACAAATGTGATTACTGTAACAATATGGGACATAAGGAAGTGGAATGCAGAAAACGATTAAAAGCATTATTCTGTAGGATATGCAGAACGTTCGGACACGCAGAACATCAGTTATGCAGAAAACCACAGCAAAGATATTCAGGCAACGAAGTACGCAACCAACACACCGCTGAACGCAAACTGGCAGAGATCTGACGGTAATTACTTTAGAAGAAATGACAATGACCAGAGGCAACAACACAATAACATCCAAAGTGGTCATCAGCCTATGACACAAAGGTCCATAAATGCAGACATGAATCAAATACGTCATGGGCGTTTGAGAAACGAGCCACCGAAATGATATACTTGTAATGAAACGGGGCATTTAAAAACTAACTGCACAGCGTTGGGATGCCGAAAATTCATGGACATACGATAGCATTGACAGCAATGACGAATCAGGCAATCAAGATATATTAGCATTTAACGAAGTGCGCGTAAAACCCAAAAAGCCTAGCAAAAAAATACATTGGAGTAAAAACATCCACACCTACTGTATATAAGTATGTAGATTCTAAAATAACCTTATACGATGAATGTGTGTAAGACACTGTTTTATTGTTGAAATATATCTGCCTTAAATAATTACAATGAAAATCTTAAAACTAGTATAGAATATATCTGCCTTAAATACTTACAATGAAAATCTTTTGAATAATATAGTACGTTCCTTATAAGAGATAAAAAAGGTTATTTTTCAATGCTATGTGCAAGATAAGATGCATGCAGCCTAAGTAAATCAAATGCATGGCGATTGAGTACGACAAAGCAAACCCATAAAATATATGTTGCCTAAATAAATATAAACCAATCTTAAGTAAGATAAAATATGTTAAGCATATGGAAATCTTAAAACTAATATAATGCTCAGGCGCACATTTCTTACCGAACACAAAAACATATGTAGTTCTATGTTCAACTAAGTTTGAACATTCTGCCGGGCGTTTAGAGGCGTTGGAGGCGAAAAATCTACGTTAACTACTGTTCTATTATTTCTACTGCACTTGTACTTAATATATAAAAAACAAAAAATAATAATAATAGTGATGATTAATATAAATGAAGTATGTCCTGGAATATGGGCATTTCCTGGGGTCACGAACGTACGTTCGTACGCTTTTGATGTACAAAGAATATATAAAACAAAACTTTTCCTAGCATTTTTTTTGCGATTTGATAGCATTTTGGTACCTCTATGCTTAGTGCAAAAAATTTAATTTCATAGAGTTTAAGTTTTCATAGTAATAGTTATAAACATGTGGTCACGAACGTACGCAAAATAGAAGTCAACTTTGGCTGACAGTAGTGAAATGTAAAAATCTGCGAAATGGAACGGAATAATGAAAAGTGCTTAATTTCTTTTATAAGTGTATTAATGTAGGTCTCTATCCAGTATTTACACAATAAAATACCTCTATTGGTTTTTGTTTAATTGGCTTAAGTACTTAAGAACGTACGATTTTTCCATATGTTTTTTTATTATTATCACTATGCATTTTCACATAAATATCTAAAAAATTTTCTCAACCAAAAACTTACTACTCAATTTATAGTGTGTAGTAACACTTATAACAAGAAATAGACTATTTTTAACCCCCAACCAAAATAGGGGTGTTATAAGTTTGTATTGTGTGTATGTGTGTCTCTCTCTGAGTCCACGTACAGACCAAACGGCTGCACCGATTTTGATTTAGTTTTTTCTGTTTGAAAGGTGACTTGATCGAAAGGATTCTTAGCTACGTTTTAAGAGAATCGGTCTAGCTGCTTAGAAGATATCACATCTTCTCTAGATATATTCTTGGTTTTTTTATATTTATGAAATGAAATGAAATTTTAACAAAATTTATGATATTTTTGTTTTTATTGAATAGGCCGTTAGAGCTATGCTTAACAGTGTTGCCAGTTTAGGGGATTTGTCCCCGAATTTGGGATTTTTTCGCGAACGGGGATTACAATTTCGTATTGGGGATCTGGGGATTTTTTGGGGATGATAACCAAATTTTAGGGGATTTTTGGAGATTTATTTTTATAACTGATGGTAACAAGAATGATTTTTGAACTAAGAAGTATGCGTCTGGCAAGTCTGAAAACATGTATTGCTATTCATAGTGAATGTTTTCTAATAAAGAAGAAGTATCAAGGCAGATTAACCAATAATGAACACTAGCAAAACAAAAATACGTAACAAAATGTAATACGACTTGTTGGAAGCACTTCTTAGAATAAACACACACTTTAAAAATAGTTCAATTTGTTGTGACAAGTCTAATCCTTCTGCTGAAATGGTAAAATAAAGCTTTTTAATACAAGTACATACTATGTACAACAAAGTTTGAGGCTGATGAATCAGAAGATTTCGAATCTAAAGTTTTGGAAATGATTAACTTTGGTTAAAAAATTGTTTGGTACTTGTGTATACTAAACTACTCATGTGTATTTTTTCTTTACAAGTTTTAAGCAAGTTCAAATTAAATTAATATGAATGTAAATATAGCTATCCATATAAATGCATTTTATTGAATAAATCTGTTATTTTTGTCATTATTTTTTAAATATAATTAAAAAAATTAAATAAAAGGCAAAATTTGAACCAAAAAAAGTCAATTTGGGGATTTTTGGGGATAAAAAATCAAAAATTTGGGATAAGCTCTAGAAAAGCCCGGCAACAATGGTGCTTAATTTAAAGTCCTCATTACAGAAAACCGAATGCATCATTCTGGTATCTGGAATATTCGGTATATCATTAAATTTTTCTAGTAAATAAATGCATTGTTTATGAAAAAATTTACTTACGGCCGCGAACGTACGAAATTTTGCAACTGAAAAAAACTTTATTTAGCTGTAACACAGATTTTTTTTTGATTTTCAAATTAGTGACATCGAACTTATTTAAAATGTGATATGTGTGGCACCTGTTGACGTTTAATGCAAAGCAATCATAATAAAATGAGGTTTTCGGTCGCGAACGTACAATTAAAACATAGATAAGAAACAAAGTATAAATTATCCGTTAATCGAACTTTTTTTGTTCACCTTACAATTTCCTCTTCTTAATTGATTGTAATAAAGACGTTTTGAAGATATATTGCAACCATAACATACATATATTTTGCATGTAAACTAATTAAATATAAAAATGTCTTTAGAAGTAGCTTAAAAATAAAATATAAAATTTTCCAGTTTCTAGCCAAATTTTCTCAAGTAAAAGAGCTGAGATATGCTATGAAACTATCCTATTATAAAAATATAGGTTCTTTTTTATAATTATAAACAATAAAACACGATGATTATCAACATTTCATTTTTCCATCCTGGTTGACTCTTCGGAGGAAATGCCCATATGGTGGAAATTCAGTTTCATCAGTTCAGTGTTGCTAGCTCTCATCAATTCAATATCCTCATATTTTTTCTATGTATTTGGTGTTGTTAACAGAGAAACAAGCCGTCGTAAAAAGTCGGCGGCGGCGGCGGCGGCTTAGGAAACAATAGTCGGTGGCGGCTCATAAGCCGGTTTGAGACGGTTTTTATAAATTTATTAAAAAACATTTCGATGAAAAAATTTAAAAAAAAACACAATATAATTTCTAAGATTTAGTACAAAGTTGCAACTACAAAAAACAATTAGCCGGCTGCAATTTTGAGCCGATGGTAGCCGCATTCATCCGCGGCTGCTTGATTTTACATTGAAAGTCGGCGGCGGCTCTTGAGCCGGCTTGTTTCTCTGGTTGTTAACCATTCCTATGGTTTTATCAATTTAGCTTTTGTTTGATTATAGTCCATACACCAGTATGTATTCTTAATCGATGATTTCTTTTTGGTTGTAAACTCTTGCGATTCTGTTAAAGTAATTCCTACATATATTGCTACGCATCCGGTGGCAAATTTAATATTCCTTTTAGAGACAGCGTTATCTAATGGCGTGAACCTATACCGCAAAAAGCCATTGATTTCCGTCGGATGGTTTCTCCCAAACACTTTTCATGGCGATTTCCTTAAAGTAGCATTCTGCATGCCTCGATCGCTCTACCGCGGGTTTCCAGGATGCTTCGTTCTTGCAATTATATCTGTTTTGTCGGCTCTTTGAACAAGAACTAAGCTGGGATTGCCACATCAAAAAGTACAAGTTTGTGGCAAAATTATATACAATGTAATCGCCGTGTACTATAGGTAACATCGCAGTAGTTTTCTCATTGACAGGAAGCCGAATTATTTTGTATATATTTGGACTATGTACGCTGTATAAAGGAATTTCCGCTTGTATCACTAACCGATTATCCATAATGATTCCTTTAGCTTCCATAGTATTATAAACTTCTTTTACTTCAGTATCGGTTTTTGTTCCAGGCAACATTAGATCGTCTGGTAAAAACTTAGTAATTTTAAATAGTTCCTCCTTCAGTTGCGTGCGTGTAAGAAGATTTATATTAACATGACCATAATTAGCATCAAGCAACGAGCTTATGATAGCTGACTGAACTTCATTACATTCATCTAACATTAAATGTAGCTGCATTGCCATTACTTGAAACATAATGATCAATCGATCAGTATTGGTGTTATTTTGCATCTGATTGTAGAATAGTTTTAACTGCTGGTTAATTTTGCTAAAATTATCGTTCATTTCTTCGGTATTTTTCTTTAATACATTTAATGTAGAATTTATAATGGATGTTTGTTGAATTGCGAGTTGTTGCAGATTTTCTTGGTTTTGAAATAGGCTCTTCATATTCTCTTCCATGATTTTCCGTTCCTCGGAATCCATCATTCCAAAGAGTATATGATAGATTGAACCAACGAATTCGAATGGCGATCTTCTACGTCTTTTCCCTCTTATTACAATATTATTATTCTGTACCAATCGATTATATGTTTGGTTTAGCGACCACATCACCATTTCGCAAGTTCTCATGTATGATTGACACTCGCTTTCTTTGTCTTTAAAATTTTTTATACGTTTTATTTCATCGTAATATTGATTTAAATCATAATAAATAATCAAGTTCCATTTAGCGTCTATGATATTCATTGTTCCAATATTGTCTAAATATAAGTATCTGGTGACATTTCTCTTACAGCCACTTCTTTTCCAGATTTAAGCGGTGCGGAGGCTACAGTTGTTATAATTAAGAACCACAGAAATGTCCACAATCCCAATGATCGGACTAAATGATTATTCTTCAGTTGATTTGCTTTTGAATGAAAACCGTTTAAATTTTCCGTGGTTTCGTTAATAGCACTTTTCTAGATTGGCAATTGAATTATCTTGTGAACCGGTCTTTTTAATATATTGTTCAAGTATTTTACATTTACAACAAGTATTTTTCCATCTTTGCCTTTGTGTACTTTAGTTATTCTTCCAATGGGCAAATGCGCTGGACCAGTTTTTCATCTTTAACGGGAACTAATGTTCCTTCTTTTACATTTTCCACAGCATACTTCCACTTAGTTCTTTGTTGTAGTGGCACAAGATATTCTTCCTTCCAACGTTTCCAAAAATCTCTTTTTAGTCGCTGAATAAGTTTCCATTTATTCAATGATGTTGCAGAAAAATCTTCAACATTTTCAGCATGTTGCATCATAGGTATTCCAATGAGAAAATGACCTGGCGTCAATACGTCGACTGCATCAGTCATCGGCATCCATCTTAGTCAGGGGTCTAGAATTCAACACCGCTTCTATTTGTGTTAGCAACGTACTCATCTCTTCAAAGGTTAGCTTTGTTTCTCCTATCACCCTTTTAAGAAGGTATTTAATCGATTTAACTCCCGATTCCCAAATTTTTCTAATATGAAGGGCTGCCGGAGGAATAAAATGCCATTAAATTTTTTGATCTGCTGGTATTGGAATAATCGTATTATTGTTTTTGATGACAGGTTGGACATCACCATCTAACTTGTTTTTTGCACCTAAAAAATTAGTTCCGTTATCAGAATATATGTGTGAAACCATCCCTCTTCGTGCAATAAATCTTTTCAAGACTGCGATAAAACCTAGCAAAAAATGTTCATGTTTTTTGAAGCAATAAGGCAATAAAGCGCATCATAATTCGCTTTAAAATATGAGCTTTTTAAGAAGCAGTGAACGTATATGGAACAAACCACAGGAAAAAGTGATTTAATAGTGACACAACAATGCAGGTTTTAAAGATAGAAAGTTATCTAATGTACACACATCCAATATTATATACGCATATTATGTCATGTACATATGGATATGCATTAGAAGATTTTTCTCATCTAGGTTGTCAAATGTATTGTAAACCCAAACGCACACGTACATACATGCAAAACACAACTGACGAGAATTTAAGCCTGTAAACGAAAAAGCAAATTACTCAGAAGCAATTTTCAAGACAAAAATTTAATTTTTCCAAAGAAAAATTAATAAAAATTGACATTTAACTGTTTTTTTATGTTTTATTAGATTAAAAAAACGCTTTTGTGAACAAAAATGTAGTACTCCAAACCGGGAACTCGCCATACAAAAATCAGCAACGATATCAGCAGGTTTGTCAGCGCTACTTGTATTCTCTAATAGTAGAAACAAAAACCGCAATATAACCCTTGCAACTTTTCTGTCCTCGAACTTTAGAGTATTTTAATTGTATTTGCCCAGCATAGTCTATTCGTATGGTAAAACGGATGCGATACATTTACTCTAAATTCTGTTAAATTTCCCATAATCAGTTCTCGTTGTACCTTTATAGTGAACAGACGTGTTAGCGGTGCTTTTTTTTACATACATACTAAACAACAAAAAATACAAAAAAATATTCGTAATACATATTTGACTTTAATAAATAAGCTTTATTTGCTTTGCCTATATTTTTTACATAGAAATAATGAAAACAAAAAAAACCGCAAACAAAAAACACAAAGAAAGTGCCCTTGAGGAATACTCTATATGAGTACCCCAAAGGAAAAAAATTGTGAAGTGAGTTCTAACGGCAGAAATGCCTATTTTACTATGAGTTCTGAAACTCTTAATGAAAACATTAAAAATAGAAAATCTGATGAAAGAGTTGCTGTGAGTTCTGAAGCTCTTGTTGAAAACAGTAAAAATAAAAATTCTGATGAAAGACTTTTTCCAACTGCAAATTCACTTTTTCATCAGCGATCAAATTCGCTTTGTCCAATCCTAAATAGTGATTCGTTAACACTAACGTTGCCTAGTACCTCGTCATATAAGTCAGTGACATCATTCGCTTCGGGCTCGAATTCATCACTAAACCCAGTTATCACAACAGATAACAGCAGCCCAAAACCAAAGGTCCAAGTCGGAATGGACAGATATATAATTGTTTTAAAGCGCGGGCGAAGCCCAAATTCTACTAAAATTGCATCTGCTCCAAAGATGTCTAGGGATAACAGCGCATCATCTACCAATCGTCAAAATCGCTTCTCCATATTGCTGCATCATCGCAAAAGTCTTTTAAGCCACCACCGATCTATCTGAGAGAAAAAAAATTCGAACACGCTTTAAAAAAAACTACTGTCGACCATTGGTGAAAATACTTTTCACATTATTCCAATTAAACGAGATAATATTGATGAAAATAAAATCCAAATATATGATGAAAAAGATTTCCGAAAAATTGTTAGTGAGTTTGAAAAAAATAAAACAAATTTTTACACATATCAACTTAAGAGTGCCAAAGGCCTACAGATAGTATTAAAGGGCATAGATTCATATGTTGAGCCCGAAGAAGTAAAATGTGCACTTATCGAACAAGGATTTAAAGTAAAAAATGTTACCAATATAATCAATAGAGAGAAGATTCCCCAGCCTCTATTTCGTGTTGAACTGGAGCCAGTTGAAAAAAAAACGAGACGCACCCAATTTATAGTCTAAAATACCTCTTTACCGAAAAATCACAGTTGAAGAGCCACGTAAGCGTTCAGGTCCCGTACAGTGCCATAATTGCCAAGAATATGGCCACACAAAAACTTACTGCAAATTACCTACAGTTTGTGTTATCTGCGGTGAATTGCATGGTACTGCTAGCTGTAATAAGAAAAAAGTTCAAGCAGAAAAAAATGCAGTAATTGTGGAGGTAATCACACTGCTAACTACAGAGGATGCCCTGTATATTCTTTCGTTAAACAGGCTATGGGTCAAACACCTAAACTAGCAGCAAATGCATACTCCGCCGCTCTTCCTCAAACTAGCCAACTAGTTACTTCACGTGTATCGTATGCCGATGCTGCTAAGACTAGTTCTATTCCCACACAAAATGTTCCACCGCCAAGTAATTCAACGAATGCAAACTCTAGCTTTAACTTTAGTCGTCTTGAAGCTACTATTGAGAACCTGGTGCTAACTATAAGCAACTTTACAACAAATATGACTAGCATGATGCAAGAAATGCTGAGAATGCAGAATACTCTGCTTCAAGCATTAGTCAACAAACCATGAACACGTTAAAACTATATTTCTGGAATGCAAACGGCATTCGCCAACATAAAAATGAACTTGAACACTTTCTCATGGAAAAAAATATTGATATAATGTTGGTCTCTGAGACTCACTTGACTTCGAGAAGCTGCTTTAAAATAAATGGTTACACTTAATATGATTCAAAGGACCCGAGAGGGAGAGCATGGGGTGGATCAGCAATTCTAATTAAGTCAAGACTCAAGCACTATAGAACGTTAGTGAAGAATATATGCAAGCATTGATATCATCATCATTGATATCATCAATTTACTCACCTCCCAGATTTTCAGTTACCGAAGATCAGTATGAGAAGTTCTATAAATCGCTTGGTTCTTGCTTCGTAGCAGCTGGTGACTACAATGCAAAACATACGTACTGGGGCTCGCGTCTTGTTACACCTAAAGGTAGAGCATTGTTTAATACTATTTCAAAAATGGGCTTAGATGTCATTTCGAGTGGGGAGCCTACTTACTGGCCTACTGACGTAAGAAAAATTCTAGATGTTATAGATTTTGGCGTCACGAAAAATATCCATAGAGACTTAATTCACGTAGAGGGCTCTCTAGATCTGTCCTCCGATCACTCTCCCACAATAGTTACAATTTTCAACCCTCTAAGGAGTGATTTAACTAACTCATATGTGAAAACGATTAATAGGGTCAACTGGCTAGGATTCAAAAAATATGTTAGTAGTCACTGCGTAGAAAACATTCAGCTAAGATCACCTGATGATATTGAATTTAATATTGCCAATCTTAACGAATATATTAAACAGGCTGCTGAATATGCCACTTCTTACTATCTGCAGACTGGCTTTAATAGAATTTATTCTACGGAAATTGAACGTCTTGTATGTGAAAAAAGGAGAGCTAGAAGAGAATGGCAACAACACAGATCACCCCTAAATAAAATCAGACTTAAAGAATGTACTAAACGACTCAAAGAGCTGCTATCGTCGGAAAAGACTGCATTACTGGAAAAGTATTTAGAAGGTCTTGATGTAACGTCAACATCTAATTACTCTTTATGGCGCGCTACTAGAAATCTTAAAAGACCCGTTGATCTCAAATCACCACTGCGTACTTCGACCGGAGGCTGGGCAAGAAGCGATAGTGAGAAAGGTAACTTATTTTCTGAGCATTTAAAATCTGTATTCACTCCCAATTCATGTACGGGTGCTGCCGGATTACCGAGTGTAGTTTCTCTACCCCCTCGTCCCTTAAGGTTTAAGATGCGTGAACTACAAAAAAATAATTGTTGAACTCGACCCAAAGAAAGCTCCAGGTATTGATGGCATTAGTAACAAGATGCTGATGAATTTGCCTCATATTGCAATAAGAATCTTGCTATTTATTTTTAATGCCATTTTACTAATGCAGTATTTTCCACATAACTACAAAATTGCCGAGATTAAAATGATTCCAAAGCCAGGCAAGGATCTTACCAAGGCTGAGTCATATAGGCCTATAAGCTTACTTTCAACAATTTCAAAGCTTTTCGAAAAGCTGCTCATGAGTAAATTGTCTACAATTTGAACTGATAGTGGGTGCATCCCGGACCATCAATTTGGCTTTAGAAGTCAGCATAGCACTATTGAGCAAACGCATAGATTGGTCCAAGTTGTAAGAAGAACATTTGAGGAAAAGTATTGTTCTGCTCTCTTTATTGATGTTTCTCAGGCATTTGATAAAGTATGGCACGAAGGCCTAGTTTTAAAATTGAAGACATACCTACCAATAAACATACAAAAGCTTTTGGAAAGTTATATTATTGATAGGAAGTTCACTGTTCTGGAAGGAGAGTTCACGAGTGTGCCCGAATCTATATCTTCCGGTGTGACACAGGGTAGTATTCTGGGGCCAGTTTTGTATTTAATGTATACTTGTGATATGCCTGTGAGCAATAACATCTACACTTCTACATTTGCCGATAATACAGCCTGCATGAGTATGCACAAAAACCGTGATGAGGCATCCCGCCATATCCAAGAACACAGTACCCAGCTTGAAATATGGTTCAACTTATGGAGAATTAAAGTAAATGAGCAAAAGTGTGTCCATATAATGTTTACGTAAAGAACAGATACTTGTTCTCCCATTCGAATCAACAATCAAAATATTCCTCAACATTCTCAAGTGAAATACCTTGGTATACACCTTGATCGAAGGCTTACATGGAAATATCATATTGACTCTAAGTTAACCCAAATGAAACTTAAATTAACTCAAATATATTGGTTAATTGGCAGAAATTCAACACTCAGCCTAGACTGCAAACTTTTGATATACAAGTCGCTTTTGAAGCCAATATGGTGCTATGGGGAACGGCGTCAGCTTCAAATATTGAGAAAATCCAACGAAGGCAAAACAAAATTTTACGTTTGATAACATCGGCTCCATGGTACATTAAAAATTCAAATATACATCGTGACTGAAGAAATTGCAAAATACGCAGGCAAATATTTAACTAAACTTGAGTCACATCCTAATCCGCTTGTCCGTAATATTTTAAACTTTACTGGACACATCCGCCTAAAAAAGAGGGACACAAGGGCTCTTATACTCAACAATCCAGATGGGACTACTTGAAAATACTTCTTTTTTTCCTTTTTGATTATCACTACTTATGTATTATTTATAACTATCACTAAGCTTATGTCCGATACTGGTCGGGCCTAATAATTATATTTAGATTTAAGATTTGATTACTTATTGTTAGTTCATTTTTGAAGATACAATAAATAGAAAAATAAAAAAAATGAAAATAAAATAAAACCAAAGTTGACAAATTATTGAAAAATCTACAAAATTTGTGTTTGCTGGACAATAACACCCAAATTTCTCAAGTTTTCTTAGATAAATTATATAATATTCGAAAGATCTCAGTTTCTTCTTTCCAAATCTAGCAAGAATGTGAAAATCTGATCATTATCAACAAAGTTACAGGCTTATAAGTGCGCAAAGGTAAAATAAACGGTTTTTATCCGTAAATCCGGATTTTGGAGGTGTTCGGCATATTTCACTATTGAAATCTTGTTTTACTCGAAAAGCCCTACAAGAAAAATAATATCCGGTCCCAGGTTTTTTTGGAATGTCGCACCGTGTAATTTATAAAGCATAATAATAACAACTAATAATATACATATTTTTTAATTTATTTTATTAATTCTTTTGTTTTGCAAATTATTCTAATTACATAATGTCTGTTCATTTACTTTCCCAGCAGAAACTAGCAACGAGAGAGTAAGGCAGAAATTTACAAAATTTTTCTCCTATATATGAAAAAGTAAATTAACGCTTTACTTGTAAAAACTTGCAGAAGATTTTATTCATATCAGAACCATGGATGGAAATCATGATACAATTGTATTTTTTCTGATGTATTTTGTTTGCTAATATTTTAAATTGCATTTTTTTTTAGAAATTGAAATTTAATATGAAATTCTTCACACAGTTTGATGTATTTTTACTATTTTTATGCATTTTTCATAGTTTTTTAATTTTATTCATTAACAAATACAAAAATTACACTTTCCTTCTCTGATCATATATGAGAAACAAACAAAATTATTTGCCATTAAAATTTAATTTATGTGGCTTAAGGTACGGTCACACTTGACATACATTTGCCCAAAAAAGCGTAACCAGCAAATACTAATGATAAATCTTTTGCTGCAAACACGTGTTTATTAAGTTATTTAGTTTCGTATTTAACAAATACGCAAAGTTAAAGAATACAATATTAGTGGAAACTATGGCACTTAATAAACACGCGTCGGAATCAAAAGATTTCTCATTAGTATTTGCTGGTTACGTTTTTTCGGGCAAATGTTTGTCAAGTGTGACCATACCTTTAATGAAAGAAAAACAATAAATTAAGAAAATATGATTTCTTTTTACATAGTTATACATTTTTTTTAACAAAGAAATGCACATTTTTCAGTTTTACTTTTTCAGATATTTTTAAATAATTAATTTGACAACAAAACACACAACAGGTGGTTGGATAATTTTTGCAAGTAAAAATTTTACTAGTAATAATTTGTAAGAATTTTTTGTCTCTCAATTTTTTCTCTCTTTTGACGCTCTCTCCTTGCAAACTTTTTGAGTTAATGAACACTTTCCACTAATAATTGTTACAAATTCATAACAATTTTTAGTAAATGAACAAACCTATAGAGTTATAAAACTGTAAAATATCCGGTTGCTCAGTATTGCACTTGCTTTTAAGGTAATCAATAATAGTCATGTAATTTTTATTAATTCAACTAACAACAAAACAAGGAAAGCAAGAAATTAATTACAAATATTACATGAAGTAAATTAAAAAATGTATTCTTAAATTGTTAGTGTTATAAAAATATTGCAATAATTATGTAAGAGTTAAATAGTCAAGTTTATATATTTTTCAACACTATGTGGAGTTGGAGTTAGCTGTTTCTTTAATCTTACCAATTTTTACTATTTTTCCGTTCGCGTACTTTTTTCGTCAACAGCTCTTTTTCAGAGTTTAATGTCCTGTAAAGTTATTTCTTCATTTGTTGTGTTTCAAATTTTTAAATGAGTCATGCTGCTTTTGGGTGCTATTGAATTACTTAGAAATACGCCTGGTTTTCTTTCAGTTCTTGGATGTATTTTTATTTGAAGTGACGTAATTGGTTTTGCATGCATTGGAAGAGTTATAGTATTATTATTAACAAAAAAAATATTGTAAATGTTTCCTAATCTATTTTGCAGAGATATTTCTTTAAAAAGTCTCTACCTATTATGCCGTCTGTTTCTATTGGAAAATCTGACTTTACTAATTCGAAGGAATGTTTACATTTTTCGTCAGTCAATGTTAGTTCTAAATTTATAGTGCCTAAAGAATTGATTTCTTCTGTGATAATTCCTGTTAGTTTGCATTTTTCTTCTGGTTTATATGGTTCGTTTTCGAATTCTGGTTGCATACGACAAACTGATATGTCGGCTTCTGTGTCGACAAGAAATGTTATTTTTTTGTTTTTGTAAATTGTGATAATGAAATTTGTATTATTTTCTGAAATTTTCCATCGGTTTTGGCTGTCCGGAATATTGATATATTCCGATCCTATTAGGTTTCCCGACTTCCGTATAGCATGTATGCGTCTACTGTTGTTCCTGTTTGTGTTGTGATCATGATTGTTGCTTCTAGTGTTGTTGTTATTGAAATTGTCGTCTAGTGAGATTGGTGTTTCTTAACAACTCTATCTTGAATTGTTTTTCATTTTATTTTCGAATTAACATCAATTATCTTGATATACAAACACATACATACATATGCTGATATTATAAATTGTTTAATAAAAATAAGCATTAACAAGATTATAATATATGCACAAGTTTTCTACATATGTATGTAACACGTAAAATATTTATACATATACATGGTAATACAATGTATTACGATATGTCAAAAAATACTGTAGGATGTACAAAATCTTATCATGTAAATACAAAATATATCGAGTAGGAGAGAATACGGATAGAAAATTTGACAAGCGGTAGGTAAATGTTTTGTTTTCTAAACCATTTTAGAAACTTAAGTATTCTCATCACACCAGAGGTGTATTTAAAAGTAAACATTGGCAGCACTAATGGTATCTATTGAAGGTGTTAACACTTTTGCAGAAGCAACCAAAATGAACTCAGGAAATTTTTATGTTGTTTTTGTAAATATTGTACAACTGCAACCATCAAGTAGCTGATGGCACAGCAAAACAATAAACAAACCTATAAAAAAAATTATATTTTGTAGTAAAATTACATTGAAATTATAAAATATTTTCTAAAATATTCAGTTTTATCAGTAAACATCTTGTTTTTGCAATTTTCCAATTTTTATTATTAACTCAAAAGTTCAATATCTTTGCTTGCATTTTACTTATAGTATCAGTGTAAACATGAAAAATACCTACAACAGACTTGTTCTCTTTTTTTTTAAGCACGGAAAGGATTTCATAATATTTTGATTCTGCAAAGTCGTAATACTTTGTATTACCGTGTAAAGACACCTTTAATGAATTATTATTAATATTGTTATAATAGTTATATATTCTTGTGTAATTGTTTCTGTTAAAATTTTGGTTGATGTGTGACCTGTTATTATTGTAGTTAGTGAATGTGTTATTTATGTTGTGATTTTGTGGTTGATACCGTATTTTCTCTTTTCTGACATGTAGAATTTCGTTATGAATTGTTTTCTTTTCATTTTCGTGTTCAATTGCAAGTTCTGACGCTTCTTGTAAACTAGTTGGTCGAGCAGCATATATGGCCGATCTAAAGCCAGTTTATTATTTAATCGAATTATGATGTTTTTCTCAGCTTCTGAAGTTTGATTACCTAATTCTTCTATTCCTAACTTATCCAGATTATCTATAATGCCTGTTATTTTCTCTTTATACGAATTAATTGACATATTCCTTTGGCATAATGTATTAAGTTTATTTTGTAATTCTGGAATTGTTTTGTTGCTTCTGTAACGTTTTTCTAATAACTTCTTGAGTTCCTCAACATTTTCTGGTTTAGTATAGGTACCAATAGCTGTTCTGACTTGGGATGTTAATTTAGAATAATAAACATATTAAAGGAAGTCTATTTTCGCTGTATCTGACAGAGTTTTTTAATCAGTTCTGCGGTTATTATAAAACTTTCTAGTTCAAGATAATTTCCAGTGAATAATGGCAGTGCTATTGAAGTTCTTTCTAGACTGAATGCTGCCATATTGCAGTCTTCTGTTTCTATCGGCCCTGTTCTGTAAACCGATCGATTTGAAATCGTACGATTTTAGAAAACTAACTCGTACAATAGAAATATTTTTTTAGATTTTTTAATTTTTTTTTGTTAAATAAATTCTTAAATATCATATCTGAAAGAAAATGATCGTGTATGATTTTAAACACGTCTGTAGGGCCATTATTAATTTCGTGAAGACGAGAAATTTAGTCGGATTTGGTTTACAGAAAAGGGCCGTATATCTTTTTGCTGTTCTATTAAATAATCTTTTGTAAATGTTTTAGAATTCAAGTTTTAATTCTATTGTTTTACCACTGTTCACTTTCTGCTAAGTTAATAGAATCTTTTCTGATATTTTCAATGTATTCATATTCTGGTTGTAAAGTTTTCTTTGTATATGTTGTACATGGACTTTTTTTTAAGTTTTTTTATACTGTTAATACATAGATAATTACTTTTATTATTATTAGAAGTTGTATGTATTTTTAAAGGAATACCTTCCCTTTTTATTTATTATAAATATGAAATTTTGTTTATGTAGTATTTTAAGTTCATTTAACCACTGGTTTGTTATAAATTAATATTTAATGTAATTTCTGCTTATGTTGTATTCTAAGTTCATTAACCAAGTTTTATTTACAAATTAATAAGTTTCATATTGCAATCAGTCATTTACCTTTAGACATTCTTATACTCATACAATTAATTCAGTCATTTACCTTTAAGAGTAGTATTACAATAATTCATAAAATGCAAGGTCAGGCTTTATGACAAGTACTGAAATATACATTGCTAGTAATTTTAATATAGACGTATGAAATTAAAATTGTATAAAAGACTGGGAAAAATAAAGAAATTATGGCAAACAAAAATTAACTTTCTTGATTGCTAGACTAGTCTTAGTGCTTCTACTAAGACTTCACTTCAATTCATATTAGCACATGGTGATTCTACCTGGGCTAAAAACAAAACAAAACATCACACACTCTGAGCTCCAAAGGAAACCTTTGGTGCTCAACCTTTTACAAACAGTTTTAAACGCAACATTTGGTGACCCCGACGGTCCTGTAGCAAGGTACAGGATTCCATCAACAGAAGACATTCTTCAACCCGACGGTCCTGTAGCAAGGTACAGGATTCCATCAACAGAAGACATTCTTCAACTCGACGATCCTGTAGCAAGGTACAGGATTCCATCAACAAAAGACATTCTTTAACTCGACGGTCCTGTAGCAAGGTACAGGATTCTAGCAATATATCGTTCCTTGTACATAAGCAATGGAATCGTTTGAAGACCTGGTAGCAGCCCAACAGAAGACGGCGGAGCAAATAGAGGCAATAATCCGCAATTTCAAAAAAGACTCTTCTACAAGAAAAACTTCAGAGTACTTCTTGGAGCGTCTACAGCGGCTTGACAAGGCATGACAAGAATTTGAGACCACTGACAACAAAATAAGGTACCTCTCAAATCTACCATTACAACACAATTACACTGTGCTACAAAATTTGAGAAAAAAAATATTCAGGGATTCTAATGTACCAATTCTGTTTTGTTGGAGTCCATGGACGACGAAAATACCGTTGGTTTTTTAGGTCACTTCATAAAGTGATTTTATAACGGTAAATGTAGTGAAAAACAGGGTTTCTTAGCTTTTCAGTTTTAAATAGTTGTAACTTCTTTGTTTCCCAACGGATTTCTTTTAACTTTTCGTTGGTTAAAAGGCTCGAATATTATCTTTCAATAAAGATATATTTTTTGTAAATCGACTAAGAAATGGCTAAGTTACAGTCGTTGAAGTGTACAAAAAACCAATTAAAAAAGTATTCTTTTGTTTTCCTCAGGCTATAAGTTGCTTATGAGTTACAAAAGAATACTTTTTAATGGATTTTTTGTACACTTCAACGACTGTAACTTAGCCATTTCTTAGTCGATTTACAAAAAATATATCTTTATTGAAAGATAATATTCGATTCTTTTCACCAACGAAAAGTTAAAAGAAATCCGTTGGGACACAAAGAAGTTACAACTGAAAATCTAAGAAACCCCGTTTTTCACTACATTTACCGTTATAAAATCAGTTTATGAAGTGACCAAAAAAAACCAACGGTATTTTCGTCATCCATGGACTCCAACAAAATAGAATTGGTACATTAGAATCCCTGAATATTTTTTGTGTAACACAGTGTTATTTTACAGACCAATACTTACGTATTTCGGACGATACACTCAAATACAAAGAACTATTTGAGTCCGAAAGTAAAAAAGTGAAGAAACCAACACCATCGATGAGACAAATAGAAGAAGGTGCAAGCAGAGATATGCAGGAAAAGACACTACCTGATGATATCACAAGCAAAGTTCTTCGCAATCAGCGGGCATTGACGAGAGCATTAAGACGAACTATCGATGAAGTTAGAACAGAGGGAAATCAACAGATAGCATATTATCAAGGCAAATTATCGCTCATTAATAAATATATGCACGAGTTCTCTACAAACAACGATACATTATGGCAATTGACTAATGAAGAACAAATAGACGGCTACACCTTGGATGACTTTTACGAACTGCAAGCTGAGGTGCACGACATTCAATGTGAGCTAGAGCAGCACGTGAATAATATCAGCGAAAATAATCCTCGCAGCGCTGAGCATTGTCAACCCCATCTTCCAAAAATTCAGATTCCGAAATTTAGCGGCAGTTACCTACAATGGGTAGCCTTTAAAGATCTTTATACCCAGCTAATCCACAACGCATCAATGAGCGAAGTTGAGAAAATGTTTTACTTAACTACACATCTAGCAGACGAACCAAATGCCAATTACAACAGCAAATTACGAAATTGCATGGAACATTTTGGTTGATAGGTACGATAACAAAAGGCTCATTGTGACAACACTACTAAACAACTTGCTTTCTCATCCGCAAATAAAAACCGAAACGGCACAAGCGCTAAAAAATATACATGATGTCACTAAAGAATGCATCCATGGTTTAAGCGCGCAAGGACTGCCAGTGAACAGTTGGGACGCCATAATTGTTCACATTTTATTGAAAAAACTCGATCAATCAACTCAAACTTTATTTGAGCAATCACTAGAAAACAACAAAAACCTCGTAAGTCTAAAAGATCTTCTTAGATTTATAGAGCACCGTTTCCAAGCATTGGAAACACGCGGAAGGTCTCACGAATCTGGTGGGGGGAAGGATAGAGCCAAACTTATAACTGCAGCTACATCAACCCCAAACTGTAAAGTATGTGGAATGCCTGGGCATCCCATATATTACTGTGAAAAGTTCCTAAAAATGTCCCCACCTGGGAGACTACAATGGACACAAAAAAAGAAGCTTTGCGTCAACTGCTTCGTCAGATCATGCTGCCAAAGCATGCACGTCACGGTCTTGCTCAAAGTGCACAAAAAGACACAACACATTGTTGCACTTAGAATTAGCAAGAGGAATTTCATCGACAACACTTACGTATTACTAGCCACTGCAAGAGTAAAGGCAGTTGGAGCCAATGGTCACACATGCACATTCCGAGCTTTATTAGATTCTGGATCACAAGTCAATTTGGTTACAACCCGCGTATTGAACAAACTGTCCTTGAATTCCTCAAACTCTTCATTGCGCATTGAAGGAATTGGCCGTAAAGTTCAAAACGTATCCCAACGAATCAATATATAACTACATGCATATTCAGGCAGCTATGCCACCAGAATTGAAGCATTTATTCTTCCAACCATTGTACCACCTCAGCCTACAAATTCTTTCGACACGTCTGATTGGAATCTTCCTGAAAATATTAAATTAGCTGATCCATGTTTCAATCAAATGGATAAAATTGACATATTGCTCGGAGCAGAATTTTACCATGAATTGATGCGCCCACAACACATAAAGATCAATCAAAAACTGCCAATTCTGCAAAACACAGCTTTGGGTTGGATCGTCACGGGTAAATTACAAGAAAGAAACGGCAACTTGGTAACTTGTGCAGTGTTTACCCCAGAAGAGCAAACAACAAACCAGCTAATTGAAAAATTCTGGAAGCTTGAAGACACGAATAATACAGAACGAGCACTATCTTTGGCTGAGAAACGATGTGAGGATCATTTTGCACAAAACGTAAAAAGAAACGAGAATGGGAGATTCATTGTGCGCCTACCATTCGCAGAAAATCCATCCGTTCTCGGAAGTTCCAAAACAATGGCATTCAATCGATTTTTAGCATTGGAAAAACGATTGAACCTTAATCCTGATCTTAGAACAGGATACAACAAATTCATGCAGGAGTACGAAGACTTGGGGCACATGGAAGAAATACAAGAAGACAACATTCCTAATTTACATTACGTTATGCCGCACCACTGCGTACTGAAACCTGACAGCTCAACCACAAAACTAAGAGTAGTTTTTGACGCATCAGCTAAAACATCCAGTGGTTCCTCTTTAAATGACATAATACATGCCGGACCAACCGTACAAAGTGAGCTGTTTTCGGTACTGTTGCGATTTAGGACGCACAGAATTGTCTTCACTGCAGACATAGAAAAAATGTACCGGCAAATTCAAATCAATGACACGGACCAGATGTTCCAGTTCATCATATGGAGATACAACAAGCATCAAGACATAAAATATTATCGTCTTAAAATTGTAACATATGGCACGTCCTCTGCACCATACCTAGCAAAAAAATGCCTTCAACACTTTGCTATTCAAAACGCTACAAAATATCCACAAGGTGCTTCAATATTACGCGATGATTTTTATGTGGATGATTGCCTCACCGGAGCTGATTCTATTAACACAGCATTAGAATCACAACGACAACTAAGCTTAATCCTAAGAGAAGCTGGTTTTAAGCTGCGGAAGTGGTGTTCAAATCATCCTCAGTTATTAAATGGAATTGCACCTGAAGACCAGGAAATCAACTTGGACTTAGACGAGAATTCAGATTGTTCAATTAAAACACTCGGATTAATATGGCTCCCAAAGTCTGATCAATTATGTGGACGGTCACAAAAGCCAACGGTCACAAGGGTAACAAAAAGAATAGTCAGTTCAGAACTAGCCAAAATCTTTGATCCTCTAGGGATTTTTGGGCCGGTAGTTGTACGAGCCAAGATATTTTTGCAAGAGCTGTGGCAATTACCGCTTTCATGGGATGACGAGTTACCCATGAATCTTCAGGATGAATGGAATAAATTTCGCACAAATATAGAAACCCTAAACAAAATAAAAGTAGAGAGATTCGTATTAAAACACGGAAACCCAGTCGCTACAGAAATTCATACGTTTGTCGATGCATCTGAACGAGCCTATGGAACAGCAATCTACATTCGTTCAACATATAAAGACAAAACTGTTTTAACCAGACTGCTATGTGCCAAGTCCCGAGTAGCACCCAGAAAAAGGCAAACGTTGCCTCACTTGGAATTATGCGCCGCGGTATTAGGTGTTGAACTAACAAGTAGGGTAAAAGAAGATCTTCGTCTGCAAAATATATCAAACTTTTTTTGGTCGGACTCAAAAATTGTTCTTGCTTGGATAAACTCGTCAGCAGCATCCTTTCACACCTTTGTAGCAAACAGGATAACAAAAATTCAAGGTCTAAGCGATTCACATCAATGGCGACACGTTAGTTCTAAAGAAAATCCAGCCGACGCAATATCTCGAGGAATAGCACCCGAAAACCTATCAAAACATTCAATTTGGTTTTATGGCCCTCTATTTCTTTCAGGACTACGGAGTGAATGGACAACCTCAACTTCACAAGCAATTGAGACACCTTGCGACGAAGAACGTAAGGTGACGAAGCATGTTCTAACAATAACCGCCTTGCAGCAAAATTATGCAGACATTATAAATCAGATAAACCACCGGAACTCATTTAAAACTCTTCAACACACGATTGGTTATGTGTTGAGATTTATTAGAAATTCCAAAACTACAAATATTTATCGGTCAACGAAAAGGGAGCTTGATGCATTCGAATTAGAAGAAGCTCTAAACATTATCATCAAGATCATCCAAGCCGCAGAGTTTGGGGAAGAACTAGAAAGGCTATCACATCAAACACCTGTACATAAATCAAGTCCCTTGGCCTCCTTAAACCCATTCATGGATGTGCATCAGATAATGCGCGTGGGTGGTCGTTTGGAGCAGTCAACATTATCGTTCAAGGCAAAACATCCTGCGATTTTGACTCATAATCACCCTATGACAAAGTTATTGATGCACAAGCTACACGAATAGAATCGTCATTGTGGTCCACAGTCATTGTTGGCAGCATCCAGGTCACAGTTCTGGATTACAAACGGGAAATCACTGGCACGAAGTACCGTCCACAAATGCATACGATGCACTAAAGCTAGGCCGGTGCTTTTCAAACAATTAATGGGAAACCTTCCGGCAGATAGAGTAACCCCAGCACGTCCTTTCATAACCACAGGAGTGGATTATTTTGGCCCAATATGGATCCATCACAAGATCAGGGGCAAAAGACCAGACAAGGCCTATATCGCAGTATTTTGTTGCTTCGCGACTAAGGCCATTCACATGGAAGTAGTATCAAATCTGTCTACAGAAGCATTCATAGGCGCACTACGACGTTTCATCAGCAGAAGAGGCCACTGTCAGACTTTGTATTGCGACAATGCTACTAACTTCGTGGGAGCAAACAATAAAATTACTGAATTAAAAGAATCAATATATTCTCAATCAGAGCAAGAGAAGATTACACGAGTATGCAGCAATCAGTCAATAAATTTTAAATTCATTCCACCAAGAGCCCCTCACTTTGGTGGACTTTGGAAAGCGGCAGTCAAATCCGCCAAGCACCTTTTACTTAGAAGTGTGTCAGCTGCATCACTTACATATGAAGAATTGGAAACAATAGTGGTTGAAATAGAAGCAATCTTAAATTCGCGGCCACTGATCCCTCTCTCATCAAGCTACGATGATCTTGAATCTATTACCCCAGGCCACTTTTTAGTAGGGGAACCCTTGACTTCAGCAGTAGATGTCAATGCGCAATCCCCAAGCATATCATTAGATGCAAGATGGAAAATAACTTCAGAAATCAAACATAAATTCTGGAAGGAGTGGACTCAAAACTATTTACATGAGCTACAGCAAAGGGGGAAATGGAAGTCTACTTCACCGAACGTCATTGAAGGCATGCTTGTTATCGTCAAGGAAGATAATACTCCAGTGCTCCAATGGCCACTGGGTAGAATCAACCGCATTTACAAAGGAGATGATGGACTTATCAGGGTATGCGACGTCATAACAGCAAAGGGAATTTTCAAGAGGCCAATACACAGACTTGCACCGTTGTTCAACGACTCCCTCACAGAACATTCCGGATATGACAACTCAAAGTCACAAAAGAGGCAAGGCTCAGCGGAAGTTAACATTATACAGCCAAAACGAAAGGTAGTGTCATATGCCTCAATGGGAGTTTTCAATATGCTTTTTGTTTCGCTCCTTCTACTGCCGATAATATTAGCCTCTCCATTCAATGTTACAGAATTTTCTTCCAATCCAGGATTATATTTCGAAGGCATGGGCTCGACAAAGTTGATGACAGCTACCTGGAAATTCATTATATACTACGATTTAACACCTATAGAACTAACTGCAGTCTGCGGCAATGATATCATACATATACAGGTCAAGACTTCTGGTATAATGACCATGAACTCAGCTTGTATAATAAAAGGAAAATTTCTTACCATTCGTGGACACGAAACTAGTGTCACTACTTTACGCAACTCCTATGCAACATTTGGTAATATCACCTCAATAGGAAAACCCTCTGAAGTTAAGAAAATATTAGAACCAAACCTCGTCTTGGATACCAAATTGGACCAGCTTACCGATATTCAAAAACAACTAAGGCACATTAAGAATTCTTCACTTGAAATATATCAGCCAGCAATTCATCATCCAAACATAGGCTTCTTTGCTATACTTCTATCGCTACTCATAATCCTAACACTTATTGCCTGGCAATTTCGAATCAAATGCAACAAAACTGCCTCAGTCAACCTAACACCGGCACCTCCAAGGCCAACACCACGTCATCCTATTTCTGAAGATTAACACTACAGGTTTTCGCTGACTGCTCAACGCGGCGGAGAATGTTAATACATAGAAAATTACTTTTATTATTATTAGAAGTTGTATGTATTTTTAAAGGAATACCTTCCCTTTTTATTTATTATAAATATGAAATTTTGTTTATGTAGTATTTTAAGTTCATTTAACCACTGGTTTGTTATAAATTAATATTTAATGTAATTTCTGCTTATGTTGTATTCTAAGTTCATTAACCAAGTTTTATTTACAAATTAATAAGTTTCATATTGCAATCAGTCATTTACCTTTAGACATTCTTATACTCATACAATTAATTCAGTCATTTACCTTTAAGAGTAGTATTACAATAATTCATAAAATGCAAGGTCAGGCTTTATGACAAGTACTGAAATATACATTGCTAGTAATTTTAATATAGACGTATGAAATTAAAATTGTATAAAAGACTGGGAAAAATAAAGAAATTATGGTAAACAAAAATTAACTTTCTTGATTGCTAGACTAGTCTTAGTGCTTCTACTAAGACTTCACTTCAATTATATTAGCACATGGTGATTCTACCTGGGCTAAAAACAAATAAAAACAAAACAAAAAATCACACACTCTGAGCTCCAAAGGAAACCTTTGGTGCTCAACCTTTTACAAACAGTTGTAAACGCAACATATACTTCTTTTAATTTAGAAATGTTTTCTTCCATTTAAATTGTATTTTTATTTAACGTTTTAGACATTTGTTTTTGATTTATATTAGGTTTGTTCAATTACTAAAAACTATTAAAAATTTGTAACAATTGTTACTGGAAAGTGTTCATTAACTCAAGAAGTTTGCAAGGAGAGAGCGTCAAAAGGGAGAAAAAAATTGAGAGACAAAAAATTCTTACAAATTATTACTAGTAAAATTTTTACTTGCAAAAATTATCCAACCACCTGTTGTGTGTTTTGTTGTCAAATTAATTATTTAAAAATATCTGAAAAAGGTAAACTGAAAAATGTGCATTTCTTTGTTAAAAAAATGTACACATATGTAAAAAGAAAGCATGTTTTCTTAATTTATTGTTTTTCCTTCATGAAGCCACATAAACTCAATTTTAATGGCAAATAATTTTGTTTGTTTCTCATGTATTATCAGAGATGGAAAGTGGCATTTTTGTATTTGTTAATGAATAAAATAAAAACCTATGAAAAATGCATAAAAATAGTTAAAATACATGAAACTGTGTGAAGAATTTCATATTAAATTTCAATTTCTAAAAAAAATTGCAATTTAAAATATTATCAAACAAAATACATCAGAAAAAATACAATTGTATAATGATTTCCATCTATGGTTCTGATATGAATAAAATCTTCTGCAAGTTTTTACAAGTAAAGCGTTAATTTACTTTTTCATATATAGGAGAAAAATTTTTGTAAATTTCTGCCTTACTCTCTCGTTGCTAGTTTCTGCTGGGAAAGTAAATGAACAGCCCTATTGTATTAATATCCTTAACATTTCTATGTTTAATTATGTTATGTTTAAAGTTATTTAAAATTTTTTTCAATATAAATATTACAATAATTAGGACAATTAAGAATAATAAAAGATATTGTATAGAAAGTACATAAGTTTTAGCTGTTTTATCTTTTACAATTGGTTTATTTTGTTCTATTTTTCTAGTTATGATAAAACTTTTGTGTTGGTTTTAAACGTGTTATTCCGTTGTTATTCCCGGCCGTATGTTTTATAACATAACTTTTAAAATAATTGTTCATTTTATACCCTACACAGAGAAAAAACTGCCTCATAGAATCAAGAAAATTTTCTCTATAAAATGTTTTTAGGCTAAGGGGTATCCCAGCAGAAAGAAGCGAAGATTTTTTTATAGCGATTCCTTATTATTTTTATGTGGTAAATCTTATTAGTTTTATCAAGAAGAAAACCACATAAAATCAAGAAGAAATCTTATTATTCTTGATTTTATTAGGCTATCTTATTGATTTTTTCAATAAGGGTTTCTTCTTGATTTTAGTAGGTTGCTATATGTTTATGTGTAAAGCATCTAATTGATTTTTTGAATAAGGAAATCTTCTTGATTTTATGAGGTGTCTTGTTATTTCATATCTATAAATAGGCATAGAGACAATTTTTTTTTTATCTTTTCCATTTTTGTATAAGAATACTTGCACAATAATTTCAATGGTTATTCAGGCTGCTTGTTAGCATATTGGTTAGAGTGCTTGTGTATCAGTCAGAAGTATGCTGGTTCAATACTTGGTGAGTAAGTTAGTTAAGAATATAACATGCGTATGTATGTATGTATAAATAAATAACATCTACAATATACTACATACAAAATATATGGTATAGAATTTAAATGAAAATACTCAAGTAGAGAGAATGAGGACGCAATTTTTTTATTTTTTATGATGTCGCCTAATAAAAACAAGAAGAAACCATTATTGAAAAAATCAATAAGATAACATAATAAAAACTAGATTTCTTCTTGATTTTTTCAAAAAGGGTTTCCCTATGAAATTAATAAGATTTTCTTATTGAAAAAAAGAAACAGAGATTTCTTATAAATTTTGTTCTATTTTATGAGGCATTTAGTAGGCACTGTTTTCTCTGTGTATGTATAGAAATATTAGAATTGTTACAAGAGTAATTGTTGATATTGCATGTTCTTTGTTAGTGACTCCACCTTTTGTTAAAATGTTTTCTTGGATCTCCACATTACTTTGTCGTTTCCCCATTTATAAATTTAAAAAAAAATTTTTTTGGCTTGTTTGAATTTTTTCTTTGATGGTTTGTTTTGCTGACGTTGTTTGTGCCAGTGCACTATGTTTCAAACATGTTGGAAACTATCCATATTGCTTTTTTTGCCAACCAGTTACTAATACTCCAATTCAAACAAATTGATACTTTTTTTTTAAAGGGCGCAGTCAAATTCATTGTTCCCATACGTGTTGAAACAATTTTGTAAACTATAACTTTTTTATCGAAAGTATGAGCATTTATTGTGAAAAGCGTGCAAGAATTTTATAAAAAGTTTGTAATGGAGAATAATCTTTTTTAATACATGATTTTTTATTTATTGTATCTTCATATATGAACTAACAATAAGTATTCAAATCTTAAATCTAGAAATATAATTAGGCCCGACCAGTTTTGGACATAAGCTTAGTAATAGTTATATATAATACATAAGTAGTGATAATCAAAAGAAAAAAATAAATAATAAAAGTATTTTCAAGAAGTCCCATCTGGAGTGCTGTGAATAAGAGCCCTTGTGTCCCTCTTTTTTAGACGGATGTGTCCAGTAAAGTTCAAAATATTACGGGCAAGCGGATTAGGATGTGACTCGAGTTTTGTTAAATATTTGCCTGCGTATTTTGCAATTTCTTCAGACACTAGTGGCATATTTAAATCACGATGTATATTTGAATTTTTTATATACCATGGAGCCGATGTTATTAACCGTAAAATTTTGTTTTGCCTTCGTTGGATTCTCTCGACATTAGAAGCTGAAGCAGTACCCCAAAGCTGAATTCCGTAGCACCATATAGGTTTTAAGAGCAACTTGAATATTAAAAGTTTACAATCTAGGGTGAGGGTTGAATTTCTACCAACCAGCCAATGTATCTGAGTTAGTTTAAGTTTCATTTGTGTTAGCTTAGAGTCAATGTGGTATTTCCATGTGAGCCTTCGATCAAGATGTATACCAAGGTATTTCACATGTAAGTTTTAAGGAACAATTTGGTTATTGATTGTAATGGGGGAACAAGTGTCCTTTCTTAAGGTAAAAGTTACCTGAGCACACTTCTGTTCGTTTACCTTTATTCTCCACATGTTTAACCATAGTTCTAGCTGAGTAATATGTTGCTGAAGATATCGGGAAGCCTCGTGAGGGTTTTCGTGCATACTAAGGCAGGCTGTATCATCGGCAAATGTAGATGTGTGAATGTTACTGCTCAATGGCATATCACAAGTATAAATCAAATACAAAACTGGCCCCAGTATACTCCCCTGTGGCACACCGGATGAAATTATTTCAGGCGTACTCATAAAGTCTCCTTCCACAACAGTGAACTTCCGGGCAATAATGTAACTTTCCAGCAGATTTAGAATGTTTATTGGTAGGTAAGTCTTTAATTTTAAAATTAGGCCTTCATGCCACACTTTATCAAATGCCTGAGAAACGTCAATGAACAGCGCAGAGCAATACTTTTTTTCTTCAAAAGTTTTTCTTATAAATTGAACCAATCTATGAGTTTGTTTAATGGTGCTATGCTGACTTCTGAAACCAAATTGATGGTCCGGTATGCACCCACTACTAACTAGAATTGGGGACAATTTTGTCATGAGCAGTTTTTCGAAAAGCTTTGACATTGTTGACAGTAAACTTATTGGCCTACATGACTCAGCTTTGGTAAGATCTTTGCCCGGCTTTGGAATCATTTTAACCTTGGCAAGCTTCCAGCTGTTTGGATAATACTCCAATCGTAAAATGGCATTAAAAATGAATAACAGGATTCTAATAGCTATACGAGGCAACATTATCAGCATCTGGTTACTAATTTCATCAATACCCGGAGCTTTTTTCGGGTTGAGTTCTGCAATTAGTTTTTGTACATCACACGTCTTAAATTTTATTGGTCGAGGGGGTAGCGCAACTACATTTGGCAAATCAACAGCACCAGAACATGTGTTTGGGGTAAATACGGATTTTAAATGCTCACCAAATATTTTACCTTTTTCAGTATCGCTTCTTGCCCAACCTCCTGTAGATGTGCGCAGAGGTGGTTTAAACTCAACTGGTGTTTTCAGCTTTCTAGCAGCGCGCCACAAAGAGTAATTAGATGCTGGTGTGACATCAAGACCTTCCAAATAATTTTTAAGAGATGCAGTTTTTTCAAATCCAAGCAACTCTTGGAGTCGTTTAATACACTCTTTGAATCTGATTTTAAGTTGAGGTGATCTGTGCTGTTGCCATTCTCTTCTAGCTCTTCTTTTTTCACTTACGAGACGTTCAATATCCGTAGAATAAATTCTATTTAACCTAGTCTGCGGATGGGCGGTAGTGGCATGTTCAGCAGCCTGTTTAATATTTTCATTAAGGTTGGCAATGTTAGATTCAATATCATCGTGTGTTCTTAGCGTAATATTTTCCGTGCAATGACTACTAAGATATTTTTTAAATCGCAGCCAATTAACACGATTTATCAAATTCGCATATGGGTGAGGTAAATCACTTTTTAAT
This sequence comes from Tachina lurida, assembly GCA_944452675.1. Classification (NCBI taxonomy): domain Eukaryota; kingdom Metazoa; phylum Arthropoda; class Insecta; order Diptera; family Tachinidae; genus Tachina; species Tachina lurida. The sequence goes on from OX101752.1 coordinate 103,151,205, forward strand.
GGGCTACAAATTGTAACGATCGTGGGAGAGTGATCGGACGAGAGATCTAGAGAAGCTTCAATTTGAATTAAATCCCTAGATATTTTTAATGACGCCAAAATCTATAACATCCGGAATTTTATGTATGTCAGTAGGCCAATAAGTGGGCTCGCCACTTGAAATGACATCCAAGCCCATTTTGGAAATTGTATTGAACAACGCTCGACCTCTGGGTGTAATAAGACGCGAACCCCAGAACGTATGCTTAGCATTATAGTCGCCAGCTGCTACGAAACAAGGGCCCAGAGATTTCTAAAAATCCTCGTATTGATCCTCAGTAATTGCGAATCTAGGAGGGGAGTAAATTGATGATATGACAAAATTAGTGCAAAAATTTTCGACAAAAATATTCGTTGCTTGTAAATGTTCTTCATAAATGTTATCAATAACATAATGCTTGAGTCTTGACTTTATTAAAAATGCTGATCCACCGCATGCTCTTCCTCTCGGTCCTTTGAATCATATAAGGTGTAGCCATAAATTTTAAAACGGCTTCTCGAAGTCAAATGCGTCTCAGAGACCAACATTATATCAATATTTTTTTCCGTGAGGAAGTGCTCAAGTTCATTTTTATGTTGGCGAATGCCGTTTGCGTTCCAGAAACATATTTTTAACGTGTTCATGGTTTGTTAACTAAAGCTTGAAGCAATGTATTCTGCATTCGCAGCAGTTCTTGCATCATGCTTCAAGGCAATTGAAATTAAAGTTCAAGTTTTTATTTGTTGAATTATTTGGTGGTAAAACATTTTGTGTATGAATAGAATTTGTCTTAGCAGCATCGGCATACGATACACGGGAACTAACTGGTTGGCTCACTTACGCAATAGTGGCTGATAAAGCGTTTGCTGATTGGGCTGGGGCCAATTTAGGTGTTTGCCTCATAGTCTGGTTGACGAAAGAGTAGACAGGACAACCTCTGTAGTTAGCGGTGTGATTACCTCCACAATTACTGCATTTTTTGTCACTTTGATCGTTTGGTTTATTGCAACAAGCAGTGCCGTGTAATTCACCGCACACAACACAAACAGTAGGTAATTTGCAGCAGTGTTCGAAAATAAACATTATTTAATGTACTTTAATGTTCTGTAAGGTACAACCTCACACGCACAAGCGCTAATAATGTACGTATACCGAGTACATTAAAATTATAAGTACTTACAATCTTAGTTAACTTGTGCCCAACGAGAATCGTTATTTAACCTAATCAAAATGATGATGATCAACACTACGTTTTGTAATGTTAAGGACATTATTATTGATGTACATTTAATGCATGTAGGTTACACTCAAAAAAGTTTTACAATAACTGAATATACAAGAAGTTTCTGTTAACTAAAATTAAAGTAAATCTTACAGGTAGGTAAATTTTTACCAAGGTATTTGTATGTAAAATCTTTTTTGTTTATTGTTTAATAAGCAAACCACAATATATTGATGATTTTCTGTGCACTCAATATAATAAATTATTTAGAAAAACAGTGGTAGACATGCCACACCTGCTTAAGTTGAAATTTTGAATACACAAATTAATACTTGTGCCCCAAATTAGAAAAAAAATATTTTGAAATAGACGATTTAAAATCAATACTTTTAATTATGTGCAGGTTGTTTTTAGCTATTGAAAATAAAATAAAAAAATCTTTTTTACTGAAATTTGAAATTAAAATAAATTGAAAATCATTCGGTTCGCATGAAAAAAAGCCTGTTGTAATCGGCAAATAAAAAAACACGTGCGCATGTAGCTTGGGCGTAATATTGACGTCACTATGAAGCTGCATATGCTACATACCACGTAGTTATGTCAAAATAATAAACATAGCTGAGAATCTATTATTATTTAATGACTTTTTTGTTTGAGCAGATCTTCACATGTATTTACACATAAGTGCTGCCTACATTTGGATTTTGACACAAAAATACTATTAAAATTTTACGCCGCTAATGCAACCAATGTGTTGGAAATTCTCCTGGCGTCATAAGTGTCTTTCTACATGTCGTGTATAATAGGTCGTGTTATAGAGCGGTTTTTAAATCAAAATAATATTGTTTGAAATTATGTTTAATTTGAATTTACTAACAGCATATTTTGAGTGTAAAATGTATCAAGAGCTGTTGTGTCCACACATACACTATCTTATTCTTTGTTAGTATATGTGCTTCGCGGGTGTATGGATAGGCTGTGAGCATCACTCATTATACTCGCTTTGCAATGTTGTCACCTTTTAAAATTTTAAACGCGAAAAAATATGAAGATACTTGTAGTGCTCAGTGCTCAGTGCTTTTTAAATTAGTTTTTAATTTTTTTTCTTAAGAGCTCTAAACTAAAAATTTTAAATCAAATTTGTTTTGAGCATGCTTGTCATTTAAAAATTTAAATTGTGCATTTCAAGATGTTTTTTGTATTGTTAGAAAATTGATTCAAGGAATACGCGCTATATCAAACTCTGACTTTAATATTTAATTTAATTAATGTAAAAAGTGTTTTGTCTAACAAGAGATAATTATAATGTCATCAGCATTCCAAATAGAGTCGAATAGCGAAATTTGGTCTGTTATATACAATATATGGAATATGATTCAATTAATGCAATTGAGAGAGAATTGAGTCTTTATGGATTCAGTTGATATAAACCTATTTAGTAAAAATTGACATACAAGTTCTGTCTCATCCATATTAACATGTAGAAATAGAACGGGTTTTAAGCTCTATAAATTTTTAAGGTTTACCACAATATTTTTGCACGCGTTTAACGCTTTCATATAACAAAGGTCTGAAACGATAAAATTGTTGTTGTGAAATCAATGAAATAAGAAATAATAACGATTTTTATATAAATAGCAATGTAATGTATATAACTTTAAAGTTTAAAAAACTATGTTATGCTCAGGTGATCGGGTATGTTCTGTAAACCGAATCGTTTTCAAAACGAGAAATTTTCAAAAACGAGTAAATGTTTATTTGGTGCTTTACAAATTACTCGAAATGATGACATTCGAAATTAATTTGAATAAAATATTTGAATGTTAAAGTCAGTTGTTAATAAAACAAGTCACATTTGAAACAAAAGTACGCATTTAAAATGTCCGGCTCTAAATCTTTGACAGAAAAAGTGTTTATTTCATTATTATAAAACTTGATGTGTCATACATTCACCCACCAAATCATTTAATGATATATTAGTCGGTTCAGAAGTTAGCAAAAGTATACTACATATTTATGAAAAAATATTCAACATAAACTGTTATGTCTTAAAATAAAAAACTATTTTATTAGAAATGCTCTTGAAGCTGAACAATAAAATGAGTTATGTGTAGTTTTTGAGGCACTTCCGCTATACCTCTCAAATCTACAATTATTTAAGATTAATTTTACGAAATACTTATATAAAAACATTTACAGGTTTCAAAATAACACAGTTTTTTTGCTCTCCTGAAAAAAACCTGATTTTGTCGGAGAAACGATGATATCTACATCTCTTTAGTACTTTAAACTTATTTTTTACTTATTGTAATAGACATTTTTCTATTTTTTATAATATTTTTATATCAGTTTTTTTGTTAAATAAGTTCTTTTTTAAATAGGGACTGTGATATTTTTATGAAATGAAACCTTGTTATGTTCGATCTTTTTTATCTTTGCTATATACATGTTCCTTAATATTTGATTTTTTTTAATATATGAGTGGGTTTCATAAAAGTTAAACATAATGGGCCTGATAACGAGTATCGTATTTCGACTACGACTACGAAGATTTCGTAATAGACTAAAGAAAAAATCTTGCAATGTTCTTTAGTCTACTACAAAATCGTCGTAGCCGAAGTCGTAATACGACACTCGAAATAAGGCCCAATAACATTGAGTACATCTGTTTATATAAATTAAGTGCTTTTCATAGTTGCAGTGCTTTTCGAAATTTAAAAGTTGATAGCACTGTCCCAATTATATAAAATTGAGAGTATGACCACCGCCAGTGCTGTCGGATGTAACGATTTGTCTCTAAAATTGCCAAAAGCTTTGTTTTAAAATAATAATTTTGACGAGCCTTTTGTTCATTTATATATTTCAACTCATTTGCGATTATTTTAGCTAAACACACATATGCAATTTAAACAATGTAGATTAATGTTAAAAACATGGCAAATTTTACACAAGGAAGGTTTTCTACAACATAAAATAATTAATGAAAAGAGATTTGTTTTCTATATCTAAAGTGTGGTTTTTATAAAACATAGTGGGGAAAACTTCCTTTTATTAATTTGGAACTAGCATTTTGGATAATGATGCATAAATAGCCTTATGCATCATGGTAAGGATATAAATAACTGAAAATAAGATTCATATTGATGTAATTCATTTTTAGTATGTTTCATACTTCAGTACGTATGTTTGTATGTATGTCTGTTTTATAAATGAACTACACTCCAAAATATTCCATGCTTAAAAATACGAAACACTTTTTCGTAATTTAATTTTTGTACAATAAACTAAAAATTTTTAAATTTTACTAAAATATTTGTAGCTTTGCAGGATAAAGGCCATTTCTTACTATCATACAAAGTCGTGCGATCTACGAAAAAAGTACAACCCTTGTGTGATGAATTCTTATTGTCTTTTGAAATATTTTATAAACTCCATCATATCAGGGTTGTATTTATTCGTAGATCGCACGACTTTGTATGATAGTGTATCACGGCCTTAACAAGTTTCATAATTTAAGGAATGTCGTTAAGTTACAAAAACGATTTCCTACAACTATTTTCGTATATAGTAACACATTTTTCGTTTATTTCATTGAATTTAGGAAGAAATAAAACATTCTTACAAAATTGGAAATTTCGTGAAATAAATAAATTTTGTTTTGTTATCATTTTGTTTACAGTACAAAATTATTCCTAAACCTACACAAGTTTCGTGAATTTTACAAAATACAATTTAAACATATAATAAAAATTGTTGTTTTGTTTTACTTTTTATTATATCCCCAATTTATTTTCCTGTTATTGTATAAAAAATTATTGTAATAAACAATTTGTTTTTAGTTCATGCTAGGAACACAACTGGTACGAACGACGAATTTCGTCCACGCAGAGTTTGCTGCGTAAATTCGTCGTGTGAAATACAACAACGACGAATTTACTCAACGAATTCAGCTGTTATAATTTATAAAGTTGTTTGAAGCATTTACAAAGCCAGAGAGAGAGAAAATTTGTATTTCATAGTTCGTCGGTGTACAAAATAGAAATAAATCTATCGCAGAGCTCGTCACGCTCTACAAATTTCGTTTTATGGAGGCGTTGTATTAATTTTAATATGAACAAATATATTTTATTGTCCATGACAAAAGTTCGCAACGAAAACTTCGTCTTCGTCCCAATTGTGTTCCCAGTTTGATTCGTGAGTTTCATTGCAAAATATTCATGTATGTATGTGATGTGTGAGGAATGCAGAGGCTGTAACAACTTCCCTTAAGTTATCTTTTTATTTTCATAATTATTACAACCTTCAATTCTAGGAATTAAAGATTAATTTACTATTTTCCAAGGATATATAAATTTTTTGAAGATTTTTATATTCCACGTATTTTTTTATTTTATATAAAATTTCGCATATAACACAAACTTGCTTTTCATGATTCACTAATTAATTTTGTATTATTAACATTGTGTTTCTTAAATTTACGAAAAAAAATTTGATATACAAAATTTTGTTTGCAGACAACAAATATTTCGTAAAATAAAGAAATATCACAACTACTACATATCTACGAAGCATTTCGTACCCTAAAATTAACGAATATTTCCTAAAATGAACCACATTTTTCTAAAAACCTAAAAATATATAAAATTATGTTTTAAATAAAAAATGTGTAGCTAATATTTAATGTTGTATAATATTGACGATAAACGACAAATGTGTCAGCGCTGTGGCTAAAAATCAATCTGACAGCACTGGCTAGCATCGATCAGGTATGATACAGATATGTATGTATGTATGTATGCATCTATTAAAGGATTACGGTACTTGTTGACGCATAATGCATTGTAGGGATGTAACGAATACCAGTTTAGCGAATGCGAAAGCGAATAATACATTTTAATTTTTGCGAAAGCAAATGCGAATGCGAAAGCGAATGCAAATATTACAATTCGTTAAAATATCACATGCAAATAAATTTATATAAGAGTACGTATGTATAATAATTAATAATAAGTTTACATAATATTAGGGAATCAACCCATTCCTACTTTGGCTCTAAAGCCTGGTACTCTATTCAACATTTCATATGAAATGCTGTCAAAATAAATTTAAAAAAACTTGGAATAAATTTTTCCAAAAACAATCTTGCAAAAGTAGTTGTGTTTTTTTTGACGTTTGTTAAGCGCCAACTATTTTCATAAAAGAAATACAATTTTTTTGTCGCCAGTATTCGCTTGAAATATTCGCATACATTTTAGCGAATGCAAATAGCAAAAGTAAGCGAATAATTTGCGAATGCGAAAGCGAATGCGAACATTCCTTACATCCCTAATGCATTGCTATTGGCTGAAAAATATAAGGAAAAAAAACAAGCAAAAAAACTGGGAAAACATCACAGTGGAACAAATTACAATTTTTCTCCATAAATTTTGAAAGCGAAAAATTAAATTTTTTTAATTATTGTCTAAATTTGTGAATGCTAATGAAAATATAAAAATACATAAGACTTTTAATTTTAACGAATTTTACGGTTTGCTTATTAATCCACCTTCACTCATATGATTAATAAATATTTTTAATTTATAACAATAATAGCCGACTGAATTCTACACACCTTCATACTGCAAATCTTCTAACTCGTTGCCTATATAAATATTTTGAATACTTTTAAGTAGATACAAACATACATATGTATATTACCAAGATAGCCACAACTGATATTAAACACTGTATTGTTTAAAATCGTTTGCTTACATGTGTCGGCTATACGAATTATGAACATATAAGTCAGGCATATTATCAATTTCTACTTTTGAATACGAACTTGAAACCCCAAAATGTCATTAGTTTCAACTTTCTGATTTTATATTATGTTCAAAATCTGCCTAATTTTAAGAATCTACGGCATATCTTTGATTGCAACAGTTTCCAATTTCCAAAAATATGTGCGTATGTATGTATGTATATATGTATGTATTAAAAAAACGAAAAGTCTTAGTTATCCGTACAATTTCGCTCTTACTTTTTTGCTTTTAACTGCCCACTGTGTACTTCATATATAGATTTTTTTTTTACTACAGGACTGCCAACCTTTAGTCAGGTAATTTTATCCCACTTTTCTTGCTAAGTTCGGTAAAAAAAGGGAAGACAAGAATTAATCCTACTTTTTTGTATATATGGCCTATTTCCGAACTGCGAAATAAATCTTTCGACTTACAATTTGTATTGAAAACAACAATGAAATATGAAAATTTGTTTTTGTTTTTTCAATATACATATGTAAATTGTAAGTCGAATGTTTTCTTTATCATTATACTCTTTGATTTTACGAGTAATTGGGTACTTAAATTTTATGCATTTACAATGGGCTGTGATTTTCCAACGTTTTATGGTTTCTTTTTTATAATAATACGTATGTGTTGTTAGCAGGTAACGAAAAGGATTTGTAACCACTTTTTTCCATCGAAAATTTTAAAATGGTTATTTTAAATACATAAATAATTGAAAGCTATACCTTAAAGCCATGTTTGTGTGTATGTATATAGTATATATTTACATATACATATACATAAGTATTGGACGCGGTTGAAAAATCAATCAGATAAAGTATCTTTTTTTAATTAATTGCCTTGCGAAAATATACGTAAATATTCATAAAAAAAATTTATAAAAATTTACCTATTTTAGACACGATCCTATACGTGAACAGTTATCTCTAGATCCCTTAATTGTTTTGGGAATCCTCTTTAAAAAATATCGATCTTTAGTTTCAGAGGGGTAATAAAATATTTTTATTTAGTGATTAGCTTTAATTTTCATATGTTTACATATATGTATGTGTATATACAAATGTATGTATTTGTGTAAAACACATAACTTTTAATATATAAAATAAGCTAAAAAATTCATTGTTTAGTCAACAAAACAAGCAAAAATATCATTTTAACTTTTTTATTAAACTTTTACCAAATTAAATAAACGCATTTCAATGAATTTAATATTTATATGTAAGATTTTCGTGTAAATTTTAACTAAAGTCTGTGGTATTTTTATTTTATTATTAGGTTAAATATTGCAATACTTTTAAGTAAAATATTATAACATTGTGATTTATTAACTTCTAAGACTGCCGAATAAAAATGAAACCTAATTTTGAAATAAATACTTTAGAAACCATAATATTGTCTGATTTTTAACTTCAAATTGCTTAAAAATACCTTGCTTATCGCATTTGTGTGTGTGTGAGAGTAATTTGACATTTTCAATGGCAAAATTGGTTACGAGTAGTTTTCTTTACTTCCTAACTATAAAATGTAGTAAAATAAAGCTCGTTAGAATACATTGGCTACAATTTGCAAATCCATAACATTAAATTCCGCAATTACCGCTAAAATTCAAGAAAGGATAAATACAACAAAAACAATATTCTTTTATTTTCTACGTACATATGTACATACATATGTAAACAGGTTAAAAAATTGTAGAAATTTTTATCCACACTTTATTGCCAAACTTACTACAAGAAGAACTGTTTTACATTACATTTGTAAAAGTTGGCAATCCTAGCTTAAAATTATCAATAGATAAGTATAAAGAGTGCATGGCGTCGTCCGTCTGCAATGTACTTGGGTTGGATTAATCTTGTATTCTATTCAGTGTTGCCGGAATCGTAATTCATTTTACAGGGATAAAACTAATCCAAATTTTAGATATTACGAAATTTTTTGTAATTTTATTTACGGCGCTCTATTCCTAAATACATATGTACATAAGTATGTACATTACTTGCATGTATATAAATAAATCACCATAGCAGTAACTTCTGACAAATAACAAGCAAATTGCTCAATAATTACTGAAAATTATATTAAACTTTGGAGGGAGTTCCAAAAATCTTTTTTTGCATTGTCTAGTGAGAAAAAAACTTCTTGCTTACGTGGAACAGAACAAAACTCGTCCCTTGCACCATAACCAGCCTAATGTGTAACTCTTGTTTTTGCTTTGTGTAGTTGTCGTACTTTCCGTTGCCAAGTAGTGCTGCCATACATATATGGTTTAAGTAAAATATTTTTTTGCACAAATTTACTATGTATGTGCCTATCCAACAAAATAACGAATATACATAACTGTAAATGACAGACTTGCTTTATTAAGTCCTAATTTACACTCAGCAAGTCTTATTGCTAAGCTGATTAGTTTTTTAGGAAAGAGAGACGAGGGGAAAAGAAACTTATATGTTCCCCTCGTATCTCTCACCGACAAACTAATCAGATTAGCAATAAGACTTGCTTAGTGTAAATAAGGACTAAACGTTTTTTAACCTTGCATGTAGCGAGTTTTGAAATCTAATTCTACATATACGTATAAGACAAACAATTATTTAAATACATACATGCTTCCATACATGTACATATAACTTTATTTGGACGTAATTCTCCCAATGATCTATCTTGCGGGCAATATTATTTTAGTAATAAAAATAAAAAGTTATAACCAGGGACATAACAATTATAGGAGAAATGACAAAAAGGTTATATTTAACCTTAAAATTGATTAATTCAAATAATGCTTACAATAAACGATTATCGTAAGATATCGTCGTCTTAGAGTGCAAACCTGCTAACTCACTTCAATAAAATTTTACAGGAGAGACAAAATACTGTTAACATTTTCTATACATTGGTTAAGAAATTAACCTAATACGTCAAGTTTTTTCGACATGTAGAGTTTCTAATTAAAACAAATATTTAGGGTAATCGATGCGGTATGTTTTTCTCTATCGAAAGGCATTAAAATGTCATATTTTATTAAGTGTCATTCATGAAATTTTGATGAGCCTGTGGAAGATTTTATGCCATCAGTTAAAGGTTTGCCACACGTTTAGTTCCATACTTAAGTGTTTACATGTATTTAATATATCGCACACTAAATCATAAAGAGTCACAACTCAAAATTATAGAAGTGCCTTTTCTTTTTTATAAACCAGTTAATTGAAGAAATCTCAACAATTTCTTTTGCAATACAGTCTTCTTTAAGAATATAAAATATCGTTATGCTTGTTTTTATGTCACATGCTTGCGTCATTTGTACAGTATCAACAGTTGTTTGCAACTACTCAGCATCTGACTCTTTATGATTTAGTGTGCGATATATAAATGACAAACAAAATACTTTTTATATAATTTTTTAATATAACACGAAATGTGTCAAAATATTTATGTATGCAACGTGATTATCAAAAGTGTAAACTATAATATTCTTTCCACTGAATAATTCTAGCAAAATTATATTAAAATTACATATATATTTTGTAATTCAAATATAGTTGTGGAAAAATTGGTTTGTTCCATGTATAGATAATATCGCAGAATTCGGCAACACTGATGTTTTGTCGTCGTTTGGTTATTGGTTTGCGGCACGGTATATTCAAAATACATTCTATTTGCAGCAAACCAGAAACCAACCGACGATGTGTTGCTTTATACTCTCAATAATTTTCTCTCTTATGCTATGTTTAGACGACACCTGCTTCGTGCTCTATTCATGCTTCACACCCCAATCATGACCGAATCAACTTGCTTCGCCATACAAAATTATGAGAGCGAATCAAGTAGATTCAATACGAATCTACTTGCGAAGCACGTAAAATTGGTATCTTCTCTAACTTTTATCGCAGTAATCGCCACTTTATCTGAACTAGCTGTCAAAACAAAATAAGTATATGTGTATGTGTGTGTTTGTAAGCAAATGAAAACAAGCCAAAAAAACATAGATGTGAGTTTAATATAAATAAATTTAATTAAGTTATGAATAATATAAAAAGGGAAAATAAGAAGAAAATATAGAGATGCCTTCAAAAACAAGATTTTGCTTGAATCGAATTTATGTAAGTATGTATGAATGTATACACGTGCGTATGATACGTATGAATGTGTGAATATACATAAAAAAATGCCACGCGAACAGTGATGCCAACTTTTTCAGAGCAAAAATCACTGTGTGTTCATAAAAAAGCACTAAATGCAATATACATATTTTTTATTTATATTTTTATATTTATCTATTTATTTTCAATACACAGAAAGCCCACATGGCTAATTATATATGTATTGAATGAGTAGAAATTAAAAATTTAAGCTAACTACAATTTTAAATTTACTAAATTTCATAGGTTTTTGTAATAATTTCAATTATATCGAGCCATATTTCGATTTTGCGTATAAGTAGAACATGAGTAGGAAAATAATTGAAGTTCATTTCGCAAGATACTGCAATTATGGTGTATTAAAAAAACAATTAGATTTTAGGTGTTTCATCTGAATTAATTTTTACATGAACATAGTTCAGTATGTTACATTCTGTAGCTCGTTTCTGTATTTCTCGCATCGTAAAATTTCCCGCATGAAACAAGGGAATCGTGGAAACAGTGTAAATTGAAACACATAATGGCTTTTCTCACATAAGTGTTTCTGTATCGTTACTTTGCGAGAACTATGTCATTTAAACAAATTTCCAGCAATTATTGGAACGATGTGAGAAAAAGTGTTTCTGTAACAATATTTTGTGAATAGTTTCTCGCAATTTTTGGATTTTAAATTGTACAAAAACATGTGAATTTTTGAATTTGTGTGTGAAAATATGAAAAATAAACTAGTTGAAAAGATATGCAACGAATTGTTGAACTAAAATTATTATTAACGATTCGATATGATTATATTTATTTTGAATTTTTTTTTTGGAATTTTCTATAATAGAGACAGTTGCTAGAAAAAACTTATTTCAAGCATTTTACATTCACTTTATATTCATGTTCATTATTCAATTTTATTTTTCTTGAAAATTATTATTTTTTTGTTATTGAAATAATATTTTTTTGTGACTTTTGTTTTCATTTGACACTCGATTACTGGAAATATTCCAGTAAAAACAGATTCAGTGTTGTCTGTTTTCACATTCAAATACAGACACACTTTTTTCACAAATCGAGAAACGATGGAATTTTGTGTTTCACACTTCATGTGAGAAATTTTACGATGCGAGAATTACAGAAACGAGTTACTGAACAACATAAGCCTTTTCCTTTTAGACCGTATTTTATATGAATCAAACAATTTGATTTATAAAATCATTATTGTATTTTTAACTTACTTTTAAAAAAGTTATAAGCGCTAAAAGTTATTTCTACTTCAACATTTGAACATGGTAATGTTAATAGTCTTAGAGAAAATATTGGCAGTATTAGAAATGGATTATGATTATTTGAATTTCTATAATTATAAACTTCAATCCAAAATTAATCAGTTCTGAGCAAATTTGTCAATTTATGTATCCTTAAATTTCTGATAATTCGTTCTATTTCTTCAATTTCACAATCCCAGCAAAAATTACCGCTTCCCAGAAGAATTTTTGTAAGCCAGCTAGAAGCAATGCATTCAGTTTCCAAAAAGCCATTCATTTTTTGCTTTACTAATTCATTTTACAGAAGTAATAATGTGTAGTTTTTATGTACTCAGATGCAAAAGTTACTGGTTTACATTTTTTTTTTACTTTTGTCCACTTTGTTAGAGAGCCTTACGTTAGTACTTTTCAGAAGCATTTTTGAAAGCTTTCGTTATCAAGAAAGCAATACATTGCTTCCCTCAGTGGTTAGTAATTAGATTATTGTTGTAATTAAGTTATTTTATAACTGTAATTACTAGAAATATATTCTTTTTTCTCACTATGAAAGATAAAGTTTTTCTTCCTTCGTATTTCACCCAGCTGAATTAACATTCTGCAAAGGAAACTTTGCGTGTCTAAAAGGGGTGAACGCAGATAGTTTTTGAAAAGTGAAAATTTCTTATTTTCCACCACACTTTCACAAATTAATATTTAGTAGATATGTAAAACGCACTAAAATCAAAGGTGAAAAGCACCAATTTAGTGCCTTTTTTTTAAGCAACAATTTGAAAAATTCCGCACTGTTATAAATTAAAAAACTCTAAATCTAGTACGAAAAGCACTAAATTGGCACGCTGCACACGAAGCGCGAATGCATAGTCTAAACAGCATGATTCATAAACATGATTCAGAGAGCGAAGCAGGTGATTCAACTCGTCGTCTAAACATAGCATTACTTTCCTCCCACCGAAAACCAATTTTTTTTTTAAATTTCACATCTTTATATGAACATCCCATTCATACATGCATGCATACATGCATGCATGAATGGATGTACATATCTTTACAGGGTTTGCTTATGAAGCACTAACACTTTGGCAAAGAACACTAAAATATAATTTATTTGCACAGAGATGTACACAACAATTTTAATTTCAGTGCTATGGCCGTCAAGCAGAGTGCTTTATAAAGTATTTTACTTGAGTTGAAACATCATTGTGATTCTAATCGCGTAGTGTACATGTAAACATACACAAAGTAGAAAGTTGTCATATCTTACCCTTTGTATAATACATTAAATAATGTACAGTTTATTTTCGTACACTAATTTGCAGTAAGTTTTTGTGTGGCCATATTCTTGACAATTATGCCACTGTACGGGTCCAGAACGCTTGTGTGGTTCTTCAACTGTTATTTTTCGGTATAAAGGATATTTTAAATTATAAATTGGGTGCGTCTCATTTTTTCTCAATTCGGCTCAAGTTCAACGCGAAATAGAGGCTGGGGGATCTTCTCCCTATTTATTATATTGGAAACATTTTTACCTTGAATCCCTGGAGGACGAGTGCATCTTTTATTTCTTCGGGAACAACATAAGAATCTATGCCCTTCAATACGATCTGCAGGCCTTTAGCACTCTTAAGCTGGTATGTGTAGAAACTTGTTTTATTTTTTTCAAATTCAGAAACCATTTTGCGGAAATCTGTTTCGTCATAAATTTGAATTTTCGTTTCATCGATATTGCCACGTTTTATTGGAACAATGTGAAATTTATTCTCACCAATGACCGAAATTAATTTCTTAATAAGAGCGTTTGAATTTTTTTCTCTCAAATAGATTGGTGGCGGCTTTGAGGTTTTGTTCGCGGATATATCAGGTGTGTCGTTGTCATCTTGCAATATTTGAAAACGATTAGTGGAGGATGCGCTGTTATCCCTAGATACCTTTGAAGCAGATGCAATTTTAGTAGACTTTGGGCTTCGCCCGCGCTTTCCCACAATAACATATCGGTCCATTCCGACTTGGACCTTGGGTTTTGGGCTACTCTTATTTACAGTGACTAATTGGGTAAGTGATGAATCGGATGATATCGCTGATTTAAATGACGAAGTAGTAGGCAACTGTAATGTTAACGAATCACTAGTTGGCATTAGACAAAGCGAAGTTTGGCTTAGCCGTTAAAAAAAGTCTATCAGTAGGTTTTTTATTTATTTTGTTTAAATTAAGATCATCAGAACTCACAGTAAGTCTATCATCAGATTTTTTACTTTTATTGTTATCATTAAGATCATCTGAGCTCACAGTAAGATAGGCATTTCTGCCGTTATAACTCACTTCACAATTATTTGTTTTTGAGGTACTCATATAGAGTATTCCTCAAGGGCACTTTGTTAGTGTATTCCTCAAGGGCACTTTGAGTTATTTTGTTTACGGCTGTTTATGCTTTTTTGTTTTAGTTATTACTTTCTATGTTTATCAAAGTCAATGTACAGCGAATATTATGTACTACAAATATTTTTTGTATGGTTTTTTTTTGTTTAGCATGTATGTAAAAAAAATTCCGCTAATACGTCTGTTCACTATGAAGGTACAACGAGAACTCCTATATTTGTTTCATAAATTCTTGAATTATTAAATTTTTTTTTGAAAAATTTAGTTTTCAACATAACCTTTCAAATTGTTTTTTTCAATAGTTTAATTTCATGTAAGCTTTTAAAAAATGTTAACGTTTGGCAAACTAAATGTAAACATAATTGAATACACTGAAGTGTGGTTAATTTACTATGATTTATCTCATATATATTGCGTAAAGTTGCGTAATCCGAATAATATAATTTTTTGCAGATTCCTAAGATTTGAAAAATATAAAACTTTTCGAAATCTGGTTATTATATTTCAAAAAATCATAAATGTTTGTGTGGGGAACCCCCAGGGGTGGTTCCATGGGGTGTGCCGCTAGTATAGGTGGGTCGGCCCTCCAAAATTATTGGGGGTCGGTCATACATTTTGAGTCGATTGAGGAACTCTAAATGGGTCAAAGTGAGATTTGTCAAAATTTGACCATTCAAGAAAATTTGACATTTCGAATCAAAAATACATTTAAGTGGTATGGTTCCTTCGGCAAAGTTTCTTATTTTAATCCCTAGATTGCGGTTTTCCTTGTAATTTAAGCGATTTTTTTGCCTCCATACAAATCGACCCGCCCTAATATATATTTATATACAGTTAGTGTCATTAATATTCGGTTTTCAGACTCACATTCAATAAAAAGTTTACCAAACAATGGCAGCCATTTAAACTGAAAAATTTCTTTCATTATTTTATTTAGAAATTGATTACAAATATGAATTTGTAAAAAATAATCGAAAAAATTATATTAGTAGGTAAAAACTGACAGATTACTTGACGTACTTCAAAAAATGTCGCGTCATTAATATTCGGTTTTTTGTTGAGTAACGAAAAAATCAAGGGAGTTTGAACCGTTTTGATTAGAATTAGTCCTTTTAAGGATATTTATCTCATCAGAGGACTTCAATTAAAAACTTTGATATATTTTGAAGAAAAAAAATATACGATATTTTTTCCGAATATCACTTTAGTTTTCCTCCCTGTTGTAACTAAATTTCAGAATGTGTCACAGACTTTACGGGATGAATTTGTCACTCAAACTTTGATTAAGAATAATATCTACCAATTCGTGGGTAAGATGAACTATTTTGAAACAATTACATGCAAGCTATACCCTAATGGGGGTGTTTTATGACAAGGGTCATATCCTTCGTAATAGTGAAATGTGTTAAAAATAGCTCGTTTCATTTGATAATGTTTATAAATTTCTCTTAATATATTCAAATACTGTCTGCAGTTGACATTTAATGGCAAAAACTCTTAATACTTTACTTTGCTTGCTCCCATCAGATACAACAATAATGTACAATCCTGATTGTAAGGATAATAATTACTATGTAATGCATTTGTTTGGCATTGCTTTAAAAATATTTGTTTTTTTACCCGAATGTTTCACATTACACTATTATTTCAATTTTAATGATAAGCGAATGTGATCCTGTAGCAAAACCTGAACAAGGATCTAAGACTAGAGAATCTGAGGCTAACAAGGTGATGTATGGAAGGATGTAATCTCGAAAATTTGATATTTTTTTTAGCAAATATATATTTTAGAAAGTTTTTAAATATATTTAGGAAGATTTAGAAAGGTTATCCTACCAAACGAGATATTTTTAACACATTTCACTATTACGAAGGATATGACCCTTGTCATAAAACACCCCCATTCGGGTATAGCCTGCATGTAATTGTTTCAAAATAGTTCATCTTACCCACGAATTGGTAGATATTATTCTTAATCAAAGTTTGAGTGATAAATTCATCCCGCAAAGTCTGTGACACATTCTGAAATTTAGTTAAAACAGGGATGAAAACTAAACTGATATTCGGAAAAAAATCGTAAATTTTTTTTTCTTCAATATCTGCCAAATTTTTTAATTGAAGTCCTCTGATGAGATAAATATCCTTAAAAGGACTAATTCTAATCAAAACGGTTCGAACTCCCTTGATTTTTTCGTTACTCAACAAAAAACCGAATATTAATGACGCGACATTTTTTGAAGTACGTCAAGTAATCTGTCAGTTTTTACCTACTGATATAATTTTTTCGATTATTTTTTATAAATTCATATTTGTAATCAATTGCTAAATAAAATAATGAAAGAAATTTTTCAGTTTAAATGGTTGCCATTGTTTGGTAAACTTTTTATTGAATGTGAGTCTGAAAACCGAATATTAATGACACTAACTGTATATATATATATATATATATATATATATATATATATATATATATATATATATATATATATATATATATATATACGCATGTTGTTAACTATTGACTCAGTTTTACCTTCTATAGTA
This sequence comes from Tachina lurida, assembly GCA_944452675.1. Taxonomy (NCBI): domain Eukaryota; kingdom Metazoa; phylum Arthropoda; class Insecta; order Diptera; family Tachinidae; genus Tachina; species Tachina lurida. The sequence continues at coordinate 103,168,537 of OX101752.1, forward strand.
TACTTTTAACTCATTTGCATTCTTTTAACTCAGTTATCATAGTGTTTATGTACTTTTGGTATACTTTGTCATCATGGTACTTTGTCATCATTTTTTGCAAATTTATATTTTTATTTTTATTGGTTCCTCAATACCAATATTATTGGAAGTATGGCAACACAATATCATGTACAACTATGTATTTAATCTTTAAGTTAAGTTTTTTATCAAAGAGTAATAAATCAACCACCAAAGCAAAAGGTTCAAAAGCGTTATTATTTCTAAATGCGTAATACTCGTAAGTAATAATTTCAACAGGTTATGGGCCCAGGACACTAAAAAAATTTAAATAAAGAAAACTGGAATTGGAAAGGGCATAACTTCGCGTCGGTGTGTTAATGTGTGAACTATAATATTTAAAATAACTGTGTGGAATATTTAAATATTTATTTGTGCGTGTTTATTGAAGTATTTTTTTACAATGAATTCCCTGATGCAGATTGAGAAGCTGGATGATAGCAATTATGCTACTTGGTGCGTACAGATGAAGAGCATATTAATACATTCAGATTTGTGGGCTATTACTTCAGGTAAGGAAGTTAAACCTGAAAGTTGTACGAGTCAGCAGGCTCTTGCTTATGAAAGCAAACAAGAAAAAGCCTTGGCATCAATTTTACTGTGTGTAAAACCAACGCAAATAAACCACATAAAGATGGGTGTCACCGCAACGCTTGCTTGGAAAAAGCTGCAAGAAATCCACCAGCCAAAAGGGCCTGCGCGGAAAATAATGATATTCAAGAAACTATTATATATGAAAATGGCTGAAGATGCTAATATTGTTGATCATATTAATGAATTCATAAGCGCAGTAGAAAGCCTAGCAGAAGTGGAGGTCAGCATACCAGAAGAGATGTTGTCAATAATTCTTTTATCTAGTCTTCCCAAATCGTATGAAAACTTTGTGGTAGCGATTGAAGCAAGGGACAGTTTACCGACATTTAGTTCCGTAAAGATAAAATTGATGGAAGAGGGAGCGAGGCAAAAGGAGAAGAATGAAAATTGCGCATCAAATAATACAGAAATATTAATGCAGGCAAAAACGAAAACCGAAAACAAATTCCAAATAAAGGATGGTATGAAAAGAAATGAAAAGAACAACAGCAACAACAATAAAAAGAACGAACAACGCAATAGAAAATGCTATAATTGCGGACAACCAGGGCATTTCGCAGCAAAATGTAAATTCCAAAAAGTAGAAAAAAAATTCGTGTTTTATGTCACAGTTAGACAACAACAACAATAGTATGCGCAATGATATTTGGTGTATAGACAGCGGCGCAACATGTCATCTTAGCTGTGTGCGTGAATTGTTTACTACGTACGAAGTCATTGAGGAAAAGATTATGCTACCAAATAAAATGTGTGTAAAAGCTATCGGTCGCGGCGACATCAACGTTCTCGGTACACAAATAACATTAAAGAATGTTTTGCACGTTAAAGAAATACAAAATAATTTCATCTCAGTAAGTAAAGCAGTGGATGGTGGTATGTGCGTCATATTTAAAAACAATACGGTAGAAATTAAAAACAAAAACGACCAGTGTATTTTAAAAGCAAAAAACGAAAATGGTTTGTTTTTATACAAAAGTGATCGCGTAAAAGAAAATAAATGTAATAGTATGTCAGAACAAAATAATGATGCAATAAAATGGCATAATAGATTCGGGCATCTTAATTTTAATTGTTTGAAAGACATGATTAATAAAAACGTAGTTCGCGGTATTAAAATTAGAAACGTTCCAAATTCCTTAGAATGTATTACGTATGCAAAAGGAAAAATATGCGTTAAATCGTTTCCTCAAAAGTCGGAAAACAATTCAAAAGAACTTTTACAATTGGTTCATAGTGATGTGTGTGGCCCAATAAATAAACAATCGATTGGCGGTTCTAGATTTTTCGTAACTTTTATAGACGATTTTTCAAGATACATTACCGTTTATTTTTTGAAATCAAAAGATGAAGTGTTCAGTGCGATTAAGGACTATAAAGCAGAAGCCGAAAAACAAACGGGTAAAAAGATAAAATGCTTAAGAACAGATAACGGCCGCGAATATTTAAATAACCGTTTTGATAATTACTTGCGCGAAAAATGTATAACACGACAATTAACGGTTCCGTATACGCCCCAGCAGAACGGTGTTGCGGAAAGAGCGAACCGTACGCTTGTTGAAATGGCTAGGACCATGATAATATATTCCGGTTTATCCGAAGATTTTTGGGCAGAAGCAGTACGAACATCAGCCTATTTACGTAACCGAATCATAACGAAATTTTTGTCCGATAAGACACCATATGAAGTATGGAGAGGATTTAAACCTGCTGTAGGTCATTTAAAAATTTTTGGGGCCAAAGCCATCGTACTTGATAAGACGAATAAAGGCAAATTTTCTTCAAAGGGTATAGAGTGTTTAATGATAGGCTACAGTGAACAAAGCAAAGGCTATAGACTTTACAACCCGAAGAATAAAAAAGTTATTGTTGCCAGAGATGTCGTATTTTTGGAAAATAGTTTCGACTCCATGCAAAATACAAACGATGTGTGTATATTTTATGACAAAGTACAAGAACAATGTCCCGTATTAGAAGATACTGTAAACGTTGATGAATTTGATGGATCAAATATTGCAGAATCACCTACTATTTCTCAAGAAATTATTCATCCAGAAGGAGCTGATACTGAACCTGTTTTGAAAATTGGACGAGGTAGACCAAAGCTTGTACGAGATGGATCAAGAGGGCGTCCACGTAAAGAGTACAATATGGTTCAAGCTATGAGTAAGTACGATGTGATAACTCCAAATAGTATTGAAGAGCCATTACAATGTCCATACGCACAAGAATGGAAAAAGTCCATGCAAACCGAATATGATTCCCTAATTAAGAATAAAACGTGGGAACTTGTGGATTTACCACCAGATCAGGTAACAATAGGTTGCAAATGGGTTTATGCCGTAAAGAAGAACAAAGACAGCAGCATTAACAAATTAAAATCAAGATTAGTTGCCAAAGGATGCAGTCAGCGATACGGTATCAACTATGAAGTGACTTTTTCACCAGTAGCGCGTTATGGCAACATAAGACTAGTTGTAGCTTTAGCAGTAGAGCATGGTATTTATCTTCACCAGTTAGATGTAGCTTCAGCTTATTTAAACGGCAGTTTGGATGATATAGTTTTTATGAAGCAGCCTCCGTATTTTGATGACGAAAGCGGAAAAGTTTTAAAGTTAAAGAAATCTCTCTATGGTTTAAAGCAGAGTGGTAGACAATGGAATGCAAAACTAGATGATGTTTTAAAGAAGTTAGGCTACAAACCGTGTATAAGTGACCAATACAAAAGCAGCAAAATGAGATTTACAACATAATTGTAGTTTATGTAGATGATTTAATTGTTGGTAGCACATCGTTGGCAGAATTGGAAGAAACAAAGAAATTAATATCATCAGAGTTTGAAGTGGTGGATGGCGGAGAAGTATCGCATTTCCTAGGTATGGAATTTAATCGCGAAGGTGAACTTGGTTCTATTACAATATCACAGAAGCAATACATACTTGAGGTGCTTGAACAGTATGGAATGCTTGAATGCAAACAAGTTTCTACGCCTTTAGAACCAAATTTTCAAACCAATTGCAACAGTGAGAACTGCAGAAAAGTAAATAAAACGCATTATCAATCGGCAGTTGGTGCATTAATGTATTTGGGCTTAACCAGTCGACCCGATATACTTTTATCAGTATCAAAACTGGCACAAAGAAATTGGAATCCCCATTCGGAACATGAGGCAGCAATCAAACATATTTTTAGGTATTTAAAAAAGACAGCAGATTATAAATTAAATTACAACAAAACTGGTAAACCTGTAGAGTGTTTTGCTGATGCGGATTGGGCAGGCGATGCCAGTGACAGAAAATCATTTTCTGGTTATGCGTTTGTGGCAGCTGGTTGCGTGTTCTCCTGGAGCGCAAGGAAACAAAACGTTGTTTCTCTCAGTACAACAGAGGCAGAATACATTGCTATATCTGCAGCGGCGACAGAGGTATCATATATACGCAAACTTTTAGCTGAACTAAGTTTTCCACATCAAGGTCCCATGAAAATATACAATGATAACCAGAGTGCTCAGTACTTAGTGAAAAATCCTGGATATCATTCTAGAAGCAAACATATTTCGATAAGTATCATCATGTGCGAGACATGTTCACCAAGGGTGAGATCAGCGTTATTTATATGTCAACAAATGAAATGATATCAGATATTTTAACCAAAAATTTTTTTAAAACTAAACATTGTACATTTTCTAAAGCAATGGGCTTATACTAACTATATATAATGTTTGTATAATGGAATTAATTTTATTTATTTTATTGGATTCATTTTTTATTTGATTTTTAGAAAGCATGATTGTGTTGAGAAGGAGTATTGGAAGTATGGCAACACAATATCATGTACAACTATGTATTTAATCTTTAAGTTAAGTTTTTTCTCAAAGAGTAATAAATCAACCACCAAAGCAAAAGGTTCAAAAGCGTTATTATTTCTAAATGCGTAATACTCGTAAGTAATAATTTCAACAAATATATCAACCGGAATATATCTATTCCCTATATATACACCTAAAAGCTATAAATTTTTTGAATAAAAATAATTTCTTAGCTGCCAGTAATGCCAGACTTTGCTTAAAAAATTTTTCATATCATGCCAGAACTATGCCCGGGCACCCACAGTGGTGGTCAGCATCATCCTTCTACCCAGCACATGCTGCCACAACAACAGTTACAACTATATATATATGTATATATATTTTTTTTTCATATTTCGTGTAATTTGGAAGGTATTAGTTCCATACCAAAGGGCAGTGAATTAGAAATGCCAGTGATTGGTGTTTATTTCCGTTTTCATTTTAATAAATACCGAAAAAATTAAATTAATGTTTTCATAATTACTAAAAATTTCCCGTATATCCGCCATTCAGCGGGGCAGAAAAATTATCTATGGTATTTTCCGGCACGACGCCTACTACTAAAGATTCTGTGCATGAAAGATAAAGATTTTGTCATTTTCAAAAAAAAAAATAAGAAGTGACTTTAGAAGCAAAAATTAAATGAAAAAAGTCCTCTTAGACGATTAATGAAAAATCGGGCTGGGATATACTCAAATTCTGGAAAAGTCTATACCAAAATCGTTTAAAAGAAGTCCTACGTAGCTAAAGAAAAGCAATTTTCTTCTAAAGCAACTTTACATACTTTATATGATAAGAATATTAGCAATGTCGAATTCTTTTTTGTTTGAATTTCTTAAGTAATTTTTTATTCAATGAAATTTTTATATTAATTACTTAATAATTTTGTATATAAACATAACTCATGGCATGAAAAACATTTGTTCTAATTAAAATTGAATGAAATTGAAGAAAATAATTGAATTTTTTTTCAAAAGTAAAAAAAAGTATTGAAAAGATAAGCTTACTTTACAATTGCAATGAGAATGTTATAGTAATAATACACATCTAATATTATCACGAGGGTTCCGTTTTGATTTTTCTGTAATTTGTAAAACTTTTTCAAGCTTGAGGTTTACGTTAGTAAGCTCAAGCCATTTGGTATACTGGGTAGAATGTGTTCATTTCTAATTACCATTTTAAAGTATTGGTAGACACAACTGAATTAAATACGTTGAAAGTAAGTCCCTGGCCAGACTTGCAGTTTTTGTTGCAGTAATTCTCGAGTTTATAGGTGAGAGAGGTGGGAAGATTGAGGAGGGGTTCAGTTTCATGTGCTCGGCAATTCTTTTATTTTGAAATTCGCACTTTTTCATATAAATGTATTTAAATTTAATTGTATGAAAAATACAAAATATAACAAAAAGTAAATGAAATTGTTTCAGGGAAACTTGTGGTGTAATAGAATTTTTTATGGAAAAAGACATTTTAGAAAAAGTTAGTGAAGATTCAATCATATTTGCAAAGCAGTTTGTGAGAATTACTCTGCGAGGTAAGCTTGGAAGAACTGTAAGCGTGCTGCTATGTCCAATGTCGATAAAAGCAATTGAATTGAACTTAACTTATAGAAATATTGCTGGCATAAGCAAGGATAATATTTACATATGTAGTAGACCAACGTCATCAAGCTTAACGAAGGGATATCATAGAGCGTGCTCCTGTTGAACACTTTTTCAAAGGCGTGTGGGGCCAAAATTCCGGCCACCCTTCGAAAACACATAGCTACGTACACGTCGCTACTAAATGTGGAAGAAGCATCAGTGAAAGACTTGCAAATTTTATGGGACATCATAAGGACATACATGAGAACATTTACAGGATGCCGATACCTGTAGCAGAGATAACTTGTGTGTCCAAATTATTAATGGCTGCTGTAGGAGGTGAGAATGATATGGAAGAATATTATGATGAGGAGGATGAAATTGACAGTGTAGGAGAAAATATGGAGGAATTGCTAACTTGTGAACTGGGAAACAATTCTTTAAATTCGTCCTCAGGCCAAAAACGGAGAAGCAGTAAGTATGAACAACTGAAACTAATTTGAATAGTGATTTGTGTTGTGAAACGACTACACGAAACGCTGATACATTTACTACTAGGGCAAGTTTTAACGGCATATGCCAAAAAAAATCTGGTTTAAATTAGGGCTATTTTAAGCTTTCCCTACCTTTTAAACTTTCTTTTTGCATGTCTTTACTTATAAATTCTGTAATACAGTTAATGGCTAACCTCTACTAACCCCCATTGTTTTTCGGTTTGAATAAAATTAGGAAGAAATTTAAAATATTTGTATAGTATGCCAATATTTAGGGTGCTAATAAATATGTTTAAACAAAAAATAAAAAAATAATTTTATATGCACATATTTATTATAATGGTGCTATATAAATATTTAAAATTTCTTTTTAAGTTTCGTCAAACGCCAGAAAATATTTCATTTCATTTTTTCATCCAAAATAGAAAAACCTAGTCTCATGGCCATAATCGGTTTCACTTATACTACTACAAAGATCTGCATCAGTTATCACTAAAGTGTAATATGTATGAAATAAAATAAAAAAATAACAATATTATTTAATAAATAATTTGTAACAATATTAAAATCTATAACAAAATAAATTTAAAAATATTTAGTATCGAATAAAATAGATAACATTATAAAAAATAAGAAATTTAAAATTCCACAGAATATTAAACAACTATAAGTTTAATAATATTTAGACCTGATACTCAACGTAGTGAAACACAAAAAGGAAGAGCTACTCAGTCAATTATGGGAGTATGAAAAATTTAATCCTTAACTGTATATTCTTTTAGGATGAACTATTGGTAGAAAATGATTTTAAACCAGGGACCGTAACGGTTATAATTATTATTTTAAAAATCACTTTTTAATCATTATTTCTTGATTTTTATTTATCCCTCAAAAAAAACTCTTATTTTGTGACTTTTATTTATTCCTCAGAAAATAACAGTTATTTCTTGATTTTTATTTATCCCTCACAAAATAAGAGTTATTTTGTGACTTTTATTTATTCCTCACAAAATAACAGTTACTGTTTGATTTTTATTTTTTTTGCTTAACTTTTAAAATGTAGAAAGCGTAATTTTTGCGTTAAAATTAATATTAACCGATTTAAAATTGAACTTATCGCCAGAGTCTTTAAAAAAACTTTTATATGTTAAATTAAATTTACTTTTTTATTATTTATTAATTTTAAAAATTAAAATTTTTTTGAGCAAAAAAATAAAAATCAAAAAGTAACTGTTATTTTGTGAGGAATAAATAAAAGTCACAAAATAACTCTTATTTTGTGAGGGATAAATAAAAATCAAGAAATAACTGTTATTTTCTGAGGAATAAATAAAAGTCACAAAATAAGAGTTATTTTGTGAGGAATAAATAAAAATCAAAAAAATAAAAATCATTGCATCTACAGGCAGTATCTTGGTATATTTCTTGTGCACGTAGCACTTCTCTATTATTGTGATTTTTTCACTTTAAATTTGGAAAATAATCGTTATTTGCGATCCCTGTTTTAAACTATCGAACTTTTCTTTTACTTAGGATCACCATTCGGGAAAACCAAGCGTTTAAGGTGGACAGACGCTGAAAGAGACGCAGTTTCATCTATATTTGGAAATATACTTTTAATGAAAAAACTGCCATCTCTCATCGAATGCCACCACGCAGTGAAAAACTTCAAAGCCCTTGAAGGGAGAACACCAGAGCAGTTGAAAAGTTGGCGACACAACAACAAAAGTACGTATGGAGTAGTAGTAATATTGGTTTTATATAGACTCAACAATTCTACACAGAATTGCTGCCTTTATATATGTATATAAATAGGTATATTTTTTCAATAATTTTTTTTTAATATTTTTGTTCACAGATATGCATCATAATGCTGCACATGGAGCATTTGACGCCCAGACGTAATGAAGCTGTTTTCCTATATAAGTATTATATTTTTTATATTTATTTTAAATGAAAACATTAAGAAATGTTTCACATATTCCCAGGGAGCACGGTTCTGCATCTTGGTGAATGTTGATACCTTGGTGCTGTTCTCTCTGGGAAGAAAGATATTTCAATAACGATTTTAAAAATGCAACCATTTTTGTATTTTTAGAATAGTTATTGAAATATATTGCTTCTTATGGCTGGTATTCACTATTCTACACAATCGTTCGATTTTTGATAAAATGCCGCACCAAACGATTATGTAGGATAGTCAATACTAGCCTATAGGGGTAACAAATCGGCATGGTGCTGGCTCTCTGGGAAGAATATATTTTTATAACGATTTTACAAATGCAATCAATTTTGTATTTTTAGAATCGTTATTGAAATATATTACTTCTTAAACCTGGTATTCGACATAATCGTTCGACTTTTGGATAAAATGCCAAACCGAACGATTATGCAGGAACTAGGGTTAACAACTCTGCATCCAGTACCATACTACTTTTTTTTAAGAACTTTCAAGATTCAATTAATTCTGAGTTGTATCTCATACACTGTCAATTTTGTTTTGCAACCTTTTTGTGTAGCCGTTGGTTGTCTATCCAACTTTTCAACTGCTTTTGTGTTCTTTCTTCAAGGTCTTTGAATTTTTACTGTGTGGTGGCATTCGATAAGAGATGACAGTTGGTTCATTAGAAGTATATATCCAAATATACACAATTTTTCAGCATCTGTCCACCTTAAACGCTTGGTTTATTCTAAGTAAGTTTTTTTAGTTTAAAAAATCATTTTCTACCAACAATTCATCCTAAAATGGAATAAAGAAAAAAATAACACAAAAGTAGTAGGGAACTGCGGTTCCTGCGTCAATTAAAATTTTGAAATTTTGAAATTTTAATTACCCAAATTTTAAAATTCTTGGAAATTTGTGAAATTTGATACCCTTGAGTTTTCGGCGGCACGCTTTGATGTTTTTTTGTTTACATAAGGAATTTTTTGTTTACATTAGGAGTTTTTTTTTTGTTTACATTAACCCTTGTGGGAACGGGTGATTTTTTTTGGGGGTTACATTAATTGTGTGAACGGGTGATTTTGTTTTTTGTGGGAATACGTTAAGTGGGTTCATAGGTTGGAGGTTTTTCTTTTTGTAATGTATGTATGTATATGACGACGGGAAAATCATGAATATGATTTTTCCTAGTACCAACGGGAAAATCATGAATATGATTTTTCCTATTACTAATGGGGGTGAAATAGTGAAAATTATTTTTTCCTAATGCCGACGGCAATGCATGAATATTTTTCCTAATGCCGACGGCAAAACATGATTATTATTTTTTTCAAATGACGACGGGAAAATGATTTTTCATAATTCCGACGGGAATTATTATTGCTAATGCTAATATAGGAGTTGAAGACAAGCCGTGATTTGGGTGGGTGGAGTTGTTGTTGTAATATATAACCGAGGGAGTTTATGGATGTGTCTGTCTGTCTGTCTGTTGTGCGAGGCTGTGATTAGCCGGGGGAGCGTGGTGTAGTTGAGGTAGATAGATTCGGTGTATGTGTGTATACCTGTCTGTTGGAATTTGTGTGAGGGTATGATTGACAGGGGGCGGGGTGTAGTTGAGGTAGATCGACTGCGTGTATGCAGGTGTTGCAAGTCTGTAGGAATTTAAGGCTTATAGTGATTTGGGGTAGGTGAGGATGTTGTTGTACGAGTAGTATGTATCCATGGGAATTTGTGGATGTGTCTGTCCGGAGGAATTTAAGCGAGGCTGTTATTGGGAGTGGGTGTGGTGTAGTTGAGGTTGATCAACTGCGTGTATGTATGTCTATATGTTTGTAGGAGCTTAAGGCTGATCGTGATTTGGGAGAGGTGAGGATGTTGTTGTAATATGTATACGTAGGAATCTGTATGTATGTATGTCTGTGAAAATTTAAGGCTGATCATGATTTAGGGTAGGTGAGGTTGATGTAGTAATATGTCTGTGTGTATGTACATATGTTTGTAGGAGTTTAATGCTATTAGTGATTTGAGGATAGGTGAGGGTGTTGTCGTACGAGTGATATGTATGCGTGGGAATCTGCATGCATGTTCGTAGGAGTTTAAGGCTGATCGTGATTTGTCTTGTTGTCAGTTTTGTTTGTAGGAATGACAGTGAGAATTTTTGTATGTATATCTGTAGGAATTTAAGGTTGGCCGTGTTTTGTGAGGGGTGGTGTGTTGTTGAAATAATTTGAATTTTTCTTAGATGAAATCTGGTATATGTGTGCGTGTGTGTGCGTATGATTTTCTCACGCTAGTAGTTTTATGTACGTATAAATAAATTGTATTCAATAAAATATTTTCATATATCTGATACATATACATAAATATATTTTCATACTCAAGGTTGCTGGGTATTTTGTCATGCTTAAAATTGTCCAGCTTTAAAGTCTGCCTGAGAGAAATTTGTTTATATTACAGATTTTGTTTATTTAACTACGTCCGGCTTCTTTCGCTGAACTTCTTTTCATACGATCATGGGAATTTATAGTTTCTCTGTCCATAATAAGGTCGTTTAGCTTGGGCATGTGCTCTGACTGAATGGTTTGCGTTGTTCATATATTTTTATGATGTAGATATGTAAGTGTCATTGTCAAGATCTAATAAATACTTGAGTATTGATAAGAAATTTGATATTATGTGTACATACATATCTATAAATTGATTTTAAGTGTGTATGTACGTATGTACATACAAATAAGTGTTGGGCTCCGCGCTTGAATGTCATGTGCGATCTTTTGTTGATGTTGTAAATATTCGCCGGGTCTTTTATGTATAGATGTCAAATATCTTCATAGTTTTTTTTTTTTATTTGAAATTAAAAAACGTTGATTTAATTTTTATCTGTATTTACTTCAAAATTTGTGAGGATTTTCTGTTTTAAGTAAAACTGAGTTCCTTAAGATACATACTTTAGAATAATAGTAACTATAATAGAAAAATTTCATATATTTAATTTACATTTGATTAAAGTTGATGCAGCTTATCTTCATTCTTAGAAATATTTTGATATAAAATTTTTTCCAGCCGTAGGCTTTTTTCATCACCTTTTACATTTATTTTAGAACATCTTGCATTACCTTTTATAAATTTATAAACATTTTTAAATGAAACTGATCCAGCAGTCCAGCTTATGTAATGATAGTTTTTTGTTAGCCAGCTTGCTTCTTTTTTTTATTTTTTATTGATTATTGAGTTTTATAATGAAATTATTATATTCGTAATTGTTGAAAACAATCGCTACTTCTTTTGCGATGAAATCATTTGAATTACTTTTGAAACCTTGTACGTATATAAAAATTATGTTGTTTTCCATATAACTCAATTTATAAGACTTTTCGAACTTGTCCTTTGATGGGTACATATTCTATTATACGATCATGAATAAGAATACAGTAAGCTGATTTCTTTGCTTACTATTTCAAATTAAAATTTTATTCAATTGCCCCGCTATTGAATAAAAGGAGCTTTTATCTTAAACTCTGGTACAGGTAGAAACGCATGAGATTCTTTCATATACTACCTTTGCTGGAATCTTAGATACATATAATAACTATATAGAATTGCATTACGTTTATTTTTAAATTTTATGTTAGGATTATCATCATATGGATATGAGACTGAACTTAAATGTACTTTTAAATTAGTTAATTCATAATGAACAATCTTATTTTCTTCCTGAATAGCGAACAACAGAAAACGAAGTCGTTTTCTTACAATTTCGGTCTAACCTCTCAACTGGTCCTCTAGTATACAATATGACTTTGTATGTCAGCATTTCTGTCTCCTCTTTGTCAGCGTTAGGGATAATTAAATTTTAAACTTTTTATTCTTCAAATTGTGTTACTTCATACTGATAATATGTTTAAGTACATTAATAATGTACGAGTATATGTTTATTTTATGACGGGTGAGCGCCTATGGCTTTTATTTGATGTTCTGGATGAAGTGATTTTTTTTTCTCATTTTATTAAAGTTTAGCGTATTGCGTATATATTTCTAATATATTTAAGTGAGCTTTTTGTATCTGTCAGACAGAATGAACATATCAATTAGTCAGTCAGTCTTTCTTTTTATTAATTTTTTCTTCTAATGTCACTACTATTTTTTCAGATTTTACTAGTTGAAATAGAGAATATTTGTGTAATTTTTAAATGTATTAATATAGGTAAATATATGTATGTACGTAGAAATTAGTTCATATACAAAGAAATACATCTTTAATAATCAACTATTCTAGAAAATCGATCTAAAATAACACATTTACCTCCATCATCAACTCACCATCAATATTTTCATAAAGTCTTAGAATATCTATGTTTGATAGAATTTTTACTTCAAGTGTTTCTATATAAGATTTGGTGTTTGACCCCTTGACGTTATTGTGGTTAACGTAGACTGCGTTGTATCGCATTCAGATGTAATCATTTCTCACTTAGAAAAGGTCCTCATCACCATCAATCATACCTGTATACAATTCATTCATGAGTGGAGTTGATCCAGATACAATTGCTGTCTACAAATTAATGATTAGAAAATAGCTTTCTCATCACCTTCTAACAAGTTTAATATTTTGCTAGCATGCATGCTTTAGCATGCTTCTATCGATAGTGACGCGAGAGTCCGATATTTAGTGCTGTTTTAATTAAAAATCTATAATATTAGAGTTACGAATTCACTCTTTTGAATTTTTAACAAAGTAGATACATATCTATTTCATCTGCCACAAAGTCTTAAAATTTCTTTCCTTATAAAAGTATGACGTGAGGAATTTTTTGAAATTATACATGCTTCGGCATGCTTCCAATATTTTTTTCGGTAAATTTATTTCATATTCATACAGATACAGATATAAAGTAAGATCTGTTAACTTTCAATTTTACAATTTATGCATGCTTCAGCATGATTCTAGTTGAAGTCTGTATTTATTTAGTAAGTTTGTTTGATACCCATTCATACACATGTACATTGTTAAAGATTGGATATCAAAGTACAATTTCCTTAGTTTATCTAGAAATGAAAGGAGTGAATATCTATTATAATAACCATATTCACATTTTAAAATTTTGTGTGCTAGAGCTTTCGAAATGGAAAATGTACACCTTTTACTATAAAAAGTGATAATATGATGTGTTTCTGAATATTTTGAACTCTTAAGTTTTCACAATATTTCATACAGACCATCAAGTTTAGAGAATTGTAGTATATTAAGCTATTTATCTTCCCTGAGACCTAACATTCCTAATCAATCCTTCAAAAAACCAATACAAACTAGATTTTTCCTTTTTAATTTTATTTGTATTTTCATAAAATTTCAACATTTTGTACCTCTTAAGTAGTTAACTTTAATCGCAAATATTTTAATGATGAGATGAACTTTTCTATTGTACGCATTAAGTAAATCTTTGTGTATATCAATCCACTTATATGAACCATTATAGCTAAATTCTTAACACATAATTCCTTTTAATGATCTATTAATTTATTCTACTATTGATGCTTTCATATTATGAAATTTTTAATCCTCTGTTTATGCATGAATTTTGCAGTGTTTATTAAAAATTCTTTACCAACATCTATTTGTATTTTTTTGTTTTGATACTCATATCATTTCAAAAATATTTTCCATTGCCTTGTTTTTTTTTCGAGTGCAGCTTTTATTTTCAACGATACTCACCATATAAATTTTGAGAATGTATCAGTTACAGTCAGCAAAAATCAATAATTTCTATTTTCTCTAGAATAGCTACCCACTTCACCTAAATCAGCTCCATAAAAGATCTTCTATTCCATTCATTACATCACTACAATACACAAACAATTTTATAAATTTATTATGGATTACGTTTACTAAATTTCTTTTTAAGGACATTGAGTTGTTTTACAGTTTTTTGGAGAGTGTTGTGATCTACTTGATACATTTTCAGCTATTTATACTAAAATGTAGTTAATTTTCAAATCTATAAATTTTATCGCTCAGCTGTTCAATTTGTTTGTCAAAAGATGATTTAATTTTTAGAATGTCTTTTTCAATTTTATACCTATCTTCTATCGTTAATTTTATTTCACACTCCACTCCATTAATTTGAATTTGAATATATCCTTGAATTATATTAATTCCTTAAGCTTTATTATAAATTCATCCTTTAGTTTATCGATTTGAGTTTCCAGAAATAATTTACTGATAACATTGTTCTCCGTCAGTGAATGATGATGATTCTCTATGTATACATTGGCAGAAATTATGTATTTTATTTAGTTTTCAAAATCAAATTTGTCATAGTATTTTCACGTTTTCTCAATCATTAAAGAAAATAAACCCACTTTTAAGCCTTATATTTGACCATCAACTTGTATTTTATCTTTATTCAGTTTTAGATTTCTATCACCAAATTTCCATTCATTATTGAAATCTTTAGGTTAGCCATAGTTTGTATCTAATTCATTTCTTCCTTCTAAGACTAATAAGTCAATATAAGTATCTTCGGTGTTGGAAGGCTGTGGGTAAAAATCATCTTCTTCATCATCATAATCATTCACACTATTAGCATCATTAAATAAGATAGTATTATTAAATATTGTTCCTTTTGAAAGTTTCTTTAACTTCTCTCTATCTTGACTGATGGTTTCTGAGACTTAAATACTTGTACTATTTTCAGATTCTATATTGTTTTTACTTTGTTCTTTCTTGTGTATTCTGTCATTATTTTTAGAACTATTCATAAATTCTTTGAGAGGTTCTGTTACAGGATCAAATATATCTCTTAGTTCTTCACGTGTATCTATTTCACCAGTTTTTATACTACGAAGCTTTTTCTTCAAGACATTTCTTGTCAACACCAACTGTTTTAAAATTTTCTCATTCATGTTTAATAATACCAAATAAGAGGTATCAACTATTAGATCAGGTATCAGCTTATCAGGAGCTGGTCTGGTTTTCAGATCAGCTTATCAGGACCTGGTCTGGTTTTCAGATCAGCTTACCAGGAGCTGGTCTGGTTTTCAGATCAGCTTATCAGGAGCTGGTCTGGTTTTCAGATCAGCTTATCAGGACCTGGTCTGGTTTGCAGATCAGCTTATCAGGACCTGATCTGGTTTTCAGATCAGCTTATCAGGACCTGGTCTGGTTTTCAGATCAGCTTATCAGGACCTGATCTGGTTTTCAGATCAGCTTATCAGGACCTGGTCTGATTTTCAGATCAGCTTATCAGGACCTGATCTGGTTTTCAGATCAGCTTATCAGGACCTGGTCTGATTTTCAGATCAGCTTATCAGGACCTGATCTGGTTTTCAGATCAGCTTATCAGGACCTGGTCTGGTTTTCAGATCAGCATATCAGGAGTTGGTCTAGTTTTCAGATCAGGTTATCAGGCAGCTGATCTGTAAAACAGATCAGGTTATCAGGAGCTGTTCAGATTTTCAGATCAGATTATCTGTTTCAAATTGGGTCATCAGTTTACAAGTAGCTGGACATTTATAACATTTAGATGAATGAAGTTTAAGGCCAGATAAAATGCGAAAAACTATACTGTTATGTAGTCAAATTGTTTTCTATGACGATCATCACTTAATTCAGTATCTTTCCTTATAATCAAAATTCCATATTTTTAATTCCAACACGAGTTATATTTTTCTCATATTACTTAAACATTCTAACTACATTATGATTATTTCCTATCAATATTTGGTGATTCTAGTATAAGTTTGACATTAGTAGAATGCATCAACATTCTTTTCTTACCCCATACAAAAATATGCTTCTCACACACAACATGGTTAAATATCGTATTGGTATTACTTCTAGCTTTCTTAAAAGAAATAACAGATTCATTATCTGTAAATGTGTAATACTCATGTCTTTCATTAATGAAATTAATTTCTACAGGTATTTATATTTAGCTTGTTAGAGAGATTTTGAGTTTAAATATGAAGATGTTTTCAAGTTTTAGTCCATTAGAACTGTCTAGCCAACCAATCATAATATTATTATTTTTTATTTATTTTTTATTTATTATTTTTTTTTTTTTATTTTTATTTTTTTTTATTTTTTATTTTTTACCAATTTAACAGGCCAGCTATTCTTGCACGAATAGAAATTGATAGAAGGGAACTATGATTTATTTTTAAGTTAACGTTTGATGACTCATCAATATTTCGTACCATCCTATATTTAGGTTGTTTTACTAACCGCTTTTGTGTAACTAAATACATTTTATAAATATTATCTCTTATTATAAAAAAAATAAAATAATACAGCTATTCGATTACAGAAAATATTTTCTAAAATCGAGTAGCTGCATTATTTAATTTTTTATAATAACAGATAATGCTCCATACTCACAATCAAAACATCATTAGTTTTGACTATGAGTATGGAGCATTATCTGTTATTATAAAAAATTAAATAATGCAGCTACTCGATTTTAGAAAATATTTTCTGAAATCGAATAGCTGTATTATTTTATTTTTTTTTATAATAAGAGATAATATTTATGAAATGCATTTAGTTACAAAAAATGTGGTTAGTAAAACAAAGTATATTTTAACAGTTTAAAATCAGTATTTTGTATGACAATACTGGTTTTAAACTCTTAAAATATACTTTGTTTTGACTATGAGTAGAAACCATTATCTCTTATTATAGGAAAAATAAAATAATATAGCCATATGATATCAGAAAATATTTTCTGATATCTTATAGCTACATTATTTTATTTTTCTATAATAAGAGATAATATTTATGAAATACATTTCATAAATATTGGTACATACTCATAGTCAAAACAACCTAAAAATAGGATGGTACGAAATATTGATGAATCATCAAAATTTCATACCAAGGTATATTTATGTTGTTTTACTAACCGCATTTTGTAACTAAATGCATTTTATAAAAATTATCTATTACTATAGAAATAATAAAAAAGTATGGTCATATGACAACAGAAAACATGATTTCTGATATCATATAATCATACAATTTTTTCTATAATAAGAGATAATGAGCCATACTCATACTCAAAACAAAGGATATTTTGACTCTGAGTATGCTTCAATATTTATGAAATGCATTTAGTTACAAAATGCGGTTAGTAAAACAAAGTATATTTTAAGAGTTTAAAACCACCATTTTTAGGGTAATACTGGTTTTAAACACTTAAAGCATACTTTGTTTTGACTATGTGCATGCACTAATATTTAGGAAAGGGATTTCATAAATATTGACCCATACTCATAGTCAAAACAACATAAAAATACCTTGGTATGAAATTTTGATGAGTCATCAAATTTTAGCTCAAAAATAAATCATAGTTCCCTTCTATCAATTTCTATTCGTGCAAGAATAGCTGGCCTGTTAAATTGGTAAAAAATAAAAAATAAAAAAAAATAAAAATAAAAAAAAAAAAATAATAAATAAAAAATAAATAAAAAATAATAATATTATGATTGGTTGGCTAGACAGTTCTAATGGACTAAAACTTGAAAACATCTTCATATTTAAACTCAAAATCTCTCTAACAAGCTAAATATAAATACCTGTAGAAATTAATTTCATTAATGAAAGACATGAGTATTACACATTTACAGATAATGAATCTGTTATTTCTTTTAAGAAAGCTAGAAGTAATACCAATACGATATTTAACCATGTTGTGTGTGAGAAGCATATTTTTGTATGGGGTAAGAAAAGAATGTTGATGCATTCTACTAATGTCAAACTTATACTAGAATCACCAAATATTGATAGGAAATAATCATAATGTAGTTAGAATGTTTAAGTAATATGAGAAAAATATAACTCGTGTTGGAATTAAAAATATGGAATTTTGATTATAAGGAAAGATACTGAATTAAGTGATGATCGTCATAGAAAACAATTTGACTACATAACAGTATAGTTTTTCGCATTTTATCTGGCCTTAAACTTCATTCATCTAAATGTTATAAATGTCCAGCTACTTGTAAACTGATGACCCAATTTGAAACAGATAATCTGATCTGAAAATCTGAACAGCTCCTGATAACCTGATCTGTTTTACAGATCAGCTGCCTGATAACCTGATCTGAAAACTAGACCAACTCCTGATATGCTGATCTGAAAACCAGACCAGGTCCTGATAAGCTGATCTGAAAACCAGATCAGGTCCTGATAAGCTGATCTGAAAATCAGACCAGGTCCTGATAAGCTGATCTGAAAACCAGATCAGGTCCTGATAAGCTGATCTGAAAATCAGACCAGGTCCTGATAAGCTGATCTGAAAACCAGATCAGGTCCTGATAAGCTGATCTGAAAACCAGACCAGGTCCTGATAAGCTGATCTGAAAACCAGATCAGGTCCTGATAAGCTGATCTGCAAACCAGACCAGGTCCTGATAAGCTGATCTGAAAACCAGACCAGCTCCTGATAAGCTGATCTGAAAACCAGACCAGCTCCTGATAAGCTGATCTGAAAACCAGACCAGGTCCTGATAAGCTGATCTGAAAACCAGACCAGGTCCTGAAAAGCTGATACCTGATCTAATAGTTGATACCTCTTATTTGGTATTATTAAACATGAATGAGAAAATTTTAAAACAGTTGGTGTTGACAAGAAATGTCTTGAAGAAAAAGCTTCGTAGTATAAAAACTGGTGAAATAGATACACGTGAAGAACTAAGAGATATATTTGATCCTGTAACAGAACCTCTCAAAGAATTTATGAATAGTTCTAAAAATAATGACAGAATACACAAGAAAGAACAAAGTAAAAACAATATAGAATCTGAAAATAGTACAAGTATTTAAGTCTCAGAAACCATCAGTCAAGATAGAGAGAAGTTAAAGAAACTTTCAAAAGGAACAATATTTAATAATACTATCTTATTTAATGATGCTAATAGTGTGAATGATTATGATGATGAAGAAGATGATTTTTACCCACAGCCTTCCAACACCGAAGATACTTATATTGACTTATTAGTCTTAGAAGGAAGAAATGAATTAGATACAAACTATGGCTAACCTAAAGATTTCAATAATGAATGGAAATTTGGTGATAGAAATCTAAAACTGAATAAAGATAAAATACAAGTTGATGGTCAAATATAAGGCTTAAAAGTGGGTTTATTTTCTTTAATGATTGAGAAAACGTGAAAATACTATGATAAATTTGATTTTGAAAACTAAATAAAATACATAATTTCTGCCAATGTATACATAGAGAATCATCATCATTCACTGACGGAGAACAATGTTATCAGTAAATTATTTCTGGAAACTCAAATCGATAAACTAAAGGATGAATTTATAATAAAGCTTAAGGAATTAATATAATTCAAGGATATATTCAAATTCAAATTAATGGAGTGGAGTGTGAAATAAAATTAACGATAGAAGATAGGTATAAAATTGAAAAAGACATTCTAAAAATTAAATCATCTTTTGACAAACAAATTGAACAGCTGAGCGATAAAATTTATAGATTTGAAAATTAACTACATTTTAGTATAAATAGCTGAAAATGTATCAAGTAGATCACAACACTCTCCAAAAAACTGTAAAACAACTCAATGTCCTTAAAAAGAAATTTAGTAAACGTAATCCATAATAAATTTATAAAATTGTTTGTGTATTGTAGTGATGTAATGAATGGAATAGAAGATCTTTTATGGAGCTGATTTAGGTGAAGTGGGTAGCTATTCTAGAGAAAATAGAAATTATTGATTTTTGCTGACTGTAACTGATACATTCTCAAAATTTATATGGTGAGTATCGTTGAAAATAAAAGCTGCACTCGAAAAAAAAACAAGGCAATGGAAAATATTTTTGAAATGATATGAGTATCAAAACAAAAAAATACAAATAGATGTTGGTAAAGAATTTTTAATAAACACTGCAAAATTCATGCATAAACAGAGGATTAAAAATTTCATAATATGAAAGCATCAATAGTAGAATAAATTAATAGATCATTAAAAGGAATTATGTGTTAAGAATTTAGCTATAATGGTTCATATAAGTGGATTGATATACACAAAGATTTACTTAATGCGTACAATAGAAAAGTTCATCTCATCATTAAAATATTTGCGATTAAAGTTAACTCAACGAATGAGAAAAAGGTACACTAATTTGATGAGGTACAAAATGTTGAAATTTTATGAAAATACAAATAAAATTAAAAAGGAAAAATCTAGTTTGTATTGGTTTTTTGAAGGATTGATTAGGAATGTTAGGTCTCAGGGAAGATAAATAGCTTAATATACTACAATTCTCTAAACTTGATGGTCTGTATGAAATATTGTGAAAACTTAAGAGTTCAAAATATTCAGAAACACATCATATTATCACTTTTTATAGTAAAAGGTGTACATTTTCCATTTCGAAAGCTCTAGCACACAAAATTTTAAAATGTGAATATGGTTATTATAATAGATATTCACTCCTTTCATTTCTAGATAAACTAAGGAAATTATACTTTGATATCCAATCTTTAACAATGTACATGTGTATGAATGGGTATCAAACAAACTTACTAAATAAATACAGACTTCAACTAGAATCATGCTGAAGCATGCATAAATTGTAAAATTGAAAGTAAACAGATCTTACTTTATATCTGTATCTGTATGAATATGAAATAAATTTACCGAAAAAAATATTGGAAGCATGCCGAAGCATGTATAATTTCAAAAAATTCCTCACGTCATACTTTTATAAGGAAAGAAATTTTAAGACTTTGTGGCAGATGAAATAGATATGTATCTACTTTGTTAAAAATTCAAAAGAGTGAATTCGTAACTCTAATATTATAGATTTTTAATTAAAACAGCACTAAATATCGGACTCTCGCGTCACTATCGATAGAAGCATGCTAAAGCATGCATGCTAGCAAAATATTAAACTTGTTAGAAGGTGATGAGAAAGCTATTTTCTAATCATTAATTTGTAGACAGCAATTGTATCTGGATCAACTCCACTCATGAATGAATTGTATACAGGTATGATTGATGGTGATGAGGACCTTTTCTAAGTGAGAAATGATTACATCTGAATGCGATACAACGCAGTCTACGTTAACCACAATAACGTCAAGGGGTCAAACACCAAATCTTATATAGAAACACTTGAAGTAAAAATTCTATCAAACATAGATATTCTAAGACTTTATGAAAATATTGATGGTGAGTTGATGATGGAGGTAAATGTGTTATTTTAGATCGATTTTCTAGAATAGTTGATTATTAAAGATGTATTTCTTTGTATATGAACTAATTTCTACGTACATACATATATTTACCTATATTAATACATTTAAAAATTACACAAATATTCTCTATTTCAACTAGTAAAATCTGAAAAAATAGTAGTGACATTAGAAGAAAAAATTAATAAAAAGAAAGACTGACTGACTAATTGATATGTTCATTCTGTCTGACAGATACAAAAAGCTCACTTAAATATATTAGAAATATATACGCAATACGCTAAACTTTAATAAAATGAGAAAAAAAAATCACTTCATCCAGAACATCAAATAAAAGCCATAGGCGCTCACCCGTCATAAAATAAACATATACTCGTACATTATTAATGTACTTAAACATATTATCAGTATGAAGTAACACAATTTGAAGAATAAAAAGTTTAAAATTTAATTATCCCTAACGCTGACAAAGAGGAGACAGAAATGCTGACATACAAAGTCATATTGTATACTAGAGGACCAGTTGAGAGGTTAGACCGAAATTGTAAGAAAACGACTTCGTTTTCTGTTGTTCGCTATTCAGGAAGAAAATAAGATTGTTCATTATGAATTAACTAATTTAAAAGTACATTTAAGTTCAGTCTCATATCCATATGATGATAATCCTAACATAAAATTTAAAAATAAACGTAATGCAATTCTATATAGTTATTATATGTATCTAAGATTCCAGCAAAGGTAGTATATGAAAGAATCTCATGCGTTTCTACCTGTACCAGAGTTTAAGATAAAAGCTCCTTTTATTCAATAGCGGGGCAATTGAATAAAATTTTAATTTGAAATAGTAAGCAAAGAAATCAGCTTACTGTATTCTTATTCATGATCGTATAATAGAATATGTACCCATCAAAGGACAAGTTCGAAAAGTCTTATAAATTGAGTAATATGGAAAACAACATAATTTTTATATACGTACAAGGTTTCAAAAGTAATTCAAATGATTTCATCGCAAAAGAAGTAGCGATTGTTTTCAACAATTACGAATATAATAATTTCATTATAAAACTCAATAATCAATAAAAAATAAAAAAAAGAAGCAAGCTGGCTAACAAAAAACTATCATTACATAAGCTGGACTGCTGGATCAGTTTCATTTAAAAATGTTTATAAATTTATAAAAGGTAATGCAAGATGTTCTAAAATAAATGTAAAAGGTGATGAAAAAAGCCTACGGCTGGAAAAAATTTTATATCAAAATATTTCTAAGAATGAAGATAAGCTGCATCAACTTTAATCAAATGTAAATTAAATATATGAAATTTTTCTATTATAGTTACTATTATTCTAAAGTATGTATCTTAAGGAACTCAGTTTTACTTAAAACAGAAAATCCTCACAAATTTTGAAGTAAATACAGATAAAAATTAAATCAACGTTTTTTAATTTCAAATAAAAAAAAAAAACTATGAAGATATTTGACATCTATACATAAAAGACCCGGCGAATATTTACAACATCAACAAAAGATCGCACATGACATTCAAGCGCGGAGCCCAACACTTATTTGTATGTACATACGTACATACACACTTAAAATCAATTTATAGATATGTATGTACACATAATATCAAATTTCTTATCAATACTCAAGTATTTATTAGATCTTGACAATGACACTTACATATCTACATCATAAAAATATATGAACAACGCAAACCATTCAGTCAGAGCACATGCCCAAGCTAAACGACCTTATTATGGACAGAGAAACTATAAATTCCCATGATCGTATGAAAAGAAGTTCAGCGAAAGAAGCCGGACGTAGTTAAATAAACAAAATCTGTAATATAAACAAATTTCTCTCAGGCAGACTTTAAAGCTGGACAATTTTAAGCATGACAAAATACCCAGCAACCTTGAGTATGAAAATATATTTATGTATATGTATCAGATATATGAAAATATTTTATTGAATACAATTTATTTATACGTACATAAAACTACTAGCGTGAGAAAATCATACGCACACACACGCACACATATACCAGATTTCATCTAAGAAAAATTCAAATTATTTCAACAACACACCACCCCTCACAAAACACGGCCAACCTTAAATTCCTACAGATATACATACAAAAATTCTCACTGTCATTCCTACAAACAAAACTGACAACAAGACAAATCACGATCAGCCTTAAACTCCTACGAACATGCATGCAGATTCCCACGCATACATATCACTCGTACGACAACACCCTCACCTATCCTCAAATCACTAATAGCATTAAACTCCTACAAACATATGTACATACACACAGACATATTACTACATCAACCTCACCTACCCTAAATCATGATCAGCCTTAAATTTTCACAGACATACATACATACAGATTCCTACGTATACATATTACAACAACATCCTCACCTCTCCCAAATCACGATCAGCCTTAAGCTCCTACAAACATATAGACATACATACACGCAGTTGATCAACCTCAACTACACCACACCCACTCCCAATAACAGCCTCGCTTAAATTCCTCCGGACAGACACATCCACAAATTCCCATGGATACATACTACTCGTACAACAACATCCTCACCTACCCCAAATCACTATAAGCCTTAAATTCCTACAGACTTGCAACACCTGCATACACGCAGTCGATCTACCTCAACTACACCCCGCCCCCTGTCAATCATACCCTCACACAAATTCCAACAGACAGGTATACACACATACACCGAATCTATCTACCTCAACTACACCACGCTCCCCCGGCTAATCACAGCCTCGCACAACAGACAGACAGACAGACACATCCATAAACTCCCTCGGTTATATATTACAACAACAACTCCACCCACCCAAATCACGGCTTGTCTTCAACTCCTATATTAGCATTAGCAATAATAATTCCCGTCGGAATTATGAAAAATCATTTTCCCGTCGTCATTTGAAAAAAATAATAATCATGTTTTGCCGTCGGCATTAGGAAAAATATTCATGCATTGCCGTCGGCATTAGGAAAAAATAATTTTCACTATTTCACCCCCATTAGTAATAGGAAAAATCATATTCATGATTTTCCCGTTGGTACTAGGAAAAATCATATTCATGATTTTCCCGTCGTCATATACATACATACATTACAAAAAGAAAAACCTCCAACCTATGAACCCACTTAACGTATTCCCACAAAAAACAAAATCACCCGTTCACACAATTAATGTAACCCCCAAAAAAAATCACCCGTTCCCACAAGGGTTAATGTAAACAAAAAAAAAACTCCTAATGTAAACAAAAAATTCCTTATGTAAACAAAAAAACATCAAAGCGTGCCGCCGAAAACTCAAGGGTATCAAATTTCACAAATTTCCAAGAATTTTAAAATTTGGGTAATTAAAATTTCAAAATTTCAAAATTTTAATTGACGCAGGAACCGCAGTTCCCTACTACTCACAAAAAACTTTAAAAACTTTAAAAAGTGTGTTTGTGTAGTTTCACAAAACAAATCATTCATTATTAATTATATACTTTGTTCATACTGCTTTCCATTTTTGGCGTGACGACGTATTTAAAGAAAGGTTAAAGGTTTCCCGGTTCACAATTTACCAATTCCTCCATAAAAATTTCGTTTTCCTGCTCATATTCATTATATTCTTCCAAATCATTCTCACATCCTACATCAGCCATTAATAAATTTGACACACAAGTTATCTCTGCTTCAGGTATGGGCATTCTGTAAATATTCTTATTATGTCCTTATGATTTCCCATAAAATTTGCAAGTCTTTCCACTGATACTTCTTCCACATTTTGTAAAAACGTGTATGTAGTAATGTGTTTTCGAAGGGTGTCCGGAATTTCGGCCCAACACAAAGGGCACGCTCTATAATATCCCTTCGCTAAGCTTGATGACGTTGTCTACTATATATGTAAATATTATCATTGCTTATGCCAGCATCCTTTCTATAACTTAAGATCAATTCAATGGCATTTAACGGCATTGGACAAATGTGATTGAATCTTCGCAAACTTTTTCTAAAATGTCTTTCCATAGTGTCGGTTATTGATTCTTTTTTGATTTCCCATAAAATTTGCAAGTCTTTCCACTGATACTTCTTCCACATTTTGTAAAAACGTGTATGTAGTAATGTGTTTTCGAAGGGTGTCCGGAATTTCGGCCCAACACAAAGGGCACGCTCTATAATATCCCTTCGCTAAGCTTGATGAGTTGGTCTACTATATATGTAAATATTATCATTGCTTATGCCAGCATCCTTTCTATAACTTAAGATCAATTCAATGGCATTTAACGGCATTGGACAAATGTGATTGAATCTTCGCAAACTTTTTCTAAAATGTCTTTCCATAGTGTCGGTTATTGATTCTTTGTTTTTAACGTTTTCCACTGAAAGCCTTTATTTCTCCAGATCTTCTGCGATTGAATATTTGAAGAAATATGACTGTTGATTGAAATAAATAAGTCAAAGTTGGCATATAAAACTTTTACAACATATTGCAAATGACACTCGTCATTGTTTCTTTTTTATTGATTAAAGCTTTTTTGATTGAAGCTTTTTTTTATTGATTAAAGCAATACAAAAAGTTTTCTATTTCTTCTTTCAAATGTTGTTTATTTACCAATTTTTGTTTCAATCCAAACTTGTTTATAATGCTTGTTAACGCTGGTGCTACTGCTGGTGTTTTGAACCATGCTAATTTTTCGTTTCAATTTGCGATCTTCCGAAGTGCTTTTATGCACTTATCAAATAATTGTGGCTTGTATATTTGCTCAAGGGAAATTATTGTAACTTGGCGTTAGTTGAAGGCAGGAATTTATAGGACGTAATTTTTATTAAAACTTTACTTTAACCTAACCTGAGCGGTAATCCTACCTTTAAGGAATGCCAAGTTGTAATAATGCCATAACGATCACTAATCGCAAGATTCAACTCTTTATTTCGATTTTAGAACTGCGAAGTAAGACTAGTTTTTCCCGAATCACATCATGTAGATAAATGAAGGAAAATTTTTCAGCCATATAATTTCCAAACTTAATGACAGTTGGGAATATTTTCATCTTTAAAATATTATTTGTTGATAAATGAATATATTAAGACATTACAACGTGGCATTAATTGAAGGCAGGAATTTATAGGACGTAATTTTTAATTAATAAAATTTTACTATAACCTAACCTGAGAGGTAATCCTGCCTTTAACGAACGCTGAGTTGTAACAACGGCATTACGTTCCTTCCTTTACGTTCAATTCAATCTACGGCTATCGATATATTACTTTTATTACCTTTAATAGTACCATTTTTTTATGAATTCGATTGGTACTTGTTGAAAAAAATGCTTTGCTCTTTTTGCAACGCACATACCCATCTACTTTGTTTTTGCATTTAGTTACTTGTAAATAGGCTATTTTTTTCTGATGTTTGATAATATCTAAGCGTTGTTTACTCTATTTAGGAAGATCAAAAACCATTTTAATATCTTTCATTTTCATGCTTTAAAAACAGTGTGCTCATATTGGTTTGCAACGTTTTGCAAAAAGTACAAAAATGTGTTTTTGAATTGAGACTTGCGTACTGATTAGGAATGGCAACCGATGTTTAGTCGCGTTGCTAACTGTTATTTCGTATGAGAATTGGCAATTCACAGCTATTACCAATTGCCAAAAATTCAAAATTTTTTTAAGCAGTGATTAACAGCATGTTTATAGAACCCAATATGTATAAAATACGCGTATAAAACCTGACGTTTATCAAGTTTGCGGTTGTATAACGCGAATGTCATTTAATTTTTGTAAAAAAAGTAACAAGTAACAGTTTGTTTGGGTTTGTGTAACGCGTTTTCTGCTGTCAAAACACAAAAAGTGCACGAATGCAAGATTACATTCGTCGGTGGAAAAAATTACAAATTTTATAAGAAATAAATAAAATAAAATTGATATACATATCCGCAAAAAAATGAATGTTGCTACAAATAGTAAATTTTTATTTGTTTTTTATTATTGTAAGTGGCAATTAGAGCATAAAGTTGACAACAGCCAAGCAGTTATTATTTTTGGAAATTCGTATTCTTTTCTTGCAAGATAATAGTTTATTTTATACTATTTCATTACTTGTATATGTGTATAAAGTTAAAGATTTCTTTTTTAAATAAAAAATGTTTATTTACATAAAATCAGTTCTCGTTGTACCTTCATAGTGAACAGAAGTATTAGCGGAATTTCTTTTTACATACTAAACCAAAAAAAAAAAAAAACCATACAAAAAAAATATTTGTAGTACATAATATTTGTTGTACATTAACTTTGATAAACAAGCTATTTTTGCTTTGCTAATATTTTTTACATACAAAGTAATAACTAAAACAAAAAAAACAAAAAAAAAACACCGTAAACAAAATAACTCAAAGTGCCCTTGAGGAATACACTTAAAAAGTGCCCTTGAGGAATACTCTATATGAGTACCTCGAAAACAAATAATTGCGAAGTGAGTGATAACGGCAGAAATGCCTATCTTACTGTGAGCTCTGATGATCTTAATGATAACAATAAAAATAACAAATCTGATGATAGACTTACTGTGAGTTCTGATGATCTTAATTTAAAAAAAAAATAAATAAAAAACTTGATTACAGACCTTTTTTAACGGCGAAGCCAATTTTTCGTCAGCGACCAACTTCGCTTTGTCCAATGCCAACTAGTGATTCGTTAACATTACAGTTGCCTACTACTTCGTCATTTAAATCAGCGATATCATCCGATTCATCACTTACCCAATTTGTCACCATAAATAAGAGTAGCCCAAAACCCAAGGTCCAAGTCGGAATGGACCGATATATTATTGTGGGAAAGCGCGGGCGAAGCCCTAATTCTACTAAAATTGCATCTGCTTCAAAGGTATCAAGGGATAACTGCGCATCATCTACTAATCGTTTTCAAATATTGCAAGATGACAACGACACACCTGATATATGCGCGAAAAAAACCTCCAAGCCGCCACCAATATATTTGAGAGAAAAAAATTCAAACGCTCTTATTAAGAAATTAATTTCGGTAATTGGTGAGAATAAATTTCACATTGTTCCAATAAAACGTGGCAATATCGATGAAACGAAAATTCAAATCTATGACGAAACAGATTTCCGCAAAATGGTTGCTGAATTTGAAAAAAGTAAAACAAGCTTCTACACATACCAGCTTAAGAGCGCTAAAGGCATGCAGATCGTATTGAAGGGCATAGATTCTTATGTTGCCCCCGAAGAAATAAAAGATGCACTCGTCCTCCAGGGTTTCAAGGTAAAAAGTGTGTCCAATATAATAAATAGAGAAAAGATTCCCCAACCCCTATTTCGTGTTGAACTTGAGCCTAATGATATAAAATTGAAAAAAAAATGAGACGCATCCAATTTATAATTTAAAATACCTCTTGTACCGAAAAATCACAGTTGAAGAGCCACATAATCGTTCAGGTCCTGTACAGTGCCATAATTGCCAAGAATATGGCCATACAAAAACATACTGCAATTTACCCTCTGTTTGTGTTGTGTGCGGCACCGCTAGCTGCAACAAACCAAAAGATCAAAGTGATAAAAAATGCAGTAATTGTGGAGGTAATCACACCGCTAACTACAGAGGTTGTCCTGTGTACTCTTTTGTAAAGAAGGCTATGGTGCAAAAACCTAAATTAGCGCCAGCTCAATCAGCAAACGTTTACTCTGCCACTTTTCAGCAAATGAGCCAACCAGTTACTTCCCGTGTATCGTATGCAGATGCTGCTAAGGCTAGTTCTATTCCGACACAAAATGTTTCACCGCAAAATAATTCTACAAATACAAACTCAAACTTTAATTATAATCGCCTTGAAGCCACTATTGAAAATCTTGTGCAAACTATAAACAATTTTACAACAAATATGACTACCATGATGCAAGAAATGTTGCGAATGCAGAATACTCTGCTTCAAGCAATACTTAATAAGCCATGAACACGTTAACAATATGTTTTTGGAACGCAAACGGCATTCGCCAACATAAAAATGAACTTGAGCACTTCCTCACGGAAAAAAATATTGATATAATGTTAGTATCTGAGACTCATTTGACTTCGAGAAGTCTTTTTAAAATTTATGGCTACACTATATATGATACAAAGGACCCTAGAGGAAGGGCTTGTGGTGGATCAGCAATTCTAATAAAGTCAAGACTCAAGCACTATGTTCTTGATAACATTTGTGAAGAATACCTACAAACAACAAAGATTGGCATTGAAAGTTTTTGTTCAAATTTCGTTATATCATCAATTTACTCCCCTCCCAGATTTTCAATCACTGAGAATCAATATGAGGATTTCTACAAATCTCTTGGACCTTGTTTTGTAGCAGCTGGAGACTACAATGCGAAACATACGTTGTGGGGTTCGCGCCTTGTTACACCCAGAGGTCGAGCATTGTTCAACACTATTTCAAAAATGGGCTTGGATGTCATTTCGAGTGGGGAGCCCACTTATTGGCCTACTGACATACAAAAAATTCCGGATGTTATAGATTTTGGCGTCATAAAAAATATCTCTAGGGATTTAATTCAAGTTCAAGCTTCTCTTGATCTCTCGTCCGATCACTCCCCGACGATCATTACAATTTGTAGCCCATTAAGAAGTAACTTACCTGACCCATATGTGAAGATGATCAATCGTGTTAATTGGCTGGGGTTCAAAAAATATCTCAGCAGTCATTGTACGGAAAACATTATGCTTAGAACACCCGATGATATTGAATCGAACATTGCCAATCTCAGCGAGAATATTAAACAGGCTGCTGAACATGCCACTATCTCCCATCCGCAGATTGGGTTTAATAAAATTTATTCTACAGACATTGAACGTCTCGTACGTGAAAAAAGAAGGGCTAGAAGGGAATGGCAACAGCACAGATCACCACAAAATAAAATCAGATTTAAAGAGTGCACTAAACGACTCCAAGAGTTGCTTGCATCTGAAAAAATTGCATCTCTTAAAAATTATCTGGAGGGTCTTGATGTTACACCGGCGTCTAATTACTCCTTGTGGCGCGCTGCCAGAAAGCTTAAAACACCCGTTGAGTATAAGCCACCTACGCACATCTACCGGAGGTTGGGCAAGAAGCGATACTGAAAAAGGTAAAATATTTGCTGAGCACTTAAAATCCGTTTTTACGCCAAATATATGTACTGGTGTTGCTGATTTGCCGAATATAGTCGCTCTACCCCCTCAACACATAAAGTTTAAGACGCGTGATTTACAAAAATTAATTGCCGAACTCAACCCGAAGAAAGCTCCGGGTATTGATGGAATTAGTAATCAGATGCTGATGAACTTGCCTCGTATTGCAATGAGAATCCTGTTATTCATATTTAATGCTATTTTACGACTGGAGTATTATCCACACAACTGGAAACTTGCCAAGGTTAAAATGATTCCAAAGCCGGGCAAAGATATAACCAAGGCTGAGTCATATAGGCCAATAAGTCTACTATCTACAATGTCAAAGCTTTTCGAAAAACTGCTCAAAACAAAATTGTCCCCAATTCTAATTAGTAGTGGGTGCATACCAGACCATCAATTTGGTTTTAGAAGTCAGCACCATTGAACAAACTCACAGATTGGTTCAATTTATAAGAACTTTTGAGGAAAAAAAGTATTGTTCTGCGCTGTTTATTGACGTTTCCCAGGCATTTGATAAAGTGTGGCAGGAAGGCCTAATTTTAAAATTGAAGACTTACTTACCAATAAACATTTTAAATCTTTTGGAAAGTTACATTATTTCCCGTAAGTTCACTGTTGCGGAAGGAGACTTTACAAGTAGGCCTGAAACAATTTCATCTGGTGTGCCACAGGGGAGTATACTGGGACCAGTTTTATATTTAATTTACACTTGTGATATGCCAGTGAGCAGTAGTATCCATACTTCCACATTTGCCGACGATACAGCCTGCCTTAGTATGCATGAAAACCCTGATGAGGCATCCCGCAAACTCCAGGAACACATTAGCCAGATGGAGCTTTGGTTAAACTTATGGAGAATCAAGGTAAATGAACAAAAGTGTGTTCAAGTAACATTTACTTTACGAAGAGATACTTGTTCCCCCATTCGGATTAACAATCAAGTTGTTTCTCAACATTCACATGTGAAATATCTTGGTATACACCTTGACCGACGACTTACATGGAAACACCATATTGACTCTAAGTTAACTCAAATGAAACTTAAATTAACTCAGGTACATTGGCTGATTGGTCGAAATTCAACACTTAGCCTAGACTGTAAACTTTTAATATACAAGTCGCTTTTAAAGCCAATATGGTGCTTTGGAATTCAACTATGGGGCACTGCTTCAGCTTCAAATGTAGAGAAAATTCAACGCAGGCAAAACAAAATTTTACGCATGATAACATCGGCTCCATGGTACATCAAAAATTCAAATATACATCGTGATTTGAATATGCCACTAGTGACTGAAGAAATTGCAAAATACACAGGCAAATATCTAACAAAACTCGAGTCACATCCTAATCCGCTTGCCCGTAATATTTTGAACTTTACTGGACACATCCGCCTAAAAAAGAGGGACACAAGGGCTCTTATTCACAGCACTCCAGATGGGTCTTCCTGAAAATACTTTTAGTTTTTATATTTTTTCCTTTTGATTATCACTACTTATGTATTATACATATATAACTATTACTAAGCTTATGTCCGACACTGGTCGGGCCTAATTATATTTTTATATTTAAGATTTGAATACTTATTGTTGGTTCATATATGGAGATACAATAAATAAATATCATGTATTATAAAAAAAAAAAGAAAAAAAAATTTACATAAATACTTCCATGTTGCCGTCAAAAAGGATTACCTTTTTTAATGACAAAAATACAAATTTTATACGTCAAAATGTAAACAAATAAAAATTATTTACGGAAAGGCAACACTGTGATTTGGCACTAAATTGCTAAGAGCGCCACACGACGTAAGACGGACGAAAAAAATTAACTTGTTCTACAAATGCAAATTCTTACGTATTCGTGCGTGTGCCATTCGTACGTGTCATGATTGTGACGTGTTCTATAAACATGCTTTTAACCTCACAGTATAAGGATTTTAATTGTCCCTTAAGTTCCACATTAGATATGCAACATATGTACTCCCTTCTTTACATTGGTTCGTTTTTTTTTTCAAAATACTCAAAAATGATTTTGTGCTCAATTCAGAATATGAAATCGAGATTTGATTTATATTGATATGATCATCTACTGCACTTACACTAATTTTTTTGGTATTATTCTTAATAGAAGTTACCAGTGAATCTGTTATTTAACTTGAAGATATTCAGAAAACGAAATGATATCTTGACCAATAGATTTTTTTATTTGCAAAGTATTTTTGGTGTCTTTAGCCGTCGATAGTGACAATGAACAATTTGGTGAGACTGTAGTGTTATGGTTACCTGAATTCAGTGTTTGAACACTTTTTTCAGTTTCGCATACTTCATTAGTTGGCATTTTTATAATATCTTCTGACACCATTTCATTTGTTAATTGTTTCTTGAAATTCAGGTTTTCGTGTGCATACTTATTTGTTGAATTGAATAAACGAGTTTATATAGTATATTTCTACAATCGATTCTTTTAACATTAACACGTAATGCTTACAATTTAAAGTCAAGATACTGCTTTGTTAGTCTACTAAATTCTGTGTTTGAACGTTATTTTATGTATTGCATATTTGTTTTACTATGTTATTTGCATTTAAATTATTTATTCAGAGACCATTTCATGTGTTAATTGTTTTGGTATGTATACTTGTTTGATGAATTAATACACAAGAAAAGATTGTATATACTTTTTATTATCAACTTAAAATTCTTTGTTTAAACACTATTTTCTGTACTACATACTAGTTTTACTCTTCAAATATTTTGCATTGTCATTATATGTATAATTCAAATCAATGTAAATTTATATATTGTATGAAAGCACATCTTAAAAAATTATAATAATAATATTGGAATGACAAAAAAAGCTGACTTCATGTTTGGAAACATGAGGAAAGACAGAGCTAAGTAAGTTTATCAATTATGTGTTGGTTGTAAATATGTTAGTTTTGAATATATGCTACAATGTATTTTAAAGTTAATAATAAAGGTATTCATTTCAGTTTTTTTTGGTAGGAAAAATGGAAAAATTTAATTTTTTTTACAACAAACACAGAAAAATAAATTCACCAAAAGTTGAAATTTTAAATTCAACTTTTGGTGGAATTTTTTTTCCTGTGTTTGTTGTAAAAAAAAATTACATTTTTCCATTTTTCCAACCAAAAAAACTGAAATGAATACCTTTAATATTTAAAAAAATTATTTAAAAAAAATAAAAAATTTTGTATAATTATAATATACACATTGTTTATAAAATAAAATTCTTGTATGTATTTAAATTGTTTTTTACTTACACAGGGTCTACCTCGCCTTCGGGAGAAGCAAAAAAGTAAGTTTAAACCAAACTAATCAATTCAATTTATTATTTACTTGTGAAAATCCTAGTTATTTTTTATTTATTACATTAAATTTGAGGTAATTTGCTAAATAGTTTTCTCTTATACTTCCATAATTATTACGGTTTCTTCAATTCAATTGCGACAACAAAATATGTTTCTTCTTTTGTATTGGGAATAAAAAATTCGGTGAGAAACATCAATAAAGTACGATGGTAAATTATTAGTTAGCTACAATAACATTATTGAGTTGAACCTTCGTAGTGAACAGACGTAATAGCGGATTTTTTTTACATACATACGAAACAAAAATAAAAAAAAAACCACAAAATCAAAAATCATACAAAAAAAATATTCGTAATAAATATTCACCTTGATAAATAAGCTTATTGGCTTTACTAATATTTTTTACATACCAGGAGAAAACAAAAACAAACAACAAAGCAAACACAAACAAAGTACCCTTGAGGAATACTCTATATGAGTACCTCAAAGGAAAAAAATTGTGAAGTGAGTCTAACGGCAGGAATGCCTATTTTACTGTGAGTTCTGAAACTCTTAATGAAAACATTAAAAACACAACATCAAATGATAGCTTTTTCTAACAGAAAATCCACTTTTTCGTCAGCGATCAACTTCGCTTTCTCCAATGCCAACTAGTGAATCGTTGTCGATTTGCCGAATGTAGTCGCTCTACTCACTCAACAAATAAAGTTTAAGACGCGTGATGTACAAAAACTAATTGCTGAACCAGATGCTGATGAAGTTGCCTCGTATTGCAATTAGAATACTGTTATTTATTTTTAATGTCATTTTACGACTGGAGTGTTATCCACACAGCTGGAACTTGCCAAAGTTAAAATGATTCCAAAGCCGGGCAAAGATCTTACCAAGGCTGAGTCATATAGGCCAATAAGTCTCCTATCAACAATGTCAAAGCTTTTCGAAAAACTGCTCATGACAAAATTGTCCCCAATTCCAGTTAGTAGTGGTTGCATACCGGACCACCAATTTGGTTTTAGAAGTCAACAAAGCACCATTGAACAAACTCATATATTGGTCCAATTTATAAGAAGAACATTTGAAGAAAAGATGTATTGTTCTGCGCTGTTTATCGACGTTTCTCAGGCATTTGATAAAGTGTGGCATGAAGGCCTAATTTTAAAATTAAAAACATACCTACCAATAAACGTTGTAAGTCTTTTGGAAAGTTACACTACTGCCCGGAAGTTCACTGTTGTGGAAGGAGACTTTATGAGCATGCCTGAAACTATCTCATCCGGTGTGTCACAGGGGAGTATACTGGGACCAGTTTTGTATTTGATTTATACTTGTGATATGCCTCTAGCAGCAATATCCACACTTCCACATTTGCTGATGATACAGCCTGCCTTAGTATGCATGCAAATTCTTACGAGGCATCCCGATATCTTCAAGAACACAATACCCAGCTGGAACTATGGTTAAACTTATGGAGAATTAAGGTAAACGAACAAAAGGGTGTTCAAGTAACATATACATTACGAAGAGATACTTATTCACCCATTCGGATTAACAAACAAGTTGTTCCTCAACATACTCATTTGAAATATCTTGGTAAACACCTTGATCTACGGCTTACTTGGAAACACCACATTGACTCTAAGTTAACCCAAATGAAACTAAAATTAACTCAGGTACATTGACTGATTGGTAGAAATTCAACCCTCAGTCTAGATTGCAAACTTTTGATATACAAGTCTATTTTGAAACCCATATGGTGCTACGGAATTCAACTATGGGGCACTGCTTCAGCTTCCAATGTCGAGAGAATCCAACGAAGGCAAAATAAAATTTTGCGATTAATAACATCGGCTCCATGGTATATAAAAAACTCAAATATACATCGTGATTTAAACATGCCACTAGTGATTGAAGAAATTGCAAAATATGCAGGCAAATATTTAACAAACCTCGAGTCACATCCTAATCCTCTTGCTCGTAATATTTTGAACTTTACTGGACACATCCGCCAAAAAAAGAGGGATACAAGGGCTCTTATACTCAACACTCCAGATGGGACTACTTGAAAATACTTTTTATTTAATTTTTTTTCTTCCTTTTGATTATCACTACTTATGTATTATTTATAACTAACTATCTCTAAATTTATGTCCGACAGTGGTCGGGCCTAATAATTATATTTTAGATTTAAGAATTGAAATAAATAAAACAATAAATAAAAAAAATATGTATAAAAAAAAGCTACAATAACCGAATTTTTTTTTTCCAATGAAATGTTTTTTTTTGAAGCCAATACTCAGTCACGTTACTCCTCATCAAGACTTGCAGTTTTTGTAAAAATTTTTTAAAATTCAGCTTTGAAATTGCATTAATGTCCACATGAAATTCTAGTTTTGTACACTCAAAATATTCCATGCTTAAATATACGAAATAGTTTTTCGTAATTTAGTTTTTGTGCAATAAACGAACAATTTTTACATTTTACGAAAATATTTGTGGCTTGTGCAGGAAAATAGATTTTGTTATGTTACGAATTTCGTTAAGTTACAAAAATTATTTTGTACAATTACTTTTTTATATAGTACTATGGTTTTCGTTCATTTTATTGAATTTACTATAAAACAAAACATTTTTATAAAATTGGAAATTTCGTAAAATAAAAAAATTTTGTTATCATTTTCTTTACAGTACAAAATTATTCTTAAATGTACACAAGTTTCGTGAATTTTACTTAAAAAAAATGGTTTTGTTTTATTTTTTAATGTTTTCCCCATTTGTTTTCTTGTCATTGTATATATTCTATAAAAAATTATTCAACCAATTTCAATTTAAATAAAAAATTTTTGTAATAAAAAACTAGTTTTTGGCTTATGCTAGGAAGGCAACTGGGACGAATGACCAATCTCGTCCACGGCATACCAACGACGAATAAGCAATATATCTTATAATTGATAATTGGTTATTGTTTGTGCAAAGAAAGAGATAAAATTATTTTTTCGTCGTTCATCGGCATAAGAAATAGAAATACATAAATCTATAGTAGATTTCGTCTTGCACGATGGATTTCGTTCAACGGTGGTGTTGTTTTAAATTTTATATGAACAAATGTGTTTTATTTTCATTGATGAAAGTTCGCAACAAAAAAATCGTTGTTCGCCCAGTTGTGTTCCCAGTTCAATTCGTGAGTTCCAGTGCAAAATATGTATGTATGTATGTATGTATGTGTATGTGATGTATTCGGAATACACAGGCTGTAACAAATCCCCCCAAATTATATTTTTCTTTATTTACAGAATTTAGAGATTATTCTATTCGTATATAACACAAAATTGATTTTCATTATTCACGAATTTATTTTGTAATATAAACATTGTGTTTCGTAAATTTAATAAAAAAAATTTGTAAATAAACTAAACTTTATTTGCATACAAAAAGTATTTCATAAAATAAACAAATATTATTTCCTTTATTTACTAAGCATTTCGTACCGTAAAAACAACGAATATTTTCGTAAAATGAAAAATATTTTTCGTTTATTTTACCTATGAAATATTTTGAGTGTAATTATTTATTAAAAAATTCTATTACACCACAAGTTTCCCTGAAACAATTTCATTTACTTTTTGTTATATTTTGTATTTTTCATACAATTAAATTCAAATACATTTATATGAAAAAGTGCGAATTTCAAAATAAAAGAATTGCCGAGCACATGAAACTGAACCCCTCCTCAATCTTCCCACCTCTCTCACCTATAAACTCGAGAATTACTGCAACAAAAACTGCAAGTCTGGCCAGGGACTTACTTTCAACGTATTTAATTCAGTTGTGTCTACCAATACTTTAAAATGGTAATTAGAAATGAACACATTCTACCCAGTATACCAAATGGCTTGAGCTTACTAACGTAAACCTCAAGCTTGAAAAAGTTTTACAAATTACAGAAAAATCAAAACGGAACCCTCGTGATAATATTAGATGTGTATTATTACTATAACATTCTCATTGCAATTGTAAAGTAAGCTTATCTTTTCAATACTTTTTTTTTACTTTTGAAAAAAAATTCAATTATTTTCTTCAATTTCATTCAATTTTAATTAGAACAAATGTTTTTCATGCCATGAGTTATGTTTATATACAAAATTATTAAGTAATTAATATAAAAATTTCATTGAATAAAAAATTACTTAAGAAATTCAAACAAAAAAGAATTCGACATTGCTAATATTCTTATCATATAAAGTATGTAAAGTTGCTTTAGAAGAAAATTGCTTTTCTTTAGCTACGTAGGACTTCTTTTAAACGATTTTGGTATAGACTTTTCCAGAATTTGAGTATATCCCAGCCCGATTTTTCATTAATCGTCTAAGAGGACTTTTTTCATTTAATTTTTGCTTCTAAAGTCACTTCTTATTTTTTTTTTTGAAAATGACAAAATCTTTATCTTTCATGCACAGAATCTTTAGTAGTAGGCGTCGTGCCGGAAAATACCATAGATAATTTTTCTGCCCCGCTGAATGGCGGATATACGGGAAATTTTTAGTAATTATGAAAACATTAATTTAATTTTTTCGGTATTTATTAAAATGAAAACGGAAATAAACACCAATCACTGGCATTTCTAATTCACTGCCCTTTGGTATGGAACTAATACCTTCCAAATTACACGAAATATGAAAAAAAAATATATATACATATATATATAGTTGTAACTGTTGTTGTGGCAGCATGTGCTGGGTAGAAGGATGATGCTGACCACCACTAGTTGATTTGCTTCTGTTGCTCTACTCATCATATTGTTCATGGGATTAGCCAATTGTAGATTTATTGGCGGTTGTTGTAACATCAAGTGTTGTGGTTGCTGCTGTGGGTGCCCGGGCATAGTTCTGGCATGATATGAAAAATTTTTTAAGCAAAGTCTGGCATTACTGGCAGCTAAGAAATTATTTTTATTCTCAAATTTATAGCTTTAAGGTGTATATATAGGGAATAGATATATTCCGGTTGATATATTGATATTGAGGAACCAATAAAAATAAAAATATAAATTTGCAAAAAATGATGACAAAGTACCATGATGACAAAGTATACCAAAAGTACATAAACACTATGATAACTGAGTTAAAAGTATACTATAGAAGGTAAAACTGAGTCAATAGTATACAACATGCATATACATATATGTATATGTACATACACACTACTCAAAACAATTTGATTGCAAAAATTGCGAAAGTTCGCGAAAAATTGCACAATTGCAAACGAGCCCTACAATTGCTTAAAAGTACCTAATGTTACAAGTAATTCCAAAAATTTGGCAAAAAAGGCGAAATTTATGAAAGTTTGCGAAAACTTTCTAAGATTAAAAATGATGGCGAAGTCTGGTATTGATTAAAAGGCGGTCAAACTGTAAAAAAAACCAAAAACTGTCAAGAAATCACTCATAGCGAAAATTGCGAATTCGCGTTATTTGATCGATTTTTTTGTAAGATTTTGGATTTTCTTATAATATTTGCTATTGTTAAGCAATTTTTGGGCTCGTTTTCAATTTTGGAGTTTTTCGCAAATGTGACTATTTTCGCGATTTTTACCAAATTCTTGGCTTTTTACACTTTTACGTTTCACTGACTTTTTATCACTTTAAGACTTGTCCATCTTTTTAATGTTTACAAGTTTTTGCGAATTTTTTTAGTTTTTGCGATCTTTTCCGACCTTTTTGTATTTTTAACAATTTTATCTATCTTAAAACAATTTTAGGGCTTTTTCTCACT
Organism: Tachina lurida; assembly: GCA_944452675.1. Classification (NCBI taxonomy): domain Eukaryota; kingdom Metazoa; phylum Arthropoda; class Insecta; order Diptera; family Tachinidae; genus Tachina; species Tachina lurida. Next base: position 103,208,597 of record OX101752.1, read on the forward strand.
TTTGCAATTTTTCGCAAATTTTTTAAAATTTCTTCGCTATTTTTATTTTAAAAGTGATCTTGGATTTTACAATTTTACATTGATAAATAAATTTAATATTTTGCATTCAGCAAATCTATTTTGATATTAAATTTTATTAAAAAATATATGACAATATTTTCACCACATTTTTTTAATTATTTTTTTTATTACCTTTTATCCGGAATACCGGAACAACTACAATAAGGTAACAGAAGTTCGGTTAGAAATTTATTATTACCAAATTACCAGAATAAGGATGTAAGAGTTTAAAACCAGTATTATCATACATAATACTGATTTGAAACTCTTACAGCCTTATTTATGAAATTTATTAACGCTTTTTAAAACAAATTTTCATAAAAAAATTTTCTTAAAAAAGCCTTAATAATTTTTATAAATAAGGCTGTTAAAATATACTTTGCTTTACTAACTAATAGCGCACAGTAGGGACTTTTGCAAAATAAATGGTAATAAATCTGGAACTTCTAAACTACACATTGGATTTATATGAAGCTTCGAACATCCGTAGCGGAGGACTCAGGCTTTATAACAAATGTCTTGGCATCCGTCTGGCTTAAGCTGGACAGGAGTTACAGTGGACCTAAGTTGACAACATGAGACTAAAAAAAATTCTGAGGCTTGTAACTTTTAGAAAAATTATCCGATTTTTATGAGATAAAGCGTTTTGATCTAAGCTCAACATTTTTAATAGATAATGTCCAATGGCATATCACAAGTATAAATCAAATACAAAACTGGCCCAGTATACTCTCCTGTGGCACACCGGATGAGATTATTTCAGGCGTACTCATAAAGTTTCCTTCCACAACAGTGAATTTCCGGGCAATAATGTAACTTTCCAGCAGATTTAGAATGTTTATTGGTAGGTAAGTCTTTAATTTTAAAATTAGGCCTTCATGCCACACTTTATCAAATGCCTGAGAAACGTTAATGAACAGCGAGCAATACTTTTTTTCTTCAAAAGTTTTTCTTATAAATTGAACCAATCTATGAGTTTGTTCAATGGTGCTATGCTGACTTCTAAAACCAAATTGGTGGTCCGGTATGCACCCACTACTAACTAGAATTGGGGACAATTTTGTCATGAGCAGTTTTTCGAAAAGCTTTGACATTGTTGACAGTAAACTTATTGGCCTACATGACTCAGCTTTGGTAAGATCTTTGCCCGGCTTTGGAATCATTTTAACCTTGGCAAGCTTCCAGCTGTTTGGATAATACTCCAATCGTAAAATGGCATTAAAAATGAATAGCAGGATTCTAATAGCTATACGAGGCAACATTATCAGCATCTGGTTACTAATTTCATCAATACCCGGAGCTTTTTTCGGGTTGAGTTCTGCAATTAGTTTTTGTACATCACACGTCTTAAATTTTATTGGTCGAGGGGGTAGCGCAACTACATTTTGCAAATACACAGCACCAGAACATGTGTTTGGGGTAAATACGGATTTTAAATGCTCGCCAAATATTTTACCTTTTTCAGGATCGCTTCTTGCCCAACCTCCTGTAGATGTGCGCAGAGGTGGTTTAAACTTTTAAGTTTAAGAGATGCAGTTTTTTCAAATGCAAGCAACTGTTGGAGTCGTTTAGTACACTCTTTAAGTCTGATTTTAAGTTGGGGTGATCTGTGCTGTTGCCATTCTCTTCTAGCTCTTCTTTTTTCACTTACGAGACGTTCAATATCCGTAGAATAAATTCTATTTACCCTAGTCTGAGGATGGGTGGTAGTGGCATGTTCAGCAGCCTGTTTAATATTTTCATTAAGGTTGGCAATGTTAGATTCAATATCATCGTGTGTTCTTAGCGTAATATTTTCCGTGCAATGACTACTAAGATATTTTTTAAATCGCAGCCAATTAACACGATTTATCAAATTCGCATATGGGTGAGGTAAGTCACTTCTTAATGGGCTACAAATTGTAACGATCGTGGGAGAGTGATCGGACGAGAGATCTAGAGAAGCTTCAATTTGAATTAAATCCCGAAATATTTTTCATAACGCCAAAATCTATTACATCCGGAATTTTATGCATGTCAGTAGGCCAATAAGTGGGCTCGCCACTCGAAATGACATCCAAGCCCATCTTGGAAATTGTATTGAACAACGCTCGACCTCTGGGTGTAATAAGACGCGAACCCCAGAACGTGTGTTTAGCATTATAGCTGCTACGAAACAAGGGCACAGAGATTTCTAAAAATCCTCGTATTGATCCTCAGTAATTGCGAATCTGGGAGGGGAGTAAATTGATGATATGACAAAATTAGTGCAAAAATTTTCGACAAAAATATTCGTTGCTTGTAAATGTTCTTCATAAATGTTATCAATAACATAATGCTTGAGTCTTGACTTTATTAAAATTGCTGATCCACCGCATGCTCTTCCTCTCGGGTCCTTTGAATCATATAAGGTGTAGCCATAAATTTTAAAAAGGCTTCTCGAAGTCAAATGAGTCTCAGAGACCAACATTATATCAATATTTTTTTCCGTGAGGAAGTGCTCAAGTTCATTTTTATGTTGGCGAATGCCGTTTGCGTTCCAGAAACATATTTTTAACGTGTTCATGGTTTGTTGACTAATGCTTGAAGCAGAATATTCTGCATTCGCAGCATTTCTTGCATCATGCTAGTCATATTTGTTGTAAAATTATTTATAGTTTGCACCAGATTATCAATAGTAGCTTCAAGGCGATTGAAATTAAAGTTCGAGTTTGTATTTGTTGAAGTATTTGGCCGTGAAAAATTTTGTGTGGGAATAGAGCTTGTCTTAGCAGCATCGGCATACGATACACGTGAATTAACTGGTTGGCTCACTTGGGCAAGAGTGGCGGAGTAAGTGTTTGCTGTTTGTGCTAGAGCTACTTTAGGTTTTTGCCCCATAGTATTTTTAACGAAAGAATATACAGGACATCCTATATAGTTAGCGGTGTGGTTACCTCCACTATTACTGCATTTTTTTCTGCTTGATCTTTTGGTTTAGTACAACTAGCAGTACCGTACAATTCACCGCAAATAACACAAACTGTAGGTAATTTGCAGTAAGTTTTTGTGTGGCCATATTCTTGACAATTATGGCACTGTACGGGTCCAGAACGCTTGTGTGGTTCTTCAACTGTTATTTTTCGGTATAAAAGATATTTTAAATTATAAGTTGGGTGCGTCTCATTTTTTCTCAATTTTATATTGTAATACAATATAAAAGTGTCTTTGTAAAGGGAGTCCCTATAGCCCCTTTTTTATTTTAAAACAGCTGAGGGGGTCCCAGCTAAAACTTAGGCGTTCAAAAGAACTGCCAAAAGAAGTTTTGAAACTTTAAAAAGAAAACAAGGCTAAAGAGCCGATTTATGTTAATCAAATTAAAGTCTGATTTTATTATATTTTTTCTTTGGCTTATATACTAATTTTGAAAATAAATCTTAACCTTTCTAACTTATTCTAAACATACAAATGTTATTGTTTTCTCTTTCAATACTATGGAGTATCGTATTCACATTTCTGTTTGACCAATCATCGTATTTTATATTTACAATTGCACTCAAACAGAAATGTGTCACTCAAACAATTGATCGTAAGCAGTTCAGCATTGCACCATGCATGCATACAAAGAAAGTAATGTTATTGATACTTTATTAGTTCTTTGTTGCATTCATTGTGCAAGCATTATCAACTTGTGTGATACACTACACCCTCACCCTTAAGAGAAAAATTAGGGAGGAATTTTTCTAATCAACTTCATAGTATTGTTACAATATTTTCTTATAATTTATTTATACATATAATTAATTTGAACATTTATAAAATAATTAATTTGAATTTTTATATAGGTATACATAGGTATTTTATTTTTACGTATATATTAGCGATTATATTAGGATTTGTATTCTATAATGATTTAAATGGTTTTAAATTATTATTATGGTATGTTTTATTTGTTCCCTTGTAATCTATTGTGGTGTTTACACCATCCCTACTTATTATTTTGAATGGTCCTTTATATGGACTTTGATGTTTTTTCCTATCTTCTATTTTAACTAATACTAAATCTCCTACATTAAGATTAAATCTATTTTTATTTTTATCATTATTTATTCTTTTTTCTTTAGATTTTATTAATAATTCTTTTGCCTTATTTAATGCAAATTGTAATGTGACTCGTAATTCTTGTACGTAGTCGTCATAATTATATATTTTTATTTTATTATTTATGGTGTCAGATGGTAGGCTTGGTAATTTCCCATAAACTAATTCAAAAGGCGAGTAGCCTGTATCTACATGTGGTGCCGTATTGTAGGCAAAAGTGAAATATGGAATCCACTTATCCCATTCATAATCATTTGCGGTTGTTAGCAAGAATTCATTAAGAACCCTATGGTTTCTTTCTATTGAACCTAATGTTTCATGGTGGTATGGTGTTGAAAATACTTGTTTGATTTGTAATAATGAGCATATGTTTTTCATAAGTTCATTTGTAAATTCTGTTCCTCTGTCGGATTTGAGTACCTTAAATTGACCATATTTTAAAATAAAATGTTCAACTAATGTTTTTGCTGTGGTGAGTGCATCTTTTGTCTGCATTGGGTGTGCAACGACAAATTTTGTCAGTTCGCACTGCATTGTTAAGATGTAGCGGTAGTCGTTTGATATACGAAGAGGACCAACGGTGTCAATTGAAATCACTTCAAAACTATTGTTTGGTGTGTTTGTTAGTGTGAGTGGTTTGTTTGTTTATTTTTGTTACAACTGTCACAATAAGATACAAATTGTTTTACCATCTTGTTCATGTTCTTCCATATGTATCGTTGTTTTAGTTTAATGATTGTTTTTCTTATTCCTAAGTGTCCAGCGTGGGTGGTATTGTGGAATTGGTCAATTAGTTTATATTTTAAAATGTCATCTGTTGTTCTTTTTGGGGCATTGTATATAATTATCTTCAATTGAGGACTTTTGTTATTTATTCTTATTTTTGCATATGCTTTTTTTTATTCTTCTTTAGTATATATTTTAAATATTTTATCTTCACTTGAAAGCGCTAATTCTTTTATATTTTCTTTATTCATTTTAGATATCATTTTACTCAGAATCGAATCTAGTTTCGCTGAGTTATCACTGAATCTTGCATGCATATTGTTTTTATTCATATTTTCTGTATGTAACTTCTTCATAATCGAATCTGGTTTCGGAGAATTATCGTTACTTACTTTATTATTATTAATCTTATTTTTGGTACATAACTTCTTCATGGTCGAAACTGGTTTCGATGAATTATCATTATGTCCTATGTGCACAATATTATCTTCAATAATTATATCTTTTTCTTCTATATTTTCGGTTTTATTAAATTGCAATTTTTTCATATTTTTGACGTCATTAATGGATATGCATTCCCATATTTGTAGTTGATCAGGCTTCTGAGAATTACATTTTTCCATATTATTTTCTTCTACACGTGTATTATTATCTATATCATTTTCTTCTTCATTTTTCCTATTATCTATTATTTTATTTGCCTCATTAATTTTATTCTTATTTGCATTGTTTAACTTATTTTGCATAGCCCTTGTCGTTATTAATACTTTTTTTTCTTTTTCGTCATTTTCTTTTGGTATCATTTGTTTTAATATGTCTGAATCTAGTTCTATCCTAGAAAGTGCATCAGCATTTGTATTCATCTTTCCTTTTTTATAAACAATTGTGAAATCATAATCACTTAAATCAAGTCTTATTCTTGTCATTTTTGATGAAGGATTCTTGTGTGAAAATAATGAAATTAATGGTCTGTGGTCTGTAACTACAATAAATTTTCTGCCATATAAGTAAGGTTTAAAGAAATTTATGCTCCAATGAATTGCTAGGAGTTCTTTTTCAATTACTGGTTTGTTAATATCATGTTTTTGCAATGATTTACTAGCGTATGAGATTGGTAAATCTTGTCCTATTTCGCCTTGAGGTAAGACTGCTCCTAACGCATAGTTTGATGCGTCAGTTGTTAAAATAAATGGTTTATCAAAATCCGGATATTGTAATACTGGTGGGTTCATTAATTTTTCTTTTAATTCTTCAAAAGCATGTTGGCATTGGACGGACCAAATGAATTTAGTTGATTTTTTTAATAGTGTGTTCAAATGTTTTGCAATGTCGGCAAAGTTTGGTATAAATTTTCTGTAGTAGTTGCAGAATGCAACGAATCGTCTTACTTCGTCCGCGTTTTTCGGTACTGGATAGTTTTTGATTACTTCGTATTTGGATGGGTCTGTTTTTACTCCGTCTTTTGTTATTAAATGTCCCAAGTAAACTACTTCTGGTCTTAAGAAACAACATTTCTTTGGGTTTAGTTTTAGATTGTATTTTTGTAATCGGTCTAGTACTTTTATTAAATTTTGATTGTGATGATTTAAACTACATCCGTACACAATTATGTCGTCAACGTAAAGAAATGCTTCGGATTCTAATCCAGATAGTGCTATTGTAAGCATTCTTTGAAAACTATTTGAAGAAATTTTTAATCCGAATGGAAGTCTTTCAAATTGAAAATGTCCTTGTGGTGTAGAAAAAGCAGTTAGTGGTCTGGATTCTTTATTCAACTCAATTTGGTGAAAGGAACTGGTCATATCGAGTGTAGAAAACCATTTTGCTCTACCTAATTTGTCCAAAATGTCTTCTAATCTAGTTAAAGGAAATTTGTCATTGATAATTTTATCATTAAGTTTTCTAAAATCCACAACAAGTCTCCATTTCTTTTTATCTTCTATATTTTTCTTTGGTACTAAAAGGAGTGGAGCATTATATGGGCTAATTGATGGTTCTATTATTTTGTCATCAAGCATTTTCTGTACTTGTTCATTTATTATTTCAGTATGTGAGTGTGGTAGTCTATAGTTTTTTATATAAAGTGGTGTGTTGTCTGAGGTCGTGATTGTTTGTTTATAAAAATTGTTGACGGTTAATTTTTCGTCTTCTAAATGAAAAACATTTTGATATTGTTTAAATATTCCTATTAATTGTGCTTTTACAAATTTGTCATTATGGTCTAATTTTAGTTCATTCACTATTCTTTCAAAACGTTCGTTATTGTTCATATTATTGTAACTTAATATCTCATAATTTTTAAGTGGGTCAGTCTGAAGTTGAATGCCTTTTATTGTTACGTAGTCGTTTGTTGTGTTTAAAATTTTTATGTGTGTCATGCCGCTTTTGGGTGCTATTGAATTACTTAAAAATATTCCCTCTTGTAATTGTTTATTAAATATGACGCAATCTTCTTTTAGTTCTAATTTTATGGCTTGAATAATTTCTGTTCTGGGTGGTATTGTTATTTGTAATGAAGAAATTGGTTTTGATTGCATGGGCAGAATTGTGGTAGACTCGTTTATAAATAAAGAAATTGTAAATGTCTCGTAATCAATTTTACAAAGATATTTTTGTAGAAAATCTCTACCAATTACGCCATCTGTTTCTATAGGAAAATCTGAATTTACTAGTTGGAAAGAATGTGTACATTTTTCATTTGATAAGGAGAGTTCAAGTTCTATTGTGCCTAAAGGGTATATTTCTTCTTTTGTGATTCCTGTAAGTTTGCATTTTTGTTCTGGGTTATATTGTTCACCTTCAAAGTCTTTACACATACGACAAAGTGATATGTCAGCGCCTGTGTCGATAAGGAATGTCAATATTCTATTCTTGTATTTTGTGTTCATAAAGTTTGTTCTGTTTGCACATATCCTATGTATTCTTAATTCTGGCTCTCCGGAATAGTTATGTATTCCGGGCCTACTTCGTTTCCCGAACTTTGTATGGTGTGTACATACTTGTTGTTGTTTCTGTTGGTGTAATCTTGGTTATTGTTAAAGTTTCTTCTGTAATTGTTGTTATTCCTATTGTTACTTAGATTATTTCTATTATTGAAATTATTTCTATTATTGTTGAAATTATTGTTTCTAGAGAAATTGTTGTTTCTTGGCGAGTTATTGTTACTATTGCCATAATTGTTATTTCTTGTGTAACTATTTCTGTTTAAGTTTTGTTTGTTATAGGAACTGTTATTGTTGTAGTTATTAAATGTGTTGTTATTTCTGTTGTGATCTTGTGATTGATACTGTGGTTTATCTTTTCTGATATGTAGAATTGCATTATTAGGTACTTTCTTTTCATTTTCAAGTTCACTTGCAAGTTCTGATGCTTCTTGCAATGTGGTTGGTCGCGACGCGTATATGGTCGATTTAAAGTCTTCATTTAGTCCCTTTTTGAACGTATCTAGGGCTAATTTATTATTTAATTTAACTATGATATTCTTTTCTGCTACTGTCGCAGTATTTCCTAGTTCTTCTATCCCTAACTTGTTTAGGCTATCTATTATATACAATATTTTGTCCTTAAATGAGTTAACTGACATTTTTCCTTGGTATAATGTACTAAGCTTGTTTTGCAATTCTGGTATTGTTTTAGTGGTTTTGTATCTTTTTTCTAACAATTCTTTTAATGCTTCAAAGTTTTCTGGTTTGATGTAACTTCCTATCGCTGTTCTAACGTTAGATGTTAGTTTAGCATAATAAACGTATTGAAGAAAATCTACTTTAGCTGTTGCTGATAATGATTTGTTTATCAGCTCTGCTGTTATTAAGAAACTTTCTAGTTCTACGAAATTACCAGCAAACAATGGTAAAGCTTTTGACACGGTTTCTAGGCTAAATGATGCCATTGTGGTATTTTGTTGTTCTAATTCTTTTTGATTTTCTAATAATAATTCCTTAATTCTTAAATAAGTGCTATTGAATTCTATCTTTAGAGAAGATAATTTTTCTTCGTTTTCTTCTTCGAGGGTATTTGATTGAAAATCTTCTTTTATTTTTTCTATCGCTTCTAATTTGCTTTTAACTTTCTTCTCTGTGTAAGTTCTGCTCGGATTTTTCTTTAGAATCTTTAGTATTTCGTTTAAATCGAAAATATTTTTCTCCATTTAAATTATTTATTATCATTTACAATTACAAATGTGAACATTTTTATTTAATTTTTTTTTTTAAACATCTGTGATAGCATTATCTGTGTTAAGTCTGTTTTTGTGTTTTCGAACATAATTTTTGAAATATGTGTTAATTTTGTAGGCCATATATAATACTAATGCTATTATTATTAAAGTTACAATATACTCTGGTATAATATTGTTAGTATTTTTTCCTTCACCGTTGTTTACAATATTTTCTTGAATTTCCACCTTGCTCTGTGGTTTTCCCATTTTGTTTTTTATTTTATTTCCCCAAATGGGTCCTACCATTAGAATGTATTTATAGAAAACTTTATATTAAAATTTCGGAATTTAAAACATTGGAAAATTAATCATTTTTGTATTTTAAAGATTTAATTTGATTTTTAATTTTTTTTTTGCCTCTAGTGTTGTTGCTAGGGTTGATTCTTTGTAGAGTATGGCTAACTCTTTCCGCTTTTGAAATTTTCTTCCGGCTCTTTTCTTCTTGATCTTTTTTTCGGTTGTACCCTGTGCTTGGCTGTTATTTGGCTTTCTGTTCCTTCTTCTGTACTCTTCAATCGTGATCGGTTTCGGACCAGCGTTACGTGGAAGTGGTATATAAACTGGTGCTGCTTCCAGCGTGTTTCGTGTGACGGCAGGCTCGTACTCTTCGCTGCAGTTTTCTTTTATATACTTCTCCCAGCGGGTTACGATTTCTTCTATTTCCGATTCTGACATTTGGTAGAAATACTGTGTGTCTTTATATAATTGTTTAATTTTGCAGGATCGCCATGTAATACAATATAAGTGTCTTTGTAAAGGGAGTCCCTATAGCCCCTTTTTTATTTTAAAACAGCTGAGGGGGTCCCAGCTAAAACTTAGGCGTTCAAAAGAACTGCCAAAAGAAGTTTTGAAACTTTAAAAAGAAAACAAGGCTAAAGAGCCGATTTATGTTAATCAAATTAAAGTCTGATTTTATTATATTTTTTCTTTGGCTTATATACTAATTTTGAAAATAAATCTTAACCTTTCTAACTTATTCTAAACATACAAATGTTATTGTTTTCTCTTTCAATACTATGGAGTATCGTATTCACATTTCTGTTTGACCAATCATCGTATTTTATATTTACAATTGCACTCAAACAGAAATGTGTCACTCAAACAATTGATCGTAAGCAGTTCAGCATTGCACCATGCATGCATACAAAGAAAGTAATGTTATTGATACTTTATTAGTTCTTTGTTGCATTCATTGTGCAAGCATTATCAACTTGTGTGATACACTACAATATCATTCGGCTCAAGTTCCACGCGAAATAGAGGCTGGGGGATCTTCTCCCTATTTATTATATTGGAAACATTTTTTACCTTGAATCCCTGGAGGACGAGTGCATCTTTTATTTCTTCGGGAACAACATAAGAATCTATGCCCTTCAATACGATCTGCAGTCCTTTAGCACTCTTAAGCTGGTATGTGTAGAAACTTGTTTTATTTTTTTCAAATTCAGAAACCATTTTGCGGAAATCTGTTTCGTCATAAATTTGAATTTTCGTTTCATCAATATTGCCACGTTTTATTGGAACAATGTGAAATTTTTTCTCACCAATGACCGAAATTAATTTCTTAATAAGAGCGTTTGAATTTTTTTCTCTCAAATAGATTGGTGGCGGCTTGGAGGTTTTGTTCGCGGATATATCAGGTGTGTCGTTGTCATCTTACAATATTTGAAAACGATTAGTGGAGGATGCGCTGTTATCCCTAGATACCTTTGAAGCAGATGCAATTTTAGTAGACTTTGGGCTTCGCCCGCGCTTTCCCACAATAATATATCGGTCCATTCCGACTTGGACCTTGGGTTTTGGGCTACTCTTATTTATGGTGACAAATTGGGTAAGTGATGAATCGGATGATATCGCTGATTTAAATGACGAAGTAGTAGGCAACTGTAATGTTAACGAATCACTAGTTGGCATTGGACAAAGCGAAGTTGGTCGCTGACGAAAAATTGGCTTAGCCGTTAAAAAAAGTCTATCATTAGGTTTTTTTATTTATTTTGTTTAAATTAAGATCATCAGAACTCACAGTAAGTCTATCACCAGATTTTTTATTTTTATTGTTATCATTAAGATCACCAGAGCTCACAGTAAGATAGGCATTTTTACCGTTATAACTCACTTCACAATTATTTGTTTTTGAAGTACTCATATAGAGTATTCCTCAAGGGCACTTTGTAAGTGTATTCCTCAAGGGCACTTTGAGTTATTTTGTTTACGGTGTTTTTTTTTTGTTTTTTTGTTTTAGTTATTACTTTGTATGTAAAAAATATTAGCAAAGCAAAAAAAGCTTGTTTATCAAAGTTAATGTACAACGAATATTATGTACTACAAATATTTTTTTGTATGTTTTTTTTTTTGTTTAGCATGTATGTAAAAAAATTCCGCTAATACGTCTGTTCACTATGAAGGTACAACGAGAACTGAACGTTTTCTTAATCCATTAAAAATGTGTGTTATTATTCGTTAAATGGTTACTTGTTATTAGCATTAACTACACTTACATAGAAAATCATATAGTATAATTACCATAAATATTTTTTATTGCGAAAAATATACATAGACTTATTGGATAACATTCTAAATTTATTTTTGTTTTTCTATTTAGGTTGAATTTCAGAATTCATAAAAGTTTTAAACAGCTGATGTGTGAATAAAGGGAAAAAAGTTAAGCGCATTCTACATATTTTTTGAATTGCACCCTACAATCGGAATATCTCGAAATCAGTTAATTATATTGGAATAATTTTTTCAGGCAAAGTAAAAAGACTCATATGAAAGCTAAAAATGCCAACATAAGAAAAGAAAATTATTTTTATATATATTTTTTATGGTACAAAATAAAATTTTTCCAAAATTTTGACTTTTTTCAGAAAATTTGCGCGCATGTTCGCATTTCTGAAAAGGCTGTTCAAAATTTAAGTTTAACATGTGCAAACTATCCTAACAATTAAATGATATAGTTAAAACTTTCAAAATATACCGTCACAACTTTTTATAAGCGCATAAGCACAAAAAAAAAATTTTAAAATTGGCAATTTTCGGACACTGCTGAGTGTAGGGTTCATGCCCAAAATACAAAATAATTAGCTCTTAGCATATTCTGAATAGATTGTTTTTAGCACTATGTGGTTTGAAAGTGCATGTGTTAAACAAAGTTTTTCACAAAATTGAAAATAATGAAGATACATTTTAAAACTTTGAATTCTTTGCCATTTCCCGATTTCACGACTGCAGATATTAATAAGTTTTTTACTTATTTTTATTTAAAATTTGATCGGAAATTTAATGCTGTCTTTTAATTTAAAATCCAACAATTGACTAAAAAGTTGTAGGTGAAATACTAAAAAAAAGTCAAGGCAAAAATTTTTTTTTTTGTTAAAAGTCAAATATTTTCTAAGTTATGAGAGATACGAAAACACATCTAAGGACATTATCTATTAAAAATGTTGAGCTTAGATCAAAACGCTTTATCTCATAAAAATCGGATAATTTTTCTAAAAGTACAAGCCTCAGAATTTTTTTTTTAGTCCCATGTTGTCAACTTAGGCCCACTGTAACTCCTGTCCAGCTTAAGCCAGACGGCTGCCAAGACATTTGTTATAAAGCATGAGTCCTCCTCTACGATGTTCGAAGTTTCATATAAATCCAATCAGTAGTTTAGAAGTTCCAGATTTATTACCATTTATTTTGCAAAAGTCCCCACTGTGTAGCGTAGACAGACGACACTAATGTGAATTAAAAATTTACACTGACAGACGACAGTATTTACATTAAGTAAATCGTCGGTTGGTTTTTGGTCTGCGGCAGAATATTCAAAATACATTGTGACTGCAGCAAACCAATAATCAACCGACGAAATAACTAGCAAATTCTGTGGATCCCTTTCATACTAAACACACACAAACTTCGATTATTTTTCCTTATAAATCTTAAAATGAAAAAAAAATGGATTTTAATATTTCTTTTTTTTTCTAAAAACAATTAAAATAACTTATCTTTCCTGGCTTTGAATCTATTTTCATTTTGCAAACGAAAACAATTTACCAACATTTGATTGATTGTTGACGGTGTTACCATATTGAAATAGCTATCCAGCAAAAAAGTTTGCTTACAGGAATGCAAAAAAATTTATGTACTCTTTAGTCGTAAGTACATACAATTTGACTGAATAACCCATTATTTTTGTTTGAGAAGTTCAAAAAGTATGCGGTACCCTATACTTTTTGCCTACAAATATCCAAAAGTTAATAGATTACTGATTGCCTAAACGTATTCTAAATTTAATTGTTTATTTAGTGGATTACTTTTTACCTAAAATTGTTGAAAAATAATTTATTTGCTAATAAAAATAAATAGAATTTTGTAAAAATCATAATTTTGCAAAGAAAATATATGAATATGTATATTGAATAATATGCAAAAATACTTAAATTTTGTAATACATTTTTCTCTATATAAACTTCATTATTAACTGGAAACTACTACAATAAGTACTCTTACGTAATGGTATAAATAAGTACCACTCATTACTTTGCAAGCTATTAAAAGAGTCCTACCCATTACAAAATCTTGAAAAATTTTGCTGGGTATTTTATTGTTTTCGAAGCTCATTTTTACGATCAATAAATTTTTCTCTAGATATATTTAGTTATTAACTGGAAAGTGCTACAATAAGTACTTTCACGTAATGATATAAATAAGTTCTTATTTTATTCATTACAGGACAGTCATTATTATGCACATCAAATAATTAGATAAATAAGTATCTCTCATTACTTTGTAAGACAATTTTTTGCTGGGTAAATTCTGTATTAATTCACTCTCATTTAGTGCATTTACTTCAAATCTAATAAGCATTGGGATGGGGATAATTCACAAGTTAATTTGAATTAAGACAGTTAATGTAAATTAACGCGATACGTATGTACGTATGGATGTACATATGTCTGTATGTGAAGTTTGTGTTTAAAACGAATTTTTAAGTAAAAAGCACACTTTGCACTACGTTTCAAACACCTGCTTTTTTTTGGAAACTATCCATATTGCTTTGTTTTTTTGGCCAACCAGTTACTAATACTCCAAGTCAAACAAATTGATACTTTTTTTTGAAAAGTACAAAATACTGTTTGACAGCGCGCAGTCAAAGTCATTATTCCCATACGTGTTGAAACAATTTTGTAAACTATAACTATTTTATCGAAAGTTTGAGCATTTATTGTGAAGAGCGTGTTAAAATTTTATAAAAAGTTTGTAATGGAGAATAATCTGTCATGTAAGTACTTAAGATTTGTTTCATAAATTCTTAAGTGTTTTTAATTTTTTTTTGACAAATTAAATTTTTAACATAACCTTTAAAATGTTTTTCTATGTAAGCTTTTAAATAAATGTTAACGTTTGGCAAACCAAATGTAAACATTATTGAATACAGTGAAGTGTGGTTCATTTACTAGTATTTACCTCATATTGCGTAAAGTTGCGTAATATGAGTAATATCATTTTTTGCAGATCCTATGCTTTGAAAAAAAAATCGAAGTTCTTGAAAGTTGGTTAAAACAACCCTCAAAAAACTCAAAAAATTATATCTTTGTCCAATATGTCTTAAAGAAAGTTGATGCGTCTGAGATTGACGATGATTGCGAAAAATTACACCGTACAACAAAATAATAAAAGCGGACTATATGGATTTCGATGCGTTAAATTCAAATCTGCGTTCAGTTTTTCTCTATCACGTAGAGATTTTTTTTATGGGCGTGGCTAATTTTGGCCCCTAAATTAGTCGGCCATATTAATATATTTTACTATAACTCGAAAACCGCTATTTCGATTTTAATAATTAATAAATCAATAGACGCGCCACAAAATTTTGTTAAAAAAATTAATAATCATTTTTTATCTATCTTTTATGGTTTCGGAGTTATTCAGAATTTAAAAAAGAAAAAAGGTTTTTTTATGCAAAAATCGCGTAATTTTTTTACATGAAAATTGCAATAAAAAAATCAGAAACTCAAAAGTTTTATATTTTTTACATTTTTCTTAAAACCACATATCCTAGGAATAAAACATGCTATAAAACGTGAAAATCCAGCAATAAATCTTGATTTTATTCACAATTTAAAGTTCTGTTACCTGCCCGCAATGCCCTTTCAATAGCATTACCAGATGTAAATGTGACTGCATTTAATGCATTAAACACATTTTTCCATTTTTAGGTACCTGCTTTAAATTGTGAATAACGTTTTATAGCTTGTTTTATTCCTAGGATATGTGGTTTTAAGAAAAATGTAAATAAACTTTTGAGTTTCTGATTTTTTATTGCAATTTTCATGAAAAAAATTACGCGATTTTTGCATAAAAAAAACTTTTTTCTTTTTTTAAATTCTGAATAACTCCGAAACCATAAAAGATAGGTAAAACTGATTATTATTTTTTTTAACAAAATTTTGTGGCGCGTCTTTTGGTTTATTATTTATTAAAATCGAAATAGCGGTTTTCGAGTTATAGTAAAATATATTAATATCGCCGACTAATTTAGGGGCCAAAATTAGCCACGCCCATAAAAAAATCTCTACGTGATAGAGAAAAACTGAAAGCAGATTTGAATTTAACGCATCGAAATCCATATAGTCCGCATACTTTTATCTAAAGGCTATTTTGGCTGTTGTACAGTGTTATTGGTGGAGAACGTACGCCTTTTCTGCAAGTATCTTAAAAGAGAAAATCAGTTTCGAAATGAAAACTTTTCATGGCTAAATAGCGAGATATCTTTCCAAATTAAAAAGCAGATATTAAAACTACTTTTTCCACTGTAGGCCCTCCAGAGGTTCCATTTTGAAACAAGTTGGAACAAGGGAAAATAAGAGCAGCAGCGGAGCTCGCAACGGCTATATTAGGGCATAGTGATTTACTAGTACAAGCAGCAGCAGGAAGGAAGGAAGGAAATGTTGACTTAGCTGCAGTTCTTAAGGAAACCATAGCAAGTCCAACAAGACCTTCCAAAATAAAAAAAGATGTACTCAGAAAGTCAACCTAAACCAATTCCTCCTTCTGCAGATGGAGCGTTAGCTTTTTTCATAGAAAACAGTTTCACAACAGCACAGTACTTTCTTTTAAATTATTTTTTAGTATATTAAGATACGCATACTTATCCATAGTTCCATCGATGAAAACAAGTTTTCCCATGCCTGATGCTGCTATGCACCCCCAAACTAATACCAAACCACCACCATGTTCACAGTACCGGTCATATTTTTTGGATCGAGTTCGGAATTCGCTTTGCGCCACACTTTATCACGTCCATCAGAACCATGAATTTTTATTTTAGTTTCGTCTGAAAAGATGACGTTGTTCCAGAAAGTTTGTGGCTGGTTTATGAACTCTTTATCGAAGTTTATTCTCTTCTGTCGGTTTACCTGGCTATTTTTTCTTCGGCCATGATATCCAGCATTATGTAACACCCGACGGATTGTTTCTGGATTACAAGACTTTCCGACTTCCCTTTCAATATCTGCTTGTAGTTTCGGAGCACTTATTTTTGGGTTAACCTTCATTTTGCGTACAATAATTCATTCTTCTTGGCTAGAAAATATTTTTGGTCGACCAGGACGAGGCTTATTTTCTGTTGAACCTTCGGACTTATATTTTTCTATAATTTTTTGTACCGTGGCACTACTCTTATTCACAATACTGGCAATTTTTCTTTGTGAATTATTTTCTTTAAAAAGTTTTATTATGAGATCCTTCATATCCTTGGATAATTCCTTTCCTCGTGGTGCCATGATTATACAAATTTCCTTTAATCATTTACTTTTCTTTTTTTTATTTTTTACACTTGTGAAAAATTATTTTAGTCATAAAAAACAGATCCTTTCTTTTTTAATGTCAAATGAATACTGTACATTCTCCTACTGCATACTTACTTTTGTGACATAAAATTGTGTATGTTACAATAAATTTTTCAAAAAAGTAATGGGATCGCGAATAGCAAGTAAAATTTTTTTGTTTTTGCAATTCACATATATACAAGATATACATAGTACAAACAAAAATAAAAGAACACCATAAAAACAGAATAAAAAAAGGGTGCTGATGCAAAACATAAAGTGCATACTTATTAAAGTGACACACTGTACATTTACTTTCATAAATAAAATAAATAAAAAGACAACATAGCTTACAATCATACATACACAACGATATTTTGCTGTTGTTAACAAACATACAATCATACACAATTATAAGTTTTATTTAACATTTAATCAATTGCTTACACATCATAAAGTTCATTAACCATTGCTAAAGAAATTTGCTTACTAATTAACGTCCCTTTTCACAATGTATGGTTAAGAGTTAACGTGAACTTTAACTGCAAGTTCTTCATACAAAACTTGCCGTTAAAGTCTCTGTTATCTTTTAACCATACATTGTGAAAAGGTACGTAATTATTTTAAATACAAGGGGCATTTACCTCATTTATAAATTAGGTCATTTTATTGTGTTTATTCAAACAATATTAATATTGAATATGTTATTATCTATAGGCTAAGCACTTTTATTAATTCTTAATTTTATATAAAAGAAAGTAAAAATAAACATATTTTAAGTCGTTTTCAATAAGCATAACAAGAGTGTTTTATTACTGAACGGCTTCCTTCAAGTTACAAGTGCTTGTAAGGAAAAACTATTTGGGAACTTAGTGCTAGTTCAAATTTATGTGTTTGAACTAATCAACACTAGCCCATTCACAAACAACACACAAGAAATGTCAGATGTAAACTCAGCCTAATATGCATTTTTAAGCACGAATCAAGTTTTTTATGAATGCGGCTTTAAGTAAAAACGGTTATGTCTAAAAATCGGAAAGGCATATTTACGGAGTTACAAAGAAAATGGCTAAAGACATTTAAAACCTTGGAGGTACGTAACTCCGTAAATCTGCCTTTCCGAGGATTTTTGGACATAACAGTTTTTTTAGAATTCAGTTTTCTATCATATAAGAAAAGTTTTATTTTATTTGGATGAGCTTCACTTAACTAGGTTTAAGCCGTTATATTGTTTGTAATGTCGAAATTATACTTAAGTTGCATAGAATAGCTCGAATAGAAAATTTTACGGCAATATGTATAAGCAAACATTGGCATGAAGTTAGCATAAGTGACGATTTTGAATTAGGTGTTAACGAGTTCCTCCATACAATTTGACATTAAAAATGGTCGCATTACCTAATTTTAACCCACCTCTAACTCCTAGCATGATTTTTAATGTGAAGTTTCATCGCGAAACTCTTTAAGACCTTGTTAAATTTTCCCGCTTATGCTAACTTCATGCCAATTTTAGCTTATACATAGGGCCGTTAAAGTTTAAATTTACTTACCATTCTTCCTGGTCCCAAACCACGGACTTTAACTCTTATTGTTTTCCAACCCAAATCAATAGCTTGCTGTAATATATTACCATTAAGTATTGCACTTGAACAAAAGTATTTTATATAATTCCATGATTTTGTCTTAAAACTTACGCTTCCTATACTAATTGCTGTAGCTTGGGCAGCAATATTTGTTCCTTTTCTAGTATTTTTAAAGCCTTCAATGCCACAGGATCGAATTAGACGTGGAACACCTAATTGGTTAAACTAGCAATTGTAAAAATTTCCGGCTTAAAACAAGTTTAGGGGCACCTCTCTAAAATTAAAAAAAAGTACCCTATCCTACAGAAAATTTCAAAATAAGAAAAAAATTAAATAAAAGTTCCATTTGCATAAAAGTTAAGTATATAAAGTAGACCAAACACAGAAGAACGCTGATGAAAGTTTAGTAGCCTTCGAAAACGGCTATTTGTTCCGTTCAACTATGTGTTGTTAGTCAGAATATTTACAACAAAGTTTGGTGTTATTTGTTATTAATAATTATCACATGAAATTTGGCTTACAAAGCGATACGAACTTTAGGCCGTTCAAATCATAAATATAGAAACAATCACAGTTAATCACAGAAGGAGTTAACGTGTATTTTTTCGTTTCTGATTTGATTTCGGATTTAATAAAGCAAACTGTATTTAAAAAATTAAAAATTTATCCTCAGTTGTTGAAAATTGGTTTCTGTATTTAAAGCTTGTATGATAGCAAAGATTGGTATTAAAACATAATCGTGAACGTTAAAAAACTATTTTACTTAAATTTGCTAACACAATATATGTACATACATTTCAACATCTAAAGCAAAAACTCAAAAATAAACATTAAGAGAAACAAATTAACCGTATCTTGTTTTCTCTTTTCAACGTATTGAGTAGAATTTATATATTGGCAGTAAACAACAATTTAAAATCAAATATATAAATAAATAAAGCGGTAAAATGAGTGCAATGAATAATAGTGATAACTCCATAACAGGTGAAACTGGAATAAGATGTATGGGAGTATGTGGTAGGGCCTACCACTCCGCTACTCGGTGCTCTGGTCTGGAGCAGTATTCTATGAACGTATGAAACTCAAACAATTTGTTGAGGTTTATATGTGATGATTGTATGCAATATATACATAATGTAGATTTTGTATTAAAAAGTTTGCAAGACACTGTGGATAAGAATTCTAGATATCTGAAAGAGTATAAAAATGAATTTGATAACTCTATGAAAATAAATCAAAATGAGATCAAAAATCTACTAGTGGAGATAGAGGACCGTAATTTGAAAAGATTAAAAGAATTTGAATTGTTGCAAAAAAATAAGGGAAGACAAAACGAATGAATTTCAGAGAATAATATCTTTATTGGAAAACCTAAATTCTTCAGATAGTCAGATCGTAAATAAAATTGATGATTTAAAAAATGAAGTAAATAAGAGCGTAATTGGAAAATATGATACACTTAAGTGCAAATCATATCAGATACTCTTCATACTAATGAATCTCTAGCAAACATCGCTCAAGTTAATACATTTAATAATAAAAGTGATGACGTTGTTGCTGTTGCTGTAAATTCCATTTATCTTCTTCATTTATACACAATTCTTTGAATGATGACAATTTGCAGAGTTCGGATATAGCTATTTCAACGCAGGTGTCGGAATTTGCAGTTTCAAATAATAATGCGATTGGTTTGGAAACTGTGAGTTATAAAAAAAGCAAAAAAAGGAGAAACGCTAAAATTGTTTATAGTAATAATGGTGATATTAATCTCGATGTTGCTGAGAGAAAAAAATGGGTACATATTTCCTCGTTAAAGATATCAGTTAATGAGGAGCAACTTGTGTCTTATATTGAAAATAAATTGGGTATTGACAAATCAGACATAACTTGCTACAAATTAATCAAAAAGGATACGCGAATAGAAAGTTTAAAGTTTGTAAATTTTAAGCTCGGTATTTCTGAACCATTTTCCCTGTTTAATGCATCTATTTGGCCTTCAAATGTACGTGTTCGCCCTTTTAAATTTTTTTCCCAATTCTATGCCCAACAACAGAGATCTAATATAAATATTCACTCTGTATCTCAATGTTCCAATAATGACCTCAAAATTTTCTTCCAAAATGCTTCTGGGATTCGCACTAAACTGGATGATGTTTTTAAATTTACTGCGCAAACGGATTATGATGCAATCGTTATTGTTGAGACGTGGCTAATAGCTGATATACGTGATAGTGAATTTTGTGATTTGAAACAATACCAAATATTTCGTAAGGATCGTGACTATGAAAACACTTTTAAGTCTCGTGGAGGTGGCGTTTTTGTAGCTGCTAAAATATCTTTAAATGCTAATTTAATAATATTAATCGACTGAAATCCTGGGTTGGATCAACTTTGTGTATGTATCAACGGGCTGAATCAGTATTATATTTATGCTTCGTATATACCACCTAATAGTACATATGTACATTCAAACCAACGGGATAACTCAATGAAACTTAGCACTGCAGTGAGATCAATGTATAAAACAACAACAAATTGTACATAAGCATAACAAGAATTTAAGGGCCTAATTAGGGTTTAGGAAACGGGAATTCCCGGGCGGGAAATCCCGGGAAATGTCTGTCTAATATTCCCGGGAAATTTTTGAGATTTTCCCGGGAAAACGGGAAATTAAAAGTACATGTTATTTCATAAATATATAGAATTTATAATCCAATTTTACTTTAATATAAAAACTTATTATTTTTTTATATATTACAAAAGTTCGTTTGAATGATTGTATGACTAAATTTACACGAACGTTGACTCGTTTTTCATTATCTGTTTAAACACTTACATATACATACCTTGTTCGAAGGAAATTTTTTAATCTTAAAATTTAAATTGAGTGTTTGTTTTAAATGTAACTGTAAGAAAGAAAGAATTCTTTTGACTCCGATAAATAAAAAGTAAAATGTCCATATTTTTTTAATATAAAATAAAAATGTGAGCTATTCAAATCTAGTCTGAAATTTCATAAAAATTCCATTAAATTGAGGTCATACCATATCTCCTAAAAAAGTGGAATAAATTGTATGAGTATCAATGATTGCAATGATATAATCGTTTCCTAAGGTAAATAATTCGATGCTAGCGAACTTGAAGTGATTTTTCGCCGAATTAGTGAACAAATTTTGAAAAGTGTAGTGAAAATTTTAAGCTGTAAGAACTCTGAGTTGACGAAACTTAAATTGATTACAAATAGACGCTATTATGGAAACCCTGCAGAAAATATTTTAGGAGAAATAAAATGAAAGACACTTAGACATACTGTGACTGAGGGTATTCAAAATTCGGCGCAGCGCAGTATGGTACTGTAACCTGCTTGTAGTTAACGATAAGAAACCGCCTGGAACTTTTTCAAAAAGAATGAGAAACAAGCAAGGCAAATTCTTATTAAAATGAAGGTAGGTCTTATTAAAAAATTGTCTACTAATTGTGGTAACAGTCGTCAATTGGTTTTTGCTGTGTAATAACTTTATTCCATTTGCTTAAATTCAATTAAAAATTCTTAAAAATTTGTCTTAGAACTGCTTTTTTATTAACTTTAATTTCAAAAGAATGCTTACATTAATAAACCAATCGAAATTTCACCAACTTTCATTTAATAAATGTATTTAATTTAGAAAATTAGCTTTTCCCGGGAATTCCGGGAAGTGCAAAAGTCCGGGAAATCCCAAACCCTAGGCCTAATTCATAAAAAATATTTTGATTTCACAAAAGGTTTATTAATCAAATTTCCATAGAAAAGACAAATAAGAATAGTTAAGGTAATTCACATTGTGTGATAGAAATACAATTCAAAAAGTAAATCATATTAAATAAATCAAATTAGATATGCAAATAAATCGAACCAAAGGTTAAATAAACAGAATAATATATTTTTTAGAGCCATTCGGCGACAAGTGCTATAATACTTTTCAGTAACAAAGATTGGTGATTTAAAACATAAAGCGGCTTACGAGCACTATATGAGGGAATTTAATTTTCTGGATATAAACAGTATATATTGAAATTTGAATCTTCGATCAAAAACAATCCAAATAAATTTTGGAGTTACATTAGATCTACAAGATCTAGTTCATACTATCCTTCTACCATGCATTTTAATGATACGCTTCTGTGTTCAGGAAATAAATTTGTTAATTCGTTTGCTCAGTTTTTTCAATCGAATTTTGAAAACAGTAATAGTTCAAATGATTCTAAGAGTATTGTCGTAAAATATATTCAGCCCATTGTTGATTTTGGCGTTATGCAATTAACTGCTGATGATATTTTAAAAGGGATCAGAAGTATAAAAAGTTCTAATGGTATTGACACTGATGGACTGAGTTCGTTTTTTATAAAAAATTTGGCTGAAACTTTGGTTTTACCTCTTCTAGTTATTTTTAATAGATCTCTTGCGAATGGCTGTTTTATTGACAGATGGAAAGTTGCTTCTATTACTCAAAAATTGTTTTTTGATAGTTTGAATAGTTTTTTATTTAATTGCAATTTATATCGATCATAGTATTATCGACATTTAATTTTCTTATTTCTTTTATCAGCTGGGAGTCGTTACTTCGTTAGTTTAGATTTGTGAATAGAACCTGTAACTATCTGTTAACTATTTTTTACTATCTGTTTAATAAATTTCGACTTTAGTTACGATTTATGAATATGCGCCAATATACTTAATAGTAACAAACCAAAAAAGTTTGTCTTAAGTAGAACAAAAATAAGCAAATTAACTATGATGTGCAAAATTAGTAAAGAACAAACGACAATGGCAATACTGTTGTAAATAAAGATGGTAAGATTGAGCTTTCATTACAAAAAGCTTCCAGCAAATTGAAATACGATGAATCAAAACAATTCACATATTCCATTTGCATAAAAGTTACGTACATATATAAAACAGAAATCTACATCAACTGACACCACACATAGTGGACCAAACACAGAAGAACGCTGATGATGAAGGTTTAGTAGCCTTCGAAAACGGCTAGTTGTTGCGTTCAACTATGTGTTGTTAGTCAGAATATTTTCAACAATATTTGGTGTTATTTGTTCATTAATAATTATCACATGAAATTTGGCTTACAAAGCAATACGAACTTTAGCCCGTTCAAGTCATAAATATAAAAGTCTATTTAAATTGAAATTTATTTACTGGTGGTTAATATTTCTATATATTTCATTGATGCTTAGCCAAATCATCAGTAGACTTCAACCACATATTTTGAGAAGTCACCTCTTATCTTATGTACAGACTTTCAAAAACTATTTGAGAACTCACAAATATTTTTGAAAATCACAAAAGAAAAATAAGCGTAGTAGGCTTAAGCACCCCATACATGATTCAATTCAATTTTCAATTGAGTCTGTTGTTGTCCAAATCAAAGCGTGTATGGCTCTGTCAATTGATAAGTTTGGCACTTGTCGAGTTGGTTGAAGAACAATCAAAAGATTTTGATATTTTATGTTGACTAGTAAATCTTTCAGTCCGATTGTGCTGTGTTTGTTCGAGTCTCTTGATTAGCTGTCAAAATTTATGTTTGTAGCTTTATTTTGTATAGAAAAACTATGTATATTTAAAATTCTATTTAATTTCATTGAATTTTAAATAAAAAAAATATATAAATTAATGAATGAATGCAATAGAAGTTTTAAATTTGTAATTGTGAAAAACCCCATCGGGATAACTACCTTGTCGTGGTGTGGTGGCTTAACTACAGACTGTGTGTCTATGTCTTCAATCCAATACCATAGCTGACCTTTAATGGTCCCCTATGGTACTGGGTGAAGACAACTGACCCTAAAGGTCTGTGAACCAAAGGTTATCCAACCCTAAACCGGGGTGTGATGCGACCCGTGCCCATCGGATTTTGCAGTCAGGGTCAAAAGACTGTATTATAACGGAGCCTTGCTGATACCTGGGCACCTCAGCAAGTAGACGACGCCCTCACCACGTTATCGGGGGCTATGACGTGGTGGTTTTCAAATCCCCCATACTCGTGGGACCAAAATGAATAAACCTTTGATAAACAAAAACAAAACAAAAAACAAGACCGGGACTGGTGAACTGACGGTGCTTTCTAGAGCGGAAAGACAGGGGACCGGTTTCACGCAACCGTCTGGTACGAGAAAACTCGTTCAGACGAAGGCTGCCGAGAACACTGGGCAGATAGTCGGTGCATGCAGCAGTACGAGCTCGGCCACGCCGGCTTCGACCAAGCATGTCCGACCATGAAAAATGAGGCATAACCAAAAAAGGTTATGCCTACGTATTGTAAGGACGTTGGGCACTCAAGACCCATCCAAACTGTCCGAGGAAGAGAAATCATCCCTTGGATGGGCAAAAGGTGTTCTTGAAAACATGGACACTCCCGCCTCTAGTAGTAGCGGTGCTAGCACGTCGTCAAAACCGTCTGGTAAAAGACTGCGATCACCGGACGACAAACCATTGCCTAAGCGGCGTAAGGCTAATAGCAAGAAAGACAACCTCATAATGGCCGTTGTTGACAGGGGAGATATGGATGGAACCATCCCCAGGGGCAAATGGAGTATTGTGGAAGCTAAGCTTTTAACCACATACTACCAGGTCCTTGCGGAGAATCTAGGCATACCTCCCGTCTGTCGCGATGCAGGCTGGTAACAAGGCAGGGTCAAGCTGATGGCCTTTGGAGGTCAGAGATCGGCGGACCTGTACAAGGCAGCTATTAGCAGGATGGGAGAGCCGTGGCCGGGTGCGAAAATCGATCTTGTCTACAAGAGCGACATTCCATCCCGACCACGTGCGCATGCGTGGATTCCGGCATTCCCAGACACGGCTGAAGCGGCGATAAAGTTGTTAAAGGACTGTAATCCCTCACTTCCAACCGGCAATTGGAAGATGGGGAGGTTTGGTGAGGCTGAAGGGGACAGACGTAGTGTAATTATTATACTAAACGCTGAAACCCTCGCTTACTTGGCCAAGTCCAAGTCAGCCTCCAGTGACGGATAATTCCAAGACAGTGTGTGGAAACGCTGTGGAGGGAGAATCTGAAGAGGAGGAGAAGGCCAGCTTGCGAGAATCTTCGGAAAAGGATGGCTACATTACATCCGACTCTGAAATTCTCGGAGGCGCCTCAGGCCTGTTCGACGCTGATTACGGCGAAGACAGGTACCTTCTTCTTGAGACTGACGACGAGTCCGATAAAACGGTCGTGGAGATGGATTTCGTAGCGGATGTTGAACCTGCTGCAGATAAATCTCCACCACTCTAAAGCAGCCTCAGCTGCTCTTCAGCTTCACATGACGACATGCGAAGTTGACATAGTCCTAATCCAAGAACCCTGGATTAGTGCTGGCAGGGTTTGCGGACTAAGGACCAAAGATTTTAAGATGCTAGCCGTCAATAATGAAGGTAACAATAGAACCTGCATCTTGGCAAGGAACCACCTTAATACATTTTTATTATCTAACTTCAGCGGCAGAGACATAACGGCGGTTAGCGTGGAAGTCGGAGATAATGCTACTGGCTGGCGTCGGTGTACTGCGCTCACGACGATCAAGGCCCTCTACCGTCGCACAGTGGCGAGAATTAAAAAAAAAGTGGTAAAAAGTCCGCAACTTTTGAACTAGTTAACCGATTTCGATGAAACCAACTGTTTTGGAAAGTAGAAGTGTTGAAATTTTTAGAAAGCATATTTTGAGGCACCCTGTTGTAAGACAGGGTAGCTCCAAACAGCCTCAAATTGGGAAAGTGCGGGTATCGGAATTCTTTCAGAGCTTGTAATTTTTGTAAATAGGGACCAATTTCAATAATTTTTTCAGCGGGACAATCTACGCTAAGAAATAAAAATAAAACATGCTAAGAGTACCATTTTATCTCTTTCAGTTTCCAAGTTATTTGACTTGAAAAATTTATTTTTTAATTTTTGGCCCTGACTTTTTTTATTCGTTAGTACATAACTTCTTTATTACTTGGCAAAAATCAATATGTTTTAATGTTTTTGAAAGAAAACTTCATTACAATTCATATAAAAAAAAATTTTTTTTTGATATCTCAAAAATTGTAGCAAGGAATAATTTTGCAATTTGGATTTTTATAAATTATGAAAAAATTTGGTATATTTTGTGAAAAAAGTATTCTTAATTTTTTTGTCTAATAAGTCTACTATCTACAATGTCAAAGCTTTTCGAAAAACTGCTCAAAACAAAATTGTCCTCAATTCTAATTAGTAGTGGGTGCATACCAGACCATCAATTTGGTTTTAGAAGTCAGCATAGCACCATTGAACAAACTCACAGATTGGTTCAATTTATAAGAAGAACTTTTGAGGAAAAAAAGTATTGTTCTGCGCTGTTTATTGACGTTTCCCAGGCATTTGATAAAGTGTGGCATGAAGGCCTAATTTTAAAATTGAAGACTTACTTACCAATAAACATTTTAAATCTTTTGGAAAGTTACATTATTTCCCGTAAGTTCACTGTTGCGGAAGGAGACTTTACAAGTAGGCCTGAAACAATTTCATCTGGTGTGCCACAGGGGAGTATACTGGGACCAGTTTTATATTTAATTTATACTTGTGATATGCCTGTGAGCAGTAGTATCCATACTTCCACATTTGCCGACGATACAGCCTGATTAGTATGCATGAAAACCCTGATGAGGCATCCCGCAAACTCCAGGAACACATTAGCCAGATGGAGCTTTGGTTAAACTTATGGAGAATCAAGGTAAATAAACAAAAGTGTGTTCAAGTAACATTTACTTTACGAAGAGATACTTGTTCCCCCATTCGGATTAACAATCAAGTTGTTTCTCAACATTCACATGTGAAATATCTTGGTATACACCTTGATCGACGACTTACATGGAAACACCACATTGATTCTAAGTTAACTCAAATGAAACTTAAACTAACTCAGGTACATTGGCTGATTGGTCGAAATTCAACACTTAGCCTAGACTGTAAACTTTTAATATACAAGTCGCTTTTAAAGCCAATATGGTGCTACGGAATTCAACTATGGGGTACTGCTTCAGCTTCAAATGTAGAGAAAATTCAACGCAGGGAAAATAAAATTTTACGCATGATAACATCGGCTCCATGGTACATCAAAAATTCAAATATACATCGTGATTTGAATATGCCACTAGTGACTGAAGAAATTGCAAAATACGCAGGCAAATATTTAACAAAACTCGAGTCACATCCTAATCCACTTGCCCGTAATATTTTAAACTTTACTGGACACATCCGCCTAAAAAAGAGGGACACAATGGCTCTTATTCACAGCACTCCAGATGGGACTTCTTGAAAATACTTTTATTTTTTTCCTTTTGATTATCACTACTTACATATGTATTATATATAACTACTACTAAGCTTATGTCCGACATTGGTCGGGCCTAATTATATTTTTTAGATTTAAGATTTGAATACTTATTGTTAGTTCAAGTATGAAGATACAATAAATAAAAATCATGCATAAAAAAAAAAAAAAAATTTTTTTGGAATATTTTAAAAAATTATTAAGTATTTGATAAAAACTTTGATTGTTTCTGAGAAAGGAGACATTGAGAAAGGCTGTGAAATAAATTTTGGAGATTTTTGTTGGTGCACCCTACATTCAGCATTGGTCGAAAACTAGCAATTTTTTTCAAAAAATCCGATTTTCGGATGTGGCAAAAAAATTGCACGGTCGTTTTTGTAAATTTTTTGGTTTTTTATTATTAATAAATTTGTTGTAAGTAACCTGTAAGAAACTCTTGACATCCTACACATAAATGTAGGCAGGAGAGAAGATTTTCTAAAAATTTTAAAATTTTTCTAACACAATTTTTCCCAATAAGAAAAAAGTATTATAAAATTATAAATTGGGAATCATTTTAATTTTTATCAATAGTATACATTTAGCTTTGCAAACTGAAAAAAAAATTATTCTCCAACCTTCAATACTTTTTGAAATATTCGAAATCCAATTTTGATTAAAAATTTAAATTTTCTACATTTTTTATTTTTGTCTAAATTATTGATCTTATTTTCTTTACTGCAAATGTTTCATAATTTTTTCTATGTTTTTACAATAGTAGATATAATTGTCTATTCAACGGTATATAATATGTATTCCTTTGCCATTATATCAGTCTTAAAATGTATACAAAAATATAACACCTCAGGTAACAATTTACGTGTTTTATCTGATACTCAAACAAACCCACATTTTTTATGAACTCTTGAAGCTGATATTAAATACTTTACTTAAATACAATAAAATATAAGAATTTATATACACACAGTATATTTATATACCCACAAGGACAAAGGTACCTGCGCGCACATCTCCAATATGGGTATGGTTTTACCTGATATTTGTATCGGTTTGGTATTCGTAGCTTGTAAAATAGCTACATATTTAAGCTGCGATGCATTTAATGTCATTATTTCAGTTATAGCTATCATAGAGATAACAATTAAAAATAAATCGCTCTGCAAATTAATGTGGGAAAACCTCACTGATGGTAGTACTCGGTTTGACAAGGTAGACCAAATGATTTTTTTTTTTTTTTTTTTTTAATACATATTTTTATTTATTGTATCTTCAAATATGAACTAACAATAAGTATTCAAATCTTAAATCTAAAATATAATTATTAGGCCCGACCACTGTCGGACATAAATTTAGAGATAGTTATGATAATCAAAAGGAAGAAAAAATAAAATAAAATAAAAAGTATTTTCAAGCAGTCCCATCTGGAGTGTTGAGTATAAGAGCACTTGTATCCCTCTTTTTTAGGCGGACGTGTCCAGTAAAGTTCAAAATATTACGAGCAAGCGGATTAGGATGTGACTCGAGTTTTGTTAAATATTTGCCTGCATATTTTGCAATTTCTTCAACCACTAGTGGCTTATTCAAATCACGATGTATATTTGAGTTTTTTATATACCATGGAGCCGATGTTATTAATCGCAAAATTTTATTTTGCCTTCGTTGGATTCTCTCGACATTGGAAGCTGAAGCAGTGCCCCATAGTTGAATTCCGTAGCACCATATGGGTTTCAAAATAGACTTGTATATCAAAAGTTTGCAATCTAGACTGAGGGTTGAATTTCTACCAATCAGCCAATGTACCTGAGTTAATTTTAGTTTCATTTGGGTTAACTTAGAGTCAATATGGTGTTTCCAAGTAAGCCGTCGATCAAGGTGTATACCAAGATATTTCACATGAGTATGTTGAGGGACAACTTGATTGTTAATCCGAATGGGTAAACACGTATCTCTTCGTAATGTATATGTTACTTGAACACACTTTTGTTCGTTTACCTTAATTCTCCATAAGTTTAACCATAGTTCCAGCTGGGTAATGTGTTCTTGAAGATATCGGGATGCCTCGTAAGGATTTTCATGCATACTAAGGCAGGCTGTATCATCAGCAAATGTGGAAGTGTGGATATTGCTGCTCAGAGGCATATCACAAGTATAAATCAAATACAAAACTGGCCCCAGTATACTCCCCTGTGGCACACCGGATGAGATAGTTTCAGGCATGCTCATAAAGTCTCCTTCCACAACAGTGAACTTCCGGGCAGTAATGTAACTTTTCAAAAGACTTACAACGTTTATTGGCAGGTATGTTTTTAATTTTAAAATTAGGCCTTCATGCTACACTTTATCAAATGCCTGAGAAACGTCGATAAACAGCGCAGAACAATACTTCTTTTCTTCAAATGTTCTTCTTATAAATTGGACCAATCTATGAGTTTGTTCAATGGTGCTATGCTGGCTTCTAAAACCAAATTGATGGTCCGGTATGCACCCACTATTAACTAGAATTGGGGACAATTTTGTCATGAGCAGTTTTTCGAAAAGCTTTGACATTGTTGATAGGAGACTTATTGGCCTGTATGACTCAGCCTTGGTAAGGTCTTTGCCCGGCTTTGGAATCATTTTAACTTTGGCAAGCTTCCAGCTATTTGGATAATACTGCAGTCGTAAAATGGCGTTAAAAATAAATAACAGTATTCTAATTGCAATACGAGGCAACTTTATTAGCATCTGGTTACTAATTCCATCAAAACCCGGAGCTTTCTTTGGGTTGAGTTCAGAAATTAGTTTTTGCACATCACGCGTCTTAAACTTTATTTGTTGAGGGGGTAGAGCGACTACATTTGGAAAATCAATTACACCAGTACATGTGTTTGGGGTAAATACGTATTTTAAGTGGGCAGCAAATATGTTACCTTTTTCAGTATCGCTTCTTGCCCAACCTCCGGTAGATGTGCGCAGAGGTGGTTTAAACTCAACGGGTGTTTTAAGCTTTCTAGCAGCACGCCATAAAGAGTAATCAGATGCTGGTGTGACATCAAGATTTTCCAGATAGTTTTTAAGAGATGCAGTTTTTGCATGTGCAAGCAGCTCTTGGAGTCGTTTAGTGCACTCTTGAAATCTAATTTTATTCTGGGGTGATCTGTGCTGTTGCCATTCCCTTCTAGCTCTTCTTTTTTCACATACGAGACGTTCAATATCTGTAGAATATAGTCTATTAAACCCAGTCTGCGGATAGGAGGTAGTGGCATGTTTAACAGCCTGCTTAATATTTTCGTTAAGATTGGCAATGTTAGATTCAACATCATCAGGTGTTCTTAGTGTTATGTTTTCCGTGCAATGACTACTAAGATATTTTTTGAATCGCAGCCAATTTACACGATTTATCAAATTGGCATATGGGTGAGGTAAATCACTTCTTAATGGGCTACAAATTGTAACGATCGTGGGAGAGTGATCGGACGAGAGATCTAGAGAAGCTTCAATTTGAATTAAATCCCTAGAGATATTTTTCATAACGCCAAAGTCTATTACATCCGGAATTTTATGTATGTCAGTAGGCCAATAAGTGGGCTCCCCACTTGAAATGACATCCAAGCCCATTTTGGAAATTGTATTGAACAACGCTCGACCTCTGGGTGTAATAAGACGCGAACCCCAGAACGTGTGTTTAGCATTATAGTCGCCAGCTGCTACGAAACAAGGACCCAGAGATTTGTAAAAATCCTCGTATTGATGCTCAGTAATTGCGAATCTAGGAGGAGAGTAAATTGATGATATGACAAAATTATTGGAAAAAATTTCAATACAAATATTCGTTGCTTGTAAATGTTCTTCACAAATGTTATCAATAATATAATGCTTGAGTCTTGACTTTATTAAAATTGCTGATCCACCGCATGCTCTTCCTCTCGGGTCCTTTGAATCATATAAGGTGTAGCCATAAATTTTAAAAAGGCTTCTCGAAGTCAAATGAGTCTCAGAGACCAACATTATATCAATATTTTTTTCCGTGAGGAAGTGCTCAAGTTCATTTTTATGTTGGCGAATGCCGTTTGCGTTCCAGAAACATATTTTTAACGTGTTCATGGTTTGTTAACTAAAGCTTGAAGCAGAGTATTCTGCATTCGCAACATTTCTTGCATCATGCTAGTCATATTTGTTGTAAAATTGTTTATAGTTTGCACAAGATTTTCAATAGTGGCTTCAAGGCGATTATAATTAAAGTTTGAGTGTGTATTTGTAGAATTATTTTGCGGTGAAACATTTTGTGTCGGAATAGAACTAGCCTTAGCAGCATCTGCATACGATACACGGGAAGTAACTGGTTGGCTCATTTGCTGAAGTGGCAGAGTAAACGTTTGCTGATTGAGCTGGAGCTAATTTAGGTTTTTGCACCATAGTCTTCTTTACCAAAGAGTACACACGACAACCTCTGTAGTTAGCAGTGTGATTTTCTCCACAATTACTGCATTTTTTGTTACTTTGATCTTTCGGTTTATTGCAACTAGCAGTGCCGTGCAACTCGCCGCACACGACACAAACAGTAGGTAATTTACAGTAAGTTTTAGTATGGCCATATTCTTGACAATTATGGCACTGTACGGGTCCTGAACGCTTGTGTGGTTCTTCAACGGTTATTTTTCGATATAAGAGATATCTTAAATTATATATTGGATGGGTCTCACTATTTTTCAATTTTATATCATTTGGCTCAAGTTCAACGCGAAATAGAGGTTGAGGGATCTTTTCCCTATTTATTATGTTCGATACATTTTTTACTTTAAAGCCCTGGAGGACGAGAGCATCTTTTACTTCTTCGGGAGCAACATAGGAATCTATGACCTTCAACACAATCTGCATACCTTTAGCACTCTTGAGCTGATATGTGTAGAAATTTGTTTTACTTTTTTCAAGTTCAGAAACCATTTTGCGAAAATCTTTTTCTTCATAAATTTGTATTTTCGTTTCATCAATATTACCACGTTTTATTGGAACAATGTGAAATTTATTCTCACCAATGACCGAAATTAATTTTTTGATTAGAGCGTTTGAGTTTTTTTCTCTTAAATAGATTGGTGGCGGCTTGGAGGTTTTATTCGCAGATTCAGCGGGTTTTTCATTATCATCTTGCAATATTTTAAAACGGTTTTGCCGATTAGTAGAGGATGCGCTGTTATCCCTGGACATCTTTGGAACAGATGCAATTTTAGTAGAATTTGGGCTGCGCCCGCGCTTTAAAATTGTAATGTATCTGTCCATTCCGACTTGGACCTTGGGCTTTGGGGTGCTCTTATCTTCAGTGACAACTTGTTTAAGTGATGACAACGAGCCCGAAGCGGATGATATCGCTGAGTTAAATTTAGACGTACTAGGCAATAATGTCAACGATTCACTAGATGGCATTGGACAAAGCGAAGTTGATCGCTGACGAAACTGTGGTTTTGCCGTTAGAGAAAGTCTATTATCAGATTTTTGGTTTTTATTAAGAGCTTCAGAACTCACAGCAAGTCTATTATCAGATTTTTTATTTTTATTGTTATCATTATGAGCATCAAAACTCACAGTAAAATAGGCATTTCTGCCGTTAGAACTCACTTCACTATTTTTTTCCTTTGGGGTACTCATAAAGAGTATTCCTCAAGGGTACTTTGTATGTTTTTTTGTTTACGGTTCTTTTTTGATTTTGTTATTTCTATATGTAAAAAAATATTAGCAAAGCAAAAAAAAAGCTTATTTATCAAAGTTAATATGTACTACGAATATTTTTTGTATGATTTTTTTTTGTTTTGTTTGTATGTAAGAAAAATTCCGCTATTACGTCTGTTCACTATGAAGGTACAACGAGAACTGAGACCAAATGATGTACATAATATCTACTACATATGGTTTATCTGTAAACACCGATTTATCGAAAAAACTTGAAAATTTTTTTAAATTATATGAAAAGAAGATACGTGAATGCAATAACTCGATTTCCAAATTTCAGAATAAAAATCAGGATTGGTTAGATATGGGACTATCTACGGAAATATACCCAAAGAAGTTTGGTCGGCCAAATAAAGATTACGATAACGTTGGACGCAGGAGCAAAAGGATTAAACAAGAAGACTTGATAAATACGTATTCGGAAAATGAAATCAAAGATTCATTCAAATTGATTTTAGCGAAGACTCAACTTAAAGAAGCAGGCAAAATCGTAGATGTGCTACCAGTTGCTTCTCCAAAAAGATTAAGACGGATGGTGGAAAGCATTCCAACGCCAAAATATAGTAAACATTTTACGGTGGAAGATGCACTAGCACTCATTCTTAATTTGGGCCTTTCAAGAAATAAATACGATATCTTAAGGAAGGTGCTTAAAGAAAAAAGTGGGCCTTTGCCATCAAGTACATTGTTGTTAAAAAGAAAATCGGAAATTTTGCCACATCCGATAACAATGGATAGCCGAAGTGCAGTCATTAGTTTGTCAGACCTTCTTCATAATACAGCATCAAGACTCATCGCTATTTTTGACGAAAGAGACTTAGATACATGTAATAATTCTGAACTAACACTAATATACAAATGGGGATGTGATGGATCATCTGGATTTTCAGAATATAGACAGCCCAGTGCATACGATAATGACTTTTCCAAAGTTTTAATGGCATCGTTAGTACCATTAAGGCTTCGACTACATAATGAAATGCCTTCAACAAGTAAAAATGCATTTAAAGATGTGTGGGTAAATACTACTCCAGGCTCAAAGTTTTTATGCCGACCAATACGTTTTTAATACATCAAGGAAAACAAAGAAACAACTCAAAATCTGGTTGATGGTATAAAACATGAAATTTCTAATATGGAACCCATTGACGTTCATATATTAGGACGAGTAATAACAGTATCTTTTAGACCTTATTTAACAATGATAGATGGAAAAGTTGCAAATGCAATAACCGATACAAAATCTTATTTGATTTGTAATATATGCGGAAAGAAAAATTCCGATTTTAAGGACATTGAGAATTATACTCCAACTAATGAAGATGCCCTTAAGCTTATAATATCACCACTTCATGCTCGGATTCGATTCATGGAGCAAATTTTACATCTATCTTACGACAATAAATATCGCAGTGTACCAGAACTTCAGATCGTTCCAGTTGCGAATAATTCTGCTTTAAAACAGATACGGTTGGAAGAAAAGAAAAGAATTCAAGATGAGTTTATGAAACGAGGCTTAATCATTGACAAACCTTTATATGGCTATGGAAACTCCAATAATGGCAACACTGCCAGGCGATTTTTTGATGACCCTGAAACCACATCGTCTATAACTGGTATTAGCTTTAATCTCATAAGACGTTTCAAAATAATACTGGCCATCATAAATAGCAAAAAGTTAATTAATAAAGACAATTTTGAAAAATATGCAAAATACACTCTGATTCTAATAAATGAATTATATCCATCGAAATCAATAACTCCAACCGTACATAAAGTGCTAGCACATACAAAAGAAATAATAGAAAACAACATTCTTCCTCTGGGGGAACTAACCGAAGAAGCACAGGAAGCTAGAAATAGAGATGTTAAGCAATATCGACTTTTCAATACACGTAAATGCTCTAGAGTTGCTCAAAATAATGATTTAATGCATCATTTGCTATTGTCTTCAGATCCAGTCCTACAAGGCATAAGAATGAAATGGTTGCCAAAAATAAGTATTGAAATCGAGAAGGACGATCCCGAAGCAGAGGAAATTAATAGCTTGCTAGGCCATGATGTCTCAGATTATTTTAAAGCAAATTCTTGAAGTAAAACCCAAATATAAATTAAAAACAACATATGTATGTATGCATGCACTTAGATACGAGTAATAAAGAAAATGAAACTGAACTTATTAAATATATTTTTAATACAATTATCAGAATTAAAACGAGAAATTTAGTTGTAAGTTTTCATACTCATACATACATATGTACATTGTACATATATCTCTTGATATATAAGTATATATATTCATACAAACAAATATCTGATATCATGGCAAAAAGTCTCTGGAATTCTCTGTCAAATTATATTCAAAACTTAGGCAATTTATATGCGTT
Source organism: Tachina lurida (assembly GCA_944452675.1). Classification (NCBI taxonomy): domain Eukaryota; kingdom Metazoa; phylum Arthropoda; class Insecta; order Diptera; family Tachinidae; genus Tachina; species Tachina lurida. Next base: position 103,244,490 of record OX101752.1, read on the forward strand.
TAAAAAGGAGCTACATAAAAAAATGTTCGTAATTTAATGTTCTAATGTTAAATTAACTACTAATTTTTTTTAAATAAATAAATAACTCAATCTATTTGTCCTTGTAGGTATATAAATATACTTATATTTATGTATATAAATTCTTATATTTTATTGTATTTAAGGAAAGAAAGTATTTAATAACAGCTTCAAGAGTTCATAAAAAATGTGGGTTTGTTTGAGTATCAGATAAAACACGTAAATTGTTACCTGAGGTGTTATATTTGTGTATACATTTTAAGACTCATATAATGGCAAAGGAGTACATATTATATACCGTTGAATAGACAATTATATCTAATATTGTAATAACATAGAAAAAATTAAGAAACATTTGCAGTAAAGAAAATAAGATCAATAATTTAGACAAAAATAAAAAATGTAGAAAATTTAAATTTTTAATCAAAATTGGATTTCAAATATTTCAAAAAGTATTGAAGGTAGGAGAATAATTTCAGTTTGTTTGATAAAAATTAAAATGATTCCCAATTTATAATTTTATAATACTTTTTTCTTATTGGGAAAAATTGTGTTAGAAAAATTTTAGAATTTTTAGAAAATCTCCTCTCCTGCCTACATTTATGTGTAGGATGTCAAGAGTTTCTTACAGGTTACTTACAACAAATTTATTAATAATAAAAAACCAAAAAATTTACAAAAACGACCGTGCAATTTTTTTGCCACATCCGAGAATCGGATTTTTTGAAAAAAAATTGCTAATTTTCGACCAATGCTGAATGTAGGGTGCACCAACAACAATCTCCAAAATTTATTTCACAGCCTTTCTCAATGTCTCCTTTCTCAGAAACAATCAAGTTTTTATCAAATACTTAATAATTTTTTAAAATATTCAAAAAAAATTAAGAATACTTTTTTCACAAAATATACCAAATTTTTTTTATATGAATTGTAATGGAGTTTTCTTTCAAAAACATTAAAACATACTGATTTTTGCCAAGTAATAAAGAAGTTATGTACTAACGAATAAAAAAAGTCAAGGCCAAAAATTAAAAAATAAACTTTTCAAGTCAAATAACTTGGAAACTGAAAGAGATAAAATGGTACTCTTAGCATGTTTTATTTTTATTTCTTAACGTAGATTGTCCCGCTGAAAAAATTATTGAAATCGGTCCCTATTTACAAAAGTTACAAGCTCGGAAAAAATTTCGATACCCGCACTTTCCCACTTTGAGGCAGTTTGGAGCTACCCTGTCTTACAACAGGGTGCCTCAAAATATGCTTTCTAAAAATTTCAACACTTCTACTTTCCAAAACAGTTGGTTCCATCGAAATCGGTTAACTAGTTCAAAAGTTGCGGACTTTTTACCACTTTTTTTTTAATTCACGCCACTGTGCGTCGGTAGTGGTCAAAACTTTGTGGATGCGGTGGTAAACGCTGGACACCATATCATCCTGTGGTGTGATGCCAACGCACATCATACCATCTGGGGAAGTACGGACACTAATGAAAGAGGTGACGAACTTTTAGAATTTGTAGTTAGTACTTACCTTAACATTTGTAATAGAGGTCAACAACCTACTTTTATAACAAGGAACAGACAGGAAGTCCTGGATGTTACCTTTTGGTAACAAATTGGCGTCTGTATAGGTCTATTTTTTCTAGACAATTAGGAGCGATTGGAAACTCGTCCCTTCTAGAAACTTCTGATTTAGATTGTGAGGTTGATAACATTACTACAATCTTTAAAAATGCAAGGGAGTCGTCTTGCCCTTTGAATAAGCCAAGTGGGAAAAAGAAACCGCTCTGGTGGAATAAAGAGTTACAATTGTGTAGGTGTACATGTAGAAAACTCTTCAATAAGGCTAAATCATCCAGAAAGGAACTGGACTGGATAGCTTATAAGGGTATATTAAAAAAGTATAAAAAGCAGATAAGAATTGCTAAAAATATAACATGGAAGAAGTTTTGTGAAAATATTGAAAATATTTCAGAAGCTTCTCGCATGAGAAAATTTTTGTCCGCTACTCCCTGCACCCTGGGATATTTTAAGAATCCCAATGGGACGTGGACTACATCCAGCGAGGAGTCGTTAAGAACCCTGCTGGACACTCACTTTCCGGGTAACTCAGTGTCTGAGATTCAGACATATTTTACCTGCGGAAAATATATCTGACATAGCCAATATGCAGACATTAAATTGGGCTCTGAGATGTTTCAAGCCTTACAAGTCACCAGGACCCGACGGTATCATACCGGCCGAGATATGGAAAGTATCGAATCTCATAGCCCCGAGGCTACTGAGAATTTACACCAGGGCCCTGTTTCTCAAAACTTAAAACTGTTGTATTACAATTAAAATACTTGTAAAAACTGATTATTTTACAAATATGTGTTTCTAAAAGCTACACGAATAAAATACAATTCACAACACTGCTAAGTTATTTTACAAACATTTTTAACATCATACAAGTATGTTATAAACAGTTTCGTTTCTCGAAAGTAAAAAGTAACACTTGTAATTTGTAATATCTGTCAAAATATTTGAGAGTCTATCGCAGCTCGTAAAAAATATACAAATAATAAAAATTGTACAAGTGTTTCTAATTTTTAATTATATTACATATATAATACATATATGTATGTATAAAAAGCTTATATGAAGTAGTATAAAGAAACATGTGGTCCAGTGACTCAAGTGGTGATAAAGAATCGGGCGTGGTAAGAAGAGCCAAATCATTTCGTGAAAGGATAAGCTACAATAGGATTGAAATGACTTACGAGTTTAATGAAAGATTTCGTCTTTCTTCACGTAAAATGGAAATCCTTCTCAAATTGGTAGAAGCTCAGCTGAAAAGACCTACAAATAGAAATAACCCAATGACAGAAAAGTTGCAGTTACAAATTGCTTTGCATTGGATGGGGACAGGCTCACAATATCACGCAATTGGAGATATGCATGGCGTTTCTAAAGCAAGTGTTTGTAGAGCAATCCATAACGTTGTAAGTGCTGTAAACATCAAAGTACTCCCGCTCTTCTTAAAATTTCCAAAAAACATGAAAAGTAATATTGAAAAATTTTATGCTATACGTGGAATGCCAATGGTTTGTGGATGTATTGACTGAACATTAATTAAAATAGACGCACCAACAAACTATGAAGGGGCCTTTGTTGATCGCCATGGTAACCATTCCATTAGCTGCATGGTTGTGTGTGGACCCGATATGCAGTTTTATTACTCCTATGCAAACTGGCCTGGAAGTACGCACGATGCCCGAGTTTTAAAAAATAGCGCCTTATTCCGTCAAATGGAAAGTGGTTGGAGACCCGCTCAAAACGGTATTATTCTTGGCGATTCCGCTTATCCGCTTAAGGAATGGTTGATTCCACCGATCTTGACCAATGAAATTGATGAGTCGAATCGAAAATTTCTGAGAGCTCATAAATCGACACGCAGAATTATTGAAAATGCCATTGGCATATTAAAAGAAAAATTTCCATGTCTTAATTATTTACGCTTAGAGCCAACAAAAGCATGTGCAGTTTTCAATTGTTGCGTTACTCTTTGCAATTTTGCAAGATCAAATGAGCAGCAAGAAGAGAACAATAACGAAGATGACGAGTCGGAAGACTATAATACAATCAATTTCGGAGGACCACAACATGAAGACCAACTAAGTGATGGACGAGGCCGCAGAAAATTTGAACACATATTAAATTTTTTTAGAAGTTAGTTTTCTTTAGTTTTATTTAGTTAATTAAACTGTTTAGATAATAATTCTATGTTTGTATATATTGCAAATATAAATACATACATACATATCGTTCATTTACTCAAACATCGCTATAACTCAAAAAACTAATTCGCCATAAAACGAGTTTAAAGTTTTCAATTTACACACAAATTGATAGATATACATATGTACAATATGAATAACGATATGAGGTTCAATTTTGCATCATTAACTAAAGAAATAAGTTTTTTGAGTTATGACGTGCTTCGCGTACATGAGCGATATGTACATACATGTGTATGGATAGGATTAAACAAAAAATAATTAAAAGAGATCACTTGAATTTACATACCGTTAACGAAAATGCAAGCCGGATTATCTAACATTTTAAAAATTATATAAGAGTAGAAATTTTTCATTAAAGCTTCTTACATTATTTTTACTCTTCTAAAATTTTTTAAAATATTAGATAGGGTAGTTAGAATTTTCTTTAACAATATGTGTATTTAATTCGCACTGTTACAATTTGCATCAATAGCAGAAGTATATTTAGATGGTGAGAGGTGCAGACTATTCTCTAAAGAAAGGATTTCTAATTTAGTTTTATAGTTTTGTAGCTCCAAATACTCTACTTGCAGCTTCAGTTTGTTTTTCTTTAATTCGGGCTCTGTGCCATCTCCAATTTGTGTTTTACAATTATTACATTGGGCTTTTTTCTGGAAACATAATAAGGGTTGCAAATACACAAAGAAAATAATTTGCATACATACATATGTACATATGACTATATACAGTAACCAGTAAAACTAAGAACACGTCACCATGTAACTAATGTTTTTAAGTAAAACCGATTATCTTGAATATATGGGAGAAAATTAGGATGCAAACGACTAAAGATAATGAATAGGTCACTTAATAATCTTTTGCATAAAAAAGGCCACCAACATACACTTAAAAAGCAATAATTTGCATATACATATGTACAAACATATATTGTAATTTGATGAAGTATGCATATAAATTCCTATACTATTTCAGATGTGTCCTTCGTTTTGCTGGCTGCTGTAAGTATGCACATATTTATACTTTTTTGCGCTGATAACTCTTTGTAGCTTAAGATTTGAGTATTTTCCGGCGTTTCTCTTATTGGTGTGATTGCTTCTACTATTGCTGTTAATTCCAATGTTACTGGTGGTGCAACTCCTTTTGTTTGTGATGCTCTTATTTCTGTAGTTCCGTCTCCACTATATTGGTTTATATTTTCTTCCACTTCGTCAACAACGAATACATCAGACACACCGATACCATCTAGTACTGGCGAATCATGGCCTATTATTTCTAACACAAGTTCATCTACTGGGGTTAGCTTTCGGTGCTTTCCTCCGGCAGCACCTGTCGTGGATGAATTATCCCTTTTAGACTAAAACGGGAATTTAATAGTTACAAATTGTTGTTAAGGTAAATATTTACAGTTACCAAAGTGGCACGTTTAATGTTCGACCAAAAGATGTTACGAACATAAGTATAATCCTTCTGCACGCCAACGATTCCCATAGATTGGCAGTTACTTGTTATTTTTTTCCACTCTGCCAATTTCATATCCCGTGTTAAATGATCCGAAAAGGCGCCAAATTATATATGTTTTGAGTCACGTACTAAGCGTAGAAAATGCAGTTTTTCATTATTTTTCGACATTTATTTGATAAAATAACAAAAATTACTATTTCAATTGAATTTCAAATCAATAACATTTATTTATTTTAAACGTCAAAATGTCAAATTTACTAGTAGAAATGTTACTTTACTTGTAGAAATGTTAAAAAATGTGCACTAAATTTACAAATGCTGTTAAAAGTTTTGTGAAACGGAATTTAACATAAGTTGTAAAAGTATAACTTGTAATTTGTAACTTGTAGAATTGTAATTTGTAGTTTTGAGAAATAGGGCCCAGTTGTCTAAGACTGGGTTATGTTCCTGACAATTGGAGGGAAGCGAGAGTGGTCTTTATACCGAAGGCTGGTACAAGCTCACACACCACACCGAAGGACTTGAGACCTATAAGTCTATCATACTTTCTTCTGAAAGCATTAGAAAGGATGGTTGATCATTATATCCGCAAAACCATCAATGGTAAACTACTTTCCCCGCATCAACATGTATATCAAACGGGAAAGTCAACAGAATCGGCTCTACATGAGCTGGTTGGCACGATAGAGAGATCTCTTTCTGTAGGTGAATACACCTTTGTGGCCTTCGTGGATATTGGGGGGGCTTTTAATAATATATCTCCAGATGCGATAATTGATGCATTATCGAGTTTGGGGGTTGGTGCGGGATTGTGTAAGTGGGCCAAAATCTACTAACTCACCGCAGGATAAATGCGGCTCTAGGAGCTTCTAGGCAGACCCGCTTTGTAAATAGAGGTACACCACAGGGAGGAGTTCTTTCGCCACTATTGTGGAATCTAGCTCTAAATCCTGTGCTGCTATCTCTAGAATCGCGGGGGTGCAGGATCGTTGCTTATGCTGATGATGTGGCAATAGCTGTAAGAGGAAAATTCCTCGCAACTCTAAGGGACATCCTACAGGATGGTCTTTCACATTTGACAAGATGGGCGGAGAAACGAGGGCTCGCCGTTAAACCTAATAAAACGGAACTTGTCCTTTTCTCTAGGAAGTATAAGATACCTGACTTCCGACCTATCACACTTAATAATACGGAGATAAAAGTGTCCAACACTGAAAAGTATCTTGGTGTTATTCTTGCTTCAAAGCTGAGTTTCAAGGCGAATATTTTAGAGAGAGTGAAAAAAGCAACAATTTCACTATATCTATGCAAAAATTCCATTGGGAAGAATTGGGGGTCTTACCCCAAAAATCGTTCATTGGATCTATACTACAATAGTACGTCCAATTCGCATGTATGCCATCATCGTGTGGTGGCCATCCCTGGAGAAAACGACGTATCTATACATCTTACACAAGGTGCAAAGACTTGCATCCTTGTATGTAGCCAGTGCTATTCGAACCACACCTACGGATGCACTGGGGATGCTTCTTCATCTACTACCATTAGATCTAGTAGGGAAGGATATGGCAACGTCCTCTGAAATCCGTCTTCGATGTACCTCTCTGTGGAACGCAAATGGAACCGGCCACTGCAGAATACTCGATGATGAAGTGAGGGGATGGAGGATTGAACAAACCTCCCCTGCTCTCCTACACGAACGTCTTTATAAAACCAGGATACCATCCACAGAAATGTGGATGAATGGAACTCCAGGTAGAAGAAAAAGTGTTGATTTTTATACGGACGGCTCCAAAACACAGGAAGGTGTGGGCTATGGGGTCTTTTCGAGGGCTTTAGGTCTTCGTATTGCAAGGCGACTTCCGGATCACTGCAGTGTCTTTCAGGCAGAGATCCTTGCTATAAGAGAAGTTGCGAATTGGTTGAGAGTGAATGTCACTTCAACGACTTTGATTAACATTTACACCGATAGTCAGCTATTATGGCCCTCGAATCCCCGCTTCTAAGAACAACAACAGCCCTCGACTGCCGATCATCTCTAAATGAGATGGCAGACCAGTTTGATATTAGGATCATCTGGATCCCGGGCCATAGAGGCTTCCAGGGGAACTCTAGGACTGACGAGCTTGCTAGAATTGGGACAACCTTACAGGTTCCACCGGATTTGGAATGTGTAGGTCTACCCCTACTTTCTGGAAAACTCAGACTAAGGCGGAAGACAGAGGACGAAACAAATAGAAGATGGGTCACTAGAAATGATTGCGTGATCACAAGGCAGTTATGGACTCACCTAAATAGAGAAGGTACGGATTACCTAATTTCGAAGAATAGGAAACAAATCTCGATTCTAGTATCCGTGTTAACGGGACACTGTCTCATAGGTAGGCATGCACAAAGGCTAAGGGTTGAACACAACGACTTTTTCCGTACCTGCCAAGATATCGATGAAGAGGAAAGCATAGAACATTTTCTTTGTCACTGTCCTGGACTTGCAGGAAAGAGAATGGCCACAATGGGCGCTCTTGAATTCAGGGAACTTTCTGACGTTGCTAGTGTTGAACTTGAACGTATTAGTAGCTTTATACTGAGCTCTAGATGGTTCGACGGTGGGGACTCCGCATAAGCAGAGTCTCCGTGGTATCACAATGGACCAAAACGGTTTAAGTGAGTCCGGCTTTCTGACTGCCACCCCTACCTAACCTAACCTAACCAATTGTGAAAAAATATAAATTTGACAGTTGAATGAAAATCTTTCAATTCAGTTTATGAAGTGTGTGGCCAAAAATCAATTTAAAATTTAATTGAAACGTGTATGAGGTGCTTTAGAAACTGTAACAAAACCCAGAAAATATTGCGATATCAAGGCATATTTATGTAAGGTATACTAACGTAAAATTTTTTAATTCGCCCTTAGTATTTTATATACTTTGCATGTCAGAAACAGCTGTTGTGTTTTAAGAAAAAAAGCGTTTTGTTATAAAAATTAATAAAATGATAAAGTAATTAAAAAAAGTATTTTATATATCCGCCAACCATAGTGCTACTGCTCCGGGATTGCTTGAGAAACCTGATGAATAAGTTGATTCATACCGAGTATGAACAGCCGGCTGCAACGGTTCTATCTTGTTGGTTTCAAAACAATCAGAAGCATTGATACTTTTTGGTAGACCTTTTATGAGGGTATTAAGTGGGTGCAAATGTGGCTAACCGCCAAGCAGATTATTTGTAAACGTTTCTATGCTATGGTTGTGGTTTTAAGTTCACCAGACTAAGAAATGCGTAATAGTTTAAAAATAATGGAATCGTTTCAATCCAAAAGGAGTAAGCATACACAAAGGCAAACATTATCTGATTATATTTGTACATAAATAAATGTATTATGCATTTTCAGTGTTTCAGGTTTATGTAGGTATGACCTGTTAAATCTGAACAAACTTTGCAATTTCAATTATGGAGAAAGCTGATGCAAAATCATACCATATAGATGCTGAATATAATACCTATATATACATATGTATATAGTTTTATAAGGTCTTTTTTAATCAAATTCCCTTATGTGTAACTTACACAGAAATATTTTAGTGCAAATTAAAAAGTACAAGTTATGAACCAAATAATAAATTGTTTAAGTGCGAATATCTAGCTTCTCTCATTACGCGGATATGATGCACAAAAGCAGGAGGTCTACTCTGTAATTCGAAACGAAAGAAAATGCTTTCGAATTTACATGTTGTGGTAGGTACAGACTTTGCAACTTGCCTAGGCAACACGTTTTCGAATATTTTGACACAGACCTGCAACCTACAATGCAACCCAAAAAAATCAAAACATTTTGTTATTTTCGAAACTTCGAATGCAACTTCGAACCCTTGTTCATGGACAAGACTGCAGACTATGCGACCAACAATGCAACCTTGCTGGTTGCATAAACATGTTGCTAAGTCTGTATAAGCATACAAATTCGAAAGCATTTTCTTTCGTTTCGAATTATAGAGTAGACCCCCTGAACTTTAATTTTTCGGGGAGTTCTCAACAATTCGTATTAACAGTCATTTCCTGTTGAAAGGGAAAATAAGCTTATTACACACACACGCACAATTATTATTTTTATTTTCTTACGCGCATCCAGCAGTCAAAATACACAAATTACACAATTAATAAATAGTTTCTTCTTTTTCACAATTTTATCGTTTCAATTCATATTTAAAAACAATATGCGTTGATAGTGTATGTATGTAAATAATTTTTGACATCCAAGGTATAAAAATATACAAGAAGCAAAATATAGTCACCTGAGCCGTAAAGATCACCTGTTATTAATTCGCCTTGTTTCGATATGAATCTATTTTATTTTTCTACTCCTTTATACAGTTACTAAACCAACTACGCTTAATTTTATTTTGTGATTTTTAAAAATATTATTTTGTGAATTCTCAGAGTCTAAACACAATGTTTGCGGTACGGTGCGATTTCTCGTTGCGGAGAGAAAAATAAACATAATACTACGGATGACGGCGACGGCAATACTTGTCATTGTTTGTTTAAATTTTTATTAATTTTTTTGTGCATACATTTTTATAAAAAATTTACTCTTTGTGCTCAATATTTTGTAATGGCAGTAACTAAAAACAAAAAATTATTAACATTTTATACATTCAGATATATTTGATATACTTTTTAAACTTTTACCGTCATATTCATAAAAAAAATATTTTACGTTTATTACAGGTTTATTTGACAAATTTCCCATTTTAATATGTCAAATAAGCGCTTAATAAACCTAAAATATTTTTTGTGAATATGACAGTTATACTTTATGACAAAAATGTTTGAACTTCAAAATCATATTTTTTGTTTACAATAATGTTGTGAACACCGCCAATTATTCAAAAACTATAGCAACATTAGAAAGAGAAAGAGTGTCAAAAATTGAGGGAATTTTATGCAGTTCCGCACTGCGGTTTCTTACTTCAAAATCGTATGAAAAACCGCATCGCAATAAATTATCGTTACATTGTGTTCAGGCTCTCAAACAGTTCTTCAAAGTCTGTGCATGTTTGCGTGCAAAGAGGGAAAATGTCAAATATACACAAATATCACATATATGAAATTACCAGTGAATATTACCTTTTTTATGTTCTTGTGAAGAAAAGAGAGAGAGAAAAAGAGTTTTTATTTAATCCAATATGGAGTTTGTGGGTTCGCTGACCAAGTCTCTTAGATAACGAATGAATCAAGGCGAATTGATACAAGGTGGTCTTAATTTGCAACTCTACGTATGCGCCTTGTACATTTGTTAGTGTAAAATTTCCTGCTGTCAGAATATTTTCTAACGTTTCAGTTGATTTGACAGCAGAGAAGCTATGTCAGCTGGTGAATTAAGACCACCTTATGTGAATTCGCCTTGGAATGAATAAAATAATTCGACGGAAAGCGATTTGCTAGTTGTAATATAAATCGTTACTCCGAAAGAAAAAAGTTGTAAGCTTCAAAAAAGGAGTAAAATCACCAAAACCAGCCAACTTGCATATAAAACTACACTTAGCCGCAAAACTCTACATATCATTTTAGGTATTTCATATATTTTATTCCTAATTTTTATTTAATGTTTAATTTTTGAAAATATTGTATCTTGAGTATTATATTGGACCCACTTTATAACTTCGAGATAAAAAAAAAAAAAAACACTGTTACTTTTTTGGTAAAGTAAAAAATTTTGAAAAATTACGCCAATGTCGCAAAAGTGTACATACGGGTTTGAATTGTATTAAATACAGATATAGTAGCACGTTTTATTTTATAATTTTGTGTTTATTTAGTCTTGTTTTAACAATATGTGTTAGATTTTGCTTTGATTATTAGTAGTTGAAAAAAATGGGAAAAATAAGGAAATATCAATCAAAGTTCGAAAATTAGTCATCAATCTTTCAAATGAAGGGAATTAAATTAGAAAAACCGGACAAACCTTAAATTTTTGTAAATTTACAATCATAACTATCATTAAAATTACAAAAGAATCAAAGTTTTCCATGATTGGGACGAATAGCAAGGCTTGATGAAAGACTAAGGCGCAAAAATTTTTTTTTTCGAGAAATTGCGAAAAATACAAACGGAAGTAGCACAATACTGAAAGAGGACCTTAAAAATAATTATGAAATTCTTGTAGATGCTAATATAATCCGCCATTGCTTAAAGAAAGTTGAATTATAGACGTGTATAGCCAGAAAAAGACCATATATAAGTCACATAAACAAAACTAAACGATATACATATGATCTGGAGTACACACATGTCCATTAGGGGTATAACTTTTGAACAATTTTTTAAATTATCAAATAATACCTATGCATGATATATAGACCATGAAAATTTATGATAAAAAGTGGGGTCACTTTTTTGCGGGCGTTAAAAAAGTTCCCCCCAATTCACTTTGAAATTTAGTATATAGAACTTTTTTTTCTTTATTAAAAATAAAATATTCTAAATACAATACAATACAATAAAAATACAACACGGAAACTCTGTCTTTGAACAAAATGGAACCAACCTCACAATCCCAATTGTTTACTTTTATTTTCATTTGTTTACAGTTATGTTATGCATGCTTCGTTAGATGGAAAAAGTACTTCTCCAAATATTGCTTACGATTTGGTTGACGAATTGGTAAACAACTACGCCCAGTTGAAACAAATATACCAACAAAATGAGGAACGAATAAAAATTGAAAATATAAAGTGGCGACACGACATGAAATATTTGTACGAATTAGGTAAAACTTTTAGATACTTCATTGAGAAAAAATTCCCATTCATAAATTTTAAAACAATACCGCCGCTAAGTAATGCAAGATGGAATTCCAGAGCAATACTTGCAATTCTAGCATTTATACTCATTCCGAAATATCGTGAAAAGTTATACAGAGTATGCGAACTTATATGTGAAGCTTGGTATAACGTTTGGTTTTCTTGCCACTGCTTTAATTAAATTGATTTTGAATCTTTAAAGCAATCACTGGAACAATTTACACATGCTCCGGAATGCTTTCTTAAACATTGGCTGAGAGAAGACTTTAAAATTCACAAACAACAACAAAGATAATTTGTAGTATCTGAAGTTAATATAAAGTACATAACTGTATGTATGGTACTTAAAAAATAAAAATTCAAATATTATTTTTTGGAAGCTTTTAAAAAAAAGACGTTTTTTGGGGGGGGGGACCGGTTTTCTTGATATACACATAGGTATTTTTTTGGTTATACCCCTAATGTCCATCTTAACAAATCTAAGTTTTGGGAAAGAGTTATTTTTACGGATGAGCGTAAATTCAACCTATTTCGAAACGACGGACGACCAAAAACATGGATAAAATGTAATATTGACTTGGATAATAAAACGTATGCAGTGCTGTCAAACATGGTGGGGACTCCGTAATGGTGTTGGAGTGCATAAGTACTGATGGGGTTGGAGAATTAAATTTTTTTATGGAATTATATATCTTCGTAGTAATTTAGATAGTTAGCAAAGAAAAAACTTGTACTGCAAACGCTCCGTTCGTGTAATCAAAGTATTTCTGTTGCTTCGTAAGATTTTAAGCTCAAACCAAAAGCAATTTCAAGGAAAATTAATCAGCTTTCTATAAAAATATTTTATTTTATTAACAAATTTATTTTAATGCTGAAAAAATAACCTAACATAAAATAACAATACTTTCAAGAGCAAAAAAAGAATTTGTACACTAATTTTTCCTTCAGGAAGGAGATGTGAAATCAGTAATACACTAAGAATCAGTACCAAATGTGGCCACGTCTAGCATCTAATAGATTATTCTCATAGAATGAACTGGATAAAACTTTTGAGCTAATTTTTGCACCTAATCTACAGCTCGCTCAATTTTTCTCCACATACGCCTACAAAATTTCATTAGTATTAAGGACAAGGGACTCGGGAAGATGTGCCTGCAATTTTTTTCCATTGAATGAAAGCCATTAAATTATCTTTTAGTATTTTTAAATAATCCATTTTATTCATTGTATGTTCTATAAAAACCGGATTTCATACACCACTTGATCTCATTGAGCCCCATACCATCATATTACACCCCCCATGCTTCACCGTGTTATTCAGGTTTTTATCATTAAGGCTTTGGTGACTGAAAATATAAAAATCCCTTCCAACTATATTCCAAATGGAATTCCAACTCTGGGCAATCCTGAATTAAGATTTTACTCAAATAAATGTAAGCATATGGACTATGAAGACTCCCTTCAATCAATATCCTCAGAAGAAGGAGAATTTATGCAAGCAAATAAATGAAAGAGAAAGGACACCAAGGTAGATTTAATAAATTTAAGTAAACAGGAAAATAAATCGCTGTATTCAAAAATATCTCATACGCAAAATTCACAAAATAGGTTTTCGTTTCTGGGAGAAATAGATATTGAAAAAGATCAATCCGATTCTATTAGAAATAGACTCTGTACAGGAAAAGTTATTCCACTCAAAGAAAAATCTTTCTGCCCACCCATATTTTTATTTAATGTAAATATCGAAAATTTGGTTGAACAACTTAACTCAAAAAATATAGATTATAAAATTGTCAATCGAAATAAATTTAAGAGCAAACTTTTTGTTAAAGACTCTCATATTCATATACATCGTCAGAATTGAAACGAATCAATTTAGTTTTACGAGGGGTGTATTACAAAACAGATTTAAACTGAATTAGAAATGAATTAAATTTATTAGTTCCAAATACCGTAGAAAGCGTCTCTTAATTTTCTACCACTTTCTCAAAGAAGAATTGTTTTGATACGGGTTTGTTTTTAGTAACATTATTTCCTGGAAAGTCTGTTTCAGAAATGACTGGTATTAAATGTCAGTTTGTTTCTAGTAAGGAAAATTTACCTTTTTGTACAAACTGTAAACAACACGGACACCCTTCTAATTTTAGAGGTAGTTTGAACTACAAAAAATACATTGAGATGAAGAACAAATAAGGAAAACTGCGGAAGACAGAAGACAGAGTGCTTCTTCCAATGTTGAAGGTTGTTGGACAACCGGGATTGATACATTCAAATGTATCATTTGCTGGTTTATTTAAGGAAAAACTCCAATGAAATCAAATAAAACAAAACTAAATTCACCACTTAAAATTGGTAAAATTATTTGTCAACCTGAAATTATTTCACTAGAAAATAAAATTGAAAAGTTTATTTATGGATATAAAACCATGTCAAAGGAAGATGCCAAAAAACAATGTTTGGTATTGTTGGATGAAGTAAAAAATACGTATGATCCATAATGTATTTAACTTTTTAACATTTAATGTTCGATCACTTGTGGAAGTAAGTCGCAGAATAGATCTTTTGAATACTCTAAAGAGATATAATATTGACATAGCTTTTGTCCAGGAAACACATCTTAGTCGAAGACATAAGATGATTTTAAATGATTATACGGTTGTACGAGATAATCCTGCCTGTTCTGTAAATCGAGTCGATTTAAAAACGCTCGATTTAGAAAAATTAAGTCCACTAATAGCGAATTTTTTTCAGACTTTTTTGTAGTTTTCTATTTTTTAGAGCTTGAAATATCATATCTGAAATTAATTAAGGATATATGATTTAAAACACATCAATAGGGCCATTATTTATTTTTGGAAAACGAGAAATTTACTCGGATTCGGTTTACAGAACATGGCCGAATAGCTTACAAGGGGTAGCTATAGCTATAAAAAATCATTTAAGTTTTCCCAGATTGCGTTAAATTTACATTTTCCACACGTTTTTATTCGTATTGAAATTAAAATTAATTATGAAATTAGAAAACTATTACTTGGATGAATTTATATCTCTTGTAACTTTAATTCTTCACAGCTAAATGATAGCTTATCACGTTTATCTAACATTTCTCAATGTTATGATATGTATTTTATCGGTGGTGACTTTAATTCTCGTCACTTTTCTTGGGGAGACAGTATGGGTAATGCTAATGGTAACATATTTTTTTAATTTTTTAAAACAAAACGCAATGAATTTTGTTCGCATATCTAGTCTTTCACCACCCTGGTTCTGGTTCTTATCCGGATCATTTTCTTGTAAGCCCCAGCTGTTCAGACCACTTAGGTCATAACTTTGAAGTGGAGAGCCTTCCTACATTTTCGGATCACTTTCCAATAAAACTTCGTATTAAGCTTTAAAATTTTGAAATAATATTAAACACTCCTTCTATATTTACTTCTTTTAAAAACACAAATTGGTACAATTTTCGTCATGATGTCCGTCGCGACGTAATTTTCGATTTCTCTGATTGTAACAGAAATTTAACTAATTTTTAAATTGATGATTATATTAATAGATTTTCTAATATTATAAATATAAATTCAAATATTCATTCTGAAAAAATAAAAGCTGGCACTCGAAAGTTAAACATTCTTGGCAAAGAAATCTTACGAAAATATATCACCGTATTTATTTATTGTTAGCTAAACAAATTCAGTTATTGAATATTTTAATAAAAAGACAGGTTGAATTGGAGCAAAATTAATTATTTAAAGATAAATTGAAGAATATTAGACCAGGTCCTACTGCTCATCAGAAAGTATATAACTTAATCGGTTATAAAAAAAATTCTGCTATTCAGGAAATTTGTTGTAATGGAATCCCTCTAGATGATTTTCAGAAATTGACTAAACTTAAAGATTTATTTTCTGAAATTTATGCAGAAAAAACTTTTGATCATGATACGTCCTTCATTGTTGATAATATTCAAAGATTCATTTCTACATGCCAAGAAATTCAATATGAGTTCAGTGATTCATTTCTCCTCTAAACGATCAGGATAACAATGCCCTTATTAATTTAGATCAGGTTTCAATGTGTGTAAGTAACATAAACAATAAAAAGTCTTGTGGTTTAGATAATGTCTCGAATTACATATTAAAGAAACTTCCACTAAAGGCTTTACCATTCCTTACTGTTATATACAATAACTGTTTAAGTAATTCAGATTTCCCTGACAATTGGAAGGCATCGAAAATCGTATCTATTCGCAAGAAATGTGGAGACAATGAACTAAATAACTTTCGACCAATTTCATTGCTTTCTAATTTAGGTACAGTTTTTGAAATTATAATACGTAAGAAAATGGATATAAATGTAGATTTTAACTACATTCCTGACTTACAATTTGGATTTAAAAATGGACATTCTACCTTAGATGCGTTGCTGAAATTTCATAATGATGTGACTAAACACCTTCGTGAACGTCATTGTACGGTTGCCATATCCTTAGTAATTAGTGGTTACGCTTTCTTTGGCACACGGCACACAAGCAATGCCAGTTGTAAGCTCAGCATTACACGTCCCAGGTATTTCGATTTCATCAAAATTTGTCACACAGTGTAATTTATCAGTATAGACAAAACTTTTATTTTTACTATTAATTAAACAAAATGTATACTTTATATATATAAAGTTTGAACTGCAGTCTCCTTGTTTCACTTTTTTAATAAATTATTTTTTAATAATAGTATAAAAACATATATGGAAACAAAAAACTTTATATGATTTTAAACATATATTAATATAAAAATACTTCCTTTTTTGAAGTAATTTAATAAAAAAGATTTTTTGCTATGTCCACTGCCTGAAATAATAAATTTATCAGTAATATGGGTATACCGGTATTATAAACTCAATAACGTTATGTACCGGTAATACCGATACCGAAATAAAAAAATACCGATAACGCTACCGATACCGAAATTTAAAAAATAATTGTACCGGTATCAATATCGATACCGTTATTTGTTACGGTTACCAACCTTGATTTTGGGTAAACGAACGCAATTTAGTAAAATGCAGTAAAGTTCAGTAAAAATTTTTAAAAACTTTTGAGTACGCGAACGCAATTATTCAGGGCAATCATGAATAAAATTCCACGTGAAATTTCTCCCTTTTCCAATTAGAATTTTTTGTTTTCCCTATTATTTGCTATTAGTTGGAATTTCTCCCTGGAAAAAATTTCACGTGGAATTTTATTCATGATAGCCCTGATTATGTATAAATGTACGCGCAAACATATACAGGGGGCAAATTGCGGCACTCGTATATAGAAAAATTTTTAAATTTGGAATTGTATCGAATGCCTTAATTTGCCCACAGGTATTAGCAAATACAAACCGACATATTTTTTATTTAATTTTGTTTTTCTTATTATGACGAAATGTACACTGTTCCTTTTCTGCTTGCATGTGCAGGCAGGCTTTTTGAGTTTGTCGGTGAGAGGTGTTGAGAATCATGCGGAGCAAAACAAAAGGCACGAAATTAAAATTCGAGGTGATTTTGACATTCCTCTTCGTTTTTTCGTACTCATGAAGAAAAGTCTTAATGTAAATTTGCGTGACATTTCAAAGCGGGCTTAAAAGAAAATTCTCGAAACAAGGCAGGCTAAAGGCCGTGATACACTATGATCGGACTACACTAAATCGGACTGAATTCTTTCACAATCCAAAAAATCGCAACAAAATCTCTTATAGGCGCCACACTATTACACAAAAAAGATGCAAAAACATATGTTTGTTTTACTAATGTAAACAAATGCAATTATCCGCCATTGAAAATTTTTGTTTAATTATTTTGCATTTGTAAATAATCAGGGCAATTATGAATAAAATTGCGTGAGAAATTTCTCCCTTTTCCAATTAGAATTTATTGTTTTCCCTATTACTTGCTATAAGTTGGAATTGTTCCCCCGGAATTTTATTCATAATTGCTCTCAATAACGGAAAATGTATCTCAAAATATATCTCTCTCTCTCTTTAAATATTTGAAGCAGATAGTGCTGTTTTCTTATCAGCTGCTATAGAAAATGCATCTCTGATCTAATAGAAATGATCATTTTATGAAAATTTTCATAAACTTTTGGAAATCGGTCAGACTTGTCACACATATCAAATTTTTAATCCACACTACCAAACCTTTTGAGCACACACGATTTTTTTGACAGATCGAACGACTGTGTATAATAGTGTATCACAGCCTTAAAAAGGCATGAAATTACTCCTCTTTCCAATTATAATTTTTTGTTTTCCCTATTATTCATTACACTGGGTCTTCACGTAGCAATATCGATTGCGGCAATTCTCAAATTTGATTGCGTCCATGAAATTTCCTACGTGTAGATAGCAATTGTCATAAGTGTGAAGAATGACGTTTTCTTTAATACTTTAATAATTAAATATTCAATACTATCCGCGTTGCTACCATTCGCTTTTACGTCTCGTAACATACTGCCTATTAGCAACATCTTGCAGACTTCTCTGTTGTCTTATTGTGTTCCTGACAGCTCGGCCTCTCCTGACTGTGGTTCGTCCTCGGACCCGTATTCATCATCTAGATTTGGAGAATTTCTGCACCATGGTTCTATCTTTTCGGAAGCGTACACTGAGCTGGTGAACTTTCTTGAAGAAATCTGCATACCGGGTATGTCCTCGATTAGAAACCTATTTCTTCC
Source organism: Tachina lurida (assembly GCA_944452675.1). Taxonomy (NCBI): domain Eukaryota; kingdom Metazoa; phylum Arthropoda; class Insecta; order Diptera; family Tachinidae; genus Tachina; species Tachina lurida. The sequence goes on from OX101752.1 coordinate 103,263,265, forward strand.
GAGGAATTTGGCCACAATATATGGCCCCTTATATCTTGGTTTCAATTTGCGTGATTCACCAGTGGCGGCAAGTTCATTTTGTAACATTCGGTTGGTGTAGCATGGTGTACATCAGATCGTGCTTTCCATTTTTGTTTCTCCTTGGCGGCTTTTGATAGAGCTAGTAGAAATTTTTCCTCTATTTTGCCATCTTCAATATTATTTGGTATGTCATCATGTATGGCAGCAACGATTTTGTTTTGTACCACATCAAGTAGCTTAAAATCAAAAACAAGTTCGTTTGGTGTAAAACCGGAGGTTTCATTCTTCTGCGAATTTACGGTCCACTGGAGATCTCTTAGGATTAGATCCCAATCCTTATCGTTGCAGTTGAAGTTCGTAAATAATTTAGTAGTTTTATTTTCTCGTTCCACCTAGCCATTCGCGCGGGGTGTTCGTATAGCTGTGCTAATATGATGAATGTTATTCTGCTGGCAGTACTCTGCAAAAGATCCGGATGAAAAAGATGTACCGCGGTCGCTGATGATACTCTTAGGCAGGCCAAAATAAGAAGTTATTTCGTTTAAAGCAGTTATAACTGGCTAAGTTTTTGTCGTTTTCACAGGCTTTACAATTAAGTATTTACTGAAAGCGTCAGAGATTGCTAGGACATAACAATTTCCTCGTTTACTTCTTATGAAAGGACCTAAATGATCGAGGTGTATCCGTCGGAGAGGGATGGGGTCAGGATCACTCACATGTAGACAGCCTTCAATCTTACCACCTTTGACTTTATTAAAGCAGCACTCCACACAGACTGCAAGGTAGTCCTTAACGTATTTGCGCATTCTCGGAAACTAAAAGTGTTCACTAATGGGTTGCATGGTTTTCTCCAGTCCAAAATTTCCCATGTCGTCATGTCAAAGCTTTAAAATACGGTCTTTATTTGTCGTGATTGTGGTGAGATCATTTCATCACTGAAAATTGCAATCATTTCGTTTGTTTTGTCCTGTAGTTGTATAGTTAGCAGCCAGTCAACATGGTCCAATGTCACATACATTATGCGCTCGGCGTTTTGGTTTCCACATGGTTTCGGACAGCGACTGAGAGCGTCAATATGGGTAATTTTCGACCCTTGGCGGTGAATTATTTCACAATCGTAATCCATAATTTTAAAAAACCATCGGGCAACTTTGGGGATGAGTTCCTTTTTAACGTTAGCTTTGCTTTGGCTATAGCGGCACAATCGGTAATCAGTTTAAAATGCTTACCTAAAATGCAGACTCTAAATCGTTCGAGAAAACAGGATTCCAATTTTTTTCATCTTTTGATTGTAATAGCCCCCAAACAAAATGTTTCGACTTTTTCTGAAGTCAGACTTTTCGTACCGAACTCGTTAAGAAATTTCTCTAGTTTTTCTGAACAATTTTTTTTAAACATTAAGGGCCGTATGCAAAAAAATATTTTACTTGAGCTTTAAAGTTCATAGTAGTTACCAAGCACTTTAAGGCTAACATTGCTTTGTTAAGAAATTGTATGCAAAAAACAAATTTAATTATTTTGTAATTTAATAATAAATACTGGTAACACCACCGTGTCCAACAACCACTTCACGGCTTATGATGTACAACATCGAATACAAATTAATTCGAGTATTAAAATAATTTTTTATTTTATTAAATAAATTTGTATTATCTTGAAGTAAGGCAACCTAATTTAAAAAGTATGAGCTTCTGACATGGAAGGAAAACAGATAAACATTTTTATGAAGTAAAAGTAAAAATAATATGATGAACAAAGAAAAATTATGGCAATATATTTTATTCGAATGAAATGAGTATTTGAATATCCCGATTTTTTCCATTCGTTTTGACTGTATGTACATCACTAAAACATTTTTGTATAATTGAATTTATTTTAACATTTTTTATGGATTTTGCTATGTATTTCGAATCAGTTGGATAATTTGGTGATGTTTTCCATAATATAACAGAAATAATACATTTAAGATAAGAGCTAACACTTCTAGCTTCATTTTTAGATGTATCATGAATCAATATGTGCTATATTAACAAAAATATTTGAAGAACAAAATACACATTTTGGAAATATCAACTTAAAGGACCCTTAACAAACGTAGGTGCCTACTTTAGAATTTTGATATAATAATTTTTTTAGAACACAACTTTACTTAACATTGCTTGGCAAAGCTTTGTTAACTTTTTTTGCATACGACCCTAAAACTTTGATTTCTGAGTACATAAGTAAGTCTGTGAAAATTTTTTTTAATACATATGTATGTATATGTTGATGAAAAATCCTTATTTTATATTTGTAACAAATATTAAAAAACGTTAGTATGTGCAAATTATTTCGACAATAGCAGCAACATAACGGTGAAGCGGTACTCTGCTATGAAAGCAAAAAGAAATCGTACCTACATGTCGTTACGAATTCGAACCGACATATCGTTACGAAGTCGTGTCAACCATTTCATACAAAAATTGTCACGATTTCGGTAATATTTCGGTTCCGAAATCGATTTTGTCGACCAGTCAATACGAATTCGGAGCATTTTGTTTGATGGAAGCATACCAGCAATATGTATGTATGTATATATTTATTCGTAGTATTTAAAATACTTTTTAAATTACATTTCATATTTATCTAACAGCATTTAAAAATTAAAAATTTATAAATCAAATTAATAAATTAAAAATTAATAATTAAAAATTAAAATTTTTTATAAAATTTACTATTTTTCTTCTAAAAATGTTTATGTTTGTTTCATTCTTTATATTATTTGGTATCATATTGCATAGGTTCAGTCCTTTAAAAAACAGAGATTTTTGCATTGCATTGGTGTCTGCTCGTTGTGTTCTAAAATCTATGGAATTCCTCAGGTTATACGGTTGTATATTTATTTATATGGTCTTATTTTGTAGTTTTTGTAGTCTTCAGAGCAGCATGTATATAATATGGTTGATCCATATTCAAAATGTGGTTTTATCATGGTGTTATATATGTTTATTGCATTTAGTGTTGTTACTTTGTTTCTCAAGCGTTAAAAAACCCCGATTTTTCCCCAATTTGTTTACATATAAATTCGATATGATCTTTAAAGTTTAACCTCCTTATGAAAAAACGATTGTTAAACTTAAAGTTGGTTTAACAAACGAATTTTGTATGGCAAAACTGGTTTTAAAGCATGCTTTAATATTAACAATCGTTTTTGCATAAAGGCATAAGTCTTTATCTATTAGCAAACCCAAATATTTTATATTATTTACTTTTTCTATTATTACATTATTTATTTTGAATGTTATATTTGTGTTCATATTGATCTCCATTAGTTTGGTTTTATTTTCATTTAGTTTTAGTCTATTCATTTTTAGCCATTTGTTAATATTATCCATTTAATTTTTTAAATTTTCATAGCATAGCTCTTCAGTTGTTGCTTCAGTAAAAATTAATGTGTCGTCTGCGTACATTACAATTTCACATTTTTCTAATATGTTTTCAAGATCGTTTATATATAATAACAAAAAGAAGAGCTCCTAAAATTGAGCCTTGTGGTACACCAAAATCGTTTTCTGTTACGTTTGATATTTCATTATTTACATTAGTTAATTGTCTACGATTTGTTAAATATTATTGAAACCATTTAATTTCTGTACCTTGAACACCATATCTATATAGTTTTTGTATTAGGATATCTCTATCTACAGTTTCAAATGTTCTTCTGAAGTCCAAAAAAATTGTCCATATTTTGTTTTTCTTTTGTTTGCATTTCCATCTATTTATAACATAATTTAACGCTGTTTCACATGAGTATTTTTTTCTGAAACCGGATTGAAATTCCGACAATAGTTTATGTTCTTCTAAATATTTTTCCAAATTAATCTTTTACTATCTTTTCAATTATTTTATCACATATTTTCAAAGTGTTAACTGGTCGGAATTCTTCACATTTTGCTGTATTTTGTATTTTTTCAATAGGAAAAACCATTGATGCTTTCCAATTTTTAGGAAACACACCCGTCTCCAGTGATATATTTATAATATTCAATTAGAGTTTCTACGCGGGAAAAAATCCCGGGAATTCCCGGGAATTATTTTTTTACAAATCCCGGGAAATTTTCAACGGGAATTTTCGGGAATTTATTATATCGGTTTTTGCAATTTACTTTTTTACATTGCTGTTTATTGTTTTATTACTTAAAAATACAACTCTGTAACGATGCATAATATAATCATAGAATAAGATGTAATAGAAGTTTCCGAGGTGAGTCCAACAACTTGAAGCGTTACGAAATATTTTCAACCTAAAAAGTATTTATAGGAAATAGTATCTAGATTGGCAGATGTACATAGATGCAATTTCCATCCATGATATAACTCAAAGCATATGAATTTATTTGTTTTTGTTTGTTTTTTAGATATTGTTCGTGAAATGAACGAATAAAGTTGTTTTGTTTTTAATTTGAATGTTGTATATTTTTTCATAAGATTATATATTTTATTGAGGTCATTTAATTAAATTCATATGTTGTTGAATGTCCCGGGAATTCCCGGGAATAAAACATTTTATTTCTCGATTCCCGGGAATTGAAAAAGTACGGGAAATTAGAAACCCTATATTTAATATTTTTTTTTTTTTTTTTTTTAATACATATTTTTATTTATTGTATCTTCAAATATGAACTAACAATAAGTATTCAAATCTTAAATCTAAAATATAATTATTAGGCCCGACCACTGTCGGACATAAATTTAGAGATAGTTATAAATAATACATAAGTAGTGATAATCAAAAGGAAGAAAAAATAAAATAAAATAAAAAGTATTTTCAAGCAGTCCCATCTGGAGTGTTGAGTATAAGAGCACTGTATCCCTCTTTTTTAGGCGGACGTGTCCAGTAAAGTTCAAAATATTACGAGCAAGCGGATTAGGATGTGACTCGAGTTTTGTTAAATATTTGCCTGCATATTTTGCAATTTCTTCAACCACTAGTGGCATATTCAAATCACGATGTATATTTGAGTTTTTTATATACCATGGAGCCGATGTTATTAATCGCAAAATTTTATTTTGCCTTCGTTGGATTCTCTCGACATTGGAAGCTGAAGCAGTGCCCCATAGTTGAATTCCGTAGCACCATATGGGTTTCAAAATAGACTTGTATATCAAAAGTTTGCAATCTAGACTGAGGGTTGAATTTCTACCAATCAGCCAATGTACCTGAGTTAATTTTAGTTTCATTTGGGTTAACTTAGAGTCAATATGGTGTTTCCAAGTAAGCCGTCGATCAAGGTGTATACCAAGATATTTCACATGAGTATGTTGAGGGACAACTTGATTGTTAATCCGAATGGGTAAACACGTATCTCTTCGTAATGTATATGTTACTTGAACACACTTTTGTTCGTTTACCTTAATTCTCCATAAGTTTAACCATAGTTCCAGCTGGGTAATGTGTTCTTGAAGATATCGGGATGCCTCGTAAGGATTTTCATGCATACTAAGGCAGGCTGTATCATCAGCAAATGTGGAAGTGTGGATATTGCTGCTCAGAGGCATATCACAAGTATAAATCAAATACAAAACTGGCCCCAGTATACTCCCCTGTGGCACACCGGATGAGATAGTTTCAGGCATGCTCATAAAGTCTCCTTCCACAACAGTGAACTTCCGGGCAGTAATGTAACTTTCCAAAAGACTTACAACGTTTATTGGCAGGTATTTTTTTAATTTTAAAATTAGGCCGTCATGCCACACTTTATCAAATGCCTGAGAAACGTCGATAAACAGCGCAGAACAATACTTCTTTTCTTCAAATGTTCTTCTTATAAATTGGACCAATCTATGAGTTTGTTCAATGGTGCTATGCTGACTTCTAAAACCAAATTGATGGTCCGGTATGCACCCACTACTAACTAGAATTGGGGACAATTTTGTCATGAGCAGTTTTTCGAAAAGCTTTGACATTGTTGATAGGAGACTTATTGGCCTGTATGACTCAGCCTTGGTAAGGTCTTTGCCCGGCTTTGGAATCATTTTAACTTTGGCAAGCTTCCAGCTATTTGGATAATACTGCAGTCGTAAAATGGCGTTAAAAATAAATAACAGTATTCTAATTGCAATACGAGGCAACTTTATTAGCATCTAGTTACTAATTCCATCAAAACCCGGAGCTTTCTTTGGGTTGAGTTCAGAAATTAGTTTTTGCACATCACGCGTCTTAAACTTTATTTGTTGAGGGGGTAGAGCGACTACATTTGGCAAATCAATTACACCAGTACATGTGTTTGGGGTAAATACGTATTTTAAATGGGCAGCAAATATGTTACCTTTTTCAGTATCGCTTCTTGCCCAACCTCCGGTAGATGTGCGCAGAGGTGGTTTAAACTCAACGGGTGTTTTAAGCTTTCTAGCAGCACGCCATAAAGAGTAATCAGATGCTGGTGTGACATCAAGATTTTCCAGATAGTTTTTAAGAGATGCACTTTTTTCATGTGCAAGCAGCTCTTGGAGTCGTTTAGTGCACTCTTTAAATCTAATTTTATTCTGGGGTGATCTGTGCTGTTGCCATTCCCTTCTAGCTCTTCTTTTTTCACATACGAGACGTTCAATATCTGTAGAATATAGTCTATTAAACCCAGTCTGCGGATAGGAGGTAGTGGCATGTTTAGCAGCCTGCTTAATATTTTCGTTAAGATTGGCAATGTTAGATTCAACATCATCAGGTGTTCTTAGTGTAATGTTTTCCGTGCAATGACGACTAAGATATTTTTTGAATCGCAGCCAATTTACACGATTTATCAAATTGGCATATGGGTGAGGTAAATCACTTCTTAATGGGCTACAAATTGTAACGATCGTGGGAGAGTGATCGGACGAGAGATCTAGAGAAGCTTCAATTTGAATTAAATCCCTAGAGATATTTTTCATAACGCCAAAGTCTATTACATCCGGAATTTTATGTATGTCAGTAGGCCAATAAGTGGGCTCCCCACTTGAAATGACATCCAAGCCCATTTTGGAAATTGTATTGAACAACGCTCGACCTCTGGGTGTAATAAGACGCGAACCCCAGAACGTGTGTTTAGCATTATAGTCGCCAGCTGCTACGAAACAAGGACCGAGAGATTTGTAAAAATCCTCGTATTGATGCTCAGTAATTGCGAATCTAGGAGGAGAGTAAATTGATGATATGACAAAATTATTGGAAAAATTTTCAATACAAATATTCGTTGCTTGTAAATGTTCTTCACAAATGTTATCAATAATATAATGCTTGAGTCTTGACTTTATTAAAATTGCTGATCCACCGCATGCTCTTCCTCTCGGGTCCTTTGAATCATATAAGGTGTAGCCATAAATTTTAAAAAGGCTTCTCGAAGTCAAATGAGTCTCAGAGACCAACATTATATCAATATTTTTTTCCGTGAGGAAGTGCTCAAGTTCATTTTTATGTTGGCGAATGCCGTTTGCGTTCCAGAAACATATTTTTAACGTGTTCATGGTTTGTTAACTAAAGCTTGAAGCAGAGTATTCTGCATTCGCAACATTTCTTGCATCATGCTAGTCACATTTGTTGTAAAATTGTTTATAGTTTGCACAAGATTTTCAATAGTGGCTTCAAGGCGATTATAATTAAAGTTTGAGTGTGTATTTGTAGAATTATTTTGCGGTGAAACATTTTGTGTCGGAATAGAACTAGCCTTAGCAGCATCTGCATACGATACACGGGAAGTAACTGGTTGGCTCATTTGCTGAAAAGTGGCAGAGTAAACGTTTGCTGATTGAGCTGGAGCTAATTTAGGTTTTTGCACCATAGTCTTCTTTACCAAAGAGTACACACGACAACCTCTGTAGTTAGCAGTGTGATTTTCTCCACAATTACTGCATTTTTTGTTACTTTGATCTTTCGGTTTATTGCAACTAGCAGTGCCGTGCAACTCGCCGCACACGACACAAACAGTAGGTAATTTGCAGTAAGTTTTAGTATGGCCATATTCTTGACAATTATGGCACTGTACGGGTCCTGAACGCTTGTGTGGTTCTTCAACGGTTATTTTTCGATATAAGAGATATCTTAAATTATATATTGGATGGGTCTCACTCTTTTTCAATTTTATATCATTTGGCTCAAGTTCAACGCGAAATAGAGGTTGAGGGATCTTTTCCCTATTTATTATGTTCGATACATTTTTTACTTTAAAGCCCTGGAGGACGAGAGCATCTTTTACTTCTTCGGGAGCAACATAGGAATCTATGCCCTTCAACACAATCTGCATACCTTTAGCACTCTTGAGCTGATATGTGTAGAAATTTGTTTTACTTTTTTCAAGTTCAGAAACCATTGTGCGAAAATCTTTTTCTTCATAAATTTGAATTTTCGTTTCATCAATATTACCACGTTTTATTGGAACAATGTGAAATTTATTCTCACCAATGACCGAAATTAATTTTTTAATTAGAGCGTTTGAGTTTTTTTCTCTTAAATAGATTGGTGGCGGCTTGGAGGTTTTATTCGCAGATTCAGCGGGTTTTTCATTATCATCTTGCAATATTTTAAAACGGTTTTGCCGATTAGTAGAGGATGCGCTGTTATCCCTGGACATCTTTGGAACAGATGTAATTTTAGTAGAATTTGGGCTGCGCCCGCGCTTTAAAATTGTAATGTATCTGTCCATTCCGACTTGGACCTTGGGCTTTGGGGTGCTCTTATCTTCAGTGACAACTTGTTTAAGTGATGACAACGAGCCCGAAGCGGATGATATCGCTGAGTTAAATTTAGAAGTACTAGGCAATAATGTCAACGATTCACTAGATGGCATTGGACAAAGCGAAGTTGATCGCTGACGAAACTGTGGTTTTGCGTTAGAGAAAATCTATTATCAGATTTTTGGTTTTTATTAAGAGCTTCAGAACTCACAGCAAGTCTATTATCAGATTTTTTATTTTTATTGTTATCATTATGAGCATCAAAACTCACAGTAAAATAGGCATTTCTGCCGTTAGAACTCACTTCACTATTTTTTTCCTTTGGGGTACTCATAAAGAGTATTCCTCAAGGGTACTTTGTATGTTTTTTTGTTTACGGTTCTTTTTTGATTTTGTTATTTCTATATGTAAAAAAAATATTAGCAAAGCAAAAAAAAAGCTTATTTATCAAAGTTAATATGTACTACGAATATTTTTTGTATGATTTTTTTTTTGTTTTGTTTGTATGTAAGAAAAATTCCGCTATTACGTCTCTTCACTATGAAGGTACAACGAGAACTCGATATATATATATTTAATATATCTCCGATTATGTCCCAACTGTCTAATATTATGTTACTTGATAGTTTTGTATAATCAGGTTTTTTCTTTATACTTTTAACAATATTTTTTAGTTCTTGTATAGATATTGCATTAAATTTGAATTTAGGGTTTATCATAGGTATTTTATTTTCATATTGCACATCTTCAATAGAGCATCTGATTTCCTTAATACTCTCTATAAAATATGCATTAAAATTCTCGGCTATTTGAAAATTGTCCTCATGTTCTACTTGATTAAATATCAAATTTTTTATCACATTTTTGGGTTTTCTTAAGACTAGCTCTTTAATTTTACTCCACATTTCTTTTTTTGAGAATCTGGTTATTCTAGTGTAATCGTTCATAACATGCTTAAGCCCATTATCGTTGAGTGTACTTTCTAATATACTTGTATAAAAATCATTCCTCCAGTCTATATTAAAATCTCCGGCTATTAAAATAGCACAGTTTGATTCACTTATCTCTTCTATAAAATCTTGAAATATGTCACAGAATTCAGCTTTTGATGCACTTGGTGATCTATATATTATAATTATTAACGAAGTTTTTTCGTATTTTGTCACATATGCACTTATCCAATAATGTGTGTCTTTTATAGTATCTTTAATTTTATTCATTTTCCAATGTTCTTGATGAATTTGATAATGTTTAGTAACAATTATAATGTTCTAATTGAATTTCACTCTCAACGATTTCTCTATTTTGATGCGTTTCAGTTAGCAGTATGAACTCAGGTTTATCTATTTCTACTATTATTTCTAATTCGTTAAAATTATTAATTAATCCTTGAATGTTAGTATATATTCCACGTAACTGCTTTGGTTGTTATGCTGATAAGCCTATTCTTCTCTTTTTCAGATTTAATTTATTTTGGTACACTGGACAATCCATGATAGTGGGGGGTGATTTTCATCCAAGCTTAAATTTAGACTTTGGTTTTCCTTTTTGCAATTCATACATGCATTACAATCTTTACCACTATGGTTTTCGTGGCATTTGAAGCATACTTGCTCATTCCTACATTCAGACGATTTGTGGTTATAACCTAGACATTTAAAACATTGTATTATATTTGTACCATCAAACACCTTACATCTGTCCCATCCTACATTAAGCTTCTGGCATGTTATTACTTTCGAATACGATTCATTGTCTATTTTTAATTTTGCATTATAAATTGTTCCATTGTATCTTTTCGTTTCAAATATTTTTAATACTTCAATCTGACTATCTTTTATAACTTCATTTTGTTTTTTCAATGTTTCTATTAATTCTTTATCAGACATTTTGAAATTCAAACCAGTTATTACAATTCTCAGATTTTTATCTCTGGGTATTTTTATTTCATATTCGTTACTAATTTGCGTTTGTATTGCCTTTTTAATTTTTTCACGTTCTTCGACGTTCTTACTTTGGATCACCAAGGTGCCATTTTTTCGGTTTTTTTATTTAATTCAGCTTTTGGTTTTTCTACACTTTGTTTCTCCTTAGTTTTAATAATTAGGGGGACATTTTTTGATACGTCTGGCATCATCATGTTTGATTTTATAGATTGTGCATATGACATCTTTGTTGTTTTTTCGTTTTCGCATATTATCACTTTTTTAATTTCGTTGCACATTTTAACATTGTTCTTTTCAATTGTGTCACATATATCTTTGTTTTTATTTTCAGTTTCACTTATATTTCCATAAAATTTTTTAACTTCTTCCAAATTTTTTTTCACATATTTTTTGTATATTATCCATTTTTTTGAATCTATCATCATACCGTTTATCTATTGCTTCCAAAAATGTTTTAATTTCATGCACATTTTTTTTCAGTGAATTTTCAAATTCAAGTTTATAATCTTAAAGCGATTGCTTGTTTTTATCAACGCTAGCCTGAATTTCCCTTATAACTAGGTCAACATTTTGAATATATAACATAGAGTCATTGCAAATATATCTTACAAAATTGTCTTCATAAATAATATTTGCAGAGTATTGATCAATACCAGCACATTTCTTTGTAAAGTGATACACCTTCTCACAAACACCATTGCAGCGTATGCCGCTTTCGCCTCTTATTGCTGATTTGCATTTACTGCAGTCAGCCATACTGTACATTACAACAATAAATTTTTTAGTTTAACGTTTATTAACGCACTAATAATCCCAAATTATTATTTTACTTAATTAGTAAAATAACTTTTTTATTAAAAAAAAACACATTTAAATTGATTATTGAGGGGTTTAGCTAGATCCTATGCGCATTTAACTGTTGCTAATGCAGATCATCAGCGAACCTTTACCCAAAAATCTTAGAACAACTAGAGTTATTATGTTATAAACTTTCATTTAAACAAATGAGAAGTTCAACAAATAACAAAGTTGAAACAAGAACTCAATAATCAACATGTTTTTTATTTTCTTACTTTACTACATTGGCTGACTTTTTTTCAGCTCTAGTTGTAGTTGTAAAAAGTATGTAAAGAAAATAAATTTAAATAACAACAACAGCTATATAAGAATAGAGTGTTGCCACACAAGTATTTTTGACCTGGTGCAGTCAAGTTAATAATTAGTGTTTTATTTTTGGGAATTGTTACAATTTAAGTTTAACGTTTATTAACGCACTAATAATCCCAAATTATTATTTATGTAGTAAAGTAAGAAAATAAAAAACATGTTGATTATTGAGTTCTTGTTTCAACTTTGTTATTTGTTGAACTTCTCATTTGTTTAAATGAAAGTTTATAACATAATAACTCTAGTTGTTCTAAGATTTTTGGGTAAAGGTTCGCTGATGATCTGCATTAGCAACAGTTAAATGCGCATAGGATCTAGCTAAACCCCTCAATAATCAATTTAAATGTGTTTTTTTTTTAATAAAAAAGTTATTTTACTAATTAAGTAAAATAATAATTTGGGATTATTAGTGCGTTAATAAACGTTAAACTTAAATTGTAGCAATTCCCAAAAATAAAACACTAATTATTAACTTGACTGCACCAGGTCAAAAATACTTGTGTGGCAACACTCTATTCTTATATAGCTGTTGTTGTTATTTACATTTATTTTCTTTACATACTTTTTACAACTACAACTAGAGCTGAAAAAAAGTCAGCCAATGTAGTAAAGTAAGAAAATAAAAAACATGTTGATTATTGAGTTCTTGTTTCAACTTTGTTATTTGTTGAACTTCTCATTTGTTTAAATGAAAGTTTATAACATAATAACTCTAGTTGTTCTCTGATGATCTGCATTAGCAACAGTGAAATGCGCATAGGATCCAGCTAAACCCCTCAATAATCAATTTAAATGTGTTTTTTTTTAATAAAAAAGTTATTTTACTAATTAAGTAAAATAATAATTTGGGATTATTAGTGCGTTAATAAACGTTAAACTTAAATTGTAGCAATTCCCAAAAATAAAACACTAATTAATAAATTTTTTATTTTAACATCCACTTTTTGTTAATATTTTATCATCAACTTGCAAATTATATATTGTTTATGCTTTTCACTAATTATAAACTATTTTTAAGACCTTTATTATACTTATTTTTAGTTTTTATACAGAGCATCGATATTTTTCTATCCTTCATACCAATGTTGCCAACTAAGTAAATACCGACAGTACTTGCGTCGGTATGGACCTGGTGAAATGCGGTCACGTCATATAGGGCTCAGACAGGTTTGTTGCTCAATTTTGTAATCAGCGTTTCAAATGAATCTTGTTCTTTTTTCCATTCATATTCTGCCTTATCGTGGTTGGCGTATTTCAAATACGACTACGACTGTTTGGTAATAGATTAAAGAAAAGCTGTTGAAGTTGTTGTTACAGAAATGGCCGTCGACAAGGTTAATGCAGCATTATGCAAATATATTCCAACAGGGTTAATGTAAGTGCTACGCGAAAATATTCCTACAGGATCAATAAAAAAAGAATTATCTGGAATAATAGCTATATACGCATGCCTAGCACATACATACATGATTAAACGTAAGCAACCAACAACAACTACAAGCTTCTGCTTATTAAGAAGATAGACATAGCTCACGGATGGAAATCATGGTACAATTGTACTTTTTATGGGACATTTTTGACCTCGTTGGTACCATGGTACATGTTACAATGCTGTTGTCAAGGCAAATTCATGTACCAGGTGGTGTCAACTGTCAATGGTAAGACTGTTGTAAATATAGAGATGGTAACTTTGAGCCTTCATTACAAAAACACATGAGCAAATTGAAATGCAATGAATCAAACCAATTCACATATTCCATTTGCAATAAAGTTTCGTATATAAGGCAGACATCTACATCAACTGACACCACACACAGTGGGCCAAAACTCAGAAGAACGCTGATGAGGAAGGTTTAGTGGCCCTCGAAAACGGCTGGCTGTTCCGTTCAACTATGTGTTGTTGTCAGAATATTTACAACTAAATGATCAAACAGAATTGGGGCATAAACACATTTTCCATACAAAATGACACAAAAAACTAGCCTCAGAAAGCAGTCGATAGATAGAATCTATTTTATTTTGAGAACGTTTTTTCTTATGGTCTCACAAATAAATAAATATTCTCTCAAGCATGTTACCATACTTTCAATAAATTTCATACATTTTGTGAACAAAACTACAAAGAAAAATAAGCACAAAAGAAAATAAAACAAAAATTAGAGAGCATTTGAAGTTACTGCCTTAGATTTTATTATGGGCTTTGTTAATTTGACAGCGATTTTTCCTGAAGTTGCGGATTTATTCTGTTTGATCATTAACTTTGATGTTATTTGTTCATTAACCCGCCAATGGTGACGCAAATTTGACATTGATCAATGGTGACGCCGGTCTCACGCACCGGGATTTTCAACTGAAGATTTTTCGAAATGTGTTATTAATATTTCATGTTTTTTATATTTATGCTCTTTGAGAATAAAACAAAGATATTTAATATGTTTAAGGTATTTTATTTCAATATTAACATAGAAAAAATTGGTTTATTAGAGAATTGAAAATAACAGTGATTTTAGTAATACATTTTTCAAAATTAAGAAAAAATATAAAAAATCACATTTTTATAAAGGAAGATAATGTTTTTTAGTCCTTCGACATTAGGAACTTTTACAAAATAAATAAAAAAAAATTAATGAAAATACTTGGTTGTTTTACTCACACACACAGTGACACACGGTCTCACGCACCGGGTTAGTAAATAAATGCATAACGTGCGCTCATGAAGCAGTTTTGTCATTAACTATTAATAGGGGATGCCCAATGAGGCAGCTATTCGAAATTGCAACAAAAAATAATAACAGGGAATAATGTTATTCTAATATTTTAACACACCCGGTCTCACAAACCACTACGTCACCATTGGCGGGTTAATAATTATCACATGTAATTTGGCTTAAAAAGCGTTACGAACATTAGCCTGTTCTATTCATAAAATAATTATTTATTTTTATTGTCTTAATTAAGACGGATGAAAGTTGTTTGTGTGGAATATCATTCACCTTATTGATTGTCATATTACGTCCCCCAGTTTTATTCTGAAAACAACTATTTGTTGTGTGGGTTGTTCGTTTGCAAATCTCACAACGATTTTTACGTTGGGGTTCGGGGCATTTGTTAGCATCTTGTTGCAGTTAAAACATTTCAAGTTATCACTTTGTTTTTCTTTTACATTAATCGTTGTTTTCTCATTGTAATTTTTCGTTGTTCCCCTAGAATATTTTAAATAATGTAATGACTTCCCGATATCACTATGCAAACAGAATACCATTATATCTTGTAAAAGTTCATTGCAGAAATTATAATTATTCGAAATTTTCTTTCTCATGTCACTCTCGTTGATGCCATTTATTATATGTCTGCATATTGCAGGTTCCGAAAGGTAACCACGTTTCCCAAATGCAAGCATTCTGTAAATAGTCCTGTGGTGCTTCGTCTCTACCCCGCTCCATCCGAGACATGTTTACGTGTATATCCGTCTCATTGATCATACTAGGAAAATTCTTCAAAAACGATGTTACAAATTCTGGCCATGAGAAGAAAACTTCTTGAAGCGAGTCCACCCAATATTTTGCTGCACCTTGATTTCCTTGTGTTCTATTAAAACCTTCATTCTCTCGTAAATAATTATTATACACATTTTGATTTAATGCTTCATTTGTGAAATCCACATTGTTTCCAGTTTCATGAAATATTGAGTATACCGGAGTATTTAACAGCAGATCATGCCATGTATATAAATTGTTAAACATTGATGGATTCGTATTTTGACTGCCATATACACTTATTGTCATAGTTGGTTGTTGATGTACACATGTTGGTCGGTAAACTTGATTAAAGTTAAACGCTGAAGATACAGCTCGTGGTTGTGAGCATTGTTGAAAATTAATAGGTTTGATCCCGTACTCCACATTGGGCGACCGCGGGATACCAATTTTACTCAAAGTTTGGGCAAGAAGGGAGCTTTTGAGACAGTAATGTTCTTCTTCTTGCACGAAAAAGCCCGTAATTTTTCTTCTCTAGTTATGCCACAGCATGTAAGTAAACGTATGTGTGTAAGTATGTATTTGCTTGTGCTTTGGCTTTTGGTAAAATTTTTGGTTTTTCTTGTTCCCGTACTTTTGTAAATTTTTTGTATTATTGAGAGAAATTATAGCTTTTTCTCATTTTACCGAACTTTGCCCAAAAACTACGGGATCAAACCTAATGTCTTGAGTATTGTCGTTGATGTTTGATATTTACAAACCATCCAGTGGTTGATGTGGTAAGCTACTTGTTGCAGAATTTACAGCTGTTGGGAGCATGTGTTGCTGAGAGTTTTCATGCTGAAATGATGCACGCTCTACATATTGCGATGGCATGTTGTATGTTGGCGAAGAGGCATTCGTTTGTTGCTGTTGCTGAGAACTTAAGCTTAAATTAGACGTGACATAGCCATAATGCCATAGCCATAACCAAACCAATATTCAATTGGTTTCTACGGTGAGAGTGAGAGAGACTCGCCATAACTCCATAACTCTCACCATAGAAACCAATTGAATTTTGGTTTGGTTATGGCTATGGCATTATGGCTGTATCACCAGCGATGCCAATTTAGCGCCTTTCGCGCTAGTTTTAGCGCGTTTTAACTATACCAAACGCGCTTTTTTTCGTCTTAGCGCGTTAAATAAAAAAGCGCTAAATTAGCGCGTTTTGATTAATTTCAAAAATATCATTTCAGTTCAATATCTTTTTACTTTTTTTTTGTATAAATTTAACAATTTTTTAATATCCAAAATTTAATTTTTTTTTTAAATGCGTTAATGATTCAGATGTTGCAAATAAAATTCCCTTGACTGTGGTTAGAATTAAAAACGCATTTTAATATTGTAAATGACAAATATTTTCACAGCTAAAAATATGTACTCGTTACTCGTGACCCAAAAAATTTATGTATCTTATTAAGCATCTATTCTTTTTGTACTTCAAAAAGCATTTGAATCGCAACACTATTCGAGAATTTACATAAGTTGTTACAAAGTTGGACAAATATAATTAAAATAAAAACGATGAATTTCTAATATTTGGAAGACGAGTCTGATTCTTTCTGTATTAAATGATTTTAGTTACTTAGGATATAGTTTCGAAGAAGCAATATTGCAAAATCTTTTTTTTTTTTTTATTACATGATATTTTATTTATTGTATCTTCATATATGAACTAACAATAAGTATTCAAATCTTAAATATAAAAATATAATTAGGCCCGACCAGTGTCGGACATAAGCTTAGTAGTAGTTATATATAATACATATGTAAGTATTGATAATCAAAAGGAAAAAATATAAAAAATAAAAGAATTTTCAGGAAGTCCCATCTGGAGTGCTGTGAATAAGAGCCCTTGTATCCCTCTTTTTTAGGCGTATGTGTCCAGTAAAGTTCAAAATATTACGAGCAAGCGGATTAGGATGTGATTCGAGTTTTGTTAGATATTTGCCTGCGTATTTTGCAATTTCTTCAGTCACTAGAGGCATATTCAAATCACGATGTATATTTGAATTTTTGATGTACCATGGAGCCGATGTTATCATGAGTAAAATTTTGTTTTGCCTTCGTTGGATTCTCTCGACATTAGAAGCTGAAGCAGTACCCCAAAGCTGAATTCCGTAGCACCATATTGGCTTTAAAAGCGACTTGTATATTAAAAGTTTACAGTCTAGGCTAAGTGTTGAATTTCGACCAATCAGCCAATGTACCTGAGTTAGTTTAAGTTTCATTTGAGTTAACTTAGAATCAATGTGGTGTTTCCATGTAAGTCGTCGATCAAGGTGTATACCAAGATATTTCACATTTGAATGTTGAGAAACAACTTGATTGTTAATCCGAATGGGGGAACAAGTATCTCTTCGTAAAGTAAATGTTACTTGAACACACTTTTGTTCATTTACCTTGATTCTCCATAAGTTTAACCAAAGCTCCATCTGGCTAATGTGTTCCTGGAGTTTGCGGGATGCCTCATCAGGGTTTTCATGCATACTAAGGCAGGCTGTATCGTCGGCAAATGTGGAAGTATGGATACTACTGCTCACAGGCATATCACAAGTATAAATTAAATATAAAACTGGTCCCAGTATACTCCCCTGTGACACACCAGATGAAATTGTTTCAGGCCTACTTGTAAAGTCTCCTTCCGCAACAGTGAACTTACGGGAAATAATGTAACTTTCCAAAAGATTTAAAATGTTTATTGGTAAGTAAGTCTTCAATTTTAATATTAGGCCTTCATGCCACACTTTATCAAATGCCTGGGAAATGTCTATAAACAGCGCAGAACAATACTTTTTTTCCTCAAAAGTTCTTCTTATAAATTGAACCAATCTGTGAGTTTGTTCAATGGTGCTATGCTGACTTCTAAAACCAAATTGATGGTCTGGTATGCACCCACTACTAATTAGAATTGGGGACAATTTTGTTTTGAGCAGTTTTTCGAAAAGCTTTGACATTGTAGATAGTAGACTTATTGGCCTATATGACTCAGCCTTTGTTATATCTTTGCCCGGCTTTGGAATCATTTTAACCTTGGCAAGTTTCCAGTTTGGTGGATAATACTCCAGTCGTAAAATAGCATTAAATATGAATAACAGGATTCTCATTGCAATACGAGGCAAGTTCATCAGCATCTGATTACTAATTCCATCAATACCCGGAGCTTTCTTCGGGTTGAGTTCGGCAATTAATTTTTGTAAATCACGCGTCTTAAACTTTATGTGTTGAGGGGGTAGAGCGACTATATTCGGCAAATCAGCAACACCAGTACATATATTTGGCGTAAAAACGGATTTTAAGTGCTCAGCACTTTTTCAGTATCGCTTCTTGCCCAACCTCCGGTAGATGTGCGTAGAGGTGGCTTATACTCAACGGGTGTTTTAAGCTTTCTGGCAGCGCGCCACAAGGAGTAATTAGACGCCGGTGTAACATCAAGACCCTCCAGATAATTTTTAAGAGATGCAATTTTTTCAGATGCAAGCAACTCTTGGAGTCGTTTAGTGCACTCTTTAAATCTGATTTTATTTTGTGGTGATCTGTGCTGTTGCCATTCCCTTCTAGCCCTTCTTTTTTCACGTACGAGACGTTCAATGTCTGTAGAATAAATTTTATTAAACCCAATCTGCGGATGGGAGATAGTGGCATGCTCAGCAGCCTGTTTAATATTCTCGCTGAGATTGGCAATGTTCGATTCAATATCATCGGGTGTTCTAAGCGTAATGTTTTCCGTACAATGACTGCTGAGATATTTTTTGAACCCCAGCCAATTAACACGATTGATCATCTTTACATATGGGTCAGGTAAGTTACTTCTTAATGGGCTACAAATTGTAATGATCGTCGGGGAGTGATCGGACGAGAGATCAAGAGAAGCTTGAACTTGAATTAAATCCCTAGAGATATTTTTTTATGACTCCAAAATCTATAACATCCGGAATTTTTTGTATGTCAGTAGGCCAATAAGTGGGCTCCCCACTCGAAATGACATCCAAGCCCATTTTTGAAATAGTGTTGAACAATGCTCGACCTCTGGGTGTAACAAGGCGCGAACCCCAGAACGTATGTTTCGCATTGTAGTCTCCAGCTGCTACAAAACATATACATACGATACACGGGAAGTAACTGGTTGGCTCATTTGCAGAAAAGTGGCAGAGTAAGCGTTTGCTGATTGAGCTGGAGCTAATTTAGGTTTTTGCACCATAGTCTTCTTTACAAAAGAGTACACAGGACAACCTCTGTAGTTAGCGGTGTGATTACGTCCACAATTACTGCATTTTTTATCACTTTGATCTTTTGGTTTGTTGCAGATAGCGGTGCCGTGTAATTCGCCGCACACAGCACAAACAGAGGGTAAATTGCAGTATGTTTTTGTATGGCCATATTCTTGGGTTTTTAAAATTGAAGACATACCTACCAATAAATATACAAAAGCTTTTGGAAAGTTATATTGTTGATAGGACATTTACCGTTGTGGAAGGAGACTTCATGAGTTTACCCGAATCTATATCTTCTGGTGTGCCACAGGGTAGTATTCTGGGGCCAGTCTTGTATCTAATATATACTTGTGATATGCCTGTGAGCAATAACATCCACACTTCTACATTTGCCGATGATACAGCCTGTTTTAGTATTCACAAAAATCCTGATGAGGCATCCCGCAATCTCCAAGCACACATTACCCAGCTTGAAATATGGTTGAACTTATGGAGAATTAAAGTCAATGAACAAAAGTGTGTTCATATAACGTTTACCCTAAGAAAAGATACCTGTTCCCCCATTCGAATCAACAATCAAAATATTCCTCAACATTCTCAAGTCAAATACCATGGCATACACCTTGATCGAAGGCTTACATGGAAATATCATATTGACTCTAAGTTAACCCAAATGAAACTTAAATTGACTCAAATATATTGGTTAATTGGCAGAAATTCAACACTCAGCCTAGACTGCAAACTTTTGATATACAAGTCGCTTTTGAAGCCAATATGGTGCTATGGAATTCAGCTGTGGGGCACTGCTTCAGCTTCAAATGTCGAGAGAATCCAACGAAGGCAAAACAAAATTTTACGTTTGATAACATCTGCTCCATGGTACGTTAAAAATTCAAATATTCATCGTGATTTAAATATGCCACTAGTGAGTGAAGAAATTGCAAAATACGCAGGCAAATATTTAACTAAACTCGAGTCAACAACTTGATTGTTAATCCGAATGGGGGAACAAGTATCTCTTCGTAAAGTAAATGTTACTTGAACACACTTTTGTTCATTTACCTTGATCTTCTTCAAAAGTCCTCCTTATAATTTGAACCAATCTATGCGTTTGCTGAATAGTGCTATGCTGACTTCTAAAGCCAAATTGATGGTCCGGGATGCACCCAGTATCAGCTAAAATTGTGGACAATTTAGTCATGAGCAGCTTTTCGAAAAGCTTTGAAATTGTTGAAAGTAAGCTTATAGGCCTATATGACTCAGCCTTGGTAAGATCTTTGCCTGGCTTTGGAATCATTTTAATCTTGGCAAGTTTCCAGTTATGTGGAAAATACTGCATTCGTAAAATGGCATTAAAAATAAATAGCAAAATTCTTATTGCAATATGAGGCAAGTTCATCAGCATCTTGTTACTAATGCCATCAATACCTGGAGCTTTCTTAGGGTCGAGTTCAGCAACTATTTTTTGTAGTTAACGCATCTTAAACCTTAAGGGACGAGGGGGTAGAGAGACTACACTCGGTAAATCGGCAGCACCCGTACATGAATTGGGAGTGAATACAGATTTTAAATGCTCAGAAAATAAGTTACCTTTCTCACTATCGCTTCTTGCCCAGCCTCCAGTCGAAGTACGCAATGGTGATTTGAGATCAACGGGTCTTTTAAGATTTCTAGTAGCGCGCCATAAAGAGTAATTAGATGTTGACGTTACATCAAGACCTTCTAAATACTTTTCCAGTAATGCAGTCTTTTCCGACGATAGCAGCTCTTTGAGTCGTTTAGTACATTCTTTAAGTCTGATTTTATTTAGGGGTGATCGGTGTTGTTGCCATTCTCTTCTAGCTCTCCTTTTTTCACATACAAGACGTTCAATTTCCGTAGAATAAATTCTATTAAAGCCAGTCTGCGGATAGGAAGTAGTGGCATGTTCAGCAGCCTGTTTAATATATTCGTTAAGATTGGCAATATTAAATTCAATATCATCAGGTGATCTTAGCTGAATGTTTTCTACGCAGTGACTACTAATATATTTTTTGAATCCTAGCCAGTTGACCCTGTTAATCGTTTTCGCATATGAGTTAGTTAAATCACTCCTTAGTGGGTTGAAAATTGTAACTATTGTGGGAGAGTGATCGGAGGACAGATCTACAGAGCCCTCTACGTGAATTAAGTCCCTATGGATATTTTTCGTGACGCCAAAATCTATAACATCTGGAATTTTTCTTACGTCAGTAGGCCAGTAAGTAGGCTCCCCACTCGAAATGACATCTAAGCCCATTTTTGAAATTGTATTAAACAACGCTCTACCTCTAGGTGTAACAAGACGCGAGCCCCAGTACGTATGTTTTGCATTGTAGTCACCAGCTGCCACGAAACAAGATCCAAGCGATTTGTAGAACTTCTCATACTGATCTTCGGTAACTGAAAATCTGGGAGGTGAGTAAATTGATGATATCACGAAGTTCGCACAAAAATTTTCTACGAAAATATTCGTAGCTTGCATATATTCTTCACTAACGTTCTCAAGGATATAGTGCTTGAGTCTTGACTTAATTAGAATTGCTGATCCACCGCATGCTCTCCCTCTCGGGTCCTTTGAATCATATAGAGTGTAACCATTTATTTTAAAGCAGCTTCTCGAAGTCAAGTGAGTCTCAGATACCATCATTATATCAATATTTTTTTCCGTGAGGAAGTGCTCAAGTTCATTTTGATGTTGGCGAATGCCGTTTGCGTTCCAGAAACATAGTTTTAACGTGTTCATGGTTTGTTGACTAATGCTTGAAGCAGAGTATTCTGCATTCTCAGCATTTCTTGCATCATGCTAGTCATATTTGTTGTAAAGTTGTTTATAGTTAGCACCAGATTCTCAATAGTAGCTTCAAGACGACTAAAGTTAAAGCTAGAGTTTGCATTCGTTGAACTACTTGGCGGTGGAAAAGAAGTATTGTTCTGCCCTTTTTATTGATGTTTCTCAGGCATTTGACAAAGTATGGCACAAAGGCCTAGTTTTAAAATTGAAGACATACCTACCAATAAATATACAAAAGCTTTTGGAAAGTTATATTGTTGATAGGACATTTACCGTTGTGGAAGGAGACTTCATGAGTGTACCCGAATCTATATATTCTGGTGTGCCACAGGGTAGTATTCTGGGGCCAGTCTTGTATCTAATATATACTTGTGATATGCCTGTGAGCAATAACATCCACACTTCTACATTTGCCGATGATACAGCCTGTTTGAGTATTCACAAAAATCCTGATGAGGCATCCCGCAATCTCCAAGCACACATTACCCAGCTTGAAATATGGTTGAACTTATGGAGAATTAAAGTCAATGAACAAAAGTGTGTTCATATAACGTTTACCCTAAGAAAAGATACCTGTTCCCCCATTCGAATCAACAATCAAAATATTCCTCAACATTCTCAAGTCAAATACCTTGGCATACACCTTGATCGAAGGCTTACATGGAAATATCATATTGACTCTAAGTTAACCCAAATGAAACTTAAATTGACTCAAATATATTGGTTAATTGGCAGAAATTCAACACTCAGCCTAGACTGCAAACTTTTGATATACAAGTCGCTTTTGAAGCCAATATGGTGCTATGGAATTCAGCTGTGGGGCACTGCTTCAGCTTCAAATGTCGAGAGAATCCAACGAAGGCAAAACAAAATTTTACGTTTGATAACATCTGCTCCATGGTACGTTAAAAATTCAAATATTCATCGTGATTTAAATATGCCACTAGTGAGTGAAGAAATTGCAAAATACGCATGCAAATATTTAACTAAACTCGAGTCACATCCTAATCCGCTTGCCCGTAATATTTTGAGCTTTACTGGACACATCCGCTTAAAAAAAGGGACACAAGGGCTCTTATACCCAACACTCCAGATGGGACTGCTTAAAAATACTTCTTTTTGATTATCACTACTTATGTACTATTTATAACTATCACTAAGCTTATGTCCGATATTGGTCGGGCCTAATAATTATATTTAGATTTAAGATTTGATTACTTATTGTTAGTGCATTTTTGAAGATAGAATAAATAAATATGTATATGAAAAAAAAAAAATTTACCTTGATTCTCCATAAGTTTAACCAAAGCTCTATCTGGCTAATGTGTTCCTGGAGTTTGCGGGATGCCTCATCAGGGTTTTCATGCATACTAAGGCAGGCTGTATCGTCGGCAAATGTGGAAGTATGGATACTACTGCTCACAGGCATATCACAAGTATAAATTAAATATAAAACTGGTCCCAGTATACTCCCCTGTGGCACACCAGATGAAATTGTTTCAGGCCTACTTGTAAAGTCTCCTTCCGCAACAGTGAACTTACGGGAAATAATGTAACTTTCCAAAAGATTTAAAATGTTTATTGGTAAGTAAGTCTTCAATTTTAATATTAGGCCTTCATGCCACACTTTATCAAATGCCTGGGAAATGTCTATAAACAGCGCAGAACAATACTTTTTTTCCTCAAAAGTTCTTCTTATAAATTGAACCAATCTGTGAGTTTGTTCAATGGTGCTATGCTGACTTCTAAAACCAAATTGATGGTCTGGTATGCACCCACTACTAATTAGAATTGGGGACAATTTTGTTTTGAGCAGTTTTTCGAAAAGCTTTGACATTGTAGATAGTAGACTTATTGGCCTATATGACTCAGCCTTTGTTATATCTTTGCCCGGCTTTGGAATCATTTTAACCTTGGCAAGTTTCCAGTTTGGTGGATAATACTCCAGTCGTAAAATAGCATTAAATATGAATAACAGGATTCTCATTGCAATACGAGGCAAGTTCATCAGCATCTGATTACTAATTCCATCAATACCCGGAGCTTTCTTCGGGTTGAGTTCGGCAATTAATTTTTGTAAATCACGCGTCTTAAACTTTATGTGTTGAGGGGGTAGAGCGACTATATTCGGCAAATCAGCAACACTAGTACATATATTTGGCGTAAAAACGGATTTTAAGTGCTCAGCACTTTTTCAGTATCGCTTCTTGCCCAACCTCCGGTAGATGTGCGTAGAGGTGGCTTATACTCAACGGGTGTTTTAAGCTTTCTGGCAGCGCGCCACAAGGAGTAATTAGACGCCGGTGTAACATCAAGACCCTCCAGATAATTTTTAAGAGATGCAATTTTTTCAGATGCAAGCAACTCTTGGAGTCGTTTAGTGCACTCTTTAAATCTGATTTTATTTTGTGGTGATCTGTGCTGTTGCCATTCCCTTCTAGCCCTTCTTTTTTCACGTACGAGACGTTCAATGTCTGTAGAATAAATTTTATTAAACCCAATCTGCGGATGGGAGATAGTGGCATGTTCAGCAGCCTGTTTAATATTCTCGCTGAGATTGGCAATGTTCGATTCAATATCATCGGGTGTTCTAAGCGTAATGTTTTCCGTACAATGACTGCTGAGATATTTTTTGAACCCCAGCCAATTTACACGATTGATCATCTTCACATATGGGTCAGGTAAGTTACTTCTTAATGGGCTACAAATTGTGAGGATCGTCGGGGAGTGATCGGACGAGAGATCAAGAGAAGCTTGAACTTGCATTAAATCCCTAGAGATATTTTTTATGACGCCAAAATCTATAACGTCCGGAATTTTTTGTATGTCAGTAGGCCAATAAGTGGGCTCCCCACTCGAAATGACATCCAAGCCCATTTTTGAAATAGTGTTGAACAATGCTCGACCTCTGGGTGTAACAAGGCGCGAACCCCAGAACGTATGTTTCGCATTGTAGTCTCCAGCTGCTACAAAACAAGGTCCAAGAGATTTGTAGAAATCCTCATATTGATTCTCAGTGATTGAAAATCTGGGAGGGGAGTAAATTGATGATATAACGAAATTTGGACAAAAACTTTCAATGCCAATATTTGTTGCTTGTAGGTATTCTTCAAAAATGTTATCAAGAACATAGTGCTTGAGTCTTGACTTTATTAGAATTGCTGATCCACCGCAAGCCCTTCCTCTAGGGTCCTTTGTATCATATATAGTGTAGCCATAAATTTTAAAAAGACTTCTCGAAGTCAAATGAGTCTCAGATAATAACATTATATCAATATTTTTCTCCGTGAGGAAGTGCTCAAGTTCATTTTTATGTTGGCGAATGCCGTTTGCGTTCCAGAAACATATTGTTAACGTGTTCATGGCTTATTAAGTATTGCTTGAAGCAGAGTATTCTGCATTCGCAACATTTCTTGCATCATGCTAGTCATATTTGTTGTAAAATTGTTTATAGTTTGTACAAGATTTTCAATAGTGGCTTCAAGGCGATTAAAATTAAAGTTTGAGTTTGTATTTGTTGAATTATTTTGCGGTGAAACATTTTGTGTCGGAATAGAACTAGCCTTAGCAGCATCTGCATACGATACACGGGAAGTAACTGGTTGGCTCATTTGCAGAAAAGTGGCAGAGTAAGCGTTTGCTGATTGAGCTGGAGCTAATTTAGGTTTTTGCACCATAGTCTTCTTTACAAAAGAGTACACAGGACAACCTCTGTAGTTAGCGGTGTGATTACGTCCACAATTACTGCATTTTTTATCACTTTGATCTTTTGGTTTGTTGCAGATAGCGGTGCCGTGTAATTCGCCGCACACAACACAAACAGAGGGTAAATTGCAGTATGTTTTTGTATGGCCATATTCTTGGCAATTATGGCACTGTACAGGACCTGAACGCTTATGTGGCTCTTCAACTGTGATTTTTCGGTACAAGAGGTATTTTAAATTATAAATTGGATGCGTCTCATTTTTTTTTTTCAATTTTATATCATTAGGCTCAAGTTCAACACGAAATAGGGGTTGGGGAATCTTTTCTCTATTTATTATATTGGACACATTTTTCACCTTGAACCCCTGGAGGACGAATGCATCTTTTATTTCTTCGGGGACAACATAAGAATCTATGCCCTTCAATACGATCTGCATGCCTTTAGCGCTCTTAAGCTGGTATGTGTAGAAGCTTGTTTTACTTTTTTCAAATTCAGCAACCATTTTGCGGAAATCTTTTTCGTCATAAATTTGGATTTTAGTTTCATCGATGTTGCCACGTTTTATTGGAACAATGTGAAATTTATTCTCACCAATGTCCGAAATTAATTTTTTAATAACGGCATTTGAATTTTTTTGTCTCAAGTAGATTGGTGGCGGCTTGGATGTTTTGTTCGAGGATACCTCGGGTTTGTCGTTGTCATCTTGAAGAATTTTAAAGCGGTTTTGGCGATTAGTTGAGGATGCGCTGTTATCCCTAGACATCTTTGGAGCAGATGCAATTTTAGTAGAATTTGGGCTTCGCCCGCGCTTTAACATTGTAATGTATCTGTCCATTCCGACTTGGACCTTGGGTTTTGGGCTACTCTTATTTTCAGTGACAACTTGGTTAAGTGGTGACCCCGAGACCGAGGCGGGTGATATCGCTGAGTTAAATGTGGAAGTACTAGGCAATATTGTCAACGATTCACTAGTTGGCATTGGGCAAAGCGAAGTTGATCGCTGACGAAACTGTGGTTTTGCCGTTAGAAAAAGTCTATTATCAGATTTTTGATTTTTATTAAGAGCTTCAGAACTCACAGCAAGTCTATTATCAGATATTTTATTTTTATTGATATCATTATGAGCATCAAAACTCACAGTAAAATAGGCATTTCTGCCGTTAGAACTCACTTCACTATTTTTTTCCTTTGGGGTACTCATATAGAGTATTCCTCAAGGGTATGTTTGTATGTTTTTTTGTTTACGGTTTTTTTTGTTTTTGTTATTTCAATATGTAAAAATATTAGCAAAGCAAAAAAAAGGCTTATTTATCAAAGTTAATATGTACTACGAATATTTTTTGTATAATTTTTTTTTTTTTTTGTTTAGTTTGTATGTAAGAAAAATTCCACTATTACGTCTGTTCACTATGAAGGTACAACGAGAACTGAAAAAGAGTTACTAAAAAAATTAATTGTATTTACTAATACATACATCGACCTTTATTAAAATTTAATTTAGCGCGTAGGAAAATAGCGCGTTTTGACTATAAATTGTTGATAATGCTGTATCTTAGCGCGTTCTAGCGCGTTTTCAGAAGGTGTATAGCGCGTTTATGTTATAAATTGTTGGCATCGCTGTGTATCACGTCTAATTTAAGCTTTACGCGTTCATTTCTAGAAAATTCTTGGGTGTTGCTAAAATTTATTCTACTCGTTGATTGAGCGTTGATAATTGGTTGCATATGTTAGTGTATGTTATAACTGCTTTCAAAGTTTTGGTTGTATGTGTCTTCGTTGGCTGCAGTAGTATTTATACATTCACGTTTGTGTATCATTTGGAAAATTCATTACACATACGTTTTGCACAATAGGCTCCATTTCATTAGGCATGCTTGAATCTGCAGAACCGCGTTGTATTGCATCATCCAAATATACGCGTTGTTTGGGTGATGATAGCGTTGATGGGGAATATCTAGACATTTATACTTCACGTAGTGTATTTTCTAGGCGTTTAATTCTTTTAGAAAAACTAACAGCATGTTTATAGAACACGTCACAATCAAGACACGCACGAATGGCACACGCACGAATACGTAAGAATTTTCATTTTTAGAACACGTTAATTTTTTGCGTCCGTCTTACGTCCTGTGGCACACTTTTCCAAAAATAATAACTGCACGGCTGTTTTCAACTTTATGCAGTAATTGCCACTTACAATAATAAAAAAACAAATAAAATTTTACTATTTGTAGCAATACTCACTTTTTTGCGGAAATATCAATTTTATTTAATTTATTTTTTATAAAATTTTGTAATTTTTCCACCGACGAATGTAATTTTGCATTCGTGCAGATTTTTTTGTTTTGACAGCAGAAAACGCGTTACACAAACCCAAACAAACTGTCACTTGTTACGTTTTTTACAAAAATAAAATGACATTCGCGTTATACAACCGCAAGCTTGATAAACTTCAGGTTTTATACGCGTATTTTAGACATATTGGGTTCTATAAACATGCTGTAACAGTTTGAGGCAATTCTTGCAAACTTTGGAACCGCTCCTCATCAAAATGATCCTCAAGTCTTCCAATTAATTCCACCCGCTTCCCCGACGTTGGCAGACCAACCTTTTTGCACATTTTGCGTAGTGCTTCTACTTTCATTTCGCGCAAATTAGGCATCCCCTTTAATGTCTTTATTTAACACTCTCACCGTTTAAAATGTGTTTTATTGTGTACTTCTTCCATTTCTTTGATAATTGTTCGTATCAATAAAACTTTACTGTGGCGTTTGGGATAAATCCCACTTCTGAAAATTGTCAAGAATAACGTTTTCTTTAATACTTTAATAATTAAATATTCAATACTATCAGCGTTCCTTCCGTTCGCTTTTACGTCCCGTTACATACTGCCTATTAGCAACATCTTGCAGACTTCTCTGTTGTCTTAAAGGCAGAATTACCCGACTGTAAATGTAGAACTGTAAATGTATGTGTCAGCTGATCGAATCTGTTGCATGAAAAGCTATGCAAATGCTTACCTGACTGAAATGTCACGTAAATGTAACGTCTGAACCTGCAGAAAATAGAATTTCATGACGTCGTTACGTGACATTTATAGACAGTGATGGGATGTATGTATATTGAATGAGAGTGTGGCACAATAGCCCTATTTTGGTACTTTTGTTTCTTTTGATAATTTAAGCTTTCGAGTTGCTAAATTTGTATACGTACATGACATTTAATAAATTTAGTTTTCTAATAAAGTTTTTTTCTTTATAAAATCTAACCACAGACTGCCAATCGTATTTGTTTATTTTGTTGTTAATATACATATACATATATGTATGAATATGTAACATACATATAGTAAATTTGTGCGAACAAACAGCATACAAGCGCACAAAAACTATTTTTATTTAATAATACCAAACCAAATTATAATATGTGCGTTTAATCATAACAATTATAATGATAACAAATAGGGCTAGGAATCTCATGCAAATGCATGTTTTCACTGGGCATCATAAAACGGAAACGGTTAAGTTATCTTTGCGAATCGTTAAATTTCCTTTGAAATGGCATTCAATCGTTTTTGCATATTTTGCTAAAAATACTCGTTTTTGCATATTTTTCAATAAATGCAGGTTTTTTGTGCATAGTTTTGCTATTTTGGTTAGCATCCATTTGAAAAAGTAAAACGCTCCTGATACTTAGTGCGACATCTTCTGGTAAAAGTTCACACATAATTTGTTACAAAATATTTACCTGAATCACCCTGTTGAACTCTAAATTTTTATATTTACACAACATTTTTATTGTTTTGTTCGGGAATTCGCTGAAAATTTTTAACTTTACACAACATAACACATTTTAAATGGAAAGTGAGTTGGTTTTGAGATTTTTTCTGCAAAATTATGGAAATTAACGGCCTGGCCCACGATGTCACGAGAAATCGTTCGATCGACAACTTGTATTGCAAACAAAAGTAAATTTTCTAAAGTTATTGTTGTTTGCAATACAAGTTGTCGATTTAACTTAATTTTTTGTTGTTGAATTTATTGTTTTGTTTTTCTTTATACTAATTTTATATGTAGATACATATGTATATTAAATGAATTGTTTTCGCCTTTTTTTTTGTTAAATTGTTTTTAAATAAAATATTAAAAAAAAAATTTTAATTGCATATTTTCTGTGTTTTTAGTGCATATTTTCAAATTTTAAGTGCATATTTTATGCGCATATTTTCGATTTTTTAGTGCATGAGATTCCTTGCCCTAATAATAAAAATATAAATATTTTTATAACACTATGGAACATTTTTGGGATTATTGTCTGGGGGGTGAGAAATTCCAAGTCAGGGTGATGGTACTAGGTCAGTATAGTAAAACCCTCAAAGGGTTTGGCGTTCGTATGTGTCAGTTTTTTTTATGACCTTTTAAATTTTTTCCTTATCTTGATGTTTTTTCGCTTAGTTGTAACATTTTGGCAAAAACGTAGTTTAACAGAACTCGAGAACCACTTGTCCGATTTTGATGAAACAAATTTAGAAAAATTAAGAATTACAATTTCTCTAATCTGTTTCTATACCGTTTTCCTATATGTGCAACACTTTCGAAGTTAAAAATGAATGTATGAAGAGAAAGAAGTATTTTTTGCCTAAAAATTTAAATATTTTTTTTTTTAAATTCATAAAAAATCCAAAATGGAAAAAAGTGCCCAAACTAATTACTTTCGCGTAAAGTCACATAACTCATGAGCAAAAAAAGGGATAGATCATGAAAACCGATGCACGCGTTTCTCATTTATTCACAATTAGGTAAATGTATGAATTTAAAAAATTTGCTCCAGATATGCACAACATTATTTGGAGAAAACATTGACACTCACAAGCCGAACTCGCTCATATTTTTCTACTGTACTAAAAGAGAAATATTGATGTGGCAACACTGGTTCTGTAATGATCACATAAAACATGCATTGTCATTATACATTTTCTCTTTCTCACACTGGTTCTGTGATTTTTGTCATTCAACAAGTGCCGACGAACGCGAACAGTAAAAGTGATTTTTCTCCAGTTTTTTAAAAGTGAACAAAAGAGAACAGAATATGGAACTGTGCAAGCCAGATATAAATAGCTTTTGCTACTGCTGTGGTCAATATGTCTCAACACATAAAAAAAGTGGAAATTTCAGTACTGATTTTGTTCAAACATACGAGATGTACTTCAACCAAAATGTTATAGTGAACGAAAATTGGGTACCAAATATAGTGTGTAAAAGCTGCTACAACCGTCTAATGGACTGGAAAAATAGAAGACGTGAAAGTATGCCATTCGGTATCCCAATGACTTGGATTAATCCTGGCGAAGGTCACAATCCATTGAATTGCTATGCATGTGCGAATAAAGGAGCCGCAAAAAGGATAAGAAAATCGTATAATTACGTTGGTGTTGCAAGTGCCGCAACACCATTGCCTCATTCGGACCACATTCCTGTGCCAAAGCTTCTAGCCCAGATATTTTCTCTTCTACGACTGCTCCGACATATCATGCACGTGATGATCCCCCATATGAGCCATCAGTATCCAATGTGCCAATTTTAATAAATCAAAATAAGCTTGATTCAATTGTTGCCAAGTTGGAATTAACACAGCATAAATCGGAAGAGCTGGCTTCCATTTTGAAATCAAACAATTTGTTGGCACCCGGTGTGAAAGTCACAGCTTATCGAAGTCGTCAGGCAACACTCCAAAGTTTATTCCTTGTGAATGATGAAAAAAATTCTGCATATTGCCCGGATGTAGGAAAATTGATGGACGCAATGGAAATAAAATATGAAGCAGATGACTGGAGATTATTTATTGACAGTTCAAAACTCAGCTTGAAGGCGGTTTTACTGCATAAGACCAATAAAAAACCTTCAGTTCCAATCGCCTATAGTACAGAAACGAAAGAAACATATGATGCACTGGAAAATATTTTAAAAATGGTTAACTACGCCAAACATATGTGGCGCATATGCTGCGATTTAAAAGTTGTAGCAATGCTTTGCGGTCTTCAAAGCGGCTATATAAAATATATGTGCTTTTTGTGCGATTGGGACACACGATTTTCCGGTGACCAATATGCATGCCACGGATGGAAACTCAGAGAGCACAGCAGGTTACAAACGGCCAATATTATTCGTGAGCATCTAGTGCCGAAGGAGAAGATATTGCTGCCTCCACTGCATATTAAACTTGGAATTGTTAAGAATTTTATCAAAACTGTCGCCAAAAGAGATGAAGTTTTCTTGTGTTTGAAACTAATTTACCCGAGACTCAGCGAAAGTAAAATTAAAGAAGGTAAGTTATAATATCACATTCATTTCCCATGATTTTCCATCTTAACAAATTAATTTTTTCCAATCAGGCCTACTAAATGGTCCAGATATACGAAAGCTGACTAAAAGTGACGCATTCAACAATATTTTGATTGACGCTGAATTGAATGCATGGCAGGCAATCAAAGAAGTAATAGAAGCCTTGTTGGGAAAGCATCGTTCTAACAACTACGATGTTTCTGTCGCAAGGATGTTAAGAGCATTCTCGGAAATTGGTGTCCACATGTCCTTGAAAATCCATTATTTACATCATCATCTGGACTACTTCAGCAAACAATTGGCTACCGAATCTGATGAACAAGGTGAACGCTATCATCAAGTTGCTATGCCATTTGAAATGAGGTAATACTGATTTTTTTATTTTTTCAAACTCATTTTAATAAAACAAAAACTTACAGATATAGAGGCAAAAAGTCGCCGAGTGCAATAATTGCGGAAATTTGCTGGTGGAGTAAGCTTGTGTGGCAAGACAAGGATGATCTTGATGATAAAGAATTTTCAGGAGATGCAGAAGGGCCAACAGTGGAGTCACACATTGACATTATGTGTGGTTCAGAAACTGATGATAGCGATGAATGCGATGCCACTAGTCCCGAACAACCACCATCGAAAAAGTCTAGGCAATATTTATTAAAATAAATAAAAATAAATAAATAAAATAAAAATAAAAAATTATAAAAATGTTTACTGGAGTTATTGGGGAAAATTTATAAAAAAGGCGATAAATTACACTTTTTTGAATAAAAACAAATATCAATATTCTTGCCAAAATGGGATACCTTCACTTAATTGTAAATAAAAGCAGAACGCGTTAATCGATTTCTATGATCTATATCGCATTTTGTTTATAGGTTATGTGACTTTACACGAAATTAATAACACTTGATCCTTTTTTCCGTTTTGGATTTTTTATGAATTTAAAAAAAAAAATATTTAAATTTTTAGGCAAAAAATACTTCTTTCCCTTCATACATTCATTTTTAACTTCGAAAGTGTTGCACATATAGGAAAACGGTATAAAAACATATTAGAGAAATTA
Organism: Tachina lurida; assembly: GCA_944452675.1. Lineage (NCBI taxonomy): Eukaryota > Metazoa > Arthropoda > Insecta > Diptera > Tachinidae > Tachina > Tachina lurida. The sequence goes on from OX101752.1 coordinate 103,296,735, forward strand.
TAATTCTTAATTTTTCTAAATTTGTTTCATCAAAATCGGACAAGTGGTTCTCGAGTTATGTTAAACTACGTTTTTGCCAAAATGTTACAACTAAGCGAAAAAACATCAAGATAAGAAAAAAAATTAAAAGGTCATAAAAAAAAACTGACACATACGAACGCCAAACCCTTTGAGGGTTTTACTATACTGACCTAGTACCATCACCCTGACTTGGAATTTCTCACCCCCCCAGATTGGCTGTTTTACTATGTAATTATAATACGTTGTAATGTATGTATGTATACATATGAAGCTAAAATTGTAATTTCACTCAATATCAAAGTCATAACATTGTTTGTAAGTATAAAATAATGATTTGATACCATTTAAATAATTTTCGTACTTTTTTCACACAATCAAAAATAATGTGAAGATATTGAACTTCCATCAATGTTTCGAACAGATGTTACGCATTTTATTTGAATTTGTTATACTGATAAACACCCAGCAAACAAAAAGTAGTATATATGTATGTGTTCTTGTACAAAAATATACATACATATGTGATTAAAATTAATTATTAGTAGTAGGTACGAACATTAATAAGAAAAGGATAAAACGATAAAGTGGATACATAATAATGTTTTTATATGATTGAGGTGCTACTGAAACCATAGGCATTCCTGGAAATTAAGGAGTCAAGCACTTCATTTCTCCGATGAAATTGCTCAAAATCTGTTTTGCTACTTGTAGTTATATGCAAATATTACGGTTAGAGGCTTAAGCGTTACAGATGCTATTAAAATTATTACAATTCAGTTCTTTTACATAAAATAATAATTTTTAAAACCTCTATGCACATTTTCATTATAAAAGATGTCTTATTTCAAAAACTCCATTACTTTTTTCCAAAAGTATAAAACTTGCCATCAAAAGAAAGTAAATTATAATAGTTCAGCGAAATTATTAAAGAAATCTTGGATTAATTGAAACATTACTATTTTATATATTATTAACTTATAAGCAGTAATGTATACATACATACTATGTATGTATGATCACACAATCCGTATACATTTCAATCAAAATGAATTCCATGAATTTAAATATTATATGAACTTTCACGTTTGCTGGGCACAAAGCAATTAGCATGTATGTATGTGTGCACAAAGAAGTTGTTTTGTTTGTGTCGAAAACACATGACACGTTTTTAAGCATTCTATAAGCGTTCAAACATTTACATTACATCTACGATTTCTACAGTCGGCTAACGAGGCCTTAAGGCTCAGTTATCCGACTGTAATGCAGCGTTACCATTTGTCAAGTTTTCCCTTTTTTTGGAAGTTTTTTGAGATGCCAACAAGTTTTTTGAAAATATAAAGTTTTTTCAAGTTTTTTTTTATAAATATGTCCATAATTGAACTTTTGCAGTATATTGAATGAAAATATTAAGTGATGTTTGTATGCAATAAAACGATCTTATATTCTCTCACTCCCTTATTACTGCAACAGTGTCTATAGGGTCAGTTAGCCTAACCATTTTCATTACTTTTCACATAACAATATCGATCAGCTGTTTTCATTTAAAATTTTGGTACTTTTGTATAAAAAGTTTTTGTTTTGGAAAAAAAGTTTTTTTTCAGATTTAGGAAGTTTTTTAAAAAATATATATGGTAACGCTGCTGTAATGTAAAGTAACAGCAACAGTTGGAAACAGCTGATCGATATTGTTATGTGAAAAGTAATGTAAATAGTTATAGAGATGTAATGTAACGTACCCTACTTCTTATATAAAAATATCGATCAGCTGCTTCCTACGTTACTTTTACATTACATTACCGTCGGGTAACTGAGCCTTTATTGTGTTCGTGACATAAGTGTCAATCCATTGTGCAATGATTGCAGTGCTGATTGCTCGAGCAATAATTGCCAAGCAATCTGTTGTCACTTTTGTTGTATTTTTTAATTAACCCCCTGTTTGTGTAAGACGTTTGAGTTAAAAATCTTGGCGTTTTTGTAATAGATTAAAGGAAACTTGTACAACTTTTCTTTAATCTATTACAGAAACGCCAAGATTTAACTCAAACGTTTTACACAAACAGGGGGTAATTTTTGAAAAACAGTAAATTCAAGCAAAATATAAAAAGACATCATACGAAACCATAAAGGGGCCCATACTGCTCATATTCATGCAATAAGAATGTGTTCGTAAATTTTAAATTTTTGTTAATGTATTCGTCACACAGATAATGCAGTATGAAAAATCAAAATAGTTTGGAAATGAACTCATACTGCTGACAGTTTTTTTTTTAATTTTACTTTTTTCTGAAAAAAAAGAAAGTAAAACAAACAAAAAATAAGCTTAGAATTAAAACGTGTAAAGAAAATAAGTTTTCTCGTGTAGCAGAAGTTATTTGTTGTCTACTTATAATTTTATTTTAACTATATATTTAACTTTTCTTAACATTTGATCTTTTAGACAGTTTTGTTATTCATTGTATATTATTCAATTTTTGCTCAATTTTGTATTTAATTAAATATTATAACTGAATAATTTCTAAAATAATTTGATCTAGTTACCTTATAAATGAATACATTCATTTTTGAAAACTGTATAAAAGGCGATACATATTTTTACTAATTGTCATTATTCTTTGTTTTTTTAAATTAAATTAATAAAATTTTATAAAAAATAAATAAAAAAATAACTTGTTTCTTTGAAGGCGAATAAAATTTCTATCTATTCAAGCCTCAAGCAAATTAAATAAAATATATGTAGAAGAGAATTGAGGTCAGCTAGGACATTAAAGTCTGGTTTGAACCCTAACTCTTATATACATAAGTCTCATTCTCTACATTGGCGCCCAACAAAAATTAAGAAATCTCCAAATCAAGTTGAAGCTGTATCAAACACGTTCAGCCAATACTAATTGTAAAGATCAATTCCAAAATAAAATAAAATTTGAACGTAAAGTATTTGCTTTTATTTGTTATTTGTGTGGTTCTTTGTGGTACGAGTATAAAAAATAGAAATATAACGAATAAGTTGAATAAAATTAAAATCAAGCGAAATGATTAGAAGCCCTGAGAACACTGGTGTATGGACTCGTAATATGTCAAAGAATTTGGTGACCCTGAATTTTCAGCAGCATTACAAGTTGATGAAGAAAACCCATGTGATACTGCACAGAATACTTTACCATCGGTAAATTCTACTAATTCTGTTAATATTACTCTTACGCAAGATCAGTTTAGAGAATTGTTAGGAGGTATGAATAAGAAATCTGAAACAAAAAATACTTTCGGAAATTGCAGTGCTCGCTTCAATGGTGGAAGAAATACCTCAAAAGTTGAAGATTTCATTGCCACAATTTTAGTATACAAAGATTCAGAAAATGTTTCCGATTCCCTTGCATTAATTATCCTGCCATTATTACTGGAAGGCTATGCTTCATCTTGGTGGCAAGGAGTTAAAAATGAAGCAACAAATTTTGGAAAAACAATAGATTTATTGAAAAATGCTTTTTCACCACCTAAACCAGATTGGCATATATTTTCTGAAATTTATCAAGAAAAACAAAAGATGTTTGAATCAATTGATAATTTTGTATGCAGAAAACGTAGATTATTTGTCCAATTGTCAGAAAATAAAGTCAGAGAAATTGAAGTTTTAATGAAAGAAACTCAGGAATTAACCGCTAAAGCCATTCCTCAAAAGTTATCACTGTATTGTTCGTTTTGCAGGAAGAAAAACCATACTGCAGAAGTATGTTTTAAGAGAATAGAAGCTGACAGACAACGCAAACCAAAAATTCAAGAAAATGCTTTGAATTGTTATGGTTGTGGATTAGCTGGTTATTACAGGTCAAATTGTCCTAATTGTAATAATAAAAGCGTAATGTGTAATGTTGAGGTGTCTAAAAGTTGAAGGAAGGATCGCCATGTAATGATAGCAGTTGGGATGTGTGTAGAAATGTAAAATAATGTTTTCAATGTTTGCTGATTGAAGAATCGGGGTTCTTTTTGGTCGGCAGGATCGCCATGTAATGTTATTTGTAGGATGTGCTCAGTATGGCCCTATCTCAGTATGTGTGTATTTAAGTGTGGCCCTGTAGTCCCTTGTTTTGTTTATACAGCTGTCGGGGAGACCAGCTTATCAGTAGGCGCTCAAAAGAGGTGCCAAAAGATTTTGAGAATTTAATTGAAACAAGGCAAGTTGTTGCCAGTTTATGTTCACAAATTAAAGTATGATTTATTGAATGTTTAACTCTACTTATATACTATTTTACATTTTATTATTTTTATGTTTCTTTATGTCTTTACTTTTGCTGACCATCTATAATAGAATAATTTTGTAATGAAAGCAAAAGTGTGTCATTTAAATTTAATAAAGTAAGCGTTTTGTTAATTAATACAATAAACTGTGTTGCAATGCAATTATATTATGATACAGTGTATTACAGTAAGTGAGGTACACTACAAATGAATAGCCCAGAAAAACTCGATTTTAATGCAGTTCACACAACAATTGTGGGTCGAAATGTACCAACAGTGGACATCAATATAAATGGTCTTAATGGAGAAGCCTATTTTGATACTGCTGCCCGAACAAGTGTTGCAGGATATGCTCTTTTTCAGAAATTAAAAGAAAAAGATGTTGAATTTCAGAAAGTTTCGGCAGAAATTATTTTGGCTGATGGTATTTCACGAGAAGAAATTGTTTATTCGACTATTGCGAATATTATAATAGGCGAACTTTTTACACGTATTCGTTTTATTTGTTTACCAAAAGCCAGAGGTAATCGTACTCTTATTGGAATTGATTTTTTAGAACAGGCTGGAATTGTCCTTGACTTAGCTCAACGAAACTGGTACTTTAAAGATGACCCGAAAACAATTTTTGAATTTAAAATGGACAACCATAACATTACTAAAGCTATGCCAATAAAACAAATCAACATTACAGATAATACATCTGTTGATAATTTTTTAAATTGGTTTGAAAACTCAAATTCAGTTGCTTTTGAAGGCCATAATACACTGGAAAACGAAAATATGTCTCCATCATACCAGTTTTCACCTAATGGAATCGACAAAATCTTCGAAGGTAGCATTCCAGAAGGAACAAATACTGATGTTTACGACTGGGATTTGTTTCCACCACTCAAAAGAATTAAGCCTGAAGAAACTTCAAAGAGGAAAATTGAATCTTCATTTGAAATAAATACTTTTGATTGCAGATTAAGAGATTCAGAAGGTGGTAATTTGTCAAGTAATGAACAATGTATTGGCTGATTTACTCCAAACGTTTAAAAAAATTTTTGAATATAGTTCAGATCCAATTCCACATGTGGAACATTATATAGATACTGGATCACATGCACCAATTGCATGTACGCCATATCGAATATCTCCTAAAATGAAAGAAAAATTAAAAATTGAAATTGATGAAATGATTGAGAAATGTATAATTAAAGAAGAAGAATCTCCCTGGGCATTTCCAGTGGTGCTTATTCCAAAGAAGGATGGAAGAACAAGAGTTTGCGTAGATTATCGTCGGTTGAATGCAATTACCGTAAGTGATAAATATCCACTGCCACGTTCGGATGATTTATTACATGCTGCAAAAGCAACCAAATTTATGTCGACAATTGACTTAAAGTCGGGCTATTGGCAGATAAAAGTTTCTGAAGAAGATAGAAAGAAAACAGCATTTACTACGCCTTTTGGAATTTTCGATTTCAATAGAATGCCATTTGGTCTTAAAAATGCGCCGTCAACCTTTCAAAGATTTATAGAGAAATTTAGATCTGGCCTTCCACAAATAATTTTACTGGCATACCTTGATGATATAATTATTTGCTCTAGCAGTTTTCAAAACCACATTGCTGATCTAAGGGAAACCTTTGAAAGAATAGAACAGTTTAAAATTCAGTTAAACAGAGAAAAATGGCATTTCTGTAAGCCAGAAGTAAAATATCTTGGTCATTTATTAACCCAAAATGGAATTAAGCCAGATCCCGAAAAAACAGCAGCTATTATTCAAAGGCCATATCCTAAAAGTCTCAAGCAACTTATATCGTTCTTACAAACTTGTTCATGGTATCGTCGTTTCATACCGAATTTTGCACAAATTTCAAAACCTTTATCTACATTAACGAAGAAATATGTAAAATGGAAGTGGACTGCTGAAGAAAATGTCGCATTTGAAAAACTAAAAAGTCTTTTATCATCTTCACCTGTATTACATCAAATAGATGAGACAAAAGCATTTATAATAAAAACAGATGCCAGCAATTATGCACTTGGGGCTGTGTTACTCCAGGGGGAGAAAGAAGAACACCCAGTTGAATATGCTAGTAGACTATTACTTCCTGCAGAAAGGAATTACTCAACAACAGAACGTTTGGGCAATAAAAAAATTTCGAGGTTATATAGAAGGTTCCGAGATTTCTGTTTTAACGGATCATCAACCTCTGAAATGGCTTTTTAGCCTTAAATCACCAACTGGTCGCTTAGCTCGGTGGGCTCTGCAACTGCAGCATTACAATTTACATTTCGAGTATACACCAGGAAGAAAAAACGTTGTAGCAGACAAGTTATCACGACCACCATGTTTTATTCACACAGATGTTTCGTGTGAATGTTGCCTTATTTCAATAGATTTTCCACGTCAAGGCTCTGCAGACATAAGGAAGGCTCAACTCGAAGACGAATATATAAAAAAAATAATAAACGCATTTGAAACAAATGACGATAACATAACAATTTATACAAACCGTGGTTATTTATTAATCGATGGTATTTTATACCGATATTGTTCTAATCAAGATACAGAAAATGGTCAATTAGTAGTTCCGAAGTCAATGGTACAACTGTTTTGAAAAGATTACACGATGATCCATTGGCTGGTCACTATGGTATAGAAAGAACTACAAATCGTATTACTCCCCATTACTACTGGCCCGGTATGAGAGCTGAAATAGTTGAATATGTGAAAAGCTGTGAAAAATGTCAAAAATATAAAATAACAAACTTGAAACCAGCTGGGTTATATCGTACTGTATCAAGTAATCAAAGATTCGAGGTAATATCTATAGATCTAGTTGGACCGTTGCCGCGTACAAAAGAAAATCATCAGTGGATATTAGTTATCGAAGATATTTGTAGTAGATGGGTGGAGCTATTTCCTATGAAGCAAGCAACAGCAGAAAATTGTTCTATCATAATACCAAGGCGAATACACTCAGATAATGGTTGCCAATTTATATCGGCTGTGATGCAAAAACTTACATATTGTTTGGGTATTATACATACATTTACTCCGGTATATCACCCTCAGGCGAATCCAGTAGAGAGGAAGAACCGTGATTTAAAAACACAATTAGCGATATGTGTAGGGAGGGATCACACATCATGGAGTATAAAATTGCCTATGATACGCTTTGCAATGAATACATCTAAATGTGGAAGTACAGGATATTCTGCAGCGTATTTGACATTTGGACGCGAGTTACGAAGTCCCTTAGAGGCACATCACGACTTAAAATCAATAATTATTTCTGAAAATTTCATACCACAAATTACACCACATTTAATGAATCTTGCAAATACTTTACAGAATGCTCGAGAAGAAGAGGAAAAACAACAAGAGAAGAATGAAAATTACGTAAATGACAAACGACGGCGTCCAGATGATTTTAAAGTTGGAGACAAAGTTCTTGTGAATAATTTCTAAAATAATTTGATCTAGTTACCTTATAAATGAATACACTCATTTTTGAAAACTGTATAAAAGGCGATACATATTTTTACTAATTGTCATTATTCTTTGTTTTTTTAAATTAAATTAATAAAATTGTATAAAAAATAAATAAAAAAATAACTTATTTCTTTGAAGGCGAATAAGATTTCTATCTATTCAAGCCTCAAGCAAATTAAACAAAATATATGTAGAAGAGAATTGAGGTCAGCTAGGACATTAAAGTCTGGTTTGAACCCTAACTCTTATATACATAAGTCTCATCTCTACACTTGTAATTTCTTGAGTTTTACCAAGTTTTCATCGGCAGTAGCTGCAAGCAGTATGTGTCTATGGGCCCCTTAATATAATTTCAATTTCAGTTCAATTTCAATTTCAGTTTATTATTCAACTTTAGGTAACTGAGCCCAATGGGCCATAACTAGTTAACAAATTGTCTACATAATATAATACTACATATAACAAAACTTTATAATAATATATTCGGTGAAAATCTTAAAAACTAATGTAGACTATTATAATAAATGTAACATACATATGTAAAGAATATTTATCAATATATCAATCAACGTATTGTATGGTAACAAAGTATAACTGTCAGTTTATGGGAGCCATTTAAAAATTCTCGCTTGTCTATTTATATTGAAAACAAAAACAAACCACTCAAAATTTTGTTTTTGTTTTCAATATAAATAGACAAGCGAGAATTTTTAGATGGCTTCCATAAACTGGCAGTAAGACATATGTATATGTATGTATGTACGAATTTCATATATCAATTTGCAACTATAAGTTATTGTGTTCAAGATATAATAGAACTTTACTTTTATAAGTTTAATGTGAAGAAACAAAAGATTTAAGGCTGTCAGGCAGATTATTAAAAATTCTTGCAACTCTAGTATGAAATGATTGTTCCAAAATTGAAATTAGCCTTGGAATTTGTATTTGACGATTTCGTTGAGACCGACTGAAGGTAAAAAATGAAATTATATGCAATATTTTCCCATCCTTGTATGTTTTATAAAAAATAGTAATAGTCTTAATTTCAAGTAGTTCAAGAATGAACATCCTAAAAACCTACATACATAATTCGACATATGAGTGCGCCTTCTAAGACTAAACAGAAAACGAACAACTCTATTAAATAATTTCGTAAGTTTGCTAATGTTGTAACCCAAAGTGGGACTATAAACTTCAACTCCATACAAAAATATGGGCATAATCAAAGTGTGAACAAGCTTTATTTTTACCTTCACGGGCAGTATAAGATTTACATTCAGGGCAATTATGAATAAAACTACCAGGGAAATTTTCCAATTAGAATTTTTTGTTTTCCCTATCACTTGCCATTAGTTGGAATTGTTCCCTGGGAAAATTTTCCCTGGGAGTTTTATTCATAATTGCCCTGATTATTAATTTGTCGAAGTGCAAAATTAATCTTGGATGCTACAGAATTAATATGTCTTTCAAAATTAAGCCTATTATCCAACCATACACCAAGACATTTGATCTGGTTAGCAAACTGAATATCAGTATCATCAATCTTTATGGCCAAATTAGTTTTTGGGGGCCCAAAGAGCATTGCTTTAGTTTTAGCGGTATTTATAAATAATTTATTCTCGCTCATTCAACGAAAAATAGTTTCGATACTATAATCAATTGTGTTTTGCATGACGTCCAAGAACTGTTTTTCACCACAAAAAAGAACAAATAAATCATCTGCAAAAGCAAATGGAATACAAGACGATATAAATTCAAAATTGGAGAAAAGATCGTTAATAAAGATGTTAAATAATATAGGTCCTTGTGGAACACCACTCGTGACGGGTAAAAGCCCTGATACTTTATCTCCAATTGTGACGTATTGATATCTATTATTAAGGTATGTATATATAAAAGATTGCAAGAAGATGACGAAAGACCAAGATTTCGATGCAATTTTGAAATTAAAATTCCATAATCTATTTTATGAAAGGCTTCGGTAAGATCCAAAGATAAAAGAACATTTAGGTGACATTTACTCAAAGATTGCCTTATAGTTTCAGTCATTCCCAACAAAAGAGAAGTTGTATTTCTACCACATCTAAACCCATACTGTGCATCAGTAAAAAAGAGACATCTTCAACATGAGCTGATCCTTCAGTAGAATTTCTACCATTTTCGAAATAACAGGTAGAACAGAAATCGGACGTAAGTTATCAATCTCATTAGATTCGCCAACTTTTTTTATGGGAACCACCTTACCAACTTTCCAACCTAAAGGAAAGGTAGATGTAGTAATAATACTATTAACAAGATGTAAAATATAAATCCCTATATATGGAAATACTAGTTTTAAAAAATTAAGCGAAAGTCCATCACAACCAACAGCATTAGACTTTATTGATTGTAAAGCAATGTTAATATCATTAAGATTCACGGCACGAAAAGAAAATCGTCCATCATTTGAAAAATTAAATATATTTGCATTAAATGCAGAATTACTTTGGTTTGAAGAAAAATAGTCATTTAAAGCATTCACATCAACATCATCAACGCATGAATTATTATTACTCAAACCATGTGACCTAAGCTTGTTCCAAAGTTGCTTTGAGTTATTGTTATTTAAAAACTCGGCATGTGCTTTTCGCTTCGCATTTCTAATAACAGTTTTTGCATGATTTCTAAGGCGACAGAAGTTACTCCAGTTTTGATTTGTTTTATCGCGTAGAAATAAACGATAAGAAGCATTTCTTATTGATAGTATATTAGATATTTCTTGAGTATTAAACCAGGAATTATCAAAAAACTTAGAGACTTTACGTCGTCTAAGTGGTACTGCACGATGCATTGCACATAAATAAGAAAACATCAAACTGGCCTGCTCATTGACATCAGCGGTACAAAATATTCTATTGAAATCACAAGAATTAAGAATATGACTTAGGAGTTGAAAGTCGACAGCATTATAATCATAATATTCAAAAAACTCCTCAACTTTCGGTACAATAATATCAAGAGAGATGTATATAAAAGAATGGCGCGTAGTACCAGGAATTTGAAGTTGACCCTATACCAGTGTATTCATAGAGGGAGACAATAAAAAGTAATCAATTAATGATGTAGAACCATATCTAACACTCAGATGAGTAGCAAAGAGTTATGGTGACACCTTATATTAAGCCTGGAACACATATCTCTGACAGAAGCTGATTTCATATTGTCAAACATATTGTTATTAAAATCGCCACATATTATAATGTCATTATACCTAGTCGTAAAATCAGTAATACTATTCTCGAGAACTTCCAAGTCACCATGAGGGAGATAAACTACACCTATAAGAATTTTTCAGCCTGAGATCTGTATTTCAATAAATAAAGATTCAAAAGCTAAAAAGAAGAAATAAACATAAATTTTTCGTATTTCTGCATTGGAAATATGTTTTAGGCAATACCTGCCCTATGAATGTGAAAATTTTGTGAAAAAAAATTGCCACACGTGTTCTCCGCCTAAACAAGCAAAAAAAAATTAAATTATTCTGCCGAGGTTATTGCTTGTTCTCAGCAATTAAATTGCTACGTGAAGACCTAGTGTTAGGAAATTAGTTGATTTTTTTTTTAAATAGGGAAAACAAAAGATTATAATTGGAAAAGGGAGAAATTTCACGAGGAATTTTATTCATGATAGCCCTGAATGTGAATAGGCACTTTGAGGGCAATTATGAATAAAATTCCGCGAGAAATTTTTCCCGGGGAACGAACGATTCCAACTGACAAGTAATGGAGAAAATAAATATTCTAATTGGAAAAGGGAGAAACATCTGTACGCTAGGGGGTAAAAATCTTTTTCACAATACAATCACAAATTTTGAGTAAGATCGTCATCACACCGCATTATGAAGTATGAGTGTATTAGTGTTTGAAAGAAGCAACACAAACTTATTTAAAATATTGTAAATACACAGGAATTTGCTGGTTTTTGTTTGTTTTATTTAACTTGATAATTGCTTTATTTTAATTGCAATGCGTACACACCAACAAGAACAGCAACAACTAAACGATGAACAACAGGAATTAAAAAGTAAAAGTAAAGGCATTTACCATAGATGGGCACTTTGCAGTACTACTAAAATTTCAGTAAAAATAAGTTTTTAACCAGTAAATTTTTACTGATTACTCAAATTTGTTCTACAATTTTTATAAAGTGCCTTAATGATTTATTATATGATGAGGTGCATTGAATTTTCAGTAATCAGTAATGCCCGTATTCATAATGAAATTCTACCAAGTGGCTAGATTTTTTTCATACAAAAATTAAAAAATTTGAATAAGAAAAACTTTGCCACTTGCTACAATTTTATTATGAATACGCCTTACGATTTTACTGGTAATGCAAATTAAATTTCATTATCAGTAAAAATTTACTGAATTTTTTCAGTAATCAGTAAATTTATTGCTTACTGCTGTCATGAATGTATGTATGTCAATAAATATTTTGCTATGATTCACTTTTCTTTAATAAGTGAAGAGCATTAACACTTGATTTACTGAAATAAAAAAAAGAAACTCAAGACAGCTAGAATTACTGAATTCAAATATTTAACATTCTTAAAGTTCATTACCACCATACATTGTTTAATTCAAAACATTATGAAATTACTAACATTTCAGTAGATCGGGTTACTGTCAATATTCTTCAGTGACCCACATATATTCTTTGAATAATAAAGCATGACAAATTAATGACGCTTCACTTTCCTAGCATAAGTATAATATAAATAAGTTTACAGTCTTTAAAATAAGAACATTAAGAACAGAATAATTAAACAAGTGAATAGATTGTGAACATTGGAATTAAATAATAAATATTGGAAAATAAATAAAGAACATTTTTATATAAATTCGTTACATGGCGACCGTGACCACGGAAAAGTTGTAAAAAAAAAAGTGTTTTGTGCTATCGATTGTCCACCTGTCGGAAAGTGTCCTTTCATCAAATCCACTACCTAAAATTACTAAATTAAATTCTTTATATAAAATAAAAAAATTAAATAAAAAATTAAATTAAAAATGACATGGTGGAAAAAAATTTTAAGCGCAATTCCAATACTTATTGCTGGATACGAAGTAGGCAAAACTACAGAAGAAAATAACAAGAAGGAACTAGTACATATATTAAGGAATAACATACCGATAGAAAATGAACAAAGCGGAAACGATATGATGATCTACATTACAATTTTGTCAACATTAATCCTGGTAGATGTTATTTTCCTGACAAAATTATTATTGGCAAATAGAACAGTACAGGCAGCAGCCAACAGCATTTAATTTAACTTCAATAATAATCAACTACACAATAATCATCTACAACGTCATCCCTCAGCCAGATGAAGTACAGATACCAGATGCAGTACAACACCCACTACAACATGCAACATATATAATCAACGATGAATATCCAGGCAATATGTATGTATAAAATAAATTATTTTTTTTTTTGTAATTCAAACAATTTATAATAACAGTTTAGAAAATTAAGCAATTTGAACAGTAAAAAAACAAAAAAAAAATTGTTTATATGATTATTCGATTAAAATATTAAAAAACACATATTCACATATGCACTTTAGTACGCCCTTATTTATTCACAAATTAATACTATTTTACTACCTTGTGTTCTGTGACTTTACCCTCTGTCTCAATTATGGTTAAATTGCCAATCCCAACTGGGAGGAATTGGTACGAAAATTTAACAGCTTTAAAGTAGAATTCGATAAAAGCTTCAAATGTATAAGCAAATCCCAAAAACCAGGTTCGTATCCTATCGCTGCCGCAGCTATTAAACAACATTTTTACGTTGACGATTTATTATGGTGTACAACAGATGTAAAGCAAGCTATTGAACTAAAAGATCAAATTTGCCACATATTTTCATGTTCTGGTTTACATTTACGCAAATGGGCGTCAAATTCATCACAATTTTTGGACACAATTGATGTTAAGGATAGAGAATCGAATATCGTGAAATTGGTGGATGAGTCCGCAACCGTGAACACTCTGGGACTGTTATGGGACACTGAAAATGACGATTTTAAGTATAAGGTAAATATTGCTGACGTACCCAACCAGATGACAAAACGCATGATTCTCTCAGATATAGCTCATATATATGATCCAATGGGGTGGCTTTCCCCAATTATTGTTTATATGAAAATTTATATGCAGAAATTATGGTTGGATGGTCAGGGATGGGATGACCTGTTGCCCGTACACCTATACAATCAATGGATACAATTTTATACTCGAATTAATGAGATTTCAGAATTACAAATACCAAGATGGCTAGACTTTGAAAATTAAACTGAGGTTGAATTACATGGATTTTCAGATTCATCCGAATTGGCCTACGCGGCGGCTGTATACCTCAGGGTAAAAGGATCGGACGGCACAATTCTCAATTATGTGCAGCCACACTAATGGTTAAATTAATGTCAAAGGTCAAGCATGCATTCAATATACAAAACGTTTCGGTGTATGGCTGGACGGATTCGACAGTAGTCCTCCATTGGATTTCCCATCATCCTCGCAGATGGAAAAGTTTTATTGCAAACAGAACATCCAAGATAATTAACGAAATTCCTTCTCAGTTTTGGCGCCATATTCCATCTCAACAGAATCCAGCGGACGTGGCCACACGAGGTATGCCGTCAGATATAATTGGCAATAACTTGTGGTGGCATGTAGGTATTCTAATTTTGGAAAATTAATTCGCATAGTTGCTTTAATTTTTCGATTTACTAATAATTGCAAAAGTAAACATTCAAAATCAACCGGTATTTTGAAATCAGCAGAAATAGAGAACGCCCATAGAGCGGTGGTGAGAAAATCTCAAATGTCATCATTTTCATCCGAAATTACGCTACTTTCAGCGGGTAAGCAGCAATTACCCTCAAAAAACAAATTGTCATCACTTACCCCATTTATAGACATCCAAGGAATTATGAGGGTTGGAGGTCGAATAGTGAATTCCAATGTTACCTTTGATCAAAAACACCCAGTAATCTTGGACAGGAATCACAATTTAACGAAATTAATAGTGAATCATTACCACATTAAACATATGCATGCTGGCCAAAGACAACTGCAATATATTCTTGGGTTAAAATATTGGATTCCTGCTGTGATTTACGTAATTTAACAATGCATTTATAAATGTGTTCCATGGAATCTGGGTACGTATTCATTAACACTGGAATAGACTATGCGGGGCCTATACAAATACGATCTTGGAAGGGCCGTGGCTCAAAACTATACAAGTGTTGGTTGGCAGTTTTCGTGTGTCTAGTGTCCAAAGCCGTACACATCGAACTAGTCACAGAATTATCTACGTTTGCATTTATTGCCGCACTAAGAAGATTTGTTGCCAGACGAGGAAAGCCAAAACATATTTACAGTGATAATGGTACTAATTTTGTGGGCTGCAACCAGTATTTGAAAGAGTTGTACCATTTTCTCAATTCGACACAAACACAAAATGGCATCATTGACGAATTAAATCAGCATCATATTGAATGGCATTTTTCACCACCATCTGGACCACATTTTGGCGGTATCTGGGAGGCCGGAGTGAAGTTCATTAAATACCACCTACGCCGAGTTTTAAAGGACGTCACCACAACATATGAAGAGATGTATACAGTGTTATGCCAAATTGAAGAATGTTTGAATTCTCGCCCGCTTTGTTGCCGTTTCGAAGAAGATATAGACCCATTGACACCCGGACATTGTATCATAATGCGTGCTATGTCGGCGATACCATGCGAAGATTTCACAAATGTTAAAGAGAACACACTCAATCGTTGGCAATATCTTCCGAGATTGGTTCATCAGTTTTGGAAGAAGTGGTCCCTGGAATATATCTCACAATTGCAACAACGTCCTAAATGGAAACAAAAGTTAGAAAATATTCACATCGGAGATGTAGTTATCATTAAGATGGATAACGTTCCACCAACTCAGTGGCCCATGGGCAGGATAGCACAGCTACATCCTGGAGCTGATGGGTTTGTGCGAATCGTCTCAGTGACTACAGCAAAGGGAACCTTGAAAAGACCAATCATAAAACTATGCCCACTGTTTGTTGATGATTGAAAGCGGAGCTTTCAAGGTTGGTCGGAATGTTCGGAGATCTTGAGTTGCAAATTGAACTGATTGACATCACTGGTTTTCGTATTACATTATACATAATTTTTCTGGTTTTTTTTTATCAATCTGGCATCACCAGTTTTTTGTTCTTTTTACTAGACATTTTTTTTTTCTTGATTAATTTAGATACAGACCATTAATTTTTATGTTACAAATAAATTTATTGAATTAAATAAAAACAAGGACATCAGTACACATTTATTTTCATTACAGGTGAAACAATTAACGTTTTGAAAGTCACAACTCGTTTACAGACAAGAAATCAAGATACTAATGAAATACATGATAACAGAAATTCAGATAAAGTAAAACAACAACGTATATATGAAGCAATACACGCTAATGAATCAAAGAAAATTACCCGTTTAACTTTTTCCCAAATAGGTGATACACTTAGATGTACCCTAAGGAAGGGCAAACAAATTTTAACGGACTTCGCGATGGATGATTATATTGCTAATGGAAAGATTGATCTAAATCAATTCTTACCAATGCTTGAAATAATAGCAAGCAATCTAAACATTCCAAAGCTATAGCTGTCGTTGAATGAAATAATTTTTAAAGAAACTCGAGTAAATGAATTTAAAGAATGCGCAAATAATAAATTGAAAAAACTAATTGTAATATTGACACCCCAAGTAACAATTATAAACAATGAAAAAGAAAAAAAATTTACATTCTTACAAAATTCCATGATGATCCCCTGTCTGGTGGCCACCCAGGGATCACAAGATTATTAAACAAACTGAGAAGACATTATTACTGGAAAAATATGTCCAGGGAAGTAACTAAATATGTAAAAAACTCGCGACCTTAGGACAAGGTTCTAACTTACATTTATTTCAAAAATGAGTTATATATCGCATCGCTCTAAAGCGGCTACGCTCTTTCGATTGGCGTTCTCAGTTTTTTCTATCTCTTACAGTTTCTGAGATATTCAATACAAGTAGGTTCTAACTACGCGTTTTTGGTTTGAGATTCAGTTAACATGGTTCTAACAGACTGATAGAACCTTGTTAACCGAGAAAGCCTATATTATTTTGCAGATAGAACCATGGGGAAACTTTAATTGCAAATAGAACCATGTTGCTCAGATTCAAAATTGTATATTGTACAAATAGAACCAACTGGAATGTGAAATATATGTTTTAAGCAGAGCTCGCAAAATATGTTCAACCAAATGTTTATGTGCTGTCCTGTCCTGTCCTGTCGTTTATATCTAAGATATTCGAATTTAAGTTCCTTTTATGTCTAATCATAATATTGGTTAACTTAATTTACTAAAAACAATAATATTTATGAATTTAAAAATGTGACTAGGTCTGATTTTTTTAATTAATAGGAAAACTATTTATTTTAAACACCTTTTTTAAAAATACAAAATAAAACCATAAAATTTATTTAAAAAATATTGACACTCCTATTTAATTATCCTTATGTTTATTACTTTTTTTTTAGCATTTATAATTAGACACATGGTTCTATCTGCAAAAAAATATTTCTTACCATCACACAAAGTTCTATTAGGTACTTAGAACCATATTGTCCTACATTCATGTGCCTCATCGTTGAGCATCAGAGTTCTATCTGTTTTTTGAGACTCAAATTGTGGCAAAACTAATATAGTAGCTTGGATATTTTTAAAAACATAATAATATTTCAGGTCTAAGTTCAAATTTTTCAAAAACAGTTTTTAAGTTAAGTGGAAATGGACTAAGTAAAACGATTAACAATATTCAACCTTAGTTCCCTCAAAAGTAGTGTTGGTGCAAATAGAACCTTTATGTCCTAAGGTCGCGAACTGTGTATCATGTCAACTAAATAAGTCACGTCCCAAACAAAAAGAAAATTTAACAATTACACCAACACCAGCCAAACGCTTTGATATAGTTATTGTAGACACAATTGGTCCATTCGTTAAATCAAATTTTGGAAATGAGTATGCAGTAACTATGATTTGTGACCTATCGAAATACTTAATAGCCGTACCCATACAAGACAAATCAGCAAAAACTGTTGCAAAGGCAATATTCATGAATTGTATATTAAAATTTGGACCTATGAAAACTTTACTTACAGACATGGGCGCGGAATATAAGAATCAAGTACTATCTGAATTATGCAAACTACTTAACATAAACCAACTACATTCAACGGCATATCATCACGAAACTCTGGGTACGATCGAACGTTCTCATAGAACATTTAACGAGTACCTACGAGCATATTTAGCCCCAAAAAAACTGGGACGAATGGGTTCCATACTTTGAATTTTGTTATAATACCACCCCTTCCTCTACCCATGGTTATTGCCATTTTGAGCTAATCTTCGGCAAAGCGCCTACGCCGCTCAACTTTCTAATGAAGGGAGGGATAGACCCACTATACAACATTGAACCATACAGCAAAGAAGTAAGGCACAGAATGCAAGTAGCACATGAAAGAACGAAGGCACTACTTAAGATAAATAAAGCAAAACAAAAACAAATTTATGATAAAAATACCAGCCCACAAAATTTTGAAAAAAATTACGGCTTAAATCTAGTTTAGGGGCACCTCCCAAAAATGAAAAAAAAAGTATCCTATCCTATAGTAAATTGAAAAATAATAAATAAAAATTAAATAAAAATATTGGCGGCGAGGCTTAGTTTCCGAGTTATGCCTCTGAAATTCTAGTACAATATTGTGATTATACGGTGTTTTTTAACGAATATGACCAATATTGGTATTTCAAAAATTAAAAAAAGGTATGCAATCCTATAGAAAATTCAAAAAACAACTTTGCTATCCAGAAAATCATTACTAGGCTGCGCCGTCTCGGGAAACACCATGGTGGAGAAAATCCTTAAGCCCAGCCGAAGGCCGGCAATGCAGAAAAATGTTATTAAGCAGGAAAACTTTGCAATGCAGAAAATCATTACTAGGCTGCGCCGTCTCGGCAAACACCATGGTGGAGAAAATCGTTAATCCCGGCCGAAGGCCGGCAGTGCAGGAACACGTTATTGGGCAAGAAAACTTTGCAAGGCAGAAAATCATTACTAGGCTGCGTCGTCTCGGGAAAAACCATGGTGTAGAAAATCCTTAAGCCCGGCCGAAGGCCGGCAATTCCGAAAAATGTTAAGCAGAAAAACTGCAATACAGAAAATCATTACTAGGCTGCGCCGTCTCGGGAAACACCATGGTGGAGAAAATCCTTAAGCCCGGCCGAAGGCCGGCAGTGCAGGAACACGTTATAGGACAAGAAAACTTTGCAAGGCAGAAAATCGGCAATGCAGAAAAATGTTATTAACCAGGAAAACTTTGCAATCTAGAAAATCATTACTAGGCTGCGCCGTCTCGGGAAACACCATGGTGGAGAAAATCGTTAAGCCCGGTCGAAGGCCGGCAGTGCAGGAACACATTATTGGGCAAGAAAACTTTGCAAGGCAGAAAATCATTACTAGGCTACGCCGTCTCAGGAAACGCCATGGTGGTAAGAATCTTAAAGCCCGGCCGAAGGCAAATTTTTTTTTAATTTTTGGAATACCAATATTGGTCATATTCGTTGAAAAACACCGCATAATCAAAATATTGTACTAGAATTTCAGAGGCCCATAACTCGGAAACTAAGCCTCGCCGCCAATATTTTTATTTAATTTTTTTTTTCTTATTTTTCAATTTACTATAGGATAAGATACTTTTTTTTAATTTTGGGGAGGTGCCTCTAAACTAGATTTGTTCCATTCTTTGAATAATAAAGCATGACAAATTAATGACGCTTCACTATCCTAGCATAAGTATAATATAAATAAGTTTACATTCTTTAAAATAAGAACAGAATAATTAAACAAGTGAATAGATTGTGAACATTGGAATTAACACGTGCCTTTGTTCAGCTCAATGAGATTAACTTCAATTTACAAAAAATTTCTCAATCTTTTATTGAATTCGGCACTGAGAAATCTGAGTTTAAACTCCTACTTTTTAGTGTAATAAAATAACTGTTATAATTTAGAATTTAGCTGTGATTTATAAACTGTAAGTTAATTTTGTATATATGTAGGTTTTACACATACTCTATTGTTAATTTAGATATCTGTGGACTTTTGACAAAACAACCTCTTTCAAAAACTGCAATTTTACAGGAGAACGAAAAAACTGATAAAATATCTAGTAACATTGATTTTGAAATATTGGGTGAAAAAGTGAATGTGTAGTATTAAATGTAAATACTAAATTGAAGTGAAGATTTGAATAATTCTATTCTAATGCCAAAAGATTTTCAGAAAAATTAAGACTAAAAAGATAGGATGTTTTGTCGAAATTGTTTTCAACAAAAAAAAAATAACTTACATTACACAAGTTGTTTTGTTAAAATGGTTTTAAACAAAACGTGATTCATATTTTGCGCTTGTCTCAAGCCAAGTTACATATTTTCTAAATTTCAGTTTTGATAAAACAACTTCTTTGAAGAGAAGTTGTTTTGTTAAAACAAAATGTATATATGCAAAAAAATATTAAATACAATTTAGATGTTTTGTCAAAAGGATATAACAATTTTATTTCTTGCATTTTAGAAAATTTTTAAACTCTTTCAGATAAGATATTTTATCAAATATTTTTTCCAAATATAATGAAAGAAGTTGATTTGCCAAGAACTGTAGATTTTTAACCAAATGACGTAGAAATGCAAGGATCACACAAAAAGAACCGTCTTGTAAATTTATATTTAATATAAAAATCTTGCAAAAATGTCTTATTTCGAGAGAAGTTGTTTTGTCAAAAGCCCACAGATATTTATACAATATAATTATAGGTATTCTGTTGTCTTAGTCTGTAAGGATTTTTTGTCCATAGACTGAAATAAATAAATAATAAATATTGGAAAATAAATAAAGAACATTTTTAAATAAATTCATTACACTGCAATTTTTAATGCTGTAAATATATACTGCAGTGTGCCCATTTATTAACCAAATAAGTTAAATAAAACAAACAATAACCAACAAATTCCTATGTATTTACAATATTGAGAGTTTTGATACTTTTAATCCATTTCGGTTAGAAAATACCAGTGCCTCGTTTCTGTAAGGAATGTGAGAACTTTTCGAATCGAATAAATTGTTATCATCCTGTGAAAAACAGGGTAAGTAAGAAAAAAACTGTATTTGTTGATATTTTTTCCAAGTTTATATAAATTTTAATCAGAATTAATTTCTTAATCAGGCTTGAGTTCAGTAATTTCAATTCTTATTGAATGAAATATTTTTATTAATTAATGTGAGTATCTAAAGAGAAGAAAAATTAAACTAGACTTTATTAGCTGGTAGAAATACCGATATTTTTCTGTGCAGCCACGCACTTCATCAGCACCCATGTCTATCTACTGGGGTAGAGATTATTATTAACATCAGCTATTTAACTTAAATTTCTATGAAATGGAATATGGGAATTGATTGTGTATACAATTATTGATTTACCTTTGGCAAACACATTTGTAAGTATCACTATTCATTTTCTGTTTTTCCATATTCTATTTAGGTTAGCACGAAGTTATATCACTCTACCTATGTATGTTTAACTATTCTTACTTATCTTTTACGATCATCACATTAATTATTTTTACTTATTAGATGCACCATCGGTACATACATATAAGTATTATTGTAGTGGCTTTATGTTACTTTGTTTTTGCTTTCTACAGTTGACTTCGCTTTTCAGCATTCTGAAGCAGTGATAACCAAGTGAACAGTGATCGCTAAGTAACATATTTTTGTCACGTGCCCATGATGAATTAAATGAGACATTTTTAGATTTAATTGAACTGTAGTGAATTTTAAT
Organism: Tachina lurida; assembly: GCA_944452675.1. Taxonomy (NCBI): domain Eukaryota; kingdom Metazoa; phylum Arthropoda; class Insecta; order Diptera; family Tachinidae; genus Tachina; species Tachina lurida. The sequence continues at coordinate 103,318,485 of OX101752.1, forward strand.
CAGAAATAATTTCTTAATCAGGCTTGAGTTCAGTAATTTCAATTCTTATTGAATGAAATATTTTTATTAATTAATGTGAGTATCTAAAGAAGAGAAGAAAAATTAAACTAGACTTTATTAGCTGGGGGAAATACCGATATTTTTCTGTGCAGCCACGCACTTCAATTCTCATATTCCATTTCATAGAAATTTAAGTTAAATAGCTGATTTTAATAATAATCTCTACCCCAGTAGATAGACATGGGTGCTGATGAAGTGCGTGGCTGCACAGAAAAATATCGGTATTTCCCCCAGCTAATAAAGTCTAGTTTAATTTTTCTTCTCTTCTTTAGATACTCACATTAATTAATAAAAATATTTCATTCAATAAGAATTGAAATTACTGAACTCAAGCCTGATTAAGAAATTAATTCTGATTAAAATTCACTACAGTTCAACTAAATCTAAAAATGTCTCGTTTATATAAATTTTTATGTGAGTAACCCTGTGTAAAATAGGAAAACCAATATAATTATTTAATTTTTCTCGATGCGAGAACTTCTCACAAGTTACTGAAATAGGGTACAGTATCCAGAATACCGATTACGTCTATACCGGTACGTACCGGTGTACCGATTCCCGCCAAAAATAAAGGCCCCTATTATGATTTACAACAAAATTGATAGTTGTTGTAATTGCCAAATTTTTATTATGTATTACAACTTCTTTCACCATGAGACAACTGCTTTTTATTAGTTGTATTTTGGTTTATTATTCCAGAAGCCAACAAATCCCATTTATCAGCCAATATTATTGCTATGTTTATAAAACATAGAATCTCAAGAAAAAATAGCAAGGCCAAAACTAAAAATATTACAAATGTTTTGTAGTGGATACTATGGTTTCAAAAAAAACAAAGCATAGATAAGAGCCTTTGTTTTTCGAGCATTGTTTCGAAGACAACTAAAATTAGTTGTAGAATATCGAAAAAAGTTGTTTTAAAGCAAAAAATATATTTCAATTAACTTCATTTCTTTGGTGTTGGTTTTGTTTACATACTTCACCGTAATAAATAAGGTTGGTAGAGAAAAAACTTCTAAACTTTTAAATTTGAATTTAAAGATTCCTCTCTTGAGGTGAAGAAAAGTACCTGCTTTAACTTTTTTAATGTTAATTGTACAAGAAAATTGTTTTCTTTGTTTTTAAGTGGGCTACAAGAATATTGTTTTCTTTGAATTAAAATATTCAAATGTTCATTTCGTCTGAATTTGGAGAGTAGAAATAGGAATATTCGGACATCACAAAGTACATACATACATGCATAATTTATCCGTATAGACCAAGGCCTATTTATCAGGTCAACGCAACTCTACAAAAACACAGCAATACAAAAAACAACTTTATGTTTAAGTTGTCAGAAACACACACAAACATGAACTAAAGTATATGGTGCAAATAACTTTTGACAGCTCAAACAAGAAAACAAACCATAAAAACAAAAATCATCGTGAGAGTTGCGTTGACCTGATAAATAGGCCTTGGTATAGACAAAACTTTATTTTTATAATTTTTTTTTTTTTTGAGTTTTAGAAAAAAATGGCGTAGCATATATGCTAACAAATTGCCAGGGTATACATCTTAACGTAGTCGTCAAATCTCAATAGGTACTACAATCCCAAAATAAGCACTTGAAAGCGGTTAACAACCAACGGTATGAAACGGTAACACGGTACCGTAAACAGACGCCAGTCACCAATCGCAATCAATATCCTTGTTCAAAGTCAAATCCTTCTGCGTCCAAAAATTTTTCTCTTTTATTGAGTTTTAAATGGTCTCCACCAGGGTATATTCTTTTTTAAGTCAAATCCTTCTGCGCTCAAAAATTTTTCTCTTTTATTGAGTTTTAAATGGTCTCCACCAGGGTATATTCTTCTTCAATGTCAAATTTTAATAAAATCTTTCCAATATTATGTGTTTTAAATGGTGCTCCACCAGGGTGTATTATTCTTCTTGTAGCGCCATACAAGCCATCAAAGTGTGGTTATAATATTCACAAATAACAGCGGTTGAACAAATCATCAAGTGTACAAAATCACGAACAGTTATACATATATACTCTTATATATATACATAACAAACAAAACGACTGCATATGCCAATGAAAAATTCCAGAAAGAACCGCAATCAATTACGGTTAATCGAGGAAAAAACATTAACAATGCGACAGCCGCAAAATTCTCGAAGGCAAGACAACAACTAAATGCCTGGCCGCATTTAAAAATAACTACGACGACGCGAAAAAGGTGTTCTCCCACCCAGAGCTAAATTACGACTGTGTATTATTTTGTTTAATTAACCAAAATGTCTACTTTTTATATGTAAAGTTTGAACTGCAGTTTCCTTGTTTCACTTTTTTAATAAATTATTTTTTAATAAAAGTATAAAAATATATACAGAAACAAATAAGTATGTATATGCTTTTATACATATGTATGTACATACATATCTGTGGGCTTTTGACAAAACAACTTCTCTCGAAATAAGACATTTTTGCAAGATTTTTATATTAAATATAAATTTTCAAGACGGTTCTTTTTGTGTGATCCTTGCATTTCTACGCCATTTGGTTAAAAATCTACAGTTCTTGGCAAATCAACTTCTTTCATTATATTTGGAAAAAATATTTTATAAAATATCTTATCTGAAAGAGTTTAAAAATTTTCTAAAATGCAAGAAATAAAATTGTTATATCCTTTTGACAAAACATCTAAATTGTATTTAATATTTTTTTGCATATATACATTTTGTTTTAACAAAACAACTTCTCTTCAAAGAAGTTGTTTTATCAAAACTGAAATTTAGAAAATATGTAACTTGGCTTGAGACAAGCGCAAAATATGAATCACGTTTTTGTTTAAAACCATTTTAACAAAACAACTTGTGTAATGTAACACAGGATTCACACGAAGACTTTTATGAAGTCTATTTTTCGACGTCATTTTTGGTTTGATAGCGAACGGGGTAGAGAAGAAAGAGGGGTAGAAAAAACGACTCGATTTCTGTTTTCTATGGTTTTTTTCATATTTTTCTTTACACAAATTTGTGTTCCCGTTGTTACGTTTTATTATTAATATTCTCATATTGGTGTGTTCTTCGAAGGAAAATTTTATTAATAAAGTACCCTGTCGGAAATTCGGTTAACTTGAAACAAACTATTTCACAAATAGTACTGACTGACACTTGGATTACTTTCAATGTAATCAACTGACTATTTTAACATTGCGATGTCCTAGGCGGTAGTCAATTAGTCAATTGTCTCACTCTGCACTACTTTCAACTAACTTAAAGTTGACTTTTTTAAATCACCTGGTAGTCTGTAAATTAAAAAAATTTTTCCGGGGTTCGAACATGTATCATCACACGTTACTCAACGCGCCATCACTTGGCTAAGGTACCATCTAAAATAACAACAGCAAAATGTTAATATAAAACTGAAATGAGTTTCAAGGTAGCTGAGAATAAATTTGTTGGCTCTCATCAAATTTTATTACGTACTCAACTTAAGAATTACTTTTGGGTTTGTTCTGGACAGTGTTCGAAAATAAACATTATTTAATGTACTTTAATGTTCTGTAAGGTACAACCTCACACGCACAAGCGCTAATAATGTACGTATACCGAGTACATTAAAATTATAAGTACTTACAATCTTAGTTAACTTGTGCCCAACGAGAATCGTTATTTAACCTAATCAAAATGATGATGATCAACACTACGTTTTGTAATGTTAAGGTCATTATTATTGATGTACATTTAATGCATGTAGGTTACACTCAAAAAAGTTTTACAATAACTGAATATACAAGAAGTTTCTGTTAACTAAAATTAAAGTAAATCTTACAGGTAGGTAAATTTTTACCAAGGTATTTGTATGTAAAATCTTTTTTGTTTATTGTTTAATAAGCAAACCACAATATATTGATGATTTTCTGTGCACTCAATATAATAAATTATTTAGAAAAACAGTGGTAGACATGCCACACCTGCTTAAGTTGAAATTTTGAATACACAAATTAATACTTGTGCCCCAAATTAGAAAAAAAATATTTTGAAATAGACGATTTAAAATCAATACTTTTAATTATGTGCAGGTTGTTTTTAGCTATTGAAAATAAAATAAAAAAATCTTTTTTACTGAAATTTGAAATTAAAATAAATTGAAAATCATTCGGTTCGCATGAAAAAAAGCCTGTTGTAATCGGCAAATAAAAAAACACGTGCGCATGTAGCTTGGGCGTAATATTGACGTCACTATGAAGCTGCATATGCTACATACCACGTAGTTATGTCAAAATAATAAACATAGCTGAGAATCTATTATTATTTAATGACTTTTTTGTTTGAGCAGATCTTCACATGTATTTACACATAAGTGCTGCCTACATTTGGATTTTGGCACAAAAATACTATTAAAATTTTACGCCGCTAATCCAACCAATGTGTTGGAAATTCTCCTGGCGTCATAAGTGTCTTTCTACATGTCGTGTATAATAGGTCGTGTTATAGAGCGGTTTTTAAATCAAAATAATATTGTTTGAAATTATGTTTAATTTGAATTTACTAACAGCATATTTTGAGTGTAAAATGTATCAAGAGCTGTTGTGTCCACACATACACTATCTTATTCTTTGTTAGTATATGTGCTTCGCGGGTGTATGGATAGGCTGTGAGCATCACTCATTATACTCGCTTTGCAATGTTGTCACCTTTTAAAATTTTAAACGCGAAAAAATATGAAGATACTTGTAGTGCTCAGTGCTCAGTGCTTTTTAAATTAGTTTTTAATTTTTTTTTCTTAAGAGCTCTAAACTAAAAATTTTAAATCAAATTTGTTTTGAGCATGCTTGTCATTTAAAAATTTAAATTGTGCATTTCAAGATGTTTTTTGTATTGTTAGAAAATTGATTCAAGGAATACGCGCTATATCAAACTCTGACTTTAATATTTAATTTAATTAATGTAAAAAGTGTTTTGTCTAACAAGAGATAATTATAATGTCATCAGCATTCCAAATAGAGTCGAATAGCGAAATTTGGTCTGTTATATACAATATATGGAATATGATTCAATTAATGCAATTGAGAGAGAATTGAGTCTTTATGGATTCAGTTGATATAAACCTATTTAGTAAAAATTGACATACAAGTTCTGTCTCATCCATATTAACATGTAGAAATAGAACGGGTTTTAAGCTCTATAAATTTTTTAAGGTTTACCACAATATTTTTGCACGCGTTTAACGCTTTCATATAACAAAGGTCTGAAACGATAAAATTGTTGTTGTGAAATCAATGAAATAACAAATAATAACGATTTTTATATAAATAGCAATGTAATGTATATAACTTTAAAGTTTAAAAAACTATGTTATGCTCAGGTGATCGGGTATGTTCTGTAAACCGAATCGTTTTCAAAACGAGAAATTTTCAAAAACGAGTAAATGTTTATTTGGTGCTTTACAAATTACTCGAAATGATGACATTCGAAATTAATTTGAATAAAATATTTGAATGTTAAAGTCAGTTGTTAATAAAACAAGTCACATTTGAAACAAAAGTACGCATTTAAAATGTCCGGCTCTAAATCTTTGACAGAAAAAGTGTTTATTTCATTATTATAAAACTTGATGTGTCATACATTCACCCACCAAATCATTTAATGATATATTAGTCGGTTCAGAAGTTAGCAAAAGTATACTACATATTTATGAAAAAATATTCAACATAAACTGTTATGTCTTAAAATAAAAAACTATTTTATTAGAAATGCTCTTGAAGCTGAACAATAAAATGAGTTATGTGTAGTTTTTGAGGCACTTCCGCTATACCTCTCAAATCTACAATTATTTAAGATTAATTTTACGAAATACTTATATAAAAACATTTACAGGTTTCAAAATAACACAGTTTTTTTGCTCTCCTGAAAAAAACCTGATTTTGTCGGAGAAACGATGATATCTACATCTCTTTAGTACTTTAAACTTATTTTTTACTTATTGTAATAGACATTTTTCTATTTTTTATAATATTTTTATATCAGTTTTTTTGTTAAATAAGTTCTTTTTTAAATAGGGACTGTGATATTTTTATGAAATGAAACCTTGTTATGTTCGATCTTTTTTATCTTTGCTATATACATGTTCCTTAATATTTGATTTTTTTTAATATATGAGTGGGTTTCATAAAAGTTAAACATAATGGGCCTGATAACGAGTATCGTATTTCGACTACGACTACGAAGATTTCGTAATAGACTAAAGAAAAAATCTTCCAATGTTCTTTAGTCTACTACAAAATCGTCGTAGCCGAAGTCGTAATACGACACTCGAAATAAGGCCCAATAACATTGAGTACATCTGTTTATATAAATTAAGTGCTTTTCATAGTTGCAGTGCTTTTCGAAATTTAAAAGTTGATAGCACTGTCCCAATTATATAAAATTGAGAGTATGACCACCGCCAGTGCTGTCGGATGTAACGATTTGTCTCTAAAATTGCCAAAAGCTTTGTTTTAAAATAATAATTTTGACGAGCCTTTTGTTCATTTATATATTTCAACTCATTTGCGATTATTTTAGCTAAACACACATATGCAATTTAAACAATGTAGATTAATGTTAAAAACATGGCAAATTTTACACAAGGAAGGTTTTCTACAACATAAAATAATTAATGAAAAGAGATTTGTTTTCTATATCTAAAGTGTGGTTTTTATAAAACATAGTGGGGAAAACTTCCTTTTATTAATTTGGAACTAGCATTTTGGATAATGATGCATAAATAGCCTTATGCATCATGGTAAGGATATAAATAACTGAAAATAAGATTCATATTGATGTAATTCATTTTTAGTATGTTTCATACTTCAGTACGTATGTTTGTATGTATGTCTGTTTTATAAATGAACTACACTCCAAAATATTCCATGCTTAAAAATACGAAACACTTTTTCGTAATTTAATTTTTGTACAATAAACTAAAAATTTTTAAATTTTACTAAAATATTTGTAGCTTTGCAGGATAAAGGCCATTTCTTACTATCATACAAAGTCGTGCGATCTACGAAAAAAGTACAACCCTTGTGTGATGAATTCTTATTGTCTTTTGAAATATTTTATAAACTCCATCATATCAGGGTTGTATTTATTCGTAGATCGCACGACTTTGTATGATAGTGTATCACGGCCTTAACAAGTTTCATAATTTAAGGAATGTCGTTAAGTTACAAAAACGATTTCCTACAACTATTTTCGTATATAGTAACACATTTTTCGTTTATTTCATTGAATTTAGGAAGAAATAAAACATTCTTACAAAATTGGAAATTTCGTGAAATAAATAAATTTTGTTTTGTTATCATTTTGTTTACAGTACAAAATTATTCCTAAACCTACACAAGTTTCGTGAATTTTACAAAATACAATTTAAACATATAATAAAAATTGTTGTTTTGTTTTACTTTTTATTATATCCCCAATTTATTTTCCTGTTATTGTATAAAAAATTATTGTAATAAACAATTTGTTTTTAGTTCATGCTAGGAACACAACTGGTACGAACGACGAATTTCGTCCACGCAGAGTTTGCTGCGTAAATTCGTCGTGTGAAATACAACAACGACGAATTTACTCAACGAATTCAGCTGTTATAATTTATAAAGTTGTTTGAAGCATTTACAAAGCCAGAGAGAGAGAAAATTTGTATTTCATAGTTCGTCGGTGTACAAAATAGAAATAAATCTATCGCAGAGCTCGTCACGCTCTACAAATTTCGTTTTATGGAGGCGTTGTATTAATTTTAATATGAACAAATATATTTTATTTTCCATGACAAAAGTTCGCAACGAAAACTTCGTCTTCGTCCCAATTGTGTTCCCAGTTTGATTCGTGAGTTTCATTGCAAAATATTCATGTATGTATGTGATGTGTGAGGAATGCAGAGGCTGTAACAACTTCCCTTAAGTTATCTTTTTATTTTCATAATTATTACAACCTTCAATTCTAGGAATTAAAGATTAATTTACTATTTTCCAAGGATATATAAATTTTTTGAAGATTTTTATATTCCACGTATTTTTTTATTTTATACAAAATTTCGCATATAACACAAACTTGCTTTTCATGATTCACTAATTAATTTTGTATTATTAACATTGTGTTTCTTAAATTTACGAAAAAAAATTTGATATACAAAATTTTGTTTGCAGACAACAAATATTTCGTAAAATAAAGAAATATCACAACTACTACATATCTACGAAGCATTTCGTACCCTAAAATTAACGAATATTTCCTAAAATGAACCACATTTTTCTAAAAACCTAAAAATATATAAAATTATGTTTTAAATAAAAAATGTGTAGCTAATATTTAATGTTGTATAATATTGACGATAAACGACAAATGTGTCAGCGCTGTGGCTAAAAATCAATCTGACAGCACTGGCTAGCATCGATCAGGTATGATACAGATATGTATGTATGTATGTATGCATCTATTAAAGGATTACGGTACTTGTTGACGCATAATGCATTGTAGGGATGTAACGAATACCAGTTTAGCGAATGCGAAAGCGAATAATACATTTTAATTTTTGCGAAAGCAAATGCGAATGCGAAAGCGAATGCAAATATTACAATTCGTTAAAATATCACATGCAAATAAATTTATATAAGAGTACGTATGTATAATAATTAATAATAAGTTTACATAATATTAGGGAATCAACCCATTCCTACTTTGGCTCTAAAGCCTGGTACTCTATTCAACATTTCATATGAAATGCTGTCAAAATAAATTTAAAAAAACTTGGAATAAATTTTTCCAAAAACAATCTTGCAAAAGTAGTTGTGTTTTTTTTGACGTTTGTTAAGCGCCAACTATTTTCATAAAAGAAATACAATTTTTTTGTCGCCAGTATTCGCTTGAAATATTCGCATACATTTTAGCGAATGCAAAAGCGAATGCAAATAGCAAAAGTAAGCGAATAATTTGCGAATGCGAAAGCGAATGCGAACATTCCTTACATCCCTAATGCATTGCTATTGGCTGAAAAATATAAGGAAAAAAAACAAGCAAAAAAACTGGGAAAACATCACAGTGGAACAAATTATAATTTTTCTCCATAAATTTTGAAAGCGAAAAATTAAATTTTTTTAATTATTGTCTAAATTTGTGAATGCTAATGAAAATATAAAAATACATAAGACTTTTAATTTTAACGAATTTTACGGTTTGCTTATTAATCCACCTTCACTCATATGATTAATAAATATTTTTAATTTATAACAATAATAGCCGACTGAATTCTACACACCTTCATACTGCAAATCTTCTAACTCGTTGCCTATATAAATATTTTGAATACTTTTAAGTAGATACAAACATACATATGTATATTACCAAGATAGCCACAACTGATATTAAACACTGTATTGTTTAAAATCGTTTGCTTACATGTGTCGGCTATACGAATTATGAACATATAAGTCAGGCATATTATCAATTTCTACTTTTGAATACGAACTTGAAACCCCAAAATGTCATTAGTTTCAACTTTCTGATTTTATATTATGTTCAAAATCTGCCTAATTTTAAGAATCTACGGCATATCTTTGATTGCAACAGTTTCCAATTTCCAAAAATATGTGCGTATGTATGTATGTATATATGTATGTATTAAAAAAACGAAAAGTCTTAGTTATCCGTACAATTTCGCTCTTACTTTTTTGCTTTTAACTGCCCACTGTGTACTTCATATATAGATTTTTTTTTACTACAGGACTGCCAACCTTTAGTCAGGTAATTTTATCCCACTTTTCTTGCTAAGTTCGGTAAAAAAAAGGGAAGACAAGAATTAATCCTACTTTTTTGTATATATGGCCTATTTCCGAACTGCGAAATAAATCTTTCGACTTACAATTTGTATTGAAAACAACAATGAAATATGAAAATTTGTTTTTGTTTTTTCAATATACATATGTAAATTGTAAGTCGAATGTTTTCTTTACCATTATACTCTTTGATTTTACGAGTAATTGGGTACTTAAATTTTATGCATTTACAATGGGCTGTGATTTTCCAACGTTTTATGGTTTCTTTTTTATAATAATACGTATGTGTTGTTAGCAGGTAACGAAAAGGATTTGTAACCACTTTTTTCCATCGAAAATTTTAAAATGGTTATTTTAAATACATAAATAATTGAAAGCTATACCTTAAAGCCATGTTTGTGTGTATGTATATAGTATATATTTACATATACATATACATAAGTATTGGACGCGGTTGAAAAATCAATCAGATAAAGTATCTTTTTTTAATTAATTGCCTTGCGAAAATATACGTAAATATTCATAAAAAAAAATTTATAAAAATTTACCTATTTTAGACACGATCCTATACGTGAACAGTTATCTCTAGATCCCTTAATTGTTTTGGGAATCCTCTTTAAAAAATATCGATCTTTAGTTTCAGAGGGGTAATAAAATATTTTTATTTAGTGATTAGCTTTAATTTTCATATGTTTACATATATGTATGTGTATATACAAATGTATGTATTTGTGTAAAACACATAACTTTTAATATATAAAATAAGCTAAAAAATGCATTGTTTAGTCAACAAAACAAGCAAAAATATCATTTTAACTTTTTTATTAAACTTTTACCAAATTAAATAAACGCATTTCAATGAATTTAATATTTATATGTAAGAGATTTTCGTGTAAATTTTAACTAAAGTCTGTGGTATTTTTATTTTATTATTAGGTTAAATATTGCAATACTTTTAAGTAAAATATTATAACATTGTGATTTATTAACTTCTAAGACTGCCGAATAAAAATGAAACCTAATTTTGAAATAAATACTTTAGAAACCATAATATTGTCTGATTTTTAACTTCAAATTGCTTAAAAATACCTTGCTTATCGCATTTGTGTGTGTGTGAGAGTAATTTGACATTTTCAATGGCAAAATTGGTTACGAGTAGTTTTCTTTACTTCCTAACTATAAAATGTAGTAAAATAAAGCTCGTTAGAATACATTGGCTACAATTTGCAAATCCATAACATTAAATTCCGCAATTACCGCTAAAATTCAAGAAAGGATAAATACAACAAAAACAATATTCTTTTATTTTCTACGTACATATGTACATACATATGTAAACAGGTTAAAAAATTGTAGAAATTTTTATCCACACTTTATTGCCAAACTTACTACAAGAAGAACTGTTTTACATTACATTTGTAAAAGTTGGCAATCCTAGCTTAAAATTATCAATAGATAAGTATAAAGAGTGCATGGCGTCGTCCGTCTGCAATGTTCTTGGGTTGGATTAATCTTGTATTCTATTCAGTGTTGCCGGAATCGTAATTCATTTTACAGGGATAAAACTAATCCAAATTTTAGATATTACGAAATTTTTTGTAATTTTATTTACGGCGCTCTATTCCTAAATACATATGTACATAAGTATGTACATTACTTGCATGTATATAAATAAATCACCATAGCAGTAACTTCTGACAAATAACAAGCAAATTGCTCAATAATTACTGAAAATTATATTAAACTTTGGAGGGAGTTCCAAAAATCTTTTTTTGCATTGTCTAGTGAGAAAAAAACTTCTTGCTTACGTGGAACAGAACAAAACTCGTCCCTTGCACCATAACCAGCCTAATGTGTAACTCTTGTTTTTGCTTTGTGTAGTTGTCGTACTTTCCGTTGCCAAGTAGTGCTGCCATACATATATGGTTTAAGTAAAATATTTTTTTGCACAAATTTACTATGTATGTGCCTATCCAACAAAATAACGAATATACATAACTGTAAATGACAGACTTGCTTTATTAAGTCCTAATTTACACTCAGCAAGTCTTATTGCTAAGCTGATTAGTTTTTTAGGAAAGAGAGACGAGGGGAAAAGAAACTTATATGTTCCCCTCGTATCTCTCACCGACAAACTAATCAGATTAGCAATAAGACTTGCTTAGTGTAAATAAGGACTAAACGTTTTTTAACCTTGCATGTAGCGAGTTTTGAAATCTAATTCTACATATACGTATAAGACAAACAATTATTTAAATACATACATGCTTCCATACATGTACATATAACTTTATTTGGACGTAATTCTCCCAATGATCTATCTTGCGGGCAATATTATTTTAGTAATAAAAATAAAAAGTTATAACCAGGGACATAACAATTATAGGAGAAATGACAAAAAGGTTATATTTAACCTTAAAATTGATTAATTCAAATAATGCTTACAATAAACGATTATCGTAAGATATCGTCGTCTTAGAGTGCAAACCTGCTAACTCACTTCAATAAAATTTTACAGGAGAGACAAAATACTGTTAACATTTTCTATACATTGGTTAAGAAATTAACCTAATACGTCAAGTTTTTTCGACATGTAGAGTTTCTAATTAAAACAAATATTTAGGGTAATCGATGCGGTATGTTTTTCTCTATCGAAAGGCATTAAAATGTCATATTTTATTAAGTGTCATTCATGAAATTTTGATGAGCCTGTGGAAGATTTTATGCCATCAGTTAAAGGTTTGCCACACGTTTAGTTCCATACTTAAGTGTTTACATGTATTTAATATATCGCACACTAAATCATAAAGAGTCACAACTCAAAATTATAGAAGTGCCTTTTCTTTTTTATAAACCAGTTAATTGAAGAAATCTCAACAATTTCTTTTGCAATACAGTCTTCTTTAAGAATATAAAATATCGTTATGCTTGTTTTTATGTCACATGCTTGCGTCATTTGTACAGTATCAACAGTTGTTTGCAACTACTCAGCATCTGACTCTTTATGATTTAGTGTGCGATATATAAATGACAAACAAAATACTTTTTATATAATTTTTTAATATTACACGAAATGTGTCAAAATATTTATGTATGCAACGTGATTATCAAAAGTGTAAACTATAATATTCTTTCCACTGAATAATTCTAGCAAAATTATATTAAAATTACATATATATTTTGTAATTCAAATATAGTTGTGGAAAAATTGGTTTGTTCCATGTATAGATAATATCGCAGAATTCGGCAACACTGATGTTTTGTCGTCGTTTGGTTATTGGTTTGCGGCACGGTATATTCAAAATACATTCTATTTGCAGCAAACCAGAAACCAACCGACGATGTGTTGCTTTATACTCTCAATAATTTTCTCTCTTAGTTACTTTCCTCCCACCGAAAACCAATTTTTTTTTTAAATTTCACATCTTTATATGAACATCCCATTCATACATGCATGCATACATGCATGCATGAATGGATGTACATATCTTTACAGGGTTTGCTTATGAAGCACTAACACTTTGGCAAAGAACACTAAAATATAATTTATTTGCACAGAGATGTACACAACAATTTTAATTTCAGTGCTATGGCCGTCAAGCAGAGTGCTTTATAAAGTATTTTACTTGAGTTGAAACATCATTGTGATTCTAATCGCGTAGTGTACATGTAAACATACACAAAGTAGAAAGTTGTCATATCTTACCCTTTGTATAATACATTAAATAATGTACAGTTTATTTTCGTACACTGGTTCTGGATGACATTGCAGTTAGATTTTAGTCAGTCTAAGATAATAATATTAAATTAATTATTTTTGTAGTCAAGCACACATTCTCCGACAGGGTATGTAAATGTATGTATAAGCAATAAAAATCAAAATCAATAAAAAAAATTAGACATGTAAAAATAATCATCGTATGAACGCAAATAATTTTTGGTAGCAACTTCAAAAGGGAATCAAGAAAAATAGACGTCATAAACTTCATCGTCTAAATCCTGTGTAAGTTATTTTTTTTGTTGAAAACAATTTCGACAAAACATCCTATCTTTTTAGTCTTAATTTTTCTGAAAATCTTTTGGCATTAGAATAGAATTATTCATATCTTCACTTCAATTTAGTATTTAAATTTAATACTACACTTTCACTTTTTCACCCAATATTTCAAAATCAATGTTACTAGATATTTTATCAGTTTTTTCGTTCTCCTGTAAAATTGCAGTTTTTGAAAGAGGTTGTTTTGTCAAAAGTCCACAGATATGTATGTTAACTTAAAAATACCCCCGATACCGTTAGTTTCGGTTTCCAATCTTGATATTTACACATCTCCCCTTTGATCGAACTCACAATGCTTTTTTTTACTATTTTTGAGAGGTGCCCATAAACTTGATTTTTTCTAAATTTTCAACAAAACAATATTTAAAACAAGTACCTTTGCTATCAGTAAAACAAATAATAGTGTTATTAGAAGAAACTCTCACGTTAGCGACTGGAAGTTCATTAAATGGCAACCCATTAAATAGACGAAAGGCTGTAGCGACATCTGGGAAAAACTTTTCTTTTCTGAAAGTAGATAGGGTTAATATAATAAAAAAATAAGTATTTGTAGTAGCTTCTTATGTATTACTTTCCCAATAAAGTATCGATATCAACAGATTTTTCACCGACTGTGCCTTCGTCTTTAGCTGGCAATGAGGCCAACATCTCCTTGCGATCTTCAGCCTTATAGAAACTTCCACTGACATGCAGTGATTTCACAAACTGATTTAGAACAAGATTACGTCTAGCACGAGATGTAACTGCATTAAAGAAGTTTAGAAACATGTTCTTGAAGATTTCAGTATTTGGAGTGCATTACAGAGAAACAGGCCGAGGCAAAAAAGTCGGCGGCGGCTGGGTAGTTTTGTAGTCGTCGGCGGGGCGCCGGAAATTTTCGGCGGCTCAACTTCTTAGAGCAGTGATTCATACGAGTACCCACATAATACATTTGCGTTATGTACAACGCAAGGCACATTTACTACAGGTACACGCATTAGAGAAAACACTGTGGCAACTCTGTGCTTCTCACATAGTTTTACAAAGTAATTGTCAAAAAATTTTATGCATCAAACAAGACACAAAAGTAATTGTCTAACGAATTCTTCGTTATAAACTTGTAAACAAAAAATCAGCGGATGACCAATATGCCTGATACGTGTACCTGTTTGATATGCCTTGGTACAACGTATATTGTTCGACAAATATATGTACAAAATAAAAAAAAGTATATGCTTTTTACTTAAAAATTTGTTAAGAAAAAACACATACATATTTGGGGTTTTAAACCAAATTTTTAATTAAGAAGCAAATACTTTTCTTATTCATACTACCCATTAACAATCAAATGAAGCTAAGGAATGAAGAAAAGGATTTTAATAGCCTTTTTACACTTACTCACATCTTTCATCAATTCGCCAAGATGATAACTTCTTCCCATAAGTATTATACAGGGCTGAATGTTCAACATCTTCAAAAGATGTTACTAACTCACTTTGTTCCATTCAGCATCTTTGGATTATTTTAGTGTTGTCGGCGACCTATAATATTACCGCAACATTGACAACACTTTTGCCAAAGAGATTGCAACTATGCGCATAAAATAGTTTTTTGTATTGCCTTTTCTTGTTATAAAAAGTGGAATAACGAAGACACGAGGACTGGACCGAATTAAATGTGTGTGTGTGTCTTTCAGCCTAAAATAAGTTAAATTTTGTAATAAAAGTATCGAGTCATAGATTATCGTTGTGCGCCTTTATATTTTACAAATTGATAAATAAAATACATTTTAAAACCAGGATTGACACCTATTTATTTCTTCAGTCAGAAGTTTGCCTTGTTGCGCTGCAACAATTTTAATTCGTGGTTCCATTTTGTGAAGACAGAGACGCCATTTTGAATTATTCTACTTTGTGTGGCATATACATAGTATGCAGAATAAAAGTCAGCGTTCTACAAAAGGAAAACTGCCACAACACTTTGAAGATTTTTTTGTGAACATGTCTGGCTCATCAACGCCAATTAGAGCTACTGAGGGAAATGCCAGCCCATCGGAAGAGACGGATGACATCACCGTTGTTGAACATCAGGAAGCCTCGTCAAATGATATGGTAAGCTGTTTAATGGATAGGCTTAAAACCCTAGAGGTTAACCATCAACGCACAATGCAAAAGCTTTTAGAAAGCGAGGTAAAAAGAGTACACCTGCAGGAGGAATTGTCGATCAAAAATGCTGCGACGAACTTGCCGTCACCTGCTGCAGACTTACAGTGTATCAATCATCGGTCAGCCGTAGTAAATAACCTACAAAATAACAACACGATTGTCGCCAATAACCACAATTTAGTGAGCCAGAGCCAAACACAACAACCAACAACTTTAACGACTATATCAGCGCCGGCTGTAGTCTTGTCAACTTTGCCACAGTATCAGGACCGCCCGTCCTTTTTTCCACCGTCTAGTGGGGTAGCAAACATAATACCACAAGTTACTGCATGTGGCACAACGCCCTTTTCGTCATTTGCTTCCCATTCATGTATTTACCCACCACAGTCTCAAACAGGTATGTACACAAATGTAAATTTTCCATACACGACAAATATTACGCCGTCACAGCCGACAATAGTACCCACATATACAAATATGTACACGCCAATGGGTGGCAATACAAGCGGACCACCGAAAAAACTGTATGAGCTACCAGATTTCCATGGTAAGCCTGAGCAATGGCCCGTATTTATTACGGCATTTAGAGAATCGTCTAACGCATACGGCTACACACCTTTGGAAAACACTTTTAGGTTGCAAAAATGTTTAAAGGGCATGGCACGTGAAGAAGTCGAATGCTTGTTAATAGATCCTAGGAACATTCTACAAGTTATTGATCAACTTGAGTTTAAATACGGCCGCCCTGAGCTCTTAATTCGAAGCCAACTGGAAAAGATTCGGGAGATAGAGCCCATACAGGAAAGTAATTTAGAGAGTTTCGTACCATTTGCTACAAAGGTGCAAAACCTGACTACATTTTTAAAAAGTGCTAATGCCAATCAGCACTTAAGCAACCCGACGCTATTAGATGAGCTCATTGCCAAAATGCCCATGACAAAGCGAATCGAATGGGTGAATTATTCGTCGACAATTAATCCATTTCCTACATTGGAACATTTCAATGTATGGATCAATCAAATATCGAGAGTCATAGCCAAAGTCACACCAGTTATGCCCACAACGCCGCCTATGGGCACCAAATATCAACCCGTTAAATTACCTCATATGGCAATGAAGAGCCAAACTCGTGCTAATACAAAAACAGTACTAGCAATGAATGAAATCATCGATCGATCGAAAGAAAAACAAACGTTTTGCATTAACTGCAACGAACAACACATTTTAGCAAAATGCGATAAATTTTTAAAGATTCCAATTAACGATCGTTGGAGTTTCGTTAAGAGCAATCGACTATGTTTTTCATGCCTACGCCAGGGGCATAATCTGACACAATGCAGAAGTAAAAAAATCTGCAGTATTAAATATTGCAAAAAGTTTCATAACACCGTATTACATCAAGAATTCATTGACAATACTAAACAAGTCAATATGGTACAAAACAAATCCTTTTCGGCAAAGACGACAAGATTACTTTATAAGTTGGTACCCATTGAACTGCGTGGCCCTAACGATATGATCGTGAAGACGTATGCGTTCCTAGATGAAGGTTCATCGTCAACTTTAATACACGAGTCAATCGCTAAACAAATGGGATTTATAAATAAAAAAGAGCATCTTACACTACGTTGGTTCGAAGGTCCGCCAAAAAGGGTAGCATCAATGTTTATAAAGCTCAACATTAAAGGAGTTGCGAAAAATAAGAAATGGTACAATATGAAGGCTCACACTGTACCAGAATTGAACTTGCCATTACAGACAGTTGACCTAGAAGAGCTTCACAACAAATTTCTGCAATTGAAAGGCTTACCATTTGCCGGTTACATTGACGCTGTACCTAAAGTTTTAATCGGGTTGGATAATTGTCACCTTACGCCAAATGTAAAGACCATTCAACTCAGCCAACATGCTATCGCCACTAACACGCCATTGGGTTGGGCGATTTATGGTAACCCACATGGAAAATTTAATGATAATTCATGCCGGTTGTCTGTCATACTACATAATAGAGAGGAACAAGAGACAAGAATTGACAGTCTCGTAACCGAATATTTTACAACCGAAAACTTCGGTGTTTCGTTGTCGACTCAGCCACTTGAGTCAAAGGATGTAGTTCGTGCGAGAAAGATTCTAAATGACACCACGGTAAAACTAGACAACCGTTACGAAACTGGCCTATTATGGCAAAGCGATAATGTGAACCTGCCAAACAGCTACACATTAGCAGCTAATCGTCTAAAGAATATGGAAAAGAAAATGGCAAATGACTGCGAGTTCGAATATAGGTACAAGGAGGCTATGGCCAAATATATCTCGAGTGGTTATGCAGAAAAGATGACACAATCCGAAGCGCAAAAAACGAGCCCGCACACTTGGTATCTCCCTCACTTTGCGGTGTTTAACGTTAACAAACCTGGCAAATTGAGATTGGTTTTCGATGCGGCAGCATCTATAAATGGAAAATCATTAAACTCCGTACTTCTCAAAGGACCAGATGAAAACCAGGCACTACTAAAAATACTTTTCCAGTTTCGCGAGGGCGCAATTGGTGTGTGCGCGGACATAAAGGAAATGTACCTACAGGTTCGTATTCGTAAAGCCGATCAAGACGCACAACGTTTTTTGTGGCGATTCAATAAAAGCGACCCAATTGAAGTATATACGATGGCATCAATGATATTTGGTGCAACATGTTCACCATGTAGCGCACAATACATTAAAAATTTGAACGCAATCGAAAACGCAAGGGAGCAACCTGAAGTGATTGAAACTATAGTAAACAACCATTACGTTGACGATATGGTATGCAGTTTTCGTAACGAAGAAGAAGCATTACGAATTTCATCAGCAGTAAAAAATATACACGCAAATGCTGGTTTTGAGCTCCGTGGGTTTATATCCAATTCTTCGCGGGTGCAAAATTATCTAAATGAAAGTAGTCAAGAACAAATCCCAAACGTCAATATGAATGCTGCTGACGTAGTTGAAAAAGTCCTTGGTATGTTTTGGCGAAGCAATAGTGACGAATTTATATTCAAACTACAATTAAATCGTGTTGATCCGGAAGTTATGGCCGGTACTAAATATCCAACAAAACGGGAATTGCTGTGCTTAATCATGTCTGTATATGACCCATTCGGAATGCTCGCAAATCTGCTGGTCTATGGCAAGACGTTATTACAAGAGGTGTGGCGCAGTGGCATTGAGTGGGACGACCTTATTCCTGGACACATTTATAAACGTTTTGCACAATGGGTTAGAAGTTTAAAGTTAGCAAAACAATTTCGTTTACGAAGGTGCTACGACTATCGACTATTCGACTCTGGAACAACGATCGAACTCCATGTTTTTAACGACGCCAGTGAAATGGCCTTTGCTTCTGTGGCATATTGGCGCATTATTACACCACACGAAACTCGTATCTGTTTTGTTGCCGGTAAGACAAAATGCGCACCACTTAAAGTACTTTCTGTACCCCGTCTAGAACTACAGGCAGCAGTGTTGGGTACCCGCTTAAAAAACGCCATATTAGAGAATCATAGAATTAGGCCATCGAGAATAATTTTGTGGAGCGATTCGCGAACAGTAATTAGCTGGATAAAGTCAGACATTAGACAGTACAAAGCATTTGTTATGCACAGAGTCGGAGAAATTCTCGAATCAACACACGAAAACGATTGGCGCTGGGTATCTACAGACTTGAACGCCGCAGACATCGCAACAAGATCAACGTATCCTGTGACCTATAGCCCTGACAACATGTGGATTAAAGGTCCAGAGTTTTTGTTGATGGCCGAGGAATTCTGGCCACCAGCTGATGACATAAGTCCAGAAAACAACACAGAAGAAAAGAAAAAATTTTGTATGAACATCACTACGACAACATTAATTGATTTTAATAGATTTTCAAGTTATCTACGAATTCAAAGAACTGTTGGTTGGTTGTTGCGGTTTGGTGATGTAGCTCGCAAAAGGAAATTTGAAGGACGTAATACTCATGAGTTGACAGCACTTGAACTTCAAAGAGCTGAAATTGCGTTATGTAAGTTAGTACAACAAGAAGTATACGGCAACGAAATCGAAGAGTTAAAAATAAATGTCAACGTATCAAAAAACAGCTCAATATTGTCTCTCACGCCATGTCTGAATCCGGATGGTGTTTTATGTGTGAATGGCCGTATCAATTACGCTTGGACCCTCCCTCAAGCTACAAGAAACCCCATAATCCTACCATATCGTCATGCCCTGACAGAACTCATTGTAGATTGGTATCATCAAAGACTATATCATCAAAACGACGAGATGGTAGTCAACGAAATAAGACGAAAGTTTTGGATACCAAATTTGAGAGCAGCTGTATAGAAAGCAAAATCGAATTGTCGATTATGTAAAAATAGCCGTGCAAAACCAGAACCGCCACTAATGGGTCAATTGCCAATTGATCGTCTTCAACCATACGTTAGGCCATTTACTTACACTGGTCTGGATTATTTTGGTCCCATGTTCGTAACCATCGGTCGCAGACGAGAAAAACGTTGGGCAGCTCTTTTTACCTGCCTAACGATAAGAGCAATACATATTGAATTGGCGGCCGACTTATCCACCGACGCATGTATTATCTGCATTCGCAACTTCATAAACAGAAGAGGCATTCCGATAAAAATACGCTCAGACATGGGAACTAACTTCGTTGGTGCAGATGGCGAATTAAAGCGTGTGGACGACTTATTTGACCATGAGTATATTCAAAGTGAGTTAGCCACAAGAAACATTACTTGGGAATTCAACTGCCCCGCCAATCCCAGTAGTGGAGGCTGCTGGGAACGACTTGTCCAATCCACAAAGAAGGTACTAGCCATGACACTGACGGAAGTTGCTCCTAAGGTAGAAACATTACGTAGCCTGCTCGTGGAAGCCGAAAATATTATAAACAGTCGCCCCCTCACACATTTACCAGTGACACCGGAAGATCCAGACCCCTTGACACCCAACCACTTTCTGTTAGGTACCACTAACTCAACACAGACGCCCGGTGATGTCGAGGTTATATGCACACGAAAGCAGTACAGAATAAGCCAACAATTAAAAAACCAGTTTTGGCGCCAGTGGATTCGGGAGTATATCCCAACGCTTACTAAACGCACGAAGTGGTTTACTCCCCGAAAACCTATCGAGGTGAACGACATCGTAATCATTTGTGACGAAAATCTTCCCAGAAGCCAGTGGAGAAGAGGCGTTGTAGTGTCAAAGCTCACGGCCAAAGATGGACAGACGAGAATCGTAGATGTCAGAACATCAAGTGGGACCTTACGCAGACCAGTCTCTAGACTTGCGGTGCTAGACGTTTTAAGTGAAGTCCGTCAGGATCTTCACGAGGGGCGGGATGTCGGCGACCTATAATATTACCGCAACATTGACAACACTTTTGCCAAAGAAATTGCAACTATGCGCATAAAATAGTTTTTTGTATTGCCTTTTCTTGTTATAAAAAGTGGAATAACGAAGACACGAGGACTGGACCGAATTAAATGTGTGTGTGTGTCTTTCAGCCTAAAATAAGTTAAATTTTGTAATAAAAGTATCGAGTCATAGATTATCGTTGTGCGCCTTTATATTTTACAAATTGATAAATAAAATACATTTTAAAACCAGGATTGACACCGATTTATTTCTTCAGTCAGAAGTTTGCCTTGTTGCGCTGCAACAAGTGTCATCACTAAAAAAACAAACAAATGTATACATACATGCATACATACTATAAAATTGCATACATGTATATTTACATACGATTGGGCTTACTTTTGGAATATTCTTTCCGCATAAAGTTCCGTAACTACTCCAAGATTTTATTATATGTAAATATATTTACATATACTTATATATATGTATATATATCTGCACAAACACTATGACTAGGGTATTTTTCAGTATTTCCAATAGCTCACAATTAAGAGACAATTTCTTATAGATTTGATAAAAATATATTTTTAATTTTTGTTTGCGAATAAGAAAATCTTCTGTTCGAGTAAGGAATCGCTGTATTCCACAACCTAGCTATTTTTACACAAAACGATCGACTCATTATTAATGACGTATATCTAGGACATACAATAGTGAGACTCCTACTAGACGAGCCAAAACGAAATTTTTGCACCAAATATATATGATTACCATTTTTTATTGATTTATAAAAGAAAAGAAACTGTCTAAGGTCTACATACCGTTCAAATTCACATCCCAATACCTGTTTGCAATATGGTGATACGCTATCCATAATATGAATACTATAAATCAAGGTTGGAAACCGAAACAAATAACGGTATCGGTATTGATACTGGTACAATTATTTTTTAAATTTCGGTATCGGTAGCGGTATCGGTATTTTTTTTATTTCGGTATCGGTATTACCGGTACATACCGTTATCGAGTTTATAATACCGGTATACCGATATTACTGACAAATTTATTATTTCAGGCAGTGGACATAGCAAAAAAACTTTTTTTATTAAATTACTTCAAAAAGGAAGTATTTTTACATTAACATACATATGTATGTATAAAAGCATATAAACTTATTTGTTTCTATATATGATTTTATACTATTACTGAACAATAATTTATTAAAAAAGTGAAACAAGGAGACTGCAGTTCAAACTTTACATAGATAAAGTTTATTCTGATAAATTATACTGTGTGACAAATTTTAATGAAATCGAAATACCTGCGAAGTGTTACTATTTTTCTGCTAGGTATTGTCGAGTATAAAAATTTTCCAGACATCTCCAAAATCTTGAGTTAAGCCTGGTACTCTGTTCACAATTTCGTGCGAAATGCTGTCAAACTGCATATAAAAGTATGTATTTGGCATGAAATATTTGCGAAATAAATTCGCAAGAGTAGTACTCTGTTCTTGGTGTGAAAAACACGGAAAATCATGTCTTTCCATGCAAAATTAATCTGGTATCATTTTAGTTTAGCTGCGAAACAACATGAGCAGTGCCAAGGCGAATTCACCTTGAGCAGTGCTTTTTTCGCACGGAATTTTAGCAATGTTGCATACTTTCAAGCAAAAAATAGCGAGAAATTTATTAAAACAACCGCGAGTTGGGCTACATTTAGTACATTTCAAATTTTTCACGCGAAGTAACCAATTGCACTGAAATTTTTTCTCAACTTCGAACAGAGTACTTTATGGGTAAAAAACTGCTTTTTCGTACCCGTAGGCACTTATCAACCTCTAACTAAGTTAAAAATCAACCGATTTTAAATTTATAAACGGATACAGAAAGAAGAGACTAAGGCCTTTTGAACCATCAATGTACATATGTATATCTTGTTTCAGCAAATTTCAAATATATGTCTGTATTTTTCACCAAATATAATTTTTTGGGTTTTTTTCGACACTTTTATACTTTGGACACGTTCTTAGGCAATATTTTTGTACTGCACCCATATTGTTTAAAACTTTCTCGCCAAATTCAGACGAAACGAACATTGGAATATTTCAATTCAAAGAATATACAATATTCTTTCAGCCAACTTAAAAACAAAGAAATTAATCTTCTTGTACAATTAACGTTTAAAAATTTAAAGCAGGCACTTTTCTTCACCTCAAGAGAGGAATCTTTTACTTAAGTTTAGAAGTTTTTTCTCTAAGCCAAAGAAAGAAAGTTAATTGATATATATTTTTGTAATTTTTGCCCATACTACGGTTTACAGCTCAACTAAGTTGGATTGAAACAGAAACAACTTAACTTTTGGTATTCTGAATAAAAACTAATTTTAGTTGTATTCGAATAAATGCTCGAAAAACAAAGGTTCTTATCTATGCTATGTTTTTTGAAACCATAGTATCTATTACAAAACATTTTAAATATTTTTAGTTCTGGCTTTACTCTTTTTTCTTGAGATTCTATGTTTTATAAACGTGGCAATAATATTGGCTGACAAATGGGATTGGTTGGCTTCTGGAATAATAAAGCAAAACGAATGCAATGGTTGAAATAAAAACCAAAATGGTGAAAAAAGTTTTAATACATAATAAAAATTTGGCAATTACAACTCACTTATCATTTATTTTTTGGCCAGAATCGGTATACCGGTACGTACCGGTATAGACGTAAACGGTAGTCTGGATACCGGTATTTTCTAACCGAAATGGATTTCGGTATCGGTAACGATACCGGTATCTAATTATAGCGGTATTTGAATCGGTATCGGTATTTTTACGATACCGTTTGCCAACCTTGCTATAAATGTAACGAACTACCCTATTGAAGAATTTTTTTAATTTGTTTATATTCCCAATCGAGGTACATGAATAAATTTCCATTCCATATAGAAACAGTGGTAAACACATAGCCATTGCAACTTTATGCTTAATTCCCATAGGTAGATGAAATTAAACACTCTTAATACGACGTAAAGACCAAGAAATACGAGGTATTACATAATTTATATGTGCATTAAAACTTAATTTGTTGTCAATAATACGACCTAGTGATTTGCATTGTTCCGTAATTTCCAAGGGTTCATTGTCAAGGTAGACAATTAAATTTATATTTGGAAGTTTAGAGAAAATCATTACTTTACATTTTAAAGGGTTTAGGGTGAGGAAGTTTAATCTCGACCATTCCACAACTCTATTGAGATCACTATTAATTTGTTCCTCAAAGCGCTTTAGATTCAGAATGCTCGATGATGCAATTAGTTGAATATCATCCGCATACGTATAGCAACGAAGATGGAATAATTTTAAAAATATATCATTTATATATAAAAGAAACATCAGTGGACCTAAAATAGATCCCTGGTGACTCCTCTAAATAAATCAATTGTGTGAGACTGAGTATCTCCCAATTGAACAAATTGACAGCGACCATTCAATTTTACCTCGTAGGCTGGAATATTGTAGCATTAATTGCTTCTGCTCTTCAAGAGGAGCAATTAAATTGCTGCTGAATTTCTAAATTCAATTTCATTATTTAATTTTTAGTTGCTCACACCTGTAAAAATAGTATTATAATACATAACAGATGAAAGATGTAATGTGAATAGGTTTTTTCAATTTTCAACATACTCCACGCATTCCTCTAAGATGTAAGTGTAAAAACGCTATAAGCCTGTTAATAATATCTAATGCTATCGATTGATTAATATAAAAAAGGCGTATCTCATTCTATTAGAAATTGCGTTTTTAACATTTTCTGGGAGACAACGTACGAGAATGCCTTAAGGAGGTCCATAGCTCGCTTTATGCGCGTTACGCTTTCTACGCAATTTTCCAAAAAGTAGAATCAATGCAATAGTATGTGACAAGTTACATTGCAAAAAACGGAGAACGCGTAGGCGCGTTCAAAGCGAAAAGTAGGTCTACTTTCTACTTTTGTACGCGTTATACCGTGTTCAGACATGAATTTTTAATTGAGTCAATTTAATTTTAATTGCTCAATTAAATTTACTGTTCACACATACTCAATTTAGCTGACTCAATTATCATTTGACAGCTGGAAAAACATTGTTTTTATTTGTTTTGTGAATATTTGTGTTTGTAAATTTTCAAATTGGATGCAAATTTTGGTTTAAAAGAAATTTTACTTGCATATAACAGAAATATGGAGCTCTTGGAGTCAATGCGATCGATTTTTGATTAAAAATTATCAGTGCTTAAAAAAAGGAAAAGAAAAACTTGTCAATTTTACAAAGTTTACGAAAGCAGCAGCTATTTCCCCTTGCACTAATTTTTTAACTTAACGTGCACATCGCGCGGGCTGTATGGAAAGGCCAACTTCTGCAGCTTATCCGCTTTCTCATTATATACGTGACCGTTTTCTCTTTGGCCACGAAGCTCCTCTATTCGACATGGCCACAACTCCAATAGAGCAGCTTCACTGGCCTCAGTCCACGTAAGCCTCTTCCTCTAAATTTTTTTTCCTATTTATAAAAGATATTTGTTAATAAATTTATCTATGAATTTAAAAAAACTTCTTCACCAGCCATTTATTTTTTGTTTATTTATTTATTGGAGTTCATATTGTTCAGTTTGTTTTCTTTACATGTATGTATGTATGTATATTTGTTTTGTTTCTATGTATGTATATTTTTTGACATTTGGCTCGCCATTATAGGAAATTTTTCTACTCATTGAACACAGTTCTTAATAAAAACATTTATGAACAGGGTTGCATTTCGAGTTTTACGCAATTAGTGATACAATTAACTAGTAATTGCTCAATTTATTAATTGACTTATTGTATGGTAAATTGTTGTCAATTAAGGTCTTAATTGCAAAAAATGATCTAATTGCGCAATTAAGGGGTATGTCTAAACACGGTATTACAAGCACCATGAAAGAAAGTCAGCTGTTCTTGAAAGCTAAAGACATTAAATAATACTTTGTTTCTTACGTTATCGATAAATATTATTTTGCCGTGGATAATTTATTTTAATTATCCACGGCAAAATTGATTAAAATTAATTAATTTTAATAAATTTTGCGTAAATATTAACTAATGCAAAACTGTTTTATTCACTAATGAATTTATTAAGTTAAATAGTTCCATACATAACTAATAGACAATTTTATAGAATCCAACATGATTGTAAACAGTTTAAATCAATAAATACATGTCTGAATCAAACAGTTTTTCATTAATAATTAGTTGGTTACGCTTTTTTGGGCAAATGCACACAAGAAATGCCAGATGTAAACTCAGCCTTACATTAAAGTCAAGAACAGCCGACAATTTGCTGGAATAGCCCTGGCCGAGTTCTTCTCAAGACTATCATTTAAAATGCTGAATAAATAGTGAAAGACGTCCGCAGACATTCTTGTCGCGGTTCGAAATTGCTCAGGGTCAGAAGTTTTAATTTTTTTAAATGTGGTTTCAAAAAACCCACTTAAATTCCGTTCTAAATACAACGGCCGCATCCAAAACCTTTTCTTTTTTTGAAATTGTACATAGGCATTTTTTGCACATAAAATTAAATATACAAACTCGACTAACTCCACAAATTCTTTTAAAAACTTGATTTCACTCTCCATTTTTTCTTTATAAGTATTTATAAACAAACGCACACAGCTGATCAAAACAAAAATAAAATGGCGCATGAAAAGCAGTGCATGTAACTCAACGCGAACAAAGTATAGAATGAAACAAGAGGATGAAACGCGTGTAAAGCATAACGCGCAAAAAGCGAGCTATGGACCTCTAACTTTATTACGAGTGTCGAATTACGACTTCGATTATGACGATTTTGTAATAGACTAAAGAGCATTGCAACATTTTTTCTTTAATCTAGCACAAAATCGTCGAAGGCGTAATACGACACTCAGTAATTAACCCCATTATTGCATTCTCCTTGAATATCTTAGTATGTTGCAGTAAAAATCAAGGACTTGTGGCCACTTGAAAAATTATTTCTGCGTTAGATTTTCTCCAGTTTTTTGCTTCTTCTATAAAACATCGAAAAGTCGTGTTGTGTCGTACATATATTAATATAATTTAATACACATAGTACATATATTTTTGAAAATCATCTGTAATTTGAAATCAAATAACGTAGAATTTAAAAAAAGAATAGTTTAAATTTTACTTTTTTAATATGTATTTGGAACCAAAAGTTGTTATATATATGTATGTATATATAGGATAGTTTAGTTTTTTCATATACAAAGTTGATTTAATATTTATTTCATTTAATTTTTTGTTTAAAAAATGGTTAATAAATATTGCTTATAAATAATTGTTACTGTGTTTCTGTTAACTAATATTAGAAGAATAACTACGAGTACTATGCACATATGTATATTATTTAAGGCTTGTATACGAGTATGTTCATCATTTTGAAAAATCCATAGATCACTTATATACAAACTAGATATACTAGATCCGTAAAAAATTCTGCTAAAATGTTCTACAGAAGAAAAGTATAATGCCAGATTTAAATTAAAAAAAAAATTATTGAAATAGCTTCGAATTTCATGTTTAAACAAAGTTATTACTATTAACAGGTTTTATTATCCACCCTGTAGTAAGGGGGGGGGGGGCAAGTGTATATGTCAACACTAAAATTCTTGTAGTAGTTACATTGTCTACAATTTCTCTTCTATTCGTCAGTATAAAAGAAAAAGAGAAAACAGATGCGGTGTATTTCTGGTGTATTTTGCAACAACTTGTCAATATAAGTAAATTTGTATGTACGTAAGGTATAGAAATGTACCAGTAGTTGGTATGTCTCCATGTTCCTATAAGAACTAGTAGTTTTTACCTAGCTAATTGTTTTAGTGTTAGTAGTAGATTTTCAGTGACAAGCACATGCTAAATATCTATAACACAAAGTATTGTATGGGGAATAATTAGAGAGTGACAAAAGCGACTCAGTACATTTTCAGCATCGACATTTCCTTCAGGGCATATATATGAATGTTTATGTATTTTATATATGTTTGTGTCTATTATGTATGTATGTACCTATATCGAAACCTATTTGCGGTTTAATTGTAAGCAAGATGTTGTAAAAAATAAACTTTTGAATTGAAATTAAAATAATAGCCTACCCATAGTTACGAATTATCAAAATGTCAAAATGTTTGATATCTTTTAAAATACAGGCTGTAAAATTTTATCGTAAGCAACAGTTTATGTATGACGTAAAACATTATATTTGAATACTATAAGAACCATCTTCCGAAAACTTTAATTTTTGTCGTTTATTGATAATTGAAAATAGGGCTCCATATACACACATATAATTACATATAATACATAGTATATAATAAATAATAGGTATTCATTGTATCTACATTACGTAGGAAACCCACAAATACATTTATAAAAGGAATTATTCTCTACACTGAAAAAAAATTTAACAAATTAGCATTTTTTATTTTAAGCAAATTCTGCCAAAAAGCATCTGGCAGAGTTTTTTCAAAGTTGAATGCTTTTCGGGTAATGAAAATGCCAGATCTGGCAGCGAAAATGCCAAAATGGCAACAATGATACAAACAACTGTTTTCGTAATTGAAAGTCGTTGTCAAAATGAAATTTTTGATGAGTATGTTATGAAAAAGAATATCATGATATTTATAAAATTTTCGTTTTATGATATTTTGGGATGGGAGGATGTGTGCAATTAGTTATTCAATATTTATTTTAGTTCACGAGTAATTTTTAGGAATTGATTATGGTTGTCATCTAAAGCTTATACCACATTTTTTTACTTATTTGGGGGTGTGAATGGACGCAATGGAAAACAATATGGGCACATTGTTTTATGAAAGGTTAATTGCTGTTGTTACCGCACTCAAAGAAGAAAAATCTGTCTCAAGTAAAAACACAGCCAACGTCTCAGAGTGCAAATAGATTTCTTGTAGTTTAGATTCCATAAATGATACACTGAAAAGTAATAAAAAGAAATACATACATACTATGTAAATATTCAGCCCAATCATGAACAACAATTCCGTGCGAGTTTTTTCACTTTTCCCTTTTCTCCTATTATGAATTTGTTTTTCCCCTTTTTTTTACCAAATGCGGGAGTAATAAAACTCCCCGGGAAAAAAGTAGGTATTATGAACGCCGTTGAACTTGCTTTTTCACTAAAAATCTTTCCCTTGCAAAACAGAAGGGAGTTTACATAAAAACATTGTTGATACACAATTAAAACACAATTTATATACACAAACCTCTATTTTATAGTTCTTGTATATAAAAAAACACAAGTAATGTCCAAATAAATCATTTATGAACGTTTTTTTACATATTTTTCAAGTTGGTAAATTTTACTAATTTTGTTTGCTCTCTCACTCAAAAAATAAAGGGAGAAGCAAATGTCAACAAACAAGCAAAACAACGAGCTTCGTAATGCGGTGATGCCACGTATTACTCTTTTTTGTTCCCAATTAATTTATGATTGGAGGAATGTTTTCTCGAGAAAATTATTTTCCGTGAGAAATAAATTCCGAGGGAATATTCATGATTGGGCTGATTAACAATATACATGGGTATGAATGTTTGTACTAATTAATTAATTTAAATTTTACCTCGTAGGCTGGAATACCAGCACTGTTCATTGTCTGTACAGTTTCCAGCATTGTAGAGACTAGTGTTGTGTAGTTCATGAACGAACTAGTTCAAATGAACTATTCAATACTTTGAAGTAAGTGAACTAGTTCAATTTTTGAACTAACCCTCCGTTGTCACATGCCATTAATTACTCGCAAGTAGTGTATATGTATTATAAATGAAAATAAGGAGAAATGTCAAAAAAACACAAACATTTTTTGAGTGTCTACATTGCACAGTGCAAGTTCATTTTTAAAATGTCGGTAAAAAGTAAGGTTCTAGCAAAAACTACTGTCTTAAATGAATTAAAAAAATTAAAAAGTCAATGTGAAAACAAAACTAAAAAAAAAATAAATACAGAAAGCGGAAATATTGGGTAAAACCTCTTTTGATAAAAAAGTGCGACCTAGATATAGAAGCGCATTTATTAAAGGATTTAATCTGGGCAGATGATGACACTGATTTTAACAACTTTTGTCGACTAAATGTGCATCAATTTGAGGACATTTTTAATCTTGTAAGTATTAATATGTACATACATACATATCTGTGGACTTTTGACAAAACAACCTCTTTCAAAAACTGCAATTTTACAGGAGAACGAAAAAACTGATAAAATATCTAGTAACATTGATTTTGAAATATTGGGTGAAAAAGTGAAAGTGTAGTATTAAATTTAAATACTAAATTGAAGTGAAGATATGAATAATTCTATTCTAATGCCAAAAGATTTTCAGAAAAATTAAGACTAAAAAGATAGGATGTTTTGTCGAAATTGTTTTCTACAAAAAAAAAATAACTTACATTACACAAGTTGTTTTGTTAAAATGGTTTTAAACAAAAACGTGATTCATATTTTGCGCTTATCTCAAGCCAAGTTACATATTTTCTAAATTTCAGTTTTGATAAAACAACTTCTTTGAAGAGAAGTTGTTTTGTTAAAACAAAATGTATATATGCAAAAAAATATTAAATACAATTTAGATGTTTTGTCAAAAGGATATAACAATTTTATTTCTTGCATTTTAGAAAATTTTTAAACTCTTTCAGATAAGATATTTTATCAAATATTTTTTCCAAATATAATGAAAGAAGTTGATTTGCCAAGAACTGTAGATTTTTAACCAAATGGCGTAGAAATGCAAGGATCACACAAAAAGAACCGTCTTGAAAATTTATATTTAATATAAAAATCTTGCAAAAATGTCTTATTTCGAGAGAAGTTGTTTTGTCAAAAGCCCACAGATATGTATATATGTGCAAATATTAATGTTGTCATTTTTTTGTTCCAAAATAAGAGGTTAATGAGAAGATATTGAAAACCGCTACGCATATGCGTGCTGCAATTCCTCCAAGAACAAAAGTAGCGATAACTCTGCGGTTCCTAGCTACTGGAGACTCTTTCAGATCGCTTGAATTTTTGACACAAGTGGGCAGAAGTACAATCCGCAGATTTGTTCCTGAAGTCTTGCGTTCAATATATGATACCTTACAGTGCAATTACCTAAAGGTAACACAATGGTTTAGCTCAATTAATTCCTGTATTTAATCAACTTCATTTGAAGGCTTTTGAAGTATACAACACAAAATTTTATACATACAGGCAAACACAAAAGTTCACACATGAACCCCCATGTTTATGATAAATAAAGACAAATGATTCGCTTACTTTTTCTATTTGCATCGCTTTTGCATTCGCTAAAATGTATGCGAATATTTTAAGATAATATTTTATGATTAACAATCGTCAAAAGCACGAAAATTATTTTAAGGCAGCATGAAGCTGTATCTTCTTCACATACTTACAAGTAACCATTTTAAATAAACCTTTATTTTAGTGGAAAACTTCTAAACGTCAGCTGAAATGCAAAATCACGTAACTAACAAAATATTCAAAAGCGCATTATTAATTATATCGAACACATATCCCTACAAATTTTCTAACTTTTATCATAAAGTTTAGCTGCATGCAAGATTAAAAAAAAGAAACTACTTCAGTCACTTGAATTTTGGGTAAAAATTATTAAAGAGTTATAATATAACAACATAGTTTTGTCAGAGTCCGTGGAGTGCGAAATTACTAATAATTGTTCTAGGTTACTTCGTAAAGTGATTTTATATCGACGTACATTTTTTAATCAATAGCCACTTAACAGTTGTTTAAGTTAAAAAATAGGCATTTATTTTAAATAGTTTTTATTTTCTTAAAAAATAAATACCTAAAACTTGTTGCTTCAAGAAAGAAGTTACGTCGGTATAAGCTAATTTTACGAAGTAACCTAGAACAATTATTAGTAATTTCGCACTCCACGTACTCCGACAAAACTATGTTGTTATATGTAGCGAATGTTTATGTCTATTTTTTTTGTGCTGGTTATTGTTAGTACTATTATGGGTTATTGTTGTGTTTTTGTCAGACTCATTTGAAGTGACAACTTCACGTACAACATATACAGTGGTAAATGAAGGGGTGATATGGGTAGGAAAAGAAACAACAAAAAAGGAAAAAAATAAATAAACAAAAGTAAAACACTATGTAATGAGAAGGTAAACAATAAGGAAGTTATGTGTGTAACGACCTACTGTTTTCATGTAAACCTAATATCAACTACATGATTGGGATGAATTATGGCTGTTGATGTTATAAATTAAACTTAAATTTATTTCTAGAATAATTAAATAAACACAATAAAGACAAACAACAGAGGTCAATGATTTATAAGTAAATAAATAATAAAAAAAATAATGCCGCTAAGTAGACTTTAGAAGTTTCTGGCGAGGTTCAAGGCCATAATTACAAAGGGTATTGACTTCATATTTGGAGCCGTTAGGTATGGATAATCCGGTTAGTACGGTCGGACAAAGGGAGAGTAATAAATATAAGGTGGGGCAAAGGGTGTGAAGTTTTATATTGCAGCAAGCGTAAAGGAGATAGACATAGAAAGAGAAAAATATACTCATAAACTGGAACTGGAAAGGGTTTTGGGTTAGGTAAAGAAGATAAATTATAGTTAAAGTTAATTATTCAAGACTCGTTAAGCAAGATAGACAGTGGAAGCAAATCTGGATATTATCTTTGACTACAAGTGTTCAGGAACTCTTAAATCAGGTAATTATTTAGTGAAAAATAAAAGAAGTAAATTAAGGAAAATTAAGTAGTGTCTATCCGACCCTAGTATAAAAATAAAAAAAAAAAATTGTCCGGAGGAGGAAATACTGTTGTGGGATTGCAGTTCAAAAAGAGAATATCAGAAAAGGATTAAGAAGAATACTCGGACTGCAATCCATCTATCTTTGACATATTGGAGTGGTTGTGTGCTTTGAGGGATCGATATCTGAATATAACGTCTTTCTTGGCCTAATTGGATCTGGGCGAAATATCATCAGAGCCTGTAAAAATATAAACTTATTTTACTGGATCAACAATTGCCACCAAAACCCTCGCTAAATTTGTAACTTGGTGAGTCCAGTCCATATTATTTGCTTAAAAAAACAAAAAAAAAGAGTTTTTAAGAAAAAAAATAAAAGAAAAGGAAAAATACGTAAAAAAAAATATAATTCCAACAAAAAAAAAATAAAAATTCTTAGAATAGTTCAATACTTGAAAATAACATATATGAATATAATAAAAAAAAAAATTAAATATTGTATTTAACCACTAAAGATTTATACGTTAGTTTAGTGTGCCATTAGTGTTAGTGATTTTGTTTTAATAAGTATTCCAATTGTTAGCCCAAAATTATCTCTGTCGCGTGTTAAAGTAAAGGTTCAAAGAGGAAATATAAATAAAAAAAAAGAAAGTCCGTTGTTTTAGAGAGCTCTTTAAAATAGGAAAAAAATAGTTTAATTTTTATTTGCGATCATTCTGTTTGACTGAAGTCCAGAAAGGTTAGGGTAATTTTTGGGATTTAGTTAGGACAAATTTTGTACAAATAATCTAAGTTTCATTTTGTTAGTATTTTCGTAATTTAATTAAATTTTTTTATACTTATTTTTTTTTTATGATTCCAAAAAAAAAAAAAAATTATAAAAAGGCAAACTTCTTTATTTTAATAAATTTAATTTTTTATAAAGTTTTAGAGTAGAAAAATTTTATGTTTTCGTTTGGCTGAACTACATCCAGATAATGTCAGGCTAAAGTTCTCGAGTGGTGTGTAAAGTAAGTATGTAGTCAAGTGACCAAGTTTTTCTGTTTGTGGGGTAACATAACCATCTCTATTGTATGTTACCAAGGTAGGGTGGGCAGCTAGGGGGACAAATTGCAGCTTTCGTCTCCGTTTATCACAGCTTATTTAATTGTAGGTCTGTCTGTCTGTCCGATTTAGATTTATTTTAGTTCCAGTATTTTCTTTTATTGTCTTTTGTTTTTTTATATGTTTATAAATTTTCTTTTGTCCGTCCCTGTACCGGAAGTCGCGGGTCTTACCTCCCCTGACATCCCTGAACTAGCTTGGATTTTGGATGGTGACTTACCAGTACCGCAAAAAGGGTCATGTGACAAAATGGCGCCCAACATTAAAAAAAATATATATAAAATAATTTGATAGATATAACTAAGTAATGATCAAATAGGTAAAAGTAGGTTTCGCGCCAAGTGGCGTACAAATTAGAAACAAATCCACATTTAATAAAACATTTTTTTGTATTTTGTTGATTTGAGCAGTGTAGTGGCTTGGTACTAGTTGATACCAATTGCATTATTGCTGACCAAATTACAAAATGACTAATTGTATAGTTTCGAATTTATAAATGTTTATTTACACTTTTTTTTTAGTCAGAGTTTTTTTTTTGTTATATGTAAAAATTACAGCAATTAAGGCGTGTGGCTATAAACAGAGACCACAATTGCTTAATTGTTTTATATCCGGTAGCCGGATGTAAAGTTATTGATAACATCTGATGTGCCGCGATAAACTTGGAGGGACTATAGGTAAATTAAGTACAAAAATATATAATGAAATTAAGGAATACGACAATGTAATATATCATATTTACTTAATTTAAATTCATTACAATATACAATGGCCTCACGTATGGATTAAGTAACGTCTGTTGCACTGTAAGAATTAAGGAAGATATAATTCTTATGGTAGGTTAATGATGCAATAAAATAAACTGTGATATAATTAGGAATCTAGCATTAGGATATGATAATTTTAATACGAAAATGGTCACGATACATGCTTACTTACACACATAAATATTTATGAAAATAACAAATATATTAAATTAATACTATACTTATATCTTTTATATAATTCATTGATTGCGTTAGCACTTATGTCAAGATGACGGATGAGAATAAGAGTAGACGGTCATTAGAATTTGATCTCAATCGGGTAGGTTTAACTGGCCGAGTACAGCATTCTCCAAATCAGTCCACTGTCTTCCAGGATCCTCAATTCAGAGATCTGTCGGACACTATAAGAAAAGAAAAATATAATAGATCTAAAGAGACATTGATTGAGTTACCTGAAGAAATGTATAGCCAGGGTGCAACTTCAAGCATAAACACTAAAGAAAAATATGTTATGAACACATTGCGGTCGGAAATGACCGAAATGATTCAGGTATCCTTACGTGAAGGTCTCAAGGGAATTATGAAGGAAGTCGATAAGGTGCTTCAACCCCTTACGAATTCCTTGGTAGAGGCTGCGAATCCGTGTCATTCCATTTCTAACCGTAATAGTCTGACAGGGGAAGGAAGAGCACAAGGCGCAATAAAGAAAACGGTAGAAACCTCTCGGGCTAGTGAACATCAGGAATACATTCAATTAGGCCAGAATAACCCTGAAGATACAAATAGTAGGAGTAATAGTAATACTAATGGAAATGGTAATAGTGATGATCGGCATAAAAAACATTCAAGACAAAATGAAGCTAATAAAACACATGGTAGAGGTCCTAGATTCTCTAATATTTTATCAAATGCCCCAAATTTTTACACGAATGAGAGGAACTTGAATGTACGCCCAGTAGAAGGTCAAATCAGAATAGACAAATGGGACATTGTCATTGAAGGGGGTGGTAGTGGCATATCAATCGATGATTTTGTTTTTCGAGTAGAATTGTTGCAAGCAAGCTATTCAATACCTTGGGAAGAAGTAATTAGGGATTTCCACCGGCTTTTGAAGGGCCAGGCTAAAGAGTGGTTTTGGTTGTATCTAAAGACACAAAATGGGGTAGCGGATTGGCCCACGTTAAGATATAGCCTTTTGAACCAATTTCAAGCGAACCGTAGCGATTTTGAAATAATGCAGGAAATGGTAGAAAGACGTCAACGTAATAATGAAACATTAGAAGATTATTTCCAATCAATGTTAACGATAAGGTCAAAGCTACGATCCCCAATTCCTGAGTACGAGATGATAAAGGTTTTGAAAAGAAATGTAAAAGAGCATATTGCAAAATTAGTCTACCCTATGGCCATTTATAATATAGAGCAGTTGAGGGAGGAGTGTAAGGATCGAGAAGAGATTCCCTAGACGCGAGGTAAAGTTCAATACTCCGAACAACAACCCACTACGTTATCCACCACGTCATAGAGTAAATGAAATAGAATGGGAAGAGGATGTACAAATGCAACTACATGAGGAAAATGGCAATATATTGCAAGTGGAAGAAATAAATTATAAAGATAAAACAAAACTATTGTGCTGGAATTGTAGATGTAATGGTCACACCTACATGGAATGCGAATCAGATGTGAGAAATATATTTTGTTATAAGTGTGGTTATGAGCGTACAATAACACCAAAGTGCCCAAACTGTAATAGGCAGGGAAACCGCTGGAGGAGCATGACTCAAGCGGGCGAGTCAAGCTCAACTCAGACGTCCGCAAACCACTAAGGAAATTCATTATCAACCCTAGTCAAAAAAATAAACAAAAAATTAGTACAAGTTACAGTTACAATCATTCACATCCATCACCAAATTGTAATATCCGGAATAACCGATCTTATGCCGAGAGATTACAAAATTATATAGCCGTGCGAGAAAAGATATTCGGCGATAATATAGAATCACCATACCAGATTTCAAAAAAGGTAGAAAATGCCAGAAAACGATATAACAATAGAAAAACAATAAGAAAAGAAATAAATTTATCTGTTGCAGCGGTATCAAATAGAGACCCACGAGTTTTTGCAGACATCTACATAGGTGATAAGTTGGTTAGAGGTTTGTTAGACACAGGAGCATCCGTGAGTATATTAGGTAGGGATTGTAAGGAATTTTTGAGGGAATTGGGTATTAGTGTTTCCCGATATAATTCGAATGTCAGGACAGCTTCTGGTCAAGCTCACAGAGTATGTGGTAAAGTTATACTCCCGGTCACTTATAAAGATGAGGTAGAGCTAATTAAATTCTATTTGTGTCCATCGCTAGAACAGAAATTGTACCTCGGGATTGATTTTTGGCGAATATTTAACTTGGCACCAGAAGTATTGTATGCAGACGAAATAGATATAGGGATACTTAAACAGAATTCAGAGCCAGCTCATAAACAGTGCCCAGAACAACATGAATTAACTACGAAACAGGAAAAAGAGTTAGAAAAGGTAAAAGAATTGTTCAAAACGTTTGAAAAAGATGGTCTAGGTAAAACGCACTTGGAACAACATAGTATACAATTACTCCCAGAGTCTGTACCTTTTAAGGAACGTCACTACCCTGTGTCACCAAAAGTTCAGGAGTTACTGTATCAAGAAGTGGATAAGATGCTAGAATTAGGGGTGATCGAGGAGAGTGAAAGCCCTTACAATAACCGGGTCACTCTAGTGCGTAAACCAGGCAAGAATCGTCTATGCCTAGATGCGAGAAAATTGAATAGTTTAACCATTAAGGATGCTTACCCTATTCAGAATATAGAGGGAATTCTTAGTAGAATAGATGAAACAGTTTATATTAGTAGCGTGGATCTTAAGTTTGCATTCTGGCAAATTAGTTTGGAGCCAAAATGTCGAGAATACACAGCTTTTACAGTTCCCGGTAGGCCTCACTATCAATATAAAGTGATGCCTTTTGGCCTCTGTAATGCGGCCCAACGCCTGTGTCGTCTAATGGATAAAGTTATTCCACAAGCATTAAAAAACAATTTGTTTATCTACCTAGACGACCTGCTCATTATTTCAAAAGATTTTAGAACGCATATGGAACTGTTAAGAAAAGTAGCCAAACATTTGTCAGACGCAAACTTAACGATAGGGATGAGTAAGAGTGTATTCTGTTTTAAAGAATTGAAATATTTAGGTTTTATCATTGGTGGGGGAAAATTACGCACAGATCCTGATAAAATATCAGCTATTGAACAAATACCGATACCAAAAAATCCAAGGCAAGTAAGGAGTTTTTTAGGCACTGCCGGTTGGTATCGGCGTTTTATAAAAGGATTTGCCATAATTGCAGCACCTCTAAGCGACACTTTAAAAAAGAGCTCAAAATTTACAATGACGGAAGTAGCGGTAAAAGCCTTTGTTAAATTAAAAAATGCATTAATAACAGCACCAGTGCTAGTACATCCTGATTTTAAAAGACCCTTTTACATTCAGTGTGACGCATCACACATGGGTGTTGGTGCAGTATTATTTCAGAAGGATGACGAACAAAATGATCGGCCTATAGCATTTTTCTCCCAAAAATTAAATGGAGCACAGTCTAATTATACAGTCACCGAGAAAGAGTGCTTAGCTGCAGTACTGGCGGTGAAAAGATTCAGGCCATATATTGAATTGATGGAGTTCACCGTAATAACAGATCATTCTAGCCTGAAATGGTTTATGAGCTTAAAGGACCTGAGTGGTCGACTAGCCCGCTGGTCACTGCAGCTACAAGCATTCAACTTCAAAATTGAACATCGGAAAGGATCGGAAAACATTGTAGCGGATATGCTATCCAGGTCGTTAGATGGATACAACGCGGAGGAAGTGGAATTGTTCGAATTCGAAACAACAGAATTTGAATCCCCTGAATATATCCAGCTGGTACACACCGTTGAACAAAATAAGGACAATCTACCTGATTTGAAAACAGAGGACGGGATGGTGTTCAAGAAAACACAGTTTGCAAGAGATGACAGTGGCGTTGAATGGAAACTGTGGGTTCCTGAGAATTTGGTGACGACATTGATTGAAAAGGCCCATGATACAGTCTCGCATGGCGGGATTGCAAAAACACTACATCAGTTAAGGCAGTTTTACTACTGGCCTAAAATGGTATGCCATGTAAAAAATTTGTCACGTGCACCCTGTTGCCGATAAGGCAGTTGCTTAAGTGGCAGCCTTGAGCAAACAGCTGTTGAAAAATAGGGGGAAGATAGATAGAAAAAAAAATTAAGGGAAAGAGAAAGAAAAGATGAGGAAAAAAGTGAGTTTTTGTAAAAAGAAAAAAAATGGGCTGGAAGAAAAATGGAATGTTCTGACGTGGCGGTGGAAAACAACCGATTACTAACGGAGAAGATAGGACTGGTGACTAGAGTATAAAAAGGCAAGCGTGAGGAATGTTAAGGAAGAGTTTTAAAAAATCAAAGTTCGAGAAAAGAGGGATTTGGAGTGGAGATGCAGCTGGTGGAAAATGAACAAGTGCAATTTAAACTAAAATGTGAAAAAAGGGAATAAAGTAAAATACTAAATAAATAAATTTAGACTCATTTAAAGAAAACAAATATGGTGCAAGTCAGGGTTACCGTTCACCCGACTAAAGTCGCAATTTTACCCTTTTTTAGCGGTCTGCGACTTTTTGTGAGACTTTTTTTTGTCACCGACTTTTCCGACTTTTTTAATTTTGTTGCAACTTTTCACCCTTTTTTGTGAAACTTCTCAAAAAACAGTTCATTTGCAGTAAATTAAAAGTTTTTTGATTATTTTTATCAAAAAAAAAAATCGGCAAAATTTAAAAGCAATTCACAGATTATTGGTCATTTGGAAACACTTTTATCACTTTTTGCAACATGCAAGTCATGTATAAAATGTATTCAAGAAATGTTTCATAAATTTTCAGTAGAAGTTGCAAAGAATAGTTTTAACTAAAATCTTCAGGGTACATGAAAACATGTACATACCCAGCAAAAAATGTCAAAAAAGGTAATCGGGTTTGGAATGAAGCATTTTTGGTGGAAGCTTTTCCTTACTGGATTACCAAGTTAATGATTTTATCAAGGCATGAGACTAAAATAATCGATTCTTGAGAAGTACTTACTTTTTTTATTTGGCAACTTGTTCACGTAATCTATTTAATCTAAAAAAATTATTCTCATCATTTAGCAACTTGTATATAATTTTTTCAAATTTTAGGTAATGTGATTTGTAAGCGAGTAATGAAATTTGGTAATCAGAAAAGTAAGTCATTATATGGTAATGTGTAATTTTTTGCTGGGTACATATATAAGCATGTATATTGCAACTACATGTGTTGTGAAATATGATAAAAATGGATTCTGCAATAAGCTTTTTGTTTTGTTTCAATTGTTTTTTTGTTTTGTTATGCTTTTTATTAATAAAAAACGTTAAAAAAAGAGGTGCAACTTTTATTTTCTCAAACGACTTTTTTATGCGACTTTATTTTCACAAAACGACCTTTTGTGCGACTTTTCTAAAATTCCCAGCGGTAACCCTGGTGCAAGTGCTTGAAAAGAAAAAGGATACATATCATGAAAATAAGTAAATTATTTCAAAACCAAAATTTCCCTAATAAGATTTATAAAAAAAAAACAAGAGAAGGAAGAGAAGAATAGTGAAATATAAAACTTAAAACTGGTTACTATAGAGAACAAAAAATTAAAAGTCAGAAATTAAAAATTCAGAAACAAAAATTTAAAACTACAAGTAAAATTCGAAAACCAAAAGTAAAAAACCAAACACTAAAACTGAAAAACTGTAAGTAAAATTCAGAAACTAAGTAAAAATTGAAAAACTATGAGTAAAGTTCAAAAACTAAAAGTAAAAAAATTGAAAAACTATAAGTACAGTTCAAAAACTAAAAGTAAAAAAATTGAAAAACTATAAGTACAGTTCAAAAACTAAAAGTAAAAATTTAAAAACTATAAGTAAACGCAAAAAGAAAAAAAAAACCAAGTAAGAAGTCAAAAACTAAAAATCAAAACGCAAAAACTAAGCCAAAAAGAAAATTCCACCTGCAACACGCTGTATCCAACGGGGGAGCTGGTGTACGTTTCCGGACGCCGTGGACAAGGCGCCAGGTAGCTGTGAAATGAATAATCAACCTTTTTGTATATAATTTATATTTTTATATTTTTGTCGCATAATTTATATATTTATAATTTTTTTATATGATTTAAAGGATGTTTTTTTTATTAAAGTTCTTGTGCATTAAGTATAAATATATATATATACGTTCTTTTTCTTTGAATGTAGGGAAACAATTAAATTCTTTTATTTTAAAAGTTTTTACCCCTTTTTTGGGTAATTTCTCCACCGAAGATTAGGTTGAGCTCACCCTAGGTTGGTAGATAGAAGTTTGTGTTGAAAGGGCAATTGCCCATAAGTCTGGAAGAAATTGTTTTCCTTCAATTCATTCAAAAATCTAAATTGAAACAAAAGAAAAGGGTTATGTAAAATTATTTTTTTTATTTTTTTTCTTATTATTCATGTTTTCATATAAAAATTTTTTTTGTTAAACTTGTTATAATAACATATATATAACTATATAATTTAGAATAAAAACAAAAGAGCAATATGCTTTATAACGTTTTTAAAAGAAAAAGTATATGGGTTTAATTTGCTCTAACAGTATGAGCAGATAAGAAAACGGAATGGGCGGTAAGTAAAGGAAAGGGGAGGGCTGTGACCAGAAATTAGGGACACGCCAAATACTTCTGGGCATGTCACGGAGAGGTCTGAAGATCTCTAAGGGGAGGGCAATTTCCTGGTGTTTCACCTACCAGAGGGTTTGATGACAGGCAAGCGGATGGATTCGAATATTTGCTTCTGAACAGGTTGACTGACAAGGATCCCCCCCAAAACGGCGAGCCCTAGCCGGTGCTTACGCCAGAATACCAGCGCGGTCAGTAGCCTGGCAACCATGCAACAATTCAAAACGAATTGCTACACAATTACAACAGCTGTAAAGATGACAACAACGATAAGGTAAAATAATAATAATGGCGCCCAACGTGGGGCCCGAGGCAAATACAAGACACATTTTTCTTCCATGGCTAAGTATGCCCGTCAAATGTTTGTCCGGTTAAGTATTTAAGAGTCCTTAACACGTTGCAGCATTTAACGAGCGTAATTAATTTTCCATTATAAACAGAAATTATTTTTCAATAGATAATATAATTAACTATCATCCATACGTAAGTCCCGATACACAAGGCCTAGTCGCTTGGATCGCGTTGCGACGTATGTGACTGTTAATTATTTTTGTTTTATTAATTTCTTTCACTTCGGGGCTTAAATATTTAAGCCATAACTAGGGATTTATAATTTAATTGCTCGAAGGGAAAGAAATACTACAAGTAGTTCAAATAATAGTTACAAAACACATTGATAGCTAATCTTCATGAGGAAATCAGTAAATTAAATGCCATGAAGTAAAAATATTTCCATTTTTCTTTTACTAGTCCTTGAAACACCATTGAAGAAGTCAGGTGTCAAGTTGCAGTATAAAGGAAAAAAGGAGAAAATAATTGGTTAACTGTGTGAACCACTTTTACATTTAAATATGTTTGTCTTGTGGAATCCATATAGCAAACGAAAATAGTTTTAACGCAATAAGCTTGTGATCAAACCTAAGAAGAAAAAAAAATCGTTCCTTTAGCAACCTTCCTTTTCCTGAACTTTACCGCCTAAAATTGTATTGAAATATATATACATACATATACTAATAACAAAATTAAATTTTTTCTGAGTAAAACTTATAAACTAATTGTACATAAAACAACAAAGTTTTGTGTTTCGCTAGTTGAAAATTACATATTATTAATTATTTAACAGATATACTTTTTATATATATATTTATTTTTTTTAATTGAATTTTTCTAATTATTATAAAAAAAAATAAAATAAAACAAAAACGAATTTTTTTTGTTGGTTGGGCAGTAATTAACCACCAAAATATTAATAAAAAAATATAGTATATATAAAAGTATATATATGATAATATACTCAATTAACATATAAGGATATATCATAAAGTAGAGCTGATGAATTAGAGCTCAAATATATATAGATCGATTGTAGTAAATACAGATCTATATATATATATATACATATAAATCGCTTTTAGCAATTTTGATTTTTTTTTTACATTTTCTTTAACGTTTTATATTCAATTACTACTCCCTATTTATAAATTAGGAATACTATAAAATTAAAATTATACTTAGAAATACTGATGGTATTAACTCGTTCCGTAAGAAATCAATTAATAGCAGAAGGAATAGACGTCAGCTTAATAATGAATAGGGAAGATATACCACAGACCTCAGGTAACATAACGATACAACCTAGTGCCTCTATAACCGTTGTGGCAGACATCATCGCAAACAATGATCTGGCAGAGCCAAATATAACACCGGCAGTGCAGCAAAATGCAGCCATGGCACAAAGTGTAACAGAAAATACAAACAATGGTGGTAGTAATTCGGGAGGCAGCATCTCTTCTCCAGAATACAGCAATATTACAGCGAGGAATAGACCGGTTGAACAACCCACACAATATGGTTTGAATAGTAGTGTAGGGGGAAATATTGCGGGATTCATTAGGGAAGAATTGTCTAGGCAAATACAGCAGCTCCAAGTGGAAATGCAACAGGGGATAGCACAGGCTGTACGCCAAGCAATAGACCCGGCTATTAATCAATCTGCAAGTAGACAGGTACCCGTACAAAGCGATCACGAATTATTAGCAGCCACGACGCCACCCTTATATAGACCAGAAAATCAGGAGTATAATAGGCTACGTTCGTAAAAGCATTTATAGTGCAAGTCTGCAGCATCACGAACATCTAACGTTCAAAAATGCATAACTTGGCAGCACTATTCAGAGTCAAACGTTTTTTAATGCATATAATCGGCATACCTGCCGCAAATCTGTGCAAATGGCGCAGTAAATTATTTTAAGATGCAAGAAGTTGCAGTGGAACAATAAGTTGAATATATCTATGTATTTTGATGTTTAAATTACATATTTCGAATCTTACCAAAAAATGAGATCGATAAACTCGAAAATAACTTTGAAACACATAATCTTGGTAGTTTTTTATTATTTCAAAGGAGTTTTTTATTTTAGTTGTATTCTTTTTAAGGCCAATGCTGTTCTCATAAGAAATTGTCGCTTTGATTTTCTTTTAAATTTTTTGCTTACTATAATTTAAAAGAAAATTGTCAATATTTTCTTAAATAAAATTACTTGCCCATTTTAAAATTTTTTGCAGTTTGTTCAAAAATGTCAACTGAGCACAGATGTTGAGCAGTTGCAAAGCATGTGCAGCAGATAATCACGCATACGCACTAAAACCTGGCAGAACTTCCGCATTGATGCATAAATTTGCAGCATTTACGAACGTACCCATACTCAAGTAAATTTTGGTAACTTACCTAATTTGAATAGAAGAACAGTACCTGAGTTCCGATCAGTTCCGCCAGTTTCACAAGCAAGTATGGGGCAACAACAACAACAGCCAACAGGACTGAATGGGCAACCATCGCCTGGACATTTTAATATGTCGACTAATAGGGCTGGAGGAGCTAATAACTCGTCATATGGAAAGGCTGACTTGTCTAAATGGGGTATTAAGTTCGATGGAACGTCTAAGACGATAAGTGCAGAGGATTTCAT
The DNA here is from genome assembly GCA_944452675.1 of Tachina lurida. Lineage (NCBI taxonomy): Eukaryota > Metazoa > Arthropoda > Insecta > Diptera > Tachinidae > Tachina > Tachina lurida. The sequence continues at coordinate 103,363,417 of OX101752.1, forward strand.
TTTTAGACTAAAAACCTTAAGGGAAGATTACAATGTTTCGATTGTAGAGGTGAAGCGCAGTTTCCATTCACTACTTGAAGGGCAACCGTTAGAGTGATATTGGAATCTGAAGAAATTAAATCCTTTTCAAACCTGGGACGATTTAGTAAGCGCCTTTCTAAACCAATATAGGCGCTATGAAAATGAGTTCCAAATCCAAAAGAAAATTATGGATCGTAGGCAAGGGACACAAGAGTCTTTTGAAGATTTTTTCAATGCGGTATTAAGTCTAAGGAATCAACAACGAACGCCTTATTCGGAACAAGAGCTCGTCGAAATAATGAGGGGAAATCTTAAACCTTCTTTATCCCAATTATTGTTTTCAATGCGAATAGCAAATCTTAATGATTTTTGTCAACAGGCCAAACGAGCCGAAAGTTTAGTATCGAGTCAGAGGATGCAATATCAGGCTAGGCAATTCAATGCACCCAGAGTTCATGAGCTAGATTTTGAGGAGCTACCTGAAAATACTAGCAACATTGAAGCGTTATCGGGTAGTACCAGGTATACATGCTGGAATTGTAAACGTGTAGGTCATGGGTTTACCGATTGTCCTTCGCCTACGCGTCGAATTTTTTGCTATAAGTGTGGAAGGGACAATGTAGTAACACCACAATGCCCTAAATGTCAGGGAAACCGAACATCGAACCAGTCCAGTACTGGGACGGCTTGTTCGATTCAAACGCAAACCCAGTGAATAAAACCACACCCACCATCGAGCCTATGAATAACATCATTATATTAGAAAACCGAAATAGAAAACCGATTGAAGCGGTACAACAAAAGGTTCGATGCATAAAACCCCTACACGTACGGGTTATAGAATACAATCAAGCAAGGGAAAGAATTTTTGGTGAAGTTTCGAACAAGATTAGAAAGGCTAGAGAGCGTTACAAGCGCAGGAAACTGCGCAGAAAAGAAATAATGTCAGCAGCATTGTATGAAGGGGATGACACGCGGCTATACGCCAAAATCCACCTGAATGGTACTGAAGTTGAAGGTCTTCTGGATAGTGGGGCTACAGTTACATGCTTAGGGAAAAACTGTATGGAGACAGTACAGAAGGAAGATATGCAAATACATAAATATTTTTCCTACATTAAGACCGCTGATGGCAGCCCACACAAAATGTTAGGATTTATTAAGGTGAATATCACGTTTAACAAAATGACACGAGAAGTTGTCTTTTATTTAGTACCAACACTTAATCGAACACTATTTTTAGGTATTGATTTTATGCGAACGTTTGGACTATTCGCTTCAATTAGTAGTTTGTCCAGCAATGGAGTGAATTGGGAAGAGGAAGGAAAAGACGCAAGCAGCATGGTGGAAATCCACGAACTATCACCTGAAGAGCAGCGACAATTAAAGGAGGTGGTGTCTAGGTTTCCTTGCTACACAAAGCGAGGACTAGGTCAAACTCACTTGGAAATCCATTCTATTGATACCCGTGAGGCTACTCCGGTTAAGGATAGACATTATCCGGTCTCCCCGGCAGTGCAGAAATTAATGTACGCGGAGCTGGATAGGATGCTTGATCTTGGGGTCATTGAGGAGAGCGAAAGTCCTTGGAGCCACCCTGTTACTCTCGTCCGCAAAGGCGAGAAAAACAGGCTGTGCCTGGACGCTCGTAAACTCAATGCTCTCACGGTCAAGGATGCCTACCCTCTCCCGCACATTGAAGGTCTCCTCAGCCGGTTGGGAGACACGTATTTTATCTCCAGCGTCGACTTGAAGGATGCCTTTTGGCAGATACCACTAGAGGCATCCAGTAGAGAAAAAACTGCCTTCACGGTGCCAGGTAGACCACTCTACCATTTTACGGTCATGCCTTTTGGATTGTGCAACGCAGCCCAAAGGCTATGCCGTTTAATGGATAAGGTGATACCAGCTGCACTTCGTGATAGAGTTTTTGTCTATCTGGATGATCTTTTGGTGGTGTCTCCAGACTTCGTGACGCACCTGAAGTTGCTAGAGCTGGTAGCAATACAATTGGAACAAGCGGGTTTGACAATAAACGTATCTAAATCTAAGTTTTGTTTTAAAGAACTTTGATACTTAGGATACATAGTAGGAAAAGGCCAACTTAGACCCGACCCTGAAAAGGTGAATACGATTTTAAAATACACCTATCCAAAAACTGCGAAACAGGTGAGAAGTTTTATGGGAGCCACCGGTTGGTTTCGTCGATTTATTCCTAACTACGCCACAATTTCTGCTCCAATTTTCAATACGCTGAAAAAGGGAAAAGTCTTCAACTTTACTGAAGAAGCCAAAAATGCATTTGACTACTTGAAAACAGCGCTCACTACTAGCCCTGTGCTTACACACCCAGATTTCGACAAACACTTCTTTGTCCAATGCGATGCGTCTGATATAGGTATAGGCGCGGTTCTTTTTCAAAAGGATGACGATGAAGGTGAGCATCCAATAGCTTTCTTCTCACATAAGCTGACAAACGCGCAAAAGAATTATTCAGTAACAGAGAGGGAATGCTTGGCCGTGGTGCTTGCCATCAAAAAATTCAGGCCTTATATTGAACTGATGCCATTTACTGTGATTACTGACCACAGTAGTCTTAAATGGCTGATGTCTCATAAGGACCTGAGTGGCAGACTTGCGCGTTGGAGTCTCCACTTGCAAGCATACGCATTTGGAATAGAACATCGTCCTGGACCGAAGAATAAAGTACCGGATACTTTATCCAGATACGACATGGAGGAGGTTTCAGCACATTTTGGTAGTTTGGTCGATATGGAATCGGACGCCTTTAAAACCGATTGCTATGTCGACTTGATTGCCAGGGTTGCAGAAAACTCTGACCAGTTACCTGACATCAAGATTATAGACAACCTCGTTTACAAACGAACATTACCGTATGATGGAATTTCTCTCAATGAAGATTTTGCGTGGAAGCTTTGGATTCCACCAGAATTAACCGAAAATATAGTTCGAAATGCACATGAGCCACCGCAAACCGCTCATGGAGGATTTATTAAAACACTCAAAAGGGTGAGAGAATATTTTTATTGGCCAAATCAAAATGCCCAAGTCCGAGCTTTCGTTAAAAACTGCCAGATTTGTAAAGAATCTAAGTCGTGCAATACCAATTTACGTCCGCCAATGGGGAATGAAGCGTTAACAGAACGCCCATTTCAACGTTTATATGTAGATTTTTTGGGACCTTACCCTCGGTCTAAAGCAGGCAACTGCTACATATTTATTGTGTTAGATCATCTAACTAAATTTGTCTTATTGAAGGCCTTAAATAAAGCCAGTAGCAAACAAATAATAAGGTTTTTACAGAAGTTTTCCATAAGTTCGGCACACCAGAAACTATAGTTTCTGACAATGGGAAACAATTCATCAGTAAAGATTTCGCAAATACCTTGCAACATTTTGGCATAACGCACATGAAAACGGGATTGTATTCACCAAGCCAATGCGTCGGAAAGGGTGAACCAATCCATTTTGTCATCGATCAGATCATACGTAAAAGATGATCAATCAAACTGGGATAAATACTTATCCGAAGTCGAATGTTCACTGCGATCGTCTGTACATAGCTCGATAGGAGTGACACCCTATTTTGCCTTGTTTGGAACAAACATGATAGGCCATTGTAGCGTATACAGGCTGGCACGAAAATTAGAAATGTTGAATGATCCCGAAATTAATATTGTACCTAAATCCATATATATGGAAAGCGTTCGAGGAAAACTTAGAGAAAGCTTACATAAAGCGTATGAAAAAGGGGCTAAAAGTTACAACACGCGATGTAGACAAGTTCATTCCAGGGCAAGAAGTCTATAACGTAATTTCCAACAAAGCGACTTTAAAGCTGGATATAACGCGAAATTAGGACGAAAGTTTCTGAAATGCAGAATAGTACGTCCAATTGGTAATAGTTTGTATGAGATAGAAGATCTACAAGGGAAATCGTTGGGGGTATTTCACGCCAAGGACTTAAAGCAATAAGCTCTAATATCCTTGGTGGTTTTAGTCCCAACATTTCCAAATCGTCGAAGCCAATACGTTTCATGTCAATATTTTTTATTTTATTTCTTTTTAAACTTATAAGTTTGCTTTTGTATATTTTTGATTTTTTTTTACAATACCAGTTTGTAGTTAATTAATATAAATGCGTGCATACATTTATGTATATATTTATTAATATGTATATTTATTTCTTTTTGTAGTGCCAATAGGTGAATTTTTTTATCGTACACAACGAATAAATTAGCTAATTTGCTTTTAACCTAAGCCTACGTTTCTAAGCTGACTACTTAGTGTAATCGTCATCGCTCCATTGGTGCAGCCCTATAATCACTCTGGAGAACTATGCTATTAAGAGCTAAAGGCTGTTAGTCACCTGGAGCGATGACATTTGTCTGAGACCGTTATTACGGCGGGTTAAAGTAAAATTTGTTGATTTTAGCAATCAATAATTGTGAACAATTATTGATAGTTCATCGTAACAATTCAATTTGTTGGCAATAGCGACAAGATTTTATATACATATTTATTCAGTGATGCTACAACTGGTACCGATGAAAGGTTACTCAAGTCTCACATAGACAAAGGCCAAAAATTATAAAAGCAGCAAATTTTTCTTAAATTCACCCGTTTGGCATCTCAATACGCCAATAAGTTTTTTTTTACGTACACAAAGAATGTCCATAAATAATTGAGCAACTTCCGGTAAGTTGTAACTAAAAATGCTTGTGGCCGATAAAAGAATCAAAATCCTTTTAGTTTGAATATTTTAGTGGCTGGGAGGCGAAGTTTGTCTCTCACAACTGAACAGTGTTCACATTGACAATCTCTTGTATCGGACAGTTTGAGTAGCTACTAATTAACCAAAAACTTTCATAATTTTTGTTTTTTTTTTCGACTGTCATGAGTTAGAGGAGTTAAACTGAATATTGTCCAGCGGGTACAAACAGTCCCAGGATTATAAACTATTACGGCAAAATTTGTTTTTTTTTTTCGACCGCGAGAGCCAATAATATACGAACGCACTTCAAATTAAAACCGCAGAATTTTTGTTATACACGCATATGTATACGTTAAATCAAATACGAAATTCCGTAAAAAGAAACGACTCTAATTTAACACACAGTCGTTGCAAACCTACACATAAATATATTGATATACAAACACAAATATCTTAAGCTTTAAGACTCACCACAAACGCACACGATAGTTGCTCCAACGCAGCAGTCATATATGCATATTTATAGTTGAAACAAATTGACTCCTGTCGAACTTGTTGTGACATTTTGTCAAAAAACGGTCGCCTGTTATACCTAACCAAACATAAAAATCATTAGTAAGGGAAGAAAAAGAGTAAAACTATAATTTAATTTAGCCTTCCACCTACCTGTGTCCTAGGACCTCCAGCTTGCTAAGCTTCATGATTAGCTTCTAACCTATAAAGAGAAGTTGATATTAGTGTACTTATGGTATACGTTGCTATACAAAACGCCCACGTAATTTTTTTGGTATATCTAACCGCAATATAAATTCAAAGTTTAAGTCAAACTTTACGTTTGAATTCACTTTTGTTGTTTCATTTCCTTGGCACATACCAAGGTAGTTTCATTTCCAGGTAATATCCGGATTACAACGACAATGAAAAAACTATGTGTTGTAGGTAGTTTATCCAAAACTTCAAAAATATAATTTGTTTAACATAATAACAATACAAATTATTCACATAAATTTTGAAAATATTTCTCCACGGCAGCTACCACTGACAAAATTTGCAACGTTTAGCACTTTTCGCAAATTTTTTTTAGTAGTTTTTCGTATTCTTAGATTCGTTTTCACATAATTTTTTTAAATATTTTCCGTATTGAATTCTTTTTACATTTTCTCTTAACTTCTCTTTCATAAAGAAAATTGTTTTTTTAAGTTTCGGATGAACTTTGATTTGAAAAGAAGAGTGGCTCGGCTGTATTTTCACTGTATGTGAGTTGGCACATACCACATTTATGTCTCTATGACTCGGAAATTTTTTTATACATTTCAATAAATAATTTAAAAAAAAATCAAATAAATTGATTGATGTAAAAGGCGGCTCACTACCGTGCCACCTGCCTACTTCGATTTTTTTTAATTACGCGGCGACTAAAATTAACGGCGGCGACAACTAGTAAATGACCGGCGGCGGTGTACAGTTATCGATAACGACTTATCGATCTGTGGCAAAACTAACACAAAACAATACCAACAAAAAGGAAATCATTTCTTCTTACCTTTTTCCTTGGTAAATTGTAGACATCTAACGGCCCACGCATGCGATATTCCTGGAAGCCCTAAAAGGAAAAGAAGTTTTTATAATTTACGCCAATTAAATAAGCATGCATAAGAAATTAATTCGTATGCATAACTAATGTAAATGATCGCTGACCAATGCTACCTATAAATGTTCAGACATTTTTATTCACGTTTTACTTACCTTCATTTTTTTTACACTCCCAAACACACCAAATTATTTAAACAAATTCTATATTTTTTTTTATTAATTATTCTCTACGATGGCACTTCTGTTAGATCACATAAAATATTGCATTGACGAAATTTAACCCAAGCCTCTTTGACAGCAAAACTTTCGTTAAGCTTTAAAATTCCCCCAAGGTGTACGACCGAAACTGCAAACGCTGGTGTACTGTCAAAATCTATATGGGAATTAAAGACCTATCCACAAATCCCATGGAATCTGACAGTACTAAAGCATTAGCGAAAGCACAGGGTGGTCACCATTCGTGAAAACACAGAGTTGCAAAATATAGTCAATGGCCGTAGCTACACCACGTGTGGTGAATATGGGGAATGGAGATGCCAGCACGTTTTTTTTTTAGAAATCACGTACCATTACCCAAAATGCCCCAAAATTACTTCATATTTTTCTTTTTGATTTTTTTGTTCGCCCTCCCATTTCAGATCCATGAATGGACCATGAAATGGTTGGGTTTTGTCACGTGCACCCTGTTGCCGATAAGGCAGTTGCTTAAGTGGCAGCCTTGAGCAAACAGCTGTTGAAAAATAGGGGGAAGGTAGATAGAAAAAAAAAATTAAGGGAAAGAGAAAGAAAAGATGAGGAAAAAAGTGAGTTTTTGTAAAAAAAAAAAAAATGGGCTGGAAGAAAAACGGAATGTTCTGACGTGGCGGTGGAAAACAACCGATTACTAACGGAGAAGATAGGACTGGTGACTAGAGTATAAAAAGGCAAGCGCGAGGAATGTTAAGGAAGAGTTTTAAAAAATCAAAGTTCGAGAAAAGAGGGACTTGGAGTGGAGATGCAGCTGGTGGAAAATGAACAAGTGCAATTTAAACTAAAATGTGAAAAAAAGGGAATAAAGTAAAATACTAAATAAATAAATTTAGACTCATTTAAAGAAAACAAATATGGTGCAAGTGCTTGAAAAGAAAAAGGATACATATCATGAAAATAAGTAAATTATTTCAAAACCAAAATTTCCCTAATAAGATTTATAAAAAAAAACAAGAGAAGGAAGAGAAGAATAGTGAAATATAAAACTTAAAACTGGTTACTATAGAGAACAAAAAATTAAAAGTCAGAAATTAAAAATTCAGAAACAAAAATTTAAAACTACAAGTAAAATTCGAAAACCAAAAGTAAAAAACCAAAAACTAAAACTGAAAAACTGTAAGTAAAATTCAGAAACTAAGTAAAAATTGAAAAACTATGGGTAAAGTTCAAAAACTAAGAAAAAAAAATGAAAAACTGTAAGTAAAATTCAAAAAAAAACTAAGTAAAAAAATTGAAAAACTATAAGTAAAGTTCAAAAACTAAAAGTAAAAAAATTGAAAAACTATAAGTAAAGTTCAAAAACTAAAAGTAAAAATTTAAAAACTATAAGTAAACGCAAAAAGAAAAAAAAAACCAAGTAAGAAGTCAAAAACTAAAAATCAAAACGCAAAAACTAAGCCAAAAAGAAAATTCCACCTGCAACACGCTGTATCCAACGGGGGAGCTGGTGTACGTTTCCGGACGCCGTGGACAAGGCGCCAGGTAGCTGTGAAATGAATAATCAACCTTTTTGTATATAATTTATATTTTTATATTTTTGTCGCATAATTTATATATTTATAATTTTTTTATATGATTTAAAGGATGTTTTTTTTATTAAAGTTCTTGTGCATTAAGTATAAATATATATATATACGTTCTTTTTCTTTGAATGTAGGGAAACAATTAAATTCTTTTATTTTAAAAGTTTTTACCCCTTTTTTGGGTAATTTCTCCACCGAAGATTAGGTTGAGCTCACCCTAGGTTGGTAGATAGAAGTTTGTGTTGAAAGGGCAATTGCCCATAAGTCTGGAAGAAATTGTTTTCCTTCAATTCATTCAAAAATCTAAATTGAAACAAAAGAAAAGGGTTATGTAAAATTATTTTTTTTATTTTTTTCTTATTATTCATGTTTTCATATAAAAATTTTTTTTGTTAAACTTGTTATAATAACATATATATAACTATCGGCCATGTTCTGTAAACCGAATCCGAGTAAATTTCTCGTTTTCCAAAATTAAGTAATGGTCGCATTGATATGTTTTAAATCATACATCCTAAATTATTTTCAGATATGATATTTCAAGCTCTAAAAAATATAAAACTACAAAAAAGTCTGAAAAAAATTTGTGGATTTAATGTTTCTAAATCGAGCGTTTTTAAATCGACTCGATTTGCAGAACAGGCAGGTATATAATTTAGAATAAAAACAAAAGAGCAATATGCTTTATAACGTTTTTAAAAGAAAAAGTATATGGGTTTAATTCGCTCTAACAGTATGAGCAGATAAGAAAACGGAATGGGCGGTAAGGAAAGGGGAGGGCTGTGACCAGAAATTAGGGACACGCCAAATACTTCTGGGCATGTCACGGAGAGGTCTGAAGATCTCTAAGGGGAGGGCAATTTCCTGGTGTTTCACCTACCAGAGGGTTTGATGACAGGCAAGCGGATGGATTCGAATATTTGCTTCGGGCCTCATAATTTTCTTTAATGTAATATTTTGTGTCGAACAGCTGACACCAAAAGGCTGGTATTTTTTTTTATTGTTATTTTGTTTATTGTTGATTGAAGCTACTGAACAGGTTGACTGACAAGGATCCCCCCCAAAACGGCGAGCCCTAGCCGGTGCTTACGCCAGAATACCAGCGCGGTCAGTAGCCTGGCAACCATGCAACAATTCAAAACGAATTGCTACACAATTACAACAGCTGTAAAGATGACAACAACGATAAGGTAAAATAATAATAAATTATATTCGAAATTGCCAAATTTGTAAAGAAGTTAAACCGGTTAACTATGAAACGCGACCGAGAATGGGTGAAGAAGTGAAAACGTATCGACCTTTTCAGAAAATATACATAGATTTCTTGGGCAAGTACCCGCGCTCAAAAAGGGGTAATGCATACATCTTTATCGTAGTTGATCACTTTTCGAAGTATGTACTTTTGAAGCCTATGAAAAAGGCAACGTCAAAACTGGTAACAGAGTATCTAGTGCATAAAATCTTTCACATGTTTGGTACCCCTGAAATCATTCATTCCGATAATGGAAAGCCATTTATATCCCAGCAATTCCAAGAACTAGTTAAAAATTATAATATAACACACATTCGAACCCCAGCATATTCCCCGCAATCCAATGCTTCCGAAAGGGTTAATCAAACGATCTTAACAAGCATTAGAGCTTACTTGGATGAAGATCATCGGGAGTGGGATGCGCATATTAGTGAGATAGAGTGCGCGATTAGGACAGCCATACACGAGGCCATAGGAACAAGTCCGTATATGGTCCGTACTGAATATGCCTTGGCAAGAAAATTAAAATCTTTAGGTGACAATCAGTTTGAAATAATTGAGAGGAAGGATGAATTAAAACTCATTAGGGATAAAATATCAGAAAACTTGCACGATGCATACGAAAGAAATAAAAGGCAATATGATAAAATGAGTAGAGAGGTACGATTGGTCAAGAAGTGTACGTTAAAAATTTTGTGCAAAGCGACTTCAAAAAAAATTTCAATGCCAAGTTTGCACCAAAATTCAAGAAATGCAGAATATTGAAAGTGATAGGAAACAGCTCTTACGAATTGGAAACCCTACAGGGAAAAAGTCTTGGTGTTTTTCATGCCAAAGACATGAAGCAATAATCTGTGATATCTCGATTTTGAGGGACAAAACAATATAAGTGCAATATTAGTAGTAGATATTTTTGTATTGTGTTGTCCCGTTTTAACCTGATTAATTTGCGAATTATGTATTTTACCTTTTTTTCTGAGTGCTGTCCAGTTTTATTCTTTTACTCGCTTACGATTCCTTTGGATGATTTAATTTATTAAGTATAAATACATCTGTGAGAACTGAGCTTCTGTCCCGAGTCAATTGTACCGGAAAGAAAATAAAAGGGAAACAATTTGAAACAAAGTACCGTATACGATCAATAAATGAATAGCAAAACTTCCCGTAAAGCCACCAATCCAGAAGTCAATATGTGTCCAGAGGAACCATCTCTCTTCTCGAACTCCTGCGCGCTTCTATTAACCAAGGCCTTCAATTGCTGATCTATGAAAATAGAAACATAGATAAATTATACAATCGCTAAAACTGCAAACACAGTTGACAAATCAGAAAACAGAAAAAGGTATGAACATCATTGGGTAAATAGATCACCACACGCATCCCAAGGAGAGGAAAAAGAAATTATGAAGTTTACATGGAAGGAGATACAAATTTAAGCAACCATAATTCTTTATTGCAGGCAAAGATTTATTGGTTGTACCAGACATGAGCTACTGTTTCATTAATTAATAATATTAATATTATTTTTTGTCATGAAACAGATGCAACTGGCGGTATAATCCAGTAAAATCAAAAGCAATAAGGTATGGTTTGCATTCGTTTTATGAAAGAAAATAAATGAAAATTGTAATTAATATTAAATAAAACGTGTAAAAAAAGAACGATAGGAAGTTGGATAAGATAGGTAATAATAATAATAATGGCCACGATAGTAATAAGGACAAGATTAAGCGTGGAAGTGACAATGAAATAGCAACCACAATTAATTAAATAAATAAAGAAAAAAAAAATAAAAATTAAAGGAAACTACGTACCCAATGATTTCAACCAGACCATTCCAACAGATTGGAACGCTGCAACCTTCCGATATTGTGTGAAATCCAACAAAAATTCGGTGTAGTTGCTACGATATCGTGTATTTGCAGTTGGCAGGGTCATTTGCGCCGAATAACAAACGTTTGGCCAACAATTTATTTTGTTAAAAGAGAGCCATAAAAACCATCAATCAATGCATTTATTTCCACAAAATATTGCCATGTAGCCAGACAAGATTAAAAACAATAGTCACGTTTGGTGAGAAATCATCGTCTGATAACCCTGCTCGCCGGCAATGAAAGGCATCGAAACGCATGCTTCCACTGATTTTCAAACCTTTCAACACGAAAATCTGTCAAGTTAAAACGAAAACAAAGCAACTTTACTTTGTTTGTGGGGTTCGAAGTATTTTATTTAGTTTTTTCGCTCCTATAAAATTTAAAGGTGTAGTTACGTGATTTTGCATTTCAGCTAACGATATACTATATAGAATGGTATGCGATGGACACACACACGTTGCTACGACATTGTATTCCGTGCGATTTTGTATACAACCTGCGCCCGATGTGCCAGTGGTCATAACGTATAGGGCAAACATTAGGACAGGGTCCTTTATTAGGGTTCCGTACACCAAAGGTGAAAATGGAACCCTATTGTTTTCGCTACGCTGTCCGTCTGTCCGTCTGTCCGTCACAGGGTATTTTCTCGAGAACCGTAAGAGCTACGGACCTGAAATTTGGACACAGTGTGTAGACCCTTGGCCGCTACAACAACAAATACATGAGAGTTGGAAATTAAAGGGTGTGCCAAAACGAGCAATGAAAAATGTTAAAATCCCATGTAATATACATACAATTGTATGTATGTATGTATATTACATGGGACCCTTGGCCGCTACAACAACAAATACATGAGAGTTGGAAATTAAAGGGTGTGCCAAAACGAGCAACGAAAAATTTTAAAATCCCATGTAATATACATACAATTGTATATATGTATATTACATGGGACCCTTGGCCGCTACAACAACAAATACATGAGAGTTGGAAATTAAAGGGTGTGCCAAAACGAGCAACGAAAAATGTTAAAATCCCATGTAATATACATACAATTGTATATATGTATATTACATGGGACCCTTGGCCGCTACAACAACAAATACATGAGAGTTGGAAATTAAAGGGTGTGCCAAAACGAGCAATGAAAAATTTTAAAATCCCATGTAATATACATACAATTGTATGTATGTATATTACATGGGACCCTTGGCCGCTACAACAACAAATACATGAGAGTTGGAAATTAAAGGGTGTGCCAAAACGAGCAACGAAAAATTTTAAAATCCCATCTAATATACATACAATCGTATGTATATTACATGGGATCCTTGGCCGCTACAACAACAAATACACGAGAGTTGGAAATTAAAGGGTGTGCCAAAACGAGCAACGAAAAATTTTAAAATCCCATGTAATATACATACAATTTGTAAAGTTTGTGTATTTTTATACAGACTACAACAATTAACACTAAAATTTAAAAAAATTTAATTAATGTAATTTCGACTATGTAATTTTGATAACTTGCTGTATCTTGGAAACCGTAAGAGCAAACTTCTTGAAATTTTCAAAAATGGTAAAACAAAAAAATCTCAAAATTATAAAATCGCCAAAACGAAAAAAAATCGCCAAAATCAAAAAAAAAATCGCCAAAACAAAAAAAAGCACCAAATTAAAAAAATTTCTAAATCGAAAATAAATCGTGAAAAACCGGAAAAATCGCCAAAATGAAAAAATTGCCAAAATGAAAAAAATCGCCTAAATGAAAAAATCGCCAAAATGAAAAAAATCGCCAAAATGAAAAAAAATCGCCAAAACGAGAAAAAAGCGAAAAATAGTCAAGAAAAATTATTTCAGCTGAAAAAACGTAAAAAAACAATGTATTAAAAAAATGCTCAACGTACGGAACCCTTCGTGCGCGAGTCAAAGTCGCACTTTACTGAATTTATTTTTTTTTTGCTATGCCTCGTGCATATGCGCACTTAGTGCAGAGTACGAAGATAGCATTAACGCACGTTGAAAGGTTGTCCAGATTTGTTGCCTGGTCTAAAGCCTCTCGATTCCTAGTAGTCAGCCATTCATACACTGGGACAGTGTAACTTCATCGGCGGCACGCCACCGGGGCCAATTGGTCAGCCGAGAGGCTTGACCACCAAAAAAATGGGGAACATGTAATGGCGAGTATACACGATACTACAAATCGTACGATAAATCGTACAAGTATGAAATTAGTAACGTGTATCATGCTGTCGTACTTATGAAGTATACTTTGTAGTATGAAAATCAAAAATTTTTGATTTCTGTGGGCGGAGCTTCGCTAAGTACGATAATAAGTATTGTGTATCATGCTGTTGTACAGCGAAATTAGTTTTATGAGGAGTTGATTTAGAAAACGCAGTGTTTCTTCGGCTCAATTTTAAAATTAGCTTTATGTAGCGGATATTTTAATTAAAAACAGAACATAAAACATTATTATAACCATTTTCTACAACATGATCCTTTTGTTTTTGCATTATTTTTTTTATTCTTTTCAACTGCAGTTCACTTATTTTTAATAAATCGACCACATTATTTATTAATCCGCGTGTGTATTGCCTTAAAAATTTTGGGTACGTTCGTAAATGCTGCAAATTTATGCATCAATGCGGCAGTTCTGCCAGGTTTTACTGCGTATGCGTGATTATCTCCTGCACATGCTTTGCAACTGCTCAACATCTGTGCTCAGTTGACATTTTTGAACAAACTGCAAAAAATTTTTAAATTGGCGGGTAATTTTATTTAAGAAAATAGTGATAATTTTCTTTTAAATTATAGTAAGCAAAAAATTTAAAAGAAAATCAAAGCGACAATTTCTTATGAGAACAGCACTGGCCTTAAAAAAAATACAACTAAAATAAAAAAACTCCTTTGAAATAATAAAAAACTACCAAGATATGTGTTTCAAAGTTATTTTCGAGTTTATCAATCTCTTTTTGTGGTAAGATTCGAAACATGTAATTTAAACATCAAAATTCATAGATATAATATACTACGTTTATACGCGCACTATTTGCAAATAAAATTATTTGCAAATAAATTAACTCACTGTTTATACGGCATAGCAAAAGTACACAAACTTGGTAGCACTTCTATAGAAAGCTTACTTATGTTGACAAAAAAAAAGTGTAAATGCACAAAATATCAAATAATTATTTGTTTTAATTGTTATTATTTGCTTCTATCAATGGTTTTTGTTGCAATATTTGTCCATTTATTGTTTTTGTTATCAAACATTTGTAAGCGTGGCAACCTCGGGCATTTTATTTGCAAATAGTGTGTTAATCGTGAATAGTTTTCTGAATTAGTAAGTCGCAATAAAGAGAATAATATGGCAACAATTTACAGTTTTATTTGCAAATAAGCCCTGCGTATAAACGTAGTAATATTCAACTTATTGTTCCACTGCAACTTCTTGCATCTGAAAATAATTTACTGCGCCATTTGCACAGATTTGCGGCAGGTATGCCGATTAAATGCATTAAAAAACGTTTGACTCTAAACAGTGCTGCCAAGTTATGCATTTTTGAACGTTAGATGTTCGTGATGCTGCAGACGTGCACTATAAATGCTTTTACGAACGTACCCTTTCTGTCAAATGAATTAGTACGATTTTTAGTAACGTGTATCTGAAAACCCGTACTACGCAAAGTACGGAATTAAGTATCGTGTATACCTTGCATAAGGTAAAGCACTCCGAATTCTCGTTTTTGGAAAGCAGAGTCCACCACTCCCTAAGTGGCAGATCGCTATTATTTTTTGTTGCGATGAGCGTCGTCCATGTCATTCAGTGCACCCGTATCATTATACTACGCACATGTGCACTACAATTTCCCCGTAATGCTCCGTATCAGTGTAGAGTTATGTGTTAGAGTTTGGAATTTAATTATTAGATCTCGTTTGTTTATTATCTTATGTAAAATGGCAGGAAGACAGTTGGCCAGAGATCTTTACAAAATAAAATCACGAAATTGAACGCGTGTTAAAATCTTTGTTTCTGTATTCATAATGGCCGACGAACAAGAGGAGTTGCCACAGTGTGAAAATATATTAACATATGCCTGAGCTGCCAGATTGAAATATTCATTTTAGCGACTTTCATTCTAGTTGCCCAGCTTTTTAGTCGGTGTAGCATGAGTATCTCAGGGTGTAGTCGTTTGCCTACGTTGGGCTTACACTATTAACAGAAAAATTTCCGCTCTTCCGTTTTTCTTCTGACAGGCATTGAAAACCGAAAGATTTGTAGTGAATGTTTATGTGTATTTTTTTTGTGCTGGTTATTGTTAGTACTATTATGGGTTATTGTTGTGTTTTTGTCAGACTCATTTGAAGTGACAACTTCACGTACAACATATACAGTGGTAAATGAAGGGGTGATATGGGTAGGAAAAGAAACAACAAAAAAGGAAAAAAATAAATAAACAAAAGTAAAACACTATGTAATGAGAAGGTAAACAATAAGGAAGTTATGTGTGTAACGACCTACTGTTTTCATGTAAACCTAATATCAACTACATGATTGGGATGAATTATGGCTGTTGATGTTATAAATTAAACTTAAATTTATTTCTAGAATAATTAAATAAACACAATAAAGACAAACAACAGAGGTCAATGATTTATAAGTAAATAAATAATAAAAAAAATAATGCCGCTTAGTAGACTTTAGAAGTTTCTGGCGAGGTTCAAGGCCATAATTACAAAGGGTATTGACTTCATATTTGGAGCCGTTAGGTATGGATAATCCGGTTAGTACGGTCGGACAAAGGGTGAGTAATAAATATAAGGTGGGGCAAAGGGTGTGAAGTTTTATATTGCAGCAAGCGTAAAGGAGATAGACATAGAAAGAGAAAAATATACTCATAAACTGGAACTGGAAAGGGTTTTGGGTTAGGTAAAGAAGATAAATTATAGTTAAAGTTAATTATTCAAGACTCGTTAAGCAAGATAGACAGTGGAAGCAAATCTGGATATTATCTTTGACTACAAGTGTTCAGGAACTCTTAAATCAGGTAATTATTTAGTGAAAAATAAAAGAAGTAAATTAAGGAAAATTAAGTAGTGTCTATCCGACCCTAGTATAAAAATAAAAAAAAAATTGTCCGGAGGAGGAAATACTGTTGTGGGATTGCAGTTCAAAAAGAGAATATCAGAAAAGGATTAAGAGGAATACTCGGACTGCAATCCATCTATCTTTGACATATTGGAGTGGTTGTGTGCTTTGAGGGATCGATATCTGAATATAACGTCTTTCTTGGCCTAATTGGATCCGGGCGAAATATCATCAGAGCCTGTAAAAATATAAACTTATTTTACTGGATCAACAATTGCCACCAAAACCCTCGCTAAATTTGTAACTTGGTGAGTCCAGTCCATATTATTTGCTTAAAAAAACAAAAAAAAGAGTTTTTAAGAAACAAAATAAAAGAAAAGGAAAAATACGTAAAAAAATATAATTCCAACAAAAAAAAAATAATAAAAATTCTTAGAATAGTTCAATACTTGAAAATAACATATATGAATATAATAAAAAAAAAAATTAAATATTGTATTTAACCACTAAAGATTTATACGTTAGTTTAGTGTGGCATTAGTGTTAGTGATTTTGTTTTAATAAGTATTCCAATTGTTAGCCCAAAATTATCTCTGTCGCGTGTTAAAGTAAAGGTTCAAAGAGGAAATATAAATAAAAAAAAAGAAAGTCCGTTGTTTTAGAGAGCTCTTTAAAACAGGAAAAAAAATAGTTTAATTTTTATTTGCGATCATTCTGTTTGACTGTCCAGAAAGGTTAGGGTAATTTTTGGGATTTAGTTAGGACAAATTTTGTACAAATAATCTAAGTTTCATTTTGTTAGTATTTTCGTAATTTAATTAAATTTTTTTATACTTATTTTTTTATGATTCCAAAGAAAAAAAAAATTATAAAAAGGCAAACTTCTTTATTTTAATAAATTTAATTTTTTATAACGTTTTAGAGTAGAAAAATTTTATGTTTTCGTTTGGCTGAACTACATCCAGATAATGTCAGGCTAAAGTTCTCGAGTGGTGTGTAAAGTAAGTATGTAGTCAAGTGACCAAGTTTTTCTGTTTGTGGGGTAACATAACCATCTCTATTGTATGTTACCAAGGTAGGGTGGGCAGCTAGGGGGACAAATTGCAGCTTTCGTCTCCGTTTATCACAGCTTATTTAATTGTAGGTCTGTCTGTCTGTCCGATTTAGATTTATTTTAGTTCCAGTATTTTCTTTTATTGTCTTTTGTTTTTTTATATGTTTATAAATTTTCTTTTGTCCGTCCCTGTACCGGAAGTCGCGGGTCTTACCTCCCCTGACATCCCTGAACTAGCTTGGATTTTGGATGGTGACTTACCAGTACCGCAAAAAGGGTCATGTGACATATATTATAACCCTCTAATAATTTTTACCCAAAATTTTAATAAATTCAGTCACTAAAATCTATTTGAGCATCAGCAATAGCACGATTTAAAATATCTGAAGACTGTTGTGTAGGCTGCCATATTTGTGGAATTGCCAATGTTGTTGAACTACGTTCCATGGAAAATAAAACAGTTGGCATTTTAGAATTACTGCATTCCGGGATATCGTCCGAGATATATGTTGACTTTTCTACATTAAATATGCGCTTTTGAGCATTTCTTATTTTACGTTGAGCCAATATATTTTGAAACTCTGCCATCAATTCGTACGCTTCTTCTTCGGGAAATTTTTGTAGTTGTAGCGCTAGACTCGTGCTAAATGCAGTGAACTCATTTTCTTTATTGTTCTCGTCTATTAATTTTTGAAGAGCTTCATCAAACTTATCTGATTCCTCTTGTCTTGGTGGTTTTATTGGATTTTTACTGGAATAACTATAGTCGCATTCATAGTTCGAAATTTCGTCAATATAGTCTTCAATATTTTCGGACTTTTCCTTAATCTGAAAATAATAAGTAATTCCGTATATCAGTATTGTACAATTTTTGCATGTATGTATGTAACCACTAAAAATGTTGTTAAATAAACATTTCACAGGTACCAAACACTGAAGAAGAGTGGCAAAAAATCAGCAATGACTTTAATACTATATGGCAACTTCCGCACACCCTTGGAGCCTTAGACGGAAAACATATTCGTATCAAGGCAGCACCGAATACAGGCTCTCATTTTTATAATTTTAAGGGCTTTTTAGCACCGTACTTTTTGCGCTAGTCGATGCGCACGGCCGTTTTATTTTCATTGATTTTGGCTGTAATGGTAAAACTTCTGATAGCACCATTTATCAAGATGGCTATCTATACAACGCTTTACAAAGCAATAGCCTTAATATACCACAACACAAAGAGCTTGTTCGGGGACAAGGTTGCAAAATTCCGTATTTCTTTATTGGTGACGATGCATTCCAATTAGATAAAAATTTAATGAAGCCATATAGTAGGGCACTGAAGCTGAATACACGACAGGAAGTATTTAACTACAGACTTGTCGTGCTAGAATGGTAGTAGAGTGCGCATTTGGAAGACTGGCTAAGAGATTTGCCATATTCAATCGTCCAATTGAAGTAAATCTATCTACAGTTGATTTAATAGTAATGGTCACTTGTCTCTTACACAATTACCTGACGAAAAATAGAAGTACTGCTGTTTCAGATGACATCGAAGTTCAGGATCTACCCGAAACACTATCTTCAATCAGCCTTCAAAAAAAGTAAACAATATAAATATGCGTCTAGAATAAGAGATGAGATTTCTAACTATTTGATTACAGATGGAAACGTAGATTTTCAATGGAAAAAAATAAACTTTACAAATTGTTAACTTATTGTATTAAATTTAGTGAAATTATTAAAAGCGTTTTTTTGACAGTTTGAATGAAGTAAAAAGGTTTTCTGCTTGTTTATTTGCCTTGGTTATGTGCTTCTGCTCATGTAGGATGCACTGTTTGTCAAAAAGCTCGATGAGACAGTAGGTCTCTATGCCAGTTTTGGGAGGAATAAGTACAGGCATATGTATGTCTGCATTTATATGTTTGTAATTTTATGTGTGGATTTATGTGAAATTGCCTCTCACTGTTTTGAAGAGAATCAATCATCATCAGATTATAGATTATATCGGCTCGTATCGGCTCAAAACCAGCCAAAATTTTATCTGCTCAAAAAGACAAATTTCGGAGAAAAAAATTTTAAAATCGATTTTCAGTTTCAATTTTTAATTTTTCTTTAAATTTTTATACGCCCTTTTGCAGCGCCGAAAATTCCCTCGGCGCGCCGCCGCTGGTCACAAAACTACTGCGCTACCGCCGCCGATAATTTTGCCTCGAGTTGTTTCTCTGAGATGCAATTCTACATATACTACGTTTATACGCAGGGCTTATTATTTGCAAATAAAACTGAAAATTGTTGCCATATTATTGTTTTTATTGCGACTTCTTAATTCATAAAACTATTCACGATTAAAGGTAGAGGTCCATAGCTCGCTTTTTGCGCGTTATGCTTTACACGCGTTTCATCCTCTTGTTTCCTTCTATACTTTGTCCGCGTTGAGTTACATTCACTGCTTTTCATGCGCCATTTTATTTTTGTTTTGATCAGCTGTGTGTGTTTGTTTATAAATACTTATAAAGCAAAAATGGAGAGTGAAATCAAGTTTTTAAAAGAATTTGTGGAGTTAGTCGAGTTTGTATATTTAATTTTATGTGCAAAAAATGCCTATATACAATTTCAAAAAAAGAAAAGGTTTTGGATGCGGCCGTTGTATTTAGAACGGAATTTAAGTGGGTTTTTTGAAACCACATTTAAAAAAATTAAAACTTCTGACCCTGAGCAATTTCGAACCGCGACAAGAATGTCTGCAGACGTCTTTGACTATTTATTCAGCATTTTAAATGATAGTCTTGAGAAGAACTCGGCCAGGGCTATTCCAGCAAATTGTCGGCTGTTCTTGACTTTAATGTAAGGCTGAGCTTACATCTGGCATTTCTTGTGTGCATTTGCCCAAAAAAGCGTAACCAACTAATTATTAATGAAAAACTGTTGGATTCAGACATGTATTTATTGATTTAAACTGTTTACAATCATGTTGGATTCTATAAAATTGTCTATTAGTTATGTATGGAACTATTTAACTTAATAAATACATGAGTGAATAAAACAGTTTTGCATTAGTTATCATTTACGCAAAATTAATTAAAATTAATTAATTTTAATCAATTTTGCCGTGGATAATTAAAATAAATTATCCACGGCAAAATAATATTTATCGATAACGTAAGAAACAAAGTATTATTTAATGTCTTTAGCTTTCAAGAACAGCTGACTTTCTTTCATGGTGCTTGTAACGCGTATAAAAGTAGAAAGTATACCTACTTTTCGCTTTGAACGCGCCTACGCGTTCTGCGTGTTTTGCAATGTAACTTGTCACATACTATTACATTGATTCTACTTTTTGGAAAATTGCATAGAAAGGGTAACGCGCATAAAGCGAGTTATGGACATCTACCTTAACAGTATGTTCACACGGACAGCAATTATCGAGGTTCGCTCTCCCATTCACGGTTCGCGGTTCAATCTTGATTGAATCAACATGGTTCGCCATACACATTTTTGAGAGCGAACCAACTTGGTTCATTTTGAACCTAGCTGCGAACCATGAAGAAATTGCTATCATCGCTAGTTTTGATAACAAATTATCGCTAATTTATCTGAACTAGCTATCAAAACAAAATGAGTACATACATACACATACACATTTTTAAACAAAAAAACACAAAAAATATGATTGCGAGTATGAATTAATAATATTAGAACACATTTTATTAATTATTTTTGCTTAATTTGTTTATCTACTGTAAAACAGCAAATAACACGGAATATAAAACGCGTATCAACTATTCACGTATATATGTATGCATGTATGTATATCACGGTTGGTAAATGTGGCACGATCGTGCCATTTTTGGCACAATTCAATGATTAATGGCACGATGGCACGATGGCACGCTCACCCAAATTTTGGCACTAATGCAACATCCAAAATTTTTGAAAAAAGTTTTTAATATTGTATAAAATACTTCAGCAAAATTTGTAAAATCTGTTGTAAAAATGTGTACTTCTAAAAGCTGCAACAATGAAAGTATTACGGCCTGGCCCACGATGTCACGAGAAATCGTTCGATCGACAACTTGTATTGCAAACAACAACAAATTTTCTAAAGTTATTGTTGTTTGCAATACAAGTTGTCGATCGAACGATTTCTAGTGACATCGTGGGCCAGGCCGTTAGTTTCAAGTAAATGACATCTTACATGTTGTTTTTTGTTCGCTTCTATTTTGTTCTCCTTGCCTAAATGGCGCACGGAGTCGCCTGCCTTTTTGTCATACATAGATTAGCCGCCGTCGAAACTATCGGTTTTTTTATATTTTGGCCAGTTTTATATCATTCGTTATATTCGTTCGTATATGTGAATTGTTCAAGATTCAACACAACTGACTCAAAAATCAAACAAATTCTATAAGGTCGCGTCCTTGCTAGCTTAAAAAAATCTAAAGTGGACGAAAATTTATTGTTGAAGACTGAAAGTTTTTTTTTCTACTTGAATTGTTGAATTAAATAAATAAATAAAACAAACAAAAATGAATTGAATTCCTATTAATCAAATGTATTGACATTTAAAATACAAACTCAATAAAATTTACAATTAATACAATATATTTCACCGTTTTCATGAGCCCAGCTGTGTATGTATGTACATTTATTTTTTGGCACTTTTTAAGTTATTTTGGCACTTTTTGGCTAACATTTCGGCACGAAACTAAAATTCTCAAATACCATCACTGATGTATATACATGAAAACAGTAATGCCAACTTTTGATACTCAAAGCGCGTAAAAATTTTTTGAAAAAGCGCTAAATTGGACAAATATACATTTTTTTTTTTTTTTTTTTTTATGCATGAATTTTTATTTATTGTATCTTCATATATGAACTAACAATAAGTATTCAAATCTTAAATCTAAAAAATATAATTAGGCCCGACCAATGTCGGACATAAGCTTAGTAGTAGTTATATATAATACATATGTAAGTAGTGATAATCAAAAGGAAAAAAAAATAAAAGTATTTTCAAGAAGTCCCATCTGGAGTGCTGTGAATAAGAGCCATTGTGTTCCTCTTTTTTAGGCGGATGTGTCCAGTAAAGTTCAAAATATTACGGGCAAACGGATTAGGATGTGACTCGAGTTTTGTTAAATATTTGCCAGCGTATTTTGCAATTTCTTCAGTCACTAGTGGCATATTCAAATCAAGTCCCATCTGGAGTGCTGTGAATAAGAGCAATTGTGTCCCTCTTTTTTAGGCGGATGTGTCCAGTAAAGTTCAAAATATTACGGGCAAGCGGATTAGGATGTGACTCGAGTTTTGTTAAATATTTGCCAGCGTATTTTGCAATTTCTTCAGTCACTAGTGGCATATTCAAATCACGATGTATATTTGAATTTTTGATGTACCATGGAGCCGATGTTATCATGCGTAAAATTTTATTTTGCCTGCGTTGAATTTTCTCTACATTTGAAGCTGAAGCAGTGCCCCATAGTTGAATTCCGTAGCACCATATTGGCTTTAAAAGCGACTTGTATATTAAAAGTTTACAGTCTAGGCTAAGTGTTGAATTTCGACCAATCAGCCAATATACCTGAGTTAGTTTAAGTTTCATTTGAGTTAACTTAGAATCAATGTGGTGTTTCCATGTAAGTCGTCGATCAAGGTGTATACCAAGATATTTCACATGTGAATGTTGAGAAACAACTTGATTGTTAATCCGAATGGGGGAACAAGTATCTCTTCGTAAAGTAAATGTTACTTGAACACACTTTTGTTCATTTACCTTGATTCTCCATAAGTTTAACCAAAGCTCCATCTGGCTAATGTGTTCCTGGAGTTTGCGGGATGCCTCATCAGGGTTTTCATGCATACTAAGGCAGGCTGTATCGTCGGCAAATGTGGAAGTATGGATACTACTGCTCACAGGCATATCACAAGTATAAATTAAATATAAAACTGGTCCCAGTATACTCCCCTGTGGCACACCAGATGAAATTGTTTCAGGCCTACTTGTAAAGTCTCCTTCCGCAACAGTGAACTTACGGGAAATAATGTAACTTTCCAAAAGATTTAAAATGTTTATTGGTAAGTAAGTCTTCAATTTTAAAATAAGGCCTTCATGCCACACTTTATCAAATGCCTGGGAAACGTCAATAAACAGCGCAGAACAATACTTTTTCCCTCAAAAGTTCTTCTTATAAATTGAACTAATCTGTGAGTTTGTTCAATGGTGCTATGCTGACTTCTAAAACCAAATTGATGGTCTGGTATGCACCCACTACTAATTAGAATTGGGGACAATTTTGTTTTGAGCAGTTTTTCGAAAAGCTTTGACATTGTAGATAGTAGACTTATTGGCCTATATGACTCAGCCTTTGTTATATCTTTGCCCGGCTTTGGAATCATTTTAACCTTGGCAAGTTTCCAGTTGTGTGGATAATACTCCAGTCGTAAAATAGCATTAAATATGAATAACAGGATTCTCATTGCAATACGAGGCAAGTTCATCAGCATCTGATTACTAATTCCCTCAATACCCGGAGCTTTCTTCGGGTTGAGTTCGGCAATTAATTTTTGTAAATCACGCGTCTTAAACTTTATGTGTTGAGGGGGTAGAGCGACTATATTCGCCAAATCAGCAACACCAGTACATATATTTGGCGTAAAAACGGATTTTAAGTGCTCAGCAAATATTTTACCTTTTTCAGTATCGCTTCTTGCCCAACCTCCGGTAGATGTGCGTAGAGGTGGCTTATACTCAACTCAAATATACATTTAACGCAAAGTAAAGTAAAATTTTTTGAATAAGCGCGAAAAGGAGCTAGATTTAAAATGTTTCTGTTTTAAATCAAAACATCAAAAAATGTTGTTAAGTAATGTATTAAAAATTAATATGTACCTATCATAAGATCAATACATACATAAGTACATTAGCTCGAGATATTACATTTCATATAACATTTTAATAAGGTAGATATAAATAATGTACCTACATACATATGTGTATAAATACATAATAGAAGTATATATGCATATGTATGTATCCATGTTTACATAAGTACGTACATACAAAATTTCAATATTTTGCTCTTTCAAAAACATACATTATCCTGTTTAGGCTATACTGAATATATTTCAAATCACAAAAAATTCGAAGAAATAAAAGATTATTCTATATTATTCTTCTTGTTTAAATTGGTAAACTAACAAAATAAAATGAGTTAAAAGTCGATATTGCTAAATTAAAGGAAGACAAAGTTCACCAAGACTAAAATTTAGCCATATTGAACAAAAAGTAAAAAGGGGCTAAAGGGCTGAAACGAAATTCGATCGAAATGATTTCATTTCCGTAATTAGGTTCTGCAGAAAACGAAAAACGAAGAATTTGCTCGATGAATAATACTCGGAATTGTAATTTTCTCTATGTGAAAGTACAAAAATGTGTTTGAAACAACTTTATTTCAACAAAGAAAAATTGTTTCAACCATTTATTTAAAATATGTTTGTTTAATTTAATTTTTTTTTTTACATATATAAGATATTCTCTCAAGTCTTAAGGAACAAGTGCATCATCATAAAAACTGAAATATTATATTCCTTCAAATAAAATTAAATAAAACTTTAACACATACACGCCTAAAAAGGCAACGCTCAGGGGAGGAGACATCATCGCTGCCAAGGGCACAGCCATCCAGCAAGCGACATAAGCAGGTGGATTCTGGAGTCATAAACAGACCTTACAGTGAGGTTGCAAGAAACACACTGGTAAGGGCTGTTCTTGACCGTAGTAACTGCGACGGAGCAATCGACAATGAAAAATGGGGATTGATCTGTCAAAAGTTATTGGATATTTACCTGCAAGATACTGACATGAGTAAAGGGCATTCGCCACTATTCATGGACTCAGGCTGGTTTCAAGGACACGTGAAACTGGTCTCCTGCATGGACGAGCTATCAGCGTCCAAATTAAAGGATATCATCCTATCCCTAGGGGAAGTGTTGCCCGGCGCGAGACTGGAATTGGTCGCGGTCAGTGAGATACCTCGCAGACCGAGAGCAATTGCTATCATTCCGGCGGAACCACATGACCCAGCGAAGATCCTGGACATCTTCCGGAAAGGAAACCCGGACCTACCAACCAATGACTGGAAGGTAGTAAAGGTTTACGAACCGGTTGGTGCCCGTAGGAAGGCGATCGTGGTCCTTAATAAGGAGACGTTGTCCCTACTCCGGGAGAAGCAAGGTCTGGTGTACTACGGTTTTATGGGCATCAGACTACGCATCTACCGGGGTGACGACAAACCCGATCCCGAAACCCCTGCTGCAGTAGAGGGGTCGCAAGGGCTAGAGATTGGTAAAGAGGCCAATGCCAATTCGAAGGCCATAGTTGAACCGGCGAACTCAGTCGCTTCGGGATGTTCCCAAACAGACTCTTGTCTGATTGGGGACCTCCTGGACAGACTCGACTTCGTGGACGATGAAAACGCTCTCCTGGACCCAAACCCAGAAGACGCAGACATCGTTATCAATTATGACCCAGATATCTGAGGATGGCGAAGATAATACAAATTAATCTTCATCATTCGAAATCAGCCTCAGCGGCATTAACCAACCGACTCGTTGAGGGAGGAGTGGATATGGCGCTTATCCAAGAGCCGTGGACTGTCAACGGCAAAATACTTGGACTTGGCGCCAAAGGTTACAAATTATTGTATGTAAACAGTTCAGGTAACAATGACAAAAACATTAGATCCTGTATTATGGTTAAAACCAACTTAAATATCTTCATTCTATCTAATTTTAGCAATGAAGATACGGTAGCGGCGGCGTGGGAGACAGGGGAATCCACTATATGGATTCTTTCCTGCTACCTGGCTCACGGCGGCACAGACCCACCTCCTGGTACAAAGGTCCGGGATTTAGCCAAAGAGGCCAATAGACGCGGCACGCCTCTAATAATAGGCGCCAACGCCAACGCACATCACCGAATCTGGGGAAGCTCAGGTAATAATGAAAGGGGTGAGTGTATTTTTGATTTTATTATGGAAAATAACTTAGTAGTATCCAATCAGGGTTCAGAACCCACTTTCATAGTCTCCAACAGACAGGAGGTGTTAGACATTACTCTGGTCAGTGCGAGACACGCTCATCTGATACGTGAATGGAGGGTCTCTTCAGACTGCTCATTCTCTGATCATCGCTATTTGCTATTCACAGTCGGCATATCAAATAGGCATTCGACATTATATGCTAATAGGCGGAAGACGGACTGGGTGATGCAAAACCAAATCCTAACCGACTTAATTGCACGCCCACCAAATATAGAGGGGGCTGCAGATATTGATTTAGCCGTGGACATGCTAACAAATGCGTTCAAAGCAGCCACAGGCACATCCTGTAGGGCATCTGTACAGCGCCCGATAAGAAGGCTACCTTGGTGGTCTGGAGACATAGCAGAAACTAGGAAAAACTGCAGGAGACTTTTCAATGAAGCAAAAAGGACAGGAAATTGGTCACTCTACAAAGCTGCATTAAATAAATTCAAGAATGAAGTCAGGAACGCAAAACGCAAAACTTGGAGAGAATTCTGCAGTAATGTAGAAACTTACTCCGAGACTAGCAGAATGCGTAAAATCCTTGCGAAAAAGCCACCGATACCCAGCTACATCCAAAATAATGATGGAAACTGGACCACTAGCAGTATTGATTCCCTAAAGATTCTAATGGACACCCATTTTCCGGGATGTCAACCTTGTAGCGTTATGCCACGGGCGTATCCCTTACATGCTCAATCACATATATCCATCGACTTAACGGTGGAGAAAGTTAAATGGGCAATTAAAAGCTTCCATCCGTTCAAATCACCAGGACCGGATGGCATTATCCCAGCGGATCTACAACATAACGTAGAACTTGTAATCCCATGGTTACTTACCATATATAAGGCCTGCCTCGTATGGTCATATATTCCAATCGCATGGACTAGAAGTAAAGTGATCTTTATTCCCAAGGGAGGAAAAGCATCACATACTAAAGCGAAGGATTTTAGACCCATAAGCTTAACTTCCTTCCTTCTAAAAACTCTTGAGAGAGTGTTGGATGTACACATTAGAACTTCCATAAACAGCTCTCTAATCTCAGTCTCTCAACACGCTTACACTAAGGGCAAATCCGTTGAGACCGCTTTACATTCGCTTGTAGGTTACATAGAGAAATCACTCGAGCATAAAAACTATACCTTGGCAGCCTTCATGGACATTGAAGGTGCCTTTAATAACATTGATCCAACGGTAATCATTCAGTCTCTCAGGGAGCTGGGGATTTACCGAGGGATTTATCGGCTCATTGAAAATCTGCTTCTATGCAGAACCATCACTTCCACCATGGGAGCAGCCACCATCACAAGGCAGGCCCACAGAGGTACACCTCAGGGTGGTGTGCTATCACCACTACTGTGGAATGTGACAATCAACAATCTGCTTAGAAAATTGGAATCCTTGAGCATTAAAACCGTTGCATACGCAGATGATGTAGCGATAGCAATATCAGGATTTCACTTAGATACGATATCGCAAAGGCTAGAAACAGCACTAAATGAGGTTAATGCTTGGTGCTCTAGTTGCGGCCTAAGTGTCAACCCGACCAAA
Source organism: Tachina lurida (assembly GCA_944452675.1). Classification (NCBI taxonomy): domain Eukaryota; kingdom Metazoa; phylum Arthropoda; class Insecta; order Diptera; family Tachinidae; genus Tachina; species Tachina lurida. The sequence continues at coordinate 103,391,438 of OX101752.1, forward strand.
ACGGAACTAGTACTCTTCACCAGGAGATACAAAGTTCCACAATTCATTCCCCCGGCATTGAATGGTACTGTACTTACCATGTCGAAAAGTGCCAAATATCTAGGTGTTGTTCTAGATAGTAAACTCTCCTGGAGGGAAAATCTTCAGGTGAGGATAGAGAAAGCCGCTTTGGCAATGTACATCTGTAGGAAAGCAATTGGCTCTACTTGGGGAATTAACCCCAAAGGAGTCGGTTGGATACTAGAGATGGTCATAAAACCTATCCTATTTTATGGGGTCTCGGTCTGGTGGAAAGCACTAGAATCAGCGGGAAACCAGACCCGTATAGAAGGTATTCTACGCAAAGCGGCACTTATGATAACAGGTGCCCTTAGATCCACGCCGACAAAGGCACTCTTCGCTATGCTTTGTTGGCTTCCTGTGGACTTAATGGCTAGAAAACTGGCCCTACATACGGCCGTTAGGCTGAACGCAATAGGCGTATGGAACTATAGAACATGGGGTCACGCTAGCATCCTAAATACAGCGAACAATATACCTAAACCCATTGACTACTGCACTCCCAAACCCTACTTCAATAGGAATTTCAATATCTCTTTGACAGAAGGGTTCTCCCCAGGGGACAGAGCCGTGCAGGTTTTCACGGACGGCTCTATACGAAGGGGAAGAGTTGGAGGGGGGATATATATTCCAGATTTTGGAATTGAAATATCCTTCAGACTCCCGGACGAATGTAGCATATTACAGGCAGAAATATCCGCCATAAAAAGAGCAACACACTGGTTGAGTTATTATCGGATACACAATAGTAATACCCAGATAATAACGGACAGCCAACCCGCGATCAAAGCCCTTGCAGGTGTATATTCTACATCATTACTTGTCCAAGAATGCCGCACAGTCCTGGATGAACTGGCGCAGCACGCAACCATCACACTATACTGGGTGCGTGGACACGGAACTACTTCAGGCAATATAGTTGCAGATGAACTAGCAAAGAGAGGAACCCTACTCGGGGAAGTCGATGACAATCTCTGTGGGCTCCCTCTGTCGTCTTGCTGGAGACGCTTCGATACTGCCTTTCTTAATTCAGCTCAGGAAAGATGGCGTAATGAGCCTACCTGCGTTATATCGAGAATCCTTTGGCCTCGTCTAGATACTAAAAGAACCAGTAACCTCATTAGCTTTACCAGAAAGCATCTGAGGAATCTCCTGGCCACACTTACAGGCCACTGCACTTTCGGGACCCACGCTAAACGTATGGGTCTCCCGTATAATGACTACTGTTACAGCTGCAATGATGAGGAAGAGGAGGAAAGCATTTCGCATCTTCTCTGCTTCTGTCCTGCTTTGGAGGATCTCCGTCTGCACTTCCTTGGCAGAATATCCTTCAATAGCTTGTCCGAGTTATCGGAAATAGGACTTAGAAACCTAAGTCTATACATTAGGAGCAGCGGCTGGTATGGCCGCTAGCCTTCACGGCATGTGTATGTACTAGACCCTCTCCTTGTCCCACTTTTTCACTTCTTCTCTACTCTACTCTCCATCTATATCCTCTCCATCTATATTCTCCCTATACTTCCGGTCTCCCCCCTTATTCTTATACTTTCAACTTACAGGCAGCACAAAGGGATCATCGTATTGGACCCAAGTGAGCTAGACTCCTATATTTTCATTCTTCACTAGCAGCCTGCTAACCTAACCTAACCTAACTTAACACATACACTACGTTTGGATATTAAAGTGGATCTGAAGCAATTTTTCGGCAAAATCTTGACCGCTCTGGGCATCCGAAATTGCAGTTATTGCAATTGCAGACAATGAATGTATAATTTTTTTAATTTGAATCACTTCAATAAAAAAGTTGATCCTTTCGTATTTTGTTGATCTTCTAATACGAGCAACAATGTGTTTTTTGTTGCCCAATATTGCCACATTTAAATTGAAAACAATCGAATTGACGTTTTTTCGGAATGAACAAATCGATCGAAATCTGAAGAAGGTAAAACAAAATCGATCGAAATGAAAATTCGCAATGAAAACAATTTCGATGGATTTCTGTGACAGGCCTGATAAATATAAAAATTGCTAGATTTTCGTGTTTTTTCCGCGTTTTGAGTGACTGAAAACGGATTAAATCCAGCACGAAAATATTTGTCAGAATGAACCACGAATGTGTCGTCTGAACACCAGGGTTCGCAATCGTGGTTCAAAGAGCGAACCAAGTGGTTCATGTTGGCGTCTGAAAATAGCATAACGCACTATTTGCAAATGAAATGCTTGAGGTTTACTACGTTTATATGCGCACTATTTGCAAATAAAAATATTTGCAAATAAATTAACTCACTGTTTATACAGCATAGCAAAAGTACACAAACTTGGTAGCACTTCTATAGAAAACTTACTTATATTGGCAAAAAAAGTAGTGTAAATGTACAAAATATGAAATAATTATTTGTTTTTATTGTCATTATATGCTTCTATCAATGTTTTTTGTGCAATATTTATCCATTTATCATTTTTGTTATCAAACATTTGTAAGTGTGGCAACCTCAAGCATTTTATTTGCAAATAGTGCATTAATCGTGAATAGTTTTCTGAATTAGTAAGTCGCAATAAAAACAATAATATGGCAACAATTTACAGTTTTATTTGCAAATAAGCCCTGCGTATAAACGTAGTAGTTGCCACGCTTACAAATGTCTCATAACAAAAAACAATAAATGTATAAATATTGCACAAAAAACATTGATAGAAGCAAATACTGACAATTAAAACAAATAACTATTTGATATTTTATACATTTACACTATTTTTTTTATCAACATAAGTAAGTTTTCTGTAGAAGTGCTACCAAGTTTGTGTACTTTTGCTGTGCCGTATAAACAGTGAGTTATTTTATTTGCAAATATTATTATTTGCAAATAGTGCGCGTATAAACGTATTAATAGACTTTTAAGTTCAAAACTTTACACTGTATACATAAACATTTTTATATATATAAAACAAATTCAAATAAAAAACATTATTTAGTGTGAGAAAAATTTATTAATGAATGTCAAGTGTGTTTGTATTTTTTATTTTAATTACATAAATGAAAAAGTTAACTAAAATCACAAAAAACAGCATATAATATAAGACTATTGAACATTATTATTTTTATTAAAAATATAGTTAAGAGATCTTTGAATTTTTTTATTTATACACTACTAAGAACAACATTACTATCACAACCTTCTATATACCCTGCAGGAGATCGAACTAGTGTCCGACTGGTATTTTCCTAGTACAGAGGACACCACCACTAGTTCCCAACCGCAAACTTTCCTATAACATGTTAATGCTCAAATTAGCATTGAGTGTGTTTAGAAAATTACTAGTGCCATTAGTAGTTAATTACCAGTTCTTTTGCAAAGAAAAATTCTATAAAATTTGTGGTTTTATTCCTTTGTTACCCAGTGACAACTGCTAGTTAAAATTTGCAAGTATTTATCAAAATTCAAACACACAAAAGGTTAATTGCAATTATTTGAGTATAATTATTTATAGGTGAACTTAAAACTTTAATAATTGTATAATACCAATTTTCGTCCAGTGCAAGTGCTCTCTTAGACAGTCAAAATTTATTTTGAAATGTGGTGCCTTGGAATTACTTCATATACTAGTACTCATCAGAACTAGTAATTTTATACAACAACTTTAACCCTCTTCGCACTAGTTCTTGCTGTTCTAGTAATTATACTAGTAGCTTTTAGACAATTGACACCTATTCTCCTGCAGGGTATAACCACACGACCACATATGACACGACGCTACCGAAATATACATAAGAATACAAACATGATGAAATAAACAGGTGGCATTACTAGGGCAACAAATGTACGATTACAACAACAAAAGGAATTTTTGTTTGTGTAATGTCTTTGCTTATGTCATAAATTAATATAAGCAAAAACCAAAGTGACGCATTGTAGTGGTGGTGAAATAATGTTTTATGAAATAAAATTTCATAAAAATTAATAAATAATAATACAATTCATTAAATGAAGAGGATACTATTCGTTAATCGCGTATTTCATGAAATACGTAAAGGGCACATTGATAATGCCATGGCCTTATGCAAGTATTGTGGTCAAACCTGGAGAGCAGCCATCCTAGAACAGATGTTTAGAAAAAATGTGCTTGGGGAATGACAAAAGTAAGAAGAAAGGAACGAAGTTTCGGCGCCGGCGGCGTAAGATTGCCCAATCTGATGATAGTTCTTGTTATGATAAAGAATCCTATATGTACACAGAATTTTCTACAGATAATGAAGACTACACAGATTTGAGTTCGAATTTGGATACTGATTTTAGTGACATTGAAGTAGCGGAACCAGGGGAAACAGATCAAGGACGTAACCTTAAAGTTGAAAGCATAACAATTTGCGCAACTCAATCGTAAAAATGGCAAAGTACGGAAAAGTTATACCAGCAACGAGGAAAAGGATACAGTCGAAGAGTGCAAACGCATGCCACAAAGGCTACCTACGCAATCGTAATACTGAAAAATTTAGTAGTAATGGGGCAATAGCTGGTGGAGGTACTTCCGCTTCTACAATGACAAACAGTGCAACTCGCGGGAAAAAAAACAATCAAGTATTGGGACTGATAAAGAGCGCTCGGAATCCATGTAGAAAAGATGTAAAAGAATCAGTAGAGCCAGCCCAAAGTGATAATGAAAACTTTGCCATTGTCTCTAATCGGAGTTCTCGTTGTACCTTCATAGTGAACAGACGTAATAGCGGAATTTTTCTTATATACAAACTAAACAAAAAAAAAAAGCATACAAAAAATATTCGTAGTACATATTAACTTTGATAAATAAGCATTTTTTTTGCTTTGATAATATTTTTACATATAGAAATAACAAAAATAAAAAAAAACCGTAAACAAAAAAACATACAAAATACCCTTGAGGAATACTCTTTATGAGTACCCCAGAGGAAAAAAATAGTGAAGTGAGTTCTAACGGCAGAAATGCCTATTTTACTGTGAGTTTTGATGCTCATAATGATAACAATAAAAATAAAAAATCTGATAATAGACTTGCTGTGAGTTCTGAAGCTCTTAATAAAAATCAAAAATCTGATAATAGACTTTTACTAACGGCAAAACCACAGTTTCGTCAGCGATCAACTTCGCTTTGTCCAATGCCAACTAGTGAATCGTTGACATTATTGCCTAGTACTTCTACATTTAACTCAGCGATATCATCCGCTTCGGGCTCGTGGTCAACAATTAAACAAGTTGTTACTGAAGACAACAGTAGTACAAAACCAAAGGTAAAAGTAGGAATGGACAGATATATAACCATTTTAAAGCGCGGGCGAAGCCCAAATTCTACTAAAATTGGATCCGCCCCAAAGATGTCTAGGGATAACAGCACATCTTCTATCAATCGTCAAAATCGTTTTTCATTATTGCAAGACAAAAACGACAAGCCCGCTGCATCATCGCAAAAGTCTTTTAAGCCACCACCTATTTATCTGAGAGAAAAAAATTCAAACGCGCTTCTAAAAAATCTACTGTCGACCATTGGTGAAAATACTTTTCACATCATTCCAATTAAACGAGGTAATATTGATGAAACTAAAATCCAAATATATGATGAAAAAGATTTCCGAAAAATTGTTAGTGAGTTTGAAAAAAATAAAACAAATTTTTATACATATCAACTTAAGAGTGCTAAAGGCCTACAAATAGTATTAAAGGGCATAGATTCATATGTTGAGCCTGAAGAAGTAAAATGTGCTCTTATCGAACAACGATTTAAAGTAAAAATTGTTACCAATATAATCAATAGAGAGAAGATTCCCCAGCCTCTATTTCAAGTTGAACTGGAGCCGAATGATATACAGTTAAAGAAAAATGAGACGCACCCAATTTATAGTCTAAAATACCTTTTACACCGAAAAATCACAGTTGAAGAGCCACGTAAGCGTTCAGGTCCCGTACAGTGCCATAATTGCCAAGAATATGGCCACACAAAAACTTACTGCAAATTACCTACAGTTTGTGTTATCTGCGGTGAATTGCATGGTACTGCTAACTGTACCAAGCCAAAAGTACAAGCTGAAAAAAATGCAGTAATTGTGGAGAAAATCACACCGCTAATTACAGAGGATGCCGTGTATATTCTTTCGTTAAACAGGCTATGGGTCAAAAATCTAAATTAGCTCCAGTTCAATCAGCAAATGCTTACTCCGCCACTCTGCCTCAAACTAGCCAACTAGTTAATTCACGTGTATCGTATGCCGATGCTGCTAAGACTAGTTCTATTCCCACACAAAATGTTCCACCGCCAAGTAATTCAACGAATGCAAACTCTAGCTTTAACTTTAGTCGTCTTGAAGCTACTATTGAGAACCTGGTGCTAACTATAAGCAACTTTACAACAAATATGACTAGCATGATGCAAGAAATGCTGAGAATGCAGAATACTCTGCTTCAAGCATTAGTCAACAAACCATGAACACGTTAAAACTATATTTCTGGAATGCAAACGGCATTCGCAAACATAAAAATGAACTTGAACACTTTCTCATGGAAAAAAATATTGATATAATGTTGGTCTCTGAGACTCACTTGACTTCGAGAAGCTGCTTTTAAATAAATGGTTACACTTAATATGATTCAAAGGACCCGAGAGGGAGAGCATGGGGTGGATCAGCAATTCTAATTAAGTCAAGACTCAAGCACTATAGAACGTTAGTGAAGAATATATGCAAGCATTGATATCATCATCATTGATATCATCAATTTACTCACCTCCCAGATTTTCAGTTACCGAAGATCAGTATGAGAAGTTCTATAAATCGCTTGGTTCTTGCTTCGTAGCAGCTGGTGACTACAATGCAAAACATACGTACTGGGGCTCGCGTCTTGTTACACCTAGAGGTAGAGCGTTGTTTAATACAATTTCAAAAATGGGCTTAGATGTCATTTCGAGTGGGGAGCCTACTTACTGGCCTACTGACGTAAGAAAAATTCCAGATGTTATAGATTTTGGTGTCACGAAAAATATCCATAGGGACTTAATTCACGTAGAGGGCTCTCTAGATCTGTCCACCGATCACTCTCCCACAATAGTTAAAATTTTCAACCCACTAAGGAGTGATTTAACTAACTCATATGCGAAAACGATTAACAGGGTCAACTGGCTAGGATTCAAAAAATATATTAAGAGTCACTGCGTAAAAAACATTCAGCTTAGATCACCTGATGATATTGAATTTAATATTGCCAATCTTACCGAATATATTAAACAGGCTGCTGAACATGCCACTACTTCCTATCCGCAGACTGGCTTTAATAGAATTTATTCTACGGATATTGAACGTCTCGTATGTGAAAAAAGGAGAGCTAGAAGAGAATGGCAACAACACCGATCACCCCTAAATAAAATCAGACTTAAAGAATGTACTAAACGACTCAAAGAGCTGCTATCGTCGGAAAAGACTGCATTACTGGAAAAGTACTTAGAAGGTCTTGATGTAACGTCAACATCTAATTACTCTTTATGGCGCGCTACTAGAAATCTTAAAAGACCCGTTGATCTCAAATCACCATTGCGTACTTCGACTGGAGGCTGGGCAAGAAGCGATAGTGAGAAAGGTAACTTATTTTCTGAGCATTTAAAATCTGTATTCACTCCCAATTCATGTACGGGTGCTGCCGATTTACCGAGTGTAGTCTCTCTACCCCCTCGTCCCTTAAGGTTTAAGATGCATGAACTACAAAAAATAGTTGCTGAACTCGACCCTAAGAAAGCTCCAGGTATTGATGGCATTAGTAACAAGATGCTGATGAACTTGCCTCATATTGCAATAAGAATTTTGCTATTTATTTTTAATGCCATTTTACGAATGCAGTATTTTCCACATAACTGGAAACTTGCCAAGATTAAAATGATTCCAAAGCCAGGCAAAGATCTTACCAAGGCTGAGTCATATAGGCCTATAAGCTTACTTTCAACAATTTCAAAGCTTTTCGAAAAGCTGCTCATGACTAAATTGTCCACAATTTTAGCTGATACTGGGTGCATCCCGGACCATCAATTTGGCTTTAGAAGTCAGCATAGCACTATTCAGCAAACGCATAGATTGGTTCAAATTATAAGGAGGACTTTTGAAGAAAAGAAGTATTGTTCTGCCCTTTTTATTGATGTTTCTCAGGCATTTGACAAAGTATGGCACAAAGGCCTAGTTTTAAAATTGAAGACATACCTACCAATAAATATACAAAAGCTTTTGGAAAGTTATATTCTCGATAGAAAGTTTACTGTTGTGGAAGGAGACTTCATGAGTGTACCCGAATCTATATCTTCTGGTGTGCCACAGGGTAGTATTCTGGGGCCAGTCTTGTATCTAATATATACTTGTAATATGCCTGTGAGCAATAACATCCACACTTCTACATTTGCCGATGATACAGCCTGTTTGAGTATTCACAAAAATCCTGATGAGGCATCCCGCAATCTCCAAGCACACATTACCCAGCTTGAAATATGGTTGAACTTATGGAGAATTAAAGTCAATGAACAAAAGTGTGTTCATATAACGTTTACCCTAAGAAAAGATACCTGTTCCCCCATTCGAATCAACAATCAAAATATTCCTCAACATTCTCAAGTCAAATACCTTGGCATACACCTTGATCGAAGGCTTACATGGAAATATCATATTGACTCTAAGTTAACCCAAATGAAACTTAAATTGACTCAAATATATTGGTTAATTGGCAGAAATTCAACACTCAGCCTAGACTGCAAACTTTTGATATACAAGTCGCTTTTGAAGCCAATATGGTGCTATGGAATTCAGCTGTGGGGCACTGCTTCAGCTTCAAATGTCGAGAGAATCCAACGAAGGCAAAACAAAATTTTACGTTTGATAACATCTGCTCCATGGTACGTTAAAAATTCAAATATTCATCGTGATTTAAATATGCCACTAGTGAGTGAAGAAATTGCAAAATACGCAGGCAAATATTTAACTAAACTCGAGTCACATCCTAATCCGCTTGCCCGTAATATTTTGAGCTTTACTGGACACATCCGCTTAAAAAAAAGGGACACAAGGGCTCTTATACCCAACACTCCAGATGGGACTGCTTAAAAATACTTCTTTTTGATTATCACTACTTATGTATTATTTATAACTATCACTAAGCTTATGTCCGATATTGGTCGGGCCTAATAATTATATTTAGATTTAAGATTTGATTACTTATTGTTAGTTCATTTTTGAAGATACAATAAATAAAAATGTATATGAAAAAAAAAAAAAAAAAAAAAATTGTCTGTAATCAAAATACCCAGGAAGTTTGGTAAACAACTTATAATAATAATACCAATAATTTTCCAATACATATTTTATTTTTTTTCTATGCGAAATTCAAGGCTAATAAAAAATGAATATATCAAACACCTGCAAAGAAGTCAGCGTCGTTGCCGTCCTAGCCACCGTATCGAGATGTATTTACTATACAATAAAACGCCAAGAACGTTAAATTGAGAACACCAACAATTAAAACGCCAACAAAATATAAACCCGCTTTCGCGGAAGCCATCTTCATATATGATGTCTTCTACGATCTCGCTTTCACGCAAGCCATCTTCAGATATGATGTCTTCATCGAGAACTTCAGAGAAAATACGGGAATGACATCACTAGTATTTAACCAGGCAGTTTCGTCATTTTCAACGTTCCCATGCCCTTTTAAATACTCAGTATTTTTTGCTGAATTTGAAATGTAAAATATAAGAGGGCAAAAGCTATACAATATACATTATTATTATATCAATCGTTGTCAAACTTACCTAAAATATATTTTCTGAGCCTATATTTAAATTGCATTGGAGAAGGATGGTCATGTAACCCTCCTTTACTCCGTATTGCACCAAACAAGTGCTCCAGCACATCCTGGTTTAGACGACTGGTCACCAAATAGCGTATCCCATACTTTGCTTCATATTTGTGAAGCATATCCAGTGCATTATTTGTGGTTATAATGCCTTTTTGAAAATGCTGTGTAGTCTTTTTTCCGGGTACTATGTTCTTAGACATAAAGTCTGTCATGCGGCTTAGTATGTCAGTTTGCTCTTTATATTTTCGTCCAAAGGGTTCCTTATGGGATAAAAACAAGTATTTGATATTTTGTTTATGGAATACGTATGTATGTATATATTAATAAAATCAGGAAGTATCTTGCCAGGGTAATTAAACGTATTCATCTTTGAATTTAGTACGTCGAACCAGTCGTTCACTAGCCCGACAAATTCGGCAGTTTTTGGAGCTTGACAAATATCCATGCCACGTGAGTGACACCATGTGAGTGCTTTTGCTGTGGTATTCGAAAAAAGATGAGCTGCTAATTTGACCTTTTGTCTTCCTTTAATTGTATACATATATTGTGACATTTTTATTTTATTTAGTATGTATATAACTAAAGATAGTCTTTACTTACCAGGACCTTTAACAGTAAGGTGATCTTCGCCCAATTTGTAAGTTATAGACATGTCGGACTTTGACGTATGTCTTATTAATTCCCATATAGGACGTGTACTCAGCAGATTTTCTTCATAAATTAATCCGGTATCCAAAAAATGATTGCGAATTAATTTCAAAAGGTGGGGCGCGTCCATAAAAACAAACACTTTTTCATCCAAGTTTGTAGGGTTGGAAAACCAAGGTTTTTCTTCAGAAATATATGAAATAAAATGGTGTTATTTTCCAAAAAATATCGAAGGCCTTATGCATAAAAAATAGTTCTAGTTTACAAAACGAAATTATTTTTATGAATATGTCCGTAAAAGTTGAAATAATACCTAAAATAGTCTTGTGTTTGGAATTGATATTTAGGTCGCAAAACAAAAACTTTACTTACAAACGATTAATAAAGTTTGCGGTGATTTCCAATAATTATTTATGATCTTATTCACTTTTATATATAGTATTAATTAATTAAATTAAGCGAAATTAAGTCCAGCGTAGTTAAATCAAATTAATCTCAATATTACCGATTTTGAAAGTAGTCCGTCTGTAAAAAATAAAAATGTGCATTATCTAAATTTTTAACTTACCTGGTGTCATGCCCATCTCTCCCCATAACTTACAATTAGTCGGACCCATATCACATACGATCGCAACAACAGGATAACCAGAACAGTGTAGTCTTTCAAATATTTCTTTCAATATTTTTCCATTCATTTGGCAATCAAACTCATAAAATATAGGATGCTTCCATGATTCCTTCAAGCCACGCGCCATTACAACTTGAACATATTTAGCTAGTTTCCTGGCGATATCTTCCAGCGAGTCATATTCATAGGTTTCTTCAACCTTCATTTCGTCGAATGCCAACACGCAAAGCTTTTGCTGCAAAGACATATCTATGTCTTTTGCCATGAATTCTATTGTCTTTTTCAATATGCCTTGCGATACATCAACATTGCGACACAGAATACACAGAAGTGAAGAAAGTGACAGGTCAAAAAAGCTAGGATCAGGTTTTTAAAATTCGTGGGAAAAAGAGACAACAATAGTGCATTTGTTATTAAGAAAGTATGAAAATAAACAAACTGAAAACGAAAATTATAAGAATGTGAAAAAGCAAAAATGATTAGAAAAGTTTTATAAAATTTAAATTTAATAATTTTTATGTGTTTTAAGCAAAAAAAAAGTGAAATAAAAGGTTGCGAGTTTTCATTAAGTGTTTCCGGCATCTTTCAATGGCAATATTGCTGGATATAGTGCAGAAAACTTCATCTGGGTGAGAACGAGGAGTCTGTATTGGCCATTAAGGAATTCGCTCAACATGCCGGAGATACATTTGTTCCATATATTGGGGAGTCTTACAATATTGTCTACAATTGATTGATTATCCTCAGGAAGATGTTTGTAAAGTTTATATCGATGCCTTGTCGACATTCATCAGTGCCACAAAACATTCATTGCCTTGTACAAGCAGAATGGCATACAAGCACATATATACATATGTACAAGGTGTTGGAAGTGCCATTACCATACTAATTCCTAAATTGGATCAAATTGTGCGTGACGATAAAAAGGTTTCCCTTGTGCTTGCTGCACTTAAAAGTTTCTCCTATATTTTGAAACACAATTCCCTGCCGGGTGAAAATTGAATGATTGCAATTTTGATGAGCCTGCTGGCGGCAATGACGACGAAAATGAATACGAAGGTGCTGGTAATTTGCTGCGATTATTGGGATAGGTAATTAAGCAAAAATTCATGTAAATTTATATTTATAATAATTAGCCCGTTTTAAATATATTTGCAGCAAAAAACTAAGAAGGTTGAGAAACTGGATTTACAAAGGGCCTTTGTATATAGAGCTTTGGCCGAATGTTCACCGGAAACTATTTGGATACATTCTGCTCGTCAAAATACTGTTTTCGTATTGGGTGAATTGGTTTTTTGTTCCGAGGGAAAATCATTCGAGTAATTATTAATTTTTTTATTAAATAAATTTACACACAATAACTAAAAAAAAATTTATATTTTTCAATTGCAGAGCATATATCTATATTTTGATGGCATTGCCGCTCTCGATAATATATGTGGAGCAATTGCCCGCCTTACAAACTGTAACTTAATGGAACAAGTATAGAGGGAAAACAACCCCAATTTTATATTAACTAAATTTGAAGTTGTTACAAAAATAAAAAAACAAATCGATTATTTAAAACGAATTTAACAAAATCTTTAATTTACTTAATAACGTGTGGTTACAATATTTTGTTCCTAGACTCCTAGGGCCAGATTCCGCAACGATGAGTTTTGAAATGTTCACCAATTTCAGTGTTCACAATTCAGCATACTTTTTGCAGTGATAAATTTTGACGCTAGTGTTCACTATAACTATCAAAATTATTCATTCTCCCCGTTGAGGATGCACAAAGCAACAAGTGTACACTGGAATTGGTGAACACTTCAAAATTCATCATTGTGGAATCCGGTCCCTGCTCGGCATTCGTAACTTGCCATGTAAATCAGGCGCCGTGAGCCTTTTCTGACTCCAATTCTTTGCTGGAACTAGGAAAAGAGTGGCGCAACAACAGCAACAATTTGGGTAATAGTCCCTTCACTTATGGGAGATCCCAGTCATTATGGATCCAATTAACAACCAACTGGCTTGGGTACGATTTAGCGACATGCTACTCGTGTCGCATTAAATACAATTTTACCCTTGATATGTTGCCGCCAAAGCGCAACTGTAACCTGATATGGACTCCGGTGAAGACCCCATTTCCTTGACATTTTCGGGATTGAAAGCCGAAAAATTTGCCAATTTCCCAGAAAAAAGTTTGCCAATTTCTGAAAGCAAAATATTAATAAATACATATATTTCTTGTAATTTTCCAACTGAGAATTATACTTACATTAAATATTGAGCCAAAGAATGGTTTCCTGAAAATAAACTGAAAATATATCCAACATTAAACACAAATTCATAAAATTAAAAAATTTTTCACCCTTTTACTTACCAATTAACACATGAATAAAAGCACAAAGCATAATCACAAAACAAGCTAAAATTTTGTTGCGCTAGAAGCAAAATCAACGCCAAAATTCCGGGGAGAGCGAGATAGGTATAAAAACACAAAAATCTTCCGTCTCGTGTCACTTCTGTATGTTTTGTGATTGCGACACCAACGCTGTAATGTTGTGACATGAGGCAGAGGAAACCCCTTCTTGTAAAGATGGTTATATGCCCTCGGTCCAGATGCGTGCAAACAAACGGCGCAAGAAATATCATTCCACCTCCATTTAATATTTCCTGAAGACATTAAAGACCGAACTTGCCCATCCGTAAAAATCTTCTTCATCGAATTTATAGGCAAATTGGCTTGAAGAAGCTGGCACTTCAAATCTTTATTTTCTGCCTCCAATTGTCGAATTTTTTCTTTATATTCCTTCATCACCGTATCAAAAATTGAGGAACTATAAAATATAACTTACCAGTTAATTATAACTTACCAAATAAAATTTTAAAAACATGCTGTTGTTAGACGATTGTCAAGTCTTAGAATACCTAAATTCATATATATATATATATATATATATATATATATATATATATATATATATATATATATATATATACATACATAATATTATTATTCAGTATCAGTAGCTATAATGGCAATTCTTTTCCCTGGACAATTTGTAAAAGTTGAAGACTATAAAATATATCTTACTAAAGTTTAAAAAAATTCTATATTCAGACGTTCATAATCTTACTATACATAATACATACATATGTATATGTGGGTACATACCTTAGATTATTGTTTAGTATCACTTACTCAGTTTGAGACTCTTTTGCCTTGAATTGTGGGTCCGGACATTTTGAAGCTGCAGTGGTCGTCAGTTCCTCATAAGTAAAAAATTGCAAATTGTGTAGAGATGTCTCATTTGACACCAATTGGGTATGAGTGTTCGTTTGGTATCCTGAGTTGTCTGGGAGCTTGGTACTGGTGAACACTGTTTCCTCTAGCTGTGGCAATATAGGCATGGCCTTGGGTAACAACATGTACCGACTTCCCAACGTGACAATGTCGCTTTTGGAAAAGTGATCACTACAAATACGGGTACTTGTATTGAACTCCCTTTTACACAACTTAGCCCATTCGCTTCTTTTTATTGGGTCACTAGGAGCATTAAAAAATGTGCCATTCCCGGGTACCGCTTGTTTGCGACATAAAATGCAGTAACGCATTTTCACTTTATAATTATTTTCTCTTTATAAAACAATATACTTAAAACACAACAATATACTTAAAACACATCACATTTACGAAACGATATGCTATTATTAACAAACGTGAGCATAAACTTTGTTAATATTTTATTTTCACAATACAATTAATTTTAAACACATAAAACTTTCACGAACCGATATACTTTTTCCACAGAAATTTTCTTATTAACAAACGTGGACATAAAATGTAAACATAAACAAAACTTTTGACATAAGATTAGACAAATAATGTAGAACAAAAAAACTGTCATCTGGCGTAGTAATGTCACCTGTTTATTTCATAATGAATACAAATACCTAAGGAGACTTGAATATTTTACATGGAGGCAAAAAGATAGGACGAAATAGTACTTTTAAATGCATATCTATTACTACGTTTATACGCAGGGCTTATTTGAAAATAAAACTGTAAATTGTTGCCATACTATTCTTTTTATTGCGACTTACTAATTCAGAAAACTATTCTCGATTAGTGCTAGGAACACAATTGGGACGAACGACGAATTTCGTCCACCTCGACGAATTCGTCGATATGAGTTCGCTGCGTAAATTCGTCGTGTGAAGCACAATAACGACGAATTTACGCAGCGAATTCCTCTCTTATATTTTATAAAGTTGGTTGTTGTGTGTACAAAGACAGAGAGTGAGAGAGAGAAAATTGTTCTTTCGTCGTTCGTCGGCGTACAAATTAGAAATAAGCCTATCTCAGAATTCGTCACGCACGACGAATTTCGTTGTGCGGCGGTGTTGTGTTTATTTTCATATACACAAATATGTTTTATTTTTTATGACGAAAATTCGCACCGAAAAATTCGTCGTTCGTCCCAGTTGTGTTCCTAGCATAACGCACTATTTGCAAATAAATGCTTGAGGTTGCCACGCTTACACATGTCACACACAAGGAGAAATTCAACGGCGCAGCTGGTGATATCGGCGGCTTTCCTTGAGCCGGCTCAGCTTTCGAGCCGATTTATGGTCAGCGGCGGTGCGACTTTTAGAAATTGAGCGGCGGCGTTTAGAAATTGAGCCGATCGGCTTGTAAGTCTGCAAGAAACAACAAGTCGCTGTGAAGAAAACAAACTTATGAATAAACGTTTTCAGTTACGTAAAGACTTTTTTCAGAGGTGCAAAAAAGGTACCATTTTACGTGTAGGTGTGAGCACGTGCGTTTTTTGAGAGAGTATGTGTGCCACGTGCTCGCATGAAATTTATATCTAGAAATTAACTTTAAGTAAATAAGAAATACATTAGATGTGTGCTTTTGATTTATATACGTTTCAATAGACGACAAAAGTAGGTATCAGAATTCTTAGATGAGCTTTTTTCAATTACTTGATTTCGAAAGTTATAGCCCAGCAAACTTTTTATAAAATCATCTATAAAATCAAAACGATTAAGTGTGCGCTATTACCACATATACCAATCAATAGAAAATCAATAAACCTATCAGAAAAAGTGACTCATATTCAGGTTTACTTTAGTTCCAAAGTTATAGCCTAGCAAACTTTTTACTAGCAAAAAAAAAGTTTGCTTCATAAAATCAAAGGTAATCACACCGCTAACTACAGAGGTTGTCGTGTGTACTCTTTTGTAAAGAAGACTATGGTGCAAAAACCTAAATTAGCTCCAGCTCAATCAGCAAACGTTTACTCTGCCACTTTTCAGCAAATGAGCCAACCAGTTACTTCCCGTGTATCGTATGCAGATGCTGCTAAGGCTAGTTCTATTCCGACACAAAATGTTTCACCGCAAAATAATTCTACAAATGCAAACTCAAACTTTAATTATAATCGCCTTGAAGCCACTATTGAAAATCTTGTGCAAACTATAAACAATTTTACAACAAATATGACTACCATGATGCAAGAAATGTTGCGAATGCAGAATACTCTGCTTCAAGCAATACTTAATAAGCCATGAACACGTTAACAATATGTTTCTGGAACGCAAACGGCATTCGCCAACATAAAAATGAACTTGAGCACTTCCTCACGGAAAAAAATATTGATATAATGTTAGTATCTGAGACTCATTTGACTTCGAGAAGTCTTTTTAAAATTTATGGCTACACTATATATGATACAAAGGACCCTAGAGGAAGGGCTTGCGGTGGATCAGCAATTCTAATAAAGTCAAGACTCAAGCACTATGTTCTTGATAACATTTGTGAAGAATACCTACAAGCAACAAATATTGGCATTGAAAGTTTTTGTTCAAATTTCGTTATATCATCAATTTACTCCCCTCCCAGATTTTCAATCACTGAGAATCAATATGAGGATTTCTACAAATCTCTTGGACCTTGTTTTGTAGCAGCTGGAGACTACAATGCGAAACATACGTTCTGGGGTTCGCGCCTTGTTACACCCAGAGGTCGAGCATTGTTCAACACTATTTAAAAAATGGGCTTGGATGTCATTTCGAGTGGGGAGCCCACTTATTGGCCTACTGACATACAAAAAATTCCGGACGTTATAGATTTTGGCGTCATAAAAAATATCTCTAGGGATTTAATGCAAGTTCAAGCTTCTCTTGATCTCTCGTCCGATCACTCCCCGACGATCCTCACAATTTGTAGCCCATTAAGAAGTAACTTACCTGACCCATATGTGAAGATGATCAATCGTGTAAATTGGCTGGGGTTCAAAAAATATCTCAGCAGTCATTGTACGGAAAACATTACGCTTAGAACACCCGATGATATTGAATCGAACATTGCCAATCTCAGCGAGAATATTAAACAGGCTGCTGAACATGCCACTATCTCCCATCCGCAGATTGGGTTTAATAAAATTTATTCTACAGACATTGAACGTCTCGTACGTGAAAAAAGAAGGGCTAGAAGGGAATGGCAACAGCACAGATCACCACAAAATAAAATCAGATTTAAAGAGTGCACTAAACGACTCCAAGAGTTGCTTGCATCTGAAAAAATTGCATCTCTTAAAAATTATCTGGAGGGTCTTGATGTTACACCGGCGTCTAATTACTCCTTGTGGCGCGCTGCCAGAAAGCTTAAAACACCCGTTGAGTATAAGCCACCTCTACGCACATCTACCGGAGGTTGGGCAAGAAGCGATACTGAAAAAGGTAAAATATTTGCTGAGCACTTAAAATCCGTTTTTACGCCAAATATATGTACTGGTGTTGCTGATTTGCCGAATATAGTCGCTCTACCCCCTCAACACATAAAGTTTAAGACGCGTGATTTACAAAAATTAATTGCCGAACTCAACCCGAAGAAAGCTCCGGGTATTGATGGAATTAGTAATCAGATGCTGATGAACCTGCCTCGTATTGCAATGAGAATCCTGTTATTCATATTTAATGCTATTTTACGACTGGAGTATTATCCACACAACTGGAAACTTGCCAAGGTTAAAATGATTCCAAAGCCGGGCAAAGATATAACAAAGGCTGAGTCATATAGGCCAATAAGTCTACTATCTACAATGTCAAAGCTTTTCGAAAAACTGCTCAAAACAAAATTGTCCCCAATTCTAATTAGTAGTGGGTGCATACCAGACCATCAATTTGGTTTTAGAAGTCAGCATAGCACCATTGAACAAACTCACAGATTAGTTCAATTTATAAGAAGAACTTTTGAGGGAAAAAAGTATTGTTCTGCGCTGTTTATTGACGTTTCCCAGGCATTTGATAAAGTGTGGCATGAAGGCCTTATTTTAAAATTGAAGACTTACTTACCAATAAACATTTTAAATCTTTTGGAAAGTTCCATTATTTCCCGTAAGTTCACTGTTGCGGAAGGAGACTTTACAAGTAGGCCTGAAACAATTTCATCTGGTGTGCCACAGGGGAGTATACTGGGACCAGTTTTATATTTAATTTATACTTGTGATATGCCTGTGAGCAGTAGTATCCATACTTCCACATTTGCCGACGATACAGCCTGCCTTAGTATGCATGAAAACCCTGATGAGGCATCCCGCAAACTCCAGGAACACATTAGCCAGATGGAGCTTTGGTTAAACTTATGGAGAATCAAGGTAAATGAACAAAAGTGTGTTCAAGTAAAATTTACTTTACGAAGAGATACTTGTTCCCCCATTCGGATTAACAATCAAGTTGTTTCTCAATATTCACATGTGAAATATCTTGGTATACACCTTGATCGACAACTTACATGGAAACACCACATTGATTCTAGTTAACTCAAATGAAACTTAAACTAACTCAGGTACATTGGCTGATTGGTCGAAATTCAACACTTAGCCTAGACTGTAAACTTTTAATATACAAGTCGCTTTTAAAGCCAATATGGTGCTACGGAATTCAACTATGGGGCACTGCTTCAGCTTCAAATGTAGAGAAAATTCAACGCAGGCAAAATAAAATTTTACGCATGATAACATCGGCTCCATGGTACATCAAAAATTCAAATATACATCGTGATTTGAATATGCCACTAGTGACTGAAGAAATTGCAAAATACGCTGGCAAATATTTAACAAAACTCGAGTCACATCCTAATCCGCTTGCCCGTAATATTTTGAACTTTACTGGACACATCCGCCTAAAAAAGAGGGACACAATGGCTCTTATTCACAGCACTCCAGATGGAACTTCTTGAAAATACTTTTATTTTTTTCCTTTTGATTATCACTACTTACATATGTATTATATATAACTACTACTAAGCTTATGTCCGACATTGGTCGGGCCTAATTATATTTTTTAGATTTAAGATTTGAATACTTATTGTTAGTTCATATATGAAGATACAATAAATAAAAATCATGCATAAAAAAAAAATAAAATAAAATCAAAACCGTTAATTGTGCGCAATTAACACACAAATCAATAAGAAATTAGAATACCTTTAATAACTGATAACTGTCATATTCAGACTTACTTTAGTTCAGAAGTTATAGGCCAGCAAACTTTTTATTGGCAAAAAAAGTTAAAACCAAAACGGTTTATTGTGAAGTATTGACATATACATATATCAATCGATGGAAAATTTAAATACCTTTAAGCAAACTTTTTATTGACAAAAAAAGTTTTGCCTTATAAAACCAAACCAGTTAATTGTGCGCTATTGACACATATTTCAATTGATGGAAAAAGTAGTAAGTAAGTAATTCTGAAAAGTCTTTTTATCCTTTATCGATTGTTAAATTTTTATATAGTGCACAGCCAATAGTTTTGGTATAATAAGATGAAAGCTTTTGTCATATCATATATAATCAGTTATCAGTTCTTGAAGGTATTTTAATTCTTAATTGATTAAAATGTGTGTCAATATCGTACAGTCAACCGTTTTGGTTTTAGTAAAAACTTGCACGGCACTAAAAAGTTTGCTATAACTTCAAAACTAAGGTAAATATGGATATGACAGTTTTCAGCTATTAAAAGCATTTTAATTTTCAATCGATTAAAATATGTGTCAATAGCGCACAATCTACCGTTTTGGTTTTAAAAGGCAAAAGTTTTTTTCAATAAAAAGTTTGCTGGGCTATAACTTTATAACTAAAGTAAATCTGAATATAACAATTATCGGTTGTTAAAGGTATTTAATTTCTCCATCATTTGAGGTGCGTGTCAATAGCGCACAGTCAATCGTTTTGGTTTGATAAGTAAAAACTTTTTTCGGCACTAAAAAGTTTGCTGGGCTATAACTTCAGAACAAAAGTAAATTTAAATATGACAGTTATTAGTTCTTAAAGTAATAGCGCAAAATTAATGGTTTTGGTTTTATAAGTCAATAAAAAGTTTGCTGGGCTATAACTTCAGAACTAAAGTAAATCTGGATATGACAGTTATCAGTTTTCTTAAAGGTACTTTAATTCACCATCGATTGGTTTATGTGTCAATAGCGCACATTCAACCGTTTTAATTTAAAAGGGCAAACGTTTTTTCGTCACTAAAAAGTTTGCTGGGCTATAACCTCAGAACAAAAGTAAATCTGAATATGACAAATACAAGTTCTTAAAGGTATTTTAATTCCCCATTGATTGGTATATGTGTCAATAGCGCATAATTAACCGTTTTGGTTTAAAAAGGCAAAACTTTTTTCGTCACTAAAAATTTTGCTGGGCTATAACTTCAGAACTAAAGTAAATCTGAATATAACAGTTATCAGTTATTAAAGGTACTTTAATTCCTTATTGATTGGCATATATGTCAATAGCGCACAAGTAATCGTTTTGGTTTTATAGGTACAAACTTTTTTCGTCACTAAAAAGTTTGCTGGGCTATAACTTCAGAACAAAAGTAAATCTGAATATGAGAGTTATCAGTTCTTAAAGGTATATACTGTTTTCATCGACTGTTATATGTGTAAATAGCGCACAGTCAACCGTTTTGGCTTTATAGGTAAAAACTTTTTTCGGCACTTAAAAGTTTGCTGGGCTATAACTTCAGAGCTAAAGTAAATCTGAATATGACAAGCATTATTACTTAAAGGTATTTAAATTCTGCATCGATTTGTATGTGTGTCAATAGTGCACAATCAACCGTTTTGGTTTTATAGGTAAAAACTTTTTTCGACACTAAAAAGTTTGCTGGGATATTACTTCAGAACTAAGTTAAATCTGAATATGACAGTTATAAGTTCTTAAATGTATTTTAATTCCCCATCGATTGGTATATGTGTTAATAGCGCACAAATAACCGATTTGATTGTATGAAGAAAACTTTTTATTTTGCTTAGAAAAAATTTGCTAAGCTATAACTTCGGAACTAACGTAAATCTGAAAATGGCAGTCACTTTTTCTGAAAGGTATATTGATTTTCTATTGATTGGTGTATTTGTCAATAGCGCACACCCAATAATTTTGATTTTATAAGACGAAAACTTTTTTTATAAAAAGTTTGCTGGGCTATAACTTTCGAAATCAAGTTATTAAAAAAATGACTTCTAATAAATCTGATACCTACTTTTGTCTTCTATTAAAACGTTTATAAATTAATAGCGCACATCTAATGTATTTCTTATATATTTAAAGTAAATTTTTGGATATAAATTTCATGCGAGCACGTGGCACACATACTCTGGAAAAAATTTTCAAGTTTTTTTTCTTCACGGCGACCTTGATTGATGTGCCTTGAGGTGAATGCAACCTTTGTGGTTTAAACTAGTGCTGGGATACTATCGTTATTATCGATAGTTTTAAAATATCGGAACTATCGATATCAATATTTTATAAAATGCAATTTTGAAAACGTGATGCTATGTTTAGACGACAAGTTGAATCACCTGCTTCGCTCTCTGAATCATGTTTATGAATCATGCTGTTTAGACTACGCTTTCGTGATTCGTGTGCAGCGTGCCAATTTAGTGATTTTCGTACTAGATTTAGTGTTTTTTAATTCATAAAAGTGCGGAATTTTACAACTTGTTGCTTTTTAAAAAAAGACGATAAATTGGTGCATTTCACCTTTGATTTTAGTCTATTTAGTGCGTTTTACAAATCTACTAAATATTAATTTATGAAAGTGTGGTGGTTATAAATAAACACCAAATAAGAATTTTTCACTTTTCACCCCTTTTATACAGCAAAGTTTTCTTTGCAGAATGTTAATTCTGAAATACAAAGGAATAAAAACTTTATATTTCACAGTGAGAAAAAAGAACATATTTCTAGAAATTACAGAGGATACCATACACGTTATAAAATAACTTAATTACAATAATCCAATCTAATAACCACTGAGGGAAGCAATATAGTGCTTTCTTGATAACGAAAGCTTCGAAAAATGCTTCTGAAAAGTAAGAAAAAAATTTAAACCAGTAAAGTTACATCTGAGTACACAAAAACTATACATTGTTACTTCTGTGTAACGAATTAGTAAGGCAAAAAACTAATGGCTTTTTGGAAACTGAATGCATTGCTGGAAAACTTTGCTCAAAACTGATCAATTTTGGGTTGAAGTTTATAATTTTAGAAATACAATAATGATTTTTATACATCAAATTGTGTCATTCATATAAAATAAGGTCTAGAAAGAAAAGACTTACATACATATGTTGTTCAGAATGCAACATACTGAACCATGTTCATGTAAAAATTAATTCAGATGAAACGCCTAAGAATCTAATTGTTTTATTAAAACATTTTTATGGCCAGAGGAAAAATATGAAACGAAATTTCCTGAAACGAGGATTATAATTCTCGTGTGGTTAAAATAATACACCATAATTGGAGTGTCTTGCCAAATGAACTTCAATTATTTTCCTACTCATATTCTACTTATCAGTTCTCGTTGTACCTTCATAGTGAACAGACGTAATAGCGGAATTTTTCTTACATACAAACAAAACAAAAAAAAAACAAAATCATACAAAAAATATTCGTAGTACATATTAACTTTGATAAATAAGCTTTTTTTTTTGCTTTGCTAATATTTTTTTACATATAGAAATAACAAAATCAAAAAAGAACCGTAAACAAAAAAACATACAAAGTACCCTTGAGGAATACTCTTTATGAGTACCCCAAAGGAAAAAAATAGTGAAGTGAGTTCTAACGGCAGAAATGCCTATTTTACTGTGAGTTTTGATGCTCATAATGATAACAATAAAAATAAAAAATCTGATAATAGACTTGCTGTGAGTTCTGAAGCTCTTAATAAAAACCAAAAATCTGATAATAGACTTTCTCTAGCGGCAAAACCACAGTTTCGTCAGCGGTCAACTTCGCTTTGTCCAATGCCATCTAGTGAATCGTTGACATTATTGCCTAGTACTTCTAAATTTAACTCAGCGATATCATCCGCTTCGGGCTCGTTGTCATCACTTAAACAAGTTGTCACTGAAGATAAGAGCACCCCAAAGCCCAAGGTCCAAGTCGGAATGGACAGATACATTACAATTTTAAAGCGCGGGCACAGCCCAAATTCTACTAAAATTGCATCTGTTCCAAAGATGTCCAGGGATAACAGCGCATCCTCTACTAATCGGCAAAACCGTTTTAAAATATTGCAAGATGATAATGAAAAACCCGCTGAATCTGCGAATAAAACCTCCAAGCCGCCACCAATCTATTTAAGAGAAAAAAACTCAAACGCTCTAATCAAAAAATTAATTTCGGTCATTGGTGAGAATAAATTTCACATTGTTCCAATAAAACGTGGTAATATTGATGAAACGAAAATTCAAATATATGAAGAAAAAGATTTTCGCACAATGGTTTCTGAACTTGAAAAAAGTAAAACAAATTTCTACACATATCAGCTCAAGAGTGCTAAAGGTATGCAGATTGTGTTGAAGGGCATAGATTCCTATGTTGCTCCCGAAGAAGTAAAAGATGCTCTCGTCCTCCAGGGCTTTAAAGTAAAAAATGTATCGAACATAATAAATAGGGAAAAGATCCCTCAACCTCTATTTCGCGTTGAACTTGAGCCAAATGATATAAAATTGAAAAAGAGTGAGACCCATCCAATATATAATTTAAGATATCTCTTATATCGAAAAATAACCGCTGAAGAACCACACAAGCGTTCAGGACCCGTACAGTGCCATAATTGTCAAGAATATGGCCATACTAAAACTTACTGCAAATTACCTACTGTTTGTGTCGTGTGCGGCGAGTTGCACGGCACTGC
Source organism: Tachina lurida (assembly GCA_944452675.1). Taxonomy (NCBI): domain Eukaryota; kingdom Metazoa; phylum Arthropoda; class Insecta; order Diptera; family Tachinidae; genus Tachina; species Tachina lurida. The sequence continues at coordinate 103,415,831 of OX101752.1, forward strand.
TAGTTGCAATAAACCGAAAGATCAAAGTAACAAAAAACGCAGTAATTGTGGAGAAAATCACACTGCTAACTACAGAGGTTGTCGTGTGTACTCTTTGGTAAAGAAGACTATGGTGCAAAAACCTAAATTAGCTCTAGCTCAATCAGCAAACGTTTACTCTGCCACTTTTCAGTAAATGAGCCAACCAGTTACTTCCCGTGTATCGTATGCAGATGCTGCTAAGGCTAGTTCTATTCCGACACAAAATGTTTCACCGCAAAATAATTCTACAAATACACACTCAAACTTTAATTATAATCGCCTTGAAGCCACTATTGAAAATCTTGTGCAAACTATAAACAATTTTACAACAAATATGACTAGCATGATGCAAGAAATGTTGCGAATGCAGAATACTCTGCTTCAAGCTTTAGTTAACAAACCATGAACACGTTAAAAATATGTTTCTGGAACGCAAACGGCATTCGCCAACATAAAAATGAACTTGAGCACTTCCTCACGGAAAAAAATATTGATATAATGTTGGTCTCTGAGACTCATTTGACTTCGAGAAGCCTTTTTAAAATTTATGGCTACACCTTATATGATTCAAACGACCCGAGAGGAAGAGCATGCGGTGGATCAGCAATTTTAATAAAGTCAAGACTCAAGCATTATATTATTGATAACATTTGTGAAGAACATTTACAAGCAACGAATATTTGTATTGAAAATTTTTCCAATAATTTTGTCATATCATCAATTTACTCTCCTCCTAGATTCGCAATTACTGAGCATCAATACGAGGATTTTTACAAATCTCTGGGTCCTTGTTTCGTAGCAGCTGGCGACTATAATGCTAAACACACGTTCTGGGGTTCGCGTCTTTTTACACCCAGAGGTCGAGCGTTGTTCAATACAATTTCCAAAATGGGCTTGGATGTCATTTCAAGTGGGGAGCCCACTTATTGGCCTACTGACATACATAAAATTCCGGATGTAATAGACTTTGGCGTTATGAAAAATATCTCTAGGGATTTAATTCAAATTGAAGCTTCTCTAGATCTCTCGTCCGATCACTCTCCCACGATCGTTACAATTTGTATACCATTAAGAATTGATTTACCTCACCCATATGCCAATTTGATAAATCGTGTAAATTGGCTGCGATTCAAAAAATATCTTAGTAGTCATTGCACGGAAAACATTACACTAAGAACACCTGATGATGTTGAATCTAACATTGCCAATCTTAACGAAAATATTAAGCAGGCTGCTAAACATGCCACTACCTCCTATCCGCAGACTGGGTTTAATAGACTATATTCTACAGATATTGAACGTCTCGTATGTGAAAAAAGAAGAGCTAAAAGGGAATGGCAACAGCACAGATCACCCCAGAATAAAATTAGATTTAAAGAGTGCACTAAACGACTCCAAGAGCTGCTTGCACATGAAAAAAGTGCATCTCTTAAAAACTATCTGGAAAATTTTGATGTCACACCAGCATCTGATTACTCTTTATGGCGTGCTGCTAGAAGGTTTAAAACACCCGTTGAGTTTAAACCACCTCTGCGCACATCTACCGGAGGTTGGGCAAGAAGCGATACTGAAAAAGGTAACATATTTGCTGCCCATTTAAAATACGTATTTACCCCAAACACATGTACTGGTGTAATTGATTTGCCAAATGTAGTCGCTCTGCCCCCTTAACAAATAAAGTTTAAGACGCGTAATGTGTAAAAACTAATTTCTGAACTCAACCCAAAGAAAGCTCCGGGTTTTGATGGAATTAGTAACCAGATGCTAATAAAGTTGCCTCGTATTGCAATTAGAATACTGTTATTTATTTTTAACGCCATTTTACGACTGCAGTATTATCCAAATAGCTGGAAGCTTGCCAAAGTTAAAATGATTCCAAAGCCGGGCAAAGACCTTACCAAGGCTGAGTCATACAGGCCAATAAGTCTCCTATGAACAATGTCAAAGCTTTTCGAAAAACTGCTCATGACAAAATTGTCCCCAATTCTAGTTAATAGTGGGTGCATACCGGACCATCAATTTGGTTTTAGAAGTCAGCATAGCACCATTGAACAAACTCATAGATTGGTCCAATTTATAAGAAGAACATTTGAAGAAAAGAAGTATTGTTCTGCGCTGTTTATCGACGTTTCTCAGGCATTTGATAAAGTGTGGCATGAAGGCCTAATTTTAAAATTAAAAACATACCTGCCAATAAACGTTGTAAGTCTTTTGAAAAGTTACATTACTGCCCGGAAGTTCACTGTTGTGGAAGGAGACTTTATGAGCATGCCTGAAACTATCTCATCCGCTGTGCCACAGGGGAGTATACTGGGGCCAGTTTTGTATTTGATTTATACTTGTGATATGCCTCTGAGCAGCAATATCCACACTTCCACATTTGCTGATGATACAGCCTGCCTTAGTATGCATGAAAATCCTTACGAGGCATCCCGATATCTTCAAGAACACATTACCCAGCTGGAACTATGGTTAAACTTATGGAGAATTAAGGTAAACGAACAAAAGTGTGTTCAAGTAACATATACATTACGAAGAGATACGTGTTTACCCATTCGGATTAACAATCAAGTTGTCCCTCAACATACTCATGTGAAATATCTTGGTATACACCTTGATCGACGGCTTACTTGGAAACACCATATTGACTCTAAGTTAACCCAAATGAAACTAAAATTAACTCAGGTACATTGGCTGATTGGTAGAAATTCAACCCTCAGTCTAGATTGCAAACTTTTGATATACAAGTCTATTTTGAAACCCATATGGTGCTACGGAATTCAACTATGGGGCACTGCTTCAGCTTCCAATGTCGAGAGAATCCAACGAAGGCAAAATAAAATTTTGCGATTAATAACATCGGCTCCATGGTATATAAAAAACTCAAATATACATCGTGATTTGAATATGCCACTAGTGGTTGAAGAAATTGCAAAATATGCAGGCAAATATTTAACAAAACTCGAGTCACATCCTAATCCGCTTGCTCGTAATATTTTGAACTTTACTGGACACGTCCGCCTAAAAAAGAGGGATACAAGTGCTCTTATACTCAACACTCCAGATGGGACTGCTTGAAAATACTTTTTATTTTATTTTAATTTTTCTTCCTTTTGATTATCACTACTTATGTATTATTTATAACTATCTCTAAATTTATGTCCGACAGTGGTCGGGCCTAATAATTATATTTTAGATTTAAGATTTGAATACTTATTGTTAGTTCATATTTGAAGATACAATAAATAAAAATATGTATTAAAAAAAAAAATATTCTACTTATAAGCAAAATCGATATATAGCTCGATATAATTGAAATTATTACAAAAACCTGTGAAACGTAGTAAATTTAAAATTTTAGTTAACTTAAATTTCTAAATTATACTCATTCAATACATTATAATTAGCCATGTGGGCTTTCTCGGTATTGAAAATAAATAAATAAATATAAAAAAATAAAAAATATATTTATGTACATACAAATATACTTATTGCATTTAATCCTTTTTTATGAACGCACATTGCTTTTTGCTCTGAAAAGTTGGCATCACTGTTCGTGTGGCATCTTTTTATGTATATTGGCACATACACATAAGCATACATACTTACATATATTCGACTCATTCAAAATATTGTTTTTGAGGGCATCCCCATGTTTTATTTTTATTTTTCCTTCTTATATTATCCATAACTTAATTAAATTTATTTATATTAAACTCACATCTATGTTTTTTTGGTTTGTTTTTATTTGTTTACAAACACACACATACACATATACCTATTTTGTTTTGATAGCTAGTTCAGATAAAGTGGCGATTACTGCGATAAAAGTTAGAGAAGATACCAATTTTACGTGCTTCGCAGGTAGATTCATATTGAATCTACTTGATTCGCTCTCATAATTTTGTATGGCGAAACAAGTTTATTCGGTCATGATTGGGGTGTGAAGCATGAATAGAGAGCGAAGCACGTACCGTGTAAACATACTATTAGGTGTTACAAAAATTTTTTAACTGGCAACAGCACAATTTTTCAAAAACTGTCACCTAAAATAACGTTCGTAGATACAAGCATACTTAATAAAATAAGCAAATGACTATAAACTTTGAATAAAGTCAAAAACACTAACCTGATGAAAAATTATAGTATGTTCACACGGACAGCAATTATCGAGGTTCGCTCTCCCATTCACGGTTCGCGGTCGAATCTTGATTAAATCAACATGGTTCGCCATACAAATATTTGAGTGCGAACCAACTTGGTTCATTTTGAACCTAGCTGCGAACCATGAAGAAATTGCTATCATCGCTAGTTTTGATAACAAATTATCGCTAATTTATCTGAACTAGCTATCAAAACAAAATGAGTACATACATACACATACACATTTTTAAACAAAAAAAACACACAAAAAATTATTGCGAGTATGAATTAATAATATTAGAACACATTTTATTAATTATTTTTGCTTAATTTGTTTATCTACTGTAAAAAAGCAAATAACACAGAATATAAAACGCGTATCAACTATTCGCGTATATATGTATGCATGTATGTATATATATCAAAACAGTGATGCCAACTTTTGGTACTCAAAGCGCGTAAAAATTTTTTGAAAAGGCGCTAAATTGAAAAATTATACATTTAGCGCAAAGTAAAGTAAAATTTTTTGAATAAGCGCGAAAAGGAGCTAGATTTAAAATGTTTCTGTTTTAAATCAAAACATCAAAAAATGTTGTTAAGTAATGTATTAAAAATTAATATGTACCTATCATAAGATCAATACATACATAAGTACATTAGCTCGAGATATTAGATTTCATATTACATTTTAATAAGGTAGATATAAATAATGTACCTACATACATATGTATATAAATACATAATAGAAGTATATATGCATATGTATGTATCCATGTTTACATAAGTACGTACATACAAAATTTCAATATTTTGCTCTTTCAAAAACATACATTATCCTGTTTTTAGGCTATACTGAATATATTTCAAATCACAAAAAATTCGAAGAAATAAAAGATTATTCTATATTATTCTTCTTGTTTAAATTGGTAAACTAACAAAATAAAATGAGTTAAAAGTCGATATTGCTAAATTAAAGGAAGACAAAGTTCACCAAGACTAAAATTTAGCCATATTCAACAAAAAGTAAAAAGGGGCTAAAGGGCTGAAACGAAATTCGATCGAAATAATTTCATTTCCGTAATTAGGTTCTGCAGAAAACGAAAAACGAAGAATTTGCTCGATGAATAATACTCGGAATTGTAATATTCTCTATGTGAAAGTACAAAAATGTGTTTGAAACAACTTTATTTCAACAAAGAAAATTGTTTCAACCATTTATTTAAAATATGTTTGTTTTATTTAATTTTTTTTTACATATATAAGATATTTTCTCAAGTCTTAAGGAACAAGTGCATCATCATAAAAACTGAAATATTCTATTCCTTCAAATAAAATTAAATAAAACTTTAACACATACACTACGTTTGGATATTAAAGTGGATCTGAAGCAATTTTTCGGCAAAATCTTGACCGCTCTGGGCATCCGAAATTGCAGTTATTGCAATTGCAGACAATGAATGTATAATTTTTTTAATTTGGTTCACTTCAATAAAAAAAATTGATCCTTTGGTATTTTGTTGATCTTCTAATACGAGCAACAATGTGTTTTTTGTTGCCCAATATTGCCACATTTAAATTGAAAACAATCGAATTGACGTTTTTTTCGGAATGAACAAATCGATCGAAATCTGAAGAAGGTAAAACAAAATCGATCGAAATGAAAATTCGTAATCAAAACAATTTCGATGGTCTTCTGTGACAGGCCTGATATATATAAAAATTGCTAGATTTTCGTGTTTTTCCGCGTTTTGAGTGACTGAAAACGGATTAAATCCAGAACGAAAAGTTCTAAGTTGGCATCACTGCATCAAAAATATTTGTCAAAATGAACCACGAATGTGTCGTCTGAACACCAGGGTTCGCAATCGTGGTTCAGAGAGCGAACCAAGTGGTTCATGTTGCCGTCTGAACATAGCATAAGTTATATTCATGGTGTAATTATACAGGTGGTTGCGTAAGGATTTTTTTACAAAAATACGGCAACCATGGCTATGTAAAAAACCGAAGAATGTCAAAAGCATAAAAATAATTGTACTAAAACCAAAACAAAATCCAAGTTTTTGACATTCTTCAGCTAAAAAGCACACAGAGCAAAAAATTGTCAGCTGAAGTAATGCTGCAACCTAGTTAGATACACCTTGGTTATATATGTCTTTCTCACCCCCCTTCTCGACTAGCAATAAATATGTTGGCAATATAGCAATAACGCCGGCAGAATAACAGAGCAATATTGCTGATTGCTTACTTATGTTAAGGCTATGGGAAATTGTAGCTCACAATATGGTAAAACTCAACAGGAAAGGTGCAGAACAAAAATAATTCACTTGTAAACATCTGCTTAATCGAACGAATTTTTATGTTTATAAATTTATAACAATACAAATTATTTTACTACACACGTTTTTAAGAGACTATTTTCCTATTTTATTATGCATTCATATGTATATTTTCCCAATTTCACTAATATTATATAAATGTCAAATGTAATACAGAAAAGTCGAACATAAATTAACACCGAGTTTGCCGTTTCACGCTTGCAATAATTGTTAACGAAAATGCGTTGACAATTATTGCAACATATATTGTAAGTTCCTGCAATGAGCTGTCTCCACTAGCAATAATATTATTTTGACAACTGCTGCAATATATGTCGACATATTTATTGCTAGTCGAGACGTTGGGTCAAGCACAATCATTCAGGCGATAGTAATATCAATAGTATAGATGGTAAAATGTTAACTATGGATAGATATCGATAGTATCCCATCACTAGTATAAACACACCATGACTCAAAAATTTTAGGAAATAAATCGTCAAACCTGGCAACGCTGGCTACACGTGGCTTTCACACTCTATGTGCATAAAACCATACTAAAATATAAACAAGAGATTTTTGATAAAAGTTTTAAGAAATGGCTTTAAAGCGTTTAAAAAGTAAGTGAGGACAAAACAATTTTCATCTTATCGATAGTGTAGAATTTTGTTGATTTCAGCTAAAAAATCAAAACGTATGACCGGAAAATTGAAGCACAAAATTGAAAAAAAAGTACGGGATCATAATAGAAAAGTAAAACGTGAAGCTAAAAAAAATCCAAAGAAAAGAAGTAAAAAATTGATACAGATTCCAAATATCTGTCCATACAAAGAAAATATTTTGAAAGAAGTTGAGGAAGCCAAAAAGCGTAAGGAGGATGAACGCCTTAAGAAACGTGACGCATTCAAAATGGAAAAAGATCGGAACAAATTCAAGACACTTGATGCATTAGCAGGTGATGCTGATTTGCGTGGAACGGTGCATACAACTTTACATGAAAATTATATCGACAATAATCAGGTATTTTGCAGATAAACGAAATGTGGGCTTAACTTAAGTTTAGTGACATAACTTCAAAATTAATAGAAAAAGTAGTATCCGATAGAAAATTAATAAATAAAAAGAAAAACTTAAATAAAAAAATTGGCGGCGAGCTTTAGTTTCGAAGTTATGGACTTTTGAAGTTCTAGTATGAAATTTTGATTATACGTAGGTAATATTTTCCCCAACTAATGTCTTCAATATTAGTGCCATTTAAGTTTTGTTGAATATCTTTTAGGAGAAAATCTTTATTAGGCTGCGCCGTGTCGGGAAACACCATGGTGGAGTAAATACTTAAGCCTGGCCAAAAAAGCGTTGCCGCGTAACGCGTGGTATGTACCCCCACCTTGAAGTGAGCTTTAAAATAACCTTTCACAGTCTAAAAATCTTTTCTCCAGGTTACGAAAGGAAACTAACTTACTAGGTTCCATTTTAAATTAATAAACATCAAAAAAAAAAAAGTTTAGGGGCACCTCTTAAAACTTAAAAAAAGTATCGTATCGTATAGAAAATTTAAAAATAGCTCCAAACAAAATAAAAAGTAGCCTGTGTGATAGAAAATTGAAAAATAAGAACAAAATATTAAATAAAGTTGGCGGCGACGCCTATTTTCCGAGTTATGGGGGTCTGAACTTGCGAAAAATCTCAACAAAAAAATTTAAATAGCTTATCTGATAAGAAATTAAAAATATAACAAAAAAATTAAGTAAAAAAATTAACTGCGACCCTTATTTCTTGAGTTATTGGCCTTTAAATTTTTCATAGACGATTGTGATTTCGCTGCATTTCTAAATGTGATGAGTCAATATTTGAACCAATTTAGAGATGTGCAGAAAATCATTAACAAGCAGTGTCGTTTTGGGAAATACAATGATTAATTAATATGCGCCGTGTCGGGAAACACCATGGCGGAGAAAATCCTTAAGCCCAGCCGAAGGCCGGAAGTCCACGAAAACTTTATTAGACAAGAAAACTTTGCAATCAGTCGTAAAGCAGCTCTGGGCGAGTCAACATCACGCGTCGTTGGCAATTATTTCTTAAGTGCAACCAGGCCACTGTTGTTTATTGGCCTTCGAGAGTTTTGCTTCTCACCGCATGTGATTAGTGGTTGGCGTCGGTTAACGGTATCCACCGCGATTTCCCGTTGGTTTCCATTAACCACATGCAAAAACAATTATAAAAAAAAATATATTGAATATTGGTTGGAGAACCAAACAAAAACTCATTTTTGGAGAAAATAAATAAGGAGAGGAATTGGAAGTTCCAGCTTCGTGTGCGACGGTATATGTCGTTTGGAATTTTCTCGGAGGAGGCTCCTTAACACAGAAATTTTTGATGCTCGGCCAAGTAAATCTCCCATCCCTTGTAAGAACAAGGGGGCACGGAGTAACCTCAAATAAACAATAAAACTTTGCAATGCAGAAAATCTTAATTAAGCTGCGTCGTGTCGGGAAACACCATGGTGGGGAAAATCCTTAAGCACGGCCGAAGGCCGGCAGTCCATGAAAACTTTATTAGACAAGAAAACTGCAATGCAGAAAATCTTTATTAAGCTGCGCCGTGTCGGGAAACACCATGGTGGAGAAAATCCTTAAGCCCGGCCGAAGGCCGGCAGTCCACGAAAACTTTATTAGACAAGAAAACTTTGCAATGCAGAAAATCTTTATTAAGCTGCGTTGTGTCGGGAAACACCATGGTGAAAACTTCAGAGGCCAATAACTCGAGAAATAAGGGTCGGAGCTAATTTTTCTACTTAATTTTTTTCTTATATTTTAAATTTCCTATGATATAACCTATTTTTCATTTCATTTCATTTATTTATTCATTATGTATACCTAGCCTATGGGCCATAGTCGGTCACATCATCCTACTCGAAAACTATCTACATACAATTTTAATATAATAAATAGTAATGAATTTTTAAACAAAATATATATACATATATACAAAATACCGAATTAACTACATACATTAAAAAATCCAATTTGGCAGTAGTAAATAAATAATTACAATATTTAACAAATTATATAAGTTATACGTATACATTTAATATTGTGCAAAAAAAAAAAATAAAAAAAAAATATATAATATAAATTTGAAATTTATTTGCTGGTGGTTCAGCGATGTCTATATGCATTTCATTGTTGCTGTAACAAATCGTCAGTAGACTACAACCACAAATCTTGAACAGTCACAAACCTCTTATCTTATGTACAGACTTTCAAAAACTATTTGAGAATTCACGATTGACGATTTGTTACAGCAACAATGAAATGCATATAGACATCGCTGAACCACCAGCAAATAAATTTCAAATTAAAATACTTTTGACAATATGTCGATTAATAAATTTCTTAAATGTTAAATTTAGATTTTATTTTTCATTTTGCCTTATAATTACTTTTATTGTTATCCAAAGGATTTCTAATTGTATAAAGGTGTAGAAAAATAGAATAGATTCATATCGAATATGAATTATTTGCTGGGTTTTGTATAAGTTTCTAAGCCTACTATGCTTATTTTTCTTTTGTGATTTTCAAAAATATTATTATTTGTGAATTCTCAAATAGTTTTTGAAAGTCTGTACATAAGATAAGAGGTTTGTGACTGTTCAAGATTTGTGGTTGTAGTCTACTGACGATTTGTTACAGCAACAATGAAATGCATATAGACATCGCTGATCCACCAGCAAATAAATTTCAAATTAAAATACTTTTGACAATATGTCGATTAATAAATTTCTTAAATGTTAAATTTAGATTTTATTTTTCATTTTGCCTTATAATTACTTTTATTGTTATCCAAAGGATTTCTAATTGTATAAAGGTGTAGAAAAATAGGATAGATTCATATCGAATATGAATTATTTGCTGGGTTTTGTATAAGTTTCTAAGCCTACTATGCTTATTTTTCTTTTGTGATTTTCAAAAATATTATTATTTGTGAATTCTCAAATAGTTTTTGAAAGTCTGTACATAAGATAAGAGGTTTGTGACTGTTCAAGATTTGTGGTTGTAGTCTACTGACGATTTGTTACAGCAACAATGAAATGCATATAGACATCGCTGAACCACCAGCAAATAAATTTCAAATTAAAATACTTTTGACAATATGTCGATTAATAAATTTCTTAAATATATAATATAAAGTAATAACAAAACCCAATAAAAACACATTTACCATAATACCATATACCTAACCAGAATAACAATTTATTCATAACCAGCAGACTATATTGACGAAAGCACTTCTAAAAGTTTCCTCTTATAACTATTAGTAGAAAAGTTAAATGTTCTTAGAGACGGTGGCAATTTATTAAAATCTCTAGCTATCCTCACATTAAACGACCGCTCCAAGATAGGTGTTAGCTTTGGTATTTTCAACTGTCTATTTCTAATAGATCTTCCAAATTCAAATAAGTCAACTAAGTAATCAGGCTGTAACTTAAATGACATAGAACAGTAACAAGTTTCTCAATTTTATAAAATCGGCAAAAGATAACCCTAAAAATTTTACAACAAACGACGAGACATGCTGCCTTAATCCAAGAGAATAAAGGTATCTTACTACTCTATTGAAAGCAAGTCTTATTTTTTTTGAGAACGTAACCCAAGGTGCCACAGTATACCTCTAGACCATATAAAAATATTGGCATAATCAACCCATAAACAACCCTCTTCTTGACATGTAAGGGTAAAAGTAAATCTAAGCTATATAGCTTCCTCAAAGTATAACAAACCTTTGAAACAACTGAATCAACATGACTTTCAAAATTCAATTTTGAATCGATGATAAGACCAAGACACTTAATTTTTTCCACAAAATCAATAAATTTGTCATTCAAAACAACAGTGAATTTGTCAATGCTACTGCCACCAAAACACATTGCTTTAGTCTTCTAGCATTAATCCTAAGACCATTGTCTGACATCCAGCTACATAATAAACCAACAGTGTAATCAATCATATTTTGTAAAACATCTGGAAAATCGGAACAACCTTTAAATTTTCCTTGTAGTGTTTCACTACGTTGAGTATCAGGTCTCAATATTAGTAAACTTATAGTTGTTTATTATTCTGTTGAATTTTAAACTTCTTATTTTTTATAATGTTATCTATTTTATTCGATACTAAATATTTTTAAATTTATTTTTTTATATAGATTTTAATATTGTTACAAATTATTTATTATAATATTGTTATTTTTTTTATTTTTTACATACATATTACACTTTAGTGATAATTGATGTAGATCTTTGTAGTAGTATAAGTGAAACCGATTATGGCCATTAGGCTAGGTTTTTCTATTTTGGATGAATAAATGAAATGAAATGAAATAGTAACTGCACATCATCTGCAAATGCGAATGGTTGACACATGCTACCAGCTACGGTTTGAAAGAGATCATTAATAAACATTATGAAAAGCAAGGGTCCAAGGACCGAACCCTGAGGTACACCACTATATACATTAAGCCACCCGGAACTAGAACCACTAACAACGTACTGCTTTCTATCGTACAGATATGAATATATCAATTTACAAGCCGAACTTGAAAGACCATACAACCTATATAACTTGGAAACTAACAAAGAGTGATTAACACTGTCAAAAGCCTTGGCCAAATCTAGGGACAATAGCACACAGACACCCTTGTTGGATATTTTACTCCTAATATTACCAGTAAGACCAATCAACAAAGAAGTAGTACTTCTATTACACCTAAATCCGGATTGACAGTCATGCAAGAAATTATTATTATCAATATAAGTAAAAAGTTGGATCTTAATAATATGCTCAATAGAGTTTGGGATTTCCCGGACTTTTGCACTTCCCGGGAAACGGGAATTAAGAAATCAAGTTCCCGGGAATTCCCGGGATTCCCGGGAAAAGCTAATTTTCTAAATTAAATACATTTATTAAATGAAAGTTGGTGAAATTTCGATTGTTTTATTAATGTAAGCATTTTATTGAAATAAAAGTTAATAAAAAAGCAGTTCTAAGACAAATTTTTAAGAATTTTTAATTGAATTTAAGCAAATGGAATAAAGTTATTACACAGCAAAAGATCATATAAAAACCAATTGACGACTGTTACCACAATTAGTAGACAATTTTCTAATAAGACCTACCTTCATTCTAATAAGAATTTGCCTTGCTGGTTTCTCATTCTTTTTGAAAAAGTTACAAGCGGTTTCTTATCGTTAAGTACAAGCAGGTTACAGTACCATACCGCGCTGCGCCGAATTTTGAATACCATGAGCCACAGTATGTCTAAGTGTCTTTAATTTTTCATTTTATTTCTCCTAAAATATTTTCTTCAGGGTTTCCATAATAGCGTCTACTTGTAATAAATTTAAGTTTTGTCAACTCAGAGTTCTTACAGCTTAAAATTTTCATTACACTTCAAGTTCGCTTAGCATCGAATTATTTACTTTAGGAAATGATTATATCATTGCAATCATTGATATTTATACAATTTATTCCACTTTTTTTAGGAGATATGGTATGACCTCAATTTAATGGAATTTTTATGAAATTTCAGACTAGAGAATAGCTCACATTTTTATTTTATATTAAAAATAAATGGACATTTTACTGCTTGTTTATCGGCGTCGAAAGAATTCTTTCTTTCTTACAGTTACATTTAAAACAAAAACTCAATTTAAATTTTAAGATTAAAAAATTTCCTTCGAACGAGGTATATGTAAGTGTTTAAACAGACGATGAAAAACGTGTCAACGTTCGTGTAAATTTAGTCATACAATCATTCAAACGAACTTTTGTAATATATAAAAAAATAATAAGTTTTTATATTAAAGTAATATTGGATTATAAATTCTATATATTTATGAAATAACATGCACTTTAAATTTCCCGTTTTCCCGGGAAAATCTCAAAAATTTCCCGGGAATATTAGACAGACATTTCCCGGGATTTCCCGCCCGGGAATTCCCGTTTCCCAAACCCTAATGTTGGTATTGCTGGAATGGTTTTTCATTTCGTACTGATGACCTTAGTGAGATGATTGCTGCTTTTAATATGATTAAATCTAAGGCTGTTGGACACGATGGGTTTGCGCTTAATTTTATTAAGTTATTAATACCGATTGTTGGAAATCACATATTACATTTGGTAAATACGATTTTGACCACCTCCAATTTTCCTACCTTCTGGAAAATAGGCAAAATTGTTCCCATTAAAAAAAATAGTAGGGTTAGTGGTATTGATGACTTGAGACCGATAGCAATTTTACCAATTTTATCAAAGATGGTTGAGCATTAGGGTTTGGGAAACGGGAATTCCCGGGCGGGAAATCCCGGGAAATGTCTGTCTAATATTCCCGGGAAATTTTTGAGATTTTCCCGGGAAAACGGGAAATTTAAAGTGCATGTTATTTCATAAATATATAGAATTTATAATCCAATATTACTTTAATATAAAAACTTATTATTTTTTTATATATATTACAAAAGTTCGTTTGAATGATTGTATGACTAAATTTACACGAACGTTGACACGTTTTTCATCGTCTGTTTAAACACTTACATATACCTCGTTCGAAGGAAATTTTTTAATCTTAAAATTTAAATTGAGTTTTTGTTTTAAATGTAACTGTAAGAAAGAAAGAATTCTTTCGACGCCGATAAACAAGCAGTAAAATGTCCATTTATTTTTAATATAAAATAAAAATGTGAGCTATTCAAATCTAGTCTGAAATTTCATAAAAATTCCATTAAATTGAGGTCATACCATATCTCCTAAAAAAAGTGGAATAAATTGTATAAATATCAATGATTGCAATGATATAATCATTTCCTAAAGTAAATAATTCGATGCTAAGCGAACTTGAAGTGTAGTGAAAATTTTAAGCTGTAAGAACTCTGAGTTGACAAAACTTAAATTTATTACAAGTAGACGCTATTATGGAAACCCTGAAGAAAATATTTTAGGAGAAATAAAATGAAAAATTAAAGACACTTAGACATACTGTGGCTCATGGTATTCAAAATTCGGCGCAGCGCGGTATGGTACTGTAACCTGCTTGTACTTAACGATAAGAAACCGCTTGTAACTTTTTCAAAAAGAATGAGAAACCAGCAAGGCAAATTCTTATTAGAATGAAGGTAGGTCTTATTAGAAAATTGTCTACTAATTGTGGTAACAGTCGTCAATTGGTTTTTATATGATCTTTTGCTGTGTAATAACTTTATTCCATTTGCTTAAATTCAATTAAAAATTCTTAAAAATTTGTCTTAGAACTGCTTTTTTATTAACTTTTATTTCAATAAAATGCTTACATTAATAAAATAATCGAAATTTCACCAACTTTCATTTAATAAATGTATTTAATTTAGAAAATTAGCTTTTCCCGGGAATCCCGGGAATTCCCGGGAACTTGATTTCTTAATTCCCGTTTCCCGGGAAGTGCAAAAGTCCGGGAAATCCCAAACCCTAACCAACATCAACGTCAGGACCATTCACAGATTGATTCGAGGCGAATGCATTATTCAATTCATCAGGGCCAAAATCTTGTAAAACATCAACATTACAACCTATTCCACTCTTATTCAGCATGGACCAAACTTGCCTACTGTCCTTATTCTGCAAAATCGAACTATGTGCTTTTCTTTTATATTTCCTAAGCATATTTTTTACTTTATTTCTATGTTGACAGAAAACCTTCCAATTTTTATTAGTCCTATTGTATAAATACGCCCTATATGCCAGATCTCTAAGCGAAACGTGATATTTAATCTCAGGGGCATTCATCCAGTCCTCTCTATGCCTCCTGCTAATCCGTCTTTTTATAGGCACAACCGAATGCAAAAACTCCAGATTATCATTTAAAATTTTCAACTGCTCATCAACATTACTTGTTGAATATATATTATCAAGACTACACTGAGACAACATAGTTTCAAAAATATCAACTCCAACCGCATTGTAATCGTAGTACTCAAAAATCTGCCTAGCAGTCAACATTGGGAATTTAAGCGATATAAAAATTAGTGAGTGACGCGTTACACCCGGACACTGAAATTGATTAGACTTAACCACCAAGTCAGGCAACGAAACTAGAAAGTAATCTAATAAAGAAGATGAATTATATTGAATGTCAAAATGAGTAGGTAGAGAATTATGAACAACTGGGAGACCCATTCTATCACAAGTACTACGTACCAACAAAGACTTAGCAGGTTCAAACAAATTGTCATTGAAGTCACCCACAGTAACAATGTTAGAGTACATAACCAGAAAATCACAAACCTCACTCTCAAGGGAGACAAAGTTCCCGTGCGGAAGGTAAACAACTCCAACCAGAACTTTAACACTTTCAAAACAAAGCTCAGCAAACAGACACTCAACAACACCATAGTTAAGGCCTCTATGAACTATCCTATGCTTGATGTCGTTTGAAATGTAAAGAGCCACTCCACCACCTCTCATCCCAGGTCGATCATTCCTATGACAAACATAGACCTGTATATCCACAACACCATCAGATACAGTATCATTCAACCACCTTCCAGTAAATGCTTAATCTCACTAAACTTCGAAGAACTAGGCTTAAGGTTAAAACTAGTGCAATTTAAATAGCCTACATTAAGGTTATGGTTCAAATGCCCTAATTGGGTTTTGAATAAACTGTTATCACTTAACACAGGACCAAGATTCTGTCTGACATCCATGTTTTAAATAGAGAGAAAAAAAATATAAAATAATTGACAAATATCAGCGAGCAATAACAAAAAAATAATCAAATAAAATTGGCGCATATTCATAAATCGTAACTAAAGTCGAAATTTATTAAACAGATACTAAAAAATAGTTAACAGATAGTTACAGGTTCTATTCACAAATCTAAACTAACGAAGTAACGACTCCCAGCTGATAAAATAAATAAGAAAATAAAATGTCGATAATACTATGATCGATATAAATTGCAATGAAATAAAAAACTATTCAAACTATCAAAAACAATTTTTGAGATGTAAAGTATAAGTATAACATGTATAAGTTAGTTAACATTTAGTTACAGCTTCACTCATAATTAAGTCTAAACTTTCGTAGCCGTCTGTGAATAACTTAAATAGGTATTTAAAAAAGTTAGCACCTAGTAATGATTTCTGAATATGCGCCTATATGTACATAAGCATGAATACAACATATTTATATACAGACAGTGGATCTTAGTTACCATTAAAAATGTTCGACAGGATTCCAACCTCCAATTTAATTAAAAAAAACAAAAAAAGAAATTTAAAAAATTATAAGGGTAATTAAAGCCCACTGCTTACATTCACTCAGAGATAATCCGTAATAATAAAGACCTACATATGAAAATTTGTGTAATAAACTAATTGCTATCAAGAATCGATGCACGGGTGGATAAAGGCGTTGTCAAACTATCTGAACTGCAAATAACATCAACAGCACAAGACAAACCAGGGTCAGTGATCACACCATCATTTAACAAATTAACACATTGTTCCATACTGCAAACTCTTTCGATGTTATTAGGCAACGTAACTTTAACTTTAGGTACATCCGTATTAATATATTTATAATAAAGAATTTTATTCTTAGAACGAAGTTCTCTACAAAATGATAAAAGTTTACCTTGGATGAAATGTTGCCTCCAATAATATCACTAAGCAAGAGAAAACTTTTTTTTTGGAAAAATTCATCATAATTTGATCACGCTGCTGAACAGAATTAAGTTTTATTAAAACATCTTTACCAACATTTATATAAGCACAATGATGCAGATTATTATATGTGATAGTTACTCCACAAAGCGAAGCAATTTTAAAAATCACTCCACTCAAGTTTTTTATATTATTTGGTAGCTCTTTCACCAATATGTCAGCTGTATTCAACCTTCTTTGCATGAAGCTGTTTTGAGTCTCAACAACATCTAGACGCGTGTTAACGTGTATATATATATATTTGTGTAGTATTTTTCTTGCTATTCCAATTTTTTTCTTATTTGTGATTGTATGAAAGCTATAAAACTTATAGGAAGAGAGTTCAATAAATTGAATTAGGTTTAATAAAGAGATTTTGTTTCTGTTTAGAATACAGACGATTGTGTCGTCCGTTTGGTATATCTAGTCCCAATGAATTCAAAGTTAAAAAAAAAACAAAATGGTAAACATAATTAAAATAAGCAGAGTTGATAAACAAAAGTTATATACGCAAAAGTTTTATATGTTTTAATGGTTATCTCTAAATAACACCATAAACTAGCTAGACTTGTATCGAACTCATTGTAATGAAAGTTAATTTTTTTATTTCTACATACAGTAAGCAAAGAAAAAACTTGTACAGCAAACGCTCCGCTCTTCTAATAAAAGTATCTCTGTTGCTTTTTAAGATTTTAAGCTAAAACCAAAAGCAATTTCAAGGCAAATTAAACAGCTTTCTATGAAAATCTTTAATTTTATTAACAAATTTGTTTTAATGCAAAAAAAAAAAAATAACCTACACCAAAGAAATGAAGTTAATTGAAATATATTTTTTGCTTTAAAACAACTTTTTTTTGATATTCTACAACTAATTTTAGTTGTCTTCGAAACAATGCTCGAAAAACAAAGGATTCTTATCTATGCTTTGTTTTTTTGAAACCATAGTATCCGCTACAAAGCATTTGTAATATTTTTAGTTTTGGCCTTGCTATTTTTTCTTGAGATTCTATGTTTTATAAACATAGCAATAATATTGGCTGATAAATGGGATTTGTTGGCTTCTGGAATAATAAACCAAAATACAACTAATAAAAAGCAGTTGTCTCATGGTGAAAGAAGTTGTAATACATAATAAAAATTTGGCAATTACAACAACTATCAATTTTGTTGTAAATCATAATAGGGGCCTTTATTTTTGGCGGGAATCGGTACACCGGTACGTACCGGTATAGACGTAATCGGTATTCTGGATACTGTACCCTATTTCTGTAACTTGTGAGAAGTTCTCGCATCGAGAAAAATTAAATAATTATATTGGTTTTCCTATTTTACACAGGGTTACTCACATAAAAATTTATATAAACGAGACATTTTTAGATTTAGTTGAACTGTAGTGAATTTTAATCAGAATTAATTTCTTAATCAGGCTTGAGTTCAGTAATTTCAATTCTTATTGAATGAAATATTTTTATTAATTAATGTGAGTATCTAAAGAAGAGAAGAAAAATTAAACTAGACTTTATTAGCTGGGGGAAATACCGATATTTTTCTGTGCAGCCACGCACTTCATCAGCACCCATGTCTATCTACTGGGGTAGAGATTATTATTAACATCAGCTATTTAACTTAAATTTCTATGAAATGGAATATGAGAATTGAAGTGCGTGGATGCACAGAAAAATATCGGTATTTCCCCCAGCTAATAAAGTCTAGTTTAATTTTTCTTCTCTTCTTTAGATACTCACATTAATTAATAAAAATATTTCATTCAATAAGAATTGAAATTACTGAACTCAAGCCTGATTAAGAAATTATTTCTGATTAAAATTCACTACAGTTCAATTAAATCTAAAAATGTCTCATTTAATTCATCATGGGCACGTGACAAAAATGTGTTCACTTAGCGATCACTGTTCACTTGGCTATCACTGCTTCAGAATGCTGAAAAGCGAAGTCAACTGTAGAAAGCAAAAACAAAGTAACATAAAGCCACTACAATAATACTTATATGTATGTACCGATGGTGCATCGAATAAGTAAAAATAATTAATGTGATGATCGTAAAAGATAAGTAAGAATAGTTAAACATATGTACATAGGTAGAGTGATATAACTTCGTGCTAACCTAAATAGAATATGGAAAAACAGAAAATGAATAGTGATACTTACAAATGTGTTTGCCAAAGGTAAATCAATAATTGTATACACAATCAATTCTCATATTCCATTTCATAGAAATTTAAGTTAAATAGCTGATGTTAATAATAATCTCTACCCCAGTAGATAGACATGGGTGCTGATGAAGTGCGTGGCTGCACAGAAAAATATCGGTATTTCCCCCAGCTAATAAAGTCTAGTTTAATTTTTCTTCTCTTCTTTAGATACTCACATTAATTAATAAAAATATTTCATTCAATAAGAATTGAAATTACTGAACTCAAGCCTGATTAAGAAATTATTTCTGATTAAAACTCACTACAGTTCAATTAAATCTAAAAATGTCTCATTTAATTCATCATGGGCACGTCACAAAAATATGTTCACTTAGCGATCACTGTTCACTTGGCTATCACTGCTTCAGAATGTTGAAAAGCGAAGTCAACTGTAGAAAGCAAAAACAAAGTAACATAAAGCCACTACAATAATACTTATATGTATGTACCGATGGTGCATCGAATAAGTAAAAATAATTAATGTGATGATCGTAAAAGATAAGTAAGAATAGTTAAACATATGTACATAGGTAGAGTGATATAACTTCGTGCTAACCTAAATAGAATATGGAAAAACAGAAAATGAATAGTGATACTTACAAATGTGTTTGCCAAAGGTAAATCAATAATTGTATACACAATCAATTCTCATATTCCATTTCATAGAAATTTAAGTTAAATAGCTGATGTTAATAATAATCTCTACCCCAGTAGATAGACATGGGTGCTGATGAAGTGCGTGGCTGCACAGAAAAATATCGGTATTTCCCCCAGCTAATAAAGTCTAGTTTAATTTTTCTTCTCTTCTTTAGATACTCACATTAATTAATAAAAATATTTCATTCAATAAGAATTGAAATTACTGAACTCAAGCCTGATTAAGAAATTATTTCTGATTATAATTTTTAAACTTTTTTTCACATGTTTTTTCAAGTTGGCGAATTTTATTAATTTTGTTTACTCTCTCACTCAAAAAAAAGGAGAAACAAAATGTCAACAACAAGCAAAACAACGAGCTTCGGAATGCGGTGATGCCACGTATTACTCTTTTTTGTTCCCAAGAAATTTATGATTGGAGGAATGTTTTCTCGAGAAAATTATTTTCCGTGAGAAATAAATTCCATGGGAATATTCATGATTGGGCTGACTGGAAACCGTAAAAGCCAAACTCTTGAAATTTTCAAAAACGGTAAAACAAAAAATTCCAATATTATAAAACCGCCAAGCCGCAAAAAAAAAATAGCCAAAAACCAAAAAAAAAAATTGCCAAAACGAAAAAAGCGCCAAATAAATAAAATGCAATGTGAGTCCGATCACAGGGGAGATGTGTAGATAAACATCTAGTAATGAAATTTTTTTTTAAGTTGGAAGTTGTACTTAAGCTTTAGTATATTTTTTTAAATTAAATAATTAAAAGTATCAAAACTTTCAATATTGGAAATACATAGGAATTTGCTGTTTTTTTTGTTTTATTTAACTTATTTGGTTAGTAAATGGGCACACTGCAGTATATACATATGTACTTCATTAAAAACTGCAGTAAGCAGTAAATTTACTGATTACTGAAAAAATTCAGTAAATTTTAACTGATAATGAAATTTAATTTGCATTACCAGTAAAATCGTAGGGCCGTATTCATAATAAAATTGTAGCAAGTGGCAAAGTTTCTTTTGTTCTTGTTGTTGTGTACGCATTGCAATTAAAATAAATTCAGTAAAGTGCTACTTTGACTCGCGCACGAAGGGTTCCGTACATTCGGTTTTGAGATTTTTTTTTAATGTGCCTTTTTTGCTTTTTTGAATTTTTTTCAGTTAAACGTTTTTTTAAGTTTTGTCGCTTTTTTCTCGTTTTGGCGATTTTTTCGGTTTTTGGCGTTTTTTTTTCATTTTGGCGATATTTCCGGTTTTTTGCGATTTATTTTAGTTTTAGAAATTTTTGATGTGTAAACATCTATACGCTAGGAGGTAAAAATCTTTTTCACAAGTAAGAGTAAGAGTTTTGAGTTCTAACGGCAGAAATGCCTATTTTACTGTGAGTTCTGAAACTCTTAATGAAAACATTAAAAATAGTAAATCTGATAATAGACTTGCTGTGAGTTCTGAAGCTCTTGTTGAAAACAAAAATAAAAGTTCTGATGAAAGACTTTTTCCAACTGCAAATTCAAGTTTTCGTCAGCGATCAAATTCGCTTTGTCCAATGCCAAATAGTGATTCGTTAACACTAACGCTGCCTGGTATCTCGTCATATAAGTCAGTGACATCATTCACTTCGGGCTCGTATTCATCACTAAACCCAGTTATCACAACCGATAACAGTAGCCCAAAACCAAAGGTCCAAGTCGGAATGGACAGATATATAACTGTTTTAAAGCGCGGGCGAAGCCCAAATTCTACTAAAATTGCATCTGCTCCAAAGATGTCTAGGGATAACAGCGCATCATCTACCAAAGGTCAAAATCGCTTCTCCATATTGCAAGACAATAACCACAAGCCCGCTGCATCATCGCAAAAGTCTTTTAAGCCACCATCTATCTATCTGAGACAAAAAATTCTAACGCGCTTTTAAAAAGACTACTGGTGAAAATACTTTTCACATTATTCCCATTAAACGAGGTAATAAGTGCGTTCGAGAACTCAAAAATTTGTACAAATTTGTACTATTTTTTACTGGATTGCGCTCGCGTACAAAAATCCAGTAAATGAGAGGGAGAATTGAGAGTGAAAAATGACAGTTAATTTACTGAGTAAATGCAAATTTTTACTGGACAAATTTTTGCCAGTAAAATGAAACCATATGTTTTTGAACATAAACAAACAAAAGTAAAAGAAATCAAAAATTTTTGTTTTTTGATGAAATTTTAAAAATAACAAAAAACAAGTGTATTAAATTATAAACAATATTACGTTTATTTAAGTTTGATGCCAGAAAAATATTGGGGGATGTTATGTATTCCACGCGAAATTTAAACGTGCGAAATTTTTATAGAATTGTTGGAAATATGTATTTAAAACAACAATTTCGGAACGGTGTATTTCACGTGGAATGCAGAACATAATCGATTGTTTTTAAACGTGAATAAAGTTAATAGATTTTTATAGTTAAATTTTAGTTTATACATATCGTCGGACGTTTACTGGTTCCCCGCATGGAACATTTAACAAAATTTACTTATTGATCGATCATATACATATCGCACACTAAATCATAAAGAGTCACAACTCAAAATTATAAAAGTGCCTTTTCTTTTTTATAAAACAGTTGATTGAAGAAATCTATAACGATCTCAACAATTTCTTTTGCAATACAGTCTTCATGAAGAATATAAAATACCGTTATGGTTGTTTTTGTGTCACATACTTGCGACATTTGTACAGTACCAACAGATTTCAAAAATTTTAGATGCCTAGTAGTTGCAAACAACTCAGCATCTAAAGATTTTTGAGTTATGACTCTTTATGATTTAGTGTGTGATATGATTAATTTGTACTTTTCTTAAGTTTGTTTTCAGTTTTTCGATATCTTGAATATATCAGCATATACAAAGCTATTTTCCCCTTTTATATTTCTGTTAATAAATGCCCACATTGGACCTACTCGAGAGGAAGTGAACAATATTGTTGTCATGATTGGTATGAGCGGCAACAAAAATTTTTGTCTTTTTCTGCACAGCACAAATCACTTTTCATGTTGAGCGTAAAAACCATAATAACTTTAACGGCCTGACCCGTGATGTCGACAAAATTAGACAGTTTATTGCCGACATCGTGAAGAAAATATTCTAGGGTGTATTTTATAAAATAAATGAAAAAAACATTCATCGATTTTCTCAAAAACACAAAATTTTTCCACGCGGCTGGTCAGTAACTACCCAGCAAAAAAATTCTGTTTTGGAAGCACTAACAACTTAGGGAAGGAATGTATTGTTTAGCTGATTACAAAAGCTGCGAAAACTGCTTCTGAAAAGCACTAACATTTTTTGTTAGAGAGTCTGCCTTCTATCTAACAAAATAGAGAACAAAAGTAAAAAAGAATTTGCAAGCCAGTAACTTTTGCCTCTGAGTTCACAGAAACTATATATTATTGCTTCTATGAAGCACTTTGGTAAGGCAAAAAATTATGGCTTTTTGGAAGTTGAATGTATTGCCTCTAGCTGATTCATCTCTCACAAAAAAAACTCCTTATTCATGCGCAACAGCAAGTGATTCTCTAACGTTGTCTCCCTTACGAAAACGCTTCTAGGAAGCAGTAATTTCAGCTGGGTACCCGACGATATGTAGGTATGTATATATGTACATATATACATACCTACATATACATACATACATTCCCTGCAGATAATGCGACTACTCCATACATGTATGTAAATACTCCAAAGAGGAGTACGAATACTCCAAAACTACTCCAAATATATTAAAAAGGAGGTTGATGTCCTAGGATTGGACTAAATGGTCCAACTTTGCATTACATCGGACTAACCCCAAAAACTGCTCCATTAAGAATAGTTATAGACTACGATCATAATCGTTTAAACACGAATACTTATCGTGCAGCATTGAATGC
Organism: Tachina lurida; assembly: GCA_944452675.1. NCBI lineage: Eukaryota > Metazoa > Arthropoda > Insecta > Diptera > Tachinidae > Tachina > Tachina lurida. The sequence continues at coordinate 103,439,815 of OX101752.1, forward strand.
TTGTGTGAAAACGATATGATCCATGACTGCATTACATGGGACCATGATGTAACTAGTCTGTTTTATCTAGATTGGACCAAGTATTCCAATATATGCAGGGGTTTTTTTTTTCATATACATACATATTTATATTTTTTTAGCGCCAAAATTGTCAATCAGCTGTTGTACAAATTTTACTGGATTTTACTATTTTTCCGTTCGCGTACTTTTATATGCAAACTTTTTTATTGAGAGTAATTTCTTTAAATTACTCTGTATTTACTCAGTTACTGGATTTTACTGGAAAAGTACTCAAACGCACCTAATATTGATGAAACTAAAATCCAAATATATGATGAAAAAGATTTCCGAAAAATTGTTAGTGAGTTTGAAAAAAATAAAACAAATTTTTATACATATCAACTTAAGAGTGCTAAAGGCCTACAGATAGTATTAAAGGGCATAGATTCATATGTTGAGCCCGATGAAGTAAAATGTTCACTTATCGAACAAGGATTTAAGGTAAAAAAATGTTACCAATATAATCAATAGAGAGAAGATTCCCCAGCCTCTATTTCGTGTTGAGCTGGAGCCGAACGATATACAGTTGAAAAAAAACGAGACGCACCCAATTTATAGTATAAAATACCTCTTATACCGAAAAATCACAGTTGAAGAGCCACGTAAGCGTTCAGGTCCCGTACAGTGCCATAATTGCCAAGAATATGGCCACACAAAAACTTACTGCAAATAACCTACAGTTTGTGTTATCTGCGGTGAATTGCATGGTACTGCTAGCTGTAATAAGAAAAAAGTTCAAGCAGAAAAAAATGCAGTAATTGTGGAGGTAATCACACCGCTAACTACAGAGGATGCCCTGTATATTCTTTCGTTAAACAGGCTATGGGTCAAAAACCTAAACTAGCTCCAGCTCAATCAGCAAACGCTTACTCCGCCACTACTCCTCAAACAAGCCAACCAGTTACTTCTGAGAATCTGGTGCTAACTATTAATAATTTTACAACAAATATGACTAGCATGATGCAAGAAATGCTGCGAATGCAGAATACACTGCTTCAGGCATTAGTTAATAAGCCATGAACACGTTTAAAATATGTTTCTGGAACGCAAACGGCATTCGCCAACATAAAAATGATCTTGAGCACTTCCTCATGGAAAAAAATATTGATATAATGTTGGTCTCTGAGACTCATTTGACCTCAGAAGCCTTTTTAAAATTTCTGGCTACACCTTATATGATTCAAAGGAAACAAGAGGATGAGCTTGCGGTGGATCAGCAATTATAATAAAGTCAAGAATCAAACATTATTATTGACAACATTTGTGAAGAACGTCTACAAGCAACGAATATTTGTATTGAAAATTTTTGCACAAATTTTGTGATATCAATTTACTCCCCTCCCAGATTCGCAATTACTGAAGATCAATACGAGGATTTCTACAAATCTCTTGGCCCTTGTTTTGTAGCAGCTGGCGACTACAATGCTAAACATACGTTCTAAGGTTCGCGTCTTATTACACCTAGAGGTCGCGCGTTGTTCAACACAATTTCAAAAATGGACTTGGACGTGATTTCGAGTGGAGATCCCACATACTGGCCGACTGACGTACGTGAAATTCCGGATGTTATAGATTTTGGCGTCATGAAAAATATTTCTAGGGAATTAATTCACGTTGAAGCTTCTCTAGATCTCTCGTCTGATCACTCTCCCACGACCGTTACAATCTGTAGCCCACAGAGAAGTGCTCTACCTCACTCATATGTGAAGATGGCCAGTCGTGTTAATTGGCTGCGATTCAAAAATGTACTCATAACATTAAAATGATAACGCCGAATGACCGTCCTCTAACATTTGTTTTTAATGTTGTCACAATACTCTAAATACAAATTTATAAGGTCGTCACAGTGGAAATTTCCCAACTTAAGTCAAATTTTTGTATTTACGGTGTTGAAGCGGTAAACAATTGTTGTAAACGGGATATTTGGGGATCAAGAGTAAAATTTTTGTATTTACGGTATTGTAGCGGTATAGAATTATTGTAAACGGGGTATTGGGAAACTAACGTCGAATTTTTGTATATACAGTGTTGTAGTGGTATATCATTACTAAGAACGCGGTATTTGTAAACGTTAAGACATATTTTTGTGTTTACAGTACTGTAGTGGTACAAAAAATTTGGTAGAGTCGTAATTTTGTATTTACAGTGTTGTGGTGGTACATATTTTTTGGGCAAAGTCACAATTTCTGCCTGGGTACGTCCGTTTGCATTTAAGGTGACGATATGTATGTATATTAAATAATTTATGTATGTTTTTGCACTTGTTTCTTTTAATATTTGTTCAAACAAATCACTTCATTACATCAGTTTACTAACCTATTTTATTTATGTGGAGTTTTCAAATATGTTGCGTAGATTTCCTTGTAAAGGAAGGGCGATGAAATTCTTGTTGTTTTATCCGGTTCGTAAGGACCAATGTTTCGGCGTATATCCGACGAGGTTTAATTATACAAATAAAATAAACAAGAATTAATATTTTGTAATATTAATAATATATATATTGTAAAAGGATTTATAATTGCACGTAGTATTTCGTTGACTTCTAAAAAACGAGTAGTAATTTAGATATAAACATTAGTATAACTAGTGAAATTTTGGCGAAACAATGCTAAAATACCGTTAGCGGTTTACTCGTTGAAATACTTATAAAAGTTTTCAACAAGATTGAAAGAAAAGTTCTTTAAATTTGCATTAAGCACTGAGAGAAAAGTATTAACCGAAAGGAAGAAGTTGTACTTAAAAACTAGGAATGATACTGTTAAGAAAAAGGCACAATGCTTCATACCTGAAAAACTAAATTTAGACATGTTTAAAGACATATCATATCGAAATTGGAAAAATTTATTCCAGTACCACCGACAAGGGGCAAATATGATTAAAGTGAGCCAAATACTACAGGAACTACAAGAAGAGCAAATCGGCGAGGATCAAAGTGATGGAGAAAATATTAGTTCAGAAGACAGCGATGAAAGTATTCAGAAAGCTCTTGCTTATATTTTATCTGTTGTAAGGTGTGCTGTCCACATAATACAACTTTCAGCACATGATGTTTTAAAGGATTTTATACTGCAAATAAATGAGTGGTGTAGTTAAGCAATTTCGAAAACTTAGATCAGGAGACATTCAAATGCGAATGCCAATTTTGGACAATGCTAGACGGTGGAACTCAACATACGAAATGCTTGTCTCTTTATTAGATGTTAGATGCCATGTAGAATCATTTTGCATTAAAAAAAACACTATTCCCGACATAAATTGGGAATTTGTAAGTATTTTGTAGCCGAATTTAAATCTTTGGCGTTATGTACCAAACATCTACAAAAAGAGCAGTACGTCATTGGAGATTTCTGCATCGCTGCTCTGCATCATACGTGCAAACTTTTATTTAAAATTCAATACAAATTCGCTGATAATCAGTTTTAGTAGTATTAATGTTTGTACACCATATTTGACATTCATTTGTACGTTATAGACTTCAGTGACTTAGTGTAGAACATTTAAATTTCCATTTGCAGCGCAGTGATGCATTAACGAACAGATCCACTGCTTCTTAAAAATTATGCTTTCCTAGCAGCACTATACTTAGATCCCCGATTTAATTTTGAAAATTCAACCTTTTTATCCGAAACACAAGGACTACAGCAATAGTGAGTTTACATTTATATCGAAGTCAACTTTCATATACTAAGGGCCTAATTTATAAAAAAAATTATTGATTTTATAAAATGTTTATTAATCAAATTTCCATAGAAAACTTCTTTCATAAAACTCTTATTATACACAAATATTTTTTATGAATAAGGCAGTACTCGTAAGTGTTTACTTTTAGGAACACCTAATTAACTGCCTGTTCTAAGATGTCACTCATTTTCGTTCGCACTCATTTTAAACGACAAACAGCTGTTTTGCGTTCCACTAAATGCCTTTAGGACGACAAGTCGAAAGAAAATGAGTGCGAACGATAACGTAAGCATTTCAATACAAATTAGCGCCCCAATAAATTTTTTTCAGTCATTTGTACGAACTCTAATGTGAAAAGCAGGCAATTGTATTTTAATTGTCGACTGAGACAAAATAGAACAAATTATTTTTATTTACACAAATAAAATATTTTGCTTTGCCAACAGGAAGGCAAGGTTGGCGTCTCCATTTTAAAAAGGGGTGGTTTGAAAGTAATTATGCTTGCACTTGACATTAATAATGCTTATAATTGTGTCAATATGAAGATTTTTTAGCGAATACTCGTTTATTTGAATTTTCTTACACCTTGGGTAAAGTGAATAAAAAAGCATTTGCTTTTTACTTAAAAATTTGTTTTAAAACCTAAAATATGTATGTGTATTTTGTTTTTTTAAACAAATTTTTAAGTAAAAAGTAAATGTTTTTTATTCACTTTACCCCTTATGCCAAATTGATTAGGAATTTCCTGTCTAGGAGAAACCTTAAACTTGGATCTGATTCCATATCTGTTGATGAAGGTTTGCTTCAATGTAGCTGTATATCCCCCACGCTTTTTAACATCTACACCAGATCTCTCCATGAACTTTACGATCCATCCGCCATGATTTTACAGTTTGCAGATGATTTTATCATTTTTACCTCTGATAAAGGTTTTCATCAGGCTGTTCTTAAAATGAAAATCAAAATGTTTGAATTTCAAAGTAAATATCAGACGCTTAATTTGTATCCGAGTAATTTTCCAAAGTTGTGCAACTTTTATGGCATTGTTAACCCAAAAAAATTACAGGAAGTTCGTATACCCGTTTAAGACACGCAAAATTTACTTTGCAAAGTCTTAATTCAGCTCTGTGAAAGACAGAGGTAAGAATACTCTCTTTCTCTCAGCTGAATTAAGTCTTTGCAAAGTAAAGTTTGCGTGTCTAAAAGGGGTGTTATATTGATAATCTTACATTTACTCAGACCCTGACAATTTTGCATCATTTGTACAAAATAATATTTTATTTGGTTGTTGTTATATTTTTTTAAAATTTTGATTTTCCGCAACAGTACAAATTTTGACGTGAATACCTTTATTGTATAATTACTCAGTTTTAAATTAATTAAATAAATAATTGTTTATACATTTGATTTTTTTTTACCATCAGAATGAATATAACGAAGCTGGATCCAAGGAGGAACACTCGTTGAAGCAATACTTTAAAGAGTTTAAAAAGGTATTGGAAAACGCCGATGTAGTATTGGAAGTCGTGGATGCTCGTGACCCTTTAGGAACGCGCTGTCTGGAAGTTGAACGTGCTGTTCGTTCATCTTCCGGCAACAAACGTCTTGTTTTAATATTAAACAAAGCCGATTTGGTTCCCAATGAAAATCTGAACACTTGGCTTAAATATTTTAGACAATTTTGTCCTGTGACAGCATTTAAAGCTTCTACTCAAGATCAAAAATCAAAACTTGGAAGGCGCAAATATAATCAAACAAACTCGAAAAAAACCATGCAGGGCTCCATATGTGTGGGAGCAGAGTTGCTGATGTCTATGTTAGGTAACTATTGTCGTAATAAAGGAATCAAGACCTCAATACGAGTGGGTGTTGTTGGTATACCAAATGTTGGCAAGAGCTCCATAATTAATTCACTTACACGAGGCAAGAGTTGTTCAGTTGGATGCACACCAGGTGTTACAAGGTAATAATGATTCATTATTTAACGAAAATAAAAATTCATTTAATGAAAATCGCCAATAAAATACTATTATAAAAATAATTAAATTAAATAATATACAATACTTTTTGAGAAAAAGTACGAAATTGTTAAGAAGATAAGGTGCTGAAAAACAAAGTATCCTCAGGCTTAGAACGGCCTGTCGAACGACAGAAAACGTTCGATCGATTACTTACATACATACATACATATGTATGTATATTGAAAATTAAAACAAATTTTCTTAGGCCGGATTACATCTGTGTGCCGTGTGCCCAAAAATACTTAGCCACTAATTACTAATGAAAAACTGTTTGATTCAGACATGTATTTATTGATTTAAATAGTTTCCAATCATGTTGGATTCTATAAAACTGTCTATTAAGGCCGTTTCACACGATAATACATTAATACTTTTGTGGAAAATGCAACTCTGACATGTTGAGTTGTTATTGTCTTTTGAAATTTTTGAAACAGAAATTAGATTAGGGATGCATTTTCGTCCAAAGTATTAATACTTGTATTATAGTGTGAAACGGCCTTTAGTGATATGTATTTACTTTGCATTATTTTATTTGTTAGAAACAATCTTTTATAAATCATAATATCTTTGAATTGTATTTTTACTTGTCAAATTATTTTATGCTTTTTTCTGTTAGTTGTAATAAATTTTGATTAATATAGAAACATAATAATTGGCGACGAAGAAAAAAAACAACAGTTTGCGAACTTACTAAAAGAACAACAAACTTGGGCTAAACAGCTAATTGAAAACCAACAAGTATTTTTCGCACGTTTTATGCAAAACGTTAACGCAGCTCCCATAAAGAATATTCATTCCACCATTTCCAAAATTTGAAATCAGTTCCGATAATTTTGATACTTATTCTAACCAACTAAAGGAACATTTTAAAGCACATGATGTTCAAGATGCCGATCAAATGAAGTCGTATTTTATATCTTGGATGGTATGGTGGTTTTATATTTAAGTATATTTTTGTTATATTATATAGCCGGCGCTAAGGTGCCGCTTGCCAGGATTCGCAGGTTTATATGCAGAATCCCTTTGTGAATTAAAACCATGTGCCGATTTAAGGCATGAAATAATTCTATCTTTATTTTTGATTTATACTGGCTTAAATACTATTTTACAAAAATATTCTTACACAACTAGTAAGCTACATAATCATACATTTAATTCATAAAAAACCCTTTTCACTAATTCAGCAGTTTATTGCAGTTGCCAAATATTCAAAGTGTTTGTTAGTTTATTAATAAAGTTTGTGTGTCAGTACGATCAATGAAAATTGATCGTTTTGTTCCGTTTGCTTTTTTTAAGAAGCAAAGGAAACAAAAGAAAACAAATGAGGACAAAAGGAGCGTTCAGACGATGCTACACTACAATGGGCTCAGATCTTTTTGAATTATCGAGCAAATTATTCGGTTCAGAAAACGTTCAAAGCAAGACTTACGCAGAGATAATTTCTAAATTGGAACAATATTTTGCATCAAAGGTTCATGTATTAGCTGCAAGATTCAAGTTTCACAACAGAGTTATGCAAGAAGGTGAGTCATATTCGAAGTGGCTACTAGAATTGAAAGGCTTAGCCAGAAACTGTTCATTTACGTGCAAACAATGTCATACGGAGTACGTTGATGAGATAATAAGAGATACACTTATTTTGAATACATCCCATGAATTAGTACGTACTGCGTCTTTGCAAAAGCGAAACCCATCTTTAGAGGAAGTTGTTGGTATAACGGAAACATTTGAGTCAACACAGGCATCATTACGGACATTAAGATGCAAGGTCTTTCCACAAGAAGTAACAGCGCTAATAACAAATTTCAAAAGCAAAACTCTCAAGCTACAAAAAACTTCAGAAGAATGTCACAAAGAAATCAATTACCCTCATGTTCGAGTTGTTTTAAAAGCCATAGAAAAGAAGAGTGCAAGTTTCGTAATGCAAAATGCCATAAATGTGGGAAAACTGGTCATATAGCTCCAGTATGTAAGTCAAAAATTATAAATAACGTTGAAAATTTGGAAGAATTTAACACATCTTCAGAACACTGCCATCAAATTAAGAATTTCCTTATACGTAGAGATATGAAATTATTCGTGAATGTTTTAGTAAATAAGAAAAAAAATAGAATTTCAATTTGACACAGGCGCATCATGTTCAATGATTGATTTAAAATCATACCATTCTCGGAATGCTAGATGTTAATGTGTCATTAGGAACACAAACAAGAATTTTGAAGGTATTGGTAGCTGACACATATGAAGGCTCAAATATTTTTGGCTTAGATTGGTATGATGCATTTACCTGCAAAATATTTCAAATATATTTCCAAAATTATTCTCGAACACATTAGGATGTTGCAATGTATTTCAAGCACATTTATATTTAAAAGAAAATGCAGTTCCAAAATTTTCAAAAGCAAGACCGATTCCGTATGCTCTACAAGAACCTTTTATGAAGGAAGCGAAGCGTTTGGAGGAATTAGGTATTTGGAAACCAGTTTCATATAGCTAATGGGCTTCTCCTATTGTAATAGTATCTAAACCCAATTCTAAAATTCGAATTTGCGCTGATTTTAAACAAACGGTTAATCCCCAGTTGGATTTGGAGCAATACCCTATTCCAAAGTTTCAAGATTTATTATATAAATTGAGAGGCGGTTCTCTATACTGAAAAATAGATTTGTCAGACGCCTATTTTCAAATTCCCATGGAATCCAATAAAATATTAGTTGTGAACACACCACTTGGTTTATATCAATAACAAAAGCTGCCTTTTGGCGTTTCTAGTGCACCAGCAATTTTTCAACGCTTTCTTCAACAACTAATATCTTATGTTCCAAACACGGTGAATTATCTTGATGACATAGTAGTCACGGGTAAAACTTATGAAGATCATAAACAAAATTTGGAAAAACTTCTGTCAAAACAAGAAAATACTGGTTTAACATGTAATATTGGAAAATGCTCATTATTAAAAGACAAAATTGAATACCTTGGAAATATAATTAGCAAAAATGGAATTGAGCCATCTATTAAAGGTTTATTAGCTATTCAGAATTTACCTCGGCCGAAAAATCTGCATGATTTACAAGCTTTCATGGGTAAAGTAACATATTATGTGAAATATATAAACAATTTCTCAACGTTGTGTGAGCTTCTTAACAAGTTGCGAAGAAAAAATAGTCCATTTGTGTGGGGTGAATGTCAAGATAAAGCATTTGAGAAACTTAAACAGCAGCTTATTTTCACGACTAAGCTCTCCCATTTCGACGATAATTTGCCATTGTTATTAGCAACCGATGCATCATCTTTTAGATTAGGAGCAGTTCTTTCTCACATATATCCAGATGGTTCTGAAAAACCGATAGCACATGCTTCAAAGACATTAAATGTCCACCAGAGAAATTACAGCCAAATAGAAAAGGAAGCATTAGCTATTATATTTGGAGTTAAGAAGTTTCATGAATATCTATACGGCAGGAAATTTATTCTTGTCACAGATCATCAGTCTTTGGTTAAAATATTCAATCCACGGAAAGCAATTCCAACGCACACAGCAAGCCGTCTTCAACGATGGTCTATATTTTTATCAGGTTATTTATTTGATATTAAATATAAATCTACTTTCGACCATAAAAATGCAGATGCATTATCACGATTACCATTTTCATCTGATAAAGATTTTGGTAATGAGTTAGATAAAATGGATATAAATTTAGCTGAAGAAATATCTTCATTTCCTGTAAACGCTATAAAAATTGCGAATTGTACAAAGAAAGACAAATCAGAAGTCCTAAAATATATAAAAGAAGGTGAATAATAATTTAAAACCATATTTTTCTAGAAGGGAATATTTAACAACATTAGATGGAGTGATATTACTTCAAGGAGATACACACCGAGTAGTTGTACAAAAATGTTTCCAGAACACCATTTTAAATTTATTACATGAAGGTCATTGGGGTATAGTGAAAACTAAACAGCTGGCTCGCCGTTATTGTTGTTAGCCTGGAATAGACAAGTCTATAGAAGATATAATTGCAAGATGTTCGTCTTTCTCTTCTGTAATTTCTGCGCCTAAGAAAGAATTTAGCTCATGGGAAACACCTACAAAACACTGGCATAGAGTATTCATATAGATTTTGCTGGGCCATTTAAAAATTTGTCGTGGTTCATTTTTGTTGATGCTTTTTCTCATTATCCTTATGTTGTTAAAATGAATTGGACTACTACATCAGCGACTATTATTACATTAAAGAATATATTTTCAATAGAAGGTCTTCCGGAAGTCATAGTGTCGGATAATGTACCTCAATTTATTTCAGAGGAGTTTAGTAAATTTTGTTCATCAAATGGCGTTCATCATATGAGAACAGCGCCATTTCATCCAGCTTCCAGTGGTCAATCAGAACGGTTTGTTCGTTCTTTCAAAACTTCATTAAAGAAGAATATAGAATCTGGAAAGAATGTTGAAGAATCTTTGTTAAGCTTTTTATCATCATATCGTTCAACCCCTACGGAAATCGGCAAGTCACCTGCCGAACTACTTCATAGTCCACAGCCTAGGATTATGCTTAGTTTATTAAGTCCGAGGGAAAAAGTTTATTCACAAGCTAAATCATCAAAGTTTGCGATTAACGATTGTGTAATAGCAAGAATGTATGGAAAATCTAAATGTTGGATAGATGCAAGAATATTCAAAATATTGGGTAATATGTTATATCTACTTAAGACATCAGATAATAAAATTATTAAACGTCATCAAAATCAAATACAAAAAACTGCAACAAACATTCAACAAAATGTAAAAAATAAGAATGTGAAGAAGTCTCAAGATTTAGGGTTTTTGTTACCGTATTTTATTTGTAAGGAATCATCTGTCTTTTCAGAACAACCTACTATTGTTAATAATGAAGAAATCGAACTCCCACGTAATGATTATGCATCTGTAATTCCAACTGATTCAACAGCCACAACTTGTAAGTCCTTAGAACGTCCTGAGCTATTCAGCCAACCACTGCTAAGAAGATCTGCCAGAATTAAAAGACAATCAACAAGTCATACTCCTGGTTATTATAGAAAGTTAACGCGGAGGAATTGATATGTATTTAGTATTACTAGGGGTTGCCTTAGGCTGAATTTTTGGTCAGTTTATGTTTTAAATCATGAATAAAACAATATTATTTAAAAATGGATGTATACCACATCTGCTCGACGTTTCGTTGGCTTTTTTCCAACTTCTTCAGGAGCTTTTTATTTATAATTCTAACAAAATAAATAAATGTAATTAATACAATGAAAATGTATATGTATACATGTGTGTGTGTACACTTACGGTTTAACTATTTTTCATATTGCTTATAAAAGCTTTTAATTAATAAAAAACTGGACATCACGGCACAATTAATTATTTAAAATTAAAATAAATAAAAAACTGGACATCACAACATAAGTTTGTAGTCAATAAGTTAAAAAATAAAATAAATAAATAAATATTGACGGTACAACACAAATTATCACAGTTCAGGTTTCAGTTGTTTATCACAGACTAGTCACAGTGTATACCAATTGAATATTGTAATTTAATGTTGTCTTTGTCTTCTTTTGTATTCATTGTCTGTTTTATCCGTTCTTGTATTCGTAGACTTTCCAAAGTGTAACGTTTATTGTGTTTTATTTCTCTGTCTAAAATTTTAACGTTTTGAAAGCATATGTTGTGTCCACTTTGAGATAGAGCCGTGCTTTCTCTCCCCTTTTCAACATCGGCTGAATGTTCAGATATTCTTGTTTCTAGCCTTCTTTTTGTTGTCCCCACGTATATTTTGTTGCATTTTTCTGTACCGTTTCCATCACATTTAATTTCGTAAACAACACTGTCAATTTTCAACTTATTTATTTTGGTTTTTCATCGCTTATGATCTTTTGTAAAAGTCTGCTTTCTGCAAGTATTGGTATGTATGGTACACTGTGAAAAATAATATCCTCTTTTTGTTGAGTTGTGTTTTTATTATTTTTATTTTTAAGTGTTTCATTTATTAATTTATTTATAACCTTCACAGGATAATTTTGTTTTCTATATTGTTTTAAGTTTTTTTATATTTCCCCTTTTGAATTTTTCATGACTTTTAATTCAGTACTTTTTTTATTAGGTAGAATAGTAATTTATTATTCTTCCTGAAGATGTTGCTTTTGTATACCAATTTGTTATTAATTTATTGTTCGCTTTGATAATTTTCATATCAAGGTAGGATAATTCCATGTCAATTTCCTTCTCCATTGTAAATTGTATCTTATTGTGGTACTTGTTCAATAATTCTAAAATCATTCCTTCATCCTTTTGATTTATTACTGCGAACAGGTCGTCAACGTATTTTGTTATATATTTTATTTTCACGCTCTTTTCTGCCAATTTACTCATTACTTCGTCTAAAAGGGTATCGAGCACTATGTCTGCAATAATTACAATTATTGTCGGTGATAGTGGATTGCCCATGGGCATACCATATGTTTGATTGTAAAATTTCCCGTTAAAAGTAAAATAATTATTATCATTTAAACAGAATTGCAGTATTTTCAAAAATTGTTGTTTTGGTATATTTGTGTGTATTTTGACTGTATCCCATTTTGCAAGAATGTTTCTTATCGCTATTGGTATATTTGTGAATACGACATCAAAAGATACTATAATATCATCTTTTTCTATCATATCATACATAGTATGATATGTATTTACTTTGCATTATTACTTGTTAGAAACAATCTTTTATAAATCATAATATCTTTGAATTGTATTTTTTTACTTGTCAAATTATTTTATGCTTATTTTTTGTTAGTTGTAATAAATTTTGATTAATATAGAAACATAATAATTAGTTATGTATGAAACTGTTTAACTTAGTGCCTATTCACATTATGCCTTTTTAGCCTGCCTTCTTTCGACAATTTTCTTTTAAAACCCCTACGAAAAGTCAAGCACATTTACATTAAGACTTTTTTCTTCATGACTTTTTGACATTTGTATACACTCTTAGTGCTGAGAGTACGAAAAAACAAAGAGAAATGTCAAAAATCCCCTCGAATTTTCATTTCGTGCCTTTTGTTTTACTCCGCATGCTTCTCAACACCTCTCACCAACGAACTGGAAAAGCCAGCCTGCCTACACATGCAAGCAAAAAAGGCACAGTGTAAATTGCGTCTTAATAAATATGTGTCTGAATCAAATAGTTTTTTTATTTTAATTAGTGGTTACGTTTTTTGGGCACATGGCCCGCAGATGTAAACTCGGCCTTAATATTTATTTTGTTTTAAATACAAGTTGATTGAACGTTTCCTGTCAACGGTTATTAAAAAACCGATCTCACGTACTAATGACCTGCACAAGACCATTTATAAGACCTTTCAAGACATGCGACATTTTTCAAACGCTTTACTACAGCGAAATATTCTAAAACAAACGCTAAACAACACTGTTGGCAAGATTTTTTTCAGTTGTTTGTCTTGCCAACAGTGTTGTTTAGCGTTTGTTTGTTTTGAAAGGTCTTATAAATGGTCTTGTGCAGGACTTTATCACGTACAAACAGACAGACACACGGACTGTCTTATCTATTCATAAGGCCCCATATGTATATTACATATATACTTTATGGGGTCGCATATGAATATTGTGGAAATTACATACATGATATGACAAACCTATATATACGGGTCTGTTCTGAAAATAACGGTGATTTAAATCACGGAGATTTCAAAAACAAACTATTAATATCTGACTTGTTAGTGGATTTTTATTATATTTTAAGTTTTAGTCATGTATAATTAACCTGACCAGACATCCCGCTTTAAAGGTGGAAGTACATAACACGAGTTCAATGTGCTAATGCGATACACGCGTCTGTCAAAAAAGGTGAAATAGTGTGTTATCATAAGGCAAGTTACATATAGAGGTTCGTGACGCGCGTACCTCGAAAAAAGTTGAACATTCTTCAACTTTCACGCGTTGCATACAAAATGACAGCTAGTGTTGCCAGATTCATAAGCTAACATACACAAAAATGATTAGAAATTAATTTTTTTTATTAAACAATGGATAAAAAAAATTCATTAAATATTTAAAGAAAAATAAAACGTAAAAGCAAGACAAAAAAATAGCCGGCAATGGCTTTAAATTTTACAACTAAAAAATCCTCAAAAGCGTGGTGTGTAACTTTCCATTTGTATAGCGTTAAACGTTTAATAAGTCAGAAAAGCGTTGCGGCGTAACGCGTGTTATGTACTTCCACCTTAAGCCTGGTACTCTGTTCACAATTTCGTGCTAAATGCTGTCAAACTACATATAAAAGAAATAAATTCGCAAAAGTAGTACTCTGTTCTTCTTGTGAAAAACGCGGAAAATCATGTCTTTCCATGCAACATTAATCTGGCATCATTTTAGTTTAGCTGCGAAACAACATGAGCAGTGCTTTTTTCGCACGGAATTTTAACAATGTTGCATACTTTCAAGCAATAAAAGCGAGAAATTTATTAAAAAAAAACCGCGAGTTGGGCTACATTTAGTACATGTCAAATTTTTCATGCTAAATAACCAATGGTGCTGAAAATTTTTCACAACTTTGAACAGAGTAGCAGCCTTTATGCGGTATTATCCCGCTTTTCGTATATCGATCCCACTTTTCGTATATCGATCCCGCTTCGAATTATTATTCCGCTTTTTAGAATTTTGAAATTTTTAATCTCTTAGGTTTTTATTAAAAAGTAACTGATAACTGATTCCAAATATTTTTAAGTGTAGTTATTGCTTAACTAACCAAAGCCCTGTGTACTTCGATACACCTCATATACGTTTTGATATGAAAAGAAACATATTTTTTATCATTAACTGTACAAACAATAAATTTCTGAAAATCGAGTACAACTCTTAAAAGTGCTCTCCTGCAAAACAGTTAAATATGACTTAAGCAGTTTTTCCTTATTGAAAACTGTGTTTCCTAAGTAGATGCAGAGCTGTGTATGTTTATATTACACATCCCGCTTTTTAAACGACATTTATTTTTAAATCCCGCTTTTTAGCTGTATTTTCTTCAAAATCCCGCTTTTTGATCGATCATGTCCTGCTTTTTGCAAAAACCATTGGTCACGTTATGTATAATAGAATATTTTATTCCAACTTCCATCGCTATAAATCGTGAAATTTGCAAAACCAATGATTTAGCTTTTATTAATTTTATGAAATCACCGTAATTTGACATGTGATTTGCAGAACAGCCCCGATATATATACATATATATATATATATATACCCTTACGATTTTTAGTGAAGGGTACAAAAGGCTATATCAAATATATATTCTCCCACGTCTGCAGAAGTCTTTAATAGCTTATTTCTAGAGAAATCTGCAACGCTGGGTCCAAAAAGCTAGTATTAATGTGTAAAAATCATAAATAAATCTAAAGACTTATGTATTTATTAATTGAAATCCGTAATTTGTTATCAAAAATTTAGGACAATGCAGGAAGTGGAACTGGATTCAAAAATAAAACTTATTGATTGCCCCGGTATTGTGTTTACAACTTCTGGAAACAACGATAATATGCCAGCTGTTTTAAAGAATGTCCAACGTGTGGGAGATGTAAAGGATCCTTTTACTATTGCTGAAAGCGTTTTAAGAAGGGCTAGTAAAGAATATTTCAGCAAACTTTACGATATTACCGAATACGATACTTTTGAGGAATTCTTTGCCAAAAAGGCTGCCAGAATGGGTATTTACATAAACTCGTATTATTTTTAATAGATGGACACAAAGTTTACTTTGCAAAGTATTGAGTTTGCAGGAGAGAATGGATGCGAGAATGGGAGCTCATTTCCCTTCTTTCCTAACAAACTCAAGACTGAGTGTGGAAAATCCGTCTTAATAAGTCGAATTCCACTCTTTTTTTCTTCAATCTTTAGGAAAATTTTTAAAGAAAGGAATACCAGATGTTGTTTCCGCTGCACGCAGCGTATTGAATGATTGGAATACTGGAAAAATTAAATATTGCACACAACCACCAGAAGTTGTGGAAAATAGCGGTATTCACGTAAGCGCCGCCATTGTTCATGAGGAAGCTCGGGAATTCGATGTTGATAATTTCGAGGCAATGGAATCCGATAATTTAAATAATTTTCATGTAAAGAAAGATGAAGTTATGGAAATTACATCCACTGGGCCTGTAGAATATAATGCACCCAATGGTGATAACGACAGAGGGGAAGAACTCAATATAATTATTGATGAAAGTGATGTACGCAGTAAAGGAAAGAAACGTAAATTGAACGATGGTGGTAATAGAAAACTTAAATCAGATCCTGCAATGGAATTAGAAGGTATGAATTTTATTAAACAATTATTCTCCAATATTTTTCTTTGCTTTGGCGGACAGCATCGCTTCCAAATTTTATATTTACTCTTAAGAAATAATTTAAAATATTAGCGGAATTCACTTATCATATTAAATTTAAAACCCTCTTATAGTGTCTTCACACTGAGATGATTTTAAAAAAATTTGGTTTTAACGTTAAAACCAACTGTTAAAACCTGATTTTTCGCTGTGGTAAACTTAGTGCTGCCAATTTAAAATGACCGGCAGCAGCTGATAATGTTTATGCCAGTGAATAACAATAGATGCCGCTTGAAAGATTTTCAACTTAAAAATTGATACTGCAGCAACAATAATCAAATAATGCGTAAACGCATTAGAGAGTACCAATCGTTCGATTTCGTACCATTTTTCTTTCGCATCGTAATAGAGAGTAACCCCCCAGGCATTGAAAAAGAGAACTTCTTGCAATGACAAACCTATGTAAAAATCATTAGATCGGATCGAAATTTGCACTACTTCCAGATCGCAAACTACATTTTCATGACTTTTTTGGAGTGTCTTTTTACTGGGTAATTCCATAATTTGAAAATATTTATTTACAAAATATAAAATAGTTTCCATTTTGCAACGCATTATAAAATTTCTTAGTTTTTCATACAAACAAAAACAATTGTTGTACAGTTTGTCAAATAAGTGTTATAAAAAGCAGAAAAAAATACAAACAAAATACAGCAAACACACACATTTCTGCAGGAGATTTATTTTATTTTCAGCAAAGTTACTGTCTGTTATTTAAAACCTGAATTTAACAAACCTGCAGTGTGAATGCAAAATCAGCTTTTTATGGTTTTAACGTTAAAACCAGGTTTTAACTTTCAGTGTGAAAACACTATTAAATATACTACGATTTTAAACGTGCAAGCGTGAGCGACGCACATTGGGAAAAACATAGTAAAAACGCTCGCATCGCCTAATTTACTTAATAACGCCATTGTTATTAGCGATATGTTCACAGATTTTGAGTATGTTTAAAATAACTTCTTAGAGAATTGAGTGGTATATTTTTTTGTAATAGCACTAGGCGTACGTGCCCTACACTCGGAAGTCAAAACTTTTAAACAACTTCACCACATGAAAAATAAAGATACTGTAATATTGCTTTTATCAAACTGAAAACTTTATTTTTTTATTGTGTTTGAAAACTACAAAAGCTCAGTAAGATTGATTAAAATATAAAATAAATAACAAAGTATATAATAATAATAAGTAATTAAACATGATATGTATAACAGTTCGGCCAATCTGACAATTTGATTGACCTCAATCAAGGACTGAAACAACCAAAACAATATAATATATAAACTAGTGTGGCAAATATTATTTAGGAATTAATTTGGTGTCACCCATTTTTTAGACGTTTAGCTTCAAGAATGCCTTTGTAAGGAATTTGACAGTTGTCAATATCTTTAATAACGTAACGATCATTTGACAACACTTTGTCTATTATGTAAGGCCCACGATATTTCTCGATAAACTTTTTATTTTTATCAACAGTATTATCTATATTCATTACTACGACATAATCTCCTACCAAATATTGTTCTGCACGTGCATTATGTTTATAAAAATAGTTCTCGTTCCGGTTTTGAGAACGTTCGATCTCATTTAAAGCCTTTAGTCGATCTGACTTCAAGTCGCGGCAACTCTGATCTTCAATCTTTTCGTCTATATATTCAGTAAATTCATCAACTATCTTACCTCGCTGTCTTACACCAAATAGTAATGTGCTAGGTGTATTTTTGGTAGAACTGTGAACTGAATTATTTATGGCGTATTCTACTTGAGACAATTTTAAAGACCAATCGGAGTGATCAATTCGATCACTTATTTTACTTAATATACCTTTTATTACACTATTCACGCGTTCTACATGGCCATTAGCTTGTGGAGATGCAACGTCTACTTTAATATGTCCTATGTTGTTTTTTAAAACACACTCCGCAAATTCATTAGATGTAAAACAGGAACCTCTATCTGATATTAATCGTTTTCTCCTGCTATAGTAATCAAAGTACTTCTCTAAAGCGCAACAAACCTCCTTAGTGCTGGTGGAATTAACAGGATATAGTCTTACAAATTTTGTGAAAGCATCTATTACTACAAGTATGTGCTTACGTTTAGATTTTAATGCCGGAAGTGGTCCAAAATGGTCAATATGAATAGTATCGAAAGGTTCTAATTTTTTGGGAATACTATACAAATTGTTACAATTCACACTGGATGGAGATAAATATACTATAAACTTTATAAAATTTTTTATATAAGCAGTAATCTTGGTTTTCATATATGGAAACCAATAATTAACACGAATTTGGTCGTAGCATTTTTCAGCGCCCAGATGACCAATTTTTTCGTGAATCATTCTAATCACGTTTTGCTCCATTTCCTTTGGTACATACAGCATCAATTTATCTGAATTATCCTTACGAAATAAAAGACCATCCACAAGCGTATATCCATTTACTTCCTCTAACTCCAATTTCCTGATAAATTTTCCTACAGTACAATCTCTTCCCTGTTGTAACCTTGTATCAAGATCATTACTATCTACAGATGCTATCAAATTACGTTTAGTAATGTAATTACACTCTTTCAAACATCGACTTAATGCATCCACGTGACCCATGGATGCACTTCCACGATGTTTAATAGAATAATTATAATTTTCTAGTTCCAAGGCCCATCTTGCGATTCTTGGATTCACTTGCTTTTTGTTTAAGGTCATTGTAAGAGAATTACAGTCAGTAATTATCGTAAAGTGAATTCCTTCTAAGTAAAACTTAAATCTTTGTAATGCATATATGATAGAGAGGGTTTCTAACACAAAACTATGATAACGAGACTCCGAAGGAGATGTCGATTTTGAAAAAAAAGCAACCGGATGAAATTTTCCGTCGTCCTGTTTCTGCATTACTACAGCGCCAAATCCCTTAGAGCTAGCATCACAATGCAACTCCGTCTCTCTCTTAGGTGAATATATTGACATTACTGGTTGAGTCATCAAAAGTTGTTTCAGTTGATTGAAAGACTCGACACAATCACCAGTCATATAATAATACTTTTTATCCTTACGAAGTAAGTCTAACAATGGTCTAGCAATTGTTGAAAAAGATGGAACAAATCTCCGAAAGTATGAAAAAAAGACCAATGCAAGCTTGAAATTCCTTTTGATTTTTTGGCAAAGGAAAATTTTTTATCGCCTCTAAATGATTCTCCGTTAGATGAATCCCCATATGATCTATTGAGTATCCTAAATATTCTATTGTTTGATAAGCAAATTTACACTTTCCCATCCTGAACTCTAAACCATTCTCATAAGCGCACTTAAGCACTTTACTTAAAGTTTCAAGATGAGCATCGAAATCTGTTGAAGCTATTAAAATAGCATCTATATATATAACAATTTGCCTTGCATCTATTAGATCCCTAAATATCATAGTACCGAAATACTCACTCACGTTCATACATGAAATGTGCGAGAGCGTTTCAAAAATTTTCTGTTTCTCCTTGAACAGAGCGAGAGCACTAAAAAACATTTTGCTTTTTACATTTTCATGTGTGCACAAATTTGTTTTATTTTGTGTTACACACACATGAAAATGAAGGCAAAACTAAGTTTTCATATAAGAGCGCACATGCAGTGTGCAATTTCAAACGCACATTTTTTATTCATTTATGAAGTGTTCATATATGAGTAAAATTTTTTGAACATAAATGTTGGGTTTTCTTGTGGTATGCAAGCAAATGGTTTTTTATGTATGTGTGTATGGCTTTTGATTCTATTGTTCATATGACTGGGAGAGTTGCCGATTTGGATATTTTTAGCCGAAATTAGTTCTTTATATAAATTTACTGCAAATAAATTGTAAATTTTTACACAGTGTCAGCGCTGCCGATTTGCAAATTCTTAACTCAAATTTAGTGTATATTTATTTATATAAATACATATGTATAAACATAGAAATTTACCTTTAATAAATGCAGGGACAGAAAGTAACTGTTATTTTTGAAAATTTACATCAAAAAAGCACACATAAAAAATTATCGTAGAAAATTTTGGTTCTAATCATTATGATACATAGGTGATGTACATGCAAATTTTTGTATGACTTTTAAATTTGTGCCTTTTTTGATAAAAGTAAAAAAATAACTGTTATTTCTTAACTTTTATTTTTTTAAGGCAGAAATAAAAGTTAAGAAATAACTTTTATTTTTTAAGGCAAAAATTAAAAGTTATTTTTGACTTTTATTATTTTAGTCAAAAAATATAAGTTATTTTTTAACTTTTAATATTTTAAGGCAAAAATAAAAGTCATGAATTAAATATTGCATAGTACCTAATACGCAATTATTATTGCTTTCAATGCTATAAATGATAAAACATCCGTATAGACTTCTGTAATATACATCAATTACACTGTGCTACAAAAGTTGAGAAAAAAAATATTCAGGGATTCTAATGTACCAATTCTGTTTTGTTGGAGTCCATGGATGACGAAAATACCGTTGGTTTTTTTAGGTCACTTCATAAAGTGATTTTATAACGGTAAATGTAGTGAAAAACGGCAAATTGCAAGCAATAAAACTAGAGTATTACTATGCAATACTTAATTCATGACTTTTATTTTTGCCTTAAAGTATTAAAAGTTAAAAAATAACTTTTATTTTTTGACTAAAATAATAAAAGTCAAAAATAAATTTTAATTTTTGCCTTAAAAAATAAAAGTTAAGAAATAACTTTTATTTCTGCCTTAAAAAAATAAAAGTTAAAAATAACTTTTTTTCTTGACTTTTTCGATAAAAGTCATAACAGTTACGGTCCCTGAATAAATGTGATTCGTCGTACGACACAAATTTGTCCATGTTAAACTGTTTTTTTTTGGCATATTTAATTTTTTTTAACTGCAACGCACGCGCACAGGCTTAAATAACAACTGTTACCTAAATAGCAAGTTGCAGCCATTTATACTGAAGCATAGAATATAAATCATAATAGAATGCGTATCTCAAGGACAACTAAAGTATTTTTTACAAACGTTTAATGATGCCGGAGGGAAGAGAAAACAAAAGAAGCAAAAACAAAGAACTTAGCAACAAAATACATAAAGGAGCACATTTTGCATTTCACACTTCATATGCGATTTGGACTTCATTTCAAAAAGAAAATTCCCAATGACCTAATTTTTACCAAAAATGGTTACCATAAAAAACAAACAACAAAACATACATCCTTCTAATAGCGAAACTCAAAAAAATACCTGCGCAATTATAATACTTTTACAATTGCTTGTGCATATTTTACTAAAAATCACCCCTTTAAGCAGGTAGGGCCTGCATTCCGTGTTTTTGTTGTTGTGCAATTATGACTTTGTTTAACCTTTTTTGCATAAGCAATTAAAAAAATATATTTACACAAATCAAATAAAACATGCACATACAAAAGGGTTAGCGAATATGACACGATGGATTTTCCCGCAATTTGTGTGTTTGAAATCAAAAGAAAAAATTTCAACAAACATTTGTGAATAAGTGATCAATGTATTTCAATAATAAGAACTTGATATTTATTTAAAGGTAAATTTCTATGTACATCGATGGCTTAATATAAGAAACGCGGAAGTCGAATTATCGATATTTTATAGGAGAAGCAAAAAACTGAGGAGAAACTAAAGCATTTACAAACAGAAATAATTTTTTAAGATATTATAACTTCTTCATTTTGAACTGTAACGTACTAAGATCTTAAAACGCGATTTCGAAAAAAATTGGTATACGCCCTTTTTATATTAAGCCATCGATATGTACATATACCTACATATATGTATATACACATATGTACATACATATGTATGTATGTAGATATTTATTTATTAATTTAAACATTTACAATTTATTCGCTGAAAACTTTTATAAAGACTTATCCCCATATGCAAAAAATTAACATTAAATTAATATACATATGTTTAAAATATCCAAATCGGCAACGCTGATCATCAATAAAAAACCTTTAGAGGCACAATACATAAAAAACCATTTGCTTGTATACCACAAGAATATCCAACATTTATGTTCAAAAAATTTTACTCATATATGAATAGTGCATAAATGAATAAAACTCATATATGAGCAACTCATAAATGTGCACATCATGTGCGCAAAATTAAAAAAAAATATTTGCACACACACGAGTGTTCAATTTTGTTTTGTTTCCAATTACAGCATGAACATGCGTAGAAAAACAGAAAAAGATTTAAGCACTCATGTGCGTTGATTAGCAGATTTTTTTTGTTGCTGCATTTATGAAAATAAACACAACGAAAAAATTTGCGAGTTTTCATTTATGAAGAAACTCATAAATGTGTGTTTTTTGTAGAGCATAAATGAATATTTCGGTACTATGCTAAATATGTTAGTAACAAATCGTTGGAAATTAGCAGGAGCATTTTTGAGGCCGAAAGGCATTCTTAAATACTCATACTGTCCATGTGGTGTTACGAATGAAGTAAATGGTATATATTGCTTGTCTATTTCTATATGAAAAAAACTATCTTTCAAGTCAGGCAAAGTAAACCATTTTTTGCCAGCATTGTCTTCTATCAATGGCAAAGGAAAGTTATCTCTAATAGTTTTCTTATTTAATGCCCTATAATCTGCACACATTCGTGTCTCACCGCTTTTTTTCTTTGTTAAAACTATTGCAGACGCGTAGGGTGAACTACTAGGACGTATAATTTTTCGAGACAATAAATCAGATATTATTCTATGAACCTCATCACGGTCTCATACAGATAAGCAACGAGGAGAACAATATATTGGCACATCGTCCGATAAACGTATTTTCATTTTGTAGTCATGAAGTATTTTCTTAATATCAGACGGATTCATATAAAAGTCATTGACTATTTTCTTTAATTTAAAGACTTCCAATTCATTAAGCTCTCTATTATAATTAATATCAAATTTCACAGATTTCTGTATCTTATGAAAATCTGATGATGATTCACCGTTTATTTGGGACACCAAAGAAATTTCTTCAATATTATTTATTTCATCGTCAGAACCAATTATGCTTACATTATTTTCGGAAAATTTTTCCAAATGAATTAGTTTAACGTTAAATTTTTCCATAAAATTCGTACTCAAAATCATAGAAATTTTAATATCATTATCTGGTATCACTATTAAATCAATATTTTTAATTACATTTCGAAATTTTATTTTACATGAGATAGTACGAGTACCATGCGTTTTCATTTTACTATTTCCAATTCCTACATAACCTGTTGGTAAAACACCTCTTGGAAGTTGGATAAACTTTGGCACCCATAATTTTGAAATTAAACTAATTGGACTACCAGAATCAATGAGACATGAAACATTCAAATAGTTAGCATAATTGTTTCTTAACGGGATAAAAAATGCCACACTCACCTCTAATACTGGGGGGTTACTCTCTATTGCGATGCGAAAGCTAAATGCGTTGATATGCAAATTTGGTACTCTCTATTACTTTCGCAAAACCTTTCGCAAAATTGCTTGAAAAGGTGGCAACACGGACATTGCAAAAGAAAAACGACAGTTAAAATCAAAATTTAAGAAAAAGTGAAGTGTAACAGCTTTTAATTGAAAATAAAGTGATGGATTCTTTAGCATTATGGTTTTATGAAGAAAACGTCCATGTATAACGAGTTGCAAAACGAGTCTTAAAGGTTCAATTAGACGTTACATAACCATAGCCATAGAAAGCAACCTTAACGCCATAACTCTCACCATAGAAACCAATTGAATTTTGGTTTGGTTATGACTATGGCATTATGGGTATGTCATTTAATTTAAGCTTAAGAGATATATACATACTTTCTTAAATGACCGCAGGTAAGAAAAAATCTGCAGCGGTATGTTATTAAATACATATTGCTTTATTTTAACTTTGTACAAAATTTGCGTTTCTGTATGTTCTAAACGCTGTTCAACACTAGCTGAAAGTTTATAAAACTAGCCGCTGCCTTAAAATTACTTGGCCAAGGTGAATACCAACATCAAATTGGCCAGTTCCATACATTAGGAATATAGCAGCAGTCAATGTCCCGTCGCTTAAAAGAGCTCTACGTAGCGATTGAGAAAATACAAAACTGAGAGGGACCATCACCTGTGCTGGAAATGCTTAATTAATTTTTACGCATTTTCATTTGGTGTGATTTTTTAAATCAAATATGAATACATACATACAAACATACATGTGTAATATTATAAGTACTATTAGTGTCACATTTCATTATAAACAACCAGCTATATTCCTTACAGGAGGTCCATTAGAATTTAGGTCGTCTGTCAATTTTGTCCACAAATTATTTGCGGCTTATTTGCTCACATACAATCCACTAAAATTTTAAACTGTTGTTGTTTTGTTTGTAATTTTTTGGCTTTTACCCTAAAAACTACGATTTAAATATAAATATTTTGGTTTTATAAAAGGTTTATTAATCAAATTTCCATAGAAAATTTGTTTAATAAACCTTTTATAAAACAAAAATATTTTTTATGAATAAGACAGTCAATATATAAAAAATTTTTTCAACGTACTTACATGTTTTTCTCACTTTGCGTTTGGTATTTAGCTAACGCAAGATATTTGCGCTTATGGAGCGATTTTGACAGGCGCTTTCGCATTACAGAGTACGGTGATACCAGAATTGCAAAACGGAAAATAATAGATGCGAAAGGTAAATGCGCAAACGCATTACAGAGTACCAATCGTTAGATTTCCTACCATTTTTCTTTCGCATCGTAATAGAGAGTAACCCCCCTGGATTAATAATATCATTAAAATTAATTACTGTTTCTGGAAAAACGGATGCTGCAACACGTTTTGGACAATTTTTATGAATATGACCCATTTGCTGACAATTAAAACAAGAACCTGGAGGATGGAGTGGTTTCGGGCACGAGCTTTTCATGTGACCAAAATTAAAGCAATTAAAACAACGTATGGCATCTATTTTGTTGTCATTTCTTGCTGGACCTTTTCCTCGACGTTTCTCATATCTATCAACACAAGCAATTAGTTCTTCCACAGATTTTGAACCATATAACAAGGAAATATTGTTAGAGTTATCTTGCATACCATCAATAAAAAATGTCGACCAGCTCCTGACCTTTTATATCACCTTGTGAAGCAATTGATTGCATTGAAATTATATAGCTAATACAAGACTCGGAAGTTTTCAATGTTCTTGAACGTAGCATACGATATATATCCTCACGATTAATAGGTCTCTTAAATATTTTTAACAAGGCTACATTTAAATCATCATATGTCCAGCCTGCAGAATTTTCCATAAATTCTCTAGCTGGTCCTTGCAATAAAAATTTGAGACACGTTAGCTTTTCTTTATTATCATAACTAAAAGCATAATCTTCAAAAATGTGAAACCATTTTCCGATTTCTTGGTTAAGTCCATCAAATTTTGGAACGATTTTCAATTCGCTGTAATTGATTCGATTATTTTTAACTAATACATCTGATTCTAAGTCATCAAGTTGTTTTTGGAGCCTAAGCAGCTCACAGCGCCTTTGCAATATCTTGATTTGCCTTTCAAGTTCTAGCTCTTGTCCATTAACAGGAGCACGAGTAGTACCTACTGGCGGAATGGATGTTGAAAAGTTTGAAAAAATGGAGGCACATCGTGCTACACTGGTGTTCAAATCATATGCTGAGCCAGTTTTTGCGATGCAGGGTGTAAAAGCTTCACCAGAAGCTTGTTCGGAAGTTGCAACTGAGTCCTCTGATGCTAGTGCAGAAGGACTAGAAACAGCAGAGGGTGTAACGGAAGTAACAGCGGCGGATTTAACGGAAGTAACAGCGGAAGGTGAAACGGAAGTTGCTGCAGTCAAGTCGGAAATTGCACTCAGAGTTTCCGGAAAAGCAATCATTCAATATTCATGTTCAAAGAATCGTATAAGTTTCTTAGCTGAGGCATTGATGCTGATTCTGGATATTGAATTCCCGAGACATTCAGTGAATCAATAATCTTTTGACGTGTTGGTCTAAGATCCATTTTTAAGTTAATTTATAATTTTACAAAAAAAATATTTTTTTTTTTTTTTTTTTATGCATGATTTTTATTTATTGTATCTTCATATATGAACTAACAATAAGTATTCAAATCTTAAATCTAAAAAATATAATTAGGCCCGACCAATGTCGGACATAAGCTTAGTAGTAGTTATACAGTGAACAAAGAAAAAACAGCAAACGCTCCGCTCTTCTAATCAAAATATCTCTGTTGCTTTGTAAGATTTTAAGATAAAACCAAAAGCGATTTCAAGGAAAATTAATCAGCTTTCTATGAAAATCTTTAATTTTATTAACAAATTTATTTTAATGCGAAAAAAATAACCTAAAATATAATAACACTATTTTCCAGGGCAAAAAAAAAACTTGTACACTAACTCTTCTTTCAGGAAGGAGCTATGAAATAAGGAATACACTAAAAATTAGTACTAAATGTGGCCACGTCTAGCATCTAATAGATTATTTTCATAGAATGAACTGGGTTTTTGGTAATTTTGGGAGCTATATGGTCCAATATGCTCTGGAGAGCACTTTTGAGTTAATTTTTACACATAATCTACAGTTCGCGTAATTTTTTGTTCACATACGCCCACAGAAATTCATTTGTACTAAGGCCAAGGATCTAGGGAGGATGTGCCTGCAATTTTTTTTTAAAGAATGGAAGCCATTCTCTTATTATTGAAGACGAAAGTTTCGGGTATTTAACTCTAACTAATCAATAGTCTCCACTTACATTTAATTTGGCAGCTAACTGTGCTAAATTATCTCTTAGTATTTTTAAATAATTCATTTTATTTATTGTACGTTCCATAAAAACCGGATTTCATACACCACTCGATCCCATTGAGCCCCATACCATCATATTACACCCCCCATGCTTCACCGTGTTATTCAGGGTTTTATCACTAATGCTGGAATTCCTCTTCGCCACAAAAATCTACAACGATAACATCCAAATATATTAAATTTGGATTCAGCAGTGTCCCAAAAGTCATCATAGTGATTAATATAATCTTTCTTTGCGTGGCAAAGAAAAGTTCCAGCTTTAACGATAATAACCTGAATAACACGGTGAAGCATGGGGGGTATAATATGATGGTATGGGGCCCAATGGGATCGAGTGGTGTATGAAATCCGGTTTTTATAGAACGTACAATAAATAAAATGAATTATTTAAAAATACTAAGAGATATTTTAGCACAGTTAGCTGCAAAATTAAATGTAAGTGGAGACTAGTGATTAGTTAGAGTTAAATACCCGAAACATTCGTCTTCAATAATAAGAGAATGGCTTCCATTCAATGGAAAAAAATTGCAGGCACATCCTCCCTAGATCCTTGGCCTTAGTACAAATGAAATTCTGTGGGCGTATGTGAACAAAAAATTACGCGAGCTGTAGATTATGTGTAAAAATTAACTCAAAAGTGCTCTCCAGGGCATATTGGACCATATAGCTCCCAAAATTACCAAAAAGCCAGTTCATTCTATGAAAATAATCTATTAGATGCTAGACGTGGCCACATTTAGTACTAATTTTTAGTATATTCCTTATTTCATAGCTCCTTCCTGAAAGAAGAGTTAGTGTACAAGTTTTTTTTTTCCCCTGGAAAATAGTGTTATTATATTTTAGGTTATTTTTTTCGCATTAAAATAAATTTGTTAATAAAATTAAAGATTTTCATAGAAAGCTGATTAATTTTCCTTGAAATCGCTTTTGGTTTTATCTTAAAATCTTACAAAGCAACAGAGATATTTTGATTAGAAGAGCGGAGCGTTTGCTGTACAAGTTTTTTCTTTGTTCACTGTATATAATACATATGTAAGTAGTGATAATCAAAAGGAAAAAAATAAAAGTATTTTCAAGAAGTCCCATCTGGAGTGCTGTGAATAAGAGCCATTGTGTCCCTCTTTTTTAGGCGGATGTGTCCAGTAAAGTTCAAAATATTACGGGCAAGCGGATTAGGATGTGACTCGAGTTTTGTTAAATATTTGCCAGCGTATTTTGCAATTTCTTCAGTCACTAGTGGCATATTCAAATCACGATGTATATTTGAATTTTTGATGTACCATGGAGCCGATGTTATCATGCGTAAAATTTTATTTTGTCTGCGTTGAATTTTCTCTACATTTGAAGCTGAAGCAGTGCCCCATAGTTGAATTCCGTAGCACCATATTGGCTTTAAAAGCGACTTGTATATTAAAAGTTTACAGTCTAGGCTAAGTGTTGAATTTCGACCAATCAGCCAATGTACCTGAGTTAGTTTAAGTTTCATTTGAGTTAACTTAGAATCAATGTGGTGTTTCCATGTAAGTCGTCGATCAAGGTGTATACGAAGATATTTCACATGTGAATGTTGAGAAACAACTTGATTGTTAATCCGAATGGGGGAACAAGTATCTCTTCGTAAAGTAAATGTTACTTGAACACACTTTTGTTCATTTACCTTGATTTTCCATAAATTTAACCAAAGCTCCATCTGGCTAATGTGTTCCTGGAGTTTGCGGGATGCCTCATCAGGGGTTTCATGCATACTAAGGCAGGCTGTATCGTCGGCAAATGTGGAAGTATGGATACTACTGCTCACAGGCATATCACAAGTATAAATTAAATATAAAACTGGTCCCAGTATACTCCCCTGTGGCACACCAGATGAAATTGTTTCAGGCCTACTTGTAAAGTCTCCTTCCGCAACAGTGAACTTACGGGAAATAATGTAACTTTCCAAAAGATTTAAAATATTTATTGGTAAGTAAGTCTTCAATTTTAAAATTAGGCCTTCATGCCACACTTTATCAAATGCCTGGGAAACGTCAATAAACAGCGCAGAACAATACTTTTTTTCCTCAAAAGTTCTTCTTATAAATTGAACCAATCTGTGAGTTTGTTCAATGGTGCTATGCTGACTTCTAAAACCAAAGTGATGGTCTGGTATGCACCCACTACTAATTAGAATTGGGGACAATTTTGTTTTGAGCAGTTTTTCGAAAAGCTTTGACATTGTAGATAGTAGACTTATTGGCCTATATGACTCAGCCTTGGTTATATCTTTGCCCGGCTTTGGAATCATTTTAACCTTGGCAAGTTTCCAGTTGTGTGGATAATACTCCAGTCGTAAAATAGCATTAAATATGAATAACAGGATTCTCATTGCAATACGAGGCAAGTTCATCAGCATCTGATTACTAATTCCATCAATACCCGGAGCTTTCTTCGGGTTGAGTTCGGCAATTAATTTTTGTAAATCACGCATCTTAAACTTTATGTGTTGAGGGGGTAGAGCGACTATATTCGGCAAATCAGCAACACCAGTATATATATTTGGCGTAAAAACGGATTTTAAGTGCTCAGCGAATATTTTACCTTTTTCAGTATCGCTTCTTGCCCAACCTCCGGTAGATGTGCGTAGAGGTGGATTATACTCAACGGGTGTTTTAAGCTTTCTGGCAGCGCGCCACAAAGAGTAATTAGACGCCGGTGTGACATCAAGACCCTCCAGATAATTTTTAAGAGATGCAATTTTTTCAGATTCAAGCAACTCTTGGAGTCGTTTAGTGCACTCTTTAAATCTGATTTTATTTTGTGGTGATCTGTGCTGTTGCCATTCCCTTCTAGCCCTTCTTTTTTCACGTACGAGACGTTCAATGTCTGTAGAATAAATTTTATTAAACCCAATCTGCGGATGGGAGATAGTGGCATGTTCAGCAGCCTGTTTAATATTCTCGCTGAGATTGGCAATGTTCGATTCAATATCATCGGGTGTTCTAAGCGTAATGTTTTTTGAATATTTTTTTTAAGAAATCCGCTTTTATGTTGCCTCTTAGGGGTGTAGAATGTAAGACCGACCCACAGTAATTTTTTATTTTCAACATTTCTTCCTAACATACCTATATATGTTTTTTCTTCAAGTCGTTGCCCAAAATAGAAAAATGTATCCAACACATGCCAAAAATAAATTAGTTATTTGACAAAGAATTCTTTTTTTTCTATGGGGACAACCTTAATGGTT
The DNA here is from genome assembly GCA_944452675.1 of Tachina lurida. Classification (NCBI taxonomy): domain Eukaryota; kingdom Metazoa; phylum Arthropoda; class Insecta; order Diptera; family Tachinidae; genus Tachina; species Tachina lurida. Next base: position 103,470,059 of record OX101752.1, read on the forward strand.
GAAGATAGACGATAAGTATGTTCAGAGAAAATCTTTGTAATGAAAAAATATTGGAAGTCGGGCAGTAGGGGCAGTTAGAGTCCTGCGAGTAAATTTTATAAACATTTCCCCTTTGTATGGGAGCCCCCTTAAGGAGAGGAGTTAGGCGGTCGGTGTGTTTAAAAAAGATGTTGGGCGGAGAAAATTAATGGGTGCTCGTCATACATTTGACCCTTGTAGCGGTGACTCCGGGAAAGTTATATGATTTTTTTTATTTTTTTTTTTTTGCTTTTACCCTCAATTTTGAGCACGATGCGGAGCCCTTTGCCCCCATCTGACAGCCACAATTTTTTGGCTCGAATATTTATTTTCCGAACCTCACAAAATGAGGGGTTCTTGCAAGTCGAAATCTCCTTACTAAGAATTCCAATATAAACTATGCCATAGCTAATGTATATTAAAAATATTTGCAACTGATTATTATAAATAATAGCGGAATTCACTGTTCGTATTAAATTTAAAACCCTATTAAATATACTACGATTTTAAATGTGCAAGCGTGATCGATTTTTTCTTCTGTGTGGTAAAAAATGTTTATTGTTCAATTCAATGAGAGATACAGAGACTCTTGTATGTAGCTTGTTCTGCTTTTCTACAAACTATGATAAATAAATTCAGCTACAACATCTACCACAGTTTTTAGTATAGTAGATGGTGTAGGCATAGTTAAATAAAAATTTATGCATTTTGTTGTTGCCGCGTTTTAAATTTACCACGATTTAAAAAATTTACAATATGTAAAAGATCTACAATACCCAACCGTGAATACCGCTAATAAAAAATAAAAATACACGTGTGTCAGCGATTTTTAAAATTTTAGAAGTAAAGCATTTTTTTAGTGAAATAAAACAAAAACGCTCATATGAAATTTTCGTTCTTTGTACACATACTATAAGTTTTAGAAATTAAAAATTTGGTCACTCGCAGCAGAATTTTAAGCAACTAGTTTGTTATATAAATATTTTAATAATTTTGTGCACCCAACACTGATACCTTTCAACTGGTACGAAAGACGTTTTAAAAGTTACATTACTAGCATGGGGACCTTGCTCGAAATGTAAGAATTTTGTTACTGGTTTTTCAAAGTCATACTAGCAATGATATAATATCAGGTGGTAGTTCCTCTCATGAGTCATCACTTTCTTGGCTGCGCGTAAACTAATTATTAATGGATCAGATGTTACGAGAAATCTGTTAAGGAACGGGCACAGATATTCCAGGTTATTAAAAAAGGTTCTGAATTGCCTCTGCCTTTTCCAAAAAGGTTTTTTTGTCTTAAAAAACTACTCGTTTTTTTAAGACTAAAATTAATACATATTACTATTTGAGTGGCACATATTACTAATTATTTTTACTTACTTTCTTGAGTTATCGTGTATCTTGTAATGTTTTTTTTAAGAAAACGGTTTAGTTTTACAAGTCACTTATGCCGAGTACACATCTGGCATTTCTTCTGTTGTCATTTTGTGGTTCCATTTTCAAAATGTGTGCAACGCCGTTCACATTATGTTTTTTTATATGGAAAGCAATGTTACACAACTTCCATAGTGTGTACTTGGCATTAAAAATTTATATTAGAAGTGTAATCTATAAAGATTTGACGTTTTAAGTTTAGTCTACTCTATGAATTGGTTATACGATACTTACCTTATTATTATTACTACAACGCAATGATACAGAAAGATCTCAAGAATGCGCAGAAAGGCGCAGAAAAATTAGATACCATTGTTTTTGCTAAGCATTCAGCATTATCACTATATAAAAATCTGGTGGATCCACTTGGATCCACGAAAGTTTTTTTCCAATGAAAATCCAAAAATATATTGAAAATGCCCTAAAAATTACATATTTTTGAAATGCTCATATCTGCAGATATATAAGTAGCCAACGCAGAAAAATACAATTGGAATAACGTTGGCAAAGCGTTTCCTAAGGTGGTTCAAACGTTGGCAAAACATAACAAGTTCTACTTTTAGAGTGTTGTGCTAACACACAAATGATAACCTCATGATGGAGTTGGCCAACTGTTTTTTACGTCGTTGGCTAAACACTATGAAAACCACAATTGAAGTGCTTTCCCAACATAAGTTTTTTGTTAAGTGTAATGCATTCCCAATACTTGAAACAATTACTTCAAAAGATAATTGTAAAGAATTCATTCTCTTATATTTCACAAAAAAATGTATCAGCGCTTCAACAAAACCTACTAAAGGTATCTAAAAATTTACCTTTTGAGTTTGAAAGAAAATAAGTGCGTTCGAGAACTCAAAATTTTTTCACAAATTTGTACTATTTTTTACTGGATTGCGTTCGCGTACAAAAATTCAGTAAATGAGAGGACGAATTGATGAAAAAAGATCTGGCAACCTTGCGATGAGCGAGTAAAATAAATTGCGCTTGGCTTGAAAATTTTATTGTAAAAATATCCAGAATTAATAAGTGTGATATATTATTCAACAGTACTATTCTGTGTAAAATAAAAGTTATACCATCGAATTTATTAAATAATCGCCTGTTAAATTAATTAATAACATAGTAGATTGGTGTCATTATTTTCATTATTTTTCAACATAACCTCACTTCGTGCATGCTGGTGCTATAATTATTACAAACTATTCTAACAATAGCCTGCGTTGTGGTTTAAAATATACAGTAATACTCCATTAGTCATTGGTTTTTCTTAAATTGCTGTTCCTGTTGCGTCTTATCTCGTTTCCAACATGTCGCCTGCTGATAATACTCAATGTTCGTTGCAGTCCTGCTGTAAAAATATAACAAAATCGCAAGGTAGTAGCTTGTGTTCTATGCGGTAAATGGTTTCATGCTATTTGTATTGGGATTACTACTGATCAACTCAATATGATAGCTAAGGGGAAAAGCGCTTTAAACTTTTTGTGTGATGTTTGTAAAATTCCTGGATTAAGTATTAGCGAGGAATTAAAGCTAGGCCTTGCTGACATACAAACTAAGTTTGAAAAAATATTGTCTGAAGTGAAAATGGAGCTACATAACAAATTATCTGAGCTAAAAAGTGAAATAAGCAACTGCAATAAAAGAATCAATGATATTGATCTATCGATCAATAATAAACTTGAAATCTTGCAAGAGAATAATGAAATTTTACAAAGGCGCCTAAATAGGAACGATTTAATTATAAATGGTATCCCTAAGTATCATGATGCAATTGAAAATATTGTTCTGAGTATTTTCAAGTTCTTAAATGTTGAAGTAGAATCATTTGACATAAACTGCTGCTACTTTTTTAGTAAAGGCAACACTGTCCTTGTAAAATTAAACAGTGTTAAAAAAAGAGACCAGATCATGAAAAACTATATGAGAACAAGGAATATTACGCTTCGATCTATACTTGCAACTGATATAAATAAACGTATATATCTTAATGACAACCTGACTGCTAAAGCAAGAAGAATCCAGTTCTATTGCCGTAAGTTGAAAAGAGAGAGCAAATTAGCCACATTTCGCATTATCAACTCTAACATCCAGAAAATTAAAGTGACCTTTAATGATCAGACTGTCAAGTTGTTCTCATTTTCTGAATTTTACTCATTCTTCAACATCAATGAGTCGCAACATGTGGAGACTGTTATGGATACATAAAAAATAAGTATTTAAACTTCATTATATAGCTTTTATTTGTAATCAGTATTCAATTTACAAAATATGTGTTTTGTACTAGGGGCTTACCTTTGACTCGGGGCGGGGATGAGTGCTTTTGAAATTGTGTGTTATTTTCATACAAATTCGAAGGTATTTGCTTTCGTTTCGGGTTACAGGATAGACTCGATGTACTTCATTTATAGATAATGAGTGATCTCATTATAATACAATTTGTCTTTTTCATGATGTCTGGGGGGTACTTTCGACGGAAAATTTGTATTGGAGGCTGGAATAAAGTAAGAAATTTTGTTTTTGTTTCCAATATGAATGGTAAATCAAGGGTTTTCTTTCGATATCGTGTAAGACACTAACAGAAAACCTGAATTACATAAAGGGTGTTTTTTATTGAGGTATAGAACTTTAAGTTGGCATCAATTTTTTAACTGGCGGCCATTTTGTCAGCTGTCAAGTGATTAATATTTAGTTTGGTTTGCCATTTCATCATGAACAGGTTGACAAAAGAACAACGCTTGCAAATCGTGCAAATTTATTTCGAAAATAATGGTTCAGTTCGCGAAGTTTCCCGCAAGCTCCGTCCATTTTATGGTCGACATAATCGTCCATCAGAGCAATTAATTCGGTTAACCATGAATCGTTTTCGCACTACGTTTACTCTATGTGATAATACGCATCCGCAGAGACGTCGAACAGTGCGCACCGAAGAAACAATTGCCGCTGTAGAGCAAAGTGTTGAAGAGGACCCGAATGAATCGATTCGCCACCGTGCACAGCAATTGGAGCTTTGTCCATCAACTTTATGGAAGATTTTGAAGATTTTGAATGTGGATGAGTTGTGGTTCCAACAAGACGGCGCTACATGCCACACAGCGCACGTCACAATCGATTTATTGAAGGAAACATTCGATGAGCGCATAATTTCGCGGAATGGACCTGTCAATTGGCCACCAAGATCGTGTGATTTGACACCATTGGATTATTTTCTTTGGGGATATGTGAAGTCGCTCGTCTACGCCAACAAACCAGAAACGTTAGGGGACTTGGAAGCCAACATTCGTGGCGTTATTGCCAACATACGGCCCCATATGCTCGAAAAAGTGGTTGAAAATTGGACCTGTAGAATTGGCTTTATTCGAGCCAGCCGCGGCGGCCACATGCCCGAAATCATATTTAAACATTAATGGCATAAAATTATCCTTCCAATAAAGCCAAATTGATGGACATTAAAACGATTTTCTTGTGTTTTATTTCAATTCGAAGTTATATACCTCTAAAAAAAACACCCTTTATTAATAATTTATATTATATTTATTAATGATATTATTCTTTTCTTGTATATAGTTCTTTCATTATATTTTTACAATAATTTTTCTAGCCAATTGGAAAATGAATTAATAATTTTTTATTGTACTATATCGTAAAACAGGAAAAAACAAAATAATAAATTATATATATTTAAAAAAAAAAAAAACAAACAAAAGCTACATACAAAATTATATATATATTTACAAAAAAAAAAAAAAAAAAAAACTGCATAAAAGGAAAATTAAATGAATATAAATAATCCTATTTTATCAAATCTTGGTCCAATTGTTAATGACAACAGTATATTAAAACATACCTTTTGTAACTACCCGGCTTGAAGCTCGCACATATTAACATCCAAAGTTTGAGTCCATCTTACAGAACCTCGAAATTTGAAGAATTTACACAAGTAATCAAGGATTCCGGTACCGATATCGTGGCTGTTTCTGAAACATGACTTAAACCATATATTTCTGATGGTGCTGTAAGAGTACAAGGATATACTATCCTAAGGAATGATCGTGAGGGTATGAGGGGCGGTGGTGTGGCTTTGTACGTTCGTGAGGGGATTTCGTCTAAAGTTGTTTTGAAAAGATCTGATCCGTACTCTTTTGAATGTCTTTTTATTGAACTACAGAGAGAAGGTTCAAAGGTATTAGTTGGTGTTGTTTATGCTCCTAAAGGTGTTCTTCTGGGTCTTGAAGAGTTGCTAGGTGACTTGTGCTGTAGGTACATTACTTGCATTCTAGGGGACTTCAATAACAATCTATTTTGTGACTTGAGATCAAACTCAGTGAAGGTATTATGTCGGTCTAGTAGTTTGTATTATATTCACAACAGTCTGCCCACACATTTTAATCCTCAACATAGCAGTACTTCATTAATAGATTATTGCTCGATAAGTGACATTGCGCCTTTGCAATCATCTGGTCAATTTATCGTACCATCTCTTTCGTACCACGCTTTCATTTTTATTTGTATTAAATTTCCACATAAGGTAACTGATAAATTGATTGAATACAGAGATTATGGTGGCATCGATTGGAATTTGTTTCGCAGCATCATTGAGAATTTTGATTCAGACACTATCTATCTTAGTAATAATGTGGACAGTCAAATGCAATACTTTTATCAACTACTGAATAAACTACATGCGGCTGTTCCCGTTAGGAGAATTCGGAGATCTCGAAATAGTAGTCTTTTGGACAAAGAGGATGTGAAAAGGGCTATGTCATTAAGAGACCTTTCCTTTAGGGCCTACAAGGAGGATATGTGTGAAGCTAATTGGAGAACATACTGTAGATACAGAAACCGAGTTAAGAGTGTATTGAGGAGGCATAAGACTAGGTATTGGGAAGCTCGGTTCAGGAACGTTGATAGCAAAGGATTTTGGAATATCGTGAATGGACAGATGAAGAATGATTCGAATTGCTTTGGAACTCATGATCCAGATGCTTTTAACCGTTACTTCGTCTCCTCTCAGGCATATCGTGAGAATCACATCCCAGATTTTAGTTGCATTTCTGGCAATGGTTTTGGTTTCAGACGAGTCTACGATGATGAAGTATATACTGCGCTGACTAGAACTAAATCTAACGCATTAGGTGTTGATAATATCTCTCTCAGGTTCATAAAAACTATTTATCCCTATATTAAGGAAGTCCTTGTGCATATTTTCAACACGATTATCATGACTTCAAAGTATCCGATATTGTGGATGACTTCTAGAGTAGTTCCTATTAAAAAGCGAGGGACGAGTAATGGTTTACAGGATTATAGACCAATAAGTATTTTACCTTGCGTTTCCAAGATATTCGAGTCTGTTTTAAAATTCCAGATGCTGGATCACTTGGCTAGTAATAAATTACTCAGCGATTGCCATTTTGGGTTTAGATCTGGCAGGAGCACCTCGCACTTATTGCTTGGCCTGACTGAAGAAATTAGGCGGAACTATAATGATGGGAAGGTTTCTACCTTGGTATCACTTGACCTGAGCAAAGCTTTCGACACCGTCGATTACACTGTTCTAATTACTAAACTCTATACTGAATTCGGGTTCTCTAGGTCTTCATGTAGACTTTTGTATTCATACTTGTCAAACCGCAGACAATATGTTGGTATTGATAGTTATAGATCATCGACTTTATTATGCTCTAGTGGGGTTCCACAAGGCTCGATATTGGGTCCACTGCTGTTTCTAACTTATATTAATGATTTTTCGAGTTTTATTAGTTCTTCCCAATGTAAGATTCTTCTTTTCGCAGATGATATAAATATTCTAATCAAGGGTGATGTTGAATTCATTGATTGTCATAAGGCAATCTTGAATTACACCTTGCAGCGTGCATCTGAGTGGGCAGTTACGAATAAACTGAAATTCAATCATAGAAAGACTAAGGCACTGTTCTTTGGTAGTCATGACCATACTCCGGCTGGAGTATCTTTTAATGGGCACATTGTGCCATTTGTCGATTCTATGAATTGCTTAGGGATCACATATCTAACATTTCGGCTAGGGTAAATAGGGTACTGAGAACTTTGTACAATTTTTCCTGTCACGTGCCGGTAGCAGCGAAAATCAAGCTTGCACATTCCCTACTAATGTCGCATATCACTTATTGCTTGGAAATTTATAGTGGTTGCACGTCGTATAACATTAACCGAGTCAGCAAAATATTTAATCGAATTGTAAGGTATATTTTTAATTTGCGTATATCTCAACATGTTACTGCTCATAGTATTGAATTCTTTAAATGCTCTTTTTTTGATTTTGTTAAGATAAGGATCTTGAGTATCTTCTATCTTTTTATTAAATCAAACACTTTCTCGCCTATAACAAATTTACTTCGTTTTTCTAGATCTACTCGCAATCCCCAATTGATTTTACCGGCTATTAGAAATTCAACTTATGAGAAATCATTTTTAGTACGGGTTTGTAGACTTTATAATCTTCTACCAGTCGAACTCAGGAGTTTTGGATATTCCACTTTACGTTTTAAGAGGAAATTATATGACTTTTACGGGTAATACCTACACATTCCGGCCTGTACACACAGCCTAACATAGTTACATCACAATTATCGCTTTTAGGATTATTAATTTTATTTATGTAGTTTTTAAAATTCATAAACAAGTTGATTATAATAAGTAATTGTATATTTTATGAATATTACTTTATTATTATTATCATTAAACTTATTAATATGTTATATGTATATAATAAACAATCTTCATTTATATTTATTCATACCTACATATATACTTGTTGTTCATCGCATTATAAAAAATGTATTAATCGTATATGGCCCATTGGGCTCTATTAAATGAAAATAAATAAATGAAATGAAATGAATTGAGAGCGAAAAATTACAGTTGATTTACTGAGTAAATGCAAATTTTTACTGGACAAATTTTTGCCAGTAAAATCCAGTAAAATGAAACCATATGTTTTTAAGGATAAATAAACAAAAGCAAAATGAAACAAAAATTTTTGGTTTTTGATGAAATTTGAAAAATTACAAAAAGCAAGTGTAAGTTATAAACAATATTACGTTTATTTAAGCTTGATGCCAGAAAAGTATATTGGGGGATGTTATGTATTCCACGCGCAATTAAAATGTGCGGGATTTTTATAGAGTTGTTGGAAATGTGTACCTATGTAAGTATGTATTTATAACAACAATTTCCGAACGATGTAGTTTCACGTGGAATGCAGAACACAATCGATTGCTTTTAAACGTGAATAAAGTTAATAGATTTTTAAAGTTAAATTTTTGTTTATACATATCGTCGGACGGTTATTGGTTCCCCGCATGGAACATTTAATAAAATTTAGTTATTGATCGATTATATACATACATATGATTAATGTGTACTTTTCTTAAATTTGTTTTCAGTTTTTCGATATCTTGAATATATCAGGATATATAAAGTTATTTCCCCCTTTTATATTTCTCTTAATAAATGCACTCATTGGACCTACTTGAAAGGAAGTGAACAATATTGTTGTCATGATTGGTATAAGCGGCAACAAACATTTTTGTCGTTTTCTGTACATCCTAATTACTTTTCACGTTGAGCGTAAAAAGCATAGATACTTTCACGGCCTGACCCGCGATGTCGACAAGAAAGTTTCTATCCTTTACTTATATTGAAAACAAAATGAGAAAGTTTCTTGCCGACATCGTGGGCTAGACCCGTAAGTTCAAATAAAAACATATGTATCTATTACTTTTATTATTAAAGAAAATATTCTATGGTGTATTTTTATAAAACAAATGAAAAAAAAACATTATTCATCGATTTTCTCAAAAACACAAAATTTTTTCCGGCTGGCCAGTAACTACCCAGCAAAAAAATAAAAATCTCATTTGAAAGCACTAACAACTGAGGGAAGCAATGTATTATTTACTTGATTACATAAGGCAGGCTCTATAACAAAATAGAGAACAAATTTAAAAAAAAATTGCAAGCCAGGAACTTCTGAATACACAAAAACTATATATTATTGCTTCTGTGAAGCACTTTGGTAAGGCAAAAAATTATGGCTTTCTGGAAATGCATTGCTTCTAGCTGACTCATCACGCACAAAAAAAAAATCCTTATTCCTTACGAAAACCCTTCTAGGAAGCAGTAATTTTAGCTGGGTACCCGACGATATGTATGTATGTATCAGTGTTGCCATAAGATGTAAGAGGAAAAGTGCTAGATTGCAAAAATAAAAGTGCTAAAATGTTCTACAGCGCACACAACAAAGTGCTAAAATCAGTTAATATTTTTAGTTTCTCTAATTTCTTAAGCTCAGAGCGGTTCAGTTATATGACTCCTGTCATAATAAACACTTAATGATGATAAATAAATTTGATAAACTTATAATATTAATTGGGTCGCAAATTGTCTTAAGGAATTATCTGTAGAAAATTCATAAATTTAATGAAATAAAAAAGTGCAAAAAATGCCAAATAGTTTTAAGAAAGTGCTAAACTAGCACTTAGCATTATTTTCAAAATCTTTAGTGCTAAACGAAGAAAAAAAGTGCTAAATCTAGCACTAAAAGTGCTAAAATGGCAAGCCTGGTATGTATATATTTTATACATACATACATATGTACATATGTATGTATAGTTTTGTATATTCCCTGCACTTAATGCGACTAGTCCATACATGTATGTACACTAGTGGCAAAAACTAAAGCAACTGAGCTAGTATTATTACAATTCCGTACCAGTATTATAAAAAAGTACTTAAATAGGTTTAGCAGTTCCTATTACAAACTTTTAGCGCTATATTAACCTTTTACCACCAAATTTTTTTTAAATTTAATTTAGTTTGGAAAAAAATTACACGAAAATAAAAATAATTCATATGTGCATGGCAGAAACTAAAGCAACTCACATCAACTTGTTAACATTTTTAAATCTATTTTAATAATTAATGGCATATCCATTATTTTTCAAAACAGCAGCGCATCTTCTGAGCATTGAGGTAATTAATTGATCAATTTCGCTTGTGTTTCTGCCATGCACATATGAATTATTTTTATTTTCGTGTTAATTTTTTTCCTAACTAAATTAAATTAAAAAAAAAAAATTGGTTGAAAAGGTTTATATAACGCTAAAAGTTTGTAATGGGAACTGCTAAATCTATTTAAATAATTTTTTTAGAATACTGGTATGGACTTGTAATAATACTAGCTCAGTTGCCTTAGTTTTTGCCACTAGTATAAATACTCCAAAGAGGAGTAGGAACACTCCAAATATATGAAAAAAGGAGGTTGATGTCATGGGGTTGGACTAAATAGTCCAACTTTGCATTACATCGGACTAACCCAAAAACTGCTCCATATAGAATAGTTATAGACTACAATTATAATCGTTTAAACACGAATACTTATCGTGCAGCATTGAATGCTTGTATGAAAACGATATGATATATGACTGCATTACATGGGACCATGATGTAACTAGTCTGTTTCATCTCGATTGGACCACATATTCCAATATTATATACAGGGTTGTTTTTGCATATACATACATATGTATAATTTTTTTTACCGCCAAAATTGTCAATCAGCTGTTGTACAAATTTTACTGGATTTTACTATTTTTCCGTTCGCGTACTTTTATATGCAAACTTTTTTATTGAGAGTAATTTCTTTAAATCACTCAGTATTTACTCAGTTACTGGATTTTACTGGAAAAGTACTCAAACGCACCTAATCATACGATTTAATGAATTTAGCAAACTTGAAATGGGAGGTAGTCGCATGTTCAGTGGCCTGCTTAATATTTTCGTTAAGATTGGCAATGTTAACTTCAATATCTTCTTTGAATCACAGCCAATTAACACGACTGACCATCTTCACATATGAGTGAGGCAGAGCAATTCTCAGTGGGCTACATACCGTAACGATAGTGGAAGAGTTATCGGTATGTATATCAGTAGGCCAATAAGTGGGCTCCCCACTCGAAATGACGTCCAAGCCCATTTTGGAAATTGTATTGAATAACGCTCGACCTCTGGGTGTAATAAGACGCGAACCCCAGAACGTATGTTTAGCATTATAGTCGCCTGCTGCTACGAAACAAGGGCCGAGAGATTTGTAGAAATCCTCGTATTGATCCTCAGTAATTGCGAATCTAGGAGGGGAGTAAATTGATGATATGACAAAATTAGTGCAAAAATGTTCGACACAAATATTCGTTGCTTGTAAATGTTCTTCACAAATGTTGTCAATAATATAATTCTTGAGTCTTGACTTTATTAAAATTGCTGATCCCCTGCAAGCTCTTCCTCTTGGGTCCTTTGAATCATATAAATTGTAGCCAATAATTTTGAATAGACTTCTTGAAGTCAAATGAGTCTCAGAAACCAACATTATATCAATATTTTTTTCCCTGAGGAAGTGCTCAAGTTCATTTTTATGTTGGCGAAGATAACACAAACTGAAGGTAAGTTGCAGTACGAGTCCAGAACGCTTGTGTTGTTCACAAATTGTTATTTTTCGGTATAAGAGATATTTTAAATTATAAATTGGACGAGTCTCATGTTTTTTCAATTTTATATCGTTTGGCTCAAGTTCGACGCGAAGTAGAGGTTGAGGAATCTTTTCCCTATTTACTATGTTCGATACATTTTTTACATTAAATCCCTGGAGGACGAGTGCATCTTTTATTTCTTCGGGAACAACATAAGAATCTATGCCCTTCAATACGATATGCAGACTTGAGCTGATATGTGTAGTAATTTGTTTTACTTTTTTCAAATTCAGAAACCATTTTGCAAAAATCTTTTTCTTCATAAATTTGAATTTTCGTTTCATCAATATTACCACGTTTTATTGGAACAATGTGAAATTTAGTCTCACCAATGAAAGAGATTAATTTTTTATTAAGAGCGTTTGAATTTTATTCTTTCAAATAGATTGGTGGCGGCTTGGATGCTTTGTTCGTGGATACATCGGGTTTGTTGTTGTCATCTTGCAATATTTGAAAACGGTTTTGACGATTAGTAGATGATGCGCTGTTATCCCTAGACATCTTTGGAGCAGATGCAATTTTAGTAGAATTTGGGCTTCGCCCGAGCTTTACAATTGTGATGTATCTGTCCATTCCGACTTGGAAATTGGGTTTTGGGCTACTCTTATCTTCAGATACAACTTGGTTAAGTGATAACCACGAGCCCGAAGGGGATGATATCGCTGAGTTAAATGTAGAAGTACTAGGCAACGGTAATTTCAGCGATTCACTAGTTGGCATTGGACAAAGCGAAGTTGATCGCTGACGAAAAATTGGCTTAGCCGTTAAACAAAGTCTATCATCAGGTTTTTTATTTATTTTGTTTAAAGTAAGATCATCAGAACTCACAGTAAGTCTATCATCAGATTTTTTATTTTTATTGTTATCATTGAGAGCATCAGAACTCAAAGTTCACTTCACAATTATTTGTTTTCGAGGTACTCATATAGAGTATTCCTCAAGACCACTTTGTTTGTGTTTTTTGTTTGTTTACGGTTTATTTTTTGTTTTTGTTATTTTTCACAATTATTTGTTTTCGAGGTACTCATATAGAGTATTCCTCAAGGGTAATTTGTTTGTGTTTTTTTTAGAGCTGTGCCAAATCGTTCATTCAAGTGACCGCTCATTTTCGTTCATTTTCTAAAAAAGAACGAGTTCGTTCATTTCGTTCATCCGCTCTTTTCAAGAAATAGAACGAAGTGAAAACAAACAAGCAGTTGATTCTGTACATAAAAAGGGAAACATGCATAATGCATTTTGTTTTGAATTGAAAGTAAAGAAATGAAAAAAGATTCATATCGCGATAAGAGCCACATACTTATACATAATAAGGACAATGAAAATAAACTAAAATATCTAAACCAATTTTGCTAAAAAACTATTAATACCTATGTTCTAAAAATTTAATAAATATGAATGGTAATTTAATTAATTTCATAATGGCCATAGTGTTACTAAAAGTATATGTTTAAATCCACTTGAATGCCAATACACCTCATATATATGTATGTATATTTATATGTAATTTAAAGAAATTATTTGAATTTAATTTAATCTAATTCCACTTTGAATTGTGAATATTAATAGCTTATGAATTTAATTATTAGTACTTTAAAACTCCCATCCATGAATTTACACGATTGTGAATTATTTAACGAAACGTTCTAACTTATACAACTATGCATGTAAATCTGTGGGTAGAGAGCGCCAAGTTTTTGGTAGAGTGAGGAGTCAAGTTTTCGACAGCGATCAAGAAAGTGCTCGACACCAAAGGTTCTCTCCACCAACAAATTCCCGCAATTGTACCAAGCAAACTGTATCTACATACATACTGAATAAATAATGTAAGTTAATTTTGAAGAAATTCGTGGTTTATCATTTAATGGTCAAAATCCGGGATACCATCCTGGCAACAGTAGTAATTAAGACTTAACTATCGCCTCATTAAGAATTCTTCTTGCTAGCGGAACTTGAAGGTAATAACCTTCGACTGTTTCTTGAGGTCACCTTGTCCTCAATACTTTTGCTTGTCATCCTTACAAACATTTAAATACAACCAGCTCTAGTTTGTCATTATTTCCCTCTAAATAAGACAAGTTAAAATACAAATTTGTTATTAACTATAGTCCTTCGAAGGAAAAGAAACGTTTTCTAGCCTATTAAATTTCAGTCCATAACCTTTCTTTAAAAAACATTTTTTCTTTGATTTCACAAGACAGCCGGCATACAACTGCATATAATAGAATTGCAGTCATTGTAAGTGCGCGCAAAAAATACAAAATTTATTGGTTTTTAAATTAAGACCCAGGAACTCCCTCCTGCCCAAAGTAGAGTATTACACACCACCCTCCCATTAAAAAAATCCCGGGTTGCTTCTTAACCCATATTTATTTTCCCCGGCAGATTATTACCAAATAATTTGCTGACTAAAGGTTCGTTGTCCACACAAACCATTGAACATAGAATTCCCAATATTGGCGAAATCACAACCAACATTTTAACAGTACATTAATATATTTCAGATTTGCATTCATTTATTTCAAATAATAGAAATTCCATAAAATTTTTATTAAAAAATTTCAACGATAATCGTAATAAATTTCGATATTATTTGTTCGTACTGGCAACGTCAGTAAAAAATACGATCCACTTACATACGTATACAAATCTCAATCATGATACAATTATAACAGGTACATGCACAAGCCCAGCCTGTTACTGTATACATTGCAGATAAATGTCAAACTTTGTTTACAAGCTGCAAAAATGTTAGTGTATGTGTGTGAATAAAATGTTTATAGTGTTGCCAATGAATTTACACAAGGCTGTGTCTGCAATTAAACATTGAAGAAAATTACACTACACATCTTTTGTGTAGGTTAAAATTAAAAGAAAAATAAATACAAATAGAACCCAAAGTAGAATTTCACAGACATTATACAAGAATTTAATTCCATGGCCTACACAAGTGAGTAGAAATTACACACTATTTAACTACACACAGAATGGCAACACTGAATAACTATAATCATGCAGGAATGCCGCGTCTGCAATTGTACTTTAGTTGCCCTGTAATTGCAATTTTTTATAAACAAAAGACATTTGTTTCTGACAATTTATCGTTTGTTTATAACAACAAATACAACAAAATTCCAATTGTTGTAGTCGTGCATGTACCTAGTATAATTGTATCATGATCTCAATAAAGTTTAACATCAATACATACTACAGTATTTTTCGGTTAATTGCACATCAAAATTTGCACAACTTTTTGTTCAATTAACCGGGGAACCAATTAGCCGATACCCGCTTAATTGAACAATTCGTTCAATTACAAGAATCCCGTTTAATTGAACAGTTTGTTCAATTACAGAAATCACGCATAATTGGAACTACTAATGAATTAAAAGAAATCGCACATGTGCACTTTCAAGTTTTTCAAAATAATTTTTTTTTACTTTAAACGAAAAAAATGCAAGTAACAGAAAAAAATTTACATATATGTGTAGACGCAGGTATTTATTATTATTTCAATTAGTAGAGATGCCACCCAGTGTTTTTCACAAATGATGTCAAATATGTATGTGCAAAAATGCTAGATTATTATTCAATAATAATGCAATTAACCGGGTAAAAGTAAGAGGAAATTTATTTTTGATGACACGAATTTTGAACCAATTAAGCGGGAAAATCAATTAACCGGGTTCAATTATCCGAGCAAATTTACATGTGCTTTCGTATGCAATATTTTTTTGCCCGATCATATGGTTCAATTAAGCGTGGAAACCAATTAACCGTAGGGTCAATTAACCGAAAAATACTGTACATACATATGTACGTACGTACTTGCTTATGAATACAAGAAGTTCATTTCATTTATGGTGGTGTATAAAACAGACAGCGTGCGGAGAAATAGACAAGAATTAATTTAAATAAATAAATGTACATAAAATAAAGAACATTTAATTGAATTGAAGAGTGCTAAATTAAAACTAAAAAGAAAAAACATATAGGTATACATTTTAAAGTGATCTGGGTTTTGCATAAGATCATTCGTTTGTGCAAGAAAAGTGATCCATAAAATAAGAATTATTTAATTGGAAAGTGAAAGCAACATAAAATTATAAGGCACCAATAGACAGCCCGTATAACAGAATAACAACAACAACAAGGATATCAACAACAATTTAATACACCAAGAAAACTGTAAGTTCTCACAAGTTTATTAGTTATGCACAATCATACAAACATACAAATTTAATTTTCGTTAAATTGCTTATAAGCAAAATTTGCCTCAAAAACACAGCAACAAAATACAAGCGGAAAAAGTACCGCAATTGCAATGCAATTTGTTTGTGTTAAAATAAATTAACCACTTTTTTCTTTTCTTTCTTTTCTTTGAGTGTTCCCAATTAGGGTTGTCAGTTCATTCCGACCGAATTCGCCAAATTGATTTTTGAAAAATCGCCAAAACCAATTTATGTATATTTTATTAATACACACATTTGATAATGATTCTTTTCGCATAACACTTTAATATAAATTTTTATAAAATAATAAATTAAAAATTTAGCAGAAAATCGTCAAAAATTACAACTTGTAAAATTCGCTCATCCAAATTTAGTCATTATTCGAGTTCAAAAAAAAAAAAATGTTTTATAGTTTGTTATAAAAATCGCAAACAATTTATCTACAAAAAAAATAGCCTTGCCTCCAACTCAAAAATTTAGACTTTAAACAAGTCGAAAAATCGCCACGTATGGCGAGAAATCGCCACATCTGACAACCCTACTCCCAATAAGAATGTCCTATTCTTTTCCTTTTTTTTTCTCTCTTACAAATTTTAATTCTCTTTCAACTTAAGATCCACTTTATTTAATTGATGTGGGATGCCAGATCATTACAATACAATCTCACACAAAATTAGAATAAAAATCACTAGAGCGAAGAATTTTGAATATTTTATTGCTGAATAATTAAAATAATAGTAAAAATAAAAGTAAAACCGCCAAAACTAAGATATTGTTTGTGCTGAAACAAGAGTGGCTTCACAAGTAAAATTGATTCTGCTATTAACAAGAAATTTACCTTCCATAAAAGTAAAGAGAAAAAATCAGGTGTAATTTAATTAGTTGATGAGGAATGCCAGATCGGTACAAAACAGTTTCACGAAAATAAATTTGACATCGCCAAAGCTAAGAACGTTGCTGCCGTCTTGTCAGCTAAATTTAACATAGGAACCATAGTACCGAAATATTCATGTGTGCTCTAAAAAAATCAAACATTTATGAGTTTCTTCATAAATGAAAACTCGCAAATTTTTTCGTTGTGTTTATTTTCATAAATGCAGCAACAAAAAAAATCTGCTAATCAACGCACATGAGTGCTTAAATCTTTTTCTGTTTTTCTACGCATGTTCATGCTGTAATTGGAAACAAAACAAAATTGAACACTCGTGTGTGTGCAAATATTTTTTTTTAATTTTCCGCACATGATGTGCACATTTATGAGTTGCTCATATATGAGTTTTATTCATTTATGCATTATTCATATATGAGTAAAATTTTTTGAACATAAATGTTGGATATTCTTGTGGTATACAAGCAAATGGTTTTTTATGTATTGTGCCTCTAAAGGTTATTTATTGATCATGAGCGTTGCCGATTTGGATATTTTAAACATATGTATATTAATTTAATGTTCATTTTTTGCATATGGGGATAAGTCTTTATAAAAGTTTTCAGCGAATAAATTGTAAATGTTTAAATTAATAAATAAATATCTACATACATACATATGTATGTACATATGTGTATATACATATATGTAGGTATATGTACATATCGATGGCTTAATATAAAAATGGCGTATACCAATTTTTTTCGAAATCGCGTTTTAAGATCTTAGTACGTTACAGTTCAAAATGAAGAAGTTATAATATCTTAAAAAATTATTTCTGTTTGTAAATGCTTTAGTTTCTCTTCAGTTTTTTGCTTCTCCTATAAAATATCGAAAATTCGACTTCCGCGTTTCTTATATTAAGCCATCTATGTACATAGAAATTTACCTTTAAATAAATATCAAGTTCTTATTATTGAAACACATTGATCACTTATTCACAAATGTGTGTTGAAAGTTTTTTCTTTTGATTTCAAACACACAAATTGAGGGAAAATCCATCGTGTCATATTCGCTAACCCTTTTGTATAGCAAGTGTGCATGTTTTATTTGATTTGTGTAAATGTATTTTTTTAATTGCTTATGCAAAAAAGGTAAAACAGTCATAATTGCACAACAACAAAAACACGGAATGCAGGCCCTACCTGCTTAAAGGGGTGATTTTTAGTAAAATATGCACAAGCAATTGTAAAAGTATTATAATTGCGCAGGTATTTTTTTGAGTTTCGCTATTAGAAGGATGCATGTTTTGTTGTTTGTTTTTTATGGTAACCATTTTTGGTAAAAATTAGGTCATTGGGAATTTTCTTTTTGAAATGAAGTCCAAATCGCATATGAAGTGCGAAATGCAAAATGTGCTATTTTATGTATTTTGTTGCTAAGTTCTTTGTTTTTGCTTCTTTTCTTTTCTCTTCCCTCTGGCATCATTAAACGTTTGTAAAAAATATTTTAGTTGTCCTTGAGATGCGCATTCTATTATGATTTATATTCTATGCTTCAGTATAAATGGCTGCAACTTGCTATTTAGGTAACAGTTGTTATTTAAGCCTGTGCGCGTGCGTTGCAGTTAAAAAAAATTAAATATGCCAAAAAAAAAACAGTTTAACATGGACAAATTTGTGTCGTACGACGAATCACATTTATTCAGGGACCGTAACTGTTATGACTTTTATCGAAAAAGTCAAGAAAAAAAGTTATTTTTAACTTTTATTTTTTTAAGGCAGAAATAAAATTTATTTCTTAACTTTTATTTTTTAAGGCAAAAATTAAAATTTATTTTTGACTTTTATTATTTTAGTCAAAAAATAAAAGTTATTTTTTAACTTTTAATACTTTAAGGCAAAAATAAAAGTCATGAATTAAGTATTGCATAGTAATACTCTAGTTTTATTGCTTGCTATTTGCCGTTTTTCACTACATTTACCGTTATAAAATCACTTTATGAAGTGACCTAAAAAAACCCACGGTATTTTCGTCATCCATGGACTCCAACAAAACAGAATTGGTACATTAGAATCCCTGAATATTTTTTTTCTCAACTTTTGTAGCACAGTGTAATTGATGTATATTACAGAAGTCTATACGGATGTTTTATCATTTATAGCATTGAAAGCAATAATAATTGCGTATTAGGTACTATGCAATATTTAATTCATGACTTTTATTTTTGCCTTAAAATATTAAAAGTTAAAAAATAACTTATATTTTTTGACTAAAATAATAAAAGTCAAAAATAACTTTTAATTTTTGCCTTAAAAAATAAAAGTTAAGAAATAACTTTTATTTCTGCCTTAAAAAAATAAAAGTTAAGAAATAACAGTTATTTTTTGACTTTTATCAAAAAAGGCACAAATTTAAAAGTCATACAAAAATTTGCATGTACATCACCTATGTATCATAATGATTAGAACCAAAATTTTCTACGATAATTTTTTATGTGTGCTTTTTTGATGTAAATTTTCAAAAATAACAGTTACTTTCTGTCCCTGCATTTATTAAAGGTAAATTTCTATGTTTATACATATGTATTTATATAAATAAATATACACTAAATTTGAGTTAAGAATGTGTAAAAATTTACAATTTATTTGCAGTAAATTTATATAAAGAACTAATTTCGGCTAAAAATATCCAAATCGGCAACTCTCCCAGTCATATGAACAATAGAATCAAAAGCCATACACACATACATAAAAAACCATTTGCTTGCATACCACAAGAAAATCCAACATTTATGTTCAAAAAATTTTACTCATATATGAATAATGCATAAATGAATAAAACTCATAAATGTGCGTTTGAAATTACACACTGCATGTGCGCTCTTATATGAAAACTTAGTTTTGCCTTCATTTTCATGTGTGTGTAACACAAAATAAAACAAATTAGTGCACACATGAAAATGTAAAAAGCAAAATGTTTTTTACTGCTCTCACTCTGTTCAAGGAGAAACAGAAAATTTTTGAAACGCTCTCGCACATTTCATGTGTGAAGGTGAGTGAGTATTTCGGTACTATGATAGGAACACATTTTTCGAGATGTTTGGACCTATTTAGCATTTTTACATCGTCATTTTGGATATCACTGACAAAGAAAATAAATCGATACCATCAAAACTAAAATAAAATAGAATTTTTAACAAAAACGTGAAATACCTAACAGAAGAGATTATATATGTACATATATATACACACTTGTATGAACATACATCCGTTGGCATACATTGGTTTTAGAGTATTTTCATATATTCACATACATATGTACAAAATAAAAACCAGTATTTCCAATTAAGAAATATTAACAAAAAAATTAACAAAAAAAAATAAAAATAATTGTCTCTTGTTTCTTCTTTTTAATACATTTAGAAAATTAGATTTTCATCTTGAAATCCGATCAAACAATTGAATTAATTCTGTTTGGGCCGCAAAATTTCTATATTACAGTTCGCTCTCAAATCAATGATAAATTTTTCTTAACCTTCTTTTTGAACACTTAATAGATAGGTTTAAGCACTGATCGCTTCTACGATACCAACGGAGTTTTTTCGTCTTAATATATTTATTGAAAACCACGTTGCACTAAATTTGTGTATTACAGATCCCGGGACTAATTTGCATCTCAAAGATTTTAAACTACAGTTTGGTTTCGATCCAAATTTACATAGTGTTCACTGAAGTCAAAATTAAAGTTCGCCACTAATACTCATATATAATTTACTTTATTGCATACAATTTGAATATCTGTAAGCCGTTTAAGAAAGAAATATAAAAATGGGTGAGGAATTTATTTTTGACTCTGATGATCTAATCACCTTTTGTTCTGAGTTCGATAATATTCCAAACGACGATCTCACAGATTCTTTTCTGGAGGTGAATTTACAAGATCTGAACGATCGATGGAATACTCTCCAAAAGTCGTATAGGTCTCTTTGTCTTGATAAAGGTAATAAACTTGAAAAAGATCTGATAGAGTCGGCTCGAGGAAAGTACACCACTTGTACAAGAGCATACCATAGGTGTAAGTCTAAAATATTAGACATTCAGAAAAGCTTCATAATCAGTGCTCCAATTCAAATTCTTGAACATACTCCCCATGAAGAAAGCTTTTCACAAGTAAATGTTCCACCGTGCGATACCGATGTCTTCTACGGCGGTTATGAGGAATGGCCGTCTTTCCGCGACATGTTTACTGCCATATACATAGAAAACCCCCGAATCCCACCTGTTCAAAAGTTATATTATCTCAGGTTAAAGGTACAAGGATCGGCAGGCGGTATAATCCGAAAATATAAGTTGTGCTCCACTAACTTCACTCTTGCCTGGAATGCCTTGAGAGATCGATATGAGAATAAAAGAATTCTCGTCGAAAATCAAATTAAAATTTTGCTCAATTTGTCTCCTATAACATCTGAAAGTAGTGAATCTCTGCAGGCTCTTCAGAGTACAATAAATGATTGTCTTTCGGCTATAAAATCACAAGATGTTCCGATAGATGAGTGGGACCCATTCATCATTATATTGTGCTCTAGCAAGCTTCCTGTTGAAACCCTTTCCTTATGGGAGCAATCTCTTGAATCCCATAGAAACCTAGTTGAATGGGAAAGGATGGATAAATTTCTTTCACATAGGTGCGAAGTTGTTGAAAGATTAGAATCCCGATCTAAAGATTTGCGATCCCATCCTCGCAAACAAGAAAGTACCTTAAGAACGGTTATATCTAAACCAGAAACTTCCCATTATCCATGCAAGATTTGTGCTTCAAATCACCCTATTAAAAATTGTCCTCAATTTCTAAGCTTTGATCCCCAGACTCGACATAAATTCGTATCTGATAACAACATGTGCCTCAACTGTTTAGCATATAGCCATCATAGAAAAGATTGCACCAGCAAATTCTCTTGTTCATACTGCAAGAATAGTCACCATTCCCTTTTACACTTTTTTAAACCATTCAATCCCAATAGCTCCAATTCTCCCAGAGATGAAGAGCCTGAAACCTCAGCAAAAGCTAGAGAAAGAGCAGCTTTTTCAGCGGCAGCTCACGTTGAATGTAATGGAAAAAATTCTTTTGAAAATGTGTTGCTACCGACAGCGATAGTACAGATAGTACATCAAGGTGAAAATTTTAAGGCCCGGGCATTCCTAGACCAGGGATCAGAAAAAACTTTCATCTCTAAAAAACTTCAACAACAGCTAATGCTCTCAACGGAAGCAAAGAACTACCAAATTCATGGCATAGGGGGGCAAGTCGTAGCCCACTCGAACTGTTTGTGTAGACTAACTCTGTATTCTGGAAAATTTGATCGATATGTTGATGTAAATGCCATCGTAGTTCCCAAGATAACCCGCATGTTACCAAACTTTTCCGTCTCTAAATCAGAGGTAAATTTACCCGCGGTAGGTGATATAAATTTAGCTGACCCTGATTTCAATAAGCCTGGCCACGTAGACTTGTTGATCGGAAGCAATATTTTACCCCAAATTCTACTCGAAGGGGTAACAAGCATATCAGACTCTCTTCTTGCGCTATCGACTATATTTGGATGGATTATTAGTGGCCCTATAAAAACTGAATCCGTCTCATCGTTTTCAATTGGAGTTAATGAGATAAACTCTGACATTCTCAATGACCAGTTAAAGAAATTCTGGGAACAAGAAGAAGTC
Organism: Tachina lurida; assembly: GCA_944452675.1. Lineage (NCBI taxonomy): Eukaryota > Metazoa > Arthropoda > Insecta > Diptera > Tachinidae > Tachina > Tachina lurida. The sequence goes on from OX101752.1 coordinate 103,492,896, forward strand.
CCCATCCATCGTACCATTTCTAAGGAAGATGCATTTTGCGAATCGCTCTTCCAGAAGACAACCTTCCGCAATTGCGAGGGCCGCTACGTAGTAAAACTCCCTTTTAAACCAGAGTTTCCAAGTGATCTGCACCTTGGACCGTCTCGTTCAGTAGCTAGAGCACAATTCTTTCACATGGAGCGAACAATAAATAAAAAACCTGAGCTAGGGGAAACTTATAAAACGGTATTGGAGGAATATATAGCACTAAATCAAATGGAACCTACTACATCGTTAGAAACCGTATCTCATTGTGGATGCAAATCATTCTATTTGCCACATCACGCTGTAATAAAGCCCGAAAGTCGCAGCACGAAAGTAAGAGTGGTTTTTAATGCATCCAAAAAAACGAACTCAGGACTATCACTCAATGATATTCTTCACACAGGCCCCACATTACAAGCTGACTTAATGAGCTTGATTGTGAAATGGAGATTGCATAAATATGTCTTCAATGGCAATATAGAGAAAATGTATCGCCAGATCCTTGTTTATAAAGATGATGCTCAATTTCAGCGAATACTCTTTCGTGTAAATCAAAATGACCCCATTCAAGATTATGCATTAAAAACCGTAACTTTCGGAGTGAATTGTGCACCATATTTAGCAATAAGAACTCTGATTCAATTAGCACGGGATTCTCAAGCTACGCACCCTCAAGCGGCCCATATTCTGACCCAAGAGACCTATGTAGATGACATTCTGTCAGGATCGCATGATATTCAATCGGCAATTGATGCCCTATCTCAAGTAATCGCTGTGTTGAAGTCGGCAGGTTTCCCATTAAAAAAAATTACTTCCAATTGTTCCGACATTTTAGCCTCCGTTCCAAAAGAAACCCTTCTAGACTCGGATTTTCTTAAATTTAAAGAAACTAGCGCTACCAAAACTCTTGGAATTCAATGGAATGCACTTTCTGATTATTTCTCTTATATAGTCGAGCCTATAGAGTGTACTCCGGCTATAACTAAGAGGCAAATTCTTTCAAGCGTGGCAAAGCTTTTTGACCCAGCAGGCTGGATTTCTCCTGTTATTATACAAGCCAAAATGCTTTTACAACAGCTTTGGTTAGATGGTACCGGCTGGGATGAAAATGTTAAGCCTTGCACACTAACAATATGGAATGAATTTGTTAAAAATCTTCCCCAGATTTGTAATATTAAAATACCCCGATGGATCGAGTCTGTTCCATCTCGTCAACTTCAAATTCATGGCTTTTGCGATGCTTCGGAAAAAGCATATTGTGCCGCTATCTATTTCCGCACTCAAACAGAATCAGTCATTGCATCCCATTTAGTGGTGGCGAAAACAAAGGTAGCCCCCATTGACCCAGTTAGTCTCCCTCGCTTAGAACTCTGTGGAGCTCTCTTGCTATCCAAATTAGTTAAAAATCTCACTACAACGTTACCGTGTCAGAATTACAGTCTGTTCCTCTGGACCGATTCCTCCATTGTTCTAGGATGGTTAGAGAAGCCTCCCAATACATGGAAAACTTATGTCGCCAACCGCACATCACAGATAATTAGAAATGTTGGTAATATCTCATGGCGTCATGTAAGATCTTCGGATAATCCGGCAGACTTAGGATCTCGAGGATGCACTCCCATTCCACTCATAAAAAATCCCTTATGGTGGAATGGACCAGCTTGGCTAAAATGTCTCCCCGAAGAATGGCCAAAGCCCATATCCATTAAAGAATATTCAGAGGCAAAAAATAAAGTGTTGATGTTTCATTTGTCCGCAAGTGCCTCTGATGAAACGGAGGACATGGTAGATGAAGTCGGTGAAGACATATTACTTCGCTTTTCCAAATGGGATAAGGCCATACGAATAATGACCTACGTTTACCGATTTATTGATTCTATTAAAGAAAGGATGCTAAAGCAACCCAGAAAAAACCTGTCCCTCGCATCTGAGCCAGTATCATTCTTAATACAGAAAATTCCGAATATTAAAAGTAAAGAATTTATTGAAACCAAACACAAGCTTATTCATATTACCCAGTTTAGATATTATAAAACCGAATATAATTGCTTAATAAAGTGTGAGAAGGTAGATAAAAGGAGCTCACTATATCCTTTGAACCCGTTCATTGATGCAAATAATATTATGCGAACCAACGGCAGAATTTCCAACGCTGATCTGCCCTTCCGTGAACGTCACCCAATCGTTCTCCCAGTGAGCTCACCCTTTTGCAAACTCTTCATTGCCTATACACATAATCTCCTTATGCACGCCGAAATCAACCTAATGCTACGAACTGTCAGAGGAGAGTACTTTGTACCTCGTTTACGAACAGCGATTAGATTTTGTATAAGAAAATGCGTCACATGCATTCGATACAAAGGGCAAGTGAAATCTCAACTGATGGGAGCTCTTCCTACAGAAAGAAGTTCATTCTCGTTGCCGTTTACTTACACTGGATTAGATTTTGCAGGACCATTTTCAATAAAAACATCTCTTTTGAGAAACGCTCCTTTTCACAAAGGATATGTGTGTGTTTTTGTCTGCTTCAGCACAAAAGCCATTCATCTCGAGCTTTGTTCAGACTTGACCACCGGCTCCTTCCGAGCAGCCTTTACAAGGTTTATAGGACGCCGCGGCCTTCCCAGAAAAGTTATGTCCGACAATGGAACAAACTTCATTGGTGCAGAACGGGTGCTTCAGTCCGAATATGACGAATTCATGAGAGATACATCCCAAGATATAGTCGAAAAATACTCATCGCACGGTTTCGAATGGACATTTATTCCACCTAATGCACCACATATGGGGGGCCTGTGGGAGTCGGGAGTAAAGTCCTTTAAAATGCATTTCAAAAAGGTAGCGCAAGGATCAAAATATACTCTTGAAGAGTTCTCAACTCTTTTGGTGCGAATTGAGTCAGTTCTGAATTCAAGGCCCCTCTCCCCAATGTCTGATGATCCCAATGAGCTTCTAGCACTTACTCTTGGTCATTTCTTACGCGGGGCACCTTTGATAGCACTTCCCGAGACAGAAAATGACTCGTCCACGCTTAGAGATCGTTGGGAGAAATTAAAATTCTTACACCATCGCTTTGCTCAAAGATGGAAGGACGAATATCTCAAAGAACTCCAAAAACGATACAAATGGCAACACTCAGAAGAAAATCTAAAGCAAAATCAACTCGTAGTTATTCGTGATAATAATCTTCCACCCACTGAATGGAAATTGGGGCGAATCGTAAAAATATATTTTGGTAGTGATGGTCTTGTACGAGTCGCTGACGTAAGAACTCAATTAGGAACAATAACTAGGGCGATTACAAAACTTTGTGTTCTTCCCGTTAACACTTCCGCAAATTCTTAGTATGTCATTTTTTATGTTCCATCACTTTAAATCCCAGATCTTGATCACACATTCATACTATTCAACAATAATCCATTTCAACATTCATACATTTAACTCATTTTATCAACTCTTTTTTTTCCAATTTCTTTACTAATGACGATCTTATTTCATAGGTCAAATAGAACCTCGAACATCCATCAGTGTCTAATTTGCTACAAGTTTCACCCTCTCAGGTTTTGCAAGCAATTTTTAGCAATGACGATTGAGGAAAGGAAGAGGAAGGTTCGGTTACATAGATATTGTGGCAATTGTTTAGCACGATCTCATTCAACTGAAGATTGCACCTCGGCAGATGTGTGCCAGAAATGTGGATGGGCTCACCATACCTTACTTCACCAATCCAACCGGATACGTACGTGCTCATCACCTAGTCAACAATCAAAACGCAATAAATATGCAGCATCTAGTACGTCACGTATCCACCATACTTCACGAAAGACCTCCAAGCCAAGGGTACAACATAGGCCTTATGAGCGTACACAGCACTCCCAACAAACCCGATCACCTGATCGCTCTGCAGGGTCTTCAAGGATAGTAACCACCAACCCACGACGTATTCTGCTTGGCGCACTCAGAGCTCTTGAACGTTTAGCCAACGCCATATAATAATTTTATTGGCCATATTGGCCGGCCAGTATGTTTAAATCCACTTGAATGCCAATACACCTCATATATATGTATGTATATTTATATGTAATTTAAAGAAATTATTTGAATTTAATTTAATCTAATTCCACTTTGAATTGTGAATATTAATAGCTTATGAATTTAATTATTAGTACTTTAAAACTCCCATCCATGAATTTACACGATTGTGAATTATTTAACGAAACGTTCTAACTTATACAACTATGCATGTAAATCTGTGGGTAGAGAGCGCCAAGTTTTTGGTAGAGTGAGGAGTCAAGTTTTCGACAGCGATCAAGAAAGTGCTCGACACCAAAGGTTCTCTCCACCAACAAATTCCCTCAATTGTACCAAGCAAACTGTATCTACATACATACTGAATAAATAATGTAAGTTAATTTTGAAGAAATTCGTGGTTTATCATTTAATGGTCAAAATCCGGGATACCATCCTGGCAACAGTAGTAATTAAGACTTAACTATCGCCTCATTAAGAATTCTTCTTGCTAGCGGAACTTGAAGGTAATAACCTTCGACTGTTTCTTGAGGTCACCTTGTCCTCAATACTTTTGCTTGTCATCCTTACAAACATTTAAATACAACCAGCTCTAGTTTGTCATTATTTCCCTCTAAATAAGACAAGTTAAAATACAAATTTGTTATTAACTATTCCCAGTTAAGGCACATTTGAACAGTATATAAAAAGTCAAATGAAAACAAGAATATGACAACAAATCTCACATGAACAAAGAAAAAGCCAAACAAAACAAAAAAAGAGCCAAGTGTGCTCGGTCGTTCATTTCGTTCAATTGTACCACAGTTTTGAGATTGTACTTTTTATCAGTACTGCTGAGCCAAAACAGCTCAGTAAAGTGACCGGCTCACTTCGTTCATCTCACTGATTCGTTCAATTGTACTCGTTCGTTCATGAACGACACAGCTCTAGTTTTTTTGTTTACGGTTTTTTTTTTGTTTAGTGTGTAAGCAAGAAAAATTCCGCTAATACGTCTGTTCACTATGAAGGTACAACGAGGTGCCAATGTTTTTTAATAAATTTTTATTTTTTAACCCCCGACCAAAAAAGGGGCGTTATAAGTTTGTAGTGTGTGTCTGTGTATCTTTGTGTTTGTCCGTGTCCACGTACAGACTAAACGGCTGGACCGATTTTGATTTAGTTTTTTCTGTATGAAAGGTGACTTGATCGAGAAGGTTCTTAGCTTTAAAGAAAATCGGTTCACCCGTTTAAAAGATATCACATCTTTTCTACATATATCGGGGGTTTTTAAAATTTTTAATTTTTGTTATTTATTTTCGTTTTTAACCCCCGACCAAAAAAGGGGTGTTATAAGTTTGTCTGTCCGTGTTCATGTAGAGACCATGGACCGATTTGATTTAGTTTTTTTCTGTTGGAAAGGTGATTTGATCGAGAAGATTCCTAACGATGTTTGAAGAAAATCGGTCCAGCCGTTTAGAAGATATCACATCTTTTCTAGATATATCGGGGCTTTTTAAAATTTTTAATTTTTAAGAAATTTATTATTCGACATATTGTCAGAAGCTTATTTTAATTTAAAATTTATTTGCATATAGACAACGCTGAACCACCAGCAAATTAATTTAAAATTTTTAATTTTTGTTATTATTTATTTTTAACCCCCCACTAAAAAAGGGGTGTTATAAGTTTGTAGTGTGTATCTGTGTGTCTGTCCGTGTCAACGTACAGACCAAACAGCTGGACCAATTTCGATTTAGTTTTTTCTGTTTGAAAGGTGATTTGATCGAGATGGTTATTAGCTATGTTTCAAGAAAATCGGTCCAGCCGTTTAGAAGATATCACATCTTCTCTAGATATATGCGGGGTTTTTAAAATTTTTAATTTTTGTTATGTTAATGTACATTAAGTCCTTTATGTTTTATTTTGGCATTTGATAAGAATACACTTAACATCGACCATGTTTAGCTCTATTTAAATTTTTTTCTGGTCTAAATCTTTAACGACATATAATCCAACGACCCAAGATGACAGTGGATACGTAAAAAAATCAAGAGTTTCGTTAAATATATTGCCTTTTAAGTAAATATTATCACATTTGTGTACAGAAAGTTTGCTACTAAAAATTTCTGATATAACCATGACATTTCCATTACTTATTAAACAGGCAATAAATATCAGGAGGAACGGTTGTAATTTTATAGCCATAAATGTTGAAAAAAGAAAATAGTGTTCTCGATTCAACTGTGTACATAATTTTCCCAAGTAATTTTTTTTTTATTTTTAACAAGAGGAAATACTAATGGTATATTATTTGAGAAACAGTACAGAAAATGTGCAATTTAATTTGAATTTGCGTTATTGGATTTGTAGTTGATTTAACAATTGACTTTAAATACCCCAAACTATTTTCAAAGTCAAAAGCTGAAAATTGTGATATGTGATATGTTAATTGCATCATCTGGTATATGAATTAGATAATGTATATTCATAGTTTGCGAATTAGGGCCGTAATATCGAGGCATGAGTTCAACAAATGATTTTAATAATTCTTGAACGTATTTTGATTTGAATGTGGCTAACTTGGTGGACGACAAAATACGACAAGAAGTAAATAGAATTAAAAAATGTTTGTGCATTTCAACATCTAATACCAGGGTTGGCAGACTTTTTCCGAGCTATTTCTGCAAATTGATTTTCAAAATAGCCAAAATTGATTTTATATGGTTTTTCTTAATATATATTTGATAATAAATTTGTTTTTATATAAAAATAATCGTATAAAAACTCAGCAGCAAATCGCCAAAAGCAGAAATAAAATCGCCAAAATATTTTTTATTTATTTTATTAATTTCAAAACGCATTACTTATTAATTAATATAAGAAAAATTATCAAAATCAAATTGCTTTAATCGGGTATGTCCCGTATTCCACGTGAAATTAAAGGGTGTGGAACTGCCATATAATTGTTGTTGGAAATATGTACTTATAACAACAATTCTATGACAATTCCACACCTTTTAATTTCACGTGCAATACAGAACATACCCAAATATCTTGCAGACGAGTTTTGGTAAGATTTATTTTTGAAGCTACTCCTTTGACAAACTAATTTTCCTGAATTACTAAAATTTTGAAGTTCAATTTTGTTAAAAAATAGCCATTAAATCGCTGTACCTTCATAGTGAACAGACATATTAGCGGAATTTTTTTACATACATGCTAAACAAAAAAAACCATACAAAAAAATATTTGTAGTACATAATACTCGTTGTACATTAACTTTGATAAACAAGCTTTTTTTTTTGCTTTGCTAATATTTTTTACATAGAAAGTAATAACTAAAACAAAAAAAAAATCAAAAACAACCGTAAACAAAATAACTCAAAGTGCCCTTGAGGAATACTCTATATGAGTACCTCAAAAACAAATAATTGTGAAGTGAGTTATAACGGCAGAAATGCCTATTTTACTGTGAGCTCTGATGATCTTAATGATAACAATAAAAATAAAAAATCTGATAATAGACTTACTGTGAGTTCTGATGATCTTACTTTAAACAAAATAAATAAAAAACCTGATGATAGACTTTTTTTTAACGGCTAAGCCAATTTTTCGTCAGCGATCAACTTCGCTTTGTCCAATGCCAACTAGTGATTCGTTAACATTACAGTTGCCTACTACTTCGTCATTTAAATCAGCGATATCATCCGATTCATCACTTACCCAATTAGTCACTGTAAATAAGAGTAGCCCAAAACCAAAGGTCGAAGTCGGAATGGACCGTTATATTATTGTAGGAAAGCGCGGGCGAAGCCCAAATTCTACTAAAATTGCATCTGCTTCAAAGGTATCTAGGTATAACAGCGCATCCTCCACTAATCGTTTTCAAATATTGCAAGATGACAACGACACACCTGATATATCCGCGAACAAAACCTCCAAGCCGCCACCAATCTATTTGAGAGAAAAAAAATCAAACGCTCTTATTAAGAAATTAATTTCGGTCATTGGTGAGAATAAATTTCACATTGTTCCAATAAAACGTGGCAATATCGATGAAACGAAAATTCAAATGACGAAACAGATTTCCGCAAAATGGTTTCTGAATTTGAAAAAAATAAAACAAGTTTCTACACATACCAGCTCAAGAGTGCTAAAGGCCTGCAGATCGTATTGAAGGGCATAGATTCTTATGTTGTTCCCGAAGAAATAAAAGACGCACTCGTCCTCCAGGGATTCAAGGTAAAAAATGTTTCAAATATAATAAATAGGGAGAAGATCCCCCAGCCTCTATTTCGCGTGGAACTTGAGCCGAATGATATAAAATTGAGAAAAAATGAGACGCACCCAATTTATAATTTAAAATATCTTTTATACCGAAAAATAACAGTTGAAGAACCACACAAGCGTTCTGGACCCGTACAGTGCCATAATTGTCAAGAATATAGCCACACAAAAACTTACTGCAAATTACCTACAGTTTGTGTTATTTGCGGTGAATTGCACGGTACTGCTAGTTGTACTAAACCAAAAGATCAAGAAGAAAAAAAATTCAGTAATTGTGGAGGTACTCACGTCGCTAACTATAGAGGATGTCCTGTATATTCTTTCGTTAAAAAGACTATGGGGCAAAAACCTAAAGTAGCTCCAGCACAAACAGCAAACACTTACTCCGCCAATCTTGCCCAAGTGAGCCAACCAGTTAATTCACGTGTATCGTATGCCGATGCTGCAAAGACAATCTATATTCCCACACAAAATGTTTCACGGCCAAATACTTCTACAAATACAAACTCAGGCTTTAATTTTAATCGCCTTGAAACTACTATTGAAAATCTGGTGCAAACTATAAGCAATTTTACAACAACTATGACTAGCATGATGCAAGAAATGCTGAGAATGCAGAATACTCTGCTTCAAGCATTAGTTAACAAGCCATGAACACGTTCAAACACGTTTCTGGAACGCAAACGGCATTCGCCAACACAAAACGAACTTGAGCACTTCCTCAGGGAAAACAATATTGATGTAATGTTGGTCTCTGAGACTCATTTGACTTCGAGAAGCCTTTTTAAAATGAATGGCTACACCTTATATGATTCAAAGGACCCGAGAGGAAGAGCATGCGGTGGATCAGCAATTCTGATAAAGTCAAGCCTCAAGCACTATATTCTGGACAACATTTGTGAAAAACACCTACAAGCAACAAATATTTGTGTCGAAAATTTTTGCTAAAATTTTGTCATATCATCAATTTACTCCCATCCTAGGTTCGCAATTACTGAGGATCAATACGAGGATTTCTACAAATCTCTTGGCCCTTGCTTCGTAGCAGCTGGCGACTACAATGCACAACATGCGTTCTGCGGTTCGCGTCTTGTTACACCTAGAGGTCGGGCATTGTTCAACACAATTTCAAAAATGGGCTTGGACGTCATTTCGAGTGGGGAGCCCACTTACTGGCCTACGGGCATACAAAAAATTCCGGATGTTATAGATTTTGGAGTCATGGAAAATATCTCAAGGGATTTAGTTCATGTTGAAGCTTCTCAAGAGCTCTCCTCCGATCACTCTCCCACGATCGTTACAATTTGTAGCCCACTAAGAAGTGACTTACCTCACCCATATGTGAAGACGATCAATCGTGTGAATTGGCTGGGGTTCAGAAAATATCTCAGTAGCCATTGTACGGAAAACATTACGCTAAGAACATCCGAAGATATTGAATTTAACATTGGCAATCTTATCAAAAATATAAAACAGGCTGCTGAACATGTGACTACCTCCCACCCGCAGACTGGATTTAATAGCATTTACTCTACGGATATTGAACGTCTCGTAAGTGAAAAAAGAAGTGCTAGAAGGGAATGGCAACAGCACAGATCGCCCCAACATAAAATCAGATTTAAAGAGTGCACTAAACGACTCCAAGACTTGCTTGCATTTGAAAAAACTGCATCTCTTAAAAACTATCTGGAAGGTCTTGATGCCACACCAGCATCTAATTACTCTTTGTGGCGCGCTGCTAGAAAGCTTTAAATACCAGTTGAGTTTAAACCACCTCTGCGCACATCTACCGGAGGTTGGGCAAGAAGCGATACTGAAAAAGGTAACATATTTGCTGAGTATTTAAAATCTGTATTTACCCCAAACACATGTACTGGTGGCATTGATTTGCAGAGTGTAGTTGCGCTACCCCCTCGACTCATCAAATTTAAGACATGTGATGTACAAAAACTAATTGCTGAACTCAACCCGAAGAAAGCTCCAGGTATTGATGGAACTAGTAACCAGATGCTAATTAAGTTGTCTCGTACTGCAATTAGAATCCTGTTTTTAATTTTTAATACCATTTTACGACTGGATTATTATCCAAATAGCTGGAAGCTTGCCAAAGTTAAAATGATTCCAAAGCCGGGCAAAGACCTTACCAAGGCTGAGTCATACAGGCCAATAAGTCTGCTATCAACAATGTCAAAACTTTTCGAAAAACTGCTCATGACAAAATTGTACCAAATTCTAGTTAGTAGTGGGTGCATACCGGACCATCAATTTGGTTTTAGAAGTCAGCATAGCACCATCGAACAAACTCATAGATTGGTTCAATTTATAAGAAGAACATTTGAAGAAAAGAAGTATTGTTCTGCGCTTTTTATCGACGTTTCTCAGGCATTTGATAAAGTGTGGTATGAAGGTCTTATTTTAAAATTGAAATCATATTTCCCAATAAATTTTCTGAAGCTATTAGAAAGTTATATTACTACCCGGAAGTTTTCGGTTGTGGAAGGAGACATCATGAGTGTGCCCGAATCTATATCATCCGGTGTGCCACAGGGGAGCATACTGGGGCCAGTTTTGTATTTGATTTACACTTGTGATATGCCTTTGAGCAGCAATATCCATACATCTACGTTTGCCGATGATACAGCCTGCTTAAGTATGCACGAAAACCCTAACGAGGCTTCCCGATATCTACAAGAACATATTACACAACTGGAACTATGGTTAAATTTATGGAGAATCAAAGTAAACGAGCAAAAGTGTGTCCAGGTAACATTTACCCTGCGAAGAGATACTTGTTCCCAATTCGAATCAACAATCAAGTTGTTCTTCAACATTCACACGTAAAATACCTTGGTATACACCTTGATCGAACATGGAAGCCCCATATTGACTCAAAGCTAACACAAATGAAACTGAAATTAACTCAGATACATTGGCTGATTGGTAGAAATTCAACACTCAGTCTAGATTGTAAACTTTTAATATACAAGTCGATTTTGAAACCAATATGGAGCTACGGAGTACAGTTATGGGGCACTGCTTCAGCATCCAATATAGAGAGAATCCAACGAAGGCAAAATAAGATTTTAAGACTAATAACATCGGTTCCATGGTACATTAAAAATTCAAATATACATCGTGATTTAAATATACCACTAGTGACTGAAGAAATCGCAAAATACGCAGGCAAATACATAACAAAACTCGAGACCCATCCTAATCCCCTTGCTCGTAATATCTTGAATTTTACTGAACACATCCGCTTAAAAAAGAGGGACTCAAGGGCTCTAATACTCAACACTCCAGAAGAAACTGCTTGAATATACTTTTGTTTTTGCTTATCACGACTTTGTATTATTAATAACTTTCACTAAGTTTATGTCCGACACTGGTCGGACCTAATTAATTATATTTAGATTTAAGATTTGAATACTTATTGTTAGTTCTATTTGACGATTCAATAAATAAATATATGTATTAAAAAAAAATTAAATCGCCAACAAATTTATTTATCGCCAGAAAAATCGCCATGTCGCCAAATCAAAAATTTTGTCGCCAAACAAGTTGAAAAATCGCCACGTTTGGCGAGAAATCGCCGTATCTTACAACCCTGTCTAATACATGTTTTAAAGTAATTGCGCCAGCATATAACAAGAAGAAACGGAATTGTGTAGCTTTACAGTTTGCTAAATTCATTAAATCGTATGATTTTCTTTGAAGTTCAAAAGATACATTTTTAGGTTTTGTTGAAGCGCTGATATATTTTCTTGTGAACTATACGAGAATGAATTCTTTAAAATTAGGTTTTGAAGTATTGGGAATATATTATACTTAACAAAAAAATTATGTTGGGAAAGCACTTAAATTGTGGTTTTCGTAGTGTTTAGCCAACGACGTAAAAAATAGTTGGCCAAGCCCATCATGAGGTTATCATTTGTGTGTTGGCACAACACTCCAAAAGTAAAACTTGTGATGTTTTGCCAACGTTTGAACCACCTTAGGAAACGCTTTGCCAACGTTAACCAGATTGTTTTTCTGCGATGTTTTAAAAAATTATGATTTTTGAAGTTTGTTTTTTGAGAGAAATAAAGAAAAATGTTCCCATATAGTAAAAAATTTAAGTCTTGCCCTAGAAATTTTTTACAAAAATTTTTAATTATCTTAACAATAAATAAAAAGATATATATATCTGTGAAGTTTAAATAGTGGTTATGTATTAACTTATCTCAAATTTTTAAGTTTTCTGCCTAAAACAAATCTTTTAACAATATGTTCATCTAAATTTGGCGTTGAGAAACCGAATTGATTGATGATTTCGATTAGTAAACAATGAATTTTCATTAAGTTTAACAAATATTGATTGCAGTCCTAGCTGGATTATTAATCGAGCTAGTTGGGAAGATTTCACTTACAGAACCCTTAGAGAGTTTTCATAGTGACGAAGTTGAAGCTTATATAACAGGAAAAATTTTGGAAGGCGCTCAAAGCTCAATTCCTATAACAAAAACTGATTACAATAACAAACCAATCCCATGGTGGAACGACAACATAAGAAGTTTAATTAAGGAAAGAAGAAAACTTTTGAAAAATTTTAAAAGAAACCCTTGTGCTGAAAATCTAGAAAGTTTTCTTAAAGCAAAGTGCCTTTCACGTAATAGTGTTTTCACACTGCAAGTTAAAATGGTTTTAACGTTAAAACCATAAACAGCTGATTTTGCATTCACACTGCAAGTTTGTTAAATTCAGGTTTTAACTCACAGACTGTCTAATAACTTTGCTCAAAATAAAATAAATCTCCTGCGGAAATGCGCGTGTTTGTTGTTGTATTTTTTCTGCTTTTTATTTATTTATTTTATGTATTAACTTATCTCAAATTTTTAAGTTTTCTGCCTAAAACAAATCTTTTAACAATATGTTCATCTAAATTTGGCGTTGAGAAACCGAATTGATTGATGATTTCGATTAGTAAACAATGAATTTTCATTAAGTTTAACAAATATTGATTGATATTGAACGTTTTTAATCTAGATAATTATTTTCTTGCTGATTGTAACATCCTTTTCTAAAAAAAATTGGCTTAATAACAGATCAGATCTTTTGGCAAGTCTATTTTATAGACTATAGGCTCTTAGCCACTGTTGGCGAACACCAGGAAATGAAGGGTATTTAAAAAATGCTACACTCATATTTTTGCTTAATTGTTTAATTTATTGATTCTGTATTTTATAAAAACAATTTTGAAATAAGTTTTGAGTAAACTTTTCAAAGAAACGAAACACGTAATCCTTATTCTTGTCAGATGGTGAATGTCAAGAAAAGATGAGAGAATGGAAATACCTTCTATATTAATAATATTAATGATATTATCATTCGTTAATGTAACATGATTGTTATAATTGAATTATTTAAAGTTTTTCTGTAAATGAGTATATAAAATAAAAATTTTTTCATTTAATTTGTTTAGGAAATCAAACTATCAATAAAAACATAAAGGAACAATTGAAGAAAAAGAAGAAACAAAATGCACGCAATGAAAAGAAAGTGGGAAAAATAGCTGATGTCCTCTGCAGTTTCAGCTTAAATACATCAAAAGATGATGGTAGATACGATTTTGATGACGATTATTCAATTGAATAACATGTGCCTGTTTAACTAATCAGCGTTATTTATAGTCACATTAATATGATCTTTGTATATATTCATATGTATGGAACTATGTAAATTTTTTTAATTTTAAATAAGAAAGAAGAAACTTTCAAAAATTATTTGACGGAACTAAGCAGTAAATAAAATAATCGGTTGCCAAAAACACTCAACTATAAATTAACAGCCTTATTTATAAAACTTATTAAGGCTTTAAAAAGTATTTTTAAAACAAATTGTTATACAAAATTTTTCTTAACAAGACTATAAAGCCTTAATAAGTTTTATAAATAAGGCTGTAAATATTTTGCAAATGACTACAAATTGGTTTAAATCGCATGCAGATATCAACCAAACATATTACACACGTAAGAAATAAATAAAACCAAAATAAGCAAATGAAAAGAAAATAAGAAAACAAAAGAAGCATGCCATGAAGTAAAATGTATTTCTTGAAAAAAAACTAAATAATTTCAATACTTAGGGCCAATTTCACCAACTCTATTTAAATATCAATTCAGAGTTCTCGTTGTACCTTCATAGTGAACAGACGTAATAGCGGAATTTTTCTTATATACAAACTAAACAAAAAAAAAGCATACAAAAAATATTCGTAGTACATATTAACTTTGATAAATAAGCATTTTTTTGCTGTGATAATATTTTTACATATAGAAATAACAAAAACAAAAAAAAAACCGTAAAGAAAAAAACATACAAAATACCCTTGAGGAATACTCTTTATGAGTACCCCAGAGGAAAAAAATAGTGAAGTGAGTTCTAACGGCAGAAATGCCTATTTTACTGTGAGTTTTGATGCCCATAATGATAACAATAAAAATAAAAAATCTGATAATAATCTTGCTGTGAGTTCTGAAGCTCTTAATAAAAATCAAAAATCTGATAATAGACTTTTTCTAACGACAAAACCACAGTTTCGTCAGCGATCAACTTCGCTTTGTCCAATGCCAACTAGTGAATCGTTGACATTATTGCCTAGTACTTCTACATTTAACTCAGCCATATCATCCGCTTCCGACTCGTGGTCAACAATTAAACAAGTTGTTATTGAAGACAACAGTAGTACAAAACCAAAGGTACAAGTAGGAATGGACAGATATATAACCATTTTAAAGCGCGGGCGAAGCCCAAATTCTACTAAAATTGGATCCGCCCCAAAGATGTCTAGGGATAACAGCACATCTTCTATCAATCGTCAAAATCGTTTTTCATTATTGCAAGACAAAAACGACAAGCCCGCCGCATCATCGCAAAAGTCTTTCAAGCCACCACCTATTTATCTGAGAGAAAAAAATTCAAACGCGCTTCTAAAAAATCTACTGTCGACCATTGGTGAAAATACTTTTCACATCATTCCAATTAAACGAGGTAATATTGATGAAACTAAAATCCAAATATATGATGAAAAAGATTTCCGAAAAATTGTTAGTGAGTTTGAAAAAAATAAAACAAATTTTTATACATATCAACTTAAGAGTGCTAAAGGCCTACAAATAGTATTAAAGGGCATAGATTCATATGTTGAGCCTGAAGAAGTAAAATGTGCACTTATCGAAGAAGGATTTAAGGTAAAAAATGTTACCAATATAATCAATAGAGAGAAGATTCCCCAGCCTCTATTTCGTGTTGAACTGGAGCCGAATGATATACAGTTAAAAAAAAATGAGACGCACCCAATTTATAGTCTTAAATACCTTTTACACCGAAAAATCACAGTTGAAGAGCCACGTAAGCGTTCAGGTCCCGTACAGTGCCATAATTGCCAAGAATATGGCCACACAAAAACCTACTGCAAATTACCTACAGTTTGTGTTATCTGCGGTGAATTGCATGGTACTGCTAACTGTACCAAGCCAAAAGTACAAGCTGAAAAAAAATGCAGTAATTGTGGAGAAAATCACACCGCTAATTACAGAGGATGCCGTGTATATTCTTTCGTTAAACAGGCTATGGGTCAAAAATCTAAATTAGCTCCAGTTCAATCAGCAAATGCTTACTCCGCCACTCTTCCTCAAACTAGCCAACTAGTTACTTCACGTGTATCGTATGCCGATGCTGCTAAGACTAGTTCTATTCCCACACAAAATGTTCCACCGCCAAGTAATTCAACGAATGCAAACTCTAGCTTTAACTTTAGTCGTCTTGAAGCTACTATTGAGAATCTGGTGCTAACTATAAACAACTTTACAACAAATATGACTAGCATGATGCAAGAAATGCTGAGAATGCAGAATACTCTGCTTCAAGCATTAGTCAACAAACCATGAACACGTTAAAATTATGTTTCTGGAACGCAAACGGCATTCGCCAACATAAAAATGAACTTGAGCACTTCCTCACGGAAAAAAATATTGATATAATGATGGTCTCTGAGACTCACTTGACTTCGAGAAGCTGCTTTAAGATAAATGGTTACACTCTATATGATTCAAAGGACCCGAGAGGGAGAGCATGCGGTGGATCAGCAATTCTAATTAAGTCAAGACTCAAGCACTATATCCTTGAGAACGTTAGTGAAGAATATATGCAAGCTACGAATATTTTCGTAGAAAATTTTTGTTCGAATTTCGTGATATCATCAATTTACTCACCTCCCAGATTTTCAGTTACCGAAGATCAGTATGAGAAGTTCTACAAATCGCTTGGATCTTGTTTCGTGGCAGCTGGTGACTACAATGCAAAACATACGTACTGGGGCTCGCGTCTTGTTACACCTAGAGGTAGAGCGTTGTTTAATACAATTTAAAAAATGGGCTTAGATGTCATTTCGAGTGGGGAGCCTACTTACTGGCCTACTGACGTAAGAAAAATTCCAGATGTTATAGATTTTGGCGTCACGAAAAATATCCATAGGGACTTAATTCACGTAGAGGGCTCTGTAGATCTGTCCTCCGATCACTCTCCCACAATAGTTACAATTTTCAACCCACTAAGGAGTGATTTAACTAACTCATATGCGAAAACGATTAATAGGGTCAACTGGCTAGGATTCAAAAAATATATTAGTAGTCACTGCGTAGAAAACATTCAGCTAAGATCACCTGATGATATTGAATTTAATATTGCCAATCTTACCGAATATATTAAACAGGCTGCTGAACATGCCACTACTTCCTATCCGCAGACTGGCTTTAATAGAATTTATTCTACGGATATTGAACGTCTCGTATGTGAAAAAAGGAGAGCTAGAAGAGAATGGCAACAACACCGATCACCCCTAAATAAAATCAGACTTAAAGAATGTACTAAACGACTCAAAGAGCTGCTATCGTCGGAAAAGACTGCATTACTGGAAAAGTACTTAGAAGGTCTTGATGTAACGTCAACATCTAATTACTCTTTATGGCGCGCTACTAGAAATCTTAAAAGACCCGTTGATCTCAAATCACCATTGCGTACTTCGACTGGAGGCTGGGCAAGAAGCGATAGTGAGAAAGGTAACTTATTTTCTGAGCATTTAAAATCTGTATTCACTCCCAATTCATGTACGGGTGCTGCCGATTTACCGAGTGTAGTCTCTCTACCCCCTCGTCCCTTAAGGTTTAAGATGCATGAACTACAAAAAATAGTTGCTGAACTCGACCCTAAGAAAGATCCAGGTATTGATGGCATTAGTAACAAGATGCTGATGAACTTGCCTCATATTGCAATAAGAATTTTGCTATTTATTTTTAATGCCATTTTACGAATGCAGTATTTTCCACATAACTGGAAACTTGCCAAGATTAAAATGATTCCAAAGCCAGGCAAAGATCTTACCAAGGCTGAGTCATATAGGCCTATAAGCTTACTTTCAACAATTTCAAAGCTTTTCGAAAAGCTGCTCATGACTAAATTGTCCACAATTTTAGCTGATACTGGGTGCATCCCGGACCATCAATTTGGCTTTAGAAGTCAGCATAGCACTATTCAGCAAACGCATAGATTGGTTCAAATTATAAGGAGGACTTTTGAAGAAAAGAAGTATTGTTCTGCCCTTTTTATTGATGTTTCTCAGGCATTTGACAAAGTATGGCACAAAGGCCTAGTTTTAAAATTGAAGACATACCTACCAATAAATATACAAAAGCTTTTGGAAAGTTATATTCTCGATAGAAAGTTTACTGTTGTGGAAGGAGACTTCATGAGTGTACCCGAATCTATATCTTCTGGTGTGCCACAGGGTAGTATTCTGGGGCCAGTCTTGTATCTAATATATACTTGTGATATGCCTGTGAGCAATAACATCCACACTTCTACATTTGCCGATGATACAGCCTGTTTGAGTATTCACAAAAATCCTGATGAGGCATCCCGCAATCTCCAAGCACACATTACCCAGTTTGAAATATGGTTGAACTTATGGAGAATTAGAGTCAATGAACAAAAGTGTGTTCATATAACGTTTACCCTAAGAAAAGATACCTGTTCCCCCATTCGAATCATCAATCAAAATATTCCTCAACATTCTCAAGTCAAATACCTTGGCATACACCTTGATCGAAGGCTTACATGGAAATATCATATTGACTCTAAGTTAACCCAAATGAAACTTAAATTGACTCAAATATATTGGTTAATTGGCAGAAATTCAACACTCAGCCTAGACTGCAAACTCTTGATATACAAGTCGCTTTTGAAGCCAATATGGTGCTATGGAATTCAGCTGTGGGGCACTGCTTCGGCTTCGAATGTCGAGAGAGTCCAGCGAGGGCAAAACAAAATTTTACGTTTGATAACATCTGCTCCATGGTACGTTAAAAATTCAAATATTCATCGTGATTTAAATATGCCACTAGTGAGTGAAGAAATTGCAAAATACGCAGGCAAATATTTAACTAAACTCGAGTCACATCCTAATCCGCTTGCCCGTAATATTTTGAGCTTTACTGGACACATCCGCTTAAAAAAGAGGGACACAAGGGCTCTTATACCCAACACTCCAGATGGGACTGCTTAAAAATACTTCTTTTTGATTATCACTACTTATGTATTGTTTATAACTATCACTAAGCTTATGTCCGATATTGGTCGGGCCTAATAATTATATTTAGATTTAAGATTTGATTACTTATTGTTAGTTCATTTTTGAAGATACAATAAATAAATATTAAAAACAAAAAAAAAAAAAAAAAAATATCAATTCGTATTTAAATGCTGATTTTCATTAATTTTTGTATGGAAAATTACTTTTAAATACGAATTGATATTTAAATAAGTTGGTGAAATTGGCTCTTAATCAGGTGTGTGATGAAAAACGATTAAGACACAAAACCAATTTGAAAACGATAAAACGTGTTACACCATGTCTCCACACGCAATATTTATTTCCGAACATAAGCAATAACGTCGGCAGCGTGACGTCACAAATATGTTAATGTACAAGCTTATGTTTTTAGGTGGAGAGCATTTACTGCATATTGAACATAAATCTAAAAATTTCGCTGTGCATAAATACATTAATTTTAGCGTTTTTGGGCTTGTTTCATTTATTTTTATTTAAAATTTGCCGAATGCTAATCAGTTTAGGCAAATATATGCATACATACATATTTTTTGTTGATTTTAAGAAAAAAAGTTAAATATTTTTTTATTTAACTAGCAAACACAGCCAAATTTTACAGTTTATTTCCAACATAATACAAAACAAAGTCGCTTTCTCTGTCCCTATATCCCTATGTATGCTTAAATCTTTAAAACTACGCAAAGGATTTTGATGCGGTTTTTTTTTCATAGATAGAGTGATTGAAGATAACTTTGAACAATCATTCATAAGTCTAACTTTGAAATAGTTGTATCAAAACGATTTTCAGAAAAAAAAATAATTATAAAAATTAAAAATAAAAATTTCAAAAAAATAGTTTAGTAAATACAATAAATAAAAAATTCAAAAGTTATATCAAATAAAACAAATTGAACTAAACAAAAGAACAGAAACTAAAAGCAGATAAATATAACAAATGGGAGGTCTCTTATTTGATAGGGGCAAAATTGTCCAGAATCCAAATTCTTTAGACCCAATCTTTTTGGTAATGTCCAGAATTGGAGTGAAGACTTCTGAAGGTCTAGGTAATATATCACCATTTCTTATATAACGTTCTATTGATACGGTTGGTGGAAAAGTGAAATTATGCAAAAAACTTAGATCCGGACAATTACTCATAGAATGCATAAACGGAAAACAAGCCAATAAAATCATAAAAATTATGTCCTTATCTCTGGATATATTCGTTAAAGTTGAAGAGCATACGTCGCTTAATAAATCTAAAGGAATATTCTACTCTAATGATCTTCGTTCCATGGACGATAATGAATTATTAAATGAGATCACCGAACAGAATCCCAATATCGTTGATATTAAATATTGAAAAAAAGAGATCCTGCAACCAGAACACTCTTAAAAGATGATCTTGGATTGCACATTGCAACGTTCAATACAATTGATTTGCCTGAAAAAATATATTTAGGTTACACGGCGACCAATATAAAACCATACATTCCCAACCCGTTACGATGTTTTAAGTGTTATCAATTTGGACATATGTCAAACAATTGCTCTTCTAAAGAGAAACTGCCCACATTGCAGCAATTCCGAGCATACATCTACTGATACAACAGGTCATCGTGAAAAATGCGATCGACAAGCAAAATGCATTAATTGTCAAAAAGAACATAATAGCTTCTCTAGGCAATGCAATGTATTTAAAAAGGAATTTTCAATCCAAAAAATCAAAATAACACAAAAGAAAACGATAAGTGAAGCGCGTAAAGAATATAATAGGCAAAGCCAACTAACAGCAACATACGCAAATATTACTAAAACGTCTAACTGCCAATGCAAATATATAGACAAAGAATATAAAATGCTAAACACGATTGAAGAAAACTCAGATGATCAACAACCAACTACATCTCAATCATTGTTTCTCAAGTACGTCAAATCACAAAAATAGATGATTCAAAAGTTGATATATTCTCAAAAAATATTTCGAAAAGAAAAAGCAGAGAATTGACAAATGCAGAAAAAAAGAAAAAAGATAATCCAACAAAATTAAACTAACAAACAATAATGATAATAGCTTTGATATGATGGATAATTCTAGTTCTAATGAATAGTGGACTTCAGATAATACCATGGAATTGTAACGGTTTTACAGCACATTTCGAAGAAATTAATCTTATTATATCTAAACTAAACTGCCCAGCTATTTCTATTCAAGAAACAAGATTTAAATCAGATTATTATAAAAAACTTAAAAATTATACATGCTACTATAAAAGCACCACTTCTGTTACTACTGCCCATGGAGTCGTTTGTATGTATGTGACGCGCAAAATAGAAAAAGGGTAAAAACCGGTTTTGTTCAGGAGAGCCATTTTAAAGATTTAAATACATGTATCTTTGGTGTACCATCACTGAGCGTGTTGGTATTGGTCTCATTTGAAAGCGACACATCTCATGACGTCAGGAACGTGTTGGTCAACCCTACCTCTTGTTTTGTGTAGTTGGTTTTCACTGTTTTCTACCTAGCGCGCTGTTTCCATGAGTTTGATATCAATTTTGCTCGCGTTTTTTCGAATCCAGGTTTATTTTTTGAAATTATTAATTGTGAATTATAATAAATACTCATTTATAATTCTTTTAAATCGTGAATATCACTCTGTTAGTACGAAAAATTTTTCACATAACCTTATTGTGTTAAGCGAGTTACTCTGTTCACAATTTCGTGCGAAATGCTGTCAAACTACATATAAAAGTATTCGGTACGAAATAATTGCGAAATAAATTCGCAAGAGTAGTACTCTGTTCTTGGTGTGAAAAACACAGAAAATCATGTCTCCATGCAAAATTAATCTGGCATCATTTTAGTTTAGCTGCGAAACAACATGAGCAGTACTTTTTTCGCACGGAATTTTAGCAATGTTGCATACCTTCAAGCAATAAAAGCGACAAATTTATTTAAAAAACCGCGAGTTGGGCTACATTTGGTACATGTCAAATTTTTCACGCGAAATAACTAATGGCACTGAAAATTTTTCACAACTTCGAACAGAGTATCAGGCTTTATTCGCGACAATAATTTAAAAGTAATAACATTCTTACTGACTGTTTTAGGATGAAATGGTGGAAGAATTCGAAGAAGTAGATTTACTTAATCGCTTCGCTGATGACGAGGATGATGACGATCACTTCTCAGAATTATCGGATAGTGACTCTGAAGATGATACCGATAATATGTACCTTGATAAATCTGATCTTGATTTACGCGAAGAAAAGGTAGTTGCTCGACTGTATGGTTCAAAAATACCTCCGTGTTGTTCAAATCAATGCAATGAAGTGATCCCTAAGAAGATGGCTGTGGATTTTCGTACGTCTTTCATGAATTTAGATAAGGAATCCCAAGATTTAATTATTCTCGCACATCTGGCAGCTCACCGTGACGATGCAATGCTCAGGCCAAAAGTTGGTGATCGATCGCGAGCTATGAAGAAACGGTACAATCAGATATATTATTTTCGAAGTTTGCCGATATGACGTGATATGTACTTCTTCCTGTATACAATGAGAATTAAACGCTACAAAAATCGAATCGAACATGGTGTTTATCCACGCGAACATGGCATGACCAATAAGATTAATCGTACAGATGCTTTAACTACTTTGAAAAAAAAACTGTTGCTATCACCTTACCTGTACGTCAACCAAATCATTGTGATTATCGTTTATTGAAACTTCCAACTAATGAAAGTAAGACTTCTGTTTACACTAGATACACCAACAGCGTCGAACCGGGTGGTAAAATCGTAAAACTTCGCACTTTCCAAACGCTGTGGAAGAAATATTGTCGCTACATCGTCACTATGAAGCCGGCATACGATTTGTGCGAACTGTGTCGAAATCTTGCAAAAGATGCTGTTAATACAGTAAACGTTACCACAGGGTATACCAGAGATGACACGAGACGGAAGAAAATTTGTGTTTTCGGATTTCTCGCTCACTCTGTCACTGCGTCTTCTTTAACCTTCTTTCGTGGTGGAATTTTGTAGCTATATTTCAATTTATACTTTGTAACCTCATTCGCTTGACGATTTTTGTAAATAAATGATAAAAATGAATATTTTTTTATGAAAATGCTTCAAATGAAATTATTTCATTGAAATATGCAATCATTGCATTGAAATATGCAATCATCTTAAAACAATTTTTAATTGCCTTTTTAATAGTTATAAGTTATTTCGCACTTTGTTTCTTAATTCAACACAACAAATTCTTTAATCTAATTTTGTAAAATTGTTTACTTGTTGATGTTTTTCGTTTAACACTTTGTGGTCTTATTCGCTGAGTGATTTTTGTAAATAAAAGGTAAAAATTAAAATTTTTCAATGAAAATGCTTAAAGTTAAATCAGGAATCATTTGCAAACAAATGTCAATTAGTTTTTAATACAAATAATCCTTTTCACGTTCGGTTTTTTTTAATTAAATGCAACAAATTCTTCAATTTAATTTTGTAAATGTGTATGTACGTATGTATGTATGTATGTATGTACACGTGTTTATTTCACAAAGTACACATTTTCTCTTGTTTGTTTTGACTTTTTTGGTAACATTTTAATAATAGATATACTGCAGTTGTCCCTTTCTCGCAGAATCTGCGCGACAAATGATTTTAGCTTTTTTCATAAGTCACTTTCTTCAACTCTGGTCTACTTTGTGACGTTACTGAAGTTGAAAAAGAAGCAGCATTGAAGGTGTATTCTGATCATTTGCAATCTGCAAGCACTCAGCGAGAGTACTATAACGACTTGAGAACATTAGTCAAGCCAGATTCAAATGCCATGTATCCAGGTATTCCAGAGGAGGATTATCTAGTAATATCTATGGATTATGCTCAAAATGTTAGCTTTCCGTCTGGTCCACAGCAAATAGGACCATACTTTAAATCAGGTCGCACAACAATAATTTTTCGGAATTACAAACGAACGTCAAAATGTTCAACACATCTTCTGTATTGACGAAATCGATTCCATTGGAAAAGATCCGAATTCAGTAATATCAATGCTTAATTACTACCTACGAGAAGTGCATTCAACTAAAAAATTAGTGATATTCGCTGATAACTGTGATTCACAAAATAAAAACAATGCGATTATACGATATTTACAACACCTTGTCGATACTTCAAGATATGAGTCAGTTGAATTGAACTTTTGTTAAGCGGACATACAAAGTTTTCACCTGATCGTTTATTCGGAGTTTTCAAATCAAAATATGCCCAAACTAATGTCGACTGCTTCATGGATGTAGTTGATTGTGTTAGAAAATCATCTCGTAATGGATTTAATGTTCCTCTACATATTCGACTTCCAAACTCAAGTGAGCCTGTTGTTGAGTGGAGAAAATGGCATGAATACTTCTCCACTAAATATAAAACTTTAATTGGAATATCGAAGTATCATCACTTTGTATATATTGCTCAGTCAGCAGTGCAATGTAAACTGTTTGCGAATTCAGACATCATAAATGAAAACATACATCTGAGTAACAATACCAGTTTCGATGACAAACTAATTATAATTCCTTCACCAGGGTTATCGATGAAGCGTTAATGGTAGTTGTATAAAGAGATCCGGGGCTTATGTTTTGACGATTTAAAAAAAGATTCGGTTGCTCCTCTTCCTTTGGTCTCTGGAAATGGAAACGAAGAGGAAGATTCGGTGGAAGTGGACAATCCTCAAGAAGTGGAGGCAGCAGACGTTAAGAAGAAATCGAAAAAAATAAAGGACCGGTACCGTCAAGTTTTAAGGAACCAATTCGCAAGAACCGTCGATTACAATGATTTTTCTATTTTTTTAAATTGTTCATAAGGAAAAAAATAAATAAATAAATTTTACCGTTAGGTCCCTTTCTCTATGCGCTGTCACATATCTAAATAACTTATTTAAAGGTGAGTTAATTCCTATTAATTCCTATTATATCAGAATTTCAAGTTATTGCTATTAAAATAAACTACTCAATTCACTTCATCATTTGTTCAATCCATCTTCCTGGATCAGAAACATTGACAAAAAATTACCTAAATAGCTTAGTATCACAATTCAACCTTCCTTATCTCATGTTAGAAGACTTTAATTCTCATAATATGATTTGGGGATCTTGTAAAACGGATTTAAGAGCAAAGATAATTGAAAGTTTTATTGACGACAATGAACTGAATATTCTTAATTATATAAATTGTAACACACATTTTAGCTTGCACATGGATCCTTTAGCAAACATTGATCTTTCTTTAATTTCTCCAAACTTACAACATTATTTTGAATGGAATATTAGTGACGATTTACACAGTGGCAATCGCTATCCAATAATTTTAAATTTTAATAGATTTGTGCAAAATTTTGAACGCAGTCCTAGCTGGATTATTAATCGAGCTAGTTGGGAAGATTTCACTTACAGAACCCTTAGAGAGTTTTCATAGTGACGAAGTTGAAGCTTATATAACAGGAAAAATTTTGGAAGGCGCTCAAAGCTCAATTCCTATAACAAAAACTGATTACAATAACAAACCAATCCCATGGTGGAACGACAACATAAGAAGTTTAATTAAGGAAAGAAGAAAACTTTTGAAAAATTTTAAAAGAAACCCTTGTGCTGAAAATCTAGAAAGTTTTCTTAAAGCAAAGTGCCTTTCACGTAATAGTGTTTTCACACTGCAAGTTAAAATGGTTTTAACGTTAAAACCATAAACAGCTGATTTTGCATTCACACTGCAAGTTTGTTAAATTCAGGTTTTAACTCACAGACTGTCTAATAACTTTGCTCAAAATAAAATAAATCTCCTGCGGAAATGCGCGTGTTTGTTGTATTTTTTCTTTTTTTAATAACAAAAAACAGTTGTACAAACTGTACAACTGTTTTTGTTTGTATGAAAAACTAAGAAACTTTACAATGCGCTCTAAAATGGAAATTATTTTATATTTTGTAAATTAATATTTTCAAATTATGGAACTAGTAATACAAAGTGAAGAAGTGCTTGGAAATCAAGTTATTGTAAATAAAAAATGCACAAATAAATCACAAAATACAACTTTTTTTATCGGCGGATCGATATGTCATATCGTTTATTTTCATTTTCCAGAGGTCAATGAAAATATTTTTGTTGTTTTCCTTCCAAAAAAAATTTTATTTTTCAATAATTGTTTACTTATTGTTGCTACTGCATCCATTTCAGCACCGAATTTACCACAGCGAAAACAGGGTTGCATTTCATAATACCAAAATAAAACCAATTCAGAAATGGTTTCAAATTGGATTTAACAAAAACAATTTGTATGGTAAAACCAGGTTTTAACAGTTGGTTTTAACATTAAAACCAACTTTTATTAAAACCAAGTCAGTGTTAAAATACTATAAAACTATTAGAGAAAGCAAAAAGAAATCCTGGCAAGATTTCTGCAACACAATAAATTTACGAACTCGATCTTCTGTTGTTTATAAGAAAATTAAAACTCTTAATGGGTCATCTAATTTTCATCTAATTTCAAGACTAGAAGATAAAATCACAATAACAAACAAAAAGATATATCTAACTCCTTAGCAATAAATTTTGCTAAAAATTCATCATCTTCCAATTATTCGCCAACGTTTCGATTATATGCTAATTCCACCAATTTTCCACTTGAATTATCTAATAACAATGAAATGTACAATAAAAAACTAATTTACATAATTAAAATTTGCACTTAGGTCATGTAAATATATTTTAGATTTTTATAATATCTGGACAAAACAATTGTTTCCAAGCAATTGGAAAAAAGCTTTAGTCATTCCAGTTTTAAAACCAGGTAAAGATGGAAAAAATAAAGACAATTACAGACCCATATCGCTTACAAATTGCCTATGCAAACTCTTAGAAAGAATCATAAATAAAAGATTAGTTTGGTATGTAGAAAAACATAATATTTTAAACATCAATCAATCCGGTTTTAGGAAAAATAGAGGAACACTTCATAACAGCCATATTACATTCTGATATAATGGAAAACTTTTCTTTCAATAGAGATGTAATCGCTGTCTTTTTCGACATTAAAAAAGCATATGATTCTGTTTGGAAACAACTCATTTTTAAAAAACTAAACTCAGAAGGACTTAGAGGAAATATGGTAGCATTTATTTCTAATTTCTTGCAAAGAAGGGAATTTTGGTGTATGGTTGGAAACACAAAATCAGATTTACATAGCCTTGATAATGGTGTACCCCAGGGATCTGTTCTAAGTGTAACACTTTTTCTTATATCCATAGATGACATACTAAACAACTGTCATAAAAATGTTAAAGCCCTTTTATATGCAAGACGATCTTGTA
Organism: Tachina lurida; assembly: GCA_944452675.1. Taxonomy (NCBI): domain Eukaryota; kingdom Metazoa; phylum Arthropoda; class Insecta; order Diptera; family Tachinidae; genus Tachina; species Tachina lurida. Next base: position 103,520,219 of record OX101752.1, read on the forward strand.
ATATATTGTTCAGGTAAAAAAGAACTGGCCATTATTAATAAAATTCAGAAAACTATTAATAAACTTGAAAATTGGAGCAATAAAAGTGGCTTTCAATTTAACAATGAAAAAACTGTAGCGATTAAATTCACAAAATGCAATAAGACAACTTCTCATAATATGAATCTCGTACTTAACAATCAACGAATACGTTGTGCCAAAGAATATATGTACGTTTTTAGGAGATATATTTGATGAAAAGCTAACTTTTAAAACCCATATACAAAATATAAAGGCTAAAGCTTATTCGAAACTTATTATTATTAAGATGCTACGCTGCTCTCAATTATATACTCTCCCGCTAATAAAACACTCCTTCTTAAATTAGATCCTATATTAAATACAGGAATCCGACTTTCTCTTGGGGCCCTTAAAACCAGTCCAGCCAAAAGTTTACAAATTCTATCTTCATGCCCTCATGTATATATTAGAAGATTGAGATTTTTACTTAATTACATTTTAAAAATATACTATTTACGAAACATCAAAATTTCAAACACGATAAAAATAAATCAGCTCCAAGCAAAAAATCCAAAATACCATCCCTTATACATAAAAGCAATTGAAGAACTTAAAAAAGTCAACATTAAATACAATATTAATATTGATTCCATTGAAAACCGAACAATCTCGAATATTGTACCTTGGTGCCAATCAAGAATCAATGTAGATTTATCTCTTGCATACGCCAACAAAAAAGAATTCATTCCGGAAGAATTTCAGCTGGTTCAGATGGTCCTGTAATAAATGCAAAAGCAGGATTTGCAATATATGGTGAAAATACAGTCATACACAAACGTATTCTCGACCACTCTTCAATTTTCACACGCGAATTAGCTGCAATCAAAACGTGTTTGAATAATTTAGATGAAAATTTACCAAGATCTCTCATCATATCTGATAGCAAGAGTTCGTTAGAAGCTTTACAAAATATTTTTAATGACAACATGATTGTGCACAGATAAGAAACTTGATTTCAACCAGTCCTCAACATCAAATTAATTTTCTATGGATCCCAAGTCACTTAAACATTAGGGGAAACGAAAAAGTAGATCAACTTGCTAAAGAATCCTTGTTAAAAAATATTTGCTCAGAAATTAAATTTCAATATTCAGATTACAAATGTATTATAAAGAAATATTTACGAGATATTTGGGAAGATACTTGGAAGAACAACAATCAAGTCAAACTATAAAATCCAAAAAATATTAATCATACGTTTAAACCCCTTGCTTTGCCTAAAACTGATTTCATTAAGCTTATTAGATTGAAAATAGGTCATTGTTTATTTTCAGATAAACATATTATTGAAAAGCAACAACCACCGTTGTGCAGTTGTGGAAAACTCCTAACTTTAAATATAAAATAAATAACATTGAAATTCTGACAAAAGTTAGTGAATTCGAAAAAGTTAAACATTTTCTTTTAGAATTCAACTTATATAATTCGATTTAAATCTTGTTTATAAATAAAAAATATATTAATAATAATTATTATAATTAACACAAATGTATTTAAAATATTTGTAATTCTGATATGTATAATCTATAAAAAAATTGCCTATATAACCTTATTGTGTTGGGGCCTTCCAAAATCAAAATAAATTAAATTAATTTTGAACAATTATTTCTCCATATATGTACAAATAAATAAATGTTTTTGCCGTCCGCACGTGAACATATCGTGTTGGAAATAGAATTTGACAGTTGAAAACATAATTATTTCCAAGTTTATTGCGCGTGTATTTGCCATAGTCGTTTTGTCAATCACTCTTATTCCAGTTGTCGACTTGTTTACTCATTCTCGAGAACAATTGTGTGCTACTCACAATCCATTTCCGTTCCTTAAGGACTACAAAATAGCATAAACCTCTCAACAGGAGTCTGTTGTTTTCGACAACGGGTACACAAAACCCAATTTTTGGGTATTGTGTTAAAGTGACGTCGATGTCGACAAATGGAATAAGAGTGAATAATTTTAAATTTTGTTCTTAATAGTTTTTGCAATATTTTTTGATAATTTTTTTTCACATCCCTACTACATACAAAGAAATATAAGAGGTAATATTAACTTAGCTTGCGTAGGTATTTTTGTAGCTATGCTACTTATGGGGCGATACAGGGGTTAGAAAATAATTTTCGTAACATAAATAATCGACACTATTACAGTTATAAATTTATTTTTGTTTTGATTTCTTTGTACTTACCAGAGCACGAAAATAAACGACACAAATTGTTTGATTTTCTTTTGTTTAATTCTTTGGAGTGAGAGAAACAAAAACAGTGAAAACGATTGCTCAATTTGTTCAAGGAAAAGAGAAAAAATTTTGTTGCTTTGCATTTGCGTATATACAGTGAATAACGACAACAAACTAATAAGACAAAGATGTTTGTGTGTTTCGTATTGCTGGTGCTGGTGTGTGCATGTGTATTTCGTATTGCTTGTACTGAGTGTGTGCTGTGAGCAGTGATGGGAAAGTTGGTACGATCGTACTTTTTTTGATACTATTTAACATGAAAAAGGACCCTAACACATTTGATACTCTCACGGACAACTTAGATATGCAGTCAGAAGACGCGCGCATGCATATATTTTTGAAAAGAATTAATTTTTTTTTCGAAAAATGGAACGAAACTTTATTAGTAATGCTCTTTTAGAAAAGTGTAACCTTTCACAATTAAACATCAACGAAAAACATATTTCACGCAATGATATTTTATGTGGCACAGAAGGTTATCTATTGAAACAACTGTTTTAAATCAGTTTAGAGAAAATTTGAAAAAAAAAATTATATTAAGCTCTAAGGGCAAAAGTGGACTTTGACAATGAAATGTTAGTTTGGTTTAGTAGGTTTCCCCTGAAAATATTTAATCTGGTAAAATTAACATCATTATACCACATTTAATTAAAATGTTCCCCGGGAAAAGAAAAATTTTTAAAATATGGACAATCAATATAGAACATTGACTGTATGGAAGAACTGCAACCATTACCAACAGAGAATATATGCAGTTTCTGGGGGGTTAATATGTAATCCGAATCGAATGGAAATGTGCTCCAATTCCAATGTTAATAACATACAAATTCGAACAGTTTTTGTTTCGAATCGAATTACATAATAACCCCCCTGGTCTACATTGGCTGAAAATAAAAACGCATTACATGAATACATGTTTCCTGATAAATCAGAATTTTGTCCGTCGAAATGTCGAAAGGATTTTATCATACCAAAATCTCATGAAAACAAAATAAAGGAAGAGCCTTCGTAATCTGTAACTCGCTAAACCTAAATCTCTATAGCTAAAAATCTATAAAATCAATTGATCGATTTTCGGCTACGAATGCAATTTCCAAACGTGTATTGATAAATCAGGTAATGGTTTAAAAACGTAATTCGCCGAAATTGTATTGTTTTATGTCATCGCCAAAAATTTTAAATTTTCTATTTGTTCAGCATTTTAGGGATCGAATTTGGCTTTAGCGAGCTACGGAATACGGGGGCAAGCCTTATGTTCCCACAGTATTAAGTCTAATCCAGGCTATACCTATTTGTATATTTGTATGAAAACCCGAAACAAAAATATGTATTTAGTTAAATATCTCAATTAGTAGGTCACAAGTGGTCAAGTTTTATATACCATTGGATGGTGCTTCAAAAACTTTTCGATGATACCAAATTTTATTTTGGGAATCATAAAACATATCAAACTTTATTTTCAGAGGGGTAACAAAAGCACTTTTTCTCTTCCATACAAGTTGAGTCCCTCTAATATTTATTAATGTATGTGATATTTTTTTTAAGATCTCTAAATCTAAAACTAAATATTAATTTTTTATTTTGTTTTTTTTATTATATGTTAAGGTTTTGATTTTAATCGGTTTTATATTTTTAAATAAAATGAATTCCAAATACAATTTTATGGTTTTTTTTAAATTTTGGTACTTTTGTAGAGTTTTTGTATTTGAAAAAAAGTTTTTTTTTAGATTTAAGAAGTTTTTTAAAAAATATTTATGGTAACGCTGATTGAAACACACAGCCACAGCTGCCAGATGTGACGATTTGTCGTCATTTCGACTATTTTTGGTGCCAAAATAGCAAAATGACGATTTGACAATTTTTTCCTTAAAATGGAGGATTTTTCAACAGTTGAAATGGGTAGCTTTTTATGAAAAGTCTACTTTTAAAATTCATATGTACTTATATGCTTAACCAATAAAAGATTTTGGTGTAATTTTGAAGACTCTTTCTTAATCATTTATTGTTTAATTTAAAAATATTTATTTGTTGATGGTTTAGGGTTCAATGCAGAAGAAATTCTGAGCCATTAGTAAAATTTCTTTTGGATGAGTTTGATTTAAAAATAAACAATGATCCATTACAACATACAACAAAATGCAATACCACTATCTATGCAATTTTTTCAAAGCACTTTGAAAAAATCCAATCGCAAACATATGTATCATATTTTAGCTACCACAAACCAATTATTACTACAGTAGATTATAATGATTGAGTTTTTGAAACTTCTATAAATGTTAAAAAAATTTTTATAGCTATTATAAACACAAAAAAGTAATAGGTATGACTAATTTTATAATATCAATTATATACTAATTATTAACTTGACTGCACCAGGTCAAAAATACTTGTGTGGCAATACTCTATTCTTATATAGCTGTTGTTGTTATTTACATTTATTTTCTTTTACATACTCTTACAACTACAATTTGAAGCTGAAAAAAAGTCAGCCAATGTAGCAATGGTAAAGTAAGAAAATAAAAAAACATGTTGATTATTGAGTTCTTGTTTCAACTTTGTTATTTGTTGTTAGGCTTCTCATTTGTTTAAATGAAAGTTTATAACATAATAACTCTAGTTGTTCTAAGAAATTTGGGTAAAGGTTCCCTGATGATCTGCATTAGCAACAGTGAAATGCGCATAGGATCCAGCTAAACCCCTCAATAATCAATTTAAATGTATTTTTAATAAAAAAGTTATTTTACTAATTAAGTAAAATAATAATTTGAGATTATTAGTGCGTTAATAAACGTTAAACTTAAATTGTAGCAATTCCCAAAAATAAAACACTAATTACTAACTTGACTGCACCAGGTCAAAAATACTTGTGTGGCAATACTCTATTCTTATATAGCTGTTGTTGTTATTTACATTTATTTTCTTTTACATACTCTTACAACTACAATTTGAAGCTGAAAAAAAGTCAGCCAATGTAGCAATGGTAAAGTAAGAAAATAAAAAAACATGTTGATTATTGAGTTCTTGTTTCAACTTTGTTATTTGTTGTTAGGCTTCTCATTTGTTTAAATGAAAGTTTATAACATAATAACTCTAGTTGTTCTAAGAAATTTGGGTAAAGGTTCCCTGATGATCTGCATTAGCAACAGTGAAATGCGCATAGGATCCAGCTAAACCCCTCAATAATCAATTTAAATGTATTTTTAATAAAAAAGTTATTTTACTAATTAAGTAAAATAATAATTTGTGATTATTAGTGCGTTAATAAACGTTAAACTTAAATTGTAGCAATTCCCAAAAATAAAACACTAATCAATTAAAATATTTGTAATGTCAATTAAAAAATTTATTAAATGTTTACCTATAAACAATCATTATATAATATAATTTTATTGCATTATTATTTAACACTTCAGTTTGTTTTATATAACCAAGCAGCATAGCTACAACCGGGTGTCCTAAGACACCTTTTTTTTTTTTTTTTTTCATATACAAATTTATTTATTGTATCTTCAAAAATGAACTAACAATAAGTAATCAAATCTTAAATCTAAATATAATTATTAGGCCCGACCAATATCGGACATAAGCTTAGTGATAGTTATAAATAATACATAAGTAGTGATAATCAAAAAGAAGTATTTTTAAGCAGTCCCATCTGGAGTGTTGGGTATAAGAGCCCTTGTGTCCCTTTTTTTAAGCGGATGTGTCCAGTAAAGCTCAAAATATTACGGGCAAGCGGATTAGGATGTGACTCGAGTTTAGTTAAATATTTTCCTGCGTATTTTGCAATTTCTTCCCTCACTAGTGGCATATTTAAATCACGATGAATATTTGAATTTTTAACGTACCATGGAGCAGATGTTATCAAACGTAAAATTTTGTTTTGCCTTCGTTGGATTCTCTCGACATTTGAAGCTCCTAAGACACCTCTCTTCTTTTTTTTTCATATTTGAGCTACTAGATGGTATGTATCAATGGACATTCATTTCCAGGTAATATCATGATTACAAAAACAATGAAAAAAACAACATGAGTTTATCCAAAACTTCAAAAATAGAATTTGTTTAACATAATAATAAAAATTATTCACCATATTTATGATTTGAATAGGCTAAAGTTGGTATCGCTTCGTAAGCCAAATTACATGTGCTAATTATTAATGAACAAATAACACCAAAGTTTGTTCTAAATATTCTGACTAACAACACATAGTTAAACAGAACAACTAGCCATTTTCGAAGGCCACTAAACCTTCATCATCAGCGTTATTCTGTGTGTGGTGTCAGTTGATGTAGATTTCTGCTTTATATACCTCAGTCATCATTGCAAATGGAATATGTGAATTGTTTTGATTCATCTTATTTCAATTTGCTGAAAGCTTTTTTGTAATGAAAGCTCAATTTTGCCATCTCTAAATTTACAACAGTCTTGCCATTGTCGTTTGTTCTTTTATTCGGGGGTGTCATAGAATCGAAGTCGGTTTTGTAAACCAATATTGGATTCATTTTGTGTCATGAACACAAGTCGGTTTTGTTATTTTTGAATGGAAATATGTTCGATGTTCGAATCAGATTTTGTATGTTTTTGTTCATTTCTTTACGGCTTTTAATGCAAGTTTTTGTTTGAAAATTTTGCCAATTATGATATTTGCGCTAAAATATTCTTAAAAATTATGCTTTTAATAAGAATCAAATTACAGAAAATAAATAAAAAGTGGTAATAGAGTACCAAGTGGATACCCAGTTATGCAAATATTCTTAAACTCTTGAAAATGCTGAAATTTAGAAATCACGCAATATTGGAAACAAGCAATAAACTAAAATTGCTTAAACTCGATAAAGCTGTAAGAGATTAAAGCAAAATACTACGAAAATTCACAAAAGCTTGCAAAAATTTTAAATGTTAAGCTCCTAAGTAAAAAATGAATAAAGAAAGCAAAAAATTTTCGAAAAATTACATCTTTTGCAAAAATAACAGAAATTTGCGAAAAATTGCAAAATTAAAAAAAAGCCTTAATTTTATTAAAAATGACTATAACTGTAAGGAATTCTAAAAAAATTCGGTACAAAACGCGAAAATGACAACAATTCGCAAAAACTTGGTAACAACAGAATACAAGCAAAGCTTAAAATTAGAAAAAGGCACTTTTTGGGAAAAGTACTTTTTAGAAAAAGGTACTTTTTCGGAAAAGTACTTTTTAGAAAAAAAGTGCTTTTAGAAAAAAGCACTTGTTTTTAAAAAGTAACTTTTTCTAAAAAGTACTTTTCCCAAAAAGTACCTTTTTCTAAAAAGTGCTATTCCCAAAAAGTACTTTTTTTAAAGTATCTTTTTCTATAAAGTACTTTTCCCAAAAAGTACCTTTTTCAAAAAAGTATTTTTCCCACAAAGCGCCTTTTTCTTAAAAGTACCTTTTTCTGATAAGTACTTTTTTCTAAGAAGTACTTTTCCCAAAAAGTACCTTTTTCTAAAAAGTATTTTTCCCAAAAAGTATTTTTCCCAAAAAGGACCTTTTTCTAAAAAGTGCTTTTTCCAAAAAGTACCTTTTTCTAAAAAAAGCTTATTTTTTTAGCAGCATTCGTATGCTTTTAGAATTTTTAGTCTATCTAATGCAGTTTTCGAGATATAAAAATACCAATTTTACCCCTTTTTTCCCCTTGGCACTTTTTGGGCAGTTCAAAATAACATAAATTTTATTATCCCAGCTTCTACTGAACGGTAAGAAAACATAATGAATTATTTTTACATGTATGTATATGTGTACATTATCATTAACATAAAGGTACCGAAAACCGGTAAAATTTTACCCCTTTTAAGTGCAAATTTTCAGAAAGTGTCAAACACATTCAAGATTCTGTCCAGAAGAAAGGAACGCATCGAAAAGCTTTCTGCTTCGTTAAATAATTTTGAAGATATGTCGAGTGCAAAAAAGGTACCAAAATTCAGTTTTTATGGGGGTAAAAAACCCCAAAAATACACATATTGGAAAAGTACCAAATACGTGTCGGGTTATTTTTTACCAGAATTCATATGCTTTTAGAATTTTTAGTCTATCTAATGTAGTTTCCGAGATATAAAAATACCAATTTTACCCTTTTCGCGTTTGAACTTCAAAAAATCCCTTCTTAGTGGATTTACACACCCGAAGAGGAATGTACACACCAAATTTCAGCTCTATAGCTATAGTCGTTAATAATAAAATCTCTTTTAAAAAATTTAAAGTCCTTGCTTTGGTTTATTTGTATTTTTAACTTAATCGCGAATTCTATTTTCTTTTCGTTTGCGAATTTTATTTTTAAATTTGCGAGAGGAATTTTATTTTGCATTCTTGGTTTTTTTTCGTTCGCAAATTTTATAAATAAAAATAAAAAGAATAATTCTTTACAATATGGAAAATAAAATTCGTTCGAATTAAATTCGTTTGCGAAAGAAATTAATTCGAGCACTCTTCCTACCCTGCAATACAGCAATGTTTCTCATTGTTTTTGTTTTGTTTTTTTTCACTCACTTCAAAGAACAAAGCAAAACAAATTCAAACAATTTGTTTCGTTTATTTTCGTACGCTGCTTTTAAGTACAAAGAAATCAAAACAAAAATAAATTTATAACTGTAATAGTGTCGATTAATTTTGTTACGAAAATAATTTTCTAACCCCTGTATCTCGCCATAAATAGCAATAGCTATAAAAAGTAAAGAGATTTGTTAATTTTTCAGGGAAATTTGTGGTTTAATAGAAATATTTCAATGCATAATTGCAAAATTATAATTTCATAATTTGGACACTAGTGCAATTTCAAAGGAGAATTTTAAGAAATTGCAGCAACAAAAATTGCAAGTCTGGAGGAGGAATAAGTTTTCTTGGCATATGTGCTTTTATTAATTTCCAAGTACAACAATTTCATTCATTTATTGTCATGTATGTATAGCAGGGAATTTAGACGCAAAATTGTTGCTTAAAATTTTAACAGCCTTGTGTTACACTTTTAAGAGCTATTAAATATTTACTGCCTTATTTATAAAAAATATCTTATTACATATTATTAAAGGTCTATGACAACTATTGTAAAGAAAGTTGTTAAATAAGCTCTAAATAAACTTCAAATATTTTTTGCAAACAAAAATGTTAAACTTTAAGAGGTATATAACAGGTTAAGGTTCCCCTTATGTAAGTTGTTTTGAAGATTTACCGCCGTTTTCATAAAAAATATCAGGGTAAGAAAATACGCGGAGTAGCTCCGCTCTTTTCAGCTCTTTTGGCACTTTTACGCAAAGAGCGGAGCGGCAATGTTAATGCTCTTGCTCTGCGCCATTATGTCGACGCTGCTCATTACAAAATCAGAGCAAGAAAAGGAGTACCATGGTTGGCTCTTTGCTTGCTCCGCTCCTGTTGTTTACGCAATGTGTAAAAGACCTGCAAACAGCAAAAAATGCGCATTGCTCCTTTAGTGTGGTACAAAATACATATTTTCTTTTAAAAGATTCTGTTGCATTGTAATGATTATTATGATAAAATAAGAAAATGTAAATAGATGACATTTTTTAAAAACCTTAATAATTTTTAGTTTTAATCAGGGACCGTAACGGTTATAATTTTTATTTTAAAAATCACTTTTTATAGCTTTGCTATTTATCTCGCGATACAGGGGTTAGGAAATAATTTTCGTAACAAAAATAATCGACACTATTACAGTTATAAATTTATTTTTGTTTTGATTTCTTTGTACTTAAAAGTATAGTACGAAAATAAACCAAACAAATTGTTTGATTTTGTTTTGTTTCGTTCTTTGAAGTGAGTGAAACAAAAACAAAACAAGAACAACGAGAACGATTGTTCAATTTGTTTTTGCTTTGTTTTTGCATATGAGCACAAACCAGAGAACAGCGCCGATCGGTTGTAAGCCGGCTAACACCTGTCACCAGCCACAAACAATACATTAATTTAATCGCACGCCGCTAGAAAAGAAAATAATGGGAAATAAATAGAAACGTTTCGAAATATTTGCAGAGAATTTGACATCATCATATACATAATATAATTTTATTGCATTGTTATTTCACACATGAAAGTTGTTTTAAATAACTAAGTAGCAAAGCTATAACCGGATGTCCTAAGACAACTCTCTTCTTTTTTTTAATCATTATTTCTTGATTTTTATTTATCCCTCACAAAATAAGAGTTATTTTGTGACTTTTATTTATTCCTCACAAAATAACAGTTACTGTTAGATTTTTATTTTTTTGCTTAATTTTTAAAATGTAGAAAGCGTAATTTTTGCGTTAAAATTAATATTAACCGATTTAAAATTTAATTTATCGCCAGAGTTTGTAAAAAAAACTCTTACATGTTAAATTAAATTCACTTTTATATTATTTATTAATTTTAAAAATTAAAATTTTTTGAGCAAAAAAATAAAAATCAAAAAGTAACTGTTATTTTGTTAGGAATAAATAAAAGTCACAAAATAATTTTTATTTTGTAAGGAATAAATAAAAATCATAAAAATAAAAATCATTGCATCTATAGGTAGTCCAGGTACCATGGATCGTTATTTGCGATCCCTGCTTTTAATTGATGTAGTAGTAATGTAGTATTTATTTTATTAAGGTTTTTAAATTATCTGAAAAATCGACTGATTTCAAGTTCTTTAATTGGACCTTTTTTATACCCTTTACCAAAAAAATGGTATAAGGGTATATATAAGTTTGTCATTCCATTTGTAATTTCTATAATATCAATAAGCGACCCATAAAGTATATACATATGTATGTATATTCTGGATCTTTATGCATGGGGAAGACGAATAAGCGATGTCCGCCTGTCCGTCTGTCTGTACGTGAAGTCGGTTTTCCGAAGCTCCCAGAAAAGCTAGAGACTTCGTTCTTGGACTGGTGTGTCAGAAAAACCAAACTAGATTGGTATTGAAATCCAGCAAAATCGAGCAGACGATTGCAGAGCTGGAAAACTTAAACTTTATTTTGCCATATAAAAGTAACTAGATAACACAAATTTTTTGTTTTTTTTTTTTGTTAAATAAACTTATTTTACACTTCAGTACGACTAAAATTGATATTTTAAATTAAATTAAAATTGATATTTAAATAAAAAAAATTAAGAAGACGTTTCCAGGGTTGGAAATCTTTAACTGTTTGTGTTATGTAAAATTAACTATGTTTAAAACTATGTCTGTCACACAATATTTTCTCGATAACCGTAAGAGCTACAGACCTGAAATTTGGCACAGTGTGTAGACCTTTGGCCGCTACAACAACAAATACATGAGAATTGGAAATTAAAGGGTGTACCAAAATGAGCAAGGATAAATTTTAAAATCCCATGTAATATACATACAATTGTATGTATGTATGTATACACACTTGAAATTTGTAAGGTTAGTGTATTTTTATACAGACTACAAAAATTGACACTAAAATTTGCAAAAATTTAAATTAAAGGGTGTTCCATCACTTAATGCAATTTTGACTATGCAATTTTGACAACTTGGTGTATCTTGGAAACCGTAAGAGCAAAACTCTTGAAATTTTCAAAAACGGTAAAACTAAAAAATCAAAAAATTATAAAATCGCCAAACCGAAAAAAATCGCCAAAAACAAAAAAAAATCGCCAAAATGAAAACAAGCACCAAACTACAAAAAAATGTCTAAGACTAAAATAAATCGCGAATAACCGGAAAAATTGCTAAAATGAAAAAATCGCCAAAATGAAAAAAAATCGCCAAAATTAAAAAATCGGCAAAATTAAAAAAATCGCCAAAATTAAAAAATCACCAAAATTAAAAAATCGCCAAACCGGAAAAAAATCGCCAAATTAAAAAAAGCGCCTAAACGAAAAAAATATCGCCAAAATTAAAAAAAAATCGCCAAAATTAAAAAAAATCGCCAAAATTAAAAAATCGCCAAAATTAAAAAATCGCCAAAATGAATAAAATCGCCAAATTAAAAAAAGCGCCAAAACGAAAAAAAATCGCCAAAATTAAAAAAATGCCAAACCGAAAATAAATCGCCAAAATTAAAAAAAATCGCCAAAACTAAAAAATCGCCAAAATGAGAAAAATCGCCAAAATTAAAAAATCGCCAAAATGAAAAAATCGCCAAATTAAAAAAAAGCGCCAAAACGAAAAAATCGCCAAAATGAGAAAAATCGCAAAAATGAAAAAAAACTCCAAAACGATAAAAAAGCGACAAAACTGGAAAAAATTGTTTAAACTGAAAAAAAAAACTTCAAAAAAGCCACATTAAAAAATGCTCAAAACCGAGTGTACGTCGTAAATGTAAGGGCACACTTTACTGAGCTTGTTTCTAAAATTAAAACAATGTACGTCCCTTTTCACAATGTATGGTTAAGAGTTAACGTGAACTTTAACTCACAGTTCTTCGTAAAAAACTTGCAGTTAAAGTCTCTGTTATTTTTAACCACAGATTTGGTCAAAGGTACGTTAAAGTGGTTTTATTTTTGTATATTTTTATTAAAAAAAAAACAAAATAATTACATAAAAAAATAAATAATTTAGTTCAATAAAACGATACCGCTAAATATGTAAGTATGTTTAAGAGAAGGATAAATGACTAATATCTACAGCTGAATTATGAGTTGAGCAACAAAAGTTGAAACGTGTGAACCGGGACCAAAGAATTTAAATTGTGTACAATATGAAAAAGGAAAGAAAGTGAATATGCATGGGTGGGAATATCCATACACATACTATCTACATACATGCATGCATGTTTGTATACTTACATTTTTGTTGTTTGTTTGAAAATTTAATAATTACCTATAATTATTAGTTTTGGCCAATCGAAATTTTATGTTTTGTTGTGTTATATAATTCAGCTATTAGGCCTACCATATATTATGTAAATATAAAATAAATAAAATAAAATAATTTTTTGTTTTAATAAAGTCATTATGCCTCCCTACATACATACATATGTATGTGTTATGCATGCGTATTTACGTTGATATCTATGTACATATATACATACATGCATACATACATACCTACCACCTACATTTATTTCTGCAATAACAAAATACAAACAAATTACTTTTCAACCAAAAATACATCCGTTTCAACAACATACATACATATGTATGTATGTAGCACGTACATACGAGTATATGCAGGTACACATCACATCATAAAAACCAATTTGGTTTGCATTCCTCATAAAACATAAATTTTCAAACAAACAACAAAAATATGTCAGTACGAGTTCGTACCTGCATACGAGTTCTTTTTGCTTTCATAGCGGAGTACCGCTTCACTGTTATGTTGCTGGTATTGTCGAAATAATTTGCACATACCTACTCACTTTTTTTAATATTTGTTGCAATCCTTTTTTATCAACATATACATATTTATTTAAAACAAAATTTTCACAGACTTTTACTTATGTACTCAAAAATCAAAGTTTTAATGTTTAAAAAATTTTTTCAGAAAAACTACCGAAATTTCTTAACGAGTTAGCTACGAAAAGTTGAGTTCAGACAAACTACCGAAATATCATAACGAATTCGGTACGACAAGTCTGACTTCAGAAAAACTAGAAACATTTGGTTTGGGTGGATTATAAGTATACAATCATACATGCATGCATATGTAAGTAGTATGTGTATATTCCCAATTATACACATTCATTTTCTTTCCTTTTTAATATTGTAAAAATTTATATTATTCAATATGAGAGGCAGATCTCGCCACATCTTTAGACCTAGTTAAAAATAAATTCAGTAAAGTGAGGCTTTGACTCGCGCACGCAGGGTTACGTACGTTGGATTTTGAGCATTAATATGTTTTTTTGACGTTTTTTCAGTTGAAATAATTTTTTTTTCGCTTTTTTCTCATTTTGCCGATTTTTTTTAATTTTGGCGATTTATTTTCGGATTGTCGATTTTTTAATTTTGGCGACTTTTTTCATTTTGGGGATTTTTTTTCATTTTGGTGGTTTTCTTTCATTTTGGAGATTTTTTTCATTTTAGCAATTTTTCCGGTTTTTCGCGATTTATTTTAGTCTTAGTCACTTTCTTTGTAATTTGGTGCATTTTTTCGTTTTGGCGATTTTTTTTTAATTTGGCGATTTTTTTCGGTTTGGCGATTTTTTAATTTTGGTGATTTTTTTAATTTTGGCGATTTTTTTAATTTTGCCGATTTTTTAATTTTGGCGATTTTTTTTCATTTTGGCGATTTTTTCAATTTGCCGATTTTTTCGGTTTTTCGCGATTTATTTTCGATTTAGAAATTTTTTTTAATTTGGTGCTTTTTTCATTTTGGCGATTTTTTTTTAATTTGACGATTTTTTTTCGGTTTGGCGATTTTATAATTTTGGCGTTTTTTTAAACTTTGGCGATTTATTTTCGGTTTGGCGATTTTTTAATTTTGGCGTTTTTTTTAATTTTGGCGATTTTTTAATTTTGGCGATTTTTTTAATTTTGGCGATTTTTTCAATTTGGCGATTTTTCCGGTTCTTCGCGATTTATTTTAGTCTTAGTCACTTTCTTTGTAATTTGGTGCATTTTTTCGTTTTGGCGATTTTTTTTAATTTGGCGATTTTTTTTCGGTTTGGCGATTTTTTAATTTTGGTGATTTTTTAATTTTGGCGATTTTTTTAATTTTGCCGATTTTTTCATTTTGGCGATTTTATCATTTTGGCGATTTTTTCGGTTTTTCGCGATTTATTTTCGATTTAGAAATTTTTTTTCATTTGGTGCTTTTTTCATTTTGGCGATTTTTTTTTAATTTGACGATTTTTTTTCGGTTTGGCGATTTTATAATTTTGGGTTTTTTTGTTTTACCGTTTCTGAAAATTTCAAGAAGTTTGCTCTTACGGTTTCCAAGATACAGCAAGTTGTCCAAATTGCATAGTCAAAATTGCATTAACAGATGGAACACCCTTTAATTTAAATTTTTTGAAATTTTGGTGTTAATTTTTGTAGGCAACCTTACAAATTTCAAGTGTATATACATATCTGTGGACTTTTGACAAAACAACCTCTTTCAAAAACTGCAATTTTACAGGAGAACGAAAAAACTGATAAAATATCTAGTAACATTGATTTTGAAATATTGGGTGAAAAAGTGAAAGTGTAGTATTAAATGTAAATACTAAATTGAAGTGAAGATTTGAATAATTCTATTCTAATGCCAAAAGATTTTCAGAAAAATTAAGACTAAAAAGATAGGATGTTTTGTCGAAATTGTTTTCAACAAAAAAAATAACTTACATTACACAAGTTGTTTTGTTAAAATGGTTTTAAACAAAACGTGATTCATATTTTGCGCTTGTCTCAAGCCAAGTTACATATTTTCTAAATTTCAGTTTTGATAAAACAACTTCTTTGAAGAGAAGTTGTTTTGTTAAAACAAAATGTATATATGCAAAAAAATATTAAATACAATTTAGATGTTTTGTCAAAAGGATATAACAATTTTATTTCTTGCATTTTAGAAAATTTTTAAACTCTTTCAGATAAGATATTTTATCAAATATTTTTTCCAAATATAATGAAAGAAGTTGATTTGCCAAGAACTGTAGATTTTTAACCAAATGGCGTAGAAATGCAAGGATCACACAAAAAGAACCGTCTTGTAAATTTATATTTAATATAAAAATCTTGCAAAAATGTCTTATTTCGAGAGAAGTTGTTTTGTCAAAAGCCCACAGATATGTACATATGTAAATACAAAAAATTTAATGGCGAGAAAATCGATATTATTTATTTTAATACTTTATATTATTTAATTTAACCCAAAGTAACCACTGTTAATGTCAAAAAGAGCAAGCGTAATGAGCCACTCAATGTACACAATACGCGGAGCAAAAGAGCAAAAGAGAAACATCGTTGCTACTTGCTCAAAGAGTTTGCTCCTACAGGTAAGGAGCAAACGCAAAGCGCAAACAGTGGTTGCGCTTTTTTGTTCTCCGCTCTTTGTGCATTATCTACATTTTAAAGAGCAAGACAACAGTACGCAATGAGCAAAAGAGCAAAAGAGTACGCATTTACCTACCCTAAAAAATATTTTAGGTTTATTACAGGTTTATGTAATTGACAAATTTCCCATAGAATTACGTCAAATAAGTGCTTAATAAACCTAAAATATATGCCAGTTAGTTGTTAACAGTTAAAAAAAAATTTGCACCTTTTTTATTAATGGAACAAACACAAACCTTCAATTTCCATCCCTGTTTGACACGATTATGTGTGTGTGTTTTAAAATAAATTGAACGAACTTGACTACTTTGATTTTATTCAACGTCAGCGCTTGTTCACAAAGAAGTTTGAATTAAACCAGTTCGATCATTCCACTCACAATTACGCAAACGATGTGTTCGTTTGTACGATGCTGATTAAATTCAACATTGAGTTTTGTTGCATGATTAAATGTGAATAAAACATTTATGGTAGACTGGTTTCCAACAGTTTTTTTGAACTAGTTCGTTCAGTTGGACACAAGTCCGGTCAAAAACATCAATGTAAATTAAATGGGATTGAAACAACTTTTGATTCAAACGCTCTCAAAGTAGTTCAAAAAGAACTGTTGGACACAAGTCTAATTTATGGTATGGTGAATGAATTGATTAAAACATGTTCGATCGCTCCACTCACAATCATTCCAATGAACAGATAAAGGGTGTCCCAACAAGAACGCAACATTTAAATTTGGCGCCATTCGAAGTGTCATTGTTTGACATTTGAACAATTGTTATTGTTTGCTAGTAGAAGGTACGAGGTTAGTAAAAATGGAGCGCTACGCGAATGAACAACGCATTCTCATTGTGAAATTGTTTTACCAAAATGGTGAAAGTTTTGCGGCTACAGTTCGCAAATTGCGATCAATTTGGGGTCACAATAATGCTCCAAAAGAGTCAACTGTAAAGAGATTAATGGATAAATTTGCCGAGGCTGGGTCTGTTAGTGATGTAAAGACAACAACGCGTCTTCGACCAGGTCGATCGACCGAAAATGTTGCAGCTGTACGTGATGATGTCGCTCAAACTTCATCCAACTCAATTCGACTCCGAGCTCAGCAAATTGGTGTCTCCAAATCCACTATGCAGCGAATTTTGACGAAAGATTTGCATCTTCATGCTTACAAAGTTCAATTGACTCAGGAACTGAAGCCAGCTGACCATGGACAGCGAAGGGAGTTCCGTTGCTGCATTAGTAATTTCCCGGTCGTGTTATTTCGCGTTTTGGAGACCAGAATTGGCCGCCTAGATCGTGCGATTTAACACCATTAGACTTTTTTCTTTGGGATTTTTTGAAGTCGATGGTCTACGCAAATAAGCCGACGACGACTCAAGCCTTAAAAGAGGAAATTGGACGCTGCATTAATGAAATACCGCAGCATTTATGCAAAACGGTCATTGAAAATTTCATTAAAAGATCGCGTGTGTACCAGCAAAGCCGCGGCGGCCATCTGCCCGATGTGCTGTTCCACACATAACCTCATTCTGTCTACTTTACGATATAATAAAGTTTCACGATTTTTTTTTTAATATCTGTGTTTTATTTAACATTTAAATGTTGCGTTCTTGTTCGGACACCCTTCTGTTAGTATGACGCTGATTTTATTGAACGTTGAATGTTTTGTACGTGATTAAATGTGAGTAAAAATTTTAATGTATGAGTAAATCATCCACAAGCATGAAATTTGCAGCTCTTTGCTACATATTACAATACATACTTTCTAATAAATTAATAAAAAACTATTCTTATGAATTGAACAGGCTAATGTTCGTATCGCATTTTAAGCCAAATTACATGTGATAATTTAATGAACAAATAACATCAAAGTTAGTTGTAAATATTCTGAACAGAACAGCCAGCCGTTTTCGAAGGCCACTAAACCTTCCTCATCAGCATTCTTCTGTGTTTTGGTCCACTGTGTGTGGTGTCAGTTGATGTAGATTTCTGCCTTATATACGAAACTTTATTGCAAATGGAATATGTGAATTGGTTTGATTCATCTTATTTCAATTTGCTGATGTGTTTGTAATGAAGGCTCAAAGTTACCATATTTGAATTTACAACTTAATTTACTAATTATGTACATGTTAGTTAATTTGCTTATTTTTGTTCTCGTTGTACCTTCATAGTGAACAGACGTAATAGCGGAATTTTTTCTTACATACAAACTAAACAAAAAAAAATACAAAAAATATTCGTAGTACATATTGACTTTAATAAATAAGCTTTATTTGCTTTGCAAATATTTTTTACATATAGAAACAACAAAAACAAAAAAAAAACCGTAAACAAAAAAACATACAAAGTACCCTTGAGGAATACTCTTTATGAGTACCCCAAAGGAAAAAAATAGTGAAGTGAGTTCTAACGGCAGAAATGCCTATTTTACTGTGAGTTTTGATACTCATAATGATAACAATAAAAATAAAAAATCTGATAATAGACTTGCTGTGAGTTCTGAAGCTCTTAATAAGTATCAAAAATCTGATAATAGACTTTTTCTAACGGCAAAACCACAGTTTCGTCAGCGATCAACTTCGCTTTGTCCAATGCCAACTAGTGAATCGTTGACATTATTGCCTAGTACATCTGCATTTAACTCAGCGATATCACCCGCTTCGGGCTCGGGGTCATCACTTAACCAAGTTGTCACTGAAGATAAGAGTAGCCCAAAACCCAAGGTCCAAGTCGGAATGGACAGATATATCACAATTTTAAAGCGCGGGCGAAGCCCAAATTCATCAAAAATTTCATCGGTTCCCAAGATATCCAGGGATAACGATGTCGCAGCAGTTAACCGTCAAAATCGTTTTTCAATATTGCAAGCAAATAACGACCAACCCGCTGTTTCATCCAAAAAAACTTCCAAGCCACCACCAATATACCTGAGAGAAAAAAATTCGAACGCCCTTATTAAAAAATTAGTCTCGGCAGTTGGTGAGAACGCATTTCACGTTATTCCAATAAAACGTGGTAAAATTGATGAAACAAAAATTCAAATATACGAAGAAAAAGATTTCCGCAAAATTATTACTGATTTCGAAAAAATAAAACTAATTTTTATACTTATCAGCTTAAAAGTGCTAAAGGTATGCAGGTCGTATTGAAGGGCATTGATGCTTATGTTAATCCCGACGAAATAAAAGATGCACTCATCATACAAGGATTTAAAGTAAAAAGTGTTACTAATATAATCAATAGAGAGAAGATCCCCCAGCCTCTATTTCGTGTTGAACTGGAGCCAAATGATATACAATTGAAAAAAAACGAGACACATCCAATTTATAGCCTAAAATACCTTTTATACCGAAAAATTACAGTTGAAGAGCCACATAAGCGTTCAGGTCCCGTACAGTGCCACAATTGCCAAGAATATGGTCACACAAAGGCTTACTGCAATTTACCTACAGTTTGTGTTATCTGCGGTGAATTGCACGGTACTGCTAGCTGCACGAAGCCAAAAGATCAAGCAGAAAAAAAATGCAGTAATTGTGGAGGTAACCACACCGCTAACTACAGAGGATGCCCTGTATATTCTTTTGTTAAACAGGCTATGGGTCAAAAACCTAAACTAGTTCCAGCTCAATCAGCAAACGCTTACTCCGCCACTCTTCCCCAAACTAGCCAACTAGTTACTTCACGTGTATCGTATGCCGATGCTGCTAAGACTAGTTCTATTCCCACACAAAATGTTCCACCGCCAAGTAATTCAACGAATGCAAACTCTAGCCTTAACTTTAGTCGTCTTGAAGCTACTATTGAGAATCTGGTGCTAACTATAAACAACTTTACAACAAATATGACTAGCATGATGCAAGAAATGCTAAGAATGCAGAATACTCTGCTTCAAGCATTAGTCAACAAACCATGAACACGTTAAAACTATGTTTCTGGAACGCAAACGGCATTCGCCAACATAAAAATGAACTTGAGCACTTCCTCACGGAAAAAAATATCGATATAATGTTGGTCTCAGAGACTCATTTGACTTCGAGAAGCCTTTTTAAAATTTCTGTCTACACCTTATATGATTCAAAGGACCCGAGAGGAAGAGCATGCGGTGGATCAGCAATTCTAATAAAGTCAAGACTCAAACATTATATTATTGACAACATTTGTGAGGAACATCTACAAGCAACGAATATTTGTGTTGAAAATTTTTGCACAAATTTTGTGATATCATCAATTTACTCCCCTCCCAGATTCGGAATTACTGAGAATCAATACGAGGATTTCTATAGATCTCTTGGCCCTTGTTTCGTGGCAGCTGGCGACTATAATGCTAAGCATACGTTCTGGGGTTCGCGTCATATTACACCCAGAGGTCGAGCGTTGTTCAACACAATTTCAAAAATGGGCTTGGACGTCATTTCGAGTGGGGAGCCTACTTACTGGCCTACTGACATAAATAAAATTCCGGATGTTATAGATTTTGGCGTCATGAAAAACATTTCTAGGGAATTAGTTAACGTTGAAGCTTCTTTAGATCTCTCGTCCGATCACTCTCCCACGATTGTTACAATCTGTAGCCCACAGAGAAGTGATTTACCTCACTCGTATGTGAAGATGATCAGTAGTGTAAATTGGCTGCGATTCAAAAAATATCTTAGTAGTCATTGCACGGAAAACATTACGCTAAGAACACCCGAGGATATTGAAGCCAACATCGTCAACCTTAACGAAATGGTTACACAGGCTGCTGAGCATGCTACTACCTCCCATCCGCAGACTGGATTTAATAAAATTTATTCTACAGACATTGAACGTCTCGTACGTGAAAAAAGAAGGGCTAGAAGGGAATGGCAACAGCACAGATCACCACAACTTAAAATCAGATTTAAAGAGTGCACTAAACGACTCCAAGAGTTACTTGCAATTGAAAAAACTGCATCTCTTAAAAATTATCTGGAAGGTCTTGATGTCACTCCAGCATCTAATTACTCCTTGTGGCGCGCTGCTAGAAAGCTGAAAACCCCCGTTGAGTTTAAACCACCTCTGCGCACATCTACCGGAGGTTGGGCGAGAAGCGATACTGAAAAAGCTAACATATTTGCAAATCATTTAAAATACGTATTTACCCCAAACACATGTACTGGTGTTTCTGATTTGCCGACTGTAGTTGCTCTACCCCCGCGACCCATAAAGTTTAAGATGCGCGATGTACAAAAACTAATTGCTGAACTTAATCCGAAGAAAGCTCCAGGTATTGATGGAATTAGCAACAAGATGCTGATGAACTTGCCTCATATTGCAATGAGAATCCTGCTATTTATTTTTAATGCCATTTTACGAATGCAGTATTTTCCATATAACTGGAAACTTGCCAAGATTAAAATGATTCCGAAGCCGGGCAAAGATCTTACCAAGGCTGAGTCATATAGTCCTATAAGCTTACTATCAACAGTTTCAAAACTTTTCGAAAGGCTGCTCATGACTAAATTGTCCACAATTTTAGCTGATAATGGGTGCATCCCGGACCATCAATTTGGCTTTAGAAGTCAGCATAGCACTATTGAGCAAACGCATAGATTGGTTCAAGTTATAAGGAGGACTTTTGAAGAAAAGAAGTATTGTTCTGCCCTTTTTATTGATGTTTCTCAGGCATTTGACAAAGTATGGCACAAAAGCCTATTTTTAAAATTGAAGACATATTTTCCAATAAATATAGAACAACTTTTGGAAAGTTACATTGTTGATAGGAAGTTTACTGTTGTGGAAGGAGACTTCATGAGTGTGCCCGAATCTATATTTTCTGGTGTGCCTCAGGGTAGTATTCTGGGACCAGTCTTGTATTTAATATATACTTGTGATATGCCTGTGAGCAATAACATCCACACTTCTACATTTGCCGACGATACAGCCTGTATGAGTATGCACAAAAACCCTGATGAGGCATCCCGCAATCTCCAAGCACACATTACCCAGCTTGAAAGATGGTTGAACTTATGGAGAATCAATAATCAAAATATTCCTCAACATTCTCAAGTGAAATACCTTGGCATACACCTTGATCGAAGGCTTACATGGCAACATCATATTGACGCTAAACTAATTCAAATGAAACTTAAGTTAACTCAAATACATTGGTTGATTGGCAGAAATTCAACACTCAGTCTAGACTGCAAACTTTTGATATACAAGTCGCTTTTAAAGCCAATATGGTGCTACGGAATTCAGCTATGGGGCACTGCTTCAGCTTCAAATGTGGATAGAATCCAATGACAGCAAAATAAAATTTTACGGTTAATAACATCGGCTCCATGGTACATCAAAAATTCAAATATACATCGTGATTTAAATATGCCACTAGTGACTGAAGAAATCGCAAAATACGCAGGTAAATATTTAACAAAACTCGAGTCACATCCTAATCCGCTTGCTCGTAATATCTTGAACTTTACTGGACACATCCGCCTAAAAAAGAGGGACGCAAGGGCCCTAATAGTCAGCACTCCAAATGGTACTTCTTGAAAATAATTATCTATTGTGCTTAATACGAAATTTATGTATTATTAATTACTATCACTAAGTTTATGTCCGATACTGGTCGGGCCTAATAATTATATATAGATTTAAGATTTGAATACTTATTGTTAGTTCATATTTTAAAAATACAATAAATAAATATATGTGTGTAAAAAAAAAAAAAAAAAAAAAAAAAAATTTTGTTCTACTTAAGACAAACTTTTTTGGTTTGTTACTCGTTGTACCTTCATAGTGAACAGACGTCTTAGCGGAGTTTTTTTTACATACATACTCAACAAAAAAAATCATAAAGAAATATTCGTAATACCTTTTGACTTTAATAAATAAGCTTTATTTGCTTTGCTAATATTTTTTACATATAAAGGAATACTCTATATGCGTACCTCAAAGGATAAAAATTGTGAAGTGAGTTATAACGGCAGAAATGCCTATTTTACTGTGAGTGCTGATGCTCATAATGATAACAATAAATATAAAAAATTTGATAATAGCCTTGCTGTGAGTTCTGAAGCTCTTAATAAAAATCAAAAATCTGATAATAGACTTTTTCTAACGGCAAAACCACAGTTTCGTCAGCGATCAACTTCGCTTTGTCCAATGCCAACTAGTGAATCGTTGACATTATTGCCTAGTACTTCTACATTTAACTCAGCGATATCATCCGCTTCGGGCTCGGGGTCATCACTTAACCAAGTTGTCACTGAAAATAAGAGTAGCTCAAAACATAAGGCCCAAATCGGAGTGGACAGATATATCACAATTTTAAAGCGCGGGCGAAGCCCAAATTCATCAAAAATTTCATCGGTTTCCAAGATATCCAGGGATTACGACGTCGCAGCAGTTAACCGTCAAAATCGTTTTTCAATATTGAAAGCTAATAACGACCACGTCGCTGTATCATCCGAAAAAACTTCCAATCCACCACCAATATACCTGAGAGAAAAAAATTCGAATGCCTTTATTAAAAAATTAGTCTCGGCCGTTGGTGAGAACGCATTTCACGTTATTCCAATAAAACGTGGTAAAATTGATGAAACGAAAATTCAAATATACGAAGAAAAAATTATTACTGATTTCGAAAAAATAAAACAAATTTATATACCTATCAAGTATGCAGATCGTATTGAAGGGCATTGATGCTTATGTTAATCCCGAAGAAATAAAAGATGCACTCATCATACAAGGATTTAAAGTAAAAAATTTTACTAATATAATCAATAGAGAGAAGATCCCCAGCCTCTATTTCGTGTTGAACTGGAGCCGAATTATATACAGTTGAAAAAAAACGAGACACATCCAATTTATAGCCTGAAATACCTTTTATACCGAAAAATTACAGTTGAAGAGCCACATAAGCGTTCAGGTCCCGTACAGTGCCACAATTGCCAAGAATATGGTCATACAAAAACTTACTGCAAATTACCTACAGTTTGTGTTATCTGCGGTGAATTGCATGGTACTGCTATCTGCACTAAGCCAAAAGATCGAGCAGAAAAAAATGCAGTAATTGTGGTAGTAATCACACCGCTAACTACAGAGGATGCCCTGTATATTCTTTCGTTAAACAGGCTATGGGTCAAAAACCTAAACTAGCTCCAGCTCAATCAGCAAACGCTTACTCCGCCACTCTTCCTCAAACAAGCCAACCAGTTAGTTCACGTGTATCGTATGCCGATGCTGCTAAGACTAGTTCTATCCCCACACAAAATGTTCCACCGCCAAATAATTCAACGAATGCAAACTCAAGCTTTAAATTTAGTTGCCTTGAAGCTACTATTGAGAATCTGGTGCTCACTATTAATAGTTTTACAACAAATATGACTAGCATGATGCAAGAAATGCTGCGAATGCAGAATACACTGCTTAATGCATTAGTTAAGAAGCCATGAACACGTTAAAAATATGTTTCTGGAACGCAAACGGCATTCGCCAACATAAAAATGAACTTAAGCACTTCCTCATGGAAAAAAAATTTATATAATGTTGGTCTCAGAGACTTATTTGACTTCGAGAAGTCTATTCAAAATTATTGGCTACACCTTATATGATTCAAGAAGAGCATGCGGTGGATCAGCAATTCTAATAAAGTCAAGACTCAAACATTATATTATTGACAACATTTGTGAGCAACATCTACAAGCAACGCATATTTGTATTGAAAATTTTTGCACACATTTTGTGATATCATCAATTTACTCCCCTCCCAGATTCGGAATTACTGAGAATCAATACGAGGACCTCTATAAATCTCTCGGCCCTTGTTTCGTAGCAGCTGGCGACTATAATGCTAAACATACGTTCTGGGGTTCGCGTCTTATTGCACAATTTCAAAAATGGGCTTGGACGTCATTTCGATTGGGGAGCCTACTTACTGGCCTACTGACATAAATAAAATTCCGGATGTTATAGATTTTGGCGTCATGAAAAACATTTCTAGGGAATTAGTTAACGTTGAAGCTTCTTTAGATCTCTCGTCCGATTACTCTCCCACGATCGTTACAATCTGTAGCCCACAGAGAAGTGATTTACCTCACTCGTATGTGAAGATGATCAGTCGTGTAAATTGGCTGCGATTCAAAAAATATCTTAGTAGTCATTGCACGGAAAACATTACGCTAAGAACACCCGAGGATATTGAAGCTAATTTCGCCAACCTTAACGAAATGATTACACAGGCTGCTGAACATGCTACTACCTCCCATAAGCAGACTGGATTTAATAAAATTTATTCTACCATTATTGAACGTGTCGTGTGTGAAAAAAGAAGAGCTAGAAGGGAATGGCAACAGCACAGATCACCACAACTTAAAATCAGATTTAAAAAGTGCACTACACGGCTCCAAGAGTTACTTGCAATTGAAAAAACTGCATCTCTTAAATGTTATCTGGAAGGTCTTGATGTCACACTAGCATCTAATTACTCTTTGTGGCACGCTGCTAGAAAGCTGAAAACCCCCGTTGAGTTTAAACCACCTCTGCGCACATCTACCGGAGGTTGGGCAAGAAGCGATACTGAAAAAGGTAACATATTTGCTAATCATTTAAAATACGTATTTTCCCCAAACACATGTACTGATTGATGTTGCTGATTTGCCGAATGTAGTTACTCTACCCCCGCGACCCATAAAGTTTAAGATGCGTGATGTAAAAAAACTAATTGCTGAACTTAATCCGAAGAAAGCTCCAGGTATTGATGGAATTAGTAACAAGATGCTGATGAACTTGCCTCATATTGCAATAAGAATCCTGCTATTAATTTTTAATGCCATTTTACGAATGCAGTATTTTCCACATAACTGGAAACTTGCCAAGATTAAAATGATTCCGAAGCCGGGCAAAGATCTTACCAAGGCTGAGTCATATAGGCATATAAGCTTACTATCAACAATCTCAAAGCTTTTCGAAAATCTTCTCATGACTAAAATGTCCAAAATTTTAGCTGATAATGGGTGCATCCCGGACCATCAATTTGGCTTTAGAAGTCAGCATAGCACTATTGAGCAAACGCATAGATTGGTTCAAGTTATAAGGAGGACTTTTGAAGAAAAGAAGAATTGTTCTGCCCTTTTTATTGATGTTTCTCAGGCATTTGACAAAGTATGGCACGAAGGCCTATTTTTAAAATTGAAGACATATTTGGCAATAAATATAGAAAAACTTTTCGAAAGTTATATTGTTGCTAGGAAGTTTACTGTTGTGGAAGGAGACTTCATGAATGTGCCCGAATCTATATCTTCTGGTGTGCCACAGGGTAGTATTCTGGGAACAGTCTTGTATTTAATATATACTTGTGATATGCCTGTGAGCAATAACATCCATACTTCTACATTTGCCGATGATACAGCCTGTATGCACAAAAACCTTGATGAGGAATCCCGCAATCTCCAAGCACACATTACCCAGCTTGAAATATGGTTGAACTTATGGAGAATTAAAGTAAATGAACAAAAGTGTGTTCATATAACGTTTACCTTAAGAAAAGATACCTGTTCCCCCATTCGAATCAATAATCAAAATATTCCTCAACATTCTCAAGTGAAATACCTTGGCATACACCTTGATCGAAGGCTTACATGGCAACATCATATTGACGCTAAACTAATTCAAATGAAACTTAAGTTAACTCAAATACATTGATTGATTGGCAGAAATTCAACACTCAGTCTAGACTGCAAACTTTTGATCTACAAGTCGCTTTTGAAGCCAATATGGTGCTACGGAATTCAGCTATGGGGTACTGCTTCAGCTTCAAATGTGGATAGAATCCAACGACGGGAAAATAAAATTTTACGGTTAATAACATCGGCTCCATGGTACATAAAAAATTCAAATATACATCGTGATTTAAATATGCCACTAGTGACTGAAGAAATCGCAAAATACGCAGGTAAATATTTAACAAAACTCGAGTCACATCCTAATCCGCTTGCTCGTAATATCTTGAACTTTACTGGACACATCCGCTTAAAAAAGAGCGACACAAGGGCCCTAATACTCAGCACCCCAAATGATACTTCTTGAAAATAATTATTGTGCTTAATACGAAATTTATGTATTATTAATTACTATCACTAAGTTTATGTCCGATACTGGTCAGGCCTAATAATTATATTTAGATTTAAGATTTGAATACTTATTGTTAGTTCACATTTGAAGATACAATAAATAAATATATGTGTGTATAAAAAAAAAATTAAATGTAAATATATGAAGATAGCTAAAACCCATGACAATTATCGAATTATAAATAGTTAATTTAACTAAAATTATTTAGACAATTCACCAAAAGTAAAAATATGAATTTACCTAGTCGTTAAGGAGTTTTAACCAAAATTTTAGTTGATTTTTTGAACATAGAAATCAACTAAAATTTTTGTTGAACTATCTAAAAAACTTTGTAAATGCCATTCTACCCTTTCACTCAGTTAAAATTATACCAAAATTTTAGGATATAAGTTAATCTTTTTGTCCTTTTTAATTAATTAAAAAAAAAGATTTTTATTTTATATTTTATTATTATTTTTTTGGAGCATTAAGCTTTTATTAAACAAGACGACAACTTAACAACTAACTTTTTAATTTTAATTTTCTTAATATCTACCTTACTCTTCCTATCGTTGAAACTGCTGACGTAGTCCACGCGCCTGCATAGCCCGTGAGAATCGCCGATGCAACCTGACCCTTAAGGATGTTTAGCGCTGAATTCATTTTTGTATTTTTTTATATTCGTGTTGATGTTAGCAAGTTTAATAAGATATCTGTGGACTTTTGACAAAACAACCTCTTTCAAAAACTGCAATTTTACAGGAGAACGAAAAAACTGATAAAATATCTAGTAACATTGATTTTGAAATATTGGGTGAAAAAGTGAAAGTGTAGTATTAAATGTAAATACTAAATTGAAGTGAAGATTTGAATAATTCTATTCTAATGCCAAAAGATTTTCAGAAAAATTAAGACTAAAAAGATAGGATGTTTTGTCGAAATTGTTTTCAACAAAAAAAATAACTTACATTACACAAGTTGTTTTGTTAAAATGGTTTTAAACAAAACGTGATTCATATTTTGCGCTTGTCTCAAGCCAAGTTACATATTTTCTAAATTTCAGTTTTGATAAAACAACTTCTTTGAAGAGAAGTTGTTTTGTTAAAACAAAATGTATATATGCAAAAAAATATTAAATACAATTTAGATGTTTTGTCAAAAGGATATAACAATTTTATTTCTTGCATTTTAGAAAATTTTTAAACTCTTTCAGATAAGATATTTTATCAAATATTTTTTCCAAATATAATGAAAGAAGTTGATTTGCCAAGAACTGTAGATTTTTAACCAAATGGCGTAGAAATGCAAGGATCACACAAAAAGAACCGTCTTGTAAATTTATATTTAATATAAAAATCTTGCAAAAATGTCTTATTTCGAGAGAAGTTGTTTTGTCAAAAGCCCACAGATATTTATTTTATTATTTTGTGCATTGTATGTGTTAATACCTCCCCCTTCAAGTTTCAAACGTCCTCGTTTGAAGGGATCTGCGTGTCAAAAAGTTTATTAAGTCCATCAATTGCTAGGCTGGACAATCTAAGTCCGTGGTTTTCTTTCTGTTCTGCAGTAGGTTTCTTCACGTAATTTTTTATTGTAAGTAGTATTGAAAAAATTATGAGAATTGAGCCTAGTCCAATGTTTATGATTGTGATGGTTTTATTTTTGCTTACTATAGTATCGATGTGGACTGTATTATTCAGACTTAGTTGTTTCATCATTTCCAATGATAATACTTCTTCAGTTTGCATAGTTTCAACATTTGGTTGTAAAATGGCTGGAAGAGGTTTCTTGTCTGTAATTTCTTTAGAAGCATATTTTCTATTTTCGATGGTTATTGTTGTATTGTGGTGTCTGATCAAAAATGTTCCGTTTAGTAGCATTGTTTCGTTTTCTATTGTCATCATGCCTTGATATTGGTTCACGAAAATTAATCCACTGGAAATTTCTTCTATTGTAGGCAAATGTTGATTGTTGATGATCGTACAAGCTGATGGCAGGCCTTTTAGTAAATTCGTAACGCAGGTGTCATTGCTTAAATCTATGAGTTTACTGCTAGGACATATTAATAATTCATTGAATTGTTGACAGATTGTATTTTTTATAGCAAAATTTGTATCCTTACATTCTATTAATTTCTTAAAATCAATTTTATTAATCTTGTTTCCATTCTTTACTGCTCTTATTTCTATCAAATTACATGTTTCTATTTCAGTAGTAGGTAGACTTATAATATAAATCAGAGAATTGCTATCCGTGGCTATTTTTGCATCTGCAAACTCTAAAGCTTCATCAATATTAATGAAAGAAAATTTTTCAACTTTCAAAAGATTCTTTATAGTGTTTAATTCTTTGTCAGATAATATAAAAGAGTTAATTATGTTGGCATTGGCCCAGTGCAGTGCATAAGCAATATTTTTTATTTCCTCCTTCAAAACTTCTAATTTGTATTTATGTAATTTTCAGAGACATCTCAGTTTCTATTGTTCTGTCGTCTTTCATCTGTTTAAGTATTTTATTTGTGACGTTTGTTATTTCATTTATGCGATCTGTGGTGAGTTTGTTGATGATTACTTGGTTGTCGTTATTTGTCAATACTCCGTTTAATTTTTTAACTACTATCTCATGGTCATGGTGATCAGGATTGCCTGCTATCCATTTCCATGCTGTTCCGATAAAATCTAGTGATCTTTTGTGTTTGGTCACTTTAAGTCGATCTATTGTGCTTTTAATTTCGTTCATTAAACTTGTTAGAATTATGGATAGTGGGTTGTCAATATGTACTTTAGTTCTGATGGCTTCGTTAATATATTCCAAAACCTTTTCATATTTCTCAATATCGATAACATGGACAATTTTAAATGTTCCTGTCTGAATTTTGGCAGTTCCAGAGCCCTTGGTTACTAATTGTGAATTAGAATAATCAAGTATTTGTACATCGGCCAATGCGATTGATATTTTTTTCTGTTAAGACCGTACTATTTCTATTCTCTTTCACTCTTTCCCTTGTGTATTGTTTCGATAGTTTAGTTCCCAATCTTCTATTTCTTTTAACAAAAATTATTTGTCCCGGCAAATATGTTTTAAAGTCAGTTCTATCCTTATTATGATGTTCCAGGTCTTTCTGCTGTTTCTCAGTAAGTCTTTCTATATTAGTTTGTCTAGTTCGTTCTACATCTTCAGCTGTAAAATTTACTGATCGTCCGAAGAATATGTCAACTGGTTTTTTTTCGTTACGGAATGTACCGAATGGTTATATTCTGCAGTTGCTCTTTCTAATAGCTCTTCAAAATCACGATGTCCTCCGTTATTCTTCAAGCATCTCATTATCTCTGTTAAAGTGTAATGAAATTTTTCTACTTTGCCATTGGCTCTACTGGTATATGGAGGAGTAACATACGTTTCTATTCCTAACTCATCTTCCAACATGAATTTTATTGAACGAAAATTCAGCGATGGTTCGTTATCCATCACCAACTTTGTTGGTACGCCAAAAGAAAACAAAATGTCCCTCAATGGTCTGCGAACGTCTTCTATAGAATGGCTTTTGAGCATCTTAGCTTGAGCATATTTCGAGAACTTATCCAATGCTGTCAGTACTGCTTTACCCTCAGTCATATAGATGTCAATGTGTAACATTTCTCCTGCGCGTGTTGGTAGTGGTGTCTCGGTCAGTTTAGGTTTATTCGGATGTCGTTCGTATTTGTTTTCTTTACAAATGGTACAATTCTGAGTTAAACGTTTAATTTTACTTGTCATTCCCGGAAAATAGTACTTTTCCAGTATTTGTGCTTTATTCTCTATTGCATTCCTATGAGCCCTACAGTGAACTTCTAATATAATTTCTTCTTGTTGCTGCTCATTAGTTATGTCTTCTACTAGTTTTTGAGTATATCTGGACTTATAATTACGAAAATATTCAGGATAAAAGGTTTGTATCAATCCCATAATTCCTTCCTCCGTTCGAATTCCATTTATTACGGAAGGGTTAAGTCTTCTTTTCAAATGCTGTATTAAATTTTCTCTTGTAAATACCGGTTCAACGATGGTATGTCGGTGAACGGTTGGAAAAATGATTTGAAATTGATAAGTTGAAACTTCTCCGACTTCCAGAAATATTTGATTTTTGAAAACGTTAATGGGACCTTCTACGCAAGGTACCAGGTCTTCACCGGAGCTTTCATCACTATGGACAGTTTCGGCTAAAGAATTAATTTGAATGGGAATTCTTGAAAGTGCATCAGCCACAACATTGGTTCTGCCGGGCTGATAATTCAACTCATAGTCATATTCCTATAAAATGGCCTTCCATCTTTTCATTTTATTACTGTGGTTTTTATGGCTTAAGGCAAATGTAAGCGGTTGATGGTCTGTGGTAATTTTTACTCTTTTGGCGCCATAAAGATAACTACGAAGGGAAGTTAGGGCCCAAACTATTGCCAACATTTCTTTTTCATTTGTGGCAGTCATTGTACGGAAAACATTACGCTTAGAACACCCGATGATATTGAATCGAACATTGCCAATCTCAGCGAGAATATTAAACAGGCTGCTGAACATGCCACTATCTCCCATCCGCAGATTGGGTTTAATAAAATTTATTCTACAGACATTGAACGTCTCGTACGTGAAAAAAGAAGGGCTAGAAGGGAATGGCAAAAGCACAGATCACCACAAAATAAAATCAGATTTAAAGAGTGCACTAAACGACTCCAAGAGTTGCTTGCATCTGAAAAAATTGCATCTCTTAAAAATTATCTGGAGGGTCTTGATGTTACACCGGCGTCTAATTACTCCTTGTGGCGCGCTGCCAGAAAGCTTAAAACACCCGTTGAGTATAAGCCACCTCTACGCACATCTACAGGAGGTTGGGCAAGAAGCGATACTGAAAAAGGCAAAATATTTGCTGAGCACTTAAAATCCGTTTTTACGCCAAATATATGTACTGGTGTTGCTGATTTGCCGAATATAGTCGCTCTACCCCCTCAACACATAAAGTTTAAGACGCGTGATTTACAAAAATTAATTGCCGAACTCAACCCGAAGAAAGCTCCGGGTATTGATGGAATTAGTAATCAGATGCTGATGAACTTGCTTCGTATTGCAATGAGAATCCTGTTATTCATATTTAATGCTATTTTACGACTGGAGTATTATCCACACAACTGGAAACTTGCTAAGGTTAAAATGATTCCAAAGCCGGGCAAAGATATAACAAAGGCTGAGTCATATAGGCCAATAAGTCTACTATCTACAATGTCAAAGCTTTTCGAAAAACTGCTCAAAACAAAATTGTCCCCAATTCTAATTAGTAGTGGGTGCATACCAGACCATCAATTTGGTTTTAGAAGTCAGCATAGCACCATTGAACAAACTCACAGATTGGTTCAATTTATAAGAAGAACTTTTGAGGGAAAAAAGTATTGTTCTGCGCTGTTTATTGACGTTTCCCAGGCATTTGATAAAGTGTGGCATGAAGGCCTTATTTTAAAATTGAAGACTTACTTACCAATAAACATTTTAAATCTTTTGGAAAGTTACATTATTTCCCGTAAGTTCACTGTTGCGGAAGGAGACTTTACAAGTAGGCCTGAAACAATTTCATCTGGTGTGCCACAGGGGAGTATACTGGGACCAGTTTTATATTTAATTTATACTTGTGATATGCCTGTGAGCAGTATTATCCATACTTCCACATTTGCCGACGATACAGCCTGCCTTAGTATGCATGAAAACCCTGATGAGGCATCCCGCAAACTCCAGGAACACATTAGCCAGATGGAGCTTTGGTTAAACTTATGGAGAATCAAGGTAAATGAACAAAAGTGTGTTCAAGTAACATTTACTTTACGAAGAGATACTTGTTCCCCCATTCGGATTAACAATCAAGTTGTTTCTCAACATTCACATGTGAAATATCTTGGTATACACCTTGATCGACGACTTACATTGAAACACCACATTGATTCTAAGTTAACTCAAATGAAACTTAAACTAACTCAGGTACATTGGCTGATTGGTCGAAATTCAACACTTAGCCTAGACTGTAAACTTTTAATATACAAGTCGCTTTTAAAGCCAATATGGTGCTACGGAATTCAACTATGGGGCACTGCTTCAGCTTCAAATGTAGAGAAAATTCAACGCAGGCAAAATAAAATTTTACGCATGATAACATCGGCTCCATGGTACATCAAAAATTCAAATATACATCGTGATTTGAATATGCCACTAGTGACTGAAGAAATTGCAAAATACGCTGGCAAATATTTAACAAAACTCGAGTCACATCCTAATCCGCTTGCCCGTAATATTTTGAACTTTACTGGACACATCCGCCTAAAAAAGAGGGACACATTGGCTCTTATTCACAGCACTCCAGATGGGACTTCTTGAAAATACTTTTATTTTTTTTCCTTTTGATTATCACTACTTACATATGTATTATATATAACTACTACTAAGCTTATGTCCGACATTGGTCGGGCCTAATTATATTTTTTAGATTTAAGATTTGAATACTTATTGTTAGTTCATATATGAAGATACAATAAATAAAAATCATGCATAAAAAAAAAAAAAAAAAATTGTGGCATACGTCTCCTCAGTTCGTGAAAGTGTTCTTGATATAAATGTTATAGGTTTTTTATCTTGTGAAAGGACTGCTCCTATGGCATAGTCTGAGGCATCTGTAGTAAGTTCGAATTCTGTTTCAAAGTTCGGATGTGAAAGCATTACATCCTCTGAAACTAAGATATTTTTTATTTTGTTGAACGCTTCTACTGCCATATCGTCAAGAGAGATAGTTTTATTTTTTGAAAAATGTTGCCTACATTTCCAGCATCTCCTCTGAGCATTGCTGTTAATGGCTTCGCCATTTTGGCATAATCTCTAATGAAGCGTCTATAATAACCTGCCATGCCAAGGAAAGAGCGCAAATCTTTCAAATTCTTCGGTATCGCCATTTTGGCAATAGCCTCTACTTTTTTTGGATTAGTTTTGATTCCTTCCATGCTAACAACGAATCCCAGAAACTCTACCTCTTTTTTCGACTTATCAAGTTTTACCTTTATGTTTGCTTCCTCCAGCGTCTCCAACACTGCTCTTAAATTTTCAAAATGTTCCTGTTCATCCCTGCCAAATATAATAATATCGTCAATATAGACGTAGCAACTTTTTCCTATGTGTGGTCGGAGGATGTCATCAAGGGCAGCTTGGAATATTGAGGGTGCATTTTTGAGTCCAAAAGGGAGTCTCAAAAATTTGTATTTTCCGTTATTTATAGAGAAAGCAGTTTTCTCAATGTCTTTTTCATTTAGTGGAACTTGATGGAATCCACTTTTAAGATAAAATATATTGAAATATTTGTTTTTTCCAAGATTTGAAAGAACCTCGTTGATTTCTGGTATAGGGTATCTGAAGGGGATTGTCACGGAATTCAATTTTCTATAATCTATCACCATCCTGTATTTTTTTTCACCCGAAGCATAAATTTGTTTGTCAACAATCCATATGGTGATCGAGAAGGTCTAATTATATTGTTAGCAAGCAACTCTTCTATTTGCCTTTCAACTTCCGCTTTCAAAGCAGTGATGGGAAAGTTGGTACGATCGTACTTTTTTTGATACTATTTGACATGAAAAAGTACCGTAGTACTCCCCTTACACATTTGATACTCTCACGGACAACTTGAAAATGCAGTCAGAAGACGCGCGCATGCATATATGTATTTTTGAAAAGAATTTAATTTTTTTTCGACAAATAGAACGAAACGTATTAGTAAAGATTTTTTAGAAAAGTATAACCTTTCACAATTAAATATCAACGAAAACCATATTTCACTCAATGATATTTTATGTGGCACAGAAGTTGATCTATTCAAACAAGTGTTTTAAATCAGTTTAAAGAAAATTGTAAAAGGTTTATATTAAGTTCTAAGGGCAAAAGTGGATTTTGACAATGAAATGTTAGTTTGGTTTAGTAAGTTTCCTCCTGAAAATATTTTATCTGGTAAAACCAACAGCATTATACCACTTTTAATTAAAATGTTCCCAGGAAAAGAAAAAGTTTTAAAATATGAACAATCAATATAGAGCATTGACTGATGTGTAAGAACTGAAACCATTAACAACAGAGAATATTGGGTATGTTCTGTATTCCACGTGAAATTAATAGGTGTGGAATACAGAACATACCCGTATATGCAGTTTCTAGTCTACAGTGGCTGAAAATAAAAACGCTTTAGATGAATAAATATTTCCTGATATATCTAGAGTAGCTTACGGAATTTTGTCCATACCTCACTCCTCTGTAAATGTCGAAAGGATTTTCTCTTACCAAAATCTCATGAAAACAAAATAAAGGACAACCATTGTATTCTGTAACTGGCTAAAGCTAAATCTCTATCGCTAAAAATCGATAAAATCAATTTTACGAATGCAATTTCCTGACGTCTATTGATAAATCAGGTAATGGCTTAAGATGTAATTCGCCAAAATTGTATTGTTTTATGTCATCGGCAAACATTTTAAATTTTCTATTTGTTCAGCATTTTAGCGATCGAATTTAGCTGTGGCAAGCCTTATGTTCCAACAGTATTAAGTCTAATCCAGGGTATACCTATTGTATATTTGTACCTATGTGTTCCTTTTTTATATCTTTATAAATGAATTGTTTATCTTTTGTTAATAACAAAAATTAAAAATTTTAAAAACCCCCGATATATCTAGAAAAGACGCGATATCTTCTAAACGTCTGGACCGATTTTCTTCAAACATAGTTAAAAACCTTCTCGATCAAGTCACCTTTCAAACAGAAAAAAAATCAAAATCGGTCCAGCCGTTTGGGCTGTACCTGGACACGGACAGACACACAGATACACAGACGCACACTACAAACTTATGACACCCCTTTTTTTGGTCGCGGGTTAATAAAATTAAATAAAGAATATAATTTTTGGTACTCTCAGAGTCAAAAAAGTACTACAAAAATATTTTTTGATACCGAAATGCAAATATCATTTCCCATCACTGTTTCAAAGCCATGGGATAGGGATATGGTCGCGAATAAATTGGACCATCTGTAATTGTACGAATCTCGCCTTTAATGGTAGTAATGTACGTTAATTTTTCATTTGGGTCAGCAAATACGTTCGGACATTCTTCAATAATTTCATAAAGTTTAGTTTTTTGTAAATCTGATAGATGGGAAAGTCTTAACTCAATATTATTGACTGACTGGGATTGTTTCTGTTTCAATGGAATTCTCATAACGTTGTTTATGGTCATAAAATTTTTATCTGTACGGATTGTTGCTTTAATTTCTCGTAATGTATCATTTCCAATTATTCCATGGAAAGTTTCTAAATTTGGAAGAATGTAAAATTTCAGTTTTTGGGGTATCTGGACCAAAAACATTCACAAAAGTATGATGTGTTATTTTAATATTTCCGGCAACTGTATTTATGTGAAAGGGTTTTTCGTTAGGAATGGGATTACGTATTCGTGTGGTTTGAATATAATTTTTGTTCGATCCGGTGTCAATTAAAAAATCTAGTATGTCCTCACCCCTTTTAAGTTCGTAATATGGGAGAGAGGATGGAATTTATCTAAAAAATATACGCTGTCTATTTCTTTTTCGTAATTTTGATTCTCGTAATTTTTGTCGTCATGTAGATCATTTGGACTTGTGTCCGTAAAGTCCGGTTGATTTTGGTTATCCATTGGATAACACTGTGATACAAAAGTTGAGAAAAAAAATATTCAGGGATTCTAATGTACCAATTCTATTTTGTTGGAGTCCATGGATGACGAAAATACCGTTGGTTTTTTTCGGTCACTTCATAAAGTGATTTTATAACGGTAAATGTAGTGAAAAACTGGGTTTCTTAGATTTTTAGTTTTAAACAAAAAGAATTTAAATTGTGTACAATATGAAAAAGGAAAGAAAGTGAATATGCATGGGTGGGAATATCCATACACATACTATCTACATACATGCATGCATGTTTGTATACTTACATTTTTGTTGTTTGTTTGAAAATTTAATAATTACCTATAATTATTAGTTTTGGCCAATCGAAATTTTATGTTTTGTTGTGTTATATAATTCAGCTATTAGGCCTACCATATTTTATGTAAATATAAAATAAATAAAATAAAATAATTTTTTGTTTTAATAAAGTCATTATGCCTCCCTACATACATACATATGTATGTGTTATGCATGCGTATTTACGTTGATATCTATGTACATATATACATACATGCATACATACATACCTACCACCTACATTTATTTCTGCAATAACAAAATACAAACAAATTACTTTTCAACCAAAAATACATCCGTTTCAACAACATACATACATATGTATGTATGTAGCACGTACATACGAGTATATGCAGGTACACATCACATCATAAAAACCAATTTGGTTTGCATTCCTCATAAAACATAAATTTTCAAACAAAGAACAAAAATATGTCAGTACGAGTTCGTACCTGCATACGAGTTCTTTTTGCTTTCATAGCGGAGTACCGCTTCACTGTTATGTTGCTGGTATTGTCGAAATAATTTGCACATACCTACTCACTTTTTTTAATATTTGTTGCAATCCTTTTTTATCAACATATACATATTTATTTAAAACAAAATTTTCACAGACTTTTACTTATGTACTCAAAAATCAAAGTTTTAATGTTTAAAAAATTTTTTCAGAAAAACTACCGAAATTTCTTAACGAGTTAGCTACGAAAAGTTGAGTTCAGACAAACTACCGAAATATCATAACGAATTCGGTACGACAAGTCTGACTTCAGAAAAACTAGAAACATTTGGTTTGGGTGGATACTATAAGTATACAATCATACATGCATGCATATGTAAGTAGTATGTGTATATTCCCAATTATACACATTCATTTTCTTTCCTTTTTAATATTGTAAAAATTTATATTATTCAATATGAGAGGCAGATCTCGCCACATCTTTAGACCTAGTTAAAAATAAATTCAGTAAAGTGAGGCTTTGACTCGCGCACGCAGGGTTACGTACGTTGGATTTTGAGCATTAATATGTTTTTTTGACGTTTTTTCAGTTGAAATAATTTTTTTTTCGCTTTTTTCTCATTTTGCCGATTTTTTTTAATTTTGGCGATTTATTTTCGGATTGTCGATTTTTTAATTTTGGCGACTTTTTTCATTTTGGGGATATTTTTTCATTTTGGTGGTTTTCTTTCATTTTGGAGATTTTTTTCATTTTAGCAATTTTTCCGGTTTTTCGCGATTTATTTTAGTCTTAGTCACTTTCTTTGTAATTTGGTGCATTTTTTCGTTTTGGCGATTTTTTTTTTAATTTGGCGATTTTTTTCGGTTTGGCGATTTTTTAATTTTGGTGATTTTTTTAATTTTGGCGATTTTTTTAATTTTGCCGATTTTTTAATTTTGGCGATTTTTTTTCATTTTGGCGATTTTTTCAATTTGCCGATTTTTTCGGTTTTTCGCGATTTATTTTCGATTTAGAAATTTTTTTTTAATTTGGTGCTTTTTTCATTTTGGCGATTTTTTTTAATTTGACTATTTTTTTTCGGTTTGGCGATTTTATAATTTTGGCGTTTTTTTAATTTTGGCGATTTATTTTCGGTTTGGCGATTTTTTAATTTTGGCGTTTTTTTTAATTTTGGCGATTTTTTAATTTTGGCGATTTTTTTAATTTTGCCGATTTTTTCATTTTGGCGATTTTATCATTTTGGCGATTTTTACGGTTTTTCGCGATTTATTTTCGATTTAGAAATTTTTTTTCATTTGGTGCTTTTTTTATTTTGGCGATTTTTTTTTAATTTGACGATTTTTTTTTCGGTTTGGCGATTTTATAATTTTGGGTTTTTTTGTTTTACCGTTTCTGAAAATTTCAAGAAGTTTGCTCTTACGGTTTCCAAGATACAGCAAGTTGTCCAAATTGCATAGTCAAAATTGCATTAACAGATGGAACACCCTTTAATTTAATTTTTTTGAAATTTTGGTGTTAATTTTTGTAGGCTGTATAAAAATACACTAACCTTACAAATTTCAAGTGTATATACATATCTGTGGACTTTTGACAAAACAACCTCTTTCAAAAACTGCAATTTTACAGGAGAACGAAAAAACTGATAAAATATCTAGTAACATTGATTTTGAAATATTGGGTGAAAAAGTGAAAGTGTAGTATTAAATGTAAATACTAAATTGAAGTGAAGATTTGAATAATTCTATTCTAATGCCAAAAGATTTTCAGAAAAATTAAGACTAAAAAGATAGGATGTTTTGTCGAAATTGTTTTCAACAAAAAAAATAACTTACATTACACAAGTTGTTTTGTTAAAATGGTTTTAAACAAAACGTGATTCATATTTTGCGCTTGTCTCAAGCCAAGTTACATATTTTCTAAATTTCAGTTTTGATAAAACAACTTCTTTGAAGAGAAGTTGTTTTGTTAAAACAAAATGTATATATGCAAAAAAATATTAAATACAATTTAGATGTTTTGTCAAAAGGATATAACAATTTTATTTCTTGCATTTTAGAAAATTTTTAAACTCTTTCAGATAAGATATTTTATCAAATATTTTTTCCAAATATAATGAAAGAAGTTGATTTGCCAAGAACTGCAGATTTTTAACCAAATGGCGTAGAAATGCAAGGATCACACAAAAAGAACCGTCTTGTAAATTTATATTTAATATAAAAATCTTGCAAAAATGTCTTATTTCGAGAGAAGTTGTTTTGTCAAAAGCCCACAGATATGTACATATGTAAATACAAAAAATTTAATGGCGAGAAAATCGATATTATTTATTTTAATACTTTATATTATTTAATTTAAACCAAAGTAACCACTGTTAATGTCAAAAAGAGCAAGCGTAATGAGCCACTCAATGTACACAATACGCGGAGCAAAAGAGCAAAAGAGAAACATCGTTGCTACTTGCTCAAAGAGTTTGCTCCTACAGGTAAGGAGCAAACGCAAAGCGCAAACAGTGGTTCCGCTTTTTTGTTCTCCGCTCTTTGTGCATTATCTACATTTTAAAGAGCAAGACAACAGTACGCAATGAGCAAAAGAGCAAAAGAGTACGCATTTACCTATCCTAAAAAATATTTTAGGTTTATTACAGGTTTATGTAATTGACAAATTTCCCATAGAATTACGTCAAATAAGTGCTTAATAAACCTAAAATATATGCCAGTTAGTTGTTAACAGTTAAAAAAAAATTTGCACCTTTTTTATTAATGGAACAAACACAAACCTTCAATTTCCATCCCTGTTTGACACGATTATGTGTGTGTGTTTTAAAATAAATTGAACGAACTTGACTACTTTGATTTTATTCAACGTCAGCGCTTGTTCACAAAGAAGTTTGAATTAAACCAGTTCGATCATTCCACTCACAATTACGCAAACGATGTGTTCGTTTGTACGATGCTGATTAAATTCAACATTGAGTTTTGTTGCATGATTAAATGTGAATAAAACATTTATGGTAGACTGGTTTCCAACAGTTCTTTTTGAACTAGTTCGTTCAGTTGGACACAAGTCCGGTCAAAAACATCAATGTAAATTAAATGGGATTGAAACAACTTTTGATTCAAACGCTCTCAAAGTAGTTCAAAAAGAACTGTTGGACACAAGTCTAATTTATGGTATGGTGAATGAATTGATTAAAACATGTTCGATCGCTCCACTCACAATCACTCCAATGAACAGATAAAGGGTGTCCCAACAAGAACGCAACATTTAAATTTGGCGCCATTCGAAGTGTCATTGTTTGACATTTGAACAATTGTTATTGTTTGCTAGTAGAAGGTACGAGGTTAGTAAAAATGGAGCGCTACGCGAATGAACAACGCATTCTCATTGTGAAATT
Organism: Tachina lurida; assembly: GCA_944452675.1. NCBI lineage: Eukaryota > Metazoa > Arthropoda > Insecta > Diptera > Tachinidae > Tachina > Tachina lurida. The sequence goes on from OX101752.1 coordinate 103,561,432, forward strand.
GTTTTACCAAAATGGTGAAAGTTTTGCGGCTACAGTTCGCAAATTGCGATCAATTTGGGGTCACAATAATGCTCCAAAAGAGTCAACTGTAAAGAGATTAATGGATAAATTTGCCGAGGCTGGGTCTGTTAGTGATGTAAAGACAACAACGCGTCTTCGACCATGTCGATCGACCGAAAATGTCGCAGCTGTACGTGATGATGTCGCTCAAACTTCATCCAACTCAATTCGACACCGAGCTCAGCAAATTGGTGTCTCCAAATCCACTATGCAGCGAATTTTGACGAAAGATTTGCATCTTCATGCTTACAAAGTTCAATTGACTCAGGAACTGAAGCCAGCTGACCATGGACAGCGAAGGGAGTTCCGTTGCTGCATTAGTAATTTCCCGGTCGTGTTATTTCACGTTTTGGAGACCAGAATTGGCCGCCTAGATCGTGCGATTTAACACCATTAGACTTTTTTCTTTGGGATTTTTTGAAGTCGATGGTCTACGCAAATAAGCCGACGACGACTCAAGCCTTAAAAGAGGAAATTGGACGCTGCATTAATGAAATACCGCAGCATTTATGCAAAACGGTCATTGAAAATTTCATTAAAAGATCGTGTGTGTACCAGCAAAGCCGCGGCGGCCATCTGCCCGATGTGCTGTTCCACACATAACCTCATTCTGTCTACTTTACGATATAATAAAGTTTCACGATTTTTTTTTTAATATCTGTGTTTTATTTAACATTTAAATGTTGCGTTCTTGTTCGGACACCCTTCTGTTAGTATGACGCTGATTTTATTGAACGTTGAATGTTTTGTACGTGATTAAATGTGAGTAAAAATTTTAATGTATGAGTAAATCATCCACAAGCATGAAATTTGCAGCTCTTTGCTACATATACATATACAATACATACTTTCTAATAAATTAATAAAAAACTATTCTTATGAATTGAACAGGCTAATGTTCGTATCGCATTTTAAGCCAAATTACATGTGATAATTTAATGAACAAATAACATCAAAGTTAGTTGTAAATATTCTGAACAGAACAGCCAGCCGTTTTCGAAGGCCACTAAACCTTCCTCATCAGCATTCTTCTGTGTTTTGGTCCACTGTGTGTGGTGTCAGTTGATGTAGATTTCTGCCTTATATACGAAACTTTATTGCAAATGGAATATGTGAATTGGTTTGATTCATCTTATTTCAATTTGCTGATGTGTTTGTAATGAAGGCTCAAAGTTACCATATTTGAATTTACAACTTAATTTACTAATTATGTACATGTTAGTTAATTTGCTTATTTTTGTTCTACTTAAGACAAACTTTTTTGGTTTGTTACTCGTTGTACCTTCATAGTGAACAGACGTCTTAGCGGAGTTTTTTTTACATACATACTCAACAAAAAAAATCATAAAGAAATATTCGTAATACCTTTTGACTTTAATATATAAGCTTTATTTGCTTTGCTAATATTTTTTACATATAAAGGAATACTCTATATGCGTACCTCAAAGGATAAAAATTGTGAAGTGAGTTATAACGGCAGAAATGCCTATTTTACTGTGAGTGCTGATGCTCATAATGATAACAATAAATATAAAAAATTTGATAATAGCCTTGCTGTGAGTTCTGAAGCTCTTAATAAAAATCAAAAATCTGATAATAGACTTTTTCTAACGGCAAAACCACAGTTTCGTCAGCGATCAACTTCGCTTTGTCCAATGCCAACTAGTGAATCGTTGACATTATTGCCTAGTACTTCTACATTTAACTCAGCGATATCATCCGCTTCGGGCTCGGGGTCATCACTTAACCAAGTTGTCACTGAAAATAAGAGTAGCTCAAAACATAAGGCCCAAATCGGAGTGGACAGATATATCACAATTTTAAAGCGCGGGCGAAGCCCAAATTCATCAAAAATTTCATCGGTTTCCAAGATATCCAGGGATTACGACGTCGCAGCAGTTAACCGTCAAAATCGTTTTTCAATATTGAAAGCTAATAACGACCACGTCGCTGTATCATCCGAAAAAACTTCCAATCCACCACCAATATACCTGAGAGAAAAAAATTCGAATGCCTTTATTAAAAAATTAGTCTCGGCCGTTGGTGAGAACGCATTTCACGTTATTCCAATAAAACGTGGTAAAATTGATGAAACGAAAATTCAAATATACGAAGAAAAAATTATTACTGATTTCGAAAAAATAAAACAAATTTATATACCTATCAAGTATGCAGATCGTATTGAAGGGCATTGATGCTTATGTTAATCCCGAAGAAATAAAAGATGCACTCATCATACAAGGATTTAAAGTAAAAAATGTTACTAATATAATCAATAGAGAGAAGATCCCCAGCCTCTATTTCGTGTTGAACTGGAGCCGAATTATATACAGTTGAAAAAAAACGAGACACATCCAATTTATAGCCTGAAATACCTTTTATACCGAAAAATTACAGTTGAAGAGCCACATAAGCGTTCAGGTCCCGTACAGTGCCACAATTGCCAAGAATATGGTCATACAAAAACTTACTGCAAATTACCTACAGTTTGTGTTATCTGCGGTGAATTGCATGGTACTGCTAGCTGCACTAAGCCAAAAGATCGAGCAGAAAAAAATGCAGTAATTGTGGTAGTAATCACACCGCTAACTACAGAGGATGCCCTGTATATTCTTTCGTTAAACAGGCTATGGGTCAAAAACCTAAACTAGCTCCAGCTCAATCAGCAAACGCTTACTCCGCCACTCTTCCTCAAACAAGCCAACCAGTTAGTTCACGTGTATCGTATGCCGATGCTGCTAAGACTAGTTCTATCCCCACACAAAATGTTCCACCGCCAAATAATTCAACGAATGCAAACTCAAGCTTTAAATTTAGTTGCCTTGAAGCTACTATTGAGAATCTGGTGCTCACTATTAATAGTTTTACAACAAATATGACTAGCATGATGCAAGAAATGCTGCGAATGCAGAATACACTGCTTAATGCATTAGTTAAGAAGCCATGAACACGTTAAAAATATGTTTCTGGAACGCAAACGGCATTCGCCAACATAAAAATGAACTTAAGCACTTCCTCATGGAAAAAAAATTTATATAATGTTGGTCTCAGAGACTTATTTGACTTCGAGAAGTCTATTCAAAATTATTGGCTACACCTTATATGATTCAAGAAGAGCATGCGGTGGATCAGCAATTCTAATAAAGTCAAGACTCAAACATTATATTATTGACAACATTTGTGAGCAACATCTACAAGCAACGCATATTTGTATTGAAAATTTTTGCACACATTTTGTGATATCATCAATTTACTCCCCTCCCAGATTCGGAATTACTGAGAATCAATACGAGGACCTCTATAAATCTCTCGGCCCTTGTTTCGTAGCAGCTGGCGACTATAATGCTAAACATACGTTCTGGGGTTCGCGTCTTATTGCACAATTTCAAAAATGGGCTTGGACGTCATTTCGATTGGGGAGCCTACTTACTGTCCTACTGACATAAATAAAATTCCGGATGTTATAGATTTTGGCGTCATGAAAAACATTTCTAGGGAATTAGTTAACGTTGAAGCTTCTTTAGATCTCTCGTCCGATTACTCTCCCACGATCGTTACAATCTGTAGCCCACAGAGAAGTGATTTACCTCACTCGTATGTGAAGATGATCAGTCGTGTAAATTGGCTGCGATTCAAAAAATATCTTAGTAGTCATTGCACGGAAAACATTACGCTAAGAACACCCGAGGATATTGAAGCTAATTTCGCCAACCTTAACGAAATGATTACACAGGCTGCTGAACATGCTACTACCTCCCATAAGCAGACTGGATTTAATAAAATTTATTCTACCATTATTGAACGTGTCGTGTGTGAAAAAAGAAGAGCTAGAAGGGAATGGCAACAGCACAGATCACCACAACTTAAAATCAGATTTAAAAAGTGCACTACACGGCTCCAAGAGTTACTTGCAATTGAAAAAACTGCATCTCTTAAATGTTATCTGGAAGGTCTTGATGTCACACTAGCATCTAATTACTCTTTGTGGCACGCTGCTAGAAAGCTGAAAACCCCCGTTGAGTTTAAACCACCTCTGCGCACATCTACCGGAGGTTGGGCAAGAAGCGATACTGAAAAAGGTAACATATTTGCTAATCATTTAAAATACGTATTTTCCCCAAACACATGTACTGATTGATGTTGCTGATTTGCCGAATGTAGTTACTCTACCCCCGCGACCCATAAAGTTTAAGATGCGTGATGTAAAAAAACTAATTGCTGAACTTAATCCGAAGAAAGCTCCAGGTATTGATGGAACTAGTAACAAGATGCTGATGAACTTGCCTCATATTGCAATAAGAATCCTGCTATTAATTTTTAATGCCATTTTACGAATGCAGTATTTTCCACATAACTGGAAACTTGCCAAGATTAAAATGATTCCGAAGCCGGGCAAAGATCTTACCAAGGCTGAGTCATATAGGCATATAAGCTTACTATCAACAATCTCAAAGCTTTTCGAAAATCTTCTCATGACTAAAATGTCCAAAATTTTAGCTGATAATGGGTGCATCCCGGACCATCAATTTGGCTTTAGAAGTCAGCATAGCACTATTGAGCAAACGCATAGATTGGTTCAAGTTATAAGGAGGACTTTTGAAGAAAAGAAGAATTGTTCTGCCCTTTTTATTGATGTTTCTCAGGCATTTGACAAAGTATGGCACGAAGGCCTATTTTTAAAATTGAAGACATATTTGGCAATAAATATAGAAAAACTTTTCGAAAGTTATATTGTTGCTAGGAAGTTTACTGTTGTGGAAGGAGACTTCATGAATGTGCCCGAATCTATATCTTCTGGTGTGCCACAGGGTAGTATTCTGGGAACAGTCTTGTATTTAATATATACTTGTGATATGCCTGTGAGCAATAACATCCATACTTCTACATTTGCCGATGATACAGCCTGTATGCACAAAAACCTTGATGAGGAATCCCGCAATCTCCAAGCACACATTACCCAGCTTGAAATATGGTTGAACTTATGGAGAATTAAAGTAAATGAACAAAAGTGTGTTCATATAACGTTTACCTTAAGAAAAGATACCTGTTCCCCCATTCGAATCAATAATCAAAATATTGCTCAACATTCTCAAGTGAAATACCTTGGCATACACCTTGATCGAAGGCTTACATGGCAACATCATATTGACGCTAAACTAATTCAAATGAAACTTAAGTTAACTCAAATACATTGGTTGATTGGCAGAAATTCAACACTCAGTCTAGACTGCAAACTTTTGATCTACAAGTCGCTTTTGAAGCCAATATGGTGCTACGGAATTCAGCTATGGGGTACTGCTTCAGCTTCAAATGTGGATAGAATCCAACGACGGGAAAATAAAATTTTACGGTTAATAACATCGGCTCCATTGTACATAAAAAATTCAAATATACATCGTGATTTAAATATGCCACTAGTGACTGAAGAAATCGCAAAATACCCAGGTAAATATTTAACAAAACTCGAGTCACATCCTAATCCGCTTGCTCGTAATATCTTGAACTTTACTGGACACATCCGCTTAAAAAAGAGCGACACAAGGGCCCTAATACTCAGCACCCCAAATGATACTTCTTGAAAATAATTATTGTGCTTAATACGAAATTTATGTATTATTAATTACTATCACTAAGTTTATGTCCGATACTGGTCAGGCCTAATAATTATATTTAGATTTAAGATTTGAATACTTATTGTTAGTTCACATTTGAAGATACAATAAATAAATATATGTGTGTATAAAAAAAAAATTAAATGTAAATATATGAAGATAGCTAAAACCCATGACAATTATCGAATTATAAATAGTTAATTTAACTAAAATTATTTAGACAATTCACCAAAAGTAAAAATATGAATTTACCTAGTCGTTAAGGAGTTTTAACCAAAATTTTAGTTGATTTTTTGAACATAGAAATCAACTAAAATTTTTGTTGAACTATCTAAAAAACTTTGTAAATGCCATTCTACCCTTTCACTCAGTTAAAATTATACCAAAATTTTAGGATATAAGTTAATCTTTTTGTCCTTTTTAATTAATTAAAAAAAAAGATTTTTATTTTATATTTTATTATTATTTTTTTGGAGCATTAAGCTTTTATTAAACAAGACGACAACTTAACAACTAACTTTTTAATTTTAATTTTCTTAATATCTACCTTACTCTTCCTATCGTTGAAACTGCTGACGTAGTCCACGCGCCTGCATAGCCCGTGAGAATCGCCGATGCAACCTGACCCTTAAGGATGTTTAGCGCTGAATTCATTTTTGTATTTTTTTATATTCGTGTTGATGTTAGCAAGTTTAATAAGATATTTATTTTATTATTTTGTGCATTGTATGTGTTAATACCTCCCCCTTCAAGTTTCAAACGTCCTCGTTTGAAGGGATCTGCGTGTCAAAAAGTTTATTAAGTCCATCAATTGCTAGGCTGGACAATCTAAGTCCGTGGTTTTCTTTCTGTTCTGCAGTAGGTTTCTTCACGTAATTTTTTATTGTAAGTAGTATTGAAAAAATTATGAGAATTGAGCCTAGTCCAATGTTTATGATTGTGATGGTTTTATTTTTGCTTACTATAGTATCGATGTGGACTGTATTATTCAGACTTAGTTGTTTCATCATTTCCAATGATAATACTTCTTCAGTTTGCATAGTTTCAACATTTGGTTGTAAAATGGCTGGAAGAGGTTTCTTGTCTGTAATTTCTTTAGAAGCATATTTTCTATTTTCGATGGTTATTGTTGTATTGTGGTGTCTGATCAAAAATGTTCCGTTTAGTAGCATTGTTTCGTTTTCTATTGTCATCATGCCTTGATATTGGTTCACGAAAATTAATCCACTGGAAATTTCTTCTATTGTAGGCAAATGTTGATTGTTGATGATCGTACAAGCTGATGGCAGGCCTTTTAGTAAATTCGTAACGCAGGTGTCATTGCTTAAATCTATGAGTTTACTGCTAGGACATATTAATAATTCATTGAATTGTTGACAGATTGTATTTTTTATAGCAAAATTTGTATCCTTACATTCTATTAATTTCTTAAAATCAATTTTATTAATCTTGTTTCCATTCTTTACTGCTCTTATTTCTATCAAATTACATGTTTCTATTTCAGTAGTAGGTAGACTTATAATATAAATCAGAGAATTGCTATCCGTGGCTATTTTTGCATCTGCAAACTCTAAAGCTTCATCAATATTAATGAAAGGAAATTTTTCAACTTTCAAAAGATTCTTTATAGTGTTTAATTCTTTGTCAGATAATATAAAAGAGTTAATTATGTTGGCATTGGCCCAGTGCAGTGCATAAGCAATATTTTTTATTTCCTCCTTCAAAACTTCTAATTTGTATTTATGTAATTTTTAGAGACATCTCAGTTTCTATTGTTCTGTCGTCTTTCATCTGTTTAAGTATTTTATTTGTGACGTTTGTTATTTCATTTATGCGGTCTGTGGTGAGTTTGTTGATGATTACTTGGTTGTCGTTATTTGTCAATACTCCGTTTAATTTTTTAACTACTATCTCATGGTCATGGTGATCAGGATTGCCTGCTATCCATTTCCATGCTGTTCCGATAAAATCTAGTGATCTTTTGTGTTTGGTCACTTTAAGTCGATCTATTGTGCTTTTAATTTCGTTCATTAAACTTGTTAGAATTATGGATAGTGGGTTGTCAATATGTACTTTAGTTCTGATGGCTTCGTTAATATATTCCAAAACCTTTTCATATTTCTCAATATCGATAACATGGACAATTTTAAATGTTCCTGTCTGAATTTTGGCAGTTCCAGAGCCCTTGGTTACTAATTGTGAATTAGAATAATCAAGTATTTGTACATCGGCCAATGCGATTGATATTTTTTTCTGTTAAGACCGTACTATTTCTATTCTCTTTCACTCTTTCCCTTGTGTATTGTTTCGATAGTTTAGTTCCCAATCTTCTATTTCTTTTAACAAAAATTATTTGTCCCGGCAAATATGTTTTAAAGTCAGTTCTATCCTTATTATGATGTTCCAGGTCTTTCTGCTGTTTCTCAGTAAGTCTTTCTATATTAGTTTGTCTAGTTCGTTCTACATCTTCAGCTGTAAAATTTACTGATCGTCCGAAGAATATGTCAACTGGTTTTTTTTCGTTACGGAATGTACCGAATGGTTATATTCTGCAGTTGCTCTTTCTAATAGCTCTTCAAAATCACGATGTCCTCCGTTATTCTTCAAGCATCTCATTATCTCTGTTAAAGTGTAATGAAATTTTTCTACTTTGCCATTGGCTCTACTGGTATATGGAGGAGTAACATACGTTTCTATTCCTAACTCATCTTCCAACATGAATTTTATTGAACGAAAATTCAGCGATGGTTCGTTATCCATCACCAACTTTGTTGGTACGCCAAAAGAAAACAAAATGTCCCTCAATGGTCTGCGAACGTCTTCTATAGAACGGCTTTTGAGCATCTTAGCTTGAGCATATTTCGAGAACTTATCCAATGCTGTCAGTACTGCTTTACCCTCAGTCATATAGATGTCAATGTGTAACATTTCTCCTGCGCGTGTTGGTAGTGGTGTCTCGGTCAGTTTAGGTTTATTCGGATGTCGTTCGTATTTGTTTTCTTTACAAATGGTACAATTCTGAGTTAAACGTTTAATTTTACTTGTCATTCCCGGAAAATAGTACTTTTCCAGTATTTGTGCTTTATTCTCTATTGCATTCCTATGAGCCCTACAGTGAACTTCTAATATAATTTCTTCTTGTTGCTGCTCATTAGTTATGTCTTCTACTAGTTTTTGAGTATATCTGGACTTATAATTACGAAAATATTCAGGATAAAAGGTTTGTATCAATCCCATAATTCCTTCCTCCGTTCGAATTCCATTTATTACGGAAGGGTTAAGTCTTCTTTTCAAATGCTGTATTAAATTTTCTCTTGTAAATACCGGTTCAACGATGGTATGTCGGTGAACGGTTGGAAAAATGATTTGAAATTGATAAGTTGAAACTTCTCCGACTTCCAGAAATATTTGATTTTTGAAAACGTTAATGGGACCTTCTACGCAAGGTACCAGGTCTTCACCGGAGCTTTCATCACTATGGACAGTTTCGGCTAAAGAATTAATTTGCATGGGAATTCTTGAAAGTGCATCAGCCACAACATTGGTTCTGCCGGGCTGATAATTCAACTCATAGTCATATTCCTATAAAATGGCCTTCCATCTTTTCATTTTATTACTGTTTTTATGGCTTAAGGCAAATGTAAGCGGTTGATGGTCTGTGGTAATTTTTACTCTTTTGGCGCCATAAAGATAACTACGAAGGGAAGTTAGGGCCCAAACTATTGCCAACATTTCTTTTTCATTTGTGGCAGTCATTGTACGGAAAACATTACGCTTAGAACACCCGATGATATTGAATCGAACATTGCCAATCTCAGCGAGAATATTAAACAGGCTGCTGAACATGCCACTATCTCCCATCCGCAGATTGGGTTTAATAAAATTTATTCTACAGACATTGAACGTCTCGTACGTGAAAAAAGAAGGGCTAGAAGGGAATGGCAAAAGCACAGATCACCACAAAATAAAATCAGATTTAAAGAGTGCACTAAACGACTCCAAGAGTTGCTTGCATCTGAAAAAATTGCATCTCTTAAAAATTATCTGGAGGGTCTTGATGTTACACCGGCGTCTAATTACTCCTTGTGGCGCGCTGCCAGAAAGCTTAAAACACCCGTTGAGTATAAGCCACCTCTACGCACATCTACAGGAGGTTGGGCAAGAAGCGATACTGAAAAAGGTAAAATATTTGCTGAGCACTTAAAATCCGTTTTTACGCCAAATATATGTACTGGTGTTGCTGATTTGCCGAATATAGTCGCTCTACCCCCTCAACACATAAAGTTTAAGACGCGTGATTTACAAAAATTAATTGCCGAACTCAACCCGAAGAAAGCTCCGGGTATTGATGGAATTAGTAATCAGATGCTGATGAACTTGCTTCGTATTGCAATGAGAATCCTGTTATTCATATTTAATGCTATTTTACGACTGGAGTATTATCCACACAACTGGAAACTTGCTAAGGTTAAAATGATTCCAAAGCCGGGCAAATATATAACAAAGGCTGAGTCATATAGGCCAATAAGTCTACTATCTACAATGTCAAAGCTTTTCGAAAAACTGCTCAAAACAAAATTGTCCCCAATTCTAATTAGTAGTGGGTGCATACCAGACCATCAATTTGGTTTTAGAAGTCAGCATAGCACCATTGAACAAACTCACAGATTGGTTCAATTTATAAGAAGAACTTTTGAGGGAAAAAAGTATTGTTCTGCGCTGTTTATTGACGTTTCCCAGGCATTTGATAAAGTGTGGCATGAAGGCCTTATTTTAAAATTGAAGACTTACTTACCAATAAACATTTTAAATCTTTTGGAAAGTTACATTATTTCCCGTAAGTTCACTGTTGCGGAAGGAGACTTTACAAGTAGGCCTGAAACAATTTCATCTGGTGTGCCACAGGGGAGTATACTGGGACCAGTTTTATATTTAATTTATACTTGTGATATGCCTGTGAGCAGTATTATCCATACTTCCACATTTGCCGACGATACAGCCTGCCTTAGTATGCATGAAAACCCTGATGAGGCATCCCGCAAACTCCAGGAACACATTAGCCAGATGGAGCTTTGGTTAAACTTATGGAGAATCAAGGTAAATGAACAAAAGTGTGTTCAAGTAACATTTACTTTACGAAGAGATACTTGTTCCCCCATTCGGATTAACAATCAAGTTGTTTCTCAACATTCACATGTGAAATATCTTGGTATACACCTTGATCGACGACTTACATGGAAACACCACATTGATTCTAAGTTAACTCAAATGAAACTTAAACTAACTCAGGTACATTGGCTGATTGGTCGAAATTCAACACTTAGCCTAGACTGTAAACTTTTAATATACAAGTCGCTTTTAAAGCCAATATGGTGCTACGGTATTCAACTATGGGGCACTGCTTCAGCTTCAAATGTAGAGAAAATTCAACGCAGGCAAAATAAAATTTTACGCATGATAACATCGGCTCCATGGTACATCAAAAATTCAAATATACATCGTGATTTGAATATGCCACTAGTGACTGAAGAAATTGCAAAATACGCTGGCAAATATTTAACAAAACTCGAGTCACATCCTAATCCGCTTGCCCGTAATATTTTGAACTTTACTGGACACATCCGCCTAAAAAAGAGGGACACAATGGCTCTTATTCACAGCACTCCAGATGGGACTTCTTGAAAATACTTTTATTTTTTTTCCTTTTGATTATCACTACTTACATATGTATTATATATAACTACTACTAAGCTTATGTCCGACATTGGTCGGGCCTAATTATATTTTTAGATTTAAGATTTGAATACTTATTGTTAGTTCATATATGAAGATACAATAAATAAAAATCATGCATAAAAAAAAAAAAAAAATTTGTGGCATACGTCTCCTCAGTTCGTGAAAGTGTTCTTGATATAAATGTTATAGGTTTTTTATCTTGTGAAAGGACTGCTCCTATGGCATAGTCTGAGGCATCTGTAGTAAGTTCGAATTCTGTTTCAAAGTTCGGATGTGAAAGCATTACATCCTCTGAAACTAAGATATTTTTTATTTTGTTGAACGCTTCTACTGCCATATCGTCAAGAGAGATAGTTTTATTTTTTGAAAAATGTTGCCTACATTTCCAGCATCTCCTCTGAGCATTGCTGTTAATGGCTTCGCCATTTTGGCATAATCTCTAATGAAGCGTCTATAATAACCTGCCATGCCAAGGAAAGAGCGCAAATCTTTCAAATTCTTCGGTATCGCCATTTTGGCAATAGCCTCTACTTTTTTTGGATTAGTTTTGATTCCTTCCATGCTAACAACGAATCCCAGAAACTCTACCTCTTTTTTCGACTTATCAAGTTGTACCTTTATGTTTGCTTCCTCCAGCGTCTCCAACACTGCTCTTAAATTTTCAAAATGTTCATCCCTGCCAAATATAATAATATCGTCAATATAGACGTAGCAACTTTTTCCTATGTGTGGTCGGAGGATGTCATCAAGGGCAGCTTGGAATATTGAGGGTGCATTTTTGAGTCCAAAAGGGAGTCTCAAAAATTTGTATTTTCCGTTATTTATAGAGAAAGCAGTTTTCTCAATGTCTTTTTCATTTAGTGGAACTTGATGGAATCCACTTTTAAGATAAAATATATTGAAATATTTGTTTTTTCCAAGATTTGAAAGAACCTCGTTGATTTCTGGTATAGGGTATCTGAAGGGGATTGTCACGGAATTCAATTTTCTATAATCTATCACCATCCTGTATTTTTTTTCACCCGAAGCATAAATTTGTTTGTCAACAATCCATATGGTGATCGAGAAGGTCTAATTATATTGTTAGCAAGCAACTCTTCTATTTGCCTTTCAACTTCCGCTTTCAAAGCAGTGATGGGAAAGTTGGTACGATCGTACTTTTTTTGATACTATTTGACATGAAAAAGTACCGTAGTACTCCCCTTACACATTTGATACTCTCACGGACAACTTGAAAATGCAGTCAGAAGACGCGCGCATGCATATATGTATTTTTGAAAAGAATTTAATTTTTTTTTCGACAAATAGAACGAAACGTATTAGTAAAGATTTTTTAGAAAAGTATAACCTTTCACAATTAAATATCAACGAAAACCATATTTCACTCAATGATATTTTATGTGGCACAGAAGTTGATCTATTCAAACAAGTGTTTTAAATCAGTTTAAAGAAAATTGTAAAAGGTTTATATTAAGTTCTAAGGGCAAAAGTGGATTTTGACAATGAAATGTTAGTTTGGTTTAGTAAGTTTCCTCCTGAAAATATTTTATCTGGTAAAACCAACAGCATTATACCACTTTTAATTAAAATGTTCCCAGGAAAAGAAAAAGTTTTAAAATATGAACAATCAATATAGAGCATTGACTGATGTGTAAGAACTGAAACCATTAACAACAGAGAATATTGGGTATGTTCTGTATTCCACGTGAAATTAATAGGTGTGGAATACAGAACATACCCGTATATGCAGTTTCTAGTCTACAGTGGCTGAAAATAAAAACGCTTTAGATGAATAAATATTTCCTGATATATCTAGAGTAGCTTACGGAATTTTGTCCATACCTCACTCCTCTGTAAATGTCGAAAGGATTTTCTCTTACCAAAATCTCATGAAAACAAAATAAAGGACAACCATTGTATTCTGTAACTGGCTAAAGCTAAATCTCTATCGCTAAAAATCGATAAAATCAATTTTACGAATGCAATTTCCTGACGTCTATTGATAAATCAGGTAATGGCTTAAGATGTAATTCGCCAAAATTGTATTGTTTTATGTCATCGGCAAACATTTTAAATTTTCTATTTGTTCAGCATTTTAGCGATCGAATTTAGCTGTGGCAAGCCTTATGTTCCAACAGTATTAAGTCTAATCCAGGGTATACCTATTGTATATTTGTACCTATGTGTTCCTTTTTTATATCTTTATAAATGAATTGTTTATCTTTTGTTAATAACAAAAATTAAAAATTTTAAAAACCCCCGATATATCTAGAAAAGACGCGATATCTTCTAAACGTCTGGACCGATTTTCTTCAAACATAGTTAAAAACCTTCTCGATCAAGTCACCTTTCAAACAGAAAAAAAATCAAAATCGGTCCAGCCGTTTGGGCTGTACCTGGACACGGACAGACACACAGATACACAGACGCACACTACAAACTTATGACACCCCTTTTTTTGGTCGCGGGTTAATAAAATTAAATAAAGAATATAATTTTTGGTACTCTCAGAGTCAAAAAAGTACTACAAAAATATTTTTTGATACCGAAATGCAAATATCATTTCCCATCACTGTTTCAAAGCCATGGGATAGGGATATGGTCGCGAATAAATTGGACCATCTGTAATTGTACGAATCTCGCCTTTAATGGTAGTAATGTACGTTAATTTTTCATTTGGGTCAGCAAATACGTTCGGACATTCTTCAATAATTTCATAAAGTTTAGTTTTTTGTAAATCTGATAGATGGGAAAGTCTTAACTCAATATTATTGACTGACTGGGATTGTTTCTGTTTCAATGGAATTCTCATAACGTTGTTTATGGTCATAAAATTTTTATCTGTACGGATTGTTGCTTTAATTTCTCGTAATGTATCATTTCCAATTATTCCATGGAAAGTTTCTAAATTTGGAAGAATGTAAAATTTCAGTTTTTGGGGTATCTGGACCAAAAACATTCACAAAAGTATGATGTGTTATTTTAATATTTCCGGCAACTGTATTTATGTGAAAGGGTTTTTCGTTAGGAATGGGATTACGTATTCGTGTGGTTTGAATATAATTTTTGTTCGATCCGGTGTCAATTAAAAAATCTAGTATGTCCTCACCCCTTTTAAGTTCGTAATATGGGAGAGAGGATGGAATTTATCTAAAAAATATACGCTGTCTATTTCTTTTTCGTAACTTTGATTCTCGTAATTTTTGTCGTCATGTAGATCATTTGGACTTGTGTCCGTAAAGTCCGGTTGATTTTGGTTATCCATTGGATAACACTGTGATACAAAAGTTGAGAAAAAAAATATTCAGGGATTCTAATGTACCAATTCTATTTTGTTGGAGTCCATGGATGACGAAAATACCGTTGGTTTTTTTCGGTCACTTCATAAAGTGATTTTATAACGGTAAATGTAGTGAAAAACGGGGTTTCTTAGATTTTTAGTTTTAAACAGTTGTAACTTCTTTGTTTCCCAACGGATTTCTTTTAACTTTTCGTTGGTTAAAAGGATGGAATATTATCTTTCAACCAAGATATAGTTTTTGTAAATCGACTAACAAATGGTTAAGTTACAGTCGTTGAAGTGTACAAAAAACCCATTAAAAAAGTATTCTTTTGTAACTCATAAGCAACTTATGGCCTGAGGAAAACAAAAGAATACTTTTTTAATTGGTTTTTTGTACACTTCAACGACTGTAACTTAGCCATTTGTTAGTCGATTTACAAAAAATATATCTTGGTTGAAAGATAATATTCCATCCTTTTAACCAACGAAAAGTTAAAAGAAATCCGTTGCGAAACAAAGAAGTTACAACTGTTTAAAACTAAAAATCTAAGAAACCCCGTTTTTCACTACATTTACCGTTATAAAATCACTTTATGAAGTGACCGAAAAAAACCAACGGTATTTTCGTCATCCATGAACTCCAACAAAATAGAATTGGTACATTAGAATCCCTGAATATTTTTTGTGTATCACAGTGTAATCATTGTAATCATATTGATCGTTCTCGTTGTACCTTCATAGTGAACAGACGTAATAGCGGAATTTTTCTTACATACAAACTAAACAAAAAAAATATTTATTAACTTTGATAAATAAGCCTTTTTTGCTTTGATAATATTTTTACATATAGAAATAACAAAAACAAAAAAAAAATCGTAAACAAAAAAACATACAAAGTACCTTTGAGGAATATTCTATATGAGTACCCCAAAGGAAAAAAATAGTGAAGTGAGTTCTAACGGCAGAAATGCCTATTTTACTGTGAGTTTTGATGCTCATAATGATAACAATAAAAATAAAAAATCTGATAATAGACTTGCTGTGAGTTCTGAAGCTCTTAATAAAAATCAAAAATCTGATAATAGACTTTTTCTAACGGCAATACCACAGTTTCGTCAGCGATCAACTTCGCTTTGTCCAATGCCAACTAGTGAATCGTTGACATTATTGCCTAGTACTTCTACATTTAACTCAGCGATATCATCCGCTTCGGGCTCGTGGTCATCACTTAAACAAGTTGTCACTGAAGATAACAGTAGTTCAAAACCAAAGGTACAAGTAGGAATGGAGAGATATATAACTATTTTAAGGCGCGGGCGAAGCCCAAATTCTACTAAAATTGGATCCGCCCCAAAGATGTCTAGGGATAACAGCACATCTTCTATCAATCGTCAAAATCGTTTTTCATTATTGCAAGACAAAAACGACAAGCCAGCTGCATCATCGCAAAAGTCTTTTAAGCCACCACCTATTTATCTGAGAGAAAAAAATTCTAACGCGCTTCTAAAATATCTACTGTCGACCATTGGTGAAAATACTTTTCACATCATTCCAATTAAACGAGGTAGTATTGATGAAACTAACATCAAAATATATGATGAAAAAGATTTCCGAAAAATTGTTAGTGAGTTTGAAAAAAATAAAACTAATTTTTACACATATCAACTTAAGAGTGCTAAAGGCCTACAAATAGTATTAAAGGGCATAGATTCATATGTTGAGCCCGAAGAAGTAAAATGTGCAGTTATCGAACAAGGATTTAAGGTAAAAAATGTTACTAATATAATCAATAGAGAGAAGATTCCCCAGCCTCTATTTCGTGTTGAACTGGAGCCGAATGATATACAGTTAAAAAAAACGAGACGCACCCAATTTATAGTCTAAAATACCTTTTACACCGAAAAATCACAGTTGAAGAGCCACGTAAGCGTTCAGGTCCCGTACAGTGCCATAATTGCCAAGAATATGGCCACACAAAAACTTACTGCAAATTACCTACAGTTTGTGTTATCTGCGGTGAATTGCATGGTACTGCTAACTGTACCAAGCCAAAAGTACAAGCAGAAAAAAATGCAGTAATTGTGGAGGTAATCACACCGCTAACTACAGAGGATGCCCTGTATATTCTTTCGTTAAACAGGCTATGGGTCCAAAACCTAAATTAGCTCCAGTTCAATCAGCAAATACTTACTCCGCCACTCTTCCTCAAACTAGCCAACTAGTTACTTCACGTGTATCGTATGCCGATGCTGCTAAGACTAGTTCTATTCCCACATAAAATGTTCCACCGCCAAGTAATTCAACGAATGCAAACTCTAGCTTTAACTTTAGTCGTCTTGAAGCTACTATTGAGAATCTGGTGCAAACTATAAATAATTTTACAACAAATATGACTAGCATGATGCAAGAAATGCTGCGAATGCAGAATACATTGCTTCAAGCTTTAGTTAACAAACCATGAACACGTTAAAAATATGTTTCTGGAACGCAAACGGCATTCGCCAACATAAAAATTAACTTGAACACTTCCTCATGGAAAAAAATATTGATATAATGTTGGTCTCTGAGACTCACTTGACTTCGAGAAGCTGCTTTAAAATAAATGGTTACACTCTATATGATTCAAAGGACCCGAGGGGGAGAGCATGCGGTGGATCAGCAATTCTAATTAAGTCAAGACTCAAGCACTATATCCTTGAGAACGTTAGTGAATAATATATGCAAGCAACGAATATTTTTGTAGAAAATTTTTGTGCGAGTTTTGTGATATCATCAATTTACTCACCTCCCAGATTTTCAGTTACCGAAGATCAGTATGAGAAGTTGTACAAATCGCTTGGATCTTGTTTCGTGGCAGCTAGTGACTACAATGCAAAACATACGTACTGGGGCTCGCGTCTTGTTACACCTAGAGGTAGAGCGTTGTTTAATACAATTTCCAAAATGGGCTTAGATGTCATTTCGAGTGGGGAGCCTACTTACTGGCCTACTGACGTAAGAAAAATTCCAGATGTTATAGATGTTGGCGTCACGAAAAATATCCATAGGGACTTAATTCACGTAGAGGGCTCTCTAGATCTGTCCACCGATCACTCTCCCACAATAGTTAAAATTTTCAACCCACTAAGGAGTGATTTAACTAACTCATATGTGAAAACGATTAATAGGGTCAACTGGCTAGGATTCAAAAAATATATTAAGAGTCACTGCGTAAAAAACATTCAGCTTAGATCACCTGATGATATTGAATTTAATATTGCCAATCTTAACGAATATATTAAACAGGCTGCTGAACATGCCACTACTTCCTATCCGCAGACTGGCTTTAATAGAATTTATTCTACGGAAATTGAACGTCTTGTATCTGAAAAAAGGAGAGCTAGAAGAGAATGGCAACAACACCGATCACCCCTAAATAAAATCAGACTTAAAGAATGTACTAAACGACTCAAAGGGCTGCTATCGTCGGAAAAGACTGCATTACTGGAAAAGTATTTAGAAGGTCTTGATGTAACGTCAACATATGAATCTATGCCCTTTAATACTATTTGTAGGCCTTTAGCACTCTTAAGTTGATATGTGTAAAAATTAGTTTTATTTTTTTCAAACTCACTAACAATTTTTCGGAAATCTTTTTCATCATATAATTGGATGTTAGTTTCATCAATACTACCTCGTTTAATTGGAATGATGTGAAAAGTATTTTCACCAATGGTCGACAGTAGATATTTTAGAAGCGCGTTAGAATTTTTTTCTCTCAGATAAATAGGTGGTGGCTTAAAAGACTTTTGCGATGATGCAGCTGGCTTGTCGTTTTTGTCTTGCAATAATGAAAAACGATTTTGACGATTGATAGAAGATGTGCTGTTATCCCTAGACATCGTTGGGGCGGATCCAATTTTAGTAGAATTTGGGCTTCGCCCGCGCCTTAAAATAGTTATATATCTCTCCATTCCTACTTGTACCTTTGGTTTTGAACTACTGTTATCTTCAGTGACAACTTGTTTAAGTGATGACCACGAGCCCGAAGCGGATGATATCGCTGAGTTAAATGTAGAAGTACTAGGCAATAATGTCAACGATTCACTAGTTGGCATTGGACAAAGCGAAGTTGATCGCTGACGAAACTGTGGTTTTGCCGTTAGAAAAAGTCTATTATCAGATTTTTGATTTTTATTAAGAGCTTCAGAACTCACAGCAAGTCTATTATCAGATTTTTTATTTTTATTGTTATCATTATGAGCATCAAAACTCACAGTAAAATAGGCATTTCTGCCGTTAGAACTCACTTCACTATTTTTTTCCTTTGGGGTACTCATATAGAATATTCCTCAAAGGTACTTTGTATGTTTTTTTGTTTACGATTTTTTTTTTGTTTTTGTTATTTCTATATGTAAAAATATTATCAAAGCAAAAAAGGCTTATTTATCAAAGTTAATAAATATTTTTTTTGTTTAGTTTGTATGTAAGAAAAATTCCGCTATTACGTCTGTTCACTATGAAGGTACAACGAGAACGATCAATATGATTACAATGATTACACTGTGATACACAAAAAATATTCAGGGATTCTAATGTACCAATTCTATTTTGTTGGAGTTCATGGATGACGAAAATACCGTTGGTTTTTTTCGGTCACTTCATAAAGTGATTTTATAACGGTAAATGTAGTGAAAAACGGGGTTTCTTAGATTTTTATTTTTAAACAGTTGTAACTTCTTTGTTTCCCAACGGATTTCTTTTAACTTTTCGTTGGTTAAAAGGATGGAATATTATCTTTCAACCAAGATATATTTTTTGTAAATCGACTAACAAATGGCTAAGTTACAGTCGTTGAAGTGTACAAAAAACCAATTAAAAAAGTATTCTTTTGTTTTCCTCAGGCCATAAGTTGCTTATGAGTTACAAAGGCCCGAAGAAGTAAAATGTGCACTTATCGAACAAGGATTTAAGGTAAAAAATGTTACCAATATAATCAATAGAGAGAAGATTCCCCAGCCTCTATTTCGTGTTGAACTGGAGCCGAATGATATACAGTTAAAAAAAACGAGACGCACCCAATTTATAGTCTAAAATACCTTTTACACCGAAAAATCACAGTTGAAGAGCCACGTAAGCGTTCAGGTCCCGTACAGTGCCATAATTGCCAAGAATATGGCCACACAAAAACTTACTGCAAATTACCTACAGTTTGTGTTATCTGCGGTGAATTGCATGGTACTGCTAACTGTACCAAGCCAAAAGTACAAGCAGAAAAAAATGCAGTAATTGTGGAGGTAATCACACCGCTAACTACAGAGGATGCCCTGTATATTCTTTCGTTAAACAGGCTATGGGTCCAAAACCTAAATTAGCTCCAGTTCAATCAGCAAATACTTACTCCGCCACTCTTCCTCAAACTAGCCAACTAGTTACTTCACGTGTATCGTATGCCGATGCTGCTAAGACTAGTTCTATTCCCACACAAAATGTTCCACCGCCAAGTAATTCAACGAATGCAAACTCTAGCTTTAACCTTAGTCGTCTTGAAGCTACTATTGAGAATCTGGTGCAAACTATAAATAATTTTACAACAAATATGACTAGCATGATGCAAGAAATGCTGCGAATGCAGAATACATTGCTTCAAGCTTTAGTTAACAAACCATGAACACGTTAAAAATATGTTTCTGGAACGCAAACGGCATTCGCCAACATAAAAATTAACTTGAACACTTCCTCATGGAAAAAAATATTGATATAATGTTGGTCTCTGAGACTCACTTGACTTCGAGAAGCTGCTTTAAAATAAATGGTTACACTCTATATGATTCAAAGGACCCGAGGGGGAGAGCATGCGGTGGATCAGCAATTCTAATTAAGTCAAGACTCAAGCACTATATCCTTGAGAACGTTAGTGAATAATATATGCAAGCAACGAATATTTTTGTAGAAAATTTTTGTGCGAGTTTTGTGATATCATCAATTTACTCACCTCCCAGATTTTCAGTTACCGAAGATCAGTATGAGAAGTTGTACAAATCGCTTGGATCTTGTTTCGTGGCAGCTAGTGACTACAATGCAAAACATACGTACTGGGGCTCGCGTCTTGTTACACCTAGAGGTAGAGCGTTGTTTAATACAATTTCCAAAATGGGCTTAGATGTCATTTCGAGTGGGGAGCCTACTTATTGGCCTATTGACGTAAGAAAAATTCCAGATGTTATAGATTTTGGTGTCACGAAAAATATCCATAGGGACTTAATTCACGTAGAGGGCTCTCTAGATCTGTCCACCGATCACTCTCCCACAATAGTTAAAATTTTCAACCCACTAAGGAGTGATTTAACTAACTCATATGTGAAAACGATTAATAGGGTCAACTGGCTAGGATTCAAAAAATATATTAAGAGTCACTGCGTAAAAAACATTCAGCTTAGATCACCTGATGATATTGAATTTAATATTGCCAATCTTAACGAATATATTAAACAGGCTGCTGAACATGCCACTACTTCCTATCCGCAGACTGGCTTTAATAGAATTTATTCTACGGAAATTGAACGTCTTGTATCTGAAAAAAGGAGAGCTAGAAGAGAATGGCAACAACACCGATCACCCCTAAATAAAATCAGACTTAAAGAATGTACTAAACGACTCAAAGGGCTGCTATCGTCGGAAAAGACTGCATTACTGGAAAAGTATTTAGAAGGTCTTGATGTAACGTCAACATCTAATTACTCTTTATGGCGCGCTACTAGAAATCTTAAAAGACCCGTTGATCTCAAATCACCATTGCGTACTTCGACTGGAGGCTGGGCAAGAAGCGATAGTGAGAAAGGTAACTTATTTTCTGAGCATTTAAAATCTGTATTCACTCCCAATTAGGGTTTGGGAAACGGGAATTCCCGGGCGGGAAATCCCGGGAAATGTCTGTCTAATATTCCCGGGAAATTTTTGAGATTTTCCCGGGAAAACGGGAAATTTAAAGTGCATGTTATTTCATAAATATATATAGAATTTATAATCCAATATTACTTTAATATAAAAACTTATTATTTTTTTATATATTACAAAAGTTCGTTTGAATGATTGTATGACTAAATTTACACGAACGTTGACACGTTTTTCATCGTCTGTTTAAACACTTACATATACCTCGTTCGAAGGAAATTTTTTAATCTTAAAATTTAAATTGAGTTTTTGTTTTAAATGTAACTGTAAGAAAGAAAGAATTCTTTCGACGTCGATAAACAAGCAGTAAAATGTCCATTTATTTTTAATATAAAATAAAAATGTGAGCTATTCAAATCTAGTCTGAAATTTCATAAAAATTCCATTAAATTGAGGTCATACCATATCTCCTAAAAAAAGTGGAATAAATTGTATAAGTATCAATGATTGCAATGATATAATCATTTCCTAAAGTAAATAATTCGATGCTAAGCGAACTTGAAGTGTAGTGAAAATTTTAAGCTGTAAGAACTCTGAGTTGACAAAACTTAAATTTATTACAAGTAGACGCTATTATGGAAACCCTGAAGAAAATATTTTAGGAGAAATAAAATGAAAAATTAAAGACACTTAGACATACTGTGGCTCATGGTATTCAAAATTCGGCGCAGCGCGGTATGGTACTGTAACCTGCTTGTACTTAACGATAAGAAACCGCTTGGAACTTTTTCAAAAAGAATGAGAAACCAGCAAGGCAGATTCTTATTAAAATGAAGGTAGGTCTTATTAGAAAATTGTCTACTAATTGTGGTAACAGTCGTCAATTGGTTTTTATATGATCTTTTGCTGTGTAATAACTTTATTCCATTTGCTTAAATTCAATTAAAAATTCTTAAAAATTTGTCTTAGAACTGCTTTTTTATTAACTTTTATTTCAATAAAATGCTTACATTAATAAAACAATCGAAATTTCACCAACTTTCATTTAATAAATGTATTTAATTTAGAAAATTAGCTTTTCCCGGGAATCCCTGGAATTCCCGGGAACTTGATTTCTTAATTCCCGTTTCCCGGGAAGTGCAAAAGTCCGGGAAATCCCAAACTCTACTCCCAATTCATG
Source organism: Tachina lurida (assembly GCA_944452675.1). Taxonomy (NCBI): domain Eukaryota; kingdom Metazoa; phylum Arthropoda; class Insecta; order Diptera; family Tachinidae; genus Tachina; species Tachina lurida. The sequence goes on from OX101752.1 coordinate 103,584,176, forward strand.
TACGGGTGCTGCCGGATTACCGAGTGTAGTATCTCTACCCCTCGTCCCTTAAGGTTTAAGATGCGTGAACTACAAAAAATAGTTGCTGAGCTCGACCCGAAGAAAGCTCCAGGTATTGATGGCATTAGTAACAAGATGCTGATGAACTTGCCTCATATTGCAATAAGAATCTTGCTATTTATTTTTAATGTCATTTTACGAATGCAGTATTTTCCACATAACTGGAAACTTGCCAAGATTAAAATGATTCCAAAGCCAGGCAAAGATCTTACCAAGGCTGAGTCATATGGGCCTATAAGCTTACTTTCAACAATTTCAAAGCTTTTCGAAAAGCTGCTCATGACTAAATTGTTTACAATTTTAGCTGATAGTGGGTGCATCTCGGACCATCAATTTGGCTTTAGAAGTCAGCATAGCACTATTGAGCAAACGCAAAGATTGGTTCAAGTTGTAAGGAGGACATTTGAAGAAAAAAAGTATTGTTCTACCCTTTTTATTGATGTTTCTCAGGCATTTGATAAAGTATGGCACGAAGGCCTAGTTTTAAAATTGAAGACATACCTACCAATAAACATACAAAAGCTTTTCGAAAGTTATATTTTTGATAGGACGTTTACTGTTGTGGAAGGAGACTTCATGAGTGTTTCCGAATCTATATCTTCTGGTGTGCCACAGGGTAGTATTCTGGGGCCAGTCTTGTATCTAATATATACTTGTGATATGCCTGTGAGCAATAACATCCACACTTCTACATTTGCCGATGATACAGCCTGTTTGAGTATTCACAAAAACCCTGATGAGGCATCCCGCAATCTCCAAGCACACATTACCCAGTTTGAAATATGGTTGAAGTTATGGAGAATTAAAGTAAATGCACTAAAGTGTCTTCATATAACGTTTACAGTTCTCGTTGTACCTTCATAGTGAACAGACGTAATAGCGGAATTTTTCTTATATACAAACTAAACAAAAAAAAAGCATACAAAAAATATTCGTAGTACATATTAACTTTGATAAATAAGCATTTTTTTGCTTTGATAATATTTTTACATATTGAAATAACAAAAACAAAAAAAAAAAAAACCGTAAACAAAAACACATACAAACATACCCTTGAGGAATACTCTTTATGAGTACCCCAGAGGAAAAAAATAGTGAAGTGAGTTCTAACGGCAGAAATGCCTATTTTACTGTGAGTTTTGATGCTCATAATGATAACAATAAAAATAAAAAATCTGATAATAGACTTGCTGTGAGTTCTGAAGCTCTTAATAAAAATCAAAAATCTGATAATAGACTTTTACTAACGGCAAAACCACAGTTTCGTCAGCGATCAACTTCGCTTTGTCCAATGCCAACTAGTGAATCGTTGACATTATTGCCTAGTACTTCTACATTTAACTCAGCGATATCATCCGCTTCGGGCTCGTGGTCAACAATTAAACAAGTTGTTACTGAAGACAACAGTAGTACAAAACCAAAGGTACAAGTAGGAATGGACAGATATATAACAAGGATTTAAAGTAAAAATTGTTACCAATATAATCAATAGAGAGAAGATTCCCCAGCCTCTATTTCGTGTTGAACTGGAGCCGAATGATATACAGTTAAAGAAAAATGAGACGCACCCAATTTATAGTCTAAAATACCTTTTACACCGAAAAATCACAGTTGAAGAGCCACGTAAGCGTTCAGGTCCCGTACAGTGCCATAATTGCCAAGAATATGGCCACACAAAAACCTACTGCAAATTACCTACAGTTTGTGTTATCTGCGGTGAATTGCATGGTACTGCTAACTGTACCAAGCCAAAAGTACAAGCTGAAAAAAAATGCAGTAATTGTGGAGAAAATCACACCGCTAATTACAGAGGATGCCGTGTATATTCTTTCGTTAAACAGGCTATGGGTCAAAAATCTAAATTAGCTCCAGTTCAATCAGCAAATGCTTACTCCGCCACTCTGCCTCAAACTAGCCAACTAGTTAATTCACGTGTATCGTATGCCGATGCTGCTAAGACTAGTTCTATTCCCACACAAAATGTTCCACCGCCAAGTAATTCAACGAATGCAAACTCTAGCTTTAACTTTAGTCGTCTTGAAGCTACTATTGAGAATCTGGTGCTAACTATAAACAACTTTACAACAAATATGACTAGCATGATGCAAGAAATGCTGAGAATGCAGAATACTCTGCTTCAAACATTAGTCAACAAACCATGAACACGTTAAAACTATGTTTCTGGAACGCAAACGGCATTCGCCAACATAAAATTGAACTTGAGCACTTCCTCACGGAAAAAAATATTGATATAATGATGGTCTCTGAGACTCACTTGACTTCGAGAAGCTGCTTTAAAATAAATGGTTACACTCTATATGATTCAAAGGACCCGAGAGGGAGAGCATGCGGTGGATCAGCAATTCTAATTAAGTCAAGACTCAAGCACTATATCCTTGAGCACGTTAGTGAAGAATATATGCAAGCTACGAATATTTTCGTAGAAAATTTTTGTGCGAACTTCGTGATATCATCAATTTACTCACCTCCCAGATTTTCAGTTACCGAAGATCAGTATGAGAAGTTCTACAAATCGCTTGGATCTTGTTTCGTGGCAGCTGGTGACTACAATGCAAAACATACGTACTGGGGCTCGCGTCTTGTTACACCTAGAGGTAGAGCGTTGTTTAATACAATTTCAAAAATGGGCTTAGATGTCATTTCGAGTGGGGAGCCTACTTACTGGCCTACTGACGTAAGAAAAATTCCACATGTTATAGATGTTGGCGTCACGAAAAATATCCATAGGGACTTAATTCACGTAGAGGGCTCTGTAGATCTGTCCTCCGATCACTCTCCCACAATAGTTAAAATTTTCAACCCACTAAGGAGTGATTTAACTAACTCATATGCGAAAACGATTAACAGGGTCAACTGGCTAGGATTCAAAAAATATATTAGTAGTCACTGCGTAGAAAACATTCAGCTAAGTTCACCTGATGATATTGAATTTAATATTGCCAATCTTAACGAATACATTAAACAGGCTGCTGAGCATGCCACTACTTCCTATCCGCAGACTGGCTTTAATAGAATTTATTCTACGGAAATTGAACGTCTTGTATGTGAAAAAAGGAGAGCTAGAAGAGAATGGCAACAACACCGATCACCCCTAAATAAAATCAGACTTAAAGAATGTACTAAACGACTCAAAGAGCTGCTATCGTCGGAAAAGACTGCATTACTGGAAAAGTATTTAGAAGGTCTTGATGTAACGTCAACATCTAATTACTCTTTATGGCGCGCTACTAGAAATCTTAAAAGACCCGTTGATCTCAAATCACCATTGCGTACTTCGACTGGAGGCTGGGCAAGAAGCGATAGTGAGAAAGGTAACTTATTTTCTGAGCATTTAAAATCTGTATTCACTCCCAATTCATGTACGGGTGCTGCCGATTTACCGAGTGTAGTCTCTCTACCCCCTCGTCCCTTAAGGTTTAAGATGCGTGAACTACAAAAAATAGTTGCTGAAGTCGACCCTAAGAAAGCATGATGGCATTAGTAACAAGATGCTGATGAACTTGCCTCATATTGCAATAAGAATTTTGCTATTTATTTTTAATTCCATTTAACGAATGCAGTATTTTCCACATAACTGGAAACTTGCCAAGATTAAAATGATTCCAAAGCCAGGCAAAGATCTTACCAAGGCTGAGTCATATAGGCCTATAAGCTTACTTTCAACAATTTCAAAGCTTTTCGAAAAGCTGCTCATGACTAAATTGTCCACAATTTTAGCTGATACTGGGTGCATCCCCGACCATCAATTTGGCTTTAGAAGTCAGCATAGCACTATTGAGCAAACGCATAGATTGGTTCAAATTATAAGGAGGACTTTTGAAGAAAAGAAGTATTGTTCTGCCCTTTTTATTGATGTTTCTCAGGCATTTGACAAAGTATGGCACAAAGGCCTAGTTTTAAAATTGAAGACATACCTACCAATAAATATACAAAAGCTTTTGGAAAGTTATATTGTTGATAGGACATTTACCGTTGTGGAAGGAGACTTCATGAGTTTACCCGAATCTATATCTTCTGGTGTGCCACAGGGTAGTATTCTGGGGCCAGTCTTGTATCTAATATATACTTGTGATATGCCTGTGAGCAATAACATCCACACTTCTACATTTGCCGATGATACAGCCTGTTTGAGTATTCACAAAAATCCTGATGAGGCATCCCGCAATCTTCAAGCACACATTACCCAGCTTGAAATATGGTTGAACTTATGGAGAATTAAAGTCAATGAACAAAAGTGTGTTCATATAACGTTTACCCTAAGAAAAGATACCTGTTCCCCCATTCGAATCATCAATCAAAATATTCCTCAACATTCTCAAGTCAAATACCTTGGCATACACCTTGATCGAAGGCTTACATGGAAATATCATATTGACTCTAAGTTAACCCAAATGAAACTTAAATTGACTCAAATATATTGGTTAATTGGCAGAAATTCAACACTCAGCCTAGACTGCAAACTTTTGATATACAAGTCGCTTTTGAAGCCAATATGGTGCTATGGAATTCAGCTGTGGGGCACTGCTTCAGCTTCAAATGTCGAGAGAATCCAACGAAGGCAAAACAAAATTTTACGTTTGATAACATCTGCTCCATGGTACGTTAAAAATTCAAATATTCATCGTGATTTAAATATGCCACTAGTGAGTGAAGAAATTGCAAAATACGCAGGCAAATATTTAACTAAACTCGAGTCACATCCTAATCCGCTTGCCCGAAATATTTTGAGCTTTACTGGACACATCCGCTTAAAAAAAAGGGACACAAGGGCTCTTATACCCAACACTCCAGATGGGACTGCTTAAAAATACTTCTTTTTGATTATCACTACTTATGTATTATTTATAACTATCACTAAGCTTATGTCCGATATTGGTCGGGCCTAATAGTTATATTTAGATTTAAGATTTGATTACTTATTGTTAGTTCATTTTTGAAGATACAATAAATAAATTTGTATATGAAAAAAAAAAATATATATAACGTTTACCCTAAGAAAAGATACCTGTTCCCCCATTCGAATCAACAATCAAAATATTCCTCAAAATTCTCAAGTGAAATACCTTGGCATACACCTTGATCGAAGGCTTACATGGAAATATCATATTGACTCTAAGTTTACCCAAATGAAACTTAAATTAACTCAAATATATTGGTTAATTGGCAGAAATTCAACACTCAGCCTAGACTGCAAACTTTTGATATACAAGTCGCTTTTGAAGCCAATATGGTGCTATGGAATTCAGCTATGGGGCACTGCTTCAGCTTCAAATATTGAGAAAATCCAACGAAGGCAAAACAAAATTTTACGTTTGATAACATCTGCCCCATGGTACATTAAAAATTCAAATATTCATCGTGATTTAAATATGCCACTAGTGAGTGAAGAAATTGCAAAATACGCAGGCAAATATTTAACAAAGCTCGAGTCACATCCTAATCCGCTTGCCCGTAATATTTTGAGCTTTACTGGACACATCCGCCTAAATAAGAGGGACACAAGGGCTCTTCTACTCAACACTCCAGATGAGACTGCTTAAAGATACTTCTTTTTTTCCTTTTTGATTATCGCTACTTATGTATTATTTATAACTATCACTAAGTTTATGTCCGATACTGGTCGGACCTAATAATTATATTTAGATTTAAGATTTGATTACTTGATTACTGAAGATACAATAAATAAATATATATATGATAAAAAAAAATATTGATCGTAGTATTGGATGTTATATTGAGTATCGTCACAAGTGTTCGTAAAATAATTCCTTTGTATCTTATGTGGGATCCCGCCATTAGTGGGATATGGTCGTTTTTGTGCAATTTGGTAATTTCTCTGAAAGTTTTGATAATTTACATTTTTTGATCTTATCGACTGGTCAACCTCCATTGGTTGAGGGGGTTTTGGTGGAAAATTGTGTCTATTATTAAATCCTGACGAAAAGTTGGGTCTTTGATTTTGTTGGCTAGATTGTTGTGGAAGGAATGGTCTGTGAAAGTTCTGAAAATGTGCCCTGGGAGGATGTTGCCTTAGATAGGGAGGCATATACGCTAGTTCTGGATAAAACACTGTCCGTGGGAAATTATGCGACCTCTGTGGTGCTGGTGGCGGAGGCCTAAGCGTATTGGCACGTAATTGGTTGTGAGCATAATTTGCTCGAAAATTCATATTATCCAATTTTTGACACAGATTAAGTGCTTGCGGCAAGGACGTAGGTTCCCTAATACTCAAGAGTCTCGGTAGGTCACCGTTTAGTCCCCTAACAAAAGTATCGAGAGCCTTTTCTCGATAAGAGTTAATTATGGCACCTTTCGCGTCCTCGGAAATGTCTGTTATTGTTATATTTTTATACCCTTTACCAAAAATGGAAAAGGGTATATATAGGTTTGTCCAGATTTTTGTAATTTCTACAATATTCATTTGCGGCCAAAAAAAGTTAGTTATTATGGATCCTTATGACTAGGAGATAAAAAAAAGACATGTCCGTCTGTCTGTACGGATTTTGTATGGGAGGCTTGAAATGCGTTTTTTGAAGCTCCCAAGCAAGTTAGAGAGCTCGGAGTTGGACTAAAACGACCGCGCTTGTCTTAGCACAATTCCTTATATAAATCAGCAAAAATGAATAATCGGTTCACCAGAAGTTCTATATATATAGTTTTATCATACATTTTGAAAATTGTATGAAAAAACTACCGTGCATAGAACCAAGAATAATCAAATTTCTAATTAACCCCACTAGCTACTCGGCTACCGAGGCTTGCTTACTTTTGGTATTTATTTGCTGTACTTAAACATTTTCTCTAAAATGCTTTATTTCATATTAAACCCCTTTTTGTCAGCTCTGCATAGACATTATTCTTTTTAATTTTTTTATTCAATGATAATTTTGCTTGGCACCAGTGTTGCCGAATCGCGGGTAATTACCCGAATCAGGTGTAATTTTTATGTGCAAGTGTAGCGCGTGGGTAATTGCTCTCAGGTGTAATTTACGGGTAATTTGAAATTCGTTTATTTTATATAATAAATCGTGTGTGTTCTGGCTTTCACATCGTTTTCTTGTGAGTTCGGATGTTAAAACACATGGTACGCCTACTTAAGTTGAAATTTAGAAAATACAAATTAATAGTATGTGTTCTAGCATCCGAATTTAGAAGAACACTATTTGGATATTGACGATTTCAAACTTTTAGATTTTTTCGTTTTCGATTTTCTTTTCACTTGTTAACAGTCTTGTGAAAAAATACGAATTTCACTTGTTAACAGTGAAAAATACGATTTCTTACTCAAAATCGAAAACGAGAAAATCTAAACGTTTGAAATCGTCAATTTCCAAATTGTGTTCTTCTAAATTCGGATGCTAGATCACATACTATTAATGTGTATTTTCTAAATTTAAACTTAAACACGCGTAGAATGTGTTTTAACATCCGAACTCAGAAGAAAACATGTGAAAACGTTGTGAAAGACAGAACACACACGAATACATACATATGATAAATAAACAAAATAAAATATAATAAATTATAGTCTGATACCGTTGATGCTATTTTATTATTTAAAGAAGGTATACAAAAAACAATAATAATAATAAGCAATAATACATGAGGTAGATTTATAATGAACTACTTATTTTTACATGAAAGTTAGCATTAATTTTCACCAAAAAAATTATACTTTCACCTAACACAGGATTTAGACGATGCAATTTATGACGTCTATTTTTCTTGATTCCCTTTTGAAGTTTCTACCAAAAATTATTTGTGTTCATACGATGATTATTTTTACATGTCTATTTTTTTTTATTGATTTTGATTTTTATTGATTTTATTGTTTATACATACATTTACATCATTGATGTCAGTTTCATGGCACAATTGTGCAAACTAAAATCACACACATTCTTATTCTCTTCCATTTAGTCGTCGATGAGACAGCGACGAGAACACATGCGTAGCGGGTGTATTAATTTGTTTATAGATACAGTGAAGGGAAAGAAGTGGTATGCGAAAAATATTCTATGATGACCAATGCTTTTCGCGATATTTAATGTGTTTGATGATGTAAAACGTTTAAGGAAAGAAAAAAATATGTATTTAAAAGACATTTTGACTTTTTTGGAGCATTTTCACTAAACTGCACTTTCTATTTAAACTTTAAAGACCAATAACTCGGGAAATATGGCCTGCAGCAAATTTTTTTTATTAAGTTTTTTTTCTTATTTTTCACATTACTATCTGATAAGCTATTTAAAAACTCTTTTTTTGAGATTTTTCAGAGTTTCCTATGAAAAGTTCAGAGCCCGATAACTTGAAAAATATGGGTCGCAGCCAATTTTTATATTTAATTTTTTCATCTTATTTTTTAATTTTCTATCACATAGGCTTCTTTTTATTTATTTTTAGCTACTTCAATAAACATCATTTATTCCAAATAACTATTTTTCCTGTGTACTTTCGAGAGCAACGAGACAACGTTTCTCACACACACAACTATAGTTTTATTTTTGACATCACTGATTTACATACTCTGTCGGAGAATGTGTGCTTGACTACAAAAAAAATTAACTTATAGTTAACTTTTCTTAGACTGACTAAAAGCTAACTGCAATGTCATCCAGAACAAACCCAAAATTAATTCTTAAGTTGAGTACGTAATTAAATTCGATGAGAGCCAACAAATTTATTCTAAGCTATTTTGAAACTCATTTCAGTTTTATATTAACATTTTGCTGTTGTTATTTTAGATGTTACCTTAGCCTAGTGATAGCGCGTTGAGTATACAACGTGTGATGATACATTTTCGAACCCCGCAAAATTTTTTTAATTTACTGACTACCAGGCGATTTAAAAAAGTCAACTTTAAGTTAGTTGAAAGTAGTGCAGAGTGAGACAATTGTCTACCGCCTAGGACATCGCAATGTTAAAATATTCAGTTGATTACATTGAAAGTAATCCAAGTGTCAGTCAGTACTATTTGCGAAATAGTGAGCTTAAAGTTAACCAAATTACCGACAGGGTACTTTTTAAATAAAATTTTGCTTTGAAGAACACACCAATATGAGAATATTAATAATAAAACGTAACAACAAGAACACAAATTCGTGTGAATTAGGTAGAAGACTTTTATGAAGTCTATTTTTCGACGTCATTTTTGGTTTGGTAGCGAACGGGGTAGAGAAGAAAGAGGGGTAGAAAAAATGACTCGATTTCTGTTTTCTATGGTTTTTTTCATATTTTTCTTTACACCAATTTGTGTTCTTGTTGTTACGTTTTATTATTAATATTCTCATATTAATTTGTTCTTCGAAGAAAATTTTATTAAAAAAGTTCCCTGTCGGAAAGTCGGTTAACTTTAAGCTAAATATTTCGCAAATAGTAATGATTGACACTTGGATTACTTTCAATGTAATCAAATGACTATTTTAACATTACGATGTCCTAGGCGGTAGTCAATTGTCTCACTCTGCACTACTTTCAGCTAACATAAAGTTGACTTTTTTAAATCACCGGGAGTCAGTAAATTAAAATTTTTTTACTGGGTTCGAACATGTATCATAACACGTTGTGTACTTAACGCGATACCACTCGGCGCTAAGGTACCATTTATAATAACAACAACAAAATGTTAATATAATACTGAAATGAGTTTCAAAGTAGATGAGAATAAATTTGTTGTCTCTCATCAAATACGATTACGTAAAGAATTATTTCTGGGTTTGTTCTGGATGACATTCCAGTTAGCTTTTAATCAGTCTAAGAAAAGTTAACTATTTTTGCAGTCAACCACACATTCTCCGACAGAGTATGTACTTCAAATGTATGTATAAAGAATAAAATCAATAAAAATCAAAATCAATAAAAAAATTAGTCATGTAAAATAATCATAGTATGAACGAAAATAATTTTTGGTAGAAACTTCAAAAGGGAATTAAGAAAAATAGACGTCATAAATTTCATCGTCTGAATCCTGTGTTTTAGATAGCAGAATAAAAAAATTTATACAAAACAAGAAAAAATATTTTTTTTGATTCGAAATTTATATTACAGATGAATATTCTATAGGAGAGTTTTTTGCCATCGGAAGCTCATTTTGAAAAAATTTGAGTTGACGTATTTCGAATACACGCTCTCGATATGTTGCTCTTCACTGGGGCTGATACCAAATCATAAGTAGACCTTAAACAAGATTTTTGAAATGTGTCAAATATTTATTTTAATATTGGGTGTAATTCCTTTGAAATCGGGTAATTTTGGCTTCTACGAGGTGTAATTTTGAATATATATTTTGGTAACACTGCTTGGCACATTCTTATTCCTGGAAATGCAAACGAATGTGTTTGCATAGAATTTGTAGTGTCATGAAAAAAAAACTATAGGTATACTATAAGCATTCGCACATGCATACATACATACATACATACATATGCATAAATATACGCTTCCATAAGAGTTTTTGTATTTTGTGTTGAATTGAACAACTACAACAACAACAATATGCTACCAATTGTATTGAAAGAATTATATTCAGTTTTTTGTTGTAAAAACTGAGAATTATTTTATATACATACATAGCTACATATGAATGTATGCATATACTTATAAAGTTTTGTATTAAAGAATGCACTTGTTCATGATATATGTATGTACATACATATGTACATTAGCTATGGCATAGTTTATATTTGAATTCTTAGTAAGGAGATTTCGACTTCCAAGAAACCCTAATTTTGTGAGGTTCGGTAAAAAAATATTCGAGCCAAAAAATGGTGGCGGTCAGAGGGAGGCAAAGGGCTCCGCATCGTGCTCAAAGTTGAGGGTAAAAGCAAAAAAACGTACAAAAAATCATATAACTTTCCGGGGGTCACCTCTACAAGGGTCAAATGTATGACGAGCACCAATTAATTTTCTTTGCCCAACATTTTTTAAAACACACCGACCGCCTAACTCCTCTCCTTAAGGGGGCTCCCATACAAAGGGGAAATTTTTATAAAATTTACTCGCAGGGCTCTAACTGCCCCTAGGCTGTACCTATCGAAGTCAAATGTATGACTCACCTCCAATATTTTTTCATTACAAAGATTTTCTCTGATTATACTTATCATCTATCTTCAACCATTAAGGTGGTCCCCATACAAAAAAATAGTTTTTTTAATAATTTTTTTAAGAAATCCGCTTTTTCCGCTTTTTTTTAATAATTTTTTTAAGAAATCCGCTTTTTCCGCTTTTATATTGCCTTGCCTCCTAGGGGGGTAAAATGTAAGACCGACCCACAGTAATTTTTTACCTTCAACATTTCCTCCGAACATACCTATATCCTATCTCGACTCATTAAGGGGGCTCCCATACAAAGGCGAAATTTGTACAAAATGTACTCGCAGGGCTCTAATTGTCCCTGGCGCGTTCCTATCGAAGTCAAATGTATACTAAACTCCAATATTTTTTCAATACAAATATTTTCTCTGAATATACTTATCGTCTATCTTCAACCATTAAGGTGGTGCCCATACAAAAAAATAGTTTTTTTAATAATTTTTTTTAAGAAATCCGCTTTTTCCGCTTTTATGTTGCCTCCTAGGGGGGTAAAATGTAAGACCGACCCACAGTAATTTTTTATCTTCAACATTTCCTCCGAACATACCTATGCCCTATCTCGACTCATTAAGGGGGCTTCCATACAAAGGCGGAATTTGTACAAAATGTACTCGCAGGGCTCTAATTGTCCCTGGCGCGTTCCTATCGAAGTCCGACCTCCAATATTTTTTCAACACAAAGATTTTCTGTCAACATGCTTACATCTGTCTTCAACCATTAAGGTGGTCCCATACAAAAAAAAAAGAATTCTTTGTCAAATAACTAATTTATTTTTGGCATGTGTTGGATACATTTTTTTATTTTGGGCAACGACTTGAAGTAAAAATATTTTTTCTTCTTAGTCGCAGCATAACGCACTGCTATAATCTTCTATTAATTTTACGCCTCTTTCGGCAGCGTCGTTGACAACATGGAGTTTTTGCAATATCTTTAGCGACCCAGAGGCGACTACAAGGAATTTCTTGCAATGGTGTTACTGTTTCTAGGTGAAGGTATAAAAAAGTTTCACTTCGCACCACCAGTACCAATCAGTCATGCTCGTTGGATGGTGAAAGGGATATACTGCGTTAACATTTTCTTATTTCGAGAATATCTGGGTTTAACCAAGAATGAGGAGTCCGCGAGGTCAGTATATTCATCGTCACACTTTATGTAAGAGCTTGGTTTAGTGCGACTAAGGCCATCGAAGCTCCAAATAACGATTTGAGCTTTTTAAAGGCCATTGCTCATTATGATACAATTGATAACACAGTTTCGCAGCGTTTGGTGAAGAAATTGTGTGGACATCTCTGGTACCTTAGTGATGAACCTGTTGCTCTCGCATTACTTGACCAGAATGTTACCTGTGACATCAAAAGGAAAATGGCAAATGATATTCGTATTTTTGTAGAAGATAGAGAAAAATATGAGGAAGAGTTGTCCAACGAAGAGGTGGACGAATCATCAAACGAAGACACCGGCAAAAGACGACAAAATAAAAAGCGGCGCCAGTGAAGAGAAAGGTAGTTCTCGCCTAGTCATTGGGTTCACAGGTGTGAAGCGAATTACCTTAGCTCTCACAGAAGTACTACAAAAAGTAATGAAGGATTTGAGCCATTATGTAACACATGGGACAGCAAACTTTTTTCCACGCTTCGGATTACCAACAACTTTTTTAAATAGCGATCCAGAAACCAGGGAACAACGTGAAGACTATAAGCAAGCGCTAAAAATATTGCAAAAACTCCATGTTGTCAATGACGCTTCCGAAAGAGGCGTAAAATTAATAGAAGATTATAGCAGTGCGTTATGCAGCGACGAAGAAATAAAAATATTTTTACTGCATGTCGTTGCCCAAAATAAAAAAATTTATCCAACACATGCCAAAAGTAAATTAGTTATATGGCAAAGAATTCTTTTTTTTTTGTATGGGCACCACCTTAATGGTTGAAGATAGACGATAAGAATGCTGACAGAAAATATTTGTATTGAAAAAATATTGGAGTTCAGTATACATTTGACTTCGATAGGAACGCGCCAGGGACAATTAGAGCCCTGCGAGTAAATTTTGTACAAATTCCGCCTTTGTATGGGAGCCCCTTAATGAGTCGAGATAGGATATAGGTATGTTTGGAGGAAATGTTGAAAATAAAAAATTACTGTGGGCCGGTCTTACATTTTACCCCCCTACGAGGCAACATAAAAGCGGCATAAAAGCGGAAAAAGCGAATTTCTTAAAAAAAATTATTAAAAAAAACTATTTTTTTGTATGGGCACCACCTTAATGGTTGAAGATAGACGATAAGTATATTCAGAGAAAATATTTGTATTGAAAAAATATTGGAGTTCAGTATACATTTGACTTCGATAGGAACGCGCCAGGGACAATTAGAGCCCTGGGAGTAAATTTTGTACAAATTCCGCCTTTGTATGGGAGCCCCCTTAATGAGTCTAGATAGGATATAGGTATTTTTGGAGGAAATGTTGAAAATAAAAAATTACTGTGGGCCGGTCTTACATTTTACCCCCCTAGGAGGCAACATAAAAGCGGAAAAAGCGGATTTCTTAAAAAAAAATTATTAGAAAAACTATTTTTTTGTATGGGCACCACCTTAATGGTTGAAGATAGACGATAAGTATGTTCAGAAAAAATCTTTGTAATGAAAAAATATAGGAGGTCAGTCATACATCTGACATCGATAGGTACGCCCTAGGGACAGTTAGAGCCCTGCGAGTAAATTTTATAAAAATTTCCCCTTTGTATGGGAGCCCCTTAAGAAGAAGAGCTAGGTGGCCGGTGTGTTTAAAAAAGATGTTGGGCGGAGAAAATTAATGGGTGCTCGTCATACATTTGACCCTGGTAGCGGTGACCCCGGGAAAGTTATATGATTTTTTGTAGTTTTTTTTTGCTTTTACCTTCAACTTTGAGCACGATGCGGAGCCCTTTGCCCCCATCTGACCACCACTATTTTTTGGCTCGAATATTTTTTTGTGAAACCTCACAAAATGAGTGGTTCTTGCAAGTCAAAATTGAAAAATCGTAAAAAACGCCATACCTAATGTACATATGTACATATATTGAAATAAATACCCAGCAAAAAGGGGATGTAATAATAAAAACGGAATTAAATTATCATCACATTGCTACATTTTCATATAACAAGTTTTATTTCCAATTCAAAACAAGAGTACAGTAGTACATTGGTAGAGATTGTGCTTTGAGATTGAGAACAGCATGGTTCGTATCCTTCGAAAAAATTTTATTTATTTTTTGTTTTGTATTTACGTGAAATATTTTCATTAAATAAGTTTTATCTCTAAAGAATAACAACAGTACAGTAGCTCAGAGGTAGAGAGTGTGCCTTGAGAGTGAGAACAGCGCGGTTCGTATCCTGCGACAAAAATTTTTATTAATTTTTTTGTTTTGTATTTAGTGACACGATCGGATAGGGAACTTGCAAGGGTTTAAATTCATTAATTTTAATGGATATCAAAGTAGGTATTTAAATTCTCGCACAAATACATGATCTCCAATGACAAGCTAATGTAAAAATCATGTATCATAGTTCACATAAATCGAACCAATGCGTCATCACTTGAACCCATGATTCAACACATGATTTATCTTTTTTTTTTGCTGGGTGGGTAATAAGTTGAAATAATATTCAACGAAAAAGGCATGCAAAAACGGAATTAAATTATCATATTGATACATTTTCATAAAACAAATTTCATCTCTAACTATTAATAAGAATTAATACGTCAGGTAGAGGAGAGTATGCCTCAACAGTCAGAAAATCACGGTTCGTATCCTGGCTGCGTTGGTATTTTTTTTTACGTGAAAAATATAATCGTTTTTTTAAGTTTCGTAAGAATTGACATTGCACATACATACATACCCAGCAAAAAAATAAATGAACGCGTTCAAAATGAAATACTGTTTCATGCTTTCTTGAGCATTTGTTTCTTCGAATGCATTCTGGATATCACTGCAAATCGTAAATAATGCTATAGTTTTTGAACTCATTAAAAACGGAATTAAATCATCACATTTTCATATAACAAGTCTTATCTCCAGTGAATGACAAGAGTACAGCAGCTCAGTGGTAGAGAGTATGGCTTGATGTTGAGAACGGCACGGTTCGTATCCTGCGACAAAAGTTTTTATTTATTTTTTTGTTTTGTATTTACGTGACACATTTTCATTAAGTAAGTTTTATCGCCAATATATAAGTAGAGTACAGTAGCTCAGTGGTAGAGAGTGTGCCTTTAGAGTGAGAAGGGCACAGTTCGTATCCTGCGACAAAAGTTTTTATTTATTTATTTTTTTTTGTATTGACAAGCTAATGTAAAAATCATGCATGTTTCACCTAAATCGAACCAATGCGTCATCAATTGAACCCATTATTCAACACATGATTTGTCATGTTTTTTTTTGCTGGGTATATACATAGATATGTACATACCCAGCAAAAAAGACATGCAAAAGAAATAGTTAATGCATGGCTTCTACTGAAAATTCAATTTAGTTCAGAAAGCATTAAAATGTGTTAAAATCATGCTTTCTGACTGTTCAAAATGTGTGGTTGAAGTCTACTGACGATATGTTACAGCAACAATGAAATGCATATAGACATCGCTGAACCACCAGCAAATAAATTTAAAATTAAAATAAACTTATGACAATATGTCGAATAATAAATTTCTTAAAATTTAGAAAGAAATAAATTTGTGCTCGCATTAAAGCCAGAAAAATTTAAATAATTCCAGGGTTGGAAGTTGAAAAAAAAATTGGCTAAAAAATAACCAAAAATATTTTTTTTTCAGTTAAAAATATTTTGTATTTTAGGAAGATCTTTACTCAAGCAAATTCTTTAGTCGAAAAAAAAACCGAGAGGTCACTTACTAAAAATCACAAAAAGTTATAAATTTGATCAGAAAACAAATATGTATGTATGTACTAATCAGAGAACGACAAAATCTGATTGAAAAAATATTCATACGTAATCAATATCCTAAAAGCATGCATTTTGTTCATACATTCAAACTTGTTCCAACATACATAATCGTTGCTGCTTTTTAATCATTCCAATCATACGGTTGTTGTTGGCTCTACGATTTTAATCATATGTCGCATCATACCAATCAGTTCGGGTGTTTGCTCCTTTTTCCCATTCATGATTATTTTGATGAAAAATAAAATAAGTAGTCAAAAGCGTTCGTTCTGATTATCAACAAATATTTGTATGATGAATAAAATCAAAAAAGCAAAAATGAGCGCGTATGAGCGCGTATACATCAAGTGATGATGATTTTTTAGAAACAAGGGAATTTTATGTACTATGTATTTAGCAATTTATATACCTATACAGAACACCCAAAGCAGTGGCATTTTGTAAAAAAGCACAAATTTGCACAAAATACGTTCAAATTTATCAACGTTGTTGAGTATATGTAACGTCATATAGCGTGTAAATTGATTAAGTTTACAACTTTTATACATGTTATCTCATCGTATAAATATTTCAAGGTCATGCATATCAAATAGAAATTATTTTTAAATTTGACAAAAATTATTTCGTTGTATAAAAATTTGATTCCATCTCTTTATAAATATATATATATATATATATATATATATATATATACATATATATAATATTAGTAGCTAGTCTTTCGCATAATACTCTACCGAATGGTGCTTTCAGGCACCAGGTACCTATACAGAACACCCAAAGCAGAGGGCATTTTGTACAAAAGCAGCGGACACCGTGGTATACGACGTGAAAATGTTGTTGACGTCGTTTAAAAATTTGCACAAAATACGTTCAAATTTATCAACGTTGTTGAGTATATGTAGCGTCATATAGCGTGTAAATTGATTATGTTTACAATTTTTATACATGCTATTGGATATCATACTATAAAAAATTGTTTAGTCATAACATTGGTATACGACGTGAAAATGTTGTTGATATCGTTTAAAAATTTGCACAAAATACGTTCAAATTTATCAACGTTGTTGAGTATATGTAGCGTCATATAGCGTGTAAATTGATTATGTTTACAATTTTAATACATGCTATTGGATATCATACTATAAAAAATTGTTTAGTCATAACATTCCCATAGAGCACAATATATTGCTGGAATTTTGCAGGAATATTGTTTCGTAACGTTGTAATGTCACGGGCAATATTCCTGCAGTATTCCTGCAATATTCCTATGTCCGCTTTTTTGTATTGCCAGCAAGATTGAGGAAATATTGCACTGCAACATTGTAAAAATATTGCAAAAGTGTCTAATAACATTTGATATTATTTATTTAAACCGATGAAAATAGTAAATTTGTACAATCATAGACAAATTAACGCTGAAATTTATGTGAAATATGATTTAGATCTTATTCATAAATTTAAGTAAATAAAACGAGTTATTATTTGAGATGTACATAGAGTATCAAATCTAATAATAAAACTAATTTTTGGTGGCAGCATATTTTACTCTTGTACTGGCGTGCGAAAACCAAAGTGCGACAGCTTCTTCTATTTCTTTATATGCCCTTATGTCACCAGCGAGCCTTAAGCTTAAATTAGACGTGACATAGCCATAACGCCATAGCCATAACCAAACCAAAATTCAATTGATTTCTATGCTGAGAGTGAGAGTGAGAGAGACTCGCCATAACTCTCGCCATAGAAACCAATTGAATTTTGGTTTGGTTATGGCTATGGCGTTATGGCTATGTCACGTCTAATTTAAGCTTTAAGTTCATATAAAATTTTTTTTGGAATTAGCATACTTTACCCTGAAACGTCTAGATTTGCTAAAAAAAAATTTACAAAAATTTTATTTTTTTTAGGAAAGAAATAATTGAATTTTTGAAAAAAACTTTTTTTTTTGGGAATCGACGTATTTTTACCTGAAACGTAAAAAACAAAAAAAAATGTTTCCAAGTTAAAAATTTTTTTTTGGAAAAAAATAAAATTTTTATTATACTCCCTTATGCTTTTTAATCGGTACTTTTGGCAGTATGGCATCTGTAAGCGATGTATTAATTAAAAAAAAAATTTTGCTATATATAATATCATCTAATAATTTTTTGTAATATTATAATAATATTGGTACTGTGTTGGAAAGGTAATATTACCAAAAATATTCGGGCAATATTCATGCAATATTACCGATTACCTGCAACTTTATAACATTCCAGCAAAATTCCAGCAATATTTTGTGCTCTTTGGGTTATTTTAGTCGATAACACACGAAACAGAGGACAACCAATATGTTGAACGTTTAATCGTCGATATAGAGAACACGCAGGGCAGAGAGTTTCTATACAAAAGCAGAGGACACCGTAGTATACGAAACGAAATATTTCAAGGTCATGCATATCAAATAGAAATTATTTTTAAATTTGACAAAAATTATTTCGTTGTATAAAAATTTGATTCCATCTCTTTATATATATGTATATATATATATATATATATATATATATATATATATATATATATATATATATATATAATATTATTAGCTAGTCTTTCGCATAATACTCTACCGAGAGACGATCTAGTCTTTTCTACTGTATAAGAAAGACTACTACGCATAATACTCTACCGAGAGACGATCTAGTCTTTTCTACTGTATAAGAAAGACTAGCTTTCAGGCACCAGGTACCTATACAGAACACCCAAAGCAGAGGGCATTTTGTACAAAAGCAGCGGACACCGTGGTATACGACGTGAAAATGTTGTTGACGTCGTTTAAAAATTTGCACAAAATACGTTCAAATTTATCAACGTTGTTGAGTATGTGTAACGTCATATAGCGTGTAAATTGATTATGTTTGCAATTTTAATACATGCTATTGGATATCATACTATAAAAAATTGTTTAGTCATAACATTATTAGTAGTAGGGAACTGGGGATTCGGGCGCCGATTAAAATTGTGAAATTTGGGTAATTAAAATTTGAAATTTGAGAATTTCAGTACAAAATTTTAAAATTTGGGTAATTAAAATTTTAAAATTTTAAAATTCTTGGAAATTTGTGAAATTTGATACCCTACGAGGGTGGATCAATAAGTCCGTCCAACTTTTTGTTTACATAAGGAATTTTTTGTTTACATAAGGAGTTTTGTTTACATTAACCCATGTGGGAACGGGTGATTTTTTTTTAGGTTGCATTAATTGTGTGAACGGGTGATTTTTGTGGGGTGGATTAAGGGGTTTCATAAGATTAATATTTCATAAGTATATATGCCGACGGGAAAATCATGAAAATGATTTTTCCTAGTACCAACGGAAAAATCATGAATATGATTTTTCTTAATACCAATGGGTGTGAAATTGTGAAAATTAATTTTTCCTAATGCCTACGGCAATATATAATATTTTTCCTAATGCCTACGGCAATATATAATATTTTTCCTAATGCCTACGGCAATATATGAATATTTTTCCTAATGCCTACGGCAATATATGAATATTTTTCCTAATGCCTACGGCAATATATGAATATTTTTCGTAATGCCGACGGCAAAACAT
This sequence comes from Tachina lurida, assembly GCA_944452675.1. Taxonomy (NCBI): domain Eukaryota; kingdom Metazoa; phylum Arthropoda; class Insecta; order Diptera; family Tachinidae; genus Tachina; species Tachina lurida. Next base: position 103,603,880 of record OX101752.1, read on the forward strand.
GATTATTATTTTTTTCTAATACCAAAGGGAAAATTGCCAGTGTTGCCAGACTGTAGAAATTTCTTATCGTAATAATATATCAGTAATATCAGAGAAAATATTTATTTATGTGTTCACATGTATGTGAACACCCTAATACTTGTGTGTGGGTGGTCCAGCTTGATAGTCGCGGGTAATTTAATATTTTGTGTATTTGTTTAAGAGATATGTATGTATGTGTATGTATGTATGTATGTATGTATGTGTATGTATGTATGTATGTATGTGTATGTATGTATGTATGTATATGTATGTATGTGTATTTATGTATGTATGTATGTGTACATGTATGAATGTGTGATCGTGGGTATTTGTGCGTGGAATATTTTGTAGAATACATATATATTTTGCAAGGTAATCATTTTCTTTGTCTACGATTATTTTAAAGCAGAAAACTAAGTACAGTCAGCAGCAGAGAAACAAAAACCAAACATTTGCAAGTAAGCAAAAAAGTTAATTTCTCCTTCCCCTCACTTCCTTCTCTTTCCTTTATGTAGTTTGTATTTGAAATAAGAAAACACTTGTATATTATTTTATTTTTTATACATTTATTGTTTAAAATTTTATAAAATTTTATAATGATACATACATTCATATTTTAAAAAGTGAAAAAGTTTAATTAAAGCAAGACATTTCTTTTGTTAGTAAAATAGCATTTTTTAGTGCGCAAGCACCAAATTTATGATAATTACAATAAAAATATTCGGGATACTTGATTTCCATTTGTTTAAAGTTTATGCAGCCTATATCCTCAACGTTAAAAATTTTTCGACATAAAATTTTTTCCAACCAGCATCTTTTTTCTTCACCTTTTACATAAATTTTAGAACATCTTGCGTTGGCTTTTATAAAATTGCAAACGCTTTGAAATGAAACTGATCCAGCAGTCCAGCTTAGGTGATGATAGTTTTTTGTTAGCCACTTTGCTTCTCTTTGCTTTTCTATTGATAAGCATTTGATATCAAATGGGGGTTTTATAATGAAATTGTTATATTCATAATTGTTGAAAACAATTGCTACTTCTTTTGCGATGAAATCATTTGAATTATTTTTGAAACCTTGTACGTCTATGAAAATTATGTTGTTTTCCATATTAGTCAATTCATAAGACTTTTCGCACTTGTCCTTTGATGGGTACATATTCTATTATACGATCATGAATAAGAATGCAGTAAGCTGATGTTTTTGCTCCAATATTAGTTGCTGTTTCAAATTCTATTTTTATATCAATCGGTCCATTATTGAGTGATTCATTCTGATGACTGACATCTACTACAATAATAGGAGCTTTTGTCTTAAACTCTGGTGCAGTTAGAAGCGGTTGAGATTCTTTCATATAGTAGCTTTGTTGGAATCTTAGATACATATCATATAGAATTGCATATCGTTCATTTTTGAACTTTATGTTAAGGTCATCATATGGATATGAGACTGAATTTAAATGTACTTTTAAATTAGTCAAATCACAATGAACAAACTTATTTTCTTGTTGAAAAGCAATCAATACAAAACGAGGGCGTTCTCTTTTTGCAGCTAGTTTAACATTCCAAATATGGCTAGTTCCTATGTTTAATTGTGGATTGACATGACAATCCCAACTACGAAATGCCATAGGTATAGAAGCAGCATTGTTAATAATTTTAATCATATTCAATTTGCTAAAGTCGGATAATTGTACATGTGGGATTCTCCATGAGATTAGTGAAATTGTAAGTTTAGCTTTTTTAGTAGAAACACTCGAGCGTACAAGATCTTCGTCGTTCTTATTGCGCAAGAGTATCAATTCATGTTTTCCATTTAGTATAACTTTGTTGTAGTCTTCAGCGAATCCTAGGAGCATTTTTAGAGGTACATAGAAATTGAAAAATCCATTTACAAGGGTGACATCGTCAATTTTGTTCCATCCAGCATTTTGCATCACGTTGCTTTCTGTTGGTGACATAGAAACCAAATTTTTTATGGTGCTTGTGGCTCCTAAATATCTTGTATGATCAATTTCAATTCCATTGAGCTCATAGCGAATTTCATCAAATAGATATGCCACAAAGTTGTTTTTTAATATAAAGTTGTCCGATGATGAAGAAGATTTAGAGTTATTATCATCAGCAACAAAACCTTCTACATAAATGTAGCTTTCACTGGGTAGCACGTACAAATCTTGATTTTGTATTGAAATTCTAATTTCATCATTATTGTTGTAAGATTGTAAGTATGGTACATATGTATGATAGTCCTTTTTGATTATATTCTCATCAGACAAGGGCTTATCTAAGACATCTATTATTGAACTCATTTTGTCTTCAATTTAAAATTCAAGGACTTTAGAAAATTTTTATTTGATGTTGTTAATGCTTTCTGTTGTACTGATCGCTTTAATGTTGATGTTGTTCTTGTTGCTATATTTTTTAAGGTATTTGTGTTGTATATTAGCATTATTTAGTTGGCCTTAAATGTATTCGTATTGTAATTTCCTCTCCTCGGAAATTAATTAAATCACCGTGTTGATCAACTACGCGCAGCGCTAGTGAACTTATCTCTCTGGTGTTCACAGGTAAATAGATAAGATTTCTTGGAACCTCATCTATTTTATAGCCTGGAGGCACATTAATCGGAAATTCATGAAGTGTATGTGATTTGGAGTTATTCATATAGGTGTTAATAGCAATACTACTTTCAACTCGCAAGAGATTTACTTTAAAAATATTAACTGGAAGATCTGAATAATAATATTTGTTTGGTGTTAGGATTTTGCTATTGAATCCTAAAAGTTTTCCAATTGTATTTTCCTTATTAAAATATACAGTATCCTTGGAACTATTAACTTTAACTTGCATTGTATTGTTATTGGCTTCAATAAAAATCTTATTTGTTGGACAGAGTAGTTTGTATTGCTCTTCTATAAAATCAACTATATCATTTAGTTCGTAAGATCCAATTGGTATTTCTATTGTATGTTCTCCTATATGAAACATATTGTTGTAGGTGTCTACATTTGGAATACTGTTGTATGAATGAAAATCAGTTAGAGCACACTCATATGCATCATGTAATTCAATAGGGGGAAAGTAACTAGCAGATAATTCTGATGAGTTAGAGCTCAGAGTAAGTGTTATTGACATTATAACAGACTGATTACAATTAAATAAAGTTTAGTAGACAGTATGGTTTATAAGCATAATTTACATATTTATTTCATTTTCTTATTTTAAAATTAACATTAGTTTCTTAATATTAATGCTATTATTGTTTTGCTATGATGTTGTTGTTGATTTAGTTTTTCTTCCATCTATAATATTTCATCTTTACTTATCCAAGAATTGTGTTGATTAGAAAATCCCAGCCATTTAACATATACCTCCTTCCCTTTAATTTTAAGCACCTTTTCAACTAGATATGTATTTGGAAATCTGGTTTTTGAAAGTTCGTCAGTATAGAATCCACCTTTAATAGGATTACCAAGATAGTCTTCTAATATGTATGTTGCAGGATTTGTATTTTGAACTCTTGTAATTGTGAAAATTTCTGTAGTCCAATTTGGAGTATAACCTTTTTCAAATGTATGCTTATATTTGCTTATGCGTACATGATCTCCTACATTAAATTTTGACATTTTATACATTTTCATATGACTGTATACTGTATTTAGCAGCTTTTCCTCATTTGTTGAGTTGACTTTAATTGGAGGCATTTTAATGGTACGATGAACTTTTCTATTGTAGGTATTAAGTAAATCTTTGTATATATCAATCCACTTATAAGAACCATTAAAGCTAAATTCTTTCCACATCATTCCTTTCAGTGTTCTATTAAATCGTTCTACTATTGATGCTTTCATAATGCTATATGTTGAGTAGTGATTAATGTTGTATTTATGCATTAATTTTTCAAAGTGTTTGTTGAAAAATTCTTTACCATCATCTGTTTGTATGTTTTTTGGTATTCGCCCCAATTCAAAAATATTTTCCATTGCGTTAGTTGTTTCAAGTGCAGTTTTTGTTTTTAGCGGTACTGCCCATGCAAATTTTGAGAATGTGTCAATTATAGTCAGCAAAAATCGATAATTTCTATTTTCTTTAGAATAGTTCCCCATTTCAACTAAATCAGCTTGCCAAAGATCATCTATTCCTTTCATTATAACTCTGCGACGCACAAAATGTTTTCGTGCTTGCTTATGGAGTTCGTTTACTAAATTTCTTTTTGAAGACATTAAGTTGTTTTTAGAGATTTTTTGGAGAGTGTTGTGATCTAGTTGAAGCACTTTCAGCTATTGATACAAACATGTAATTTTCTAATCTATAAATTTTCTCATTAAGCTGTTCAATTTGTTCTTCAAAGGATGTTTTAATTTTTAGAATATCTTTTTCAATTTTATAATTTTCTTCTATATCTAATTTTGTTTCGCGATGTAGATCCTCAATTTGCATTTGAATATTTTCTTGAATTATAGTACTGTCTCTCTTAAAGTATGCTAATAATTTCTCTTCTAGTTTTTCGATTTGAGTTTGCAGAAACAATTTATTGATAACATCGTTTTCCTCCACAGCTTTTGCAACATTTTTGATCCTTTTGTTTTGGACATCAATGTTGTTGTTCGTATCCACAAAGAACCCCAGCAGTTTAGGTGCATTTTTCAAAGAAACTATGTTGCTAGTATCGTTTAAATAATGTCCAAATTTATCAACAGACATGCTTTATATACTTTATTAAAGTTAATGTATTATATTAGCTTCACGTAGTTCTTCAATAATTGATATAATCTCGTTATTGTGATTATTATGACCTGCAGCTTGTGATGCGAGCAGTAGTCGAAGTCGATCTACTAGCTCATTTGGATCATCCCAGTATATATAGTGGGGCTTATGGATGTTAAATTCCATCATTCCATCACCTAAGTAGCTACCTTTTGGCTTAGATCCTGTTGATTCGGGTAAATTATCCTGGTTTTTCTCGTCAATAAATTTCTTAATAATATGTTTATATTTATATCCTCTAGTACCCTTAATTTGACCATCAGGTTTATAGTCTCTTCTATATGCATTAGTAGTAATTAAAATCTTTTTATAGATTTCGAGTTCAAATTTATCATAATTTTTTGGTATTTTATAAAACATTAGAGAAAATAGTCCAGGTGTTAGAGCCCATATTTGGCCACCAACTTGTATTTTATGTTCACTAAGTGCAAGTTTACTATCACCGAATTTCCATTCATTATTGAAATCTTTATGTGGACCATAGTTTGTATCTAATTCATTATTTCCTTCCAAGACTGATAAATCAGTATAAGTATCTTCTGTATTGGAAGTTTGTGAGTAAAAATCATCTTCATCATCATCATCATCATTTTTAGTATTAGTTTCGTTAAATAATATGGTATTATCAGATATTGTTCCTTCTGCTAGTTTCTTTGGTGTACTTGTCTCTATCTTGAGTGATGGTTTTTCAGACTTTAAACTTGTATTATTTTCAAATTCTGTCTTCATTTTATTTTCTTCTTTAATGGGAATTCTTTGAATTTTTTTAGAACTATTTATGAATTCTTTCAGTGGTTCTGTTATAGGTTTAAATGTATCTCTTAGTTGTTCACGTGTATCTATTTCACCAGTTTTTATACTACGAAGCTTTTTCTTCAAGACATTTCTTTTCAACACCAACTGTTTTAAAATTTTCTCATCCATGTTTAATAAATAAAAGGTATCAGCTATTAGATGAGGTATCAGCTATTAGATCAGCTTATTAGCACCTGGTCTGGTTTTCAGATCAGCTTTTTAGGACCTGGTCTGGTTTTCAGATCAGCTTTTCAGGACCTGGTCTGGTTTTCAGATCAGCTTTTCAGGACCTGGTCTGGTTTTCAGATCAGCTTTTTAGGACCTGGTCTGGTTTTCAGATCAGCTTTTCAGGACCTGGTCTGGTTTTCAGATCAGCTTTTCAGGACCTGGTCTGGTTTTCAGATCAGCTTTTCAGGACCTGGTCTGGTTTTCAGATCAGCTTTTCAGAACCTGGTCTGGTTTTCAGATCAGCTTTTCAGGACCTGGTCTGGTTTTCAGATCAGCTTTTCAGGACCTGGTCTGGTTTTCAGATCAGCTTTTCAGGACCTGGTCTGGTTTTCAGATCAGGTTATCAGGTATCAAATCAGGTTATTAGGTAGCTGGTCTGGTTTTCAGATCAGCTTATCAGGTATCAGATGAGGTTATAGCAAATAGATGTATCAAGCTTAAAGTTAGATTAATAACTAAAGTAAATGTTTATGAAGAGTAGTTTATATAGTTATGAAATAGTCAAATTGCTTTCTGTAGCGTCCATCATTTAATTCATTATCTTTGCTAATCACCAAAAATCCATATTTATCCTTCCAACACTCTCGACAAATTTCATGAAACTTTTCATAACTCATATCGCCACCAACATGATCTCTATAAACATGCTTCATATTTGTCTCATCTTGTTTAAACATTATAATAACATTGGCATTGTCTCTTATTAAATGCTTGGGAATTCTAGTATAAGTTTGACACAAGTAGAATGAATCGACATCCCTATGTCGCCCCATACAAAAATATGTACGTATATTATTCTGCTTTTCACATGCAACATCATCAAATATCATAATTGAATTAGTTTTAGCTTCGTCAGGTGGAATAACTGATTCATTATCTGTAAATGTATAATATCCCATTCCTTTAATTGGTGAAATTAGTTTCTTCAGGTATTCATATTTGGGTTGATATAGAGATTTTGAGTATAAATAGATGTTTTCAAACTTGAGTCCATTAGGACTTTCTAGTAAGCCAATCATAACATTAGTCTTTCCACAATTGGATGGTCCAACTATTAGAGCACGAATAGAATTTGGTAAGAGGGGGCTATGCTTTATTTTTGAAGTGATGTTGACTGAATCGTCAATATTACGAACTAAAATATTTTTATGTTGTTTCACTAACTGCATTTTTGTAACTAAATACATTTTATAAATGTTACCTCTTATTATAGAAAAAATTAGATAATATGGTTATACGATATCAGAAAACGTTTAGTCATAAAAACACCTTCGTTGGAGGAGGTATAGTAGATAAAATAATAAACTCTCTACCTGTTGAGCTTCATCTTCCGGGGTATCAGTACTGTGGACCTGGAACAAAACTACAAAAACGTTTAAATCGAGGTGACAAAGGTATTAATTTATTGGACTCTGCTTGTAAAAATCACGATATTGGGTATTCAAAAAATAAGGATTTAAGTACTAGACATAAAGCTGATAAAATACTTGAAAATTCAGCTTGGAATCGAGTTTTAGCAAAAGACAGTAGTCTTGCAGAAAAATCATTTGCATATATGGTTACTAACGCAATGAAAGCCAAAACTAAATTTGGTATGGGTGTGGAGAAAAAGAAAAATGCTAAAAAGAACAAGCTAAATGATAAAAAACTATTTAGAACATCAATTAGAGCTGCAACAAAAATACTAAAGAAGGAAAAACCATTAGATATTAACTCAGCTATTAAAATTGCACGAAAAACTATTAACAAATCATTAAAAGGAAGAAAGTCTCAAATTGTAGTTCCACGTGTAATACGTGTTCCAAAAATCGGTGGTTTTTTACCTCTAATACCGATTTTAACTGCTCTGGGTGCAATTGGTAGTCTAACAACTGGAGGTGCTGCCATAGCTAAAGCTGTAAATGCAACAAAGAATGCAAAAAATCAACTTGATGAAGCAACTAGACATAATAAAGCGATGGAATCTATAGCAGTGGGAAAAGGACTTTACTTAAAACCATATAAAAAAGGTTATGGTTTAGTTCACAAAGAGGAATCAAAAAACTCTTAAAGATGCTGCCCAACAGACCACTATCTGATGTGGACCTAAACCGTTTCTCTATAAAAATTCCATATTTTAGAGGAGTTTTCATGTTGAATACTCTACCAAAACGAACAAAGAAAATTGAATGTGGAATAATCAACTTAGATGTATCAACAGGACCTGGTACACATTGGGTAGCATACTATAAAAACAACAATGAAAAAGAATATTTCGACAGCTTTGGAAACTTACAACCTCCTTGGGAAGTAGTCAAATATCTTGGTGCAAATATAAAATACAACTATAATCAGCATCAGAATTTCAATACATTTACCTGTGGACATTTATGTCTTAAATTTCTTTATGATATAACTGAAAATATTAAATAAAACACAAAAATTTATATTTTACAAAACTCTTTAATGTCTTTTTATTCATAATTTAAAATACATAATTAATATATTATTGCCAAACAGGAAATTGGGAATTTTGAATTAGAAATTCACTCAGCTCACTCTCGACAATTAGGTTTTCTTCACCTTCTCTACTTAGGCAATATGATCCGCTCGAAAGATCTTTGATATCGTCATCAGTTAAAATATTATATCGTTTCGGCAGGAACATTATGTGTTTATTCATTTCAACTTTTAGGGTTGGTCCATATTTAGTTGTTACACGTAACACATTTCGAATTGTATATTTCGTTGAAGAATCAAGCTCCTTTACGTGGATTAAAGTTTTGTTATTTAGAGCATTACATTTTGCAATTAGATTTGTTGTGGAGTCCATTTTTTATTTTTTATATTTTATTTAGATACTTCTTGTCACTCTGAATGTTTAACTGGAAATAATCTTAAAAGTAGTGATGATGACTTCAAAAAGGCTAATCGAAAATAATTGTGGTGAAATAGTAAATAAGTGGGGGATAGTGATAGACAGAAAGAGATAGTTATAGAGAGAAAACGGTTAGAGAGAGATAGAGTAGTAAAAAAGAAATATGGAATAGAGAGAAAAGGGTTAGAGAGAGATAGACTGCTAAAAAGAAATATGACATAGAGATGATAGTATAGATATTTTAAAGACCATATAGATATTTTAAAAATTTTCAGAACAAATTAGTCTTAAAGGAACCTTCCAACATTCATCATCATTCATTCATCAGCAAATAAAATGAGCCAAATTAGACGTACTCTTAATCAATTTATAAGAGATTTTGAAAGCTTCAGGCTTTTTGATCATTGGGAGATGATAAAATGTTTCCAAAATATGCTGGATGAGAACGAAGAATATGGTGTCATGGAAGATGAAGACAACACTGAAGGACACTTCCCAAGCTGTCCTTGGTATCATCCTGAGTGTGAGGAGGGACCTGATACTTGCAGATGTACCATATATTTTTTAAGAAAAAATATACTAGAACATCTAATAATTGGCTATTACGAAATGTTTCCATCATTATAAATAAATTAAATAAAAATGAAATAAAATTGTATAAATAATAAAATAAAATTAAATTGAATTATAAAAATATTCCTTGATTTGTATTATTTTTTTCTAAAGGAAAACTAGGAATCATCTGTTCGAATATAAAATAACAGAAACTTGTATGTAGTGAAAAAATATGAGGATTTTATCCGATTATCTAAATTATTTCTCTTTATGAAAATATCTAATTGAATTTCATAATATTGTGAAATTCAATTTCTCTTGTGCAGAAGCTCTCAAAGAAAACAAGACTGTGCATGTTTAAGTAACCTGAAAACAAGACTGTGCATGTTTAAATGACCTGAAAACAAGACTGTGCATGTTTAAGCGACATGAAAACAAGAATTTGCAAATAAGCAAAAACAAAAATTTTTGATCCAACGAAGTAAAGCCAATAAAGAAATAAAAAAACCATTCACATTTTCCATTCTTTTTTCAATAGTTTATTTACAATAACTTTTCTTAATAAATAGAATTTAAATACAATAATATTTCTTAGACTTTTTTACATTCATTTTAACAACAATAAAATAATTTTCCTTAATAAATAAGATTTTATATACAACAATTTTTCTTAATAAATAGGATACAATATTTTTTCTTAACTAATAGGATTTTATATACAACAATTTTTCTTAATAAATAGGATACAAATACAATATTTTTTCTTAATAAATAGAATACAAATACAATATTTTTTCTTAACTAATTAACTAAGATTTTCTTGCATTTTAGCAATCTCATCTAGCAACATATCAAGTTCGTATTCAGGGTTAGTTTACTTAATACGAAAATGATACCATGCATAAGTATTAATATTATTTGATCTAATTTTTCTCTTATCGTCTCCATAGCTTAATACTACCTTATTTAACTCGCTAGTATATAATTGATGTAGCTTAGATTTAAATGTTAACATACTATCATATACATTAATCTTATTAAATAAACAATTCTTATATGTAGCTAAACTATATTTATCTAATATGGCTCTCTTTACCCCCTTCGATTTTTTAATATCATCTTGGTTTTCTACGCTAAATGAATACATTTTTGAGCGCAGCCCAACAAACTCTGTCATTATCTTACCGCAATTTTCATCCTTCATCATACCAATTACTTTTTTATTTACTATGGGGAAATTATAAATATTGTCTGTAGGATAGTCCGATGTGTCAAATTGTTCATGTATGTCATTTTTTATGTCAGCGTAAAAGTCATCAGTCTTTATTGAATATATAAAAGAGTCAGTATCCATATAGTTTAATGAGAGGTTTGTCTTAAACTTAGGTTGCATGTACCCGTAATGGAAATTATACATTTTCCATTTGGACAGCTCGAGTACACAAAATCCTAAGTAAATTGGTTTATTGTAGCAGGTTTTGACTCTAGTCATTTCGATTGCTACAAGATCTTCGGAAAATATAGATAAACTATGAAAATTTGGTTTTGATATCCAATCTTGGGCACCTAAATGATTGCAATTCGTCCTCTCCCAATTATTAACAATTTTAACATCTCTCCTCTTATCCACATTTTCCATGGTTTTACCATACACTGCATTATTAAGTAGCTTGAAAAAATTTTTTTCAAAAGCATTTTTAGCAGTGGCTCTATGTCTGGTATTTAGGTCAATATAGCCTTTTAACCATGGAGATTGTTTAAATGCTAGAATACGATGAGTTTTCTTTAAAACTAAGCCATATTCTAAGCACTGTTTGAGAACTCTAAAGTGTATCACATATGATTGCTTTGTAGAGAAATCGGTTATCAACTTGCTATACTTCGCTTGCATAGGTTTCTTATTTTCAGCGCAAAAAGGAAGATCATTATGCAAGTCGTGTAAATGAGAGGGATAATCCAACGTAACCTCATATATATAACCGTCTGTTCCATTATCAGCTATGCTGTTTGGATCCAGATTCAACTCGTCTTGTGATAACCATCTGAACCCACCATGAGGAAGATATTCCGACATCGCCCATCCATACAAATTGTTAGCGTCTAAATAGACGAGAAATTCTGAGGGCTTTTCTGTGTCGAAATCTTGCAAATATTTATTATTTGCTTTCGAATATCTTTGACTACACTGTACTATTCCCCCACGTATACCTTTTTTCATAAAATTGTACATGTCTATGTCTGTCAATAATTCTAATTCAATTTTAGTATATTTGAGCATTGCATCCCAGGAAAGGCCAGGTGCTGTATAATACTGGCAAGGATCGAGCTCATAAATACCCTTACAAACTTTTCTAAAGTTCTCGAAAATATCTGTCAGTAAGAGGACGTCTGTTTTTAAGTAAAGTTCCATGTAATCTTTCATTGTTTCACAACCAAAAGTATTCCATACCTCTACAGCATGTGAGTATTCCTCTAAAGAACACTCTTTATTATTCAACTTATTAAAAAAATCACTGCGTGAAGGCAGCTGGCATTCATCTAATTTTTCGAATGAATTTAGGTACTCATAAGGGAAAATACATTTTTTCTTAATAAGCTGAAATTCTTTTTCTGATTGAAATAAGGACCTTATAGTGCTGAAATCATTATCCGACAAATTGCAGGCTAATGATTCCAAACTCTCAGCCATAAAGCGTATAGTATCAAGAAATCTTATTTCAAGCTTATGGCCATCACTCATTTCTGTGAATTGGGAGAGGGATATATAAAGTTCCTTATTGAGAGGGAGTACTTTCAGTTGCAATGAAATTTCACCTAATTCTTTAATAAAAAGATGTGAGTCATAATTTGAATAATTGTGAAAGTAAACTGGTATAAACTTGGGAATTTGGTAATTTAAATTACATTTATTGTGGGCTGCGCCTCTAAATTTGCCACTAATGTGGCAGTGATCTCTAACACGATCTTTGCCTAAAAATTTTTGGCAAATATGGCAATTCACCGCACTATAAAAATTATAAGTATCTGAAGGGGATAAAGTATCCATTTGTCTATTGTTAACTAAATAGTTATTATATATATCTTCACAATCCTTAATTAAATATTCTACAAATTTTTTGGAGGCATCTTCCCCCGTATATATTCTAAGCTTATCTAAATTATTACTATGCATACACTTAATAAAATAACTAAAGGCACAAGGTGTGTGCTTTTTTATTAAATTTGTTTTACTACTTACACTATTACTTATATCCTCTAATACGCATTCAAAGTCCGCGTAAATAACAAACGGGACATCCATTTTTCGTTGATGTCCCTTAAAACTAAGAATGGCATCCTCACCTGATGGCATAGTTGTGACTATCTTCCCACATTCCTCCTTATGTGTACTCATGATGGTGTCCGTATGAGTATATTGGAGACAGCTATTGCAGATGTGTAACTTAGTTCTGTGTTTTGTAGTCTGTTTTGTCAAAAGTCTGTAAATAATAAAAAGTAAAATAAAAGTTTATAAGTAAAATGTATCTATTATAAAATATATAAAACAAGTATATGTATCATTAAATTAAAGTGTAGTATAATTTTTTAACTTACCTTGATATGTTCTTTATCAAAATGTAGTGATGAACTTCACCATTTTCCAAAAGCAACAAGTTTACATGGCTAATTTTTTCGTCCTTGGTGACATAATAAGGACCAATAATCTGATTGGCCCCCTCATCATAGCCGAATACATTAACACTTATTGCTGGATTGTTCACCTCAAACTCTTTTATTTTGTTTAATCCTAATGGGAAGCTTAAATTTTTGAAATTTAACGCTACACCATTTCGCGTAACAATCGTCTCTGCACCAATGTCTTGAATATTATAAGAACTGCAACGTTCTTGATTGTATTGGGTAATATCCATGGCAGCAATCATACACCACTTGAAACAATAGTCATCATCATTTTGTATATTGATGCAAGCAAATTTTCTTGCTAATTTTTGAGGTGTGGATATCCAGGTCGATCCTTTAACGAGTGAAGATTTGTTGATGTTGATTTCTGCTCGGACTATGCGTGACAAAGTCCAACCAGAATCTCGCTCTTCAAATTCGGACATTTTGGTTGAAATCTCCGCAACCTGCTTACGGAATAATTCTTGAATGCTATCTGCCCTCGTCAGCAAACTCATTTTGGCTACATGTGATATTATGCACAACTCCAATTCTTCTCCAACAATTTTTATATACTCCGCCACAATACTCACATGAAATTTAATTATTGAATGCTTACTTAAATTCACTTGAAGTCGCTCCATAAAAACATTTTTATTTTCTTCAACAAATTCTTCCAACAGAAGTTGGTCTTTTTTGTTTAAAATTGCATAAGTGGCAATATGGTTTTTGAATGCTTTAGATATTTTATAATATCGCACATTCGCTTCTACTTCATCTGTTCTAGCATGCGAAGTATTTATTGGAGTTGGCAGAGTTTTTTCTCTTCTTTCTTCTACTTCTCCATCACTTTCCGGTAAGCTTATGTCCATAGCATCGTTGAATAAATTACCTCCAAGGATACCCACACCCTGTTGTTGAGCTTGTTGTTGTTGTTGTTGAGCTTGATTTTGATGATCTTGTTGTTGATGCTGGTACTCTTGTTGATGATAATTAAGAGGCTGCCATTGCATCACATTGGGATTATAATTGTATCCCAAAAAATGATTATTCCATGGCATACCGTATTGTTGAAAATTTAATGGTAACTGATATTGAGGATACTGAAGAGAAGGATATTGTTGATGATTGAATGATGATGATGAATTTTGATGATTTTGAAAAGATGTCTGCGGTAGCTCTTGATTTATGCCCCGGCTTACGACCACTTGATTCTGTACACTATGGTTTTTAACATGCTCCAAAAAGGACTTTTGGTATTTGTATACCTTATTACATGTATTACACTGATAACCTGATGAACTCATTTTTAATTATTTTATTATTATTTCACTTTAACACAATTGCTGATGATACTTCTTGTAAATACAATAACGTACTGATGTGTTGGTTAGAAATGTTGGCGTATTTATACTAAAATTAGAAGCAGTATCCTTGCAGCATTCATAAATTTTACTTTTTGTTTCTCTGCTGCTGACTGTACTTAGTTTGCTGCTTTAAAATAATCGTAGACAAAGAAAATGATTACCTTGCAAAATATATATGTATTCTACAAAATATTCCACGCACAAATACCCACGATCACACATTCATACATGTACACATACATACATACATAAATACACATACATACATATACATACATACATACATACACATACATACATACATACATACACATACATACATACATACATACATACACATACATACATATCTCTTAAACAAATACACAAAATATTAAATTACCCGCGACTATCAAGCTGGACCACCCACACACAAGTATTAGGGGTGTTCACATACATGTGAACACATAAATAAATATTTTCTCTGATATTACTGATATATTATTACGATAAGAAATTTCTACAGTCTGGCAACACTGGCAATTTTCCCTTTGGTATTAGAAAAAAATAATAATCATGTTTTGCCGTCGGCATTAGGAAAAATATTCATATATTGCCGTAGGCATTAGGAAAAATATTCATATATTGCCGTAGGCATTAGGAAAAATATTCATATATTGCCGTAGGCATTAGGAAAAATATTATATATTGCCGTAGGCATTAGGAAAAATATTATATATTGCCGTAGGCATTAGGAAAAATTAATTTTCACAATTTCACACCCATTGGTATTAAGAAAAATCATATTCATGATTTTTCCGTTGGTACTAGGAAAAATCATTTTCATGATTTTCCCGTCGGCATATATACTTATGAAATATTAATCTTATGAAACCCCTTAATCCACCCCACAAAAATCACCCGTTCACACAATTAATGCAACCTCAAAAAAAATCACCCGTTCCCACATGGGTTAATGTAAACAAAACTCCTTATGTAAACAAAAAATTCCTTATGTAAACAAAAAGTTGGACGGACTTATTGATCCACCCTCGTAGGGTATCAAATTTCACAAATTTCCAAGAATTTTAAAATTTTAAAATTTTAATTACCCAAATTTTAAAATTTTGTACTGAAATTCTCAAATTTCAAATTTTAATTACCCAAATTTCAAAATTTTAATCGGCGCCCGAATCCCCAGTTCCCTACTACTATTATTTTAGTCGATAACACACGAAACAGAGGACAACCAATATGTTGAACGTTTAATCGTCGATATAGAGAACACGCAGGGCAGAGAGTTTCTATACAAAAGCAGAGGACACCGTAGTATACGAAACAAAATACATATTTCAAGGTCATGCATATCAAATAGAAATTATTTTTAAATTTGACAAAAATTATTTCGTTGTATAAAAATTTGATTCCATCTCTTTATATATATATATATATATGAAAGAGAATTTATCGTATGTACAAATAAATACTTATAACAGTAAAATAAACAACACAACATTTATACTACCAAGTTATTAAATACGCAATTCAATCTGTAACACCAAAAGAAACATTTCTTCCAGCAAGCGTTCAAACAGCAAACTCAAAAGAAAAAAAACACACATCTCTACTGCATTAACTTCGGAATTTTTTCTAAAGCAGCAATCATTCAAACCTAAAACTTTTCGAACATGACGAAAGTTGAAGCTGTGTTTTATGTATAGCTTCATTGTGGTGTCGTAGTGTGCGACACTTTGAATTTTCAGTAGCAGAGGTATGAGCAGTAGCTAAATAAAAAATACAAAGGAGACGATTTTAAACGCTGAAAATAAGTAGGCAAAAGCGTTCGTTCTGATTATCAACAAATATTTGTATGACGAATAGAACAAAAAAAAGCAAAAATGAGCGCGTATAGGGGCATTTTGTACAAAAGCAGCGGACACTGTAGTATTTGCATTGTTTTTATTTCAAAATGTTGGAATTCTTGGGAAAAAACTCTATGTTTTGAGTTAGTACCATTTTTCTGAATTTTCTCGATATTTTTTTTTGTATTATTCTGAGTTATGACGCTTTAGTTGAAATTTAAATAAAGTTTCAAAATATACAACAGAATTCAAATAAAACAATTGGATTATTTTTAACTTGAATAAAGGCTCAAATCAAAATAATACCTTTTTTATGAAAACATAAGATACATTTCTATGTCCACTTTTGAACTAACTCAAAATAATACCTTTGTGATTATATAAAGGTAGTCACTACACTATCACAAAAAAGAAAGAGTAATCGGAATACGTTGAAATTTTTACAGTAGATAGATATTGATGTTGTTAATTGATTTCTTGCAAAAAGTGCAATTTCAAAAATTTTGAGTTAATACTCTCTTGTTGATAAGGTGCGACGCATAATACTCTAACGAGAGACGATCTAGTCTTTTCTACTGTATAAGAAAGACTAGCTACTAATATTAAATATATATGTAAATAGTAATACATATGTATGTATATAAAGAGATGGATATGATGAATTTTAAATATCTAAATATTAATACATATCGCAACTTATTTTTCGAATTGATGGATGAAGGCCAAATTAAGCTGGTAATAGCTTGCCAATACTGCAGAAAACCAGGTTAGGCTGGGTACTTTCTGGTGGAGGCTTATCATCAAAAAATTTCTTTTCATTGATAACAGTTTCTCAAAAGACCCAGAGCACTGGAAAAGATTCATTGGCGGATATTATAAAGGGATTTTGGGAAATTGAAAACAACTTTGATAGTAATTCCAAACAGTCAATTCAAGATGAATTCTGTGAAAAGCATTTTCGGCAAAATGTAATTCGAATGGAATCCGGAGAATATTTCGTTAGCTAGCAGCGGGATGATAACAAAGTCGCTTAAAAATCGGCAAAAATGTTAGAACTCAGAAAACATGAAAAAAGCCGCTTTTATCGCAAAGTTTGCAAAAAATTGCGAAAAGTTGCAAAATTTTAAATAAGTCATAATATTGACTAAAAATCTCAAAAACTCTAAGGAATACAAAAAAAACCGCGAAAATTACGAAAAATTGCAAGCACTTACTAACAGCGGAATAATAATGAAGTTTAATATTGTTTAAAAATCGGCGGAACTCTCAGGAAGCTGAAAACATCAAAAAGTTACTAATGTCGCAAACTTTGCAAAAATTCGCGAGGAGTTGCAAAATCAGAATCATCTTTCAGCGCTACTCGTTACGTTGTACTACAGCTACCATTCTGTTCCAGCCTTTAAGCATTAATAAATTTGTTATTAATAAACGATCCGCATAGCACAAAAATAACGTAAATACTGACGCGATAAATATTGAACGTGTAGCATACGCTCGAGATCCATCAATCAACTAAAATGGATTGCGATACAAATATCACAATATACATACATATATTGAACGTGTAGCAGTGCCCATTGGTTACCTCTATTCCTCCAGATATCAAAATAAATTTTCTTCCCCGTCACTGGGTTCATAAAGAAGAAAGTACAACGTGTTCGCTTTTTCAAAATTGCATTGAGTGGGGACATCTGTAAAATGTATCGTTGTATACGCGTGTCACATCCTGATGATTTTCTTCAGTGCATATTATGGCGAGAAAAAATAAAATATAAATATAAACGTTTATAAATTAAATACCGTTACCTTCGGTACGAAACCCGCATCCTTTCTCGCAATACGTACCATGCTTCAGATAAAAAAAGTTGTTCCCCAGTTGATGCACGCAAATTATGTATGTAATTATAATAAAATATACTATTTAAAAAATGTAAATAAATATTTCTTTAACAGATATATATTTCAAACTGAAAACTGAAATTTGTTGAATGAATAGTATTTCAATGAAAATGAAAATTATATACATAATTAATACTATTAAATAATAAAAAATAGTATATGTACAAAATATAAACAAGTTATAACCCAGTCAGCATTTTATGAAATTAATGATCATATTCGAGTCTTTTTCGATTCCTCCGCGCGATTAAAATAAGCATTTATGCGCTCGTTTTCGAGTCGAATAGCTTTCAGGCACCAGGTACCTATACAGAACACCCAAAGCAGAGGGAATTTTGTACAAAAGCAGCGGACACCGTGGAATATGACTTGAAAATGTTGTTAAAATTTATCAACGTTGTTGAGTATATGTAACGTCATATAGCGTGTAAATTGATTAAGTTTACAACTTTTATACATGTTATCTCATCGTATAAATATTTCAAGGTCATGCATATCAAATAGAAATTATTTTTAAATTTGACAAAAATTATTTCGTTGAATAAAAATTTGATTCCATCTCTTTATATATATATATATATATATATATATATATAGTAGCTAGTCTTTCGCATAATACTCTACCGAGAGACGATCTAGTCTTTTCTACTGTATAAGAAAGACTAGCTTTCGCATAATACTCTACCGAGAGACGATCTAGTCTTTTCTACTGTATAAGAAAGACTAGCTTTCAGGCACCAGGTACCTATACAGAACACCCAAAGCAGAGGGAATTTTGTACAAAAGCAGCGGACACCGTGGTATACGACGTGAAAATGTTGTTGACATCGTTTAAAAATTTGCACAAAATACGTTCAAATTTATCAACGTTGTTGAGTATATGTAACGTCATATAGCGTGTGAATTGATTATGTTTACAATTTTTATACATGCTATTGGATATCATACTATAAAAAATTGTTTAAGCAGGTCGTACACGACATGTTTTTTACGTCTGACATTTCAACTTTTCAACTCGGATGTAATTCTGCATGTCTGCCAAAATTGTTGTTTTACAGACGGTTTATAATATTTGGTCACAAACGTGCATGCAAGGCGAATTCATAACAGGTGGCCTTATCGCTACAAAAATACAACAATAATAAAAACAACATGCAATTCGTCTGGCTTCACAAAACCCCATCTGTCAAAAACAGTTGACTCAAATACCAATACATTCACATTTATAAAAACATATTTTACTATCCATGTGCATCTATCATCAACAACACAGAAACAATATTTGTAAAATAAATGTAATTAAAATGTTGAAAGACGGTTCAGGTTAGATGATCTTGATATTTTTGGACAACGTGAAGAAACCTTATTTGCTGCCTTATTGCAGTCCCTCCGATGGTTTTTTGGACGCGAAATCAGTGGTATAAAATGTGTTTTACTGGCTCATCATGGCCGTAATAATGTTTGAATATAAATAAATAAAATAAATATTATGCTTAAATGCATGAAATTGTTCACAAAAATGGACAAAGTCACTTAAAAGTGTACAACAAATAAACGTGCGTCTTATTTATACATACATACATATATAAGAATTCAGCTAGTACTAGCTGTCCCGGCAAAAGTTGTCTTAACCCCACAATTAAGAATTCGCATTGTGTTGAGTTGATACATGAAGAAATGCAGCGCATTGTGGCAATTAAATGCTATAGGAAATGTTAAGGTATGCTTGAATATTTATTTCTATAAACTTAATTTGTAATATATGTATCTGTTTAAGGTTTTCCAAATTGCACGGAAAAATTGTTGATGTGGTGACAACGCTATTGCATCGTCGTTTACCAGCCACCAATTTCATGGCTGAGAATTTGGGAGCCATTGAATTGGGCTTTGTATATAAATACTACACATCCAGATTTTCACTAAAAGCTGACATGATGGAACGGGCAAATACTCTTTGCCTCAAGTAATGCAGAACGTTTGATAAAATCTTATTTCTATATTGTGCGAAAATCCGTGCAATATTCTGTACCAAAGACTATCATGCATAATAGGCGAGACACATTGGTAGAAATGTTTTGTATTAGATACAATTTTTTTAAAATCATCAATAAACTAATGCAATTAATCATTTTGCAGGAGTTAATTGAGAATGCATAGGTTAAGAAGGGTGGTGCTATACGGCACTACCACTCGGAGATCCAATTGGTTCCATTGTGATAAGTATTCATACAATATAATTCTTTTTACTTTAAAATATATTTTTTAAACATAAAGAACGATATAATTTTTTTCACTTTAAATGTAAACAAACATTAGATAGAAGAAGAGATTTTGACAGTTGGGGTTTAAGCAGTCTTCGAACACCTGATAATCATCAGGACTGTTAGGGTCACCTGTTATGAATTCGCCTTGCGTGCATGTACAAATACGTCTGACATTGTCTGTGTTTGTTTTTTTTTTTTTGCTTTTGCACAAACCTATGTCGGCCTCTGTTTCAAAATGGAGTGTTGCCGGCACAAAAATGTTTCTTTACGCCGTAAAAACTTCAGTCATTTTAAGGAATTTTTCTTTAAACTCGAAGAATCATGTTAGAATATAAAAATGCAACGCAATTTTATTGTATTATTGTTATTTAATAGTTTAAAAAAACAAATATATAGGTGTTGTAATATATCAACTTCAGCCGGCTAATCCTTCCGTCAATAGCGGAACGCCGCTAAATGTTTCCTCACGGCATAGATTTTTTCCGACATATTTTGCATAACAAAAACAACTGATGTCAGAGGCTTTGTCAGAAGAAAATAGAACACGCTCTAATTGAAATTTTGTCAGAAGACTTTGCGTCTGACTTTTACAGAAGCAAAGTTTTAAAGGTACCACACGACATGTACATGTTTTACACTGGGAAATTTGACAAGTCAGACGCAAAAAACATGTCGTCTACGGGGGGCTTTAGTCATAACATTATTTTAGTCGATAACACACGAAACAGAGGACAACCAATATGTTGAACGTTTAATCGTCGATATAGAGAACACGCAGGGCAGAGAGTTTCTATACAAAAGCAGAGGACACCGTAGTATACGAAACGAAATATTTCAAGGTCATGCATATCAAATAGAAATTATTTTTAAATTTGACAAAAATTATTTCGTTGTATAAAAATTTGATTCCATCTCTTTATATATATATATATATATATATATATATATATATATATATATATATATATATATATATATATATATATATGCTAGTCTTTCGCATAATACTCTACCGAGAGACGATCTAGTCTTTTCTACTGTATAAGAAAGACTAGCTTTCAGGCACCAGGTACCTATACAGAACACCCAAAGCAGAGGGCATTTTGTACAAAAGCAGCGGACACCGTGGTATACGACGTGAACATGTTGTTGACGTCGTTTAAAAATTTGCACAAAATACGTTCAAATTTATCAACGTTGTTGAGTATATGTAACGTCATATAGCATGTGAATTGATTATGTTTACAATTTTTATACATGCTATTGGATATCATACTATAAAAAATTGTTTAGTCATAACATTATTTTAGTCGATAACACACGAAACAGAGGACAACCAATATGTTGAACGTTTAATCGTCGATATAGAGAACACGCAGGGCAGAGAGTTTCTATACAAAAGCAGAGGACACTGTAGTATACGACGTGTAAAAGTTGTTGTTGTCGTTGATAAATTTGGGCAAAACAAAACCTCTGCTACTGAAATTCAAAGTGTCGGAATTGGAGTTAACACAATAAACAAATGGGTATACGCAACGAAGAGCTTTAGCAGCTGACATATTCGAAGAGTTGTCGGTTCGTCCGACTGCTGCTTTAGTTGACTTTGCAGGTTAAGAAAGTGTCGATGTTGTGTGTTTTTTCATACTTTTGATTTTGTTATTCGTATTCAAATTGTCGTATATTCAGCCATTTTCAGATGTTCGTATCCGTATTCGTCAAATTCAGGCGAATACGAATATTGTTCCAAACAAAATAAAAAAATTAATTGTACATAAATCTTAAACGAAATTTAAATAAATGGCTAAAAGTATTAGTTTGTACAAATCCATTAAAATTTTTATAGAAATTTGCTTTGTATCATTTTTAAATATTATTTAATGACGATCGTTAAAATTTTGGGTAGTTTTTATTAACTTGAAAGTACGCCAACAGGAGTATGAAGTCCTATTTCATAACAATTTTCTTATATTTCATATTGCAAGCATAAATAGAACCCCAATTGAATGTCTAAAAATTTCATATGCCTATTATATTCGCATTCGTATTCGCGAATATAAAAAATTGACATTCGTTACATCACTAGTATGTACATACAAGAGAATTTATCGTATGTACAAATAAATAGTTATAACAGTCAGAGTTGGGCAAAATACATGGCTTGTGGTATTTGAAATACAAAATACTTGCTGGTCATGTATTTAAAATACAAAATACTTTCAGGCTATGTATTTAAAATACAAAATACAAAATACTTGCTCGTCATTTATGTATTTAAAATACAAAATACTTTATTTTTTTGTACGTATTTAAACTACAAAATGCTTTCACATCATTTATGTACTCGTATATATGTATGTTGTTTTTACAGCTGGTGTTACTAGTTCAGGCTCACTCTATTCTTGCTAGTTAGAAGCACGTAAATACGTGCTTATGTTGGTCCTCGCCCATACTTGCAATTTTTGTTGCAGCAATTCTTGAGTGTATTGGTGAGAGGGGTACAGAGTTTCATGTGCTCGCAATGACAATGTGGACACTTATGCAATTTCAAAGCAGAATTTTAAAAATTGCAAGTCGGGACGAGGACTTGACAACACAATCTCCCAAGGCAAAAGCAACCATGTTGTTTTTGTATTGTTATAATTGTTGTAATAGTACCACCTGCAAATAAATCGAGTTGTGACAAGACGCTTCAGAATTGAAAACTGAATTCTGGTGATGCTAACTCTAAAGCAAGCCACAGACCGTTGGTACAACATGAGCAGGTTGTGTATGAGATTGTAAAGTGTGTGGGGTCATCGTATGAAGTTGTGTCTCGGTTATATGAAAGATTAAAAAGAATTTATTTTTTGGCAAATTGTATAGACAGGTTGTAAGATTTAAGACTTTGTCGTACAACTTCATTTCATTTTGTTCTTATCTCGTTGCGTCTAAAATGGAGAATTCCACAGATATAAGTAATTTTTTTGAATTGTATAAAAGTTTGCTGTGAGCAATTGCTTTTGTATATGCATCGGAACTTTGGATAAAAGGTCATTAAATACTTCGTCTGTCACCCACGTGCAATTTTTATAGTCCTTTGTATCACTTTCGTTTAATATTTTCAAACGTTTTTTGTTAGAAATATTTGTATGATGAATAAAATAAAAAAGCAAAAATGAGCGCGTATGAGCGCGTATAGGGGCATTTTGTACAAAAGCAGCGGACACCATATTATTTGCATTGTTTTTATTTCAAAATGTTGGAATTCTTGGGAAAAAAACTCTATGTTTTGAGTTAGTATCATTTTTCTGAATTTTCTCGATATTTTTTTGTATTATTTTGAGTTATGACGCTTTAGTTGAAATTTAAATAAAGTTTCAAAATATATTTTTCAACAAAACAGTATCAACTCAAAATACAACAGAATTCAAATAAAACAATTGCATTATTTTTAACTTGAATAAAGGCTCAAATCAAAATAATACCTTTTTTATGAAAATATAAGATACATTTCTGTGTCCACTTTTGTACTAACTCAAAATAATACCTTTGTGATTATATAAAGGTAGTCACTACACTATCACAAAAATGGTCTCAAATGTGGTTTTCGAGCTGAAAGAGTAATCGGAATACGTTGAAATTTTTACAGTAGATAGATATTGATGTTGTTAGTTGATTTCTTGCAAAAAGTGCAATTTCAAAAATTTTGAGTTAATACTCTCTTGTTGATAAGGTGCGACGCATAATACTCTAACGAGAGACGATCTAGTCTTTTCTACTGTATAAGAAAGACTAGCTACTAATATTAAATATATAAATATTAATACATATGTATGTATATAAAGAGATGGATATGAAGCATTAAACACATTCGACACAGCAGGCTACACGAACACACGACTACAAATGCTGCCAGCTACATTTGTCGTCCGAAGTCAGCTACTTAATTATTTTGGAGACGGCAGCAGCACCATCTGCAGCTGATATTCAAGTAAAAATACATAGTTCAGTATTGCCACTTTCATATATTTTGCATTTATAAAATTTAATTTTTCTTTTAAAATGTACTTATCTCACATAAAAGTACAATAATGAATCAATTTATTCTTTACATCAATTTTTGGATATTGTTTCTAGTAAATATTATGAAATAATTGTACGATATCATTCATTTACCATTTTTTATTATACTGGTAACACTGCATTTGCTCATTGTAGCCAGAGAAATAGAAATTAGTTTAAAGTTGGCGACAGCTACAACGGTGGTCGTGCAGTCGTGTAGCCTGCTGTCGTTAAAAAAATTGTTATCATAAGAATGTGTGTATTCTATTTTTGACAGATTGTAGCCCGTAGCCTGCTGTGTCGAATGTGTTTAATGCTTGATGAATAAAGTTTGTTTTAATAAAGGGTAATGGCAGAAGATAGTGAAAGCGAGTGGCTTCTGTCTGTGGAATCAGAATTAACGACCGAAAAAATTATTTTAAGACTTTATTTTTTATCGTCGGCTAAAGGCTGGAACAGAATAGAGTAGTTGTAGTAGTAGCCGAAGCTGACGACGTAATTAGTAGCGCAGCAAGAAAAAATGTGAACAGAATATTGAAGCTTTCTGCATGGTTACCAAATATGTAACTTTTTAAAAAACTTGTAAGATTATACAAGAATAATATGTGAATTTGTTCAATTCACATGCTCGAATTAACGTCATATGTGTTGTCTAAAAATCAATAAAAATTACTAAATATCTAATAACTAACACCAGAAAATACATTCTTCTTAAGGTGCGATTTCTTAAGCAACGAAATTTCGAAAATTCGCAAAAATCGCAATATTGGAAAGAAACACTAACATTTATAAAACTCGGTAAAACTGTAAGGCAAGCAAACATTCCGGTAAAGTCGCGAAAATAATGAAAGTTTGCAAAAACAAAACTTGCTAAAATTTTAACGATTGCAAAGCACAATATTAATTCCTAAAAATATAAGATTGAAAAAAAATTTGGGAAAATTACGACTACCGCGAAAAAATCGATAGATCGCGAAAAGTACAAAATTTTAAACAAGATATAATATTGATTGCAAATCGGTTAAAATGTAAGCAATGCAAAAAATTCTGTAAAAATCGTGAAAAAGATGAAAATTCGTAAAAAGTAGCTAGCAGCGGGATGATAACAAAGTCGCTTAAAAATCGGCAAAAATGTTAGAACTCAGAAAACATGAAAAAAGCCGCTTTTATCGCAAAGTTTGCAAAAAATTGCGAAAAGTTGCAAAATTTTAAATAAGTCATAATATTGACTAAAAATCTCAAAAACTCTAAGGAATGCAAAAAAAACCGGGAAAATTACGAAAAATTGCAAGCACTTACTAACAGCGGAATAATAATGAAGTTTAATATTGTTTAAAAATCGGCGGAACTCTCAGGAAGCTGAAAACATCAAAAAGTTACTAATGTCGCAAACTTTGCCAAAATTCGCGAGGAGTTGCAAAATCAGAATCATCTTTCAGCGCTACTCGTTACGTTGTACTACAGCTACCATTCTGTTCCAGCCTTTAAGCATTAATAAATTTGTTATTAATAAACGATCCGCATAGCACAAAAATAACGTAAATACTGACGAAAGACTCTTTTAGAAGACTCCCGGATAGGGTACCATTTTCTCCCGAATGAACAGTCATTTTCGACTCGAAAACGGGCGCATAAATGCTTATTTTAATCGCGCGGAGGAATCGAAAAAGACTCGAATATGATCATTAATTTCATAAAATGCTGACTGGGTTATAACTTGTTTATATTTTGTACATATACTATTTTTTATTATTTAATAGTATTAATTATATAATTTTCATTTTCATTGAAATATTATTCATTCAACAAATTTCAGTTTTCAGTTTGAAATATATATCTGTTAAAAAAATATTTATTTACATTTTTAATTTTTTTTTTATTTAAATTTAAATTTATTATAATTACATAATTTGCGTGCAACAACTTTTTTTATCTGAAGCAAATTGATGCATGGTACGTATTGCAAGAAAGGATGCGGGTTTCGGACCGAAGGTAACGGTATTTAATTTATAAATGTTTATATTATTTTCAGGGCTTTCTCGCCATAATATGAAGAAAATCACCCGGATGTGACACGCGAAAACGTTGTACTTTCTTCTTTATGAACCCAGTGACGGGGAAGAAAATTTATTTTGATATCTGGAGGAATAGAGGTAACCAATGGGCACTGCTACACGTTCAATATATGTATGTATATTGTGATATTTGTATCGCAATCCATTTTAGTTGATTGATGGATCTCGAGCGTATGCTACACGTTCAATATTTATCGCGTCAGTATTTACGTTATTTTTGTGCTATGCGGATCGTTTATTAATAACAAATTTATTAATGCTTAAAGGCTGGAACAGAATGGTAGCTATAGTACAACGTAACGAGTAGCGCTGAAAGATGATTCTGATTTTGCAACTCCTCGCGAATTTTTGCAAAGTTTGCGACATTAGTAACTTTTTGATGTTTTCAGCTTCCTGAGAGTTCCGCCGATTTTTAAACAATATTAAACTTCATTATTATTCCGCTGTTAGTAAGTGCTTGCAATTTTTCGTAATTTTCGCGGTTTTTTTTGTATTCCTTAGAGTTTTTGAGATTTTTAGTCAATATTATGACTTATTTAAAATTTTGCAACTTTTCGCAATTTTTTGCAAACTTTGCGATAAAAGCGGCTTTTTTCATGTTTTCTGAGTTCTAACATTTTTGCCGATTTTTAAGCGACTTTGTTATCATCCCGCTGCTAGCTAACGAAATATTCTCCGGATTCCATTCGAATTACATTTTGCCGAAAATGCTTTTCACAGAATTCATCTTGAATTGACTGTTTGGAATTACTATCAAAGTTGTTTTCAATTTCCCAAAATCCCTTTATAATATCCGCCAATGAATCTTTTCCAGTGCTCTGGGTCTTTTGAGAAACTGTTATCAATGAAAAGAAATTTTTTGATGATAAGCCTCCACCAGAAAGTACCCAGCCTAACCTGGTTTTCTGCAGTATTGGCAAGCTATTACCAGCTTAATTTGGCCTTCATCCATCAATTCGAAAAATAAGTTGCGATATGTATTAATATTTAGATATTTAATATTCATCATATCCATCTCTTTATATACATACATATGTATTACTATTTACATATATATTTAATATTAGTAGCTAGTCTTTCTTATACAGTAGAAAAGACTAGATCGTCTCTCGTTAGAGTATTATGCGTCGCACCTTATCAACAAGAGAGTATTAACTCAAAATTTTTGAAATTGCACTTTTTGCAAGAAATCAATTAACAACATCAATATCTATCTACTGTAAAAATTTTAACGTATTCCGATTACTCTTTCTTTTTTGTGATAGTGTAGTGACTACCTTTATATAATCACAAAGGTATTATTTTGAGTTAGTTCAAAAGTGGACATAGAAATGTATCTTATGTTTTCATAAAAAAGGTATTATTTTGATTTGAGCCTTTATTCAAGTTAAAAATAATCCAATTGTTTTATTTGAATTCTGTTGTATTTTGAGTTGATACTGTTTTGTTGAAAAATATATTTTGAAACTTTATTTAAATTTCAACTAAAGCGTCATAACTCAGAATAATACAAAAAAAAATATCGAGAAAATTCAGAAAAATGGTACTAACTCAAAACATAGAGTTTTTTCCCAAGAATTCCAACATTTTGAAATAAAAACAATGCAAATACTACAGTGTCCGCTGCTTTTGTACAAAATGCCCCTATACGCGCTCATTTTTGCTTTTTTTTGTTCTATTCATCATACAAATATTTGTTGATAATCAGAACGAACGCTTTTGCCTACTTATTTTCAGCGTTTAAAATCGTCTCCTTTGTATTTTTTATTTAGCTACTGCTCATACCTCTGCTACTGAAAATTCAAAGTGTCGCACACTACGACACCACAATGAAGCTATACATAAAACACAGCTTCAACTTTCGTCATGTTCGAAAAGTTTTAGGTTTGAATGATTGCTGCTTTAGAAAAAATTCCGAAGTTAATGCAGTAGAGATGTGTGTTTTTTTTTCTTTTGAGTTTGCTGTTTGAACGCTTGCTGGAAGAAATGTTTCTTTTGGTGTTACAGATTGAATTGCGTATTTAATAACTTGGTAGTATAAATGTTGTGTTGTTTATTTTACTGTTATAAGTATTTATTTGTACATACGATAAATTCTCTTGTATGTACATACTAGTGATGTAACGAATGTCAATTTTTTATATTCGCGAATACGAATGCGAATATAATAGGCATATGAAATTTTTAGACATTCAATTGGGGTTCTATTTACGCTTGCAATATGAAATATAAGAAAATTGTTATGAAATAGGACTTCATACTCCTGTTGGCGTACTTTCAAGTTAATAAAAACTACCCAAAATTTTAACGATCGTCATTAAATAATATTTAAAAATGATACAAAGCAAATTTCTATAAAAATTTTAATGGATTTGTACAAACTAATACTTTTAGCCATTTATTTAAATTTCGTTTAAGATTTATGTACAATTAATTTTTTTATTTTGTTTGGAACAATATTCGTATTCGCCTGAATTTGACGAATACGGATACGAACATCTGAAAATGGCTGAATATACGACAATTTGAATACGAATAACAAAATCAAAAGTATGAAAAAACACACAACATCGACACTTTCTTAACCTGCAAAGTCAACTAAAGCAGCAGTCGGACGAACCGACAACTCTTCGAATATGTCAGCTGCTAAAGCTCTTCGTTGCGTATACCCATTTGTTTATTGTGTTAACTCCAATTCCGACACTTTGAATTTCAGTAGCAGAGGTTTTGTTTTGCCCAAATTTATCAACGACAACAACAACTTTTACACGTCGTATACTACAGTGTCCTCTGCTTTTGTATAGAAACTCTCTGCCCTGCGTGTTCTCTATATCGACGATTAAACGTTCAACATATTGGTTGTCCTCTGTTTCGTGTGTTATCGACTAAAATAATGTTATGACTAAACAATTTTTTATAGTATGATATCCAATAGCATGTATAAAAATTGTAAACATAATCAATTCACATGCTATATGACGTTACATATACTCAACAACGTTGATAAATTTGAACGTATTTTGTGCAAATTTTTAAACGACGTCAACAACATGTTCACGTCGTATACCACGGTGTCCGTTGCTTTTGTACAAAATGCCCTCTGCTTTGGGTGTTCTGTATAGGTACCTGGTGCCTGAAAGCTAGTCTTTCTTATACAGTAGAAAAGACTAGATCGTCTCTCGGTAGAGTATTATGCGAAAGACTAGCATATATATATATATATATATATATATATATATATATATATACATATATAAAGAGATGGAATCAAATTTTTATACAACGAAATAATTTTTGTCAAATTTAAAAATAATTTCTATTTGATATGCATGACCTTGAAATATTTCGTTTCGTATACTAGCGTGTCCTCTGCTTTTGTATAGAAACTCTCTGTTCTGCGTGTTCTGTATATCGACGTGTACATCGACGATTAAACGTTCAACATATTGGTTGTCCTCTGTTTCGTGTGTTATCGACTAAAATAATGTTATGACTAAACAATTTTGTATAGTATGATATCCAATAGCATGTATAAAAATTGTAAACATAATCAATTTACACGCTATATGACGCTACATATACTCAACAACGTTGATAAATTTGAACGTATTTTGTGCAAATTTTTAAACGACGTCAACAACATTTTCACGTCGTATACCAATGTTATGACTAAACAATTTTTTATATTATGATATCCAATAGCATGTATAAAAATTGTAAACATAATCAATTTACACGCTATATGACGTTACACATACTCAACAACGTTGATAAATTTGAACGTATTTTGTGCAAATTTTTAAACGATATCAACAACATTTTCACGTCGTATACCAATGTTATGACTAAACAATTTTTTATAGTATGATATCCAATAGCATGTATAAAAATTGTAAACATAATCAATTTACACGCTATATGACGTTACACATACTCAACAACGTTGATGAATTTGAACGTATTTTGTGCAAATTTTTAAACGATATCAACAACATTTTCACGTCGTATACCAATGTTATGACTAAACAATTTTTTATAGTATGATATCCAATAGCATGTATTAAAATTGTAAACATAATCAATTTACACGCTATATGACGCTATATATACTCAACAACGTTGATCAATTTGAACGTATTTTGTGCAAATTTTTAAACGATATCAACAACATTTTCACGTCGTATACCAATGTTATGACTAAACAATTTTTTATAGGAAGATATCCAATAGCATGTATAAAAATTGTAAACATAATCAATTTACACGCTATATGACGTTACACATACTCAACAACGTTGATTAATTTGAACGTATTTTGTGCAAATTTTTAAACGATATCAACAACATTTTCACGTCGTATACCAATGTTATGACTAAACAATTTTTTATAGTATTTATTTTTAAACGATATCAACAACATTTTCACGTCGTATACCAATGTTATGACTAAACAATTTTTTATAGTATGATATAAAAATTGTAAACATAATCAATTTACACGCTATATGACGCTACATATACTCAACAACGTTGATAAATTTGAACGTATTTTGTGCAAATTTTTAAACGACGTCAACAACATTTTCACGTCGTATACCACGGTGTCCGCTGCTTTTGTACAAAATGCCCTCTGCTTTGGGTGTTCTGTATAGGTACCTGGTGCCTGAAAGCTAGTCTTTCTTATACAGTAGAAAAGACTAGATCGTCTCTCGGTAGAGTATTATGCGAAAGACTAGCTACTAATATTATATATATATATATATATATATATATATATATATATATATATATATATATATATATATATATATATAAAGAGATGGAATCAAATTTTTATACAACGAAATAATTTTTGTCAAATTTAAAAATAATTTTTATTTGATATGCATGACCTTGAAATATTTCGTTTCGTATACTACGGTGTCCTCTGCTTTTGTATAGAAACTCTCTGTTCTGCGTGTTCTGTATATCGACGTGTACATCGACGATTAAACGTTCAACATATTGGTTGTCCTCTGTTTCGTGTGTTATCGACTAAAATAATGTTATGACTAAACAATTTTTTATAGTATGATATCCAATAGCATGTATTAAAATTGTAAACATAATCAATTTACACGCTATATGACGTTACATATACTCAACAACGTTGATAAATTTGAACGTATTTTGTGCAAATTTTTAAACGATGTCAACAACATTTTCACGTCGTATACCACGGTGTCCGCTGCTTTTGTACAAAATGCCCTCTGCTTTGGGTGGTATATATAAATAATAATACATATATATATACATATATATAAAGAGATGGAATCAAATTTTTATACAACGAAATAATTTTCTACATACAGGTTCAAAAAAATGCAATAGCAAAAAATTCAAACCAATGGGAAAAAAACTGGCAAATAAATAAAATAACGTTTACCGGCATGACCTTGAAAAATTAAATAAAAACCAAAGGAAAATTTTAACCAGCTCACATTCGATTGCAATATGGAAAACCTAAAACAACACTTTATAAGCTGCTGCCTGATTCCTAAACTCAAAAGACAAAATGTATATTTATCGCCCAAGGATACTGAAGTTGCATTCGATGAATCGAAACACATTTATCTGTTGCCCGACAAATCCAAACGATTCAAGATTTCAGTGACTGGCTATTGCAAGACCGTCGTGCATGGCACAGAGTTTGATGCACCACAAATCATACGTAATATGCATGTGGACGAAGATATGGAAAATCGTTACTTTTTTACACGCATTTTGCTTTTGTATATCTAACGCGCTACCGGATTAACATTTACAAATTAACGACACGGCACCCGTGATAAAATAAATGTTAGTTGGTAACTCACAATCTGTGTTGCAGTTTCTAAATAAATATAATAAAAAAGTCATTTGTGATACATTTCTAAAAAAAATATTTGTGTTTTGGCAATTTTCGTGTACATTGAGAGTAAGTATATGAATTAAATGATTTTTTATTTTATTTTAATAAATCATAAACTGTTTTACTACGAAAGTTACCAGACTAACAAAGTTTTAAAAAGGGGGTCGTTCACAGTTGGTAACTTTAACAAATTAACAAACTACCAAGTAACAAATTAACAAGTGCGGTGTGAATACCACTATTGTGTTTATGTTTATCAATTAATTTGCTTCTTCGGTTTGTAAGATATTTATTGTACGTTTATTTATTCATAAGGTAGACATTTGATCAATTTCTGTTAAAGTTTTCATACGACGAGAATATATCGTCTAATTTTATTGTGCTTATGTTTATCAATTAATTTGCTTCTTCCGTTTGTAAGATATTTATTGTACGTTTATTTATTCATAAGGTAGAAATTTGATCAATTTCTGTTAAAGTTTTCATACGACGAGACTGTGTCGTCTAATTTCATTGTGTTTATGTTTATCAATTAATTTGCTTATCCGGTTTGGTGTCATCTGCCAAATGTTGTTTATGTTTTACAAACACACACACACGCTGTATATCTTTCATTTCAATCACTTGCTCTATGACAGTTGACACCGCAAACTAGCAACAAAAAGCCCTGTTATTTTATTTGCTGTAAAATTTGTTGTCGATTTGCGGTTACCTGTATAATTGTATCATGATCCGATTTGTAAGATATTTGTTGTATGTTTATTTATTAATAAGGTAGAAATTTGATCAATTTCTGTTTAAGTTTTCACACGACGATACTGTGAGTATACAACGTTAATAAATTTGAACAATTTCTGAGCAAATTTTAACACGACGACACTGCGAGTATACAATGTATGGGTTTTTTCACTACAACGAGCGAATGCCTTTGTTTCTATGCTCGTTAATTTAAGTTGGAATATAATTTGTTGTTGTTTGGTAGCATTTAAAAAGAATTGAAACTTTACCTTAATATGTATACAAATTTGTTTTATACATTATGGGGAGTTTATAATGAGTTTGTATTGTTTTATATAATTATAAGGATAAGATGAGTGCTGCGTGGTTAATAGCATTGGGTGATTATATAAAAAACAACAGTTTTGGTTTGGCATCTATACGAGTGTTTGATTATAACAGCGCTACTTTTGGCATTATCGATCCATATGGCTACTATGTCGTTAACTACAAGTCAGAAATTTATCTTATGCGAGACCAAAATATCTCCATAAAATTCAGTGTGCGAAACGACAGAGTATCTACGTCTGTAGTCAATACCGGTAAAATAAACATTGGTTACATAGACGCTTTGTTTACCAATCCGCCAGCATCGTCAACCAAGCTGGTAAAATTTATTCTATTCAGAGACAAGACACCAAGAAAGTACACAGCTATACAGTTGATTAATCGGTGTCTGGAGATGAGAATATTTCATTTACAGTAAGATACAATGTCAAATTTGCACGAGTACAAGAGTGTAATAGACGACAAATTACACAGTTTAGTATTTGAAAACGACAGAAGCCGGTTGGATACAAACATTACCACTAATAGAGCGTTCAGTGGAACTATTCAACAATTGTTTATTGTTCGCAACTGGAAGGACCTAAATAAGACTATACCGCAAGAGGAACTGTGGACTCTGCTTAAACTTCACGAATATCGTCTGTCAAAGTTGGTATTTGATGGTTCGTCTGGTAATTTAATTGCCGACAACAGTGCCCTTGACTTGTATAAGAAATATTATTACAACTCATTGTGGATACCAGACGGTGGAATAAATATTAGTTACTATTTGAATATATATACATTTGTGTTTATAATCGCTCTATTAGTCGTATTATACTATATAACGAGCGTGTGGCAGCAACAAGTCAAACCACTCAGTATAGGCGGTCTATTGAATCTACTGGAGAATTCTACGCGCGCACAACAATGGTAGAAACGTGGTCGTTTAGTCATTTTCTATATAGGTTGTATGCACCGTTTGATGAGATTCTAAATAATTCGGACATTATTCTTCGGATGACATACGAACAGGTACAGGATTTAATTGATCGTATTGGTGCCAAGTGTACAGAACTTGAGGAGGAAATGAAACGAGAAAAAGTTACATTGCGACAAAATAAAATCTTTATTCATTGTATTGATATTGATTACGACTATCCAGATAATTATGATTTTATAGCAGAGTGCAAAAAATTTATAAAGTCTTCGGGCATCATCGTGTTTGAGCATTTGGAGAATTTCGAAATTATGAAAAAATATCTGGAAATGTACAAACGGGATCTGTCCAAGGCGAGACATCCTATGACAGCAGATACATTATGGCACCTGAGTCCATTTAACATTGACATGATGCAGATTTACGTCATGAATATTTACAACTTTCGAGGCGAGACTCCAAACGAAAGGAGAATTCTAGCCGAAATGTTCAACTTTCCACAAATCAGAAAGTTTCCAAAGGATGTTTCTAATTCCTGGGACAATGACTCGTTAATATTTGTGGACAATGATTGTGTTGACGACACGAAACGGGAACCCGCTGCACTCTGCAAGTATATTAGAAAGAATGGCGTCAAATAGGACCTGTAAATGTACACTTATCCTTAATGGCATATGACTGGTTCTACCGATTGTAAGGGAAACCTACTGGGGTAACCCCATCAAGTTATTAATAAAGAATACAAATACATACCATTTACCTTAAATTTTACGCCTTCGTTTTATACCTTTGTTAAGGTACTTTTCATCCTTTGGCAACGGAGGGAAAAGACTGTGTAGTGTTTTCTCCATGGTAAGTTTAAAATTTTCGTCAAGCGTTCCAAATAGCCTGTATAACGGTTTGCGAACACATGCGTCCATATAATATTGAATCGAAAGAAATAGATTTCCGTTGGAGTTTAGAAATTCATCAGTGTCGTATGCCATTTCAAGAATATTTTTCGGTTTAACTTTATCCGTAAATTCTGTATTGGCAATACAATAAATAATTCTGTCACCGATATGATATTGTTTTTTATTTTTCATACGTTCATACACCTCTACATGTGGCAATTTATTTTTATACTTTTCCTTGGACAATTTTTTCGAATACACCCCATCGTTTAATACAGTGCTGGCCAAATTTATATACTCTTCGCTGAGACGATTTAACCCGTTCATATACCACGCGTACAATTGCGACCAAGTCTGTAGAATTTCACATAAACTTGTTTCGACCTTTTTTATCTTATCATCTATACTGTGTCCATGAAAGAATAGTATATTTGACATTGCGGACATTACTTTTGTCGTCAATGTACAATTGTCACTGCGAACCATTTCATTACCCTTGTATTCGATACGGTGATACTTGTCTGGATCAGACGTGTACATGACGCCGCTGTAATGCTTCTTTTTGTGTATGAGAAACGGACAAAATATCTTTTCGTATTCCGTCTTTATTGGTGGTATACCAATTTCTGAAGTTACACGTTCGGCATACCTTTCTGCAATTTTCATGGTTTCGGCTATAGATTTGTTCTCGACTTCTACCATCACAGAATCAGTATCACCATAAATTATCTTACCGGTTAGACCATCATCTGCCAAATACCGTGTAATAAGTTGCCGTTTAACAAAGCTGAGAAATCTTCCGAATCCGGTAACAGATGCAGCCACTTCAGGGTAGTAGAGCGGAGAAAATTTACATCCTAGTAGTCCGTAAATCGCGTTGGCACACAGTTTATATGATAATTGTTGGGCGTCTAGTTGCTTGTATTTTTGTGGACATGACGCATTCTTTAATTCTTTTTGTATACTTTTGCGCGTCTTGAGTAGATTATCAAGAATCTGCGGCAGTACACCTTTACGCGTCGACGACGAAACAAAACCGATTTTATTCATGTACGGTGTCATAGATATAACTAAATCGTCTTCTTTGTAAAATACGTCGTCAAGATTCTGTGGATCATAATCATCGTTTTGTGGTACACCATGAACAATTGTCGTTGTACAAATATTGAAGGCGAGCATAGTTGTGGGATATAAAGAGTTGAAATCGAGAACGAATATCGGATTTGTATGAAAACCAACGATGGGTTCATTAACAAAACCCCCTTCGAAATCTGAATCATTGTGTTTATATTTGTATGGCAACATGTAATTTGTGTTGCGATTAATAAATTCTGAAATCATACAAGTGTTACGCAACATGACACCCTGATTAATGACATAGTTAATGGGTACATGGCAAATGTCGGCCATCGAAATCGTATTGTTCCACACCTTTTGTGTAGCCATTAGGTCGAGTACAATTTCAGCGTCAACACTACAATACTCGAGCAGACTGGAATATTGCTGTGACGTTCCACTGGTATAAAACAATGAAATATCTTTGTAATTCATTTCCTTTTTCTGTTTGTCTTCGCGCAAAAATTGCTTGGCTATATCCTTGAGTTTGTAACTTTTTGCCTTTACGTTCACCTTGTTATAATCATACATATCAAGTATAACGATGCCGAAACATTCGACTAACGTGACATTCTGACCCTTTATGGTAACATTACGAAAGACGACATCAGTATCGTTAAATGTCCACGATCTGAAAGATGGCACCAGGTCCGGATAGAATTTTATACATCTGTCGTAAATGTACTTTAAATCGAAATTACGAACGTTCCATCCAGTTATCATATCAATATTGTACGGATCAACCATTTCGATAAAATGTTTTAACATGCAGCGTTCGTCGTTAAACATTTTAAATGTACGTTTGACGTCGTCATTCTCTGGTATAACGATATTTCTATTCATTTTGTCCATATAAAGTATAATGGTTTAGTATGGGTTATCGTTTTGTTGTAAAGTACATGCAATTATTATTATCTCACAGCCGCGTTCATTCGCATCTGGAAACAGTATCCAATATGTCGGTGTAACAACTTCGATATCTATTGACATTTTACGACACAAATATTGTTGTGCTATTTCGTTGTCCAGAGGTTTGCGTATGTCATTGTACGAGATTATACTGCTGTCGTCGTTGTGTTTAATTGTCATGTGAATTCCAAGACTTTTTTGAACGAGCGGCATGGCATTGTTAAGTTCTACATTGATGAATATACCACGAGACGTTTTAGTGCAAAATATATACAACTCGTCGATAACGTTTCGATCGATATTGAGTCGCCATACAGGTGTCGTTGTTGATTTATAACCCATGGCTGTAAACTTGTTGATAATGTATTCGGGTGTATTGTCAAAATATTGCATTGGTGGTAGAAATTTTTCAATTTGCTCTTTAATATTTTTCACTTCTATGAATACATCGAATTTGATATCGTCCTTTATTAAAAAATATTTTTTATTACCATGGGCATCGATCAATGACATGTGTATTTTTATTTTGTTGCCTTTGTAAGCATTTATTTTTAAATCGTTGATCATAAATGTTGTATTTTTATAGTCAACCATTGCCGCCGTTTCATTATCACCATCATCAATATTATCGTTATAATTTAGTGTGAATTCATTGATATCCTCGTCATAGGACCCCTCTTCTGTGATCGACACATTTTCTTCTTCGTCCGAAGACAAATTGTACCGATAGATTTGACGAATCATTGTGTTATGAGAGAAATAAGAAAATGTTTTTCTTTAATATACTCAGCTGCAAATACACGGATGAAAAGATTACTGACGCTTTGGCGCAATGGGTCGGTGATTCAAAAAACGAACCAAAGTTACAGTCAATAGAGAGTCGCCTGATGAATAATTCATCGATAACACGAACAAATATTATTATCTACAGAAAGTATCCGTTATACGAACGCTTTACGTTTCCCAGTCATTACTATATGACGATAGACGAGAAAATATGGCATCCGGGATACGGTGATGATATGAATATATTTCTAACAGAAACATCGAATGACAACAGCCTCAATAGTATAATTGAAATTAAAGAAAAATGCAACTATTGTGTATACTGGGAATTGTACAAAAATTTTCAAGCTGACAAACATTTTAACATAATGATCAACAACTGTCAAGTGATTATGGGAATGTTTGCCGAAACTATATGCATAGTAATAATATTAACTACGCTCATCACGAGTGCAATCACTGGATATTATGTTTTTCTATTTGTTTCCAAAGGATGTTTCTAATTCCTGGGACAATGACTCGTTAATATTTGTGGACAATGATTGTGTTGACGACACGAAACGGGAACCCGCTGCACTCTGCAAGTATATTAGAAAGAATGGCGTCAAATAGGACCTGTAAATGTACACTTATCCTTAATGGCATATGACTGGTTCTACCGATTGTAAGGGAAACCTACTGGGGTAACCCCATCAAGTTATTAATAAAGAATACAAATACATACCATTTACCTTAAATTTTACGCCTTCGTTTTATACCTTTGTTAAGGTACTTTTCATCCTTTGGCAACGGAGGGAAAAGACTGTGTAGTGTTTTCTCCATGGTAAGTTTAAAATTTTCGTCAAGCGTTCCAAATAGCCTGTATAACGGTTTGCGAACACATGCGTCCATATAATATTGAATCGAAAGAAATAGATTTCCGTTGGAGTTTAGAAATTCATCAGTGTCGTATGCCATTTCAAGAATATTTTTCGGTTTAACTTTATCCGTAAATTCTGTATTGGCAATACAATAAATAATTCTGTCACCGATATGGTATTGTTTTTTATTTTTCATACGTTCATACATCTCTACATGTGGCAATTTATTTTTATATTTTTCCTTGGACAATTTTTTCGAATACACCCCATTGTTTAATAAAGTGCTGGCCAAATTTATATACTCTTCGCTGAGACGATTTAACCCGTTCATATACCACGCGTACAATTGCGACCAAGTCTGTAGAATTTCACATAAACTTGTTTCGATCTTTTTTATCTTATCATCTATACTGTGTCCATGAAAGAATAGTGTTCACCGCAGTCCATCCCTGCAGTTTTAAATGAGTGCTTTTATTCAGCTGTATGTACTCAAGTTCAATATGTAATATAATTACATACTTATATATATACATATGTATGTATACTTACATGCATATTTATACATATATACACAACTACTGTATGCATTTACAATTTATTACAATTAAAGTAAATAAAATATAACTGTAACGTGTATATTATTGGTGCTGTTTTCATTATCGAATTCATCGACCGTATCGTCGTTTTCATCATTATCGTCATCGCCGTCACAGTCATTTACATTGCTGCTCTTGTTCTCGGTCAATAGTTTTTGTATAGTTGTGCCGTATTTTGTTAGCGAACAACTTTCGCGCATATATAAATGATGTATAGTGTTAGTTTTTGAGTTAATAAATATACAACAGCCGTTCGGAGAGTAGTGCCAATAGCCTGTTTTTAAAGGACACTTGAATTTTTCATAACAGTCATAAAACGATTTTGATATAAATATTTGTTTACTCATAATTTAAACCTTATTAAGGTACGATGGATAGTTTTAATGATTTTTACAACCGATTTATATTGTCTACATACGGTGTCAATATACTGAGTTATCTCTTTTTCATTACAGCCTTTTTTGCTGTCATACTTTTTGTAATTTTACTCATACTACTCAAGGGGTGCGGTCGCGACGATTGTAATTCAAGTACAAAAACAATAAAAGATGGATACAATTATTAATCAAAAGAATATCAAAACCAAAACCAACGTATTGATGAACTATTTTGGGATGTTTCTACAAAAGACAATTTCTGGATCACGCTACCATATAATGAACGCAAAGGTACATTTTATGGAACTAGTCAATACGGAATATCATAATTTAATGTTTGAATCCGAACTGTTTAAACTATTGCTGAAGAACAAGTATGCCATCAATAACAAGTTGGTTGACAATGCTAATTCTGATATTGTTTATGCTAACTCGGAATATCCATTCTCATTGATCGTGTGCTCCAAGGATGCATGTATACCATCTATATTGATTAATAATGCGGGTATGATTGTGGTTAAATTTATTTTGTACATGCGAATGTTAAATCAAATGGTTGCCAATTCAAATTGTTCAAATTGTCTGTTGGCCACAAATCTGCAAATTATACCATTTGGGCGTGTCTGCATCGATATAGATTACAAGGGTGCCACTTTTACAGACGACACGGAGACACTATCTGACGAAGAGTATAACAAATTTATTGAAAAGTGTTTTGCGATCGTGTGCGAGTACACAAGCACTGGGAATGTACTGATGACACAAAATTGTTATACACCAAATACGCGTTCATTTCATCTGATAACAGAGCAACAGTTTGACGTTGCTACGCGCCATGTTCTATTTACCGCAATAGCGGAGGCAATTTTTGCCATTATTGATGAACGCAACATACAACATCAGTTGAAGGGTCGCTTAAAAATCGATCAGGTCCATGTATGGATGTTGCCGTTTGGACGAGGGCATGTACCAATGCGTAAATTTAATCGCAAAAATAACGAATTTGAAACCCTGACGTATCCATACAGCGAGGTCGATTTTGAATTGTCTATGCCGTTTGATTTGAATATGTGTATGATGGGCATTGATAATATGCATACACTATTCTCGTACAATAACACCGATTCTGCTGATGACTCTTGTGCACTGATCGAGTATATGAATAGTGACGATGTAGCCGCACGATACTATCTCAATAGCGTGTCTGATATTGTGAACAATATGCAACTGTTTGTGAAGATTATTTCATCAAAGTTCGAATATGCATTCAGCAAACAAATAAACTATCGTTACGAATCAAATTATATTCAACTTGTTCTGGGTAATCGATATAATAACTTTTTCCTGTCCATGTCAAACAAAAAACTGCTATTCGAGAACAATTGGCAGATACCTAAGCAAAAAATTAAACAGCGTCCGACAGAATTTTACGAGATTTACCGTTTTATCGGTCACAAATTCAACAATGGTCTACAGACTATGGAAGATATATTTGAAAAGATGCCGAAGCACCTTGTTAGCAAAAATGTCAATATAGGCAACGTTGATGAAACTATAAACGAGACGAAAAATGCATACTCGCTTGATATAATTGATAAAGAAATGGACGACATAGAAGATGATTATACGGGTACTATGAGATTTGAATTGTACGACGACGATGATAATGAACATTATGCAGATGATTTGTACTATGATATACAACGGGAAAATTCTAATCATCAATGGCCGTATATTGTAGAACGCAGACGTACAGAACGATGCCTAAAAGCGTCCCAATCTATTAGTAACGCGTATGAATTCTACCACAATACGATACCAAAAAATTTGTACGACTATGAAAAGGTCGGATACTGTGTAATGAAGCGATTCCGCAACGTACAGACGATGATGATGAACAAGGGTATAGATATGTTTACGATAGGTATTAATAAAATGTGCAAAAAACTATTGACGTCATGCGATCTACAAAAGATTCAAAAGTATATTTATCCAATGTATGAAT
This sequence comes from Tachina lurida, assembly GCA_944452675.1. Classification (NCBI taxonomy): domain Eukaryota; kingdom Metazoa; phylum Arthropoda; class Insecta; order Diptera; family Tachinidae; genus Tachina; species Tachina lurida. The sequence continues at coordinate 103,645,668 of OX101752.1, forward strand.
TTTTCTGTCGTGTCCACTACATCGATTCATGTGTCAGTGAAGAGGAATTTCAATGTGCTACGCGTGGAACTATAAACATTTGCCCCAATGATTTGGATAATTATCGTAAGAGGCATATTGAAATGACGCCCGGTCAGAAGGCGTATGCTAAATTTCCGACTCCAGGAACGAAATTGGATCAGGCATGGAATAAACTGACACCACAAACTAAAATTATTTTGCATGTTATTTATCTGATGATTGTCGAGCACAATTATACCAGCATATTCATCTATTTGCATAACATACTAGATAATACACAGATGATATGTAGTTTTCTACTGAACATAATTGATTGTTCTTACATTGGACCAGATGAAAATACTGTCATCTATTCGTATGCGTCGCGAGAGTTTTTAAATTTTATATATCGGACATTTTTCGATGCCGGACCCAATATAAAATGCAATTTAAATAACAAAAACGTCGAATTTAACATGGTCAATTTGAAACCAATCATTGCCGATATGAAAACCATGTTTATTGGTTCGCCAATTTGGTTCTTTCTTGCAAATTTTCAATATACAGATGAAAATTTAGATTATACAACTCGTTTCGATCTATTTACACAAATTTTCCAACAGCCCGCTAATACGAACGTGAGCAGTAATCGTAATGGCGATGGTCCGACACCACCAAAACAAATGAAATTATCGAAATGCCCATCATTGAATCACGACTCGTATTTTAAAATGTACTCTATAGACGAAGAAAATCAACATGATCTACTGACAATATTTTACAAGTACATTTTATGCTTTTGTCAGTCTGAAAATGGAGAATATATTTATGACGGTATGCGTTTTGTCCCTTCTACTATTACGGCCGCACCTATAAAAGCTCAAACTATCAAGGAACCATCCAAATATGCACATATATATCGTCATCAATTTGGTATTTATAATTCGTGGACAATGCAATTTGAACGCAACACCAGCGTATTGTACACACACATTACGATATCGGCTGACGATTTCTCAAATTCGCCGTACATGTTTAATGTGTACAACGAAGACATTTATCGTATATTAGTTAATCGATATCTAAAGAGTATAATATTTACACGTATTCTAAACTATCAAAAGAATTTGGGTCTTTTGCTCGCGCCCATTTATGACCCCAACTCGGAGACTATTATAAATGTTGAATCGTTGTCGTACAACATCGATAGTATACAGATTAATATACATGATCTCGCATCATCTGACTATCATATACCCGAGGAGATGTTCTCTGATCTTTTATCTGGCCGAAAAGGAAAACTTTATCAAATGTTCAAATGGCTCTACTGTATAATTTGTCATTATTCAGACAGTTTTACATGTAAAATTACCACGCCAAATACATTTATACCCAACTCAATGTTGCCAGTGTTAAACAGCCCTAAAGACGGTAGCGATAATGACGATGCGATATTCAATGCTGACAATCAAATTTCGACTGTTGATTATAACAGTATCAATGACGACGATATAATGCAACGTGTACATAAAATTATAAACACAAAGAACAATAGTGAACAACAAAAGAATATAACCGACGAATTACATAAGCTCAGTCAACAGGAATTAACATCATTAATTATTTTATTTTCAAATATATCAAATACCGACGAATCGAACGATGACTTACAATTATCCGATAATGATTCAAAAAATGCATCTGTATGTAGCAAAGTTACACAATCATCCAAACACGCAGCTACCGCCACTAATGACGAGATTAAAAAGTTTCACCTGTCTACACGGGGAGGCGGTACAGAAATCGACAGCTCGTCCATGATGTACAGTAATGAAGACTATATGGATAATGCGAAAATAAAATTATTATTGAATCTATTCAATCGAAAACTGAGTATGGAAATTGTACAAATGTCTTGTGAAGACTTTCGACGTGTAATAGAAGAAAATTTTGGAACACATATTACACGTTTTGTCCTATTGATTCTTTCGTGGTTCATACGCACCGTACATTCACATATCTTTTCGGACACAATGTTTTTCCGCGAAATGCAAAATAATCGACAACAATTGTACAATGAGCTGACCGAACTAACAATACGTCACAACGGATATTTTATGTACAACAACAGTATTCTCGACATTGTCCACATTTTCGGTTATTTTTGTCGGTACACTGATATAGTTGTCGATCCAGTGTTTGAGATGTCATTCGATTTAAAGGGTCGTAACATGTATCTCGAGTACGATGAAGCACTCGAAAATCGTATACCAAGTGAAATTATTCTCGAAATAGAATCTGGCTGTATATCGAATGTGTACCAGGGTCAATTTATCGAAAATACAAATGTCGACTTGTCGCGTCTATGGGCTCGAGTTACAACACCGCGCAACAAGCATCGTATATCGCCACTCTTCACCATGCACACGGCTACTGGAAAGTCTGAATTTCTAAGCGAAAAGTGTACAATGCAATTCAAAAACAAATACTACAACAACTTTCTCGATTCGACGTCACTAAAGACAAATGATCGCGGTATTGATATGGCACCCGAAATGCATGCCAACCTGATTGTATGTATCGAAGAATTTACAAATCTGAACGAACGATTCAAGCAATTGTGCGGTCACTCGGCGCTAACATACAAGCCATTATACAACAATAGTAAGAGCAGTTTTCAGAACAATGCCACCATCATTTTATCGACCAATAACGATCCGACTTGCACCGAAGAGGCGGTAATTGCTCGTTTGCACGTCTACCCGCGTCGCATACAGTACTCGATCTTGATGAATCATTTGAAATTTTCACGTTCCACAATGTGTTCGACGTCCACGATACTCAAGACTAATAATATCATGACCGTCCAAATGATTATGGAGAAAATGCCACGTGTCTCTGGTGGCAATCCACGCGGCAACTTTATGATGACTTGGCTACTAAAACGATTTTTTCTATACAACATTATTGATCCGGTGACAATCCAGACGTCCGAAACACTTCAGGCGCACATTGATAACTTCCATAACATGATCAATGCGGCAGACTTGGTACTCGAACGACTTGAACTCGATTCTGGTTCGATGACTCTGTTTCAATTTAGGCGGCTCGTCAACAGTATTTGTGAGGAGAATCGCAATTTGTTTATCAAAAAAGTTGACACCTACAATGTATATACCAAGCTGTGCGACAAACTCAAGACACTGGTCGACAACGAGTCGCAAACAATTAGAATTAGCGAAAAGGCTGTTAAGTTTTAATTTTTGTTATGTAACTATTAAATAAATATATGTATGTATATAATTAAAAAAACGTATTGTTTATTTTCAAAATAAAGATTTTTTGATATAATATTCCATGCTATGATAATAAATTAATAACAATAAAAAATAAAATGTATGTAAATTTTTTGTACCCAGTACTACATGTATTTTATGAATGAATGAAATGAATAAATGAAAACAAAGATTTGCTTATAACAATGTAATATAATAAATCGTGTTTTTTAAAAATTTAAGTAACCAATGCTACATGTATTTAAACATCTTTAATATTAGACATGTTACATATATGGCCCCGATTTAACAGATAGCATTTTCGATATGTGAGCAAGTTGGTTGGTTTTTGATTCGTCGCAACTCATCGTTTTTATTATTTAGTTCAATATCTCTGGTCTGTACATTGTGTTTTAGTTGATCAATTTCAATGTTCTTTTGTGCAACAAGATCACCAAGTTCAAACGTTTCACGATCACGTGTACGTAATTCTTGCAAAAGTGAATTTTCATTTTCATACATATTGAGCTTCTCTTTCAATATTAAGTTTTCAGTTTTCAACTGATTAATAGTCTCGTCCTTTTTCGACATCCATTTTTGATATAAAGCAAACTCTTGACGATGTCGTCTATTTAACAAATATAACGTTTCTGGTTGACTATCAAAGAATAATTCACGTGAAAATTCATTGCAACACGGATAGTCTTGCTGCGACAGATGAACATACTCATTCTTACCTAGATATATGTATTTTGTGACATCTTTAATGCTGCGCTTTTCACCATCTAAACATCGGCTATGGTGTAAATATTGATCTGGTTGCAATGGTACGACCAGACTGCACAAGATATTCCATGATGTCACGATACTTGAGATGTATACTACTTCTATTGATTTTTATAACAATATCTACCTTGTCCTCTATCGACCGCTTGTTCATACAATACTCTATATATCCAAGCATGCCACGACGACTGACCGCAGTAAACCAAAGTGGGGCATCAGGGTATATGGGACGAAATATGTATAAATGCGACCCGCTGTAGTCAAAATCCGCGACGTACGACTCGACAAAATTACGAATCTTACATGCCAATTCCCTCTGCTCTGTAGTCTTTACATTCTCAAAATTGTACTTGCCGCCACCACCACTGCCCTCATACTCCTTTTTACTACTTGTAATACGGCTTATACGATTGCAGATGTAATTAATGGCATTAAAGAGATGCATATCGCTTGTAATATTTTTCATGAAAAAATGACGATGATCGGGCCACGATGGTACTATTCTCATGTCTATATTTGTCATTTTGCTTGTATAACTGTCACGTTTTTTTGTTATGTGGCAGCTGCCTATTGTTTTTGTATTGATCTTTGAGTGAATCATAGCATCACGACGTGACACCAATATAAAATGTACATGATTGCGACGGTGTTTATCACATATACATGCATATCGCAGCAGAATACACATATTGTACAGACTACAGACTAGTTGTGTAAACTTTTCAAAGACGCACAAATGTACAAACACATGATAAAACGCTAAGCGTGTATCGCCGTATGCCTTTGCCCAGAACGTATCAATGTTGGCGTTAGGATGAAATTTCAATTTATTGAGGAACAAACGATCGTCGACAAACAGACTCGACAACCATTCGGGTATCGCAAAGTTAAATGTACTCCAGAAACTCTTTACGACATCAATACCATCCACTTCGACATTTTTTGATAATATCTTGGTGGTCTCGTCGCCGTCCAAATACGATAATCGCTTACCAATACAATCCCGAAGGACAGTTTCATCTACAAAAATTTCAGAGTCTGCGACACCAATGACACGACCCATATCATTTTGTATAGCCTTCGAACTGACGTCACGTTTACATCCAAGCGGTGCTACTGTCTTGTCATGCGCCATCACCACGTATGTCCTCTTTTGTGCTGGTTTCTCCGTTCGGGCTCTGATCGAAAACTTTTTCGACTGGCAACAAACTATCAAATGCTTATGGCTTTCTGGTGTAAAGCGTTGCCGTTTATCCCTCGTTATAACCACGTTGCCGCAAAAGAAGCATTTTCCATTGCCCTCTGGATGTGTTTCTTTAATATGACTTTCCGTATCCTTGCAGAGGACATTAGTTTTACATATATAACAAGCGGCTTGACCGAATCGCATAATATTTGTTAGGTCACCCATTATGATCAAATAAATACACTACAATAAAACAAAATTTTCCTTGTGTTGCCTTTTATATAATATATATTGTGCTAGCACCATGTTTCCTACTATATAGCGTTCATCATAGGCTACCATTATATAGTGAGCGAATGTCTCAGAATATTGGCACCACGATTCATAACGTGTAGCATACATCTCGTACAACGAGCAAATGTCTCAGAACAGGGATGGCATTGAGAATTTTATAATTGTACCAACAACTTTCAAAAATTGTACTTTTTTGACCTTAATTGTACGAAAAGATTTTTTTAGTCAAAATTACATATCTTTACCAGTCCTTCCCTGCGTTCACATTTCCTGATTTTCTCGCTGCGTTTTGCTCTCACAAGGCTGCTTTCAAGTGAAGCGAACATGATTCCCATGGTTCAAAGGTGAAAATTGATATATGAAATCGTTTCAAAAGAAATGCGGAGTAAATGTACTAAATAAGTCATTGGTGTACTATTGTACTTTCGGAGTTTGAATAGTACCAGAAAAGGTACAATTGTACCAACTTTGCCATCCCTGTCTCAGAATATTGAAGAATACTTTCAAGTTGCTTGTGACGTCACCCTGCCTGTGGTTCGCTGCCTGTGGTTGGAATCTGGTATAATAGGGGTACCAGTTAGTACATGTACATATGTCATCATTTGTTTCAATACTTGTTCGTATGTAGTTTATGTTATTACGTGTGTATGCGCATATAGTGTACAAAGTCCAGGAAATTTTCTACTTCCCCCCCCCTTGACAGTAGTTTGTGCGTCTCTCCCGAAGAAGGTGGCTACCCGTGTTTGTGTGTCAGTTTGGCAAAAAATATAAAACAATATACCCTCTAGTCAGCCAAGAACCATATGTCTCTATGTCAACACTCTTTTCTCTAGCGACAATTGCACTAGTTGAAATATCGACAACTTTCCTTCTATGCGCGAGTAGAGATACGTTAGAGACAGCATTTCTAGTGTGTTTCTGGTGATATTGTCAATGAACGCGTCAATAGTTTGTTTTTCTTTTTTATTATGCTATGGAATAATGTTGAAAACTTACGTACATATGTATGTATGTATTTAAGTTTGTTGCCCAACCCTTATAAAATTGTAGACGAGGGTCACTAAAATGTACTAATGAGTCCTTAGTTCAAATGTCTCCATATGGTCGATTACATTGGCTGCGGTACACCTATTCAGTTGTACTATTGACAATGTCACTAGTAAGTCACTACTATTTTACTATTGACATCGAGCGAGGAAATATCGATATTGTAGACTAGAGCCCCTAAAATTTACTAGTGAATCTTTGGTGCCAATGTCTCCATGTGGTCCCAAAAGAACTACTTTGTCAGTATTGCTACAGTCTAGTGGTGGATTTTCAATGACAAGCTAATGTTAAATGTCAATAGATGATTACATTGGCTGGGGTACACTTGGTCAGTAGTACTACTGACAATGTCACTAATAAATCACTACAATTTCACTATTCGCATTTTCTGCAGGGTAGCTATACGTGTTTGAGTGTATGTGTCGCACAGTGTCGACTACGATGAAAAAACGTTTGTATCCCCCACAAGAACCTCAAGCAAATTAATTCATGTTGTGTTAATTGAGGTAGTTTACACGAGACTAATTTTTATGCTGCACAATTTTTGTTCTTTTAAGACTAATTCATCCGGCATAAAAATGTATAGGTATACACAGCTTTGTGTGTGTTAGTGTTTTTCATATTCATTTAACATTTGCAGTTTTTTAAGTTGTGTGTGTATTGGTTTTGTGCTGCTAATGCGGGTTGTAGCTGGTTCAAAAATTATGCCAAACACAAAAACCCTCCCTTTGCCTCTCTCACCAACAAACAGGCATGTTATGCCAGCACAATTAATCCCAGCATATTTCACTGTGGCGGTCTTTTAGATTAGTTTTTTTTCATTGTAATTACATAAAAACTCAAAGATGATCCATAAATTTACATAATAGAAAAGAAAAGGCAGTTTTTTTGTTTTTGTATTTCAAGAAGTGTGCTTTTAAACTTTATTCAAATATTCAAGTACTTTGTTCTTTTTCTTGGCTTCGAGTGAGGCTGTCTGTACGTGACCACGAGCATAGCGACGTGTCATGCTAAAATTGCGATGACCAAGCACCTGTTGGCACTCTTGATGATCGGCCAGATGTTTGTTTGCATAATAGTTGCGGAAACCATGAAATACTCGCAAGTTGCGCAATCGATGTTCTCCAATCAGGGTTTTTAGTGTGTTTCGCATACGTGTATAGTACATTTTATAGGTGGCATGAAAGAGTTTTTCGTCCGGCCTGAACGAATCGTTTGGGTACACTTTAGTTAGGAAACGATTCAAGATGTCTGACAATTGATTCGAAATGTATATACAGTCGATGCTGAAGCCGTCCTTTGACTTGACGTTTAGTGTATTGTGCAGAATTAAATGTTCGATTTGATGCATACGAAGATCGAGTATCTCGGCTACACGACGCGGAGTATTGTAGATAAAAACAATCAGTAGACAGAGTTCGATGAAGATCATGTCGTCGTAATTGCGTTGTACGTCACGCACAGATGTTATGAAATTTTGCAAGTTTAATAAAAAGTACTTGTACACCGTCTCAATCTCTTCGTCCGTATACGTATTGAGTATCCATCGATCGGCCTGATTTGTGTGATTCTGCTCGATCAGGTAACGGGCATTTTCACGCAATTGTTTAAATTCGTCGGCCGGAATTTCGACTATTGTACCGGTGTTTGTGTAGAATGTGGTCTCTTTGCTGTACGGATTGAATAGTTTGCGCAACGACTTGAGCACCGAATTGTAGCGACGTCGTGTCAGAACTGTCAAATCGATTCGACTCTGAATCGCGCTAATGCGATTGTAAATTGACTGCGAACAGAAGCGTTTACGTTCACGCAAACTCTTGACATAGTAGCGGCATACAAAGGATATGAATTCCTCTTGTGAAAAATTTTTAAACTCTTTCATATACTTGGTCAATGATTTCAATTCGTGTTCACGTTTATTACAATGAAATTTTTTATTCAAACTACATAATGTACTAATACTAGAGACAAGCGTGTCTTTATTGTCACACATTATTTCTTATTTTCTAAATATACCACTAAGATACAAGCTATGATGTTTGACTGGAACAATTTGTAATAGAACTTCATAGAATTCATCCAGATTGTTGTTGTCGCTACGGTTGTATAAATCAAAGATACGCGTATAATTATACATGAAATTGTACCATGTCTTGTATCGAATACCATGAAAAATATCAGGCGCCATTTCGTAAAGGCAAATCTATTAACCAAAATCAGTCGAACAATGGCCGGGTGGAGACGATAAAAGAAATCTTTATATTGTTGCAAACCTACATGACGTCACCCTTTTGACCAGATTTTAGTGTATATAAACAGCAGAAGTGTTGCATTTCACAAATACCATTCATCATGGGTGGTGTACAACGTGAAAATGTTGTTTATATCGTGAAGAAATTTGCACAAAATACGTTAAAATTTATCAACGTTGTTGAGTATACATATGTAACGTCATATAGCGTGTAAATTGATTAAGTTTACAACTTTTATACATGTTATTTCAACGTATAAATATTTCAAGGTCATGCATATCAAATAGAAATTATTTTAAATTTGACAAAAATTATTTCGTTGTATAAAAATTTGATTCCATCTCTCTCTCTCTCTCTCTATATATATATATATATATATATATATATATATATATATATATATATATATATAATATTAGTAGCTAGTCTTTCGCATAATACTCTACCGAGAGACGATCTAGTCTTTTCTACTGTATAAGAAAGACTAGCTTTCAGGCACCAGGTACCTATACAGAACACCCAAAGCAGAGGGCATTTTGTACAAAAGCAGCGGACACCGTGGTATACGACGTGAAAATGTTGTTGACATCGTTTAAAAATTTGCACAAAATACGTTCAAATTTATCAACGTTGTTGAGTATATGTAACGTCATATAGCGTGTGAATTGATTATGTTTACAATTTTAATACATGCTATTGGATATCATACTATAAAAAATTGTTTAGTCATAACATTATTTTAGTCGATAACACACGAAACAGAGGACAACAAATATGTTGAACGTTTAATCGTCGATGTACACGTCGATATACAGAACACGCAGATCAGAGAGTTTCTATACAAAAGCAGAGGACACCGTAGTATACGAAACGAAATACATATTTCAAGGTCATGCATATCAAATAGAAATTATTTTTAAATTTGACAAAAATTATTTCGTTGTATAAAAATTTGATTCCATCTCTTTATATATATATATATATATATATATATATATATATATATATATATATATATATATATATAATATTAGTAGCTAGTCTTTCGCATAATACTCTACCGAGAGACGATCTAGTCTTTTCTACTGTATAAGAAAGACTAGCTTTCAGGCACCAGGTACCTATACAGAACACCCAAAGCAGAGGGCATTTTGTACAAAAGCAGCGGACACCGTGGTATACGACGTGAAAATGTTGTTGACATCGTTTAAAAATTTGCACAAAATACGTTCAAATTTATCAACGTTGTTGAGTATATGTAGCGTCATATAGCGTGTAAATTGATTATGTTTACAATTTTTATACATTCTATTGGATATCATACTATAAAAAATTGTTTAGTCATAACATTGGTATACGACGTGAAAATGTTGTTGATATCGTTTAAAAATTTGCACAAAATACGTTCAAATTTATCAACGTTGTTGAGTATGTGTAACGTCATATAGCGTGTAAATTGATTATGTTTACAATTTTTATACATGCTATTGGATATCATACTATAAAAATTGTTTAGTCATAACATTGGTATACGACGTGAAAATGTTGTTGATATCGTTTAAAAATTTGCACAAAATACGTTCAAATTTATCAACGTTGTTGAGTATATGTAACGTCATATAGCGTGTGAATTGATTATGTTTACAATTTTAATACATGCTATTGGATATCATACTATAAAAAATTGTTTAGTCATAACATTATTTTAGTCGATAACACACGAAACAGAGGACAACCAATATGTTGAACGTTTAATCGTCGATGTACACGTCGATATACAGAACACGCAGATCAGAGAGTTTCTATACAAAAGCAGAGGACACCGTAGTATACGAAACGAAATACATATTTCAAGGTCATGCATATCAAATAGAAATTATTTTTAAATTTGACAAAAATTATTTCGTTGTATAAAAATTTGATTCCATCTCTTTATATATATATATATATATATATATATATATATATATATATATATATATATATATATATATAATATTAGTAGCTAGTCTTTCGCATAATACTCTACCGAGAGACGATCTAGTCTTTTCTACTGTATAAGAAAGACTAGCTTTCAGGCACCAGGTACCTATACAGAACACCCAAAGCAGAGGGCATTTTGTACAAAAGCAGCGGACACCGTGGTATACAACGTGAAAATGTTGTTTATATCGTGAAGAAATTTGCACAAAATACGTTAAAATTTATCAACGTTGCTGAGTATACATATGTAACGTCATATAGCGTGTAAATTGATTAAGTTTACAACTTTACCAGTGATTGTAATTTTTTATTGAATAGAAAATAAACAGTTTTCATAAATATAAAAATATGTTTTTATATTGCGACACGACAGTCTAGTTTTGTTCCTCTGTACGTACGCAAACAAGTTATGGAAAATTTTCTAAAGAACGGACACATTAGGTACAAGTTTCAAAGGATCCTTTTGAACAACAAACTAAATAGTAAATACCTGTTTTCACACGACGAAATTCTCGGATTTTTAAAGGCTTGGAACGGTTCGACAAATCAAAACAAAAAACACCTAATACTACGTTCAAATTACCCTTGGCTATTTAATAGTCGCAACGAAATAAAAAATAATGACGACCTGAATGCACACAAAATTCTGCCAATTATTGCACTGAGGGAAATTGGACGAAAATCTTTGACGGCCCTCAAGAATGTCATACTGCACGACAAGTATGCGCATCTCATTGAATTGATGTCACGTATTGGACTTGCTCGCAAATGGTGTAAAGGACTGTCAAAGGTAATGACGTCACAAAAAAAATATCCTTATATCGTGCACGGTGTCAATATTATCATGAAGAAAAGGATTATGTACGCGTCTACACTCGGTACGCCGCTACAAAAGTCGATCGATCTGTACGACATTGTAAATGCGTTGTATGCGAACGATGAAAAACGCATGGCCGACATCTACAATAATTTGCTGACGCTTAGCAATACGACCAATGCGAGCATCGAAAATGTTTTAATGTCGCACGAATCGATACATTTCATTAGATCGATCTGTGAAATTGTACTAGGCAATAATAGAAAAATAATATCGCATTTACAGGGCAAAGAGAGCGCTGTACGTACCGCTGTACCAAAACGCGTTTTATCGTGTCGTGCACAAATATGTCTAGCGCCTCAACTAACGGCCACACAAATTGGTATACCGTACTGGTGGGCAAAGTATGTGAATTTTGAAAACGACGACGGTCAATCTCTGCGGATATGTGATACAGACGAAATTTTTATACGTATGCCACAACAGTATATGTACCGTTTGGACGGGCAACGTATAATCGCTAAACGTGATCCAATTATTCATATACTGGCGTTTTGTGTTTTCGATCAGGTTTTCTTTCATTGCGATTCACGTTTCAAGGTCGGTTCAGAGTCATTGAAGAAAATGGCTGCCGACTTTGACGGTGACACATTTATTTTGTACTTTATTAACGATCTAAAGGTAATGTACGAGCTAGATTATAACGCGTCGCCCAAATTCAGTATGGCTCTGCATAGTCAGTGTCGCATAAACCCCATAGAATCCGTTGTATTGGCATTATACAAGAGAAATGTAGACGAAAAGATACCACATTGGCGTCTATATAATTTTGTGCGACGGCGTTTCATCTATAAATGGCTATTCAATATACGCAATTGTACAACGATCGAGGCTATCGCTGATATGTTTTATGGTAAACTTTCGCTTGCCCAGCTGTACGGCATGGTTGAACCGACCGATACAATTCTATCCGAAATGCTAATGGTGCTGTATTACATGTTTGGTTCGATGGAGAGCTACAAATTTTACAGTCGTATCCTCGAATTGGCTATGGAGTTGTCGGTGCGGTATAAAGGTGCAACACTGTACCAGGATGATTTGCCGTGCGATTATACGCTGGTTGATAATCTGTTGAATTTCAATTTGTTGGCAGTCTCGTTTAGCTGTGCCAAGGGTAGTATACACACGTACAAATCTTTGTTGGACAAACTGTACGAAAAGGACAAGAGAACCGAGTTGAGTAGTGTGGTTGCGGACGATGAGAATTTCGACTATGAAAAACTGATAGATGACATTACAAAAGCAAATATTTTCGCGGCAAAGAAGAGCAAACAAGTACCACAACAGGGATATAATCTATTTAAGGACACGATTGAGGGCGACTTGATGAGTTTCGGCGGCAATAGGTTAAACTATGAAAATAATGTATTAATCGAAAATATATACTTGAAAATTCCATTACAATACATTTTAAATTCAACTGTTGCATATACAATATTGTATCAATAAGACAAATAAAGATGAAAAAAGCGATTGTTGTTTTAGATGTTTTACTATTTGAGTGTCTGAACAATGAAAATATTATAAAATTAATTGGAGATTCATATTTCGTTCTACTGTGGACAGCGTCCACAAATTATTTGGATAATATTGACGCGATACCACATGATGGACGTATAATCGGTTTGCGTAACGGGTGCAAACCATACAAATATTTACGTATGCACCTTAGGCAATATCATCCAGATGTTTTGTGTTTACCCACTGTTATTGTTGACTTTGAAAAAAACTACCACAATTCCCGTTTCGGGTACGACATGTGTATCGATGTTTGTAAAATGGTAATTCAAAAGAGTTACAACAATAGAGATATCAACGTGATGGACGTCGACAAAATATTTACACAAATTTTAATGTTTGTTCAACAGTATAACAGCGGCTTGTCAAATCCATCAAATATTATTAGCGAACAAGATTTATTGTCCAGTAGCGTTGTTTTGTCTTCACGGGACATTTTGCAACAGCGTCAAATACGTAAACGAGGTGTTGGTGGTAAACAAGGAATCGTAAATAAACAATTGGTTTTAACAGTTGGTACGTCGTTTTTCACACTCTACCATAATGTCGATTGCAAAAAGTTTAAAGACTTTCTAGGCACGTGTCATCTGGTCGTATGGATGAACAATAAAAACACTAATCGACTGCAAGTAGAGAACTTTATTACGACGCTGAAATCGAATGGTATCAATACCAATTATATGCTCTTTGGTCTCGATAGAAATGTAAAAAGTATTTCGTATGTACGCAGAAATTTAGCACCTACAAAATTGCCATTCATAATTATCGACAGTCTGTCGAATATATACGATAGTAAAGACGCATTTTGTGATTTCGATTTCTATGTGAATTTGGACGAATACTTGGTCGGTAATTCGTTTTACGACATGTCTACAAATTTTACACGCATCCATAATTACATGAAGCTAAACATTCTGATACCAAAGAAAAAACCCATTGAAAAATTGAAAATTATCGAGTACAATGAAGACGACTACGACAACAAGGATGAATTCAACAGTGGTGAAAACATAAATAATGCAATTGTAACAGAAGTGGATGATGAGTGGTCGAATTGCCTCAATCAGCGACAATATTCTATGATACCACCGTCATCATCACCATTGCCATTTAAACGCACGAAAAGAATAAGAGATTTTAGTAAACATGGATATGTACAATAGTGAATATGTGGAGGATATGAAAATTATTCAGACGGCCGATAACACTCACGATGTTGAAAAGTCCATCAAGAATCTCACGACGTTGCGAAACATAATACTAACACATCATCCCGAATACATTAACTCGATCACTGACATTGATTATACGTTGGCATGTGCAGCCTATCGCATAAATAATGTGGAACTATTGGAGGCCACCATCCAGAAACATTACTATAATGACTATCGTTTTAAAAAGTTGTATCAAGTGTTTCGTGAAGTCGAAACGGCAAATGTATGGAATCAGATTGTCAAAAAGAATGCGGATAATATGAAAAGGACTTTTGTACGCTCACTCAGTGTAATTATACTTACCGGTGTCTGTATATCAATTATATTACGAAAATAGGAATTTATTGTATTTAAATAAATATTTTTTATTTTAAAACTTTTACAAGGTAGTTTACTAGTTCATTTTCTGTAACCTGATTGCCCTTTAAATTTGTGAGTATATTTGTTCTAGCATTCCATTTCATTTGAGGAAACTTTACAAGTATCAGTTTACCGATATCCTTTACATCTGTACGATTATTCCATGTCTTTAACAATTTACATTTACCGTACTTTTTTTCAAGATTTTTTTGACCGTCTACGAAATTTTGTTTTTTTCTACACATTAAATAGAAATCTCCATTTCCTATGGTATACAAGCGGACATTTCTCTCGTCAGCCGTTTCTGTTACCTCTTCTATAGGCTCGATAGTTTTGTCCTCACTTGCTGCATCTTTGGTCGCTTCGGCTTTGCGTTTGCGTTTAGCCGAAACTTCTGCCTTTGGCGTCTCTGGCATTTCTGGATTTTTGCGCTTGAGACGTTCATCGATTGTTTCGAGACGTTTTACTATACTTTCTAGTATCTTTTGACTGTCTACAGATTTTTCGAACCGATGGAAACGGCTAAATATTATGGGTAGAAAGTAAACAAGATCGATGGCACAGTATAACTTATTGTCGATCTTGTATTCAATGTGTTGTATGCTTTTGTATGTTTTCTTTAAATCTTCAATGAATTTCTTCATCTTGGTTTCCATCACTGTATCGTTTTCGAGTTCTATGTTCTCCAAAAATGCCAATACATTATAATCTACAATCACTTGGTGCTTGTTCATGTTTTGCATCAGTTTTTCGCGTATATTATTGTTGTTGCGAAGTACTAATTGACGCAAATCCATTGTATCTACGGTCTGTCGACGTTTTGATACGGGTCTGGAGTTTTTCGTCTTGTTCTTCTTGTTAGCCGTTGTTGACGTCGTCTCGACCAAAGCTTGTTGCGAAATTTTTACTATACTATCGCTTTCGTACATATTACCACTATCTGAATTGTTTATGTCGTCTTCGTTGTTGTCGTCCTCATCATCTTCATCCATTCGTAATGCCATTTCGTTTTCCTTTTCTTGATCAGTGGTTACAGCTAATGGATCCATGTTTTTACTTACTATATTATTAATAATTGTTTTGCTTAAAAGTATTTACAAAGACATTGTATTCTTTGCCAAATTCGTCAAACATGATAAAATTGACTTTTATGAGACCGTATAAACCCAAAGAGTCACAAAAACTTTTAGGCAAAACACGTCCATTATTCTTGTCGTCCTGTTGCAGCAGAAAGATGGTCAGATTCAAATTATTGGCTAGAAAAATTTTCACTAGACTTATATCGACACGCATGTTGCCGTACGAACAAAACAAACTACTAATGTTCTTTAATAAAACATATTCACAGTCGCCCAGAAGAATTTTATCTTTCAATTGTTCCTCTTCGGGGGTAAGATTATCCATCATTGTTTTTAGTGTCATGAGTGGTGTGCGTCCGATTGCCGAGAACAAAGATACAACCAAGTCGGGCGTATACGGTAGGTTATACAACTCTTTGAAACGTTCAGTCGACTGTTGAATACAAAGACCCTTTTGTCCGCAAATTTCGTAAAATTTCTGTCCACTAAAACGCTCAGGTTGGCGACAAGATGTACATATCATTATGGAAACATTTTTTATGAATTTACGATCGACTGGTGTGGTAAAGATTACAGACATTTCATAGCTTGCATCGGGAAGTATGAATGCTTCCTCATCGTAATATTTGTACAAATAATATATCCAACCATCGTTGAATGGATAACAGAATAAAGAAATCTTTGCCTGATTGAAGAGTTTGTAGCGCAGACAGCACTTTGAGTATCGTACAAGTGTAAATATTAGATAATATGTTTTTATACAATTGTTGTATGCATCATATACACGTAACTGACCATTAGACGTATTATCGCACGACGGCAAATTATTTGACCAGGTAATGCGGTCCGTTTTCGAGTGTAATTCAAATTCGAAGCGACATTTTTGTTTCATCAATGTATCCATTTTTATCTTATCGCTGAGTATGTAGCCGTCACATGTCAAATGCGGGTCCGATGAATATATAGTTTTTAAATTCATTGTTGATGTATCGTTGTTCAGTAGCTCGATACGTTTTTTATTATCATCTTCGCGATAAACACTATTCATGAATACAAAAGAATTTTCGCATGTTAGATCGTAATACGGTATTGCCGTCATGTTCGATATGAAACGATTGTTGAACGTATACACACTATGCACTTTGGCCGGTATACTATACTTGAAATATTTACGCATATTTTCTGGACATCCGCCGCCCAACAGATTGCCATACAGAAATTTACGTAAAGTTTGTAAAAAGATGTTTTTCATTTCGAGCGGACTTAGATATATGACATCGTCATCGTAATTGACACGATCCGATGTCATATACCGTTGCATGTTTGGCCATAGATTACGCATAATGTGAAGAGATACTGGACGCATGGGTACACCACATGTCAGACTCAAGATGACACAACGTTCGCTTATGACGCATTCAACAAACGGGCACATTGATTTACAGACGAAAAAGAAATCCACCGTATCAACTGTTTCACATAGATTGTATTTTGTAGGAATACCACCATTCACCAGCAGCATTTTTGCTTCATTACCACCTCCTACTCCATTAAATGCAATAAACCCAATCTTGAGTAGGTAATCGAGTAACGAAGTCAAATTATTTAATCCGGGGCTATTCTTGATGTTCAAATGATTGGTGAGTATCACATGTGGCAGGAGACGAAGCCATTTGTGCGGTGAATTGACATTCAATTGTGTGTCTGCGAGGCAAATGAAAAACTCTGTACCCGTTGGTATAGTATGGACATTTTTAGGTACCGGGCGCTTAATGTGACGGTCGTACGAATCTATCGAATGCACTAGATTTGTGGGCGATAGCGTTTTATAATTCTGTGCCAGATTACCGTAATCGGGCATTGACGCCGGACCTGCACTGTTTGAATTCATAATATTGACCATTTGAACCTTTTGCTGTTCCTCCTGTTTCGACGACGATTGGGTATTTGTTGTACGCTTACGTTTGCGTGAAACAGCCGATGATTTTGATACGGTTGACGTCGATATAATTACTGCATTTGAGTTTACGTTACTCTTTGATTCGGTCGCGTGATAGGTGATGTTGCGTGAGGCAAATTTATCTAGTGAACCGAAGCGGAAAATTTTACAAACTTCGACTGGATTACGCTGAGCATATTTTAGGCCGCGTTGTAACAGATTAATACAAGACAAAATATTCTTGTTTGACAAATCGTCAATGTCGTCATTCGTTTCGTATCGTATAAATGCCTCGTAGAAGCGCCAAAAATCCAAATGTTTCGTTGCGTCCACCTCGTACTCCAGAGACGAAATGAATTTGCGAAAACTATCGGTGCCGTCGATTGTGTGCTCTAGCCCGTTACTGTTGCGAAAAATACACGTCTTGTCCGTATCACTTGTCATCCAAATACGATGACCTCGATCGTAAATGTCGTACATGTAAATGTTAAAGAGCTTACCGGTGTCGCGCGACTTGTGTATAATTTCCTTACGATTGGTAAAGATATTTGAAAAATATTGCGGCGATACAACATATATAGTACCGTACAGATCGTATATGGTTTTCTGCACACACGGAGAATTCAATTCTTCTTCGCCGTACAAATGACTGTATATCTGTTTGTCAAGATCTAGTCCAATATGTACTGGAAAAATGTCACATATGTGACGTTCCACACATTCAACGTGTTCTTTGTATTGAATGCACGTAAAATACGGTATACGTTGCAGTTTACATGTCTCCAATATGCGATGATTACATTTGGTGTAATTGAACGAGAACAAAGTAGTATATTGGCGTTTAAGTGCAGAATGTTCACACGGCATAAAAGATTCGATAAACGGGTTTTCACAGGTGTCATACATTTTATTTAAAAGGAAGTCAGTTTTTACTATTTCATTCATTCTATCAAAATGAGTTTAATTGTTTATATCGAAGGAAATATAGGTGCCGGAAAATCCACTGTGATTTCAAAATTGCGAAATATGTTCGATCAGGACAAATGCTTGATTATGACTGAACTTGTTTCGAATTGGCCTTCACTTAAACCATTTTATGAAAATAAACGCAAGTACGCTTACAAATTGCAGACCGAAGTTATGGAATCGTCCCACGATCGTGAAACCAAATGCATCAACAAGGAAATGTATGTGCTCGAGAGATCTTTGTTGTCGTCGCTGTATGTCTTTGCAAAACTCAATTGTACAAACGATGAAATATTCCGTCTTGCACAAGTCTACAGAACACTTGGACGTGTAAACGTTGTTGGTAGTATGACTCGCACCATGTACATATACATTCGGACACCGGCAAAAGTGTGTCTTGAATATATAATCGGGCGTCAAAAGCCTACAGACAGGTATATTGATATCGATTACTTACAGAAACTAGAAAAAATGCATGACGAAGTTTTTGTACCTATGGAAAATGCTATCGTCGTTAATGGTGATCAAGACGTCGAAGAGCTGGTTGCCAGAGTAAAGAGTGTCATTGATTCGTTTGCAGCATGAGAACAATTGTTATATTAAAATTAATAAAAAATCTATGTAGGTATATGTACATACATACATATATATATTTCAAAATAATTTATTCGTTTTTACATTTAAATGTTGAAAAAATTTTTTACACCCAGATAAAATGGCTATACATATAAATATTTCTAAAATAAAAATTACAATATAATAGACAAAATCAGTAATCATTTTGTTTCTTATCTACTGCAGTTTTTCCGCCTCCGACTCCCAAAGATATATTTCCATTGGACCGAGTATAATTTTTAGATAGGTAACTGACGAGGCAAGTCGAAATTATTATTTGTGTGACAATCATAAAGATGAGAATAATTTTTACGAAAATATTTATTTTTACGGCAACCAAAAATGCCAACATTACAACAGGCACAGCTATGATTTCGGTTAATACACGCCATGGTGTAATATTTTTATATTCTTGCTGTGATAGACGATCGTCCATTTGTACGTCGTTTAGATTTGTAAACTTTTTAACTGGGTCCATTATTACATTTTCCCTGATACCACCAACATCACCAACATAAGACGCAAAGATATTATTATCAATTGGTTCCATTTTTATTGCTTATTACATTAAAATAGAGATAGTACATGCACAATATACATATGTATGTACATACATATGTCTAGACATGCAACTATGTCTTGTATGTTCTTCATAAAGTATTTGTATTTTTTTTCTATTAATTATTTACAATAAAATTTTATCTTATACAGAACACCCAAGGCAGGGGCATTTTGTACATTATATATATGTATATACATATATACATATATAACGTTATATAAAGTTATAACGTTATATAACGTTACTGACTGACAAACAGACATATCATCGCCCAGCCCCAAACGACATTTAGTGCATTAGTGCTCCCCTTTGATGTATAGAACCACTATGAAGGGATTTTTGGTAATACGAATGCGAAGGGGATAACAAGGTGCAAAAAGGGTCAAATCGGTAACTCGGAAGCTACGAAAGAGAAACTCCAAATTTCAAACAATAAAATAAGCCCACACGTTTTTGGTACTTTTAGGGGTTAAAAGTTGGTAAAAATTGAAGTTTGGTATCTTTTTTACAATCGACACATCTTCTAAAGTGTTAAGCGCAGCAGAGAGGTTTTTGAGTCGTTCTTTTCCCTTGGACAGAATCTGAAATAAGTTTTGAAACTTTCTAAAAATTCGAACTTATAAGGGGTAAAATAGTTCCCGTTTTCGTTACTTTTTTTTTGTTATTTACCTTATCATTGTACATACATATGTATGTATGTATGTACATATGTACGTGTAAAAATAATTTACTATGACTACAAATAGTAAAAGATAAAATGTGTGTTTTTTAGAAGGTCCCAAAAAATGTACCAAAATGGGTAAATACGAAAAAATGTTAAATTCGGTAGAATTCATATAATTGAAACATTTTAAATCTGACTTAAATACTATTAACAGATATAGTGTATTCTTGAACACCATTCGGAACAGGTACTTTTCGAAAAAGTATTTTTTCGATTTTTTTAAATTATTTTAAAATAAGTATATACTTTTAAAAAAAGGTATTTATCTACTTTTTGTATGGCAAAACTCGTTAACATCTATCTCAATTTCAATTTTTCTAACTTCGTACCAGTTTTTCATAATGTATAAAAAGAAAGCAGTTTTTTGCCATAAACTCAGATTAGAAACCCAAATTTTATCAACATTATTAATTATTTTTTCTTTCAGTGACTTTATGGCGGCTACATCCGTATTTTTAGGCTCGCAAATTATTTTAACTTTTTGAATAGCCGGTATAACAAAACATAAAGAAGGCGAGCTGCAAAGTTGCAGTTTTTTAAATATAATTTCAAACGCACTGCACAAGTCAACTAGCTTTTCTAGGGTTGAAATACTTATAAGTAATAGTCGTTGGCTTTCTTCTTTCTCTTTGAGTATTTCGTTAATTTGGAACCAATTGTCTACAATTGACTTAAACATTGTAAAGTTAGAGTTCCAGCGAGTAGGGCATTCGTTTTTTAAAGAAGTTGGTAGCTGGTGCTGCAAGTTCGCTTTTTTGAAATATTTAACTATTTTTTTGCATGCATCCACAAGTCCCTTCAGCTCAGCAGTTTCATTAAAAGATTGTTCCAAAACGTTTGCAAATAAATGGCTGCTGCAATTTAGACGAATGTTGTTTTCCAATGCTTTTACAACATTTGATCCCCTGTCTGTTACAAATATAACTTCCTTCATGTTGGTAATTCCAAACTCGGAAAACAAATTCTTCAACTTGCTAAAAATGTTAGCACCTGTTGAACGCTCAAAGTCCATAGACTTCATTCCCAAAACAATATCATTTAGCTTCATGTGCTTTTCGTAGTGCAACGTAACTCCCAAAAAATTTCTGTGCACATAATTATCCGTCCATAGGTCAATTGTTGCAGATGCTTCTCCAGTGTTCACAATATCAGCTATATCCCCTTTTAATTGATTTTTTTTTTCTTCTGCTAGTTTCTGCACTGTACGGGAAAGTGTTTTTGCATCAGGAAGCAAGTCTTCAACATCAATATCTTCCCCATATTTTGCTCCTACATTAACTAGAAACCTTGCGAGCTTTACAAAGCCAGAGCCATTGATGGCTGAAAATGGTTGGCAATCCTGAGTAATCCATTTTACACAGTTATCGATGGCGGACTTTTTGTCTTCTGGCTTCACAGTTATTGGACACTTCGACTCCTTAAGTGATTGACAGCATTTATGTCGGCTTAAATTGGAAGATTGTCTTGGCGTATATTTGAGGAGCTTCGAACATTTACGGCAGTACAAACACCCCTCTAAAATAGCTCCATCCTCTTTAATTATTTGTGATAATATGCTCCATATTACACTTCTTCCTTTTCGTCTCGGTAATAAAGTATAAACATTTTTAGAAATTTGGTCTAGCACAAAATCCTGGTCGTTTTCCATTTTTTCTTTTTAAAGTGTTTGCTTACTGATTTGTATTAAAACAATAATATTTTTCATAAGTCCTCTGCTTTGATTTTATTCAACATAAAAACCTGAATATATAAAAATTTGAATAAAACATGTATGAAACTAATTGCAACTAACCAAACGATACGTTCGTAAGTATGATTCTGATTTTATTCATCATTAAGTTTTGTTGCATGATTAAATTTGAACAAAAGTTTAATGTATGATGAATGATGTGAATAAAACATGTTCGATCACTCGACTCACATTTACTTAAATGAATCGTTCACCATTACGATGATGATTTTACTCAATGTTGATTTATTTTGCATGATTAAAAGTGAATAACAAATTTATAGTATGATTAAATCAGAAAATACGTGATTTTTGTCGTTCTCTGGTACTAATGTATACGTTGGTAAAGGGTATATAATATTCGACACAGCCGAATATAGCACTCTTACTTGTTTTGAATAAGGGTTGTCTTTTGGTATTCTAAAGTACCAATATCCCTGTTGTCTGAGTAGTGCATCATTAGCACCTTTTTTATTTTATTCCAGTTAAGTGGAGTTCTGTACGACTCCAAAACGGTGTCAGCGTCGCCAGTGATTTTATGACGTACTGTATGCAGTATTGCATAATATTTTGGAGAGTAGTAGGGAACTGCCGGTCCGGCCGCAGATTAAAATTGTGAAATTTGGGTAATTAAAATTTGAAATTTGAGAATTTCAGTACAAAATTTTAAAATTTGGGTAATTAAAATTTTAAAATTCTTGGAAATTTGTGAAATTTGATACCCTTGAGTTTTCGGCGGCACGCTTTGATGTTTTTTTGTTTACATTAGGAATTTTTTGTTTACATTAGGAGTTTTTTGTTTACATTAACCCTTGTGGGAACGGGTGATTTTTTTCGAAGTTACATTAATTGTGTGAACGGGTGATTTTGTTTTTTGTGGGAATACGTTAAGTGGGTTCATAGGTTGGAGGTTTTTCTTTTTGTAATGTATGTATGTATATGCCGACGGGAAAATCATGAATATGATTTTTCCTAATACTAATGGGGGTGAAGTAGTGAAAATTAATTTTTCCTAATCCCGACGGCAATACATGATTATTTTTCCTAATGCCTACGATAAAACATGAATATTATTTTTTTCAAATGCCGACGGCAAAACATGATTATTATTTTTTTCAAATGCCGACGGGAAAATGATTTTTCATAATTCAGACGGGATAAAACATAAAAGTTATTTCTAATGCTAATATAGGAGTTTAAGGCTGGCCGTGATTTGGGTGGGTGGGGTTGTTGTCGTAATACATAACCGAGGGAGTTTATGAATGTGTCTGTCTGTCTGTCTGTTGTGCGAGGCTAGGATTGGCCGGGGGAGCGTGGTGTAGTTGAGGTAGATGGATTGAGTGCATGTGTGTATACCTGGCTGTTGGAATTTGTGTGAGGGTGTGATTGACAGGGGGCGGGGTGTAGTTGAGGTATATCGACTGCGTGTATGCAGGTGTTGCAAGTCTGTAGGAATTTAAGACTTATAGTGATTTGGGGTAGGTGAGGGTGTTGTTGTACAAGTAGTATGTATCCATGGGAATTTGTGGATGTGTCTGTCCGGAGGAATTTAAGCGAGGCTGTTATTGGGAGGGGGTGTGGTGTAGTTGAAGTTGATCGACTGCGTGTATGTATGTCTATATGTTTGTAGGAGCTTAAGGCTGATCGTGATTTAAGAGAGGTGAGGATGTTGTTGTAATATGTATACGTAGGAATCTGTATGTATGTCTGTGAAAATTTAAGGCTGATCATGATTTAGGGTAGGTGAGGTTGGTGTAGTAATATGTCTGTGTGTATGTACATATGTTTGTAGGAGTTTAATGCTATTAGTGATTTGAGGATAGGTGAGGGTGTTGTCGTACGAGTGCGTGGGAATCTGTATGCATGTTCGTAGGAGTTTAAGGCTGATCGTGATTTGTGTTGTTGTCAGTGTTGTTTGTAGGAATGACCGTGAGAATTTTTGTATGTATATCTGTAGGAATTTAAGGTTGGCCGTGTTTTGTGAGGGGTGGTGTGTTGTTGAAATAATTTGAAATTTTCTTAGATGAAATCTGGTATATGTGTGTGTGTGTGTGTGCGTCTGTGTGCGTATGATTTTCTCACGCTAGTAGTTTTATGTACGTAGAAATAAATTGTATTCAATATCGAGATTTGGTTCTATAAAATATTTTCATATATCTGATACATATACATAAGTATATTTTCATACTCAAGGTTGCTGGGTATTTTGTCATGCTTAAAATTGTCCAGCTTTAAAGTCTGCCTGCGAGAAATTTGTTTATATTACAGATTTTGTTTATTTAACTACGTTCCGGCTTCTTTCGCTGAACTTCTTTTCATACGATCATGGGAATTTATAGTTTCTCTGTCTATAATAATGTCGTTTAGCTTGGGTATGTGCTCTGACTATGGTTTGCGTTGTTCATATATTTTTATGATGTAGATATGTAAGTGTAATTGTCACACTACGACCACACGAGCAATTTGATGTATCTTAACACAAGCAATAACGCCGGCAGAGCGATGACGTCAAATTGCTTGTGTTCAACAATGTATTTAGAGGTGGTGAACACCTATATTCAAATATATTTTGTTTTTATGCATATAAACACTTAAACTATCAATAAATAGACATTTTTCTAATTGTAAACTGAACTTTTATTTGTTTTATGTAGTTAAAACGTTTTTTTTTTACTTTTTTGTTAAAAAAATATTAATATTATTTCATTTTGACAGCATATGTTAAGAGATTGTTGCTCAGCAATGTATTTTGACATTTGTTGCTGAATATATATTTGAACACATATTCATACGGTCCACACGCTAATATCTTGTGTCGGCAACCGAATTTGACAGTTGCCACGGCAATAGTTGCCAAGATTATTGCTCGTGTGGTCGGCATGTCAAGATCTAATAAATACTTGAGTATTGATAAGAAATTTGATATTATGTGTACATACATATCTACAAATTGATTTTATGTATGTATGTACATATGTATGTACATACAAATAAGTGTTTGCCTCCGTGTTTGAATACATTTTTTTGTTTTTGTTGTTGTTGTAAATATTCGCCTGGTCTTTTATGTATAGATGTCAAATATCTTTATAGTTTTTTTTTTTTTTTATTTGAAATTAAACAAAACGTTGTTTTAACTTTTATCTGTATTTACTTCAAAGTTTGTGAGGATTTTCTGTTTTAAGTAAAACTGAATTCCTTAAGATACAAACTTTAGAATAATAGTAACTATAATAGAAATATTTCCTATATTTAATTTACATTTATTTAAAGTTGATGCAGCTTATCTTCATTCTTAGAAATATTTTGATATAAAATTTTTTCCAGCCGTAGGCTTTTTTCATCACCTTTTACATTTATTTTAGAACATCATGCATTGCCTTTTATACATTTATAAACATTTTAAATGAAACTGATCCAGCAGTCCAGCTTATGTAACGATAGTTTTTTGTTAGCCAGCTTGCTTCTTTTTTTATTTTTTTTTTTATTGACTATTGAGTTTTATAATGAAATTATTATATTCGTAATTGTTAAAAACAATCGCTACTTCTTTTGCGATGAAATCATTTGAATTACTTTTGAAACCTTGTACGTCTATAAAAATTATGTTGTTTTCTATATTACTCAATTTATAAGACTTTTCGAACTTGTCCTTTGATGGGTATCTATTCTATTATACGATCATGAATAAGAATACAGTAAGCTGATTTCTTTGCTTACTATTTCAAATTAAAATTTTATTCAATTGCCCCGTTATTGAATAAAAGGAGCTTTTATCTTAAACTCTGGTACAGCTAGAAACGCATGAGATTCTTTCATATACTACCTTTGCTGGAATCTTAGATACATATATTAACTATATAGAATTGCATTACGTTTATTTTTAAATTTTATGTTAGGATTATCATCATATGGATATGAGACTGAACTTAAATGTACTTTTAAATTAGTTAATTCATAATGAACAATCTCATTTTCTTCTTGAATAGCGATAAACAGAAAACGAAGTCGTTTTCTTACAATTTCGGTCTAACCTCTCAACTGGTCCTCTAGTATACAATATGACTTTGTATGTCAGCATTTCTGTCTCCTCTTTGTTAGCGTTAGGGATAATTAAATTTTAAACTTTTTATTCTTCAAATTGTGTTACTTCACACTGATAATATGTTTAAGTACATTAATAATGTACGAGTATATGTTTATTTTATGACGGGTGAGCGCCTATGGCTTTTATTTGATGTTCTGGATGAAGTGATTTTTTTTCTCATTTTATTAAAGTTTAGCGTATTGCGTATTTATTTCTAATATATTTAAGTGAGCTTTTTGTATCTGTCAGACAGAATGAACGTATCAATTGGTCAGTCAGTCTTTCTTTTTATTAATTTTTTCTTCTAATGTCACTACTATTTTTTCAGATTTTACTAGTTGAAATAGAGAATATTTGTGTAATTTTTAAATGTATTAATATATACATACATATAGGTAAATATATGTATGTACGTAGAAATTAGTTCATATACAAAGAAATACATCTTTAATAATCAACTATTCTAGAAAATCGATCTAAAATAACACATTTACCTCCATCATCAACTCACCGTCAATATTTTCATAAAGTGTTAGAATATCTATGTTTGGGAGAATTTTTACTTCAAGTGTTTCTATATAAGATTTGGTGTTTGACCCCTTGACGTTATTCAGATGTAATCATTTCTCACTTAGAAAAGGTCCCCATCAATCATACCTGTATATAATTCATTCATGAGTGGAGTTGATCCAGATACAATTGCTGTCTACAAATTAATGATTAGAAAATAGCTTTTTCATCACCTTCTAACAAGTTTAATATTTTGCTAGCATGCATGCTTCTATCGATAGTGACGCGAGAGTCCGACATTTAGTGCTGTTTTAATTAAAAATCTATAATATTAGAGTTACGAATTCACTCTTTTGAATTTTTAACAAAGTAGATACA
The DNA here is from genome assembly GCA_944452675.1 of Tachina lurida. NCBI lineage: Eukaryota > Metazoa > Arthropoda > Insecta > Diptera > Tachinidae > Tachina > Tachina lurida. Next base: position 103,673,046 of record OX101752.1, read on the forward strand.
TATCTATTTCATTTGCCACAAAGTCTTAAAATTTCTTTCCTTATAAAAGTATGATGTGAGGAATTTTTTGAAATTATACATGCTTCGGCATGCTTCCAATATTTTTTTCGGTAAATTTATTTCCTACCCATACAGATACAGATATAAAGTAAGATCTGTTTACTTTCAATTTTACAATTTATGCATGCTTCAGCATGATTCTAGTTGAAGTCTGTATTTATTTAATAAGTTTGTTTGATACCCATTCATACACATGTACATTGTTAAAGATTGGATATCAAAGTACAATTTTCTTAGTTTATCTAGAAATGAAAGGAGTGAATATCTATTATAGTAACCATATTCACATTTTAAAATTTTGTGTGCTAGAGCTTTCGAAATGGAAAATGTACACCTTTTACTATAAAAAGTGATAATATGATGTTTTTCTGAATATTTTGAACTCTTAAGTTTTCACAATATTTCATACAGACCATCAAGTTTAGAGAATTGTAGAATATTAAGCTATTTATCTTCCCTGAGACCTAACATTCCTAATCAATCCTTCAAAAACCAATACAAACTAGATTTTTCCTTCTTAATTTTATTTATATTTTCATTGAATTTCAACATTTTGTACCTCTTCAAATTACTGTATACTGTATTTTGCACCTTTTTCTCATTCGTTGAGTTAACTTTAATCGCAAATATTTTAATGATGAGATGAACTTTTCTATTGTACGCATTAAGTAAATCTTTGTGTATATCAATCCACTTATATGAACCATTATAGCTAAATTCTTAACACATAATTCCTTTTAATGATCTATTAATTTATTCTACTATTGATGCTTTCATATTATGAAATTTTTAATCCTCTGTTTATGCATGAATTTTGCAGTGTTTATTAAAAATTCTTTACCAACATCTATTTGTTTTTTTTTTTTTTTTTTTTTTTGATACTCATATCATTTCAAAAATATTTTCCATTGCCTAGTTTTTTTTTTTCGAGTGCAGCTTTTATTTTCAACGATACTCACCATATAAATTTTGAGAATGTGTCAGTTACAGTCAGCAAAAATCAATAATTTCTATTTTCTCTAGAATAGCTACCCACTTCACCTAAATCAGCTCCATAAAAGATCATCTATTCCATTCATTACATCACTACAATACACAAACAATTTTATAAATTTATTATGGATTACGTTTACTAAATTTCTTTTTAAGGACATTGAGTTGTTTTACAGTTTTTTGGAGAGTGTTGCGATCTACTTGATACATTTTCAGCTATTTATACTAAAATGTAGTTAATTTTCCAATCTATAAATTTTATCGCTCAGCTGTTCAATTTGTTTGTCAAAAGATGATTTAATTTTTAGAATGTCTTTTTCAATTTTATACCTATCTTCTATCGTTAATTTTATTTCACACTCCACTCCATTAATTTGCATTTGAATATATCCTTGAAATATATTAATGCCTTAAGCTTTATTATTAATTCATCCTTTAGTTTATCGATTTGAGTCTCCAGAAATAATTTACTGATAACATTGTTCTCCGTCAGTGAATGATGATGATTCTCTATGTATACATTGACAGAAATTATATATTTTATTTAGTTTTCAAAATCAAATTTGTCATAGTATTTTCACGTTTTCTCAATCATTAAAGAAAATAAACCCACTTTTAAGCCTCATATTTGACCATCAACTTGTATTTTATCTTTATTCAGTTTTATATTTCTATCACCAAATTTCCATTCATTATTGAAATCTTTAGGTTAGCCATAGTAGATACAAACTATGTTAGCTCAAAAATAAATCATAGTTCCCTTCTATCAATTTCTATTCGTGCAAGAATAGTTGGTCTGTTAAATTGGTAAAAAAATAAATAAAAAATAAATACAAAAATAAATAAAAAATAAATAAAAAAAAAATAATAATATTATGATTGGTTGGCTAGACAGTTCTAATGGACTAAAACTTGAAAACATCTTCATATTTAAACTCAAAATCTCTCTAACAACCTAAATATAAATACCTGTAGAAATTAATTTCATTAATGAAAGTCATGGGTATTACACATTTACAGATAATGAATCTGTTATTTCTTTTAAGAAAGCTAGAAGTAATACCAATACGATATTTAACCATGTTGTGTGTGAGAAGCATATTTTTGTATGGGGTAAGAAAATAATGTTGATTCATTCTACTAATGTCAAACTTATACTAGAATCACCAAATATTTGATAGGAAATAATCATAATGTAGTTAGAATGTTTAAGTAATATGAGAAAAATATAAATCGTGTTGGAATTAAAAATATGGAATTTTGATTATAAGGAAAGATACTGAATTAAGTGATGATCGTCATAGAAAACAATTTGACTACATAACAGTATAGTTTTTCGCATTTTATCTGGCCTTAAACTTCATTCATCTAAATGTTATAAATGTCCAGCTACTTGTAAACTGATGACCCAATTTGAAACAGATAATCTGATCTGAAAATCTGAACAGCTCCTGATAACCTGATCTGTTTTACAGATCAGCTGCCTGACAACCTGATTTGAAAACTAGACCAACTCCTGATATGCTGATCTGAAAACCAGACCAGGTCCTGATAAGCTGATCTGAAAACCAGATCAGGTCCTGATAAGCTGATCTGAAAATCAGACCAGGTCCTGATAAGCTGATCTGAAAACCAGACCAGCTCCTGATAAGCTGATCTGAAAACCAGATCAGCTCCTAATAAGCTGATCTGAAAACCAGACCAGCTCCTGATAAGCTGATCTGAAAACCAGACCAGCTCCTGATAAGCTGATCTGAAAACCAGATCAGCTCCTAATAAGCTGATCTGAAAACCAGACCAGCTCCTGATAAGCTGATCTGAAAACCAGACCAGCTCCTGATAAGCTGATCTGAAAATCAGACCAGGTCCTGATAAGCTGATCTGAAAATCAGACCAGGTCCTGATAAGCTGATCTGAAAACCAGACCAGCTCCTGATAAGCTGATCTGAAAACCAGAGCAGCACCTGATAAGCTGATCTGATAGCTGATACCTGATCTAATAGGTGATATCTGATCTAATAGTTGATACCTCTTATTTGGTATTATTAAACATGAATGAGAAAATTTTAAAACAGTTGGTGTTGACAAGAAATGTCTTGAAGAAAAAGCTTCGTAGTATAAAAACTGGTGAAATAGATACACGTGAAGAACTAAGAGATATATTTGATCCTGTAACAGAACCTCTCAAAGAATTTATGAATAGTTCTAAAAATATTGACAGAATACACAAGAAAGAACAAAGTAAAAACAATATAGAATCTGAAAATAGTACAAGTATTTAAGTCTCAGAAACCATCAGTCAAGATAGAGAGAAGTTAAAGAAACTTTCAAAAGGAACAATATTTAATAATACTATCTTATTTAATGATGCTAATAGTGTGAATGATTATGATGATGAAGAAGAGTGATTTTTACCCACAGCCTTCCAACACCGAAGATACTTATATTGACTTATTAGTCTTAGAAGGAAGAAATGAATTAGATACAAACTATGGCTAACCTAAAGATTTCAATAATGAATGGAAATTTGGTGATAGAAATCTAAAACTGAATAAAGATAAAATACAAGTTGATGGTCAAATATGAGGCTTAAAAGTGGGTTTATTTTATTTAATGATTGAGAAAACGTGAAAATACTATGACAAATTTGATTTTGAAAACTAAATAAAATATATAATTTCTGTCAATGTATACATAGAGAATCATCATCATTCACTGACGGAGAACAATGTTATCAGTAAATTATTTCTGGAAACTCAAATCGATAAACTAAAGGATGAATTAATAATAAAGCTTAAGGCATTAATATATTTCAAGGATATATTCAAATGCAAATTAATGGAGTGGAGTGTGAAATAAAATTAACGATAGAAGATAGGTATAAAATTGAAAAAGACATTCTAAAAATTAAATCATCTTTTGACAAACAAATTGAACAGCTGAGCGATAAAATTTATAGATTGGAAAATTAACTACATTTTAGTATAAATAGCTGAAAATGTATCAAGTAGATCACAACACTCTCCAAAAAACTGTAAAACAACTCAATGTCCTTAAAAAGAAATTTAGTAAACGTAATCCATAATAAATTTATAAAATTGTTTGTGTATTGTAGTGATGTAATGAATGGAATAGATGATCTTTTATGGAGCTGATTTAGGTGAAGTGGGTAGCTATTCTAGAGAAAATAGAAATTATTGATTTTTGCTGACTGTAACTGACACATTCTCAAAATTTATATGGTGAGTATCGTTGAAAATAAAAGCTGCACTCGAAAAAAAAAACTAGGCAATGGAAAATATTTTTGAAATGATATGAGTATCAAAAAAAAAAAAAAAAAAAAAACAAATAGATGTTGGTAAAGAATTTTTAATAAACACTGCAAAATTCATGCATAAACAGAGGATTAAAAATTTCATAATATGAAAGCATCAATAGTAGAATAAATTAATAGATCATTAAAAGGAATTATGTGTTAAGAATTTAGCTATAATGGTTCATATAAGTGGATTGATATACACAAAGATTTACTTAATGCGTACAATAGAAAAGTTCATCTCATCATTAAAATATTTGCGATTAAAGTTAACTCAACGAATGAGAAAAAGGTGCAAAATACAGTATACAGTAATTTGAAGAGGTACAAAATGTTGAAATTCAATGAAAATATAAATAAAATTAAGAAGGAAAAATCTAGTTTGTATTGGTTTTTTGAAGGATTGATTAGGAATGTTAGGTCTCAGGGAAGATAAATAGCTTAATATTCTACAATTCTCTAAACTTGATGGTCTGTATGAAATATTGTGAAAACTTAAGAGTTCAAAATATTCAGAAAAACATCATATTATCACTTTTTATAGTAAAAGGTGTACATTTTCCATTTCGAAAGCTCTAGCACACAAAATTTTAAAATGTGAATATGGTTACTATAATAGATATTCACTCCTTTCATTTCTAGATAAACTAAGAAAATTGTACTTTGATATCCAATCTTTAACAATGTACATGTGTATGAATGGGTATCAAACAAACTTATTAAATAAATACAGACTTCAACTAGAATCATGCTGAAGCATGCATAAATTGTAAAATTGAAAGTAAACAGATCTTACTTTATATCTGTATCTGTATGGGTAGGAAATAAATTTACCGAAAAAAATATTGGAAGCATGCCGAAGCATGTATAATTTCAAAAAATTCCTCACATCATACTTTTATAAGGAAAGAAATTTTAAGACTTTGTGGCAAATGAAATAGATATGTATCTACTTTGTTAAAAATTCAAAAGAGTGAATTCGTAACTCTAATATTATAGATTTTTAATTAAAACAGCACTAAATGTCGGACTCTCGCGTCACTATCGATAGAAGCATGCATGCTAGCAAAATATTAAACTTGTTAGAAGGTGATGAAAAAGCTATTTTCTAATCATTAATTTGTAGACAGCAATTGTATCTGGATCAACTCCACTCATGAATGAATTATATACAGGTATGATTGATGGGGACCTTTTCTAAGTCAGAAATGATTACATCTGAATGCGATACAACGCAGTCTACGTTAACCACAATAACGTCAAGGGGTCAAACACCAAATCTTATATAGAAACACTTGAAGTAAAAATTCTCCCAAACATAGATATTCTAACACTTTATGAAAATATTGACGGTGAGTTGATGATGGAGGTAAATGTGTTATTTTAGATCGATTTTCTAGAATAGTTGATTATTAAAGATGTATTTCTTTGTATATGAACTAATTTCTACGTACATACATATATTTACCTATATGTATGTATATATTAATACATTTAAAAATTACACAAATATTCTCTATTTCAACTAGTAAAATCTGAAAAAATAGTAGTGACATTAGAAGAAAAAATTAATAAAAAGAAAGACTGACTGACCAATTGATACGTTCATTCTGTCTGACAGATACAAAAAGCTCACTTAAATATATTAGAAATAAATACGCAATACGCTAAACTTTAATAAAATGAGAAAAAAAAAATCACTTCATCCAGAACATCAAATAAAAGCCATAGGCGCTCACCCGTCATAAAATAAACATATACTCGTACATTATTAATGTACTTAAACATATTATCAGTGTGAAGTAACACAATTTGAAGAATAAAAAGTTTAAAATTTAATTATCCCTAACGCTAACAAAGAGGAGACAGAAATGCTGACATACAAAGTCATATTGTATACTAGAGGACCAGTTGAGAGGTTAGACCGAAATTGTAAGAAAACGACTTCGTTTTCTGTTTATCGCTATTCAAGAAGAAAATGAGATTGTTCATTATGAATTAACTAATTTAAAAGTACATTTAAGTTCAGTCTCATATCCATATGATGATAATCCTAACATAAAATTTAAAAATAAACGTAATGCAATTCTATATAGTTAATATATGTATCTAAGATTCCAGCAAAGGTAGTATATGAAAGAATCTCATGCGTTTCTAGCTGTACCAGAGTTTAAGATAAAAGCTCCTTTTATTCAATAACGGGGCAATTGAATAAAATTTTAATTTGAAATAGTAAGCAAAGAAATCAGCTTACTGTATTCTTATTCATGATCGTATAATAGAATAGATACCCATCAAAGGACAAGTTCGAAAAGTCTTATAAATTGAGTAATATAGAAAACAACATAATTTTTATAGACGTACAAGGTTTCAAAAGTAATTCAAATGATTTCATCGCAAAAGAAGTAGCGATTGTTTTTAACAATTACAAATATAATAATTTCATTATAAAACTCAATAGTCAATAAAAAAAAAAATAAAAAAAGAAGCAAGCTGGCTAACAAAAAACTATCGTTACATAAGCTGGACTGCTGGATCAGTTTCATTTAAAATGTTTATAAATGTATAAAAGGCAATGCATGATGTTCTAAAATAAATGTAAAAGGTGATGAAAAAAGCCTACGGCTGGAAAAAATTTTATATCAAAATATTTCTAAGAATGAAGATAAGCTGCATCAACTTTAAATAAATGTAAATTAAATATAGGAAATATTTCTATTATAGTTACTATTATTCTAAAGTATGTATCTTAAGGAATTCAGTTTTACTTAAAACAGAAAATCCTCACAAACTTTGAAGTAAATACAGATAAAAGTTAAAACAACGTTTTTTTTTAATTTCAAATAAAAAAAAAAAAAAACTATAAAGATATTTGACATCTATACATAAAAGACCAGGCGAATATTTACAACAACAACAAAAACAAAAAAATGTATTCAAACACGGAGGCAAACACTTATTTGTATGTACATACATATGTACATACATACATAAAATCAATTTGTAGATATGTATGTACACAAATATCAAATTTCTTATCAATACTCAAGTATTTATTAGATCTTGACAATTACACTTACATATCTACATCATAAAAATATATGAACAACGCAAACCATAGTCAGAGCACATACCCAAGCTAAACGACATTATTATAGACAGAGAAACTATAAATTCCCATGATCGTATGAAAAGAAGTTCAGCGAAAGAAGCCGGAACGTAGTTAAATAAACAAAATCTGTAATATAAACAAATTTCTCGCAGGCAGACTTTAAAGCTGGACAATTTTAAGCATGACAAAATACCCAGCAACCTTGAGTATGAAAATATACTTATGTATATGTATCAGATATATGAAAATATTTTATAGAACCAAATCTCGATATTGAATACAATTTATTTCTACGTACATAAAACTACTAGCGTGAGAAAATCATACGCACACAGACGCACACACACACACACATATACCAGATTTCATCTAAGAAAATTTCAAATTATTTCAACAACACACCACCCCTCACAAAACACGGCCAACCTTAAATTCCTACAGATATACATACAAAAATTCTCACGGTCATTCCTACAAACAACACTGACAACAACACAAATCACGATCAGCCTTAAACTCCTACGAACATGCATACAGATTCCCACGCACTCGTACGACAACACCCTCACCTATCCTCAAATCACTAATAGCATTAAACTCCTACAAACATATGTACATACACACAGACATATTACTACACCAACCTCACCTACCCTAAATCATGATCAGCCTTAAATTTTCACAGACATACATACAGATTCCTACGTATACATATTACAACAACATCCTCACCTCTCTTAAATCACGATCAGCCTTAAGCTCCTACAAACATATAGACATACATACACGCAGTCGATCAACTTCAACTACACCACACCCCCTCCCAATAACAGCCTCGCTTAAATTCCTCCGGACAGACACATCCACAAATTCCCATGGATACATACTACTTGTACAACAACACCCTCACCTACCCCAAATCACTATAAGTCTTAAATTCCTACAGACTTGCAACACCTGCATACACGCAGTCGATATACCTCAACTACACCCCGCCCCCTGTCAATCACACCCTCACACAAATTCCAACAGCCAGGTATACACACATGCACTCAATCCATCTACCTCAACTACACCACGCTCCCCCGGCCAATCCTAGCCTCGCACAACAGACAGACAGACAGACACATTCATAAACTCCCTCGGTTATGTATTACGACAACAACCCCACCCACCCAAATCACGGCCAGCCTTAAACTCCTATATTAGCATTAGAAATAACTTTTATGTTTTATCCCGTCTGAATTATGAAAAATCTTTTCCCGTCGGCATTTGAAAAAAATAATAATCATGTTTTGCCGTCGGCATTTGAAAAAAATAATATTCATGTTTTATCGTAGGCATTAGGAAAAATAATCATGTATTGCCGTCGGCATTAGGAAAAATTAATTTTCACTATTTCACCCCCATTAGTATTAGGAAAAATCATATTCATGATTTTCCCGTCGGCATATACATACATACATTACAAAAAGAAAAACCTCCAACCTATGAACCCACTTAACGTATTCCCACAAAAAACAAAATCACCCGTTCACACAATTAATGTAACTTCGAAAAAAATCACCCGTTCCCACAAGGGTTAATGTAAACAAAAAACTCCTAATGTAAACAAAAAATTCCTAATGTAAACAAAAAAACATCAAAGCGTGCCGCCGAAAACTCAAGGGTATCAAATTTCACAAATTTCCAAGAATTTTAAAATTTTAATTACCCAAATTTTAAAATTTTGTACTGAAATTCTCAAATTTCAAATTTTAATTACCCAAATTTCACAATTTTAATCTGCGGCCGGACCGGCAGTTCCCTACTACTTTGGAGTACGTTGTATGGAGTTGAAAATTTCGAAAATCCGATCTACTGATTTTCGCCATGAGTTAAAATCGCCATTTTTACCTGAAAATTCTCTAAAAGAATTAACTATATCTGGAATTTTGTCTATGTCACGGATTGATCCTCCAGGAAATCTATCATTTGTACTTTGTGCTTCAAATTCTTTGAAAGGATTCAAGATTTCTTGGACTCTGGCAATAATGAGGCTGTCTAATTCTATTCTGTTAAGAGTAAGAACGTCATCATTTCTTGGTAGCGCGGTACTTGCTGCGGCGGCAGACGTGCTGGCGGTATTTGCCGCAATTGTTAGTCTGGACAAGGTGTCCTGTAGTTTGGTTATGTTATTCTCAGTTATGTCGTCAGAATAAGGCTTCAAAACAAAATACAAAAACAAATTTTAGATATCAATCTCGCACGAAAATCACTTATATATTTTTATATTTGACTATTTCGCTTCACTGCACTGACAATATTCTTTATATATAAAAAAAATTTATAGCTTTCCAAATATTTTTTCAAAACCTTATTTACGTTAACTATTTATTTGTTTATTTACTCAACTCAATTTATTATTCTTTGTTAATAAAAAAATAATTTCCGTTCACAATTGAAACAATTGAATTGATGGCTTGCCAATAGTGTTGTATAGCGTTTGTTTTAGAATATTTCGCTGTAGTAAAGCAGTTGAAAAATCTCACGTCTTGAAAGGTCTCATAAATGGTCTTCTGCACAGTGTTGCCGAATCGCGGGTAATTACCCGAATCAGGTGTAATTTTTATGTGCAAGTGTAGCGCTTGGGTAATTGCTCTCAGGTGTAATTTACGGGTAATTTGAAATTCGTTTGTTTTATATAATAAATCGTGTGTGTTCTGGCTTTCACATCGTTTTCTTGTGAGTTCGGATGTTAAAACACATGGTACGCTTACTTAAGTTGAAATTTAGAAAATACAAATTAATAGTATGTGTTCTAGCATCCGAATTTAGAAGAACACTATTTGGATATTGACGATTTCAAACTTTTAGATTTTTTCGTTTTCGATTTTCTTTTCACTTGTTAACAGTCTTGTGAAAAAATACGAATTTTACTTGTTAACAGTGAAAAATACGATTTCTTACTCAAAATCGAAAACGAGAAAATCTAAACGTTTGAAATCGTCAATTTCCAAATTGTGTTCTTCTAAATTCGGATGCTAGATCACATACTATTAATGTGTATTTTCTAAATTTAAACTTAAACACGCGTAGAATGTGTTTTAACATCCGAACTCAGAAGAAAACATGTTAAAACGTTGTGAAAGACAGAACACACACGAATACATACATATGATAAATAAACAAAATAAAATATAATAAATTATAGTCTGATACCGTTGATGCTATTTTATTATTTAAAGAAGGTATACAAAAAAACAATAATAATAATAAGCAATAATATATGAGGTAGATTTATAATGAACTACTTATTTTTACATGAAAGTTAGCATTAATTTTCACCAAAAAAATTATACTTTCACCTAATTCACGCTAACACAGGATTTAGACGATGCAATTTATGACGTCTATTTTTCTTGATTCCCTTTTGAAGTTTCTACCAAAAATTATTTGTGTTCATACGATGATTATTTTTACATGTCTATTTTTTTTTATTGATTTTGATTTTTATTGATTTTATTGTTTATACATACATTTACATCATTGATGTCAGTTTCATGGCACAATTGTGCAAACTAAAATCACACACATTCTTATTCTCTTCCATTTAGTCGTCGATGAGACAGCGACGAGAACACATGCGTAGCGGGTGTATTAATTTGTTTATAGATACAGTGAAGGGAAAGAAGTGGTATGCGAAAAATAGTCTATGATGACCAATGCTTTTCGCGATATTTAATGTGTTTGATGATGTAAAACGTTTAAGGAAAGAAAAAAATATGTATTTAAAAGACATTTTGACTTTTTTGGAGCATTTTCACTAAACTGCACTTTCTATTTAAACTTTAAAGACCAATAACTCGGGAAATATGGCCTGCAGCAAATTTTTTTTATTAAGTTTTTTTTTTCTTATTTTTCACATTACTATCTGATAAGCTATTTAAAAACTCTTTTTTTGAGATTTTTCAGAGTTTCCTATGAAAAGTTCAGAGCCCGATAACTTGAAAAATATGGGTCGCAGCCAGTTTTTATATTTAATTTTTTCATCTTATTTTTTAATTTTCTATCACATAGGCTTCTTTTTATTTATTTTTAGCTACTTCAATAAACATCATTTATTCCAAATAATTATTTTTCCTGTGTACTTTCGAGAGCAACGAGACAACGTTTCTCACACACACAACTATAGTTTTATTTTTGACATCACTGATTTACATACTCTGTCGGAGAATGTGTGCTTGACTACAAAAAAAATTAACTTATAGTTAACTTTTCTTAGACTGACTAAAAGCTAACTGCAATGTCATCCAGAACAAACCCAAAATTAATTCTTAAGTTGAGTACGTAATTAAATTCGATGAGAGCCAACAAATTTATTCTAAGCTATTTTGAAACTCATTTCAGTTTTATATTAACATTTTGCTGTTGTTATTTTAGATGTTACCTTAGCCTAGTGATAGCGCGTTGAGTATACAACGTGTGATGATACATTTTCGAACCCCGCAAAATTTTTTTAATTTACTGACTACCAGGCGATTTAAAAAAGTCAACTTTAAGTTAGTTGAAAGTAGTGCAGAGTGAGACAATTGTCTACCGCCTAGGACATCGCAATGTTAAAATATTCAGTTGATTACATTGAAAGTAATCCAAGTGTCAGTCAGTACTATTTGCGAAATAGTGAGCTTAAAGTTAACCAAATTACCGACAGGGTACTTTTTAAATAAAATTTTGCTTTGAAGAACACACCAATATGAGAATATTAATAATAAAACGTAACAACAAGAACACAAATTCGTGTGAATTAGGTAGAAGACTTTTATGAAGTCTATTTTTCGACGTCATTTTTGGTTTGGTAGCGAACGGGGTAGAGAAGAAAGAGGGGTAGAAAAAATGACTCGATTTCTGTTTTCTATGGTTTTTTTCATATTTTTCTTTACACCAATTTGTGTTCTTGTTGTTACGTTTTATTATTAATATTCTCATATTAATTTGTTCTTCGAAGAAAATTTTATTAAAAAAATACCCTGTCGGAAATTCGGTTAACTTTAAGCTAAATATTTCGCAAATAGTAATGATTGACACTTGGATTACTTTCAATGTAATCAAATGACTATTTTAACATTGCGATGTCCTAGGTGGTAGTCAATTGTCTCACTCTGCACTACTTTCAGCTAACATAAAGTTGACTTTTTTAAATCACCGGGAGTCAGTAAATTAAAATTTTTTTACTGGGTTCGAACATGTATCATAACACGTTGTGTACTCAACGCGCTACCACTCGGCGCTAAGGTACCATTTATAATAACAACAACAAAATGTTAATATAATACTGAAATGAGTTTCAAAGTAGATGAGAATAAATTTGTTGTCTCTCATCAAATACGATTACGTAAAGAATTATTTCTGGGTTTGTTCTGGATGACATTCCAGTTAGCTTTTAATCAGTCTAAGAAAAGTTAACTATTTTTGCAGTCAACCACACATTCTCCGACAGAGTATGTACTTCAAATGTATGTATAAACAATAAAATCAATAAAAATCAAAATCAATAAAAAAATTAGTCATGTAAAATAATCATAGTATGAACGAAAATAATTTTTGGTAGAAACTTCAAAAGGGAATCAAGAAAAATAGACGTCATAAATTTCATCGTCTGAATCCTGTGTTTTAGATAGCAGAATAAAAAAATTTATACAAAACAAGAAAAAATATTTTTTTTGATTCGAAATTTATATTACAGATGAATATTCTACAGGAGAGTTTTTTGCCATCGGAAGCTCATTTTGAAAAAATTTGAGTTGACGTATTTCGAATACACGCTCTCGATATGTTGCTCTTCACTGGGGCTGATACCAAATCATAAGTAGACCTTAAACAAGATTTTTGAAATGTGTCAAATATTTATTTTAATATTGGGTGTAATTCCTTTGAAATCGGGTAATTTTGGCTTCTACGAGGTGTAATTTTGAATATATATTTTGGTAACACTGCTTCTGCTGGACATTAATGCGTATCAGAGAACAGACATGAGTCGTGAAAAAGTGAGTAGAGTTGAATCATGATTTGTAATTTCTTGTACTTATGCGCACTCATACTTATTGCTATGTTGTCCATGAATCATACTCACTCGAAAGTTTGAAGTGCGCATCCAACTCATACGTATCAACATTTATGACGCTGTTGATTTCGACTCTCCTTAACTCAATCACCCTTATCGTGTTTGGCGTAGGCGTATTTCGACGACTGACGTATTTGTAGTCGATTTTTTATTATAGTGGTATCGTGTAAAATTTTCGCCTAAAACTATTTTGTAAAAGAGTCATATTGTAATAGATGACTCTATTTTATTTGATTATGAAACATCCTGTTATGACAACTGTCAAAAAGAACCCCTGTCGTAGAAGGTTCAAAACAATAAATAAATTAATTATTTGTTAATGTTTGACAATAATTTATAATATTAAGTGTGTGCTTTTATTCGTCTTCTGAAGACGAAGAAATGTGTGATACAAAAGAATTTCATCTTTTAAAAAAAGCAATATACATACATACATACATACATATTTTTCCTATCAAACAGAAAATAAGTTTACATTTGTTTTTTTTAATTTAGTACATACACAAATATTTTTTCCCAGATTCATTACTTATATTAGATTAAATAAGAATGGTTTTAATTATGATTTAAAAAAATATCATCCAAATTAAACAACCCCCAAAGAAGAACTAACTCTGGTCTATCAAAATTGTTGAAACTATCAGCAACAATGAGAATATTTGCCAAAGGCAGTTACCAAAAAAGTGCTGGATATGAGATTTTTTTAAATATTTGTCAGTCCGTGGTGAGCTATGCGTTTCCGAGATAAATTTCCCAAACTTTCATCCAACCCTCATCATTGCGGAATGGAGGTCCAATACTATTTAAATCACAGCAATTTCGTTCCATTCTTGTTTCACGTTTATTTTATTTAAGCTTTACGTGTAGTTTCCATATTGCAAGCAAGCGACTTGTCTAGAAAAAATATATGAAAAACACTCAAATTTTAGAGTGATTCCTATACAAATTTTCTAGACAAGTCACTTGCCTACACTCAAAATATTTCATAGGTAAAATAAACGAAAAATGTGGTTCATTTTACGAAAATATTCGTTGTTATTACGGTACGAAATGCTTCGTAAATAGTGAAAATAATATTTGTTTATTTTACGAAATACTTTTTGTCTGCAAATAACAAAATTTTGTATATTTACAGGTTTATTTTCGTAAATTTACGAAACACAAAATAAATTCGTGAATAATGAAAATAAATTTTGTGTTATATACGAAATTGTGTGTAAAATTAAAATCTTTAGAATATAAAAATCTGGAAAAAAATATATTTTACATTTGAAAAATAATTTTGTAGAATAACCTGTAATTATTGGAATTGAAGGTTGCAATAATTATGAAAAGAAAAATATAATTTGAGGGGAATTGTTACAGCCTGTGTATTCCTTATACATCACATACACATACATACATACATACATACAAACATACATACATACATATTTTGCACTGAAACTCAAGAATCAAACTGGAACACAACTGGGACGTACAACGAATTTTTCGTTGCGAACTCTCGTCATGGAAAATAAAACACATTTGTTCATATGAAAATAAAACACCACCGTCGAACGAAATCCGTCGTGCAAGACAAAATCTGCGATAGATTTATTTCCATTTCTTGCCGTGGACGAGATTTATCGTTCTTCCCAGTTGTGGTCCTATCATAAGCCAAAAACAAATTTTTTATCACAATAATTTTTTATTTTAATTAAAGTTTGTTGAATAATTTTTTATAGAATATATGTACACAATGACAACAAAATAAATGCGGAAAATATTAAAAAATAAAACAAAACTGTTTTTATTTTTATATTTCAAAGATTTTTTTCGTAAAATTCACGAAACTTTTGTAAATTTAAGAATAACTTTGTCCTGTAAGCAAAATGAAACAAAATAATATTTGTTTGTTCTACAAAATTTCAAATTTTACAAAAATGTTTTTTTATACTAAATTCAATAAAATAAACGAAAAACATGGTACTATATACGAAAATAATCGTACGAAATAATTTTTGTAACTTAACGAAATTCGTAAAATTACAAAATCTGTTTTCCTTCACAAGCCACAAATGTTTTCGTAAAATGTAGAAAATTTTCGTTTATTGCACAAAAATTAAATTACGAAATAATATTTCGTATATTTAAGCATGGAATATTTTGAGTGTACAGAGTAGTATAAGTATTTTCCTGAAATTATAAATCAAACTGAGGTGATTTATGAGTGTGAGTGTGGATGACTTTGATGTTGACGTCACATTCATATTTATTTCAACCTGTACTTATAAATCAATGTCATTGTGAGTATGAGTAAATCAGAGTAGTTGATGTTAAATGATGTCTACTCACTTACATTTAAAATTGTATGAGTCAGTATGAATAGCGAAAACATGATTCATTGCGCTTCTCTGATACGCATACATCTGTTTTTTTTTAACAAAGAAATGCACATTTTCAGTTTCTGGAACGCAAACGGCATTCGCCAACATAAAAATGAACTTGAGCACTTCCTCATGGAAAAAAATATTGATATAATGTTGTTCTCTGATACTCATTTGACTTTAACAAGCTTATTTAAAATAAATGGTTATACTCTATATGATTCAAAGGACCCGAGAGGGAGAGCATGAGGTGGATCAGCAATTCTAATTAAGTCAAGATTCAAGCACTTAACATTTGTACAGAACACTTACAAACAACTCATATTTGTGTCGAAAATTTTTGTACAAATTTCGTTATATCATCAATTTACTCCCCTCCCAGATTCTCAATCACTGCCGATCAATAAGAGGATTTCTATAAATCGCTTGGACCTTGTTTTGTAGCAGCTGTAGACTACAATACAAAACATACGTTCTGGGGTTCACGCCTTATTACACCTAGAGGTAGAGCGCTGTTGAACACTGGCCTACTGACATATATAAAATTCCGGATGTTATAAACTTTGGCATCATGAAAAATATTTTTAGGGATTTAGTTCATGCTGAAGTTTCTTTAGATCTCTCCTCTAATCACTCTCCCACTATCGTTATAATCTGTAACCCACTAAGAAGTGTTTTACATCACCCATATGTGAAAGTCGTGAATCGTGTTAATTGGCTGCGATTCAAAAAACATCTCAGTACTCATTGCATGGAAAACATTACGCTAAGAATGCATGATGATGTTGAATTTAACATTGCAAATCTTAACGAAAATATTAAGCAGGCTGCTAAACATGCCACTACATCCCATCCGCAGACTGGGCTTAATACAATATATTCATACGTCTCGTATGTGAAAAAAGAAGAGCTAGAAGGGAATGGTAACAGCACAGATCACCCCAAAATAACTTTAGATTTAAAGAGTGCACTAAACGACTCCAAGAGTTGCTTGCATATGAAAAAACTGAATCTCTTAAAAACTATCAAGAAAATCTCGAATTCACACCAGCATCTAATTACTCTTTGTGGCGCGCTGCGAAAATGAGTAAAACACCCGTTGAGTTTAAACCACATCCGCGCACTTCTATCCCAGGTTGGGCAAGGAGTGATACTGAAAAAGGTAACTGGTTTGCTAAGCATTTAAAATCCGTATTTACCCCAAACACATGTACTGATGCTGTTGATTTACCGATTGTAGTTGCACCCCCTCGACACATAAAGTTTAAGATGCGTGACGTACAGAAACTAATTACTCAACTCAACCCGAAAAAAGCTCCAGTTATTGATGGAATTAGTAACAAGATGCTGATGAATTTGCCTCGTATTGCAATTAGAATCCTTCTATTTATTTTCTAATTGGTAGTGGGTGCATCCCAGGCCATCAATTTGGTTTTAGAGGTCAGCATAGCACAATTGAACAAACTCATAGATTGGTTTAATTTATAAGAACATTTGAAGAAAAGAAGACTTGTTCTGCCCTGTTCATTGACGTTTCTCAGGCATTTGATAAAGTGTGGCATGAAGGCCTTATTTTAAAATTGAAATCATATCTACCAATAAATTTTCTGAATCTATTAGAAAGTTACATTACTACTCGGAAGATCACGGTTGTGGAAGGATAATTCATGAGTGTGCCTGAACCTATATCATCCGGTGTGCCACAGGGAAGCATACTGGGGCCAGTTTTGTATTTGATTTATACTTGTGATATGCCTTTGAGTAGCACTTATCCATACATCTACGTTTGCCGATGATACAGCCTGCCTTAGTAATCACGAAAACCCTCACGAGGCTTCCCGATACCTACAAGAACATATTAGCCAGCTGGAACTATGGTTAAACTTGTGGAGAATTAAAGTATACAAGCAAAAGTGTTTCAGGTAACATTTACCATGCGAAGAGATACTTGTTCCCCAATTCGAATAAACAATCAATTTGTTCCTCAAAATTCACACGTAAAATACCTTGGTATACACCTCGATCGACGACTTACATGGAAACACCATATTGACTCAAAGCTAACACAAATGAAACTGAAATTAACATCGGCTCCATGGTACATAAAAAACTCAAATATACTAGTGATTGAAGAAATTGCAAAATACGCAGGCAAATGTTTAACTAAACTCGAGTCTCATCTTAATATGCCGGCTCGTAATATTTTGAACTTTACTGCAAACGAAAGGTCAATTAACGGTAAAAAAAATACCCCAAACCGAGATTGGTTATAGTATAACTGAAAATTTGTTAGTATGTGTAACACCAACGATGCTTGATGGAAAATCAAAAAATTTTTATTTTCGGTATGCTTGCTGTCACTTGTTAATGTGTGTATACATACTGTTAATCCATCAATCTCGTACAAATTTTCATTATAATTATATTTCCATTGTGAACGGTTGCTAACAAATCGGAATTCAAAAAAGAGAAACATAAATTTGACTGGTGAAGAAACAAGGATGTGTTCGAACTTTTTTATTTTGCTTTTCACTTTTTTTTGGTAAATAGCAGAGTAGGAAAAGTGCTCGAATTAATTTCTTTCGCAAACGAATTTAATTCGAACGAATTTTATTTTCCATATTGTAAAGAATTATTCTTTTTATAAATAAAATTTGCGAACGAAAAAAAAACCAAGAATGCAAAATAAAATTCTTCTCGCAAATTTAAAAATAAAATTCGCAAACGAAAAGAAAATAGAATTCGCGATTAAGTTAAAAATACAAATAAACCAAAGCAAGGACTTTATATTTTTTAAAAGAGATTTTATTATTAACGACTACAGCTATAGAGCTGAAATTTGGTGTGTACATTCCTCTTCGGGTGTGTAAATCCACTAAGAAGGGATTTTTGGAAATTCAAACGCGAAAAGGGTAAAATTGGTATTTTTATATCTCGGAAACTACATTAGATAGACTAAAAATTCTAAAAGCATATGAATTCTGGTAAAAAATAACCCGACACGTATTTGGTACTTTTCCAATATGTGTATTTTTGGGGTTTTTTACCCCCATAAAAACTGAATTTTGGTACCTTTTTTGCACTCGACATATCTTCAAAATTATTTAACGAAGCAGAAAGCTTTTCGATGCGTTCCTTTCTTCTGGACAGAATCTTGAATGTGTTTGACACTTTCTGAAAATTTGCACTTAAAAGGGGTAAAATTTTACCGGTTTTCGGTACCTTTATGTTAATGATAATGTACACATATACATACATGTAAAAATAATTTATTATGTTTTCTTACCGTTCAGTAGAAGCTGGGATAATAAAATTTATGTTATTTTGAACTGCCCAAAAAGTGCCAAGGGGAAAAAAGGGGTAAAAACGGGTAAAATTGGTATCTTTATATCTCGAAAACTACTTTAGATAGACTAAAAATTCTAAAAGCATACGAATGCTGCTAAAAAATAAGCTTTTTTAGAAAAAGGTACTTTTTGGAAAAAGCACTTTTTAGAAAAAGGTCGTTTTTGGGAAAAATACTTTTTAGAAACAAAAAAGTACTTTTTGGGAAAAGTACTTTTTAGAAAAAAGTACTTATTAGAAAAAGTACTTTTTAGAAAAAGGCGCTTTGTAGGAAAAATACTTTTTTGAAAAGGATGTTTTTTGGGAAAAGTACTTTATAGAAAAAGATACTTTTTAGAAAAAGGTACTTTTTGGGAATTTACACATCGGAAGAGGAATCTACACACCAAATTTCAGCTCTATAGCTATAGTAGCGATGATATGTCAAAAAGAACTCAATTTGCTGCCTCACAAATTTTATAAGAATTATTCTTTTGCATTCGTTCCTTAGAATTATAAAATAAAATTCGGAAAAGAATTGTATTTTAAATTCTTGTTTTTTTCGTTCTCCTCGCAAACGAATTAAATTAACTGCCTGGCTCATGATGTCGACAAGAAATTTTCGTTCGCTTATTTATATTGAAAACAAAAACAAATTTTCTTATTTTGTTTTTGTTTTCAATATAAATAAGCGAACGAAAATTTTTTGTCGACATCGTGAGCCAGGCAGTAACTTTTGTTGATTTAATTCGTGTGCGAGGAGAACGAAAAAAAAAACAAGAATTTAAAATAGAATTCTTTTCCGAATTTTATTTTTAAAATTCCGAAAACAAATTTTAAAACGAACGAAAAAAATGAAATAGCATTTGCGAGCAGAATTTTTTCCTACCCTGGTAAATAGTGCTGTCATTATTTTTATTAAATTTCTTTATTTAGATATTTTTACATAAATTTTTTAACCAAACGAACAGCACAAAGTCAAGATAAAAATTAATGATTGGTGGGTCATCAAGCCTGGTAATATCAAGCCAACAAGCACACGTACACGAACTTGACAGCAAGCACTTTGATCGTGTCCAAAGCCCTTAACACTACGACCACACGAGCAATTTGTTGTATCTTAACACAACCAATAACGTCGGCAGAGCGATGACGTCAAATTGCTTGTGTTCAACAATGTATTTAGAGGTGGTAAACACGTATATTCAAAGATATTTATTTTTAAGTTTAAAATTTTTTAAACGCACTAATAATCCCAAATTATTATTTTACTTATTAAGTAAAATATTTTTTATTAAAAATACATTGAAATTGATTATTGAGGGGTTTAGCTGGATCCTATGCGCATTTCACTGTTGCTAATGCAGATCATCAGGGAACCTTTACCCAAATTTCTTAGAACAACTAGAGTTATTATATTATAAACTTTCATTTAAACAAATGAGAAGCCTAACAACAAATAACAAAGTTGAAACAAGAACTCAATAATCAACATGTTTTTTTATTTTCTTACTTTACCATTGCTACATTGGCAGACTTTTTTTCAGCTTCAAATTGTAGTTGTAAGAGTATGTAAAAGAAAATAAATGTAAATAACAACAACAGATATTAAAGAATAGAGTGTTGCCACACAAGTATTTTTTGTGACCGGGTGCAGTCAAGCTAATAATTAGTGTTTTTATGGGAATTGTTAAAATTTAAGTTTAAAATTTTTTAAACGCACTAATAATCCCAAATTATTATTTTACTTATTAAGTAAAATATTTTTTATTAAAAATACATTGAAATTGATTATTGAGGGGTTTAGCTGGATCCTATGCGCATTTCACTGTTGCTAATGCAGATCATCAGGGAACCTTTACCCAAATTTCTTAGAACAACTAGAGTTATTATATTATAAACTTTCATTTAAACAAATGAGAAGCCTAACAACAAATAACAAAGTTGAAACAAGAACTCAATAATCAACATGTTTTTTTATTTTCTTACTTTACCATTGCTATTTATTTATTTGATATTTATTTTTTATGCATATAAACACTTAAATTATCAATAAATAGTTATTTTTCTAATTATAAATTGAACTTTTATTTGTTTTATGTAGTTAAAACATTTTTTTGTAGCTATGCTATTTATCTCGCGATACAGGGGTTAGAAATTATTTTGGTAACAAAAATAATCGACACTATTACAGTTATAAATTTATTTTTGTTTTGATTTCTTTGTACTTAAACCAGAGCACGAAAATAAACGAAACAAATTTTTTGATTTTCTTTTGTTTAATTCTTTGGAGTGAGAGAAACAAAAACAGTGAGAACGATTGCTCAATTTGTTCAAGGAAAAAAATTTTTTGTTGTCTTGCACTTGCGTATATACAGTGTATAACGACAAAAAACTAATAAGATAAAGTTTTTTGTGTATTTCGTATTGCTGGTGCTGCATGTGTACTTCGTATTGCTAGGACTGAGTGTGTGCTGTGAGCAGTGATGGAAAAGTTGGTACGATCGTACTTTTTTTGATACTATTTAACATGAAAAAGTACCGTAGTTCTCCCACACATTTGATACTCTCACGGAAAATTTAGATATGCAGTCAGAAGACGAGCGCAGGCATATATTTTTGAAAAGAATTAATTTTTTTTCGAAAAATGGAACGAAACTTTATTAGTAATGATCTTTTAGAAAAATGTAACCTTTCACAATTAAACATCAACGAAAAACATATTTCACTCAATGATATTTTATGTGGCACAGAAGGTTATCTATTGAAATAACTGTTTTAGATCAGTTTAAAGAAAATTAAAAAAAAATTTATATTAAGTTCTAAGAGCAAAAGTGGACTTTGACAATGAAATGTTAGTTTGGTTTAGTAAGTTTCCTCCTGAAAATATATTATCTGGTAAAATGAACATCATTATACTACCTTTAATTAAAATGTTCCCAGGGAAAATAAAAATGTTTAAAATATGGACAATCAATAGGTATAGAGCATTGACTGATATGGAAGAACTGAAACCATTACCAACAGAGAATATATGCAGTTTCTGGGGGGGTTATTACGTAATCGGAATCGAACGGAAATGTGTTCGAATTCCAATGTTAATAACATACAAATTCGAACAGTTTTCGTTTCATTACATAATAACCCCCCTGGTCTACATTGGCTGAAAAAAAAGGCTTTACATGAATACATGTTTCCTAATAAATCGAGAGTAGCTTACGGAATTTTGTACATACCTCACTCCTCTGTAAATGTCGAAAGGATTTTCTCTTACCAAAATGTCATGAAAACAAAATACAGGACGAGCCATCGTAATCTGTAACTCGCTAAACCTAAATCTCTATATCTAAAAATCTATAAAATCAATTTATCGATTTTCGGCTGCGAATGCAATTTCCAAACGCGTATTGTTAATTTAGATTTATAGCTTAGTTAACTAATTTAATTTGCGCTGTTAGTAACTATTTGTCTCATTTCATAGATGTATTCAACTAAAAAATTAATATTTCAAAAATAAAAAATTTGATACCCATATTGCCTACATTAAAAATAGATAAAATATATCGCGATTTTCGCGTTTTATGTGAATAATTACAAAACAAAATAATTAAGATTATTTTAAAACAGATTCAATTTCAAAACATTGTTTCCAAATACGAAGAATTTGTATGAAAACCCGAAACAAAAATATGTATATAGTTAAATATCATCATTTGTCGGAAAGAAAATCATATTTTGAAGACAAAAATCATCACTAGTCCAATTTTTTTAATAAAAAATTTAACAACAATTCACATATTTACAGTGGACAC
This sequence comes from Tachina lurida, assembly GCA_944452675.1. NCBI lineage: Eukaryota > Metazoa > Arthropoda > Insecta > Diptera > Tachinidae > Tachina > Tachina lurida. The sequence continues at coordinate 103,696,135 of OX101752.1, forward strand.
AAAAAACTATTCGACATACACCAACGTTATTTTGTTTTCATCAATAAAAAACTATTTCCTGTCTGATTTTACAAAAAGAGCTTAGAAAGCATTTTATTGAAGAACTTTGTATTTAATAAAAAAAAATTAATGACCTTATTTTTTATAAGTAACTAATATAAAAAGTTCATTAAAAAAATTAGTTGAGAAATTTAAAAAAAAAAGTGTTCGACATTGCTAATATTATTATCATATAAAATATGCTGTTTAGAGGCAAATTGCTTTTCCTTGGCGACGAATGACTTCTGTTAAACGATTTGGTATAGATTTGTCCAAGATTTAAGTATATTCCGGACCGATTTTTCGTCACTTCTCTGAGATGACTTTTTTCTTTTTAATTTTGCTTGTAAAGTCACGTTTTCTTATTCTTGTTTTTTTTTCAAATGACCCCAGAGGAGGAGGGAGAGTTGTGCTCTCTCTCCCTTACTGACCTGTTTCCACGTAGAAGAATATTTTCGCTGGGATAAAATGGTTTCTTTATGGGTATATATAGATCTTGATACCCAATAAGCACTCAAAAAAATAAAATTCAAGCACTTGAAAATTTAACTGGAAAAAAAGTTGAATTCAAGCATTTTTTCAAGTAATATTCAAGTTTGAAAATATTTTAAAATAAAAAATCAGACACAATACATTTAAATTTAAATTGTGATGAAAAATATCAAAGATAAATAAAAAAGTGAATTATGTATTAGAAAACAAAATGTGTAAAAACGTGAAAACAATAGTGAAGGTAGATATGCAGAAAATTATTATAAGAAACTTGTCGATTGTATTTTCCTTTTTATTTTAAAAGTATTGTTCTTGAACATTAAAATATACTTGAATTCAATTGTAATACAAGGTTGAATTATAGTATAATTCAAGGCTTGAATTGAAATGAATTGTTCGAATTGAATTCAGGTTTACATTTCACTGGAAAATTTAAATAAGGTGTAAATCAAGCATAATTCAACCCTTGACAATTGAATATGTGACTTCAATAACAATTGTTTTACATTTGATTTCAAGCAAAATTGTTTATTGGTTAAACATTGTTGAACAACAAAGAAAATTGTACATGTATTGAAAGTAAAAATCATAATTTTCAAAATTAAAAATCATCATTCGAGAAAAAAAATCTTGTAATCATATTTAGATCCGAAAATCATCAAAATTATGATAAAATCATCATTCTGGCAGAACTGATCGCATGTATTAGTTACATAGAATGAGAACAAGAGTCACCATATACGCTCTCTGTGTGAACATGCTTGCAGACAGCGTGACCGTTTGACCGACTAAAGTGGCAAATTGCCACTTTTTCGACTGCCTTGCCACTTTTTTGACTGCCTTGCCACTTTTTTTCTCCCTTTTTTTAGAGTGAATTATATAAAAATACATTAAAAATAAAAAGTTTAATGTAGTTTTCTCGTTTTTTTTTAATTTGGTGTGTATCATATGAAGAGCATAAACGAATGTTAATCACCACTACAATTGCAAACACACACTCGAGTGTGTGTTTATGTGACTCTAGTATTGGAATGTATCACATAGAAATGGTATAAAAGACGCATCAATACAGAACGATAGTCAGTTTGCTTGCAGCGCTCGCTTAGGGATGAAACGATACGAGTAAATACAAGTAAGTACTCGATACTTTTTCTTAGAAACCAAGTACTTTTGGTATCGATACTTTACTACCGAGTAGGTATCGGTAAAAAATACTTGTATCGGTCAAAAATACTCATTTTTTATTGGCGCAACAATGTTGAAAATGAGGCCAGTTTAACAAAATTTGATTTACTCGTATTAAATGTAAGTTTATATATATATATATATATATATTAACGTAAGTTCGCGAAATCAGGCCTTATTAAAGGCCTGCTTAGGATTTTTTTTATTCAATTACTTTTCTTATGTCCTGCTTCACACACATCCGGTTTACCTGATCAGTTTTTGTTCAATTTTCTTTTCAACCTGCATTTGCGTTCATGCACACCGTAAAGTTTGTTTCATCAAGTTTCAAAAATTTGCGTTGTAGTAGAGTATTACGAATGACAAAACAAAATAAAAAAGCAAACTTGACTGGTACGGTCAAGTCTGTACCCCTTTCCATTCTCTTCCTCTCTCCTAGAAACTCAAGACTTGACGACTCAGAACTGACGTGTGTGAATCAGGACTATCTGACTACTAAAGAATCTCTTATGGAAGGCCTCGACTCTTTCATATAAAAGATAAAATATACATTCCACATACCCTTCTATGAGAATGGAAAAGAGAAGGAGTAACATGTTTGGTTTTGTTTTTCCTACCTCGCAATGAAAACGCATGTAAAAAATATATGAGCATGAAATGGAGCGATCCGGCCTTGTAAATCCAAAAGAAGTAGTACAAATGCCTTTCCTTTTCCCGCTGGGTACTGCTCCTGACGATGAAAATATTTCAAAGTAAGTGCATACATACATACATATGTGTGGGTGCTGTTTACATTCACTTTTGTTTTCACTATTTGAAATCATATGAAGAACTGGACCGATACAAGTAAATATCGATGCTTTCATTCGATACTGAGTAGGTATCGATTCTTTTGAACCGATACCGTATCAAGTACAAGTATCGATACCTTAGTGGTATCGTTTCATCCCTACGCTCGCTACGGTAAGACAGAGATTGGACGAGGGTTACTTGTCTAATATTTTGACTTTCTATAGCCACATTGGAGCAAGAGTGGATCTTGGAATTCGGCTCCGAATTCAATATCTACAACCTGCAGTAAACTCTCGCTAAGGGCCAGTACTAGGAGTGAAGAGAGGCTACCTTGGAATACACACTTCTAAGGCGAATCTCATCACTAGTAATTCCACGAGTGAGGAGAGGCTGTCGCTGGTATCCAGGCTCCTGGTTCCAAGACGAATCTCATCACTAGAAAATTTACGAGTAAGAGGAGGCTGTCTCTGGTGACCCGGTTCCGGGCTCCACGACGAATTCCAACACTAGTAAATTAGGGCCTTCTGCCATTATTTGAATTGTTGTAATTATATTTGAATTTAAAGAATAAACCAAAGGTGTGGAAATTGTATTTTAGAATTAAATCTAGTTTGGCTTAAGTAAATTGCATTTGGCAATAAAATTTTTAATGTAAATTGTAAATAAAGTGAATTTTTGTAACGTAAAGGAAATCAGATCGGTTTTTTTATTTACTCCACACACGATCCTGGCCTCCGCTGAGTCTACCCCAGCTAAGAGCGGAATCGTGTCGTTACAAATTAAAAAAAACACATTATTGTGCATTGTAATAAATACCTCTTTGAATAAAAGTACTTTGAAGTAACAAAATTCTTGATTTTATTCTTGCATATTTGTGCATATAACAGCGCATATTTTGAATTTTTTTCGTGCTATTCCTGGCGCATATTTTTAATTTTTATTTGCATATTTTAATTAGCCCTAGTTATAACACTATACTTTTCTCTTTTTGCCACGAATTTTAAAAATCTTGATTGGAGCTTTTTTACCTGAGAAAAATTTTGCATCATTTATATAATATCCCAGCTAAAAAAAATATGTTTGGTCCATATAGTTTTAATATATGAATGTATATAAATATATGTATGAATTTGTGGTGACACTTTGCTTAACTTTTAATTTTTAATTTAAGGAGTCTTTGTATTTTATTTTAATTACTAGTTTTTAAATTTTTGATACAAATAGATTGAAGTTCTTATTGATCCTACAACTGGTGACCCCGACAAAAGTTTTAACATGCAAACTAATCGACCAACAACGCGTAGTATTACACAAGTTCAAGATGCTGTAGGTGGAAATGTAAATAATTTGGATAACAATGAGGAACTTATGGAAACATCTCAATGTGACAATTCACTGCATGTTTCGTCTGGAAATTCACCAAATTCCTCAACGTCTTGGATTTTGTACCAACTTTGAAAATAAAATGTACTTTTTGGATCATGACGGTACCATGTTTTTGAATATTTATTAATAAGAACGGAAACGTGAAAAAATGTGTAAAAATTCAGAAGTAAACAATAAAAAAAAGAAACTTAACAAAAATTTACAGCCAGTTCCAGAATGTCGAAAGAAAACTTAGGCGAAAGATAAGCAGTCACTCACTTGCGTTCGAATCAGCGCCCCAATAACATTCGACTTGTCGTTCGTCTGGTTTTACGTTTCTAACGTAAGCCGTATACCCGTTGTCAAATATCCCTGTTGCCACATCAACAGTTTCACATATTCATCGTCAAATGGGAATAAAAAATCGTTTAAATGTATAAATTGTGCTTTAAAAAATTAAACTCTGTTCTAATTTTAACCTGCAACAAGTGGCACCCAAAAATAAATTAAAATAATGAAACTTAATAAAACAAAGTTTGTTAAGTATAAAAATTACACATAATTACCCATTAGGTTTTATTTATGATAAATAAAAAAACACAAGCATGCAAAATTTTGTGAAGAATCACCCAAATGGAAAAATTACCAACAGCCCATTTTTTTAGGTCATTATTCATTGTCATTTCGGTGATTGTCATTATCTTTAGGTCTTTCAAAAATACCACCAGACCCAGAAAAGTGTTCTACCTAGCCGGCCTTTGGACGGGTGCAATAATTTTCTCTTCTGTGCATACATACATACTCGTAGATATGTAAATACACATGTATGCGCAACGGCGACTTCGTAGATTAGAAGTATATTTTTTGTTGAACTGGCCTTCGTCCGATCTTAAGAACTCTCTCCTCTAGGTATGGACATATTTAAATACATATACATATATTCTTATTTTATTTATGTATTCGGTATATTATTACCAAATACCGGCTCCGCTCAGTAAGTTTTCTGTATAGCCAGATGGCTTAAGTCCTCGTCCATACAGTGAAACATTTTTGATTTCTCTTTTAAAACTGCATTCGTGTCCACACTGTGAAGTTTTTGTTTTGCAGCTTAATACATTTTCTCATATATTTCTCATGAGAATGAGACGAGAATGACGTACTTAACAAGAACTTCATGTACATGAAACAAAGTACACTTTTCCATTCCTCTTTCACCGTTCATCGACAAACGCAAAAGTTTGCAGCAAATGTTTCACTGTATGGACGAGGACTAAGGATTTTCACCTGTGTGTATGTAGAACAACTGTTTAGATGAATAAATATGCAAAACAGCTGTTTGTCGTTTAAAATGCATTCGAACGAACATGAGTGACGTCCTGGAACAGGCAGTAAGTTTATGTCCGATACTGGTCGGGCCTAACCAAGCAGCATAGCTACAACCGGCTGTCCTAAGACACATCCTTTCTTTTTTTACTTTTTTGTTGAAAAAAAATTAGTACAATAATTGAAATTTATTTGCTGGTAGTTTAGCATGTCTATATACGCATTTCATTGGCGCTTGAACCAAATCATCAGTAGACTTCAACCACAATTTTCAATAGTCACAAACCTCTTACTTTAAGCACAGACTTTCAAAAAATAAAATGAGTTCACCTGAATATAAATTATTTGTTGGGTTTTGTATCAGTTTCAAAGCCTACTAAGCTTATTTTTTCTGTTGTGATTTTCAAAAATATTATTATTTTATGAATTCTCATATTTCGAAATGGTCTCTCAGTTTCCTCTAGGTAGTATGCATTTAGTTGATTTGGGAGTCACAAAAAAATTGCTTAAACTTTTAATTGGCAAAAGTAACAAAACAAAAATTGATGAGAAAATTTGTTTCGTTTTTAATTATGTCCCTTCGGAATTTTGTCGTGTGTCCATTACATTAGATGAAATAAGTAACTGGAAATCCACCGAACTTAGGCAGTTTTTGTTATATACCGGAATTTTTGTTCTAAAAGATTGCATCAGTAGTGACCAATATTATCACTTTTTATTGATACATAGTGGTATAAGGCTTCTGTATAGTGAACTGTCTCATATGAAAGAGGCAGATGTTGCTCAAAAAGCAATAGAAGATTTTGTGAAATACTTTGGCTTGTTATATGGTGATGAATTAATTAGTTTTAATGTCCATGGCTTACTACATTTAGCTGACTGTTGTAAACAATTTGGACCATTGGATTCATTTTCGGCATACAATTTTGAAAACTATATCCAATATAACAAAAAAATCGTGAGGAAACCCAATAAAATTTTGCAACAGCTATTCCGCAGGATTTAGGAAGAGCAGGCATTACAACCAGCTTCGTCTAAGGCTTCCAAATTAGAAAGCTTTTTAATAAGCTGTAAGAAAGATAAGGAAAGTTTCTTTCATTGCAAATCGTCAGGTCCAGTAAAGGTTGTAGGAAGAGAAAGATCTGGCGAATTTGTGTGCAAAGCTTTTCAAAATACAGAAAACTTTTTTGACCAACCTTTTCTCTCTCTCGATCTAGGAATAGTTGTTGCAAGCGATTTAGGTGAAGAAACTAAAGTTATCAAAAGGGAAGATATAGATTGTAAGTATTTCTGTATCCCCCTTGATACCAAGTTTCTTTTAATACCTATTTTGCATCATATTTTTCATGAGTTTTCTCACTAATTCCTTTTATATATTGGATATAATTTGATATATTTGACCAAAAAAGAATCTTCTGGTAAAAGTCGATTCCAATATTCTTCTAAATGCAGCTACTTACTAATTAATCGCTATATAATACGCCAAGGGATTTTACAAAATAAAATACCTGCATATAAAAAAATCGGCCTATATTTCGTATATAATTTCCGTCGTCTAAGTTACTTGTTACACGACAGAACACGTATGGAATATAATTAGCAACAAAATTAAATGTATATTATATAAAATGAAATTAAAAATACTTATTTTACCCTGGAATGTTGTATCAGTTATTGTAGTACCACATTTTTTCAAAAAAATTACTCTGATCTCCGTAACTAACGTAATAGCTGAGTCTTTTATAAAACACAGCCAATTATAAATAGCATAACATTAGCAAAAGCTATAATTACTACAAGAATTTACCACAACATCCTATTAGATTTCATTAAATTTACTTTTATACTACATATACACAGGATACAGGATCGTTTTTTATAGAGCCTACATAAGATTCATCACTGCACTCATTGCATCTGCAATTGGTCCTGAAAGTTATTTTTTCATTAGGTTCAATAAAAAGTTATTTTTTATATTTTTTGCATTTGACTCATATGTTCTTTTTATAATTAAAATAATTATAAATTGTTTACAAAATCTGCCCATAAAATTTATTTCTTTTTATCTAATTACATGAGCTTTTCACAAAATATATTCGGCCAGGCAGTTAGCCAAGAAATGGTGCATAGTTGTAGTGTTGAGCTAGGCCAATTAGAAAGAAAAACGTTGAGCTTGAAGGATGACGTGCCCAAAGATGTTTTGATGGACAGTGCTGAGGAAGACAAAGGTAAATGTAAATAAATTTTGTCTGTTAAAAGACTAGCAACTATTATTTCTTTTTCATTGCAGATATACATGCTAAATTAAATTTAATCCTCCAAAAACTAACTGGAATCGAGAAGAGGTTGGATAAACTCGAACAAAAACAGGTAGTGATTAGCCAAGCGGAGGAAGTTATTGTGTCCAACCAACAGGAAATTGGAGCAAATGGAAGGAAATTTAAGTATTTATCTTTTTTATTGCTATTTAAACGTTAATTAAATTGTTTATAGATCTCGTTAAATCCGGAAATGGTGGCAAAGACCAAGGCACTGATGGAGTGCAAAGTGTCAATAAAAAGGGTTGAGGGGTCAGTATGCCGGATTACTGGCGAAAATAAGGATGCAATTTTGGACGCAGTGGCAGCCATGCTGCCTCTACGTTCAGAAAATTCTGTGGAGGAGATGGAGGAGAAGCTAAAGGCTGAAGACTTTTCGCAAGCAACGGTAATAAAATCTGATTTAAGTTTGTTAACTTATTAATATTAATATGTATATTTTGTTTACAGCTTATGTACCTCATTAAAATGAAGGGTGCATCCGACTATGTGAACGGTGTCATCCATGGCGTGTTCACAGACGTGGTATTAAATACATATAATTGGGAAGGGAGGTGGGAAAAAAGGCGTTAGGAAAGCTGTCAATCTGTAATTCAATTTTGAGAGGTATGTATACGATTCTATGATATAACAATATATTTTTATATTTTCTTAAAATTTCAGATGTTTTTCAAAAGCTGCCTGCGCTCGATTTTGAAAAGCAATGCCGCAAGAGCATCGAGCGCAGCCACAACAGGATTAAACAAACAAAATACTCTAAAAAATGGATTTAATATTATTATTTTTTTTGTACTATTTTCTTAATTATATTAATTAATTATATTAATATTGTTTCTCTTTTGTATTATTTTCTTTAATTTATTTTGTTTTCTTTTATTTTCTTTTTTGTTTTGTTCTTTTTTGTGATAGGAATTGTTTTCTTTTGTTTTAAAATATTTTATGTTATATAGTTTTAAATAAAATTTTTTTCTGTTGTTTTCGTTTTTACAATGTTAATTTTCGTTTTGAATTATTTATTTTTAGTTATAGAATTAAATTAAATTTAAGAACTGTTTTTTTTTAATAAAAATGTTAATATAAACTTGAAATCAAAAGAAATTTAAATATACCAATATTTAGGTTAGTATTGGTAAGCTCTAACTAGTTTGAGCTAACCAATATTTACGTTTGCCTAACTGGTTAGAGCTTACCAGTATTTACGTTTGCGTAACTGGTTTGAGCTAACCAATATTTACGTTTGCCCAACTGGTTAGAGCTTACCAGCAGCGTGACCATATTAGATTATTTTGAGATAAATTTAGCTAATTTGTTTCAGATTTAGCCTTAAAATTTTCATTTAGCTCTTAGCTTATTTTTTAGCTTTTTTTAAAAACTCATTTAGCTTTTTTAGCCTTTTTTTAGTCTAAATTGCGTGTTCTCTAAAAATATATTAAAAACATAAACAACTTATAAAAATTATAATTTTTTAGCATTGTAAAATAGTTTACAAAATATACAAAATGTAAATTATTCGACAATTTTATAACAGAAATGAGTATATTAGTAATGGTGGCGATAGACATGTTTTGGGAATTAAAAACCGGGAAAAAATAAAAACGATGGCAACCCTGTTACAAATGAGGGGATTTTGGGTATTTTTTTTATGCTGAGATTTTCTTGGCTATGTGTGTGCGTGTTTGTGTGTGTGTATGAGTATGCGTTTTTGTATTTACTTTTATGTTTGATGGTGTCCAATACTTTTGTTGTAGTGGCAGACAATCATTATACCCAGTAGGAAATGTCGATGGTGAAAATGTGCTGACTAGCTTTTGACTAGTCACCAGTACTACTCTATAATTATTCCCCATACGAGTACAATACTTTGAAACCCTACTAATAAAAATAGAACTCACTAGGTAGTGACTACGTAGTTCTTATGGGGTAATGAGACATACTAACCAGACAGTTAGTTACTGGTACATTTCTATAATTTACCTACATACAAATGTCTGTATATTGACAAGTTATTGTCAATTCCACCTCTCTCCTTCTTTTATACTGGCGGATAATAGAAAAATTATTATACCAAAGTTGTAACTAGAATTTTAGTGTTGACACAAAGACTCTTGCTCCCAGTCTGACTGCAGTGTAGTTACAAGGGATCTGTGTATTTGTGTGTATGTAGTGATTCTTATTTGATAGTCTTTGGGTAGCTGTTTTGAGTTATCGTTGGTATGCTTATGTAGGGTTATTGTATTGCATTTATGTTTGCGATCTCTGGGGAAATAATCTAATAGCTACAGAGAGTGGCAACCATGTTGTGAATGGAAGTGGGTAGGGAATGTATTTGGTAATGTATTATATGTTGTTGTATTCATGTATGTGATCATATTTATTTTTGTTTTGAAGAATATCATTGCTTGTGTGTTTTGTTTCGCCTTCGAGAGTTTTTCATACATATTTACAAATGAACGTGTATATGTTTTCTAGGCTATTGACATTGCTATTCTTATGTAGATAGAAAATATTGTGTTGGCATAGGTTTTATATGTACAAGCGAATTTCAGATGTTAAATGTTTTGAATCCAATCAGGTTGACAAGGAGAGTTTTTTGAATAGGGGTAATGATATTTTTATTTCAGTATATTTTACTTTAATGTAACAATTATAGGAAATAGCTTTTGGAGACATACACGAAAACTTATAGAAGCAGCTACTTTTACGTGTCCCGATTTTTCTCATACCTTTGTATTACAAACTGATGCTAGAGATTTTGTTCTGGATGTTGCGGTGTATATGAATTTCATCATATATCGTAATACAAACAGAGAATTGTGGAAATATGTATGTGTATGTGAGTGCGAATGTGTGCGTGTGTATGAATTTCATCATATGTCGTAATACAAACAGAGAATTGTGGAAATATGTGTGTGTGTATGTGTGCGTGTGTGTGTGAATTTCATCATATATCGTAATACCAATAGAGAATTGTGGAAATGTGTATGTGTGTGTGTGTGTGTGTATGTGTGTGTATGTGTGTGTGTGTGTGAGTGTGAATTTCATCATATGTCGTAATAAATTAGAATTGATGACTACTACGCGATTCTCATATAAAGTATATAAGTAGAAGAAATAATGTAGATTGTCATCAGTCTGCTTTGATATCTCAACAAGTGACAACCTATTTTCCCAACCAAAGTTTCTTAAGTGTTTAAAATCCAAAAACTATAAAAGTGCTAGTACTAATTAAATAAATTGTTTATAACTAAAATAAATTGTTTATAAATAAAATAATTAAATAAATTATTTATAAATAAAATAATTATATTAATTAATTAACAAAAATATATAAAATGAATACTAAAAGTTGTGCAATCTGCAATAAAGTCTTTATGACTCAAACAAAACTAAATCAGCATATGGAAACGCACTCATATGGAACTAGTAAGCTTGATCTTCAAAAAAAATATTGTGAGGATTGTGATGAGATGATCCCATCAAATGGTTATTTGGCTCATGTCAGAACCACAAAACATAAAAACAGTTGTCACCTAGAACAGATTGGAGATATTCTCACTAAAAGAGCGAGCAACTTCAATGGGAGGATCGAGACATATATCCTCCTCAACAAAAATGAGGGTGTTATGTTTCCGGAGCAGTTTCTGAAATCTGCCAAGAGCTCTATACTACAACAGCTAATTGAATATAGTAGGATACATACTACATTTAAATTTAATATGGAGCTCATATGCGATTATATGAAGACGGTGAATGATCAGATGAATGTTTCCCAACTCGTACATATTTCAAAAATGATGTTGGTGACTTTGCCTGATGACATAGAGGATATGTACAAGAAACAGGCCGAGGAGCTAAGAGCTAAAATGGAAGAATTTCAAGAGAGGGATAGCGGATGGACCTTGATTTCAATAAATTCCCTTGAAGTTAATATAAACAAGGCGTCCATAATAAGAGGATCGAGCTTTATCCCGCTCCCAAAAAATATTGCAACGAAACGTGCATGCATAAATATCGAAAACTCTGATGTTTATTGCTTTAAATGGTGTATCATTGCGGCTTTGAACACAAATATCACTTTAGATCGAAGACAACAGAAAAACTATAGAAACTATAATATAACAAACATTTCTGATGAGAATATTAGTATAGGGGCAATTGAATTAAATTTCGAAGGCCTAGAGTTTCCACTCCCATTGAAACAGATTAAACAATTCGAACGTCAAAATAATATGAGCATCAACGTATTTGGTCACAATGGAACATCGCTTATAGGACCATACTACATAACAAAAGGAGAAAAACTTGTTCATATTAATCTGTTATTGCTCCAGTCCAATGAAAACTTCCACTATGTGCTCATCACGGATATATCAAAGTAAGTTTAATTTTTGCATTTAAGAGAAATATGTTTTCATATCTATTTAAAAAGTTACTTTTTATTGGTATATTTATTTATTTCTTATTTTAATTTCCTCTTTTCCTTAGACTCCTTCGTTCCAGCATAACATCTCACGTAAATAAGATACATATTTGCAACACCTGCCTATTTTATACACATGATGATTATGTGTATAATCACCACAAAAATGTTTGTGGGAAAAAAGTCATCAGAATGCCCGAAGATGAAACTATCATCAAGTTTCAAAACTACTACAAACAGTTAGATGTACCGTTTGTAATCTACGCAGACTTCGAGTCTATTTTGGAAAAGCTTGATGATCCCGTAAGTAAAAGCACTACAAATGTACAGAAACATCATGCGTGTGCATTCGCTTATTTTATTAATTGTAGCTTTAAGAGAGAAAATAGTTTATATAGAAATTATTTTGGTGAAGATTCGGCGAACATATTTATCAAAAAAATAGTTCAAGATTGTACAGATATTTATCTAAATTATTTACTTAAAGTTAAGAAAATGTTCATAACCACAATAGAAATAGCTCAATATAATAATGCAACAAATTGTCATACATGTAAGAAAATATTAAATAATGATAAAGTTAGAGATCATTGTCATCTTACGGGTAATTATCGTGGGGCAGCTCATAGCGACTGTAATTTGAATTATAAAACACCTCATTTTATACCGGTTATCTTGCATAATTTTTCTGCATATGATATGCATTTATTTTTCAAAGAACTTTCTACTATAAAAAATTCCACAATAAAAGTGATTCCCCAGAACACAGAGCGTTATATTTCTCTTTCAATTTTCATCAGATTAGATGAAAAGCGTGGATTCGAAATAAGATTTATAGACTCGTTTAGATTTATGGCTTCGAGCTTAGATACGCTGGCGAAAAATCTTGATTGCAATGATTTTAATACTATTCGATCATGTTTCGCTGATGAAGCTAATTTCAACCTGATTAGAAGAAAGGGTGTATTTCCGTACTCTTACATGGATTCCATGACTAAGTTTAAGGAAATTAGACTCCCTAATAGAGAAGATTTCTTCAATATTCTAACGAATGAAGAATGTGATGTAGTCGAGTATGAACATGCTCAAAAAATATGGAGAGAGTTTAACTGTAAAACCCTCCTTGACTATACTGAACTCTATTTAAAGACAGATGTTCTTCTTTTAACCGACGTGTTTGAAAATTTTAGGAAAATTTTTAAAGATATATACGATTTGTATTGTTCTGCGCTGTTTATTGACGTTTCCCAGGCATTTGATAAAGTGTGGCATGAAGGCCTTATTTTAAAATTGAAGACTTACTTACCAATAAACATTTTAAATCTTTTGGAAAGTTACATTATTTCCCGTAAGTTCACTGTTGTGGAAGGAGACTTTACAAGTAGGCCTGAAACAATTTCATCTGGTGTGCCACAGGGGAGTATACTGGGACCAGTTTTATATTTAATTTATACTTGTGATATGCCTGTGAGCAGTAGTATCCATACTTCCACATTTGCCGACGATACAGCCTGCCTTAGTATGCATGAAAACCCTGATGAGGCATCCCGCAAACTCCAGGAACACATTAGCCAGATGGAGCCTTGGTTAAACTTATGGAGAATCAAGGTAAATGAACAAAAGTGTGTTCAAGTAACATTTACTTTACGAAGAGATACTTGTTCCCCCATTCGGATTAACAATCAAGTTGTTTCTCAACATTCACATGTGAAATATCTTGGTATACACCTTGATCGACGACTTACATGGAAACACCACATTGATTCTAAGTTAACTGAAATGAAACTTAAACTAACTCAGGTACATTGGCTGATTGGTCGAAATTCAACACTTAGCCTAGACTGTAAACTTTTAATATACAAGTCGCTTTTAAAGCCAATATGGTGCTACGGAATTCAACTATGGGGCACTGCTTCAGCTTCAAATGTAGAGAAAATTCAACGCAGGCAAAATAAAATTTTACGTATGATAACATCGGCTCCATGGTACATCAAAAATTCAAATATACATCGTGATTTGAATATGCCACTAGTGACTGAAGAAATTGCAAAATACGCTGGCAAATATTTAACAAAACTCGAGTCACATCCTAATCCGCTTGCCCGTAATATTTTGAACTTTACTGGACACATCCGCCTAAAAAAGAGGGATACAAGGGCTCTTATTCACAGCACTCCAGATGGGACTTCTTGAAAATACTTTTATTTTTTTCCTTTTGATTATCACTACTTACATATGTATTATATATAACTACTACTAAGCTTATGTCCGACATTGGTCGGGCCTAATTATATTTTTTAGATTTAAGATTTGAATACTTATTGTTAGTTCATATATGAAGATACAATAAATAAAAATCATGCATATAAAAAAAAAAAAAAAAAAAAAAATATACGATTTGGACCCCTGCCACTATTATACAGCACCAGGCTTATCTTGGGATGCAATGTTGAAAACCACAGATGTTTCACTCGAACTGTTCACTGATTCCGAAATGTATATGTTTATGCAAAACGGAATAAGAGGTGGACTAGTTCAATGCTCGCGAAGATATTCGAAGGCAAATAATAAGTATTTGGAAGATTTTGATGCATCAAAACCATCGGAATTTCTAGTCTATTTAGACGCCAACAATTTGTATGGTTGGGCGATGTCGGAATATCTTCCTTGCGGTGAATTTGAGTGGGTATGTGATACTGATTTTGATGTTAAAAAAATTTCTGATACTGCAGAGTATGGATACATTTTGGAAGTGGATATAGATTATCCCGATTCAATGCATGATCTACATAATGATTTGCCATTTTGTCCTCAAAATAAGTCCGTGGGGGGATCCAAAATCAAAAAATTAGTTGCAGACTTACACTCAAAAACAAATTACACCATACACTATAGAGTTTTAAAACAGGCCATTTCAAATGGCCTCATCTTGAAACAAATCCATAGAATACTCAGATTTAAGCAATCCCCTTGGCTTAAAAAATATATTGACTTAAACACATTTCATAGGACAAAAGCTAAAAATAATTTTGAAAAAGATTTCTTCAAACTTTTAAACAATGCTGTTTACGGTAAGACAATGGAAAACATTGAAAAACGTAGGGACATTAGAATTACTTCTTCTTGGGAAACAACAAACAGGAATCATTTAGGTCTCAGAGCATTAATTGCGAAACCAAATTTTATACAGTTAACAAAATTTTCTGACGATATGTATGCGGTAGAGTTAGAAAAAATGGAACCACTATATGATAAGCCTATATATGTTGGTTTCACAGTACTGGAGTTATCCAAGTGGAGAATGTACGACTTCCATTATGGCTTCATGAAGCCTAAATTTGGAGAGAACATTTCTCTCAACTATATGGATACTGACTCATTTATTTATTCAATTAAAACTGATGATTTTTACGATGACATCCGTAATGATATTAGTTTGAATTTTGATACGTCAGAATATCCTATAGATAACCAATTTCGTTTACCGCTACTCAATAAGAAGGTTTTGGGAATGATGAAAGATGAAAACAATGGGGATATAATGACAGAGTTTGTTGGTTTAAGAGCAAAAATGTATTCTTTGTCGACTCTTCGCTCGGAAGCTGTTAAAAAATCTAAAGGGGTCAAAAAGTCTGTAATTAAAAAGTTGTCCATTAATGATTACAAAAGTTGCTTATTTGAATCCAAAATTATCTCGGATGAAATGTTTTTGTTTAGATCTAAAACACATCAACTATATACACAAAAACTACATAAAATAGCACTTAGCTTTTCTGATGATAAGAGAAATATAATGAAAGATAAAATTAAAACGCGCGCTTGGGGACATTACATAGACCGAAACAATGAAACAATGGATGTAGAATAGAATGCTTCCTACTAAATTACATGTAAGATGACAAAGACAATTTAATTTTGTACTAATTGTATTTATTTGTTAATGTATTTCTTTAATTATTTATTATTTACTTATTTGCTTATTATTTAATTTATTTATTTATTATTTCTTTAATTATTTATTAATTTATTTATTATTTACTTATTTGTTTATTAATTAATTTATGTATTTAGTATTTATTTATTTGTTTATTAATTTATTTCTTTATTTATTTATTAATTTATTTATTGTTTATGTATTTGTTTATGAATTTATCTATTAATTTTAGTATTTTATTCACGCAAAAGCATGTAAAAATTGAATGGCTTAAAACTTTTATCTTTTTACCTACACCTAAATTATTTGTAAATTAAAATCAAATATTCGATTAATGATCTTTTTTCTTTTTATATCTATTTATTTTTATTTATACATAGAGTTAAATTTGTATTAGTACCAAGATTTTTAAGAAAAATGTTAAATAAAATATTGAAAAAATATTAAAATATGTAAATGGTTTTTTATTTCAGCTTAAATTTACTAAATATAAATTGTAACTACAAATGTCTACATTTTTATATTTTGTTTCTCTATTGACTTTACTTCGCTAGATCAAAAATTTTTCTTTTTTTTTTCATATCACTTAAACATACACAGTCTTGTTATCTTTGAGAGGTCCTACACAAGACGAATTGAATTTCACAATATTATAAAATTCTATTAAATTTCATTAGATATTTTCTTGTCAACACCAACTTTTTTAAAATTTTCTCATCCATGTTTAATAAATAAAAGGTATCAGCTATTAGATCAGCGTATCAGGAGCTGGTCTGGTTTTTAGATTAGCTTATCAGGACCTGGTCTGGTTTTCAGATCAGCTTATCAGAACCTGGTCTGGTGTTCAGATCAGGTTTTCAGGACCTGGTCTGGTTTTCAGATCAGCTTATCAGGACCTGGTCTGGTTTTCAGATAAGCTTTTCAGGACCTGGTCTGGTTTTCAGATCAGCTTATAAGGACCTGATCTGGTTTTGAGATCAGCTTTTCAGGACCTGGTCTGGTTTTCAGATCAGATTATCTGATTCAGATTGAGTTATCAGTTTACAAGTAGCTAATCATTTATAACATTTATATGAATGAAGTTTCAGGTCAGATGAAATAACTAAAGTCAATCCTTTATGAGCAGTAATTTATATAGTTATTAAATAGTCAAATTGTTTTCTAAAACGAACATCATTTAATTTATCATCAAAAATCCATATTTATCCTTCCAACACTATACAAATTTCTTGAAACTTTTCAAAATTCATATTACTCACAACATGATCCCTATAGACGAGCTTAATATTTTTCTCATCTTGCTTAAACATTATAATATCATTTACATTGTCTCTTGTTAAATGCTTACAGCCGTATTCATAAAAATTTTAAACAGCATTTTGAATGTTGTTTAAGCAAAATTCGCTAAATTTTAGCTTAAAACCGTTTTTTAATTTAAACCTTGTTTAATTCACCAAATCCTAAAAATTAACTGCACCCATACTTAAAATAATTTTGAGTTAACATCGTTGTAATTTTGCTTCATGTTTATTTTCATTTTTAACTTTGCCTATATGTATGTATGTATGTATGCATGTATGTATATATTTATGTATGTATTAGGAATTATACTAGAAGTTGGGCACAAGTAGAATGAGTCATCATTCTTCTGTCGCCCCATACAAAAATATACACGTACATATGTATGTATATTATTCTGCTTGGCACATGCAGCATCAGCAAATATCATACTTTAAATTCTTTAAGCTTCATTACGAGAAAAAATAAATGTATAATATACTATTCTTTTAATTATGAAATTAACTTCTTCAGATATTCATATTTGACTTGATATAGATAATTTTAGTATAAATATACATATGTTTTTAAACTTGAGATAGTAGTAGTGAATTGCCACTCTGGGGACAATTAAAATTTTGAAATTTTAAAATTTTAATTACGCAAATTTTAAAATTCTTGGAAATTTGTGAAATTTGATACCCTACGAGGGTGGGTCAATAAGTCCGTCCAATTTTTTTTTTTTTTGGTTTTTTTTTGTGTTTACATTAACGTTTTTTTTTTGTGTTTTTTTGTTTCTTTAGTACATACGAGGGTGGATTAATAAGTCCGTTTTATGTGAAAATGATTTTTCGTAAGTTAGACTGTAAAAATGTGAAAATAAATATTTATGTAAATCTGTCGGGTAAAACGGGGAAATAAATATTTTTGTAATGTCTACGGGAAAATCATGAAAATGATTTTTCGTAATGCCAACGGAAAATCATGAAATTGATTTTTCATAATGTGGACGGGAAAAACGTGAAAATAAAATGTTTCTAAAGCCGACGAAAAATTTGTTGATGTCTGTCTGTCTATGGGAATTCGAGTCTGTCAGGGAATTGGGGGTTTGTAATAATATGTGGGGGTCCTTTGTCGGAGGTATGGGTAATTAAACTTCAAAACTTTAATCTACGCCGGAGTGGCAATTCACTACTACTATCTCAAGTTTAAAAACATATGTATATTTATACTAAAATTATCTATATCAAGTCAAATATGAATATCTGAAGAAGTTAATTTCATAATTAAAAGAATAGTATATTATACATTTATTTTTTCTCGTAATGAAGCTTAAAGAATTTAAAGTATGATATTTGCTGATGCTGCATGTGCCAAGCAGAATAATATACATACATATGTACGTGTATATTTTTGTATGGGGCGACAGAAGAATGATGACTCATTCTACTTGTGCCCAACTTCTAGTATAATTCCTAATACATACATAAATATATACATACATGCATACATACATACATACATATAGGCAAAGTTAAAAATGAAAATAAACATGAAGCAAAATTACAACGATGTTAACTCAAAATTATTTTAAGTATGGGTGCAGTTAATTTTTAGGATTTGGTGAATTAAACAAGGTTTAAATTAAAAAACGGTTTTAAGCTAAAATTTAGCGAATTTTGCTTAAACAACATTCAAAATGCTGTTTAAAATTTTTATGAATACGGCTGTAAGCATTTAACAAGAGACAATGTAAATGATATTATAATGTTTAAGCAAGATGAGAAAAATATTAAGCTCGTCTATAGGGATCATGTTGTGAGTAATATGAATTTTGAAAAGTTTCAAGAAATTTGTATAGTGTTGGAAGGATAAATATGGATTTTTGATGATAAATTAAATGATGTTCGTTTTAGAAAACAATTTGACTATTTAATAACTATATAAATTACTGCTCATAAAGGATTGACTTTAGTTATTTCATCTGACCTGAAACTTCATTCATATAAATGTTATAAATGATTAGCTACTTGTAAACTGATAACTCAATCTGAATCAGATAATCTGATCTGAAAACCAGACCAGGTCCTGAAAAGCTGATCTCAAAACCAGATCAGGTCCTTATAAGCTGATCTGAAAACCAGACCAGGTCCTGAAAAGCTTATCTGAAAACCAGACCAGGTCCTGATAAGCTGATCTGAAAACCAGACCAGGTCCTGAAAACCTGATCTGAACACCAGACCAGGTTCTGATAAGCTGATCTGAAAACCAGACCAGGTCCTGATAAGCTAATCTAAAAACCAGACCAGCTCCTGATACGCTGATCTAATAGCTGATACCTTTTATTTATTAAACATGGATGAGAAAATTTTAAAAAAGTTGGTGTTGACAAGAAAATATCTAATGAAATTTAATAGAATTTTATAATATTGTGAAATTCAATTCGTCTTGTGTAGGACCTCTCAAAGATAACAAGACTGTGTATGTTTAAGTGATATGAAAAAAAAAAGAAAAATTTTTGATCTAGCGAAGTAAAGTCAATAGAGAAACAAAATATAAAAATGTAGACATTTGTAGTTACAATTTATATTTAGTAAATTTAAGCTGAAATAAAAAACCATTTACATATTTTAATATTTTTTCAATATTTTATTTAACATTTTTCTTAAAAATCTTGGTACTAATACAAATTTAACTCTATGTATAAATAAAAATAAATAGATATAAAAAGAAAAAAGATCATTAATCGAATATTTGATTTTAATTTACAAATAATTTAGGTGTAGGTAAAAAGATAAAAGTTTTAAGCCATTCAATTTTTACATGCTTTTGCGTGAATAAAATACTAAAATTAATAGATAAATTCATAAACAAATACATAAACAATAAATAAATTAATAAATAAATAAAGAAATAAATTAATAAACAAATAAATAAATACTAAATACATAAATTAATTAATAAACAAATAAGTAAATAATAAATAAATTAATAAATAATTAAAGAAATAATAAATAAATAAATTAAATAATAAGCAAATAAGTAAATAATAAATAATTAAAGAAATACATTAACAAATAAATACAATTAGTACAAAATTAAATTGTCTTTGTCATCTTACATGTAATTTAGTAGGAAGCATTCTATTCTACATCCATTGTTTCATTGTTTCGGTCTATGTAATGTCCCCAAGCGCGCGTTTTAATTTTATCTTTCATTATATTTCTCTTATCATCAGAAAAGCTAAGTGCTATTTTATGTAGTTTTTGTGTATATAGTTGATGTGTTTTAGATCTAAACAAAAACATTTCATCCGAGATAATTTTGGATTCAAATAAGCAACTTTTGTAATCATTAATGGACAACTTTTTAATTACAGACTTTTTGACCCCTTTAGATTTTTTAACAGCTTCCGAGCGAAGAGTCGACAAAGAATACATTTTTGCTCTTAAACCACCAAACTCTGTCATTATATCCCCATTGTTTTCATCTTTCATCATTCCCAAAACCTTCTTATTGAGTAGCGGTAAACGAAATTGGTTATCTATAGGATATTCTGACGTATCAAAATTCAAACTAATATCATTACGGATGTCATCGTAAAAATCATCAGTTTTAATTGAATAAATAAATGAGTCAGTATCCATATAGTTGAGAGAAATGTTCTCTCCAAATTTAGGCTTCATGAAGCCATAATGGAAGTCGTACATTCTCCACTTGGATAACTCCAGTACTGTGAAACCAACATATATAGGCTTATCATATAGTGGTTCCATTTTTTCTAACTCTACCGCATACATATCGTCAGAAAATTTTGTTAACTGTATAAAATTTGGTTTCGCAATTAATGCTCTGAGACCTAAATGATTCCTGTTTGTTGTTTCCCAAGAAGAAGTAATTCTAATGTCCCTACGTTTTTCAATGTTTTCCATTGTCTTACCGTAAACAGCATTGTTTAAAAGTTTGAAGAAATCTTTTTCAAAATTATTTTTAGCTTTTGTCCTATGAAATGTGTTTAAGTCAATATATTTTTTAAGCCAAGGGGATTGCTTAAATCTGAGTATTCTATGGATTTGTTTCAAGATGAGGCCATTTGAAATGGCCTGTTTTAAAACTCTATAGTGTATGGTGTAATTTGTTTTTGAGTGTAAGTCTGCAACTAATTTTTTGATTTTGGATCCCCCCACGGACTTATTTTGAGGACAAAATGGCAAATCATTATGTAGATCATGCATTGAATCGGGATAATCTATATCCACTTCCAAAATGTATCCATACTCTGCAGTATCAGAAATTTTTTTAACATCAAAATCAGTATCACATACCCACTCAAATTCACCGCAAGGAAGATATTCCGACATCGCCCAACCATACAAATTGTTGGCGTCTAAATAGACTAGAAATTCCGATGGTTTTGATGCATCAAAATCTTCCAAATACTTATTATTTGCCTTCGAATATCTTCGCGAGCATTGAACTAGTCCACCTCTTATTCCGTTTTGCATAAACATATACATTTCGGAATCAGTGAACAGTTCGAGTGAAACTTCTGTGGTTTTCAACATTGCATCCCAAGATAAGCCTGGTGCTGTATAATAGTGGCAGGGGTCCAAATCGTATATTTTTTTTTTTTTTTTTTTTTTTATATGCATGATTTTTATTTATTGTATCTTCATATATGAACTAACAATAAGTATTCAAATCTTAAATCTAAAAAATATAATTAGGCCCGACCAATGTCGGACATAAGCTTAGTAGTAGTTATATATAATACATATGTAAGTAGTGATAATCAAAAGGAAAAAAATAAAAGTATTTTCAAGAAGTCCCATCTGGAGTGCTGTGAATAAGAGCCCTTGTATCCCTCTTTTTTAGGCGGATGTGTCCAGTAAAGTTCAAAATATTACGGGCAAGCGGATTAGGATGTGACTCGAGTTTTGTTAAATATTTGCCAGCGTATTTTGCAATTTCTTCAGTCACTAGTGGCATATTCAAATCACGATGTATATTTGAATTTTTGATGTACCATGGAGCCGATGTTATCATACGTAAAATTTTATTTTGCCTGCGTTGAATTTTCTCTACATTTGAAGCTGAAGCAGTGCCCCATAGTTGAATTCCGTAGCACCATATTGGCTTTAAAAGCGACTTGTATATTAAAAGTTTACAGTCTAGGCTAAGTGTTGAATTTCGACCAATCAGCCAATGTACCTGAGTTAGTTTAAGTTTCATTTCAGTTAACTTAGAATCAATGTGGTGTTTCCATGTAAGTCGTCGATCAAGGTGTATACCAAGATATTTCACATGTGAATGTTGAGAAACAACTTGATTGTTAATCCGAATGGGGGAACAAGTATCTCTTCGTAAAGTAAATGTTACTTGAACACACTTTTGTTCATTTACCTTGATTCTCCATAAGTTTAACCAAGGCTCCATCTGGCTAATGTGTTCCTGGAGTTTGCGGGATGCCTCATCAGGGTTTTCATGCATACTAAGGCAGGCTGTATCGTCGGCAAATGTGGAAGTATGGATACTACTGCTCACAGGCATATCACAAGTATAAATTAAATATAAAACTGGTCCCAGTATACTCCCCTGTGGCACACCAGATGAAATTGTTTCAGGCCTACTTGTAAAGTCTCCTTCCACAACAGTGAACTTACGGGAAATAATGTAACTTTCCAAAAGATTTAAAATGTTTATTGGTAAGTAAGTCTTCAATTTTAAAATAAGGCCTTCATGCCACACTTTATCAAATGCCTGGGAAACGTCAATAAACAGCGCAGAACAATACAAATCGTATATATCTTTAAAAATTTTCCTAAAATTTTCAAACACGTCGGTTAAAAGAAGAACATCTGTCTTTAAATAGAGTTCAGTATAGTCAAGGAGGGTTTTACAGTTAAACTCTCTCCATATTTTTTGAGCATGTTCATACTCGACTACATCACATTCTTCATTCGTTAGAATATTGAAGAAATCTTCTCTATTAGGGAGTCTAATTTCCTTAAACTTAGTCATGGAATCCATGTAAGAGTACGGAAATACACCCTTTCTTCTAATCAGGTTGAAATTAGCTTCATCAGCGAAACATGATCGAATAGTATTAAAATCATTGCAATCAAGATTTTTCGCCAGCGTATCTAAGCTCGAAGCCATAAATCTAAACGAGTCTATAAATCTTATTTCGAATCCACGCTTTTCATCTAATCTGATGAAAATTGAAAGAGAAATATAACGCTCTGTGTTCTGGGGAATCACTTTTATTGTGGAATTTTTTATAGTAGAAAGTTCTTTGAAAAATAAATGCATATCATATGCAGAAAAATTATGCAAGATAACCGGTATAAAATGAGGTGTTTTATAATTCAAATTACAGTCGCTATGAGCTGCCCCATGATAATTACCCGTAAGATGACAATGATCTCTAACTTTATCATTATTTAATATTTTCTTACATGTATGACAATTTGTTGCATTATTATATTGAGCTATTCTATTGTGGTTATGAACATTTTCTTAACTTTAAGTAAATAATTTAGATAAATATCTGTACAATCTTGAACTATTTTTTTGATAAATATGTTCGCCGAATCTTCACCAAAATAATTTCTATATAAACTATTTTCTCTCTTAAAGCTACAATTAATAAAATAAGCGAATGCACACGCATGATGTTTCTGTACATTTGTAGTGCTTTTACTTACGGGATCATCAAGCTTTTCCAAAATAGACTCGAAGTCTGCGTAGATTACAAACGGTACATCTAACTGTTTGTAGTAGTTTTGAAACTTGATGATAGTTTCATCTTCGGGCATTCTGATGACTTTTTTCCCACAAACATTTTTGTGGTGATTATACACATAATCATCATGTGTATAAAATAGGCAGGTGTTGCAAATATGTATCTTATTTACGTGAGATGTTATGCTGGAACGAAGGAGTCTAAGGAAAAGAGGAAATTAAAATAAGAAATAAATAAATATACCAATAAAAAGTAACTTTTTAAATAGATATGAAAACATATTTCTCTTAAATGCAAAAATTAAACTTACTTTGATATATCCGTGATGAGCACATAGTGGAAGTTTTCATTGGACTGGAGCAGTAACAGATTAATATGAACAAGTTTTTCTCCTTTTGTTATGTAGTATGGTCCTATAAGCGATGTTCCATTGTGACCAAATACGTTGATGCTCATATTATTTTGACGTTCGAATTGTTTAATCTGTTTCAATGGGAGTGGAAGCTCTAGGCCTTCGAAATTTAATTCAATTGCCCCTATACTAATATTCTCATCAGAAATGTTTGTTATATTATAGTTTCTATAGTTTTTCTGTTGTCTTCGATCTAAAGTGATATTTGTGTTCAAAGCCGCAATGATACACCATTTAAAGCAATAAACATCAGAGTTTTCGATATTTATGCATGCACGTTTCGTTGCAATATTTTTTGGGAGCGGGATAAAGCTCGATCCTCTTATTATGGACGCCTTGTTTATATTAACTTCAAGGGAATTTATTGAAATCAAGGTCCATCCGCTATCCCTCTCTTGAAATTCTTCCATTTTAGCTCTTAGCTCCTCGGCCTGTTTCTTGTACATATCCTCTATGTCATCAGACAAAGTCACCAACATCATTTTTGAAATATGTACGAGTTGGGAAACATTCATCTGATCATTCACCGTCTTCATATAATCGCATATGAGCTCCATATTAAATTTAAATGTAGTATGTATCCTACTACATTCAATTAGCTGTTGTAGTATAGAGCTCTTGGCAGATTTCAGAAACTGCTCCGGAAACATAACACCCTCATTTTTGTTGAGGAGGATATATGTCTCGATCCTCCCATTGAAGTTGCTCGCTCTTTTAGTGAGAATATCTCCAATCTGTTCTAGGTGACAACTGTTTTTATGTTTTGTGGTTCTGACATGAGCCAAATAACCATTTGATGGGATCATCTCATCACAATCCTCACAATATTTTTTTTGAAGATCAAGCTTACTACTTCCATATGAGTGCGTTTCCATATGCTGATTTAGTTTTGTTTGAGTCATAAAGACTTTATTGCAGATTGCACAACTTTTAGTATTCATTTTATATATTTTTGTTAATTAATTAATATAATTATTTTATTTATAAATAATTTATTTAATTATTTTATTTATAAACAATTTATTTTAGTTATAAACAATTTATTTAATTAGTACTAGCACTTTTATAGTTTTTGGATTTTAAACACTTAAGAAACTTTGGTTGGGAAAATAGGTTGTCACTTGTTGAGATATCAAAGCATACTGATGACAATCTACATTATTTCTTCTACTTATATACTTTATATGAGAATCGCGTAGTAGTCATCAATTCTAATTTATTACGACATATGATGAAATTCACACACACACACACACATACACACACACATACACACACACACATACACATTTCCACAATTCTCTATTGGTATTACGATATATGATGAAATTCACACACACACGCACACATACACACACACATATTTCCACAATTCTCTGTTTGTATTACGACATATGATGAAATTCATACACACGCACACATTCGCACTCACATACACATACATATTTCCACAATTCTCTGTTTGTATTACGATATATGATGAAATTCATATACACCGCAACATCCAGAACAAAATCTCTAGCATCAGTTTGTAATACAAAGGTATGAGAAAAATCGGGACACGTAAAAGTAGCTGCTTCTATAAGTTTTCGTGTATGTCTCCAAAAGCTATTTCCTATAATTGTTACATTAAAGTAAAATATACTGAAATAAAAATATCATTACCCCTATTCAAAAAACTCTCCTTGTCAACCTGATTGGATTCAAAACATTTAACATCTGAAATTCGCTTGTACATATAAAACCTATGCCAACACAATATTTTCTATCTACATAAGAATAGCAATGTCAATAGCCTAGAAAACATATACACGTTCATTTGTAAATATGTATGAAAAACTCTCGAAGGCGAAACAAAACACACAAGCAATGATATTCTTCAAAACAAAAATAAATATGATCACATACATGAATACAACAACATATAATACATTACCAAATACATTCCCTACCCACTTCCATTCACAACATGGTTGCCACTCTCTGTAGCTATTAGATTATTTCCCCAGAGATCGCAAACATAAATGCAATACAATAACCCTACATAAGCATACCAACGATAACTCAAAACAGCTACCCAAAGACTATCAAATAAGAATCACTACATACACACAAATACACAGATCCCTTGTAACTACACTGCAGTCAGACTGGGAGCAAGAGTCTTTGTGTCAACACTAAAATTCTAGTTACAACTTTGGTATAATAATTTTTCTATTATCCGCCAGTATAAAAGAAGGAGAGAGGTGGAATTGACAATAACTTGTCAATATACAGACATTTGTATGTAGGTAAATTATAGAAATGTACCAGTAACTAACTGTCTGGTTAGTATGTCTCATTACCCCATAAGAACTACGTAGTCACTACCTAGTGAGTTCTATTTTTATTAGTAGGGTTTCAAAGTATTGTACTCGTATGGGGAATAATTATAGAGTAGTACTGGTGACTAGTCAAAAGCTAGTCAGCACATTTTCACCATCGACATTTCCTACTGGGTATAATGATTGTCTGCCACTACAACAAAAGTATTGGACACCATCAAACATACAAGTAAATACAAAAACGCATACTCATACACACACACACACACACAAACACGCACACACATAGCCAAGAAAATCTCAGCATAAAAAAAATACCCAAAATCCCCTCATTTGTAACAGGGTTGCCATCGTTTTTATTTTTTCCCGGTTTTTAATTCCCAAAACATGTCTATCGCCACCATTACTAATCTACTGAAATGGAAAGAAGAAAAATAGTAGATAATGGCAGAATGGTTAGAATTCCAATGGAAAAAGTTAAATTCATATTAGTGGCCAAAACACTTTTTGAGTTTTTTGGTATACAATTATTTGACTTGAGTTGAACGTTCATTCAGCGGCATCAATTAACTTAAAACAAAAACCTGAAATAGCCTTAAGCCTGGATAACACTATGTACCGATTTTCGTCGGGCCACCTCAATAAAGTCATAAGTAATAAGCCAAAATTGCATTATTACTCAATTAATTCTGGAATAAGTCTATATGGTCTATATACCAATGCATTGTGGCGCAATTATGTCCTTGTATTTCAAGTAGACGATAAATTAGAGCAAAATCTTTACTTATGACTTTATTTCACTGATCTGACGAAACTCGGTACATTGCGCAGATAGTGTGATCCATGCTTTACCTTAAATAGCATTAATTCACTTAAAAAGCTTTCGTATTTTAGTATAAATGTTTTTACATTTTTAAAAACTTTTTAAGATTATTTTGGGGAAGTTTTTGTTTTGTTCTTCATTAAATCTAAAATATAATAATTAATAAATAATTTCATTAAGCAAATATTCTATATGTATAATAAAAAAATATGTTTGTGTAATATTTAACGTTAGTTTAGCAATAAGAAACTATTGAAAAGTGATCAAAGAAGTGGAAAAAAGTTTAGCTTTATTTTCTAGCCTAAAATTTAACTTTTTAGCTTATTTTAGCTTTTTTTCAAACGTGATTTAGCTTAATATTATTTTAAAATCTGGTCACACTGCTTACCAGTATTTACTTTTGCCTAACTGGTTTGAGCTAATCAATATTTACGTTTGCCTAGCTGGTTGGAGCTAACCGATATTTTGGTAGTCATAACCTTTAAAAGGAAGGAAGAGTGAGCAGCACAGATATATGTTGCGTAGTCGGGAGGATAGAAAGAGATACAAAATCACATGTACACAAGAGTTTCGGTAATTTTTTTCATATTGCTCTCAATAAACTAATAGAAACTTTAACAGACATATCAGTAAGCAGAACCGGTTAAATGACCGGTCATTTAACTGGTAGCGTTCTTGTAGGGTTATTTAGGTGGAGAACATTTACTGCATATTAAACATAAATCTAAAATTTCGCTGTGCATAAATACATCAACTTCAGCGTTTTTGTGCTTGTTTCATTTATTTTTATTTAAAATTTGCTTAATGCTAATAAGTTTATGCAATTATATGCATTCATAAAAATTTGTTTTTGTTGATTTTAAGAAAAAAAAGTTAAATATTGTTTATTTAATTACCGGGCAAAACAAAGGATTGCTGTCCTTTGCTGCTGCTGTTGGAAATAAACTGCCACATTTGACAGTTTATCTCCAATATATTTGCTTGAAAATAACTTTGAACAATTATTTCTCAATATACGCACAAAAAATTTCTTAGGTTATATTTCCTAAAATTATGGTATAATTTTAACTTAAGCCTGGTACTCTGTTCGAAGTTGTGAAAATTTTTCAGCAACATTGATTATTTCGCGTGAAAAATTTGACACGTAAAAAGTGATGCCCATTTTACTTTTTCGGAAAAAATTTTCGTATTTATTGGTTTGAAGTAGGCAACACTGATCGACTTTTGTTAACAAAAACATCAGGGGGTTAATGCTATGTTCAGACGGCAACATGAACCACTTGGTTCGGTCACCGAACCACGATTGCGAACCCTGGTGTTCAGACGAAACATTCATGGTTCATTTTGACAAATATTTTTGATGTAGTGATGCCAACTTAGAACTTTTCGTGCCGGATTTAAGCCGTTTTAAGTCACTCAAAACGCGAAAAAACGTGGTCCCAAACTATAAAACATGCAAATCTAGAAATTTTTATAATTATAATGCCTGTCACAGAAATAGATCGAAATTGTTTTGATTACGAATTTTCATTTCGATCGATTTTGTTTTACCTTCTTCAGATTTCGATCGATTTGTTCATTCCGAAAAAACGTCAATTCGATTGTTTTCAATTTAAATGTGGCAATATTGGGCAACAAAAAACACATTGTTGCTCGTATTAGAAGAGCAACAAAATACCAATGAATCAATTTTTTTATTGAAGTTAAGCAAATATAAAATTTTTTTACATGCAATGTCTGTAATTGCAATAATTGCAGTTTCTGATGCCCAGAGCATTCAAGATCCAAACGTAGTGTATTTTTTTTATGATGATGCATTTTTTCCTTAAGAAAAGAGAAAATATCTTAAATATGTAATAAAAAATTAAATAAAACAAACATATTTTAAATGGTTGAACAAATTTTTTTTTTGCTGAAATAAAGTTGTTTCCAACAGATTTTTGTACTTTCACATAGAGAAAATTGCAATTCCGAGCATTATTCATCGAGCAAATTCTTCGTTTTTCGTTTTCTGCAGAACCTAATTACGTAAGTGAAATTATTTCGATCGAATTTGGTTTCTGTGACAGGCCTGTATATTTCAGCCCTTTAGCCCCTTTTTACTTTTTGTTTAATATGGCTAGATTTTAGTTTTTGTGAACTTTTTCTTCCTTTAATCTAGCAATATCGACTTTTAACTCATTTTATTTTGTTAGTTTACCAATTTAAAAAAGAAGAATAATATAGAATAATCTTCGATTTCTTCGAATTTTTTGTGCTTTGAAAGATATTCAGTATAGCCTAAAAACAGGATAATGTATGTTTTGAAAGAGAAAGATATTGAAATTTTATTTAATAACGACCAGTTTTAAATGTATGTACTTGTGTAAACATAGATACAAACATTTGCATATATAGTTCTATTATGTATATACATATGTATGTAGGTACACTATTTATATGCACCTTATTAAAATGTAATATAAAATGTAATATCTCGAGCTGATGTACTTAAGTATGTGTTGATCTTATGATAGTTATATATTAATTTTTAATAAATTACTTAACAAAAATTGTTGATGTTTTGATTTAAAACAGAAACATTTTAAAACTAGCCCCTTATCGGGCTTATTCAAAAAGTTGATTTTATTTTGCGCTAAACGTATATTTTTTCCATTTGGCGATTTTTTCAAACAATTTTTACCCGCTTTGAGTACCAAAAGTTGGCATCACTGTTTTGATATATATACATACATGCATACATATATACGCGAATAGTTGATACGCGTTTTATATTCTGTGTTATTTGCTTTTTTACAGTAGATAAACAAATTAAGCAAAAATAATTAATAAAACGTGTTCTAATATTATTAATTCATACTCGCAATCATTTTTTGTGTGTTTTTTTGTTTAAAAATATGTATGTACATATGTATGTTATCAAAACTAGCGATGATAGCAATTTCTTCATGGTTCGCAGCTAGGTTCAAAAATTTGTATGGCGAACCATGTAGATTCAATCAAGATTCGACCGCGAACCGTGAATGGGAGAGCGAACCTCGATAATTGCTGTCCGTGTGAACATACTATAAGGTAGAATTAGTAAAATCGTATCGTGAAAAAAGCCATACGATATGCAATGCATGTTACTAGTTATAAAATATGTGGTGGTAGCACTGCTGACGTAGAAATCTACAGAAAACAGATTTTTCTGTAGCGAATGTCAAAAAAGCCGCATTAAAAGCCAGACAAAAAAAATGTGCTGTGCAAACTGTTACATTTTATATAACTTATACACAAAGCTGAACGATACGGCAAGCTGTAAAGTAATTCTACCTTTACTCTCTATTGCGATGCGAAAGCTAAATGCGTTGATATGCAAATTTGGTACTCTCTATTACTTTCGCAAAACCTTTCGCAAAATTGTTTGAAAAAGTGGCACCACGGACATTGCAAAAGAAAATATGGCAAAGGTTGGCAGTACTGATATGTCAAAATATGTATAAAAAACGACATTTAAAATCAAAATTTAAGAAAAAGTGAAGTGTAACAGCTTTTAATTGAAAATAAAGTGATGGATTCTGTAGCGTTATGGTTTTATGAAGAAAACGTCCATGTATAACGAGTTGCAAGAAGAGTCTTAAAGGTTCAATTAGACGTGACATAATCATAGCCATAGAAAACAATCTTAAAGCCATAACTGTCACCATAGAAACCAATTAAATTTTGGTTTGGTTATGGCTATGGCATTATGGGTATGGCACTTCTAATGTAAGCTTAAGAGATAGTTCCGGTATACTTTCCTTAAATGACCGCAGGTAAGAAAAAATCTAGCGGAATATGTTATTAAATACATATTGCTTTATTTTAACTTTGTACTTTTGCGTTTCTGTATGTTCTAAACGCTGTTCAACACCAGCTAAAAGTTTATAAAACTAGCCGCTGCCTTAAAATTACTTGGCCACGCTGGATACCAACATCAAATTGGCCAGGATCATACCTTAGGAATATAGCAGCAGTCAATGTCCCGTCGCTTAAAAGAGCTCTACGTAGCGATTGAGAAAATACAAAACTGAAAACCTGTGCTGGAAATGCTTAATTTATTTTTACGCATTTTCACTTGGTGTGATTTTTAAAATCAAATATGAATACATACATACAAACATACATGTGTAAAATTATAAGTACTATTAGTGTCACATTTCATTATAAACAACCATCTATATCCCTTCAGGAGGTCATTAGAATTTAGGCCGTCTGTCAATTTTGTCCACAAATTATTTGCGGCTTATTTGCCATTTGCTCACATGCAATCCACTAAAACTTCAAACTGCCGTTGTTTTCTTTTTAATTTTTTTGGCATTTTCCCTAAAAACTACGATTTAAATGTATTGATCATTTTTCTTCGACCTTAGAAAATGTATATATTTGTTTCCTCTTAATCATATTAATATTGAAAAATAAAAGATATAAGAAAAAGAGTTTTATTTAAATGATTATGACCTTGAGCCTGATTAAGAGGAAACAAATATATACTACGATTTAAATATAAATATTTTGGTTTTATAAAAGGTTTATTAATCAAATTTCCATAGAAAATTAGTTTAATAAACCTCTTATAAAACAAAAATATTTTTTATGAATAAGACAGTCAATATATAAATATTTTTTTCAACGTATTTACATGTTTTTCTCACTTTGCGTTTGGTATTTAGCTAACGAAAGGTAAATGCGCAAACGCATTACAGAGTACCAATCGTTAGATTTTGTACCATTTTTCTTTCGCATCGTAATAACCCCCCAGCTGTCAATATTTCGCACGAAATAAATGCCAGTCTCATTATTTCACAGATAGCAAGAAAATGTTGCCAGATACATTTCATACATTTTTCACGAGTCGAACAGAGTACAAGTTTTGCAACATTGATTCATGAAAATTTCACGTAAACTTTTTTTGTATGGAATATGTCAACATTTCGCGTGAAATTTTGAACAGAGTACAAGGCTTAAGTGAAAGGGTAGAATGGCATTTACAAAGTTTCTTAGATAATTTATCAAAAATTTTAGTTGATTTCTATGTTCGAAAAATCAACTAAAATTTTAGTTTAAACTCCTTAACGACTAGGTAAATTCATATTTTTGTTTTTTGTGAATTAACTAATAGCAAAGTAAATTTATAGATATATAATGCGGCAAATTATCATGCATTTTAGTTAAATTAACTATTTATAACTCGATAATTGTCATATATTTTAGCTATCTTCGCGATATCAAAGAATAACACTGTGCTACAAAAGTTGAGAAAAAAAATATTCAGGGATTCTAATGTACCAATTCTGTTTTGTTGGAGTACATGGACGACGAAAATACCGTTGGTTTTTTTAGGTCACTTCATAAAGTGATTTTATAACGGTAAATGTAGTGAAAAACAGGGTTTCTTAGCTTTTCAGTTTTAAACAGTTGTAACTTCTTTGTTTCCCAACGGATTTCTTTTAACTTTTCGTTGGTTAAAAGGCTCGAATATTATCTTTCAATAAAGATATATTTTTTGTAGATCGACTAAGAAATGGCTAAGTTACAGTCGTTGAAGTGTACAAAAAACCAATTAAAAAAGTATTCTTTTGTTTTCCTCAGGCTATAAGTTGCTTATGAGTTACAAAAGAATACTTTTTTAATGGGTTTTTTGTACACTTCAACGACTGTAACTTAGCCATTTCTTAGTCGATTTACAAAAAATATATCTTTATTGAAAGATAATATTCGATTCTTTTCACCAACGAAAAGTTAAAAGAAATCCGTTGGGACACAAACAAGTTACAACTGAAAATCTAAGAAACCCCGTTTTTCACTACATTTACCGTTATAAAACCAGTTTATGAAGTGACCAAAAAAAACCAACGGTATTTTCGTCGTCCATGGACTCCAACAAAACAGAATTGGTACATTAGAATCCCTGAATATTTTTTGTGTATCACAGTGTTATTAAAGAATTTTTAAATTTGTTAATAATTTATTAGGAAATATTGTAATATGTATTCCATATGTAGGTATGTACATACATTCATAGGAAACAAATGTCTCCGGATTTATAAAAAACTTGATAAATTTATTTTCATAACATTTTAAAAGATATATTCGGCCTTGTTCGCACGATTTTAAATCGATTCGAACAGGGTCTATTCTTTTCGGAATCCTTCTGCATAGCTTTAGTCACCTACACCTTTTAACTCAGCGCATGAAAATCTCACGTGCCATACGAGAACCTTCACCAATGAATTTCGGTACAAATTCCGCTCCAGAAACTTATAAACATACATTCAGTGTGGTGAACCACACATTAAAAAATAGTTTTATATAAACTTAAAATGTTAAAAATTTCTTGTATACATACCTTCTTCCTCAATTTTCTTTTGATAAACTAATTCAATAAAATAATTTCGAAGAAGCAACGTATTGTAATAGTTATATTAACTTGGATTTTAGTTAAAGTGTAATGTACAAATTGCCTAACTGCATAGTTAATAAAACCCAAGTTTTTTACTTTCATATAAAAAAAGTTACCTATGCCAGCTTAGTTAATATTACTCTTATATTTTTTTGTGTGTATGTACAAATAAATAATTTTGCGGTCCACACATGAACATATTGTGTTGGAAATAGAATTTGATAGATGAGAGCATAATTATTTCCAAGTTTATTGCGCGGGGTCTCCAGTTACAAATTCGTAATAATTTTTAGTAAATGAATGAATTTAGTTTAATTTTTTTATTAAAAAACGAAAAATAATTCATTATACAAGAAAAACAATTAATTTTAAAAACATATTAAGAAATCAGTTCTCGTGGTACCTTCATAGCGAACAGTCGAATAGCGGAATTTTACTTACTTACCAAACAAACAAAAATTACATATACAAAAAAAAATATTAGCAGTACATATTATTCGTAATAGGTACATACATATTGTCTTTAATAAATAAGCTTTCTGCTTTGCTAATATTTTTTACATAGTAAAAATAACAAAAACAAAAAAACCGCAAAAAAAACTTAAACAAGTGATATTGAGGAATACCTCAAAGTCAAACAAACAATCATAAATAACAAAAACAAAAAATACTGAAAATAAAAAAAAACATAAACGAATAACCCTTGAGGAATTCTTTGTATGAATTCCTCAAATACAGAAAAACTTGAAGTGAGTTCTAACGGCAGAAATGCTTATTTTACTGTGAGTTCTGAAACTCTGAATGAAAAAAATATAAAAAATAAATCTGATGAAAATCTTTTGTTAACGGCAACGCCAATTTTTCGTCAGCGATCAACTTCGCTTTGTCCAATGCCAAATAGTAATGATGCATTAACATTACAGTTGCACAGTACTTCTTCATATAAGTCAGTAATATCATCCCCTTCAGGCTCGTGTTTATCACTTAACAAAGTTATCACTACAGATAACAGCGGCTCGAAACTCAAGGTACAAGTTGGAATGGACAGATACATTACAATTTTAAATTCTTCAAAAATCTCATCTGCTCCAAAAGTGTCTAGGGATAACAGCGCAGCCTCAACTAATCGCCAAAACCGCTTTAAAATTTTTCAAGATGACAACGACAAACCCGAGGTATCCTCGAACAAAACATCCAAGCCGCCACCAATCTATTTGAGACAAAAAAATTCAAATGCCCTTATTAAAAAATTAATTTCGGTCATTGGTGAGAATAAATTTCACATTGTTCCAATAAAACGTGGCAACATCGATGAAACTAAAATCCAAATTTATGACGAAAAAGATTTCCGCAAAATGGTTGCTGAATTTGAAAAAAGTAAAACAAGCTTCTACACATACCAGCTTAAGAGCGCTAAAGGCATGCAGATCGTATTAAAGGGCATAGATTCTTATGTTGTCCCCGAAGAAATAAAAGATGCACTCGTCCTCCAGGGGTTCAAGGTAAAAAATGTGTCCAATATAATAAATAGAGAAAAGATTCCCCAACCCCTATTTCGTGTTGAACTAGAACCTAATGATATAAAATTGAAAAAAATGAGACGCATCCAATTTATAATTTAAAATACCTCTTGTACCGAAAAATCACAGTTGAAGAGCCACATAAGCGTTCAGGTCCTGTACAGTGCCATAATTGCCAAGAATATGGCCATACAAAAACATACTGCAATTTACCCTCTGTTTGTGTTGTGTGCGGCGAATTACACGGCACCGCTAGCTGCAACAAACCAAAAGATCAAAGTGATAAAAAATGCAGTAATTGTGGAGGTAATCACACCGCTAACTACAGAGGTTGTCGTGTGTACTCTTTTGTAAAGAAGAATATGGTGCAAAAACCTAAATTAGCTCCAGCTAAATTAGCAAACGTTTACTCTGCCAGTTTTCAGCAAATGAGCCAACCAGTTACTTCCCGTGTATCGTATGCAGATGCTGCTAAGGCTAGTTCTATTCCGACACAAAATGTTTCACCGCAAAATAATTCTACAAATACAAACTCAAACTTTAATTATAATCGCCTTGAAGCCACTATTGAAAATCTTGTGCAAACTATAAACAATTTTACAACAAATATGACTACCATGATGCAAGAAATGTTGCGAATGCAGAATACTCTGCTTCAAGCAATACTTAATAAGCCATGAACACGTTAACAATATGTTTCTGGAACGCAAACGGCATTCGCCAACATAAAAATGAACTTGAGCACTTCCTCACGGAAAAAAATATTGATATAATGTTAGTATCTGAGACTCATTTGACTTCGAGAAGTCTTTTTAAAATTTATGGCTATACTATATATGATACAAAGGACCCTAGAGGAAGGGCTTGCGGTGGATCAGCAATTCTAATAAAGTTAAGACTCAAGCACTATGTTCTTGATAACATTTGTGAAGAATACCTACAAGCAACAAATATTGGCATTGAAAGTTTTTGTTCAAATTTCGTTATATCATCAATTTACTCCCCTCCCAGATTTTCAATCACTGAGAATCAATATGAGGATTTCTACAAATCTCTTGGAAGTTGTTTTGTAGCAGCTGGAGACTACAATGCGAAACATACGTTCTGGGGTTCGCGCCTTGTTACACCCAGAGGTCGAGCATTGTTCAACACTATTTCAAAAATGGGCTTGGATGTCATTTCGAGTGGGGAGCCCACTTATTGGCCTACTGACATACAAAAAATTCCGGATGTTATAGATTTTGGCGTCATAAAAAATATCTCTAGGGATTTAATTCAAGTTCAAGCTTCTCGTCCGATCACTCCCCGACGATCATCACAATTTGTAGCCCATTAAGAAGTAACTTACCTGACCCATATGTGAAGATGATCAATCGTGTAAATTGGCTGGGGTTCAAAAAATATCTCAGCAGTCATTGTACGGAAAACATTACGCTTAGAACACCCGATGATATTGAATCGAACATTGCCAATCTCAGCGAGAATATTAAACAGGCTGCTGAACATGCCACTATCTCCCATCCGCAGATTGGGTTTAATAAAATTTATTCTACAGACTTTGAACGTCTCGTACGTGAAAAAAGAAGGGCTAGAAGGGAATGGCAACAGCACAGATCACCACAAAATAAAATCAGATTTAAAGAGTGCACTAAACGACTCCAAGAGTTGCTTGCATCTGAAAAAATTGCATCTCTTAAAAATTATCTGGAGGGTCTTGATGTTACACCGGCGTCTAATTACTCTTTGTGGCGCGCTGCCAGAAAGCTTAAAACACCCGTTGAGTATAAGCCACCTCTACGCACATCTACCGGAGGTTGGGCAAGAAGCGATACTGAAAAAGGTAAAATATTTGCTGAGCACTTAAAATCCGTTTTTACGCCAAATATATGTACTGGTGTTGCTGATTTGCCGAATATAGTTGTAGTGATTTACAAAAATTAATTGCCGAACTCAACCCGAAGAAAGCTCCGGGTATTGATGGAATTAGTAATCAGATGCTGATGAACTTGCCTCGTATTGCAATGAGAATCCTGTTATTCATATTTAATGCTATTTTACGACTGGAGTATTATCCACACAACTGGAAACTTGCTAAGGTTAAAATGATTCCAAAGCCGGGCAAATATATAACAAAGGCTGAGTCATATAGGCCAATAAGTCTACTATCTACAATGTCAAAGCTTTTCGAAAAACTGCTCAAAACAAAATTGTCCCCAATTCTAATTAGTAGTGGGTGCATACCAGACCATCAATTTGGTTTTAGAAGTCAGCATAGCACCATTGAACAAACTCACAGATTGGTTCAATTTATAAGAAGAACTTTTGAGGGAAAAAAGTATTGTTCTGCGCTGTTTATTGACGTTTCCCAGGCATTTGATAAAGTGTGGCATGAAGGCCTTATTTTAAAATTGAAGACTTACTTACCAATAAACATTTTAAATCTTTTGGAAAGTTACATTATTTCCCGTAAGTTCACTGTTGCGGAAGGAGACTTTACAAGTAGGCCTGAAACAATTTCATCTGGTGTGCCACAGGGGAGTATACTGGGACCAGTTTTATATTTAATTTATACTTGTGATATGCCTGTGAGCAGTATTATCCATACTTCCACATTTGCCGACGATACAGCCTGCCTTAGTATGCATGAAAACCCTGATGAGGCATCCCGCAAACTCCAGGAACACATTAGCCAGATGGAGCTTTGGTTAAACTTATGGAGAATCAAGGTAAATGAACAAAAGTGTGTTCAAGTAACATTTACTTTACGAAGAGATACTTGTTCCCCCATTCGGATTAACAATCAAGTTGTTTCTCAACATTCACATGTGAAATATCTTGGTATACACCTTGATCGACGACTTACATGGAAACACCACATTGATTCTAAGTTAACTCAAATGAAACTTAAACTAACTCAGGTACATTGGCTGATTGGTCGAAATTCAACACTTAGCCTAGACTGTAAACTTTTAATATACAAGTCGCTTTTAAAGCCAATATGGTGCTACGGTATTCAACTATGGGGCACTGCTTCAGCTTCAAATGTAGAGAAAATTCAACGCAGGCAAAATAAAATTTTACGCATGATAACATCGGCTCCATGGTACATCAAAAATTCAAATATACATCGTGATTTGAATATGCCACTAGTGACTGAAGAAATTGCAAAATACGCTGGCAAATATTTAACAAAACTCGAGTCACATCCTAATCCGCTTGCCCGTAATATTTTGAACTTTACTTTATTTAAAGAGGGACACAATTAGAGTTGGGCATAGTTGTTCCTTTTGCGGATTGTTCCTTTTTGATCCCAACAACAAAAAGAACTAGTTCGTTCTTTTCGTTCAGTT
Organism: Tachina lurida; assembly: GCA_944452675.1. Classification (NCBI taxonomy): domain Eukaryota; kingdom Metazoa; phylum Arthropoda; class Insecta; order Diptera; family Tachinidae; genus Tachina; species Tachina lurida. The sequence continues at coordinate 103,734,879 of OX101752.1, forward strand.
GTTCTTTTCGGTCAGTTATTCAGTGAACAACAAAACACAGATTGCACAGTCGTCGAATCCTCTTCAATGTTTTCTTCGTGTGTTGTATGCTTTAAGCAAGTAAAAGGTAAAAACTATTATTTTTGAACGAATTTAAATGAAATCCGTAATCAGTTTAAAATCTATTTTATTCACTTTTTTAATTCTAATAATCTTTTTCACAATCTGTTATTTAAATCAATACTACAAGTTATTTCTTTTAATTTTGTAAAACTCACTTGTATTTTTCACTAAGTATACATTTTCTGGTGTTTGTTTTGATTAGTGTGCTAATTAATAGGCACACTACATTTGTCTCTTTTTAACAGTATGCAAATCAGCAACTATAATCTTTTAATTGAAATGTTTTGCATGTGTATCAGGGATGGCATTGAGAATTTGGTATTGTACCAATAAGATTTAAAGATTGTACTTTTTTACCTTAATTGTACTAAAATATTTTTTAGTTGAAATTACATATTTTTATTTATTTTTAATAAATAATCGACTTTGTTCTGGCTGCCGAATCATTTTCACAAATTTGCTTGTAAATTGGGATGTGAAATTTAAAATATACAAATTAATACACGTAGCATATGCTTATCATCCGAATTTAGAAGAAAAATAATTTGGAAATGGATGACTTCAAATTTTTTTTATATTCTCGGTGCGTTTTACTTTTAAAAAGACGTATGTACTAAACAAGTCATTGGTGTACTATTGTACTTTGCGAGTTTGAATGTTACCAAAAAGAAGTACAATTGTACCAACTTTGCCAACACTGATGTGCATTGATCAGGAACCAGGGCTGCCAGATAAAATTATCGAAAAATCTTCGAAATACCGATAAAATACAAAAAAAAATCATTTCATACTTAAAAAATCGGACAAATCAAAATGTACTTTCTGTAAACATGTATACATATCGTCTGTTGGTTTCTGGTTTGCTGCAGACTTAATGTATTTTGAATATACTGTGCCGCAAATCAGAAACCAATCGACGATATGTTTTATTTTATAAATGTATTTATTACCAAACAATAACATAACAATTCGTGTTCATACATGAATTCTACACAAAGACACTAAGACGATTTTGTGCTAGATTAAACAAAAAATGCTGCAATGTTCTTTAAGCTATTACAAAATAGTCGTACTACGACACCCGTAATAAGGCTCATTGTTAGACTTGTGCCATTTAGTTCATTTCAGTGACCGGTCATTTTAGTTCATTATTTATAAATGAACTAGTTCGTTCATTTAGTTCAATCGGTCTTTTTAGTTCAATGAATTAGTTAGGCCTTTTTAGTTCAATGATTTTACATCTACAATTCTACATGCATATGTACCTATGTTTGTGTGGTCTTTGGAAAAATTTAAAACACAGACTCTGTGATTAAAAAACTACGAACACTAATGAATTAATAATAAATTTGCTTTATAATGAGTTTATAAAACATATTTAGTGTGAAAACCTTTAAATATTTTAAATTTTAAAATATTTTTAAGTGTTTACTTGTGTTTTCTTGTTTATTGCATTTGTGGTAGTAGCCATCGATAAAAAAGAACCAAATATACATGCATACATACATACATACATATGGATGAGTATAGAAGCAAAGCACACAAACAGTAAAAAAGTAAAGAAAAACGTTGAAAACATTTAGTTCATATCCTCTGTGTTAGTTCATTTTGTGTCTTAGTTCTTAGTTCAAAAATTGAACTAGATCAAAAATTGAACTAGTGATCGTAAAACAATTGAACTAGTTCACATAGTTCAAAGTACTGAATCGTTCATTTGAACTAGTTCGTTCATGAACTACACAAGACTACTCATTGTATCTTCACAATAGAAGGTAAAACATAATAGAAAGTGTTATATTCAAAATGAATTTTTTGGAATCACTGAAAAACTCAATTTCGGAAAAAATACGTGTTACATCCACATAAAATTTCTTTTAATTCAACCCGTGTACATACTTGCATACATACGTATGTATTTTTTATTTAACGCTAAACCATCAACAAAAAAATTTGTTAAATTAAACAATAAACTATTAAGAAAGAGTCTGCAAAACTATACCAAAATGGGCATGCATATATGAATTTTAATGCAGGGTATACACGATACATAATTTCGTACTTAGCGTAGTATGAGTTGTAGTACGGGGTTTCAGATACACGTTACTACAAATCATACTAATTCATTTAAAAGAAAAGTTTTAAGGCAATACACGTGGATAAATGAATAATGTGGTGGATTTATTAATAATAAGTGAACTGCAGTTAAAAAGAATATAAAAATAATGCAAAAACAAAAGAGGTATGTTGTAGAGAATGGTTAAAATAATTAGGGCAATTATGTAAAAAATTCCGCAGGAAATTTCTCCCTTTTCCAATTAGAATTTTTTGTTTTCCCTATCATTTGCTATTAGTTGGAATTGTTCCCTGGGAGAAATTTGCTGCGGAATTTTTTACAAAATTGCCCGGAAGGTTTTATGTTCTTTTTTTATATTAAAATATCCGCTACATAAAGCTAATTTTAAAATTGAGCTGTAGAAACACTGAACAATCAGCTCCTCATGAAACAGCATGATACACAATACAATATCGTACTTAGCGAAGCTCCGCCCACAAAAATCAAAAATTTTTGATTTTCATACTACAAAGTATACTTCATAAGTACGACAGCATGACACCACTGACTAATTTCATACTTGTACGATTTATCGTTCGATTTGTAGTAATGTGTATACTCGCTATAACAGTTAGACATTTCATAAAAGGCAGCCCAATTTGACTTGAAAAATCCAGGATTTTAAACAAAAAATCGTCAGATCGTCATTTCGAACGGTTGGTTTCTGGTTTGCTGCAAACATAATGTACTTTGAATATACTGTGCCGCAAGCCAGAAACCAACCGACGATTTTTCTATTTTCGGCACCAAAAATCGTCACATCTGGCAGCCCGAGTCAGGAACAGAGAATAAGATAAACAAAACGAAATAAAGACCAAAACCGAACGAAGGAATAAAATCGAACGAAGGAACAAGAAAGACCAAGAGAACGAGAAAGACCAAAAGAACAATAAAGACCAAAAGAACAAAAAGGAACAACTAGACTGAACTAGTTCACATCGTTCACTTATGGGAATAGTTCAATTGAACTAGTTCGTTCTTTTCAGCACAACTCTAGACACAATGGCTCTTATTCACAGCACTCCAGATGGGACTTCTTGAAAATACTTTTATTTTTTTCCTTTTGATAATCACTACTTACATATGTATTATATATAACTACTACTAAGCTTATGTCCGACATTGGTCGGGCCTAATTATATTTTTTAGATTTAAGATTTGAATACTTATTGTTAGTTCATATATGAAGATACAATAAATAAAAATCATGCATAAAAAAAAAAAAAAAAAAAAATATTAAGAAATATTAATAAATAAATATATTAGTAACAAAAATTAAAAATTTAAAAACCTCTGACGCAGTTGACGCTCTAGCATGAGTCAAGAACTCTAGGTTCCACTAATCGTCGGTTTGTTTCTGCTTTGATGTATGGAACAAAAATGTGTTTTCGAGAAAATCGATGAAGAATGTTTAGTTCATTAGTTTTATAAAAATAACGATATAATTTTTTGTTTAATAATAAAAGTAATAGATACATATTTTTTTTTATTCAACTTAAAGTTGATAAACTTTTTACATCCAACATGAAAAGTTATTAGGACTTAAAGAAACCATGACAAAAATCTTTGGAAATGCATGCCACAATCATAACAACAATATTGTTCACTACTTGTTCAAGTAGGTTACAGTAGTATATATTTAAGTAGATATAAAAGGTGAAAATATCAGTTTTATTCATATAACGACTTTTAGAGGAAAACAACGGAAGAAATAAAAGACAGTTTGAATATGTTCAATAAAAGAAATTTTATTAATAAAATTAATAATAATAATATCAATTCATTTGATTTAAACATAACACAATAATTCAACAAACTTTAACAGTCTCTTACACAAAAGAAAACAATAAATAAGCAGTCTTTTAATATTAAAAATTCATTTGGATGTTTAATAAAGCCCATTAATTAATAAAGCCCACTGACTTGCTCTGCAATAATGGGAATTCATTGCAGGAAAACTCGAAATCCGTTCTCTGGCAATTTATGTGGTGGAGTAAATCTTTTGGTATATTTTTTCCTTTTCTTCTTTGCGTCCTCATCTTTAAGGTGCTTAAAACAACAATATATTCTTTTTTCATCAAGGCTTAATGTGTTGAAAAAAAAACTCCGGCACACACGATATAGGGATTGATTCTTTTCCAAGAAGTACTTATAAGAAAAATGTTTAATACCGCTTTCAGAATTCTTGCGATGCTTTACATGCTTTTAGTGCTTTACCAGGTACCATTTTATTTGTTTGCAGAATTATACGGTTGTCCAAATTCTCTCTGTTGTTTTGTTATATCTGTGGCATAAAGGAAAAAGTGCTTAAGTCTAGATAAGCTGATTTTGAGTTAATGATACCTCCGTAATCTGCATACTTGTAAGTACTCCTAGTCAAAATCTTAATAAATTTTTGTGATTTTTCAGGAAATTATAGCACTATGAATTGCGAGTTATTTTTTGTAGACTTCTAATCGCAATAATAATAATAGTTTAATTAAAGTTATACTTCGTTATATTTCAATTTAAATATAAAACTTGTAGTGTGTAGAACGATGCTTGCTTAAAAAAAATTAAGTTTAACCGAGAATTTCCCAATTTAACTGTAAGAGAAACAAATTTCTGAGAATCGACTTGAACGCTTAAAAGCGCTCTCCTGCATAGCAGTTAAATATAACTTAAGCAGTTTTTCCTTATTGCCTTATTGTTCTTCCTTCCATAGTGCTTGATTTTTTTGTCTTTTCTTTGTTGATTGGGATTCGTCAGCTAAAATTAAAAAAATGTGTATGAATCTGTGTACAAATTTCATTTATATATGTATGTGCTTTCTGTTCTTTATATGGAATAATAACTTCTTCATTATTGTTGGCATCACATTTTAACATTTCTGGACACAATACATTTTCCTCGACAATGTATTCTACTCCTATGTCTGCATACTTATCTGAATAAAACACTTTATGTTCTTCTTCATTATCGGTTGCATCACATTTATATATATCTGGACACGATACATTTAATAATAACACGATACGTATAATAATGATAATGCGCATACTTCTTTCAAATGAAAACTTAAATAAAACACATAAGCGCGTGCTTATTGTGTTTATTAGCGTCATCATACTTCAAAACAGCCTTAGAACGGGTTTACATCGGTAAGCCAAACACTAATTACTAATGGAAAACTGTTTGATTCAGACATGTATTTATTAAGTTAAATAGTTCCATATATGAGTCTGAACACAATGCAACGATAATTTATTGCGGTGCGGTTTTTCATACGATTTTGAAGGAAAAAACCGCAGTGCGGAACGGTATAAAATTAAAATCTATTTTATTTTCTCTGCGGACTTTCTTATTCTCTCAATTTTTGACACTCTTTCTCTTTCTGATGTTGCCATAGTTTTTGAATAATTGGCGGTGTTCACAACATTGTTGTAACAAAAAACATGATTTTTTTTTGTCATAAAATGTAAAAGTTGAAAAAATATATCAAATATATCTGGAAATCTATAAAATGTTAATAATTTTTTGTTTTTAGTTACTGCCATTACAAAATATTTAACACAAAGAGTAATTTTTTTTATAAAAATGTATGTACAAAAAAAATTAATAAAAATTTAAACAAACAATGACAAGTATCGCCGTAGCCGTCTTCCGTTGTATTGTGTTTATTTTTCTCTCCCGCAACGAGAAATCGCACCGCACCGCAAACATTGTGTTTAGACTCTATAACTAATAGACAATTTTATAGAATCCAACATAATTGGAAACTGTTTAAATCAATAAATACATGTCTGAATCAAACAGTTTTTCATAAGTAATTAGTTGGTTCCACTTTTTTGGGCAAATAACACACAAGAAATGCCAGATGTAAAGTCAGCCTTATAGTTTTTGTATTTTGCTTTATATTTCGTTCTTTGAGTTGCATATGCATCATAACAGATGCGAATATAAATACTAACACTTTTACGTGGGAAATGTGCCACATATCCCAAAAATTGTCGATTGCCGTAAAACAGACTTTAAAAGTTTCAACAATTGAAGGTTAGCCGTTTTACGTGACAAAATAATAATTTTTCAGGAGAGCCAATAAACGTATTTTGAAGCAATATTGTTTTTTTCGTTTAAATTTTTTTAGCTTATCGAAAATAATGATAGCTAGCATTAGCTTTTCTTTTTGTATCTCTGCTACATTTATCAATTATTTTCGACAATTTCGTTTGTATGATTTTATTAGTTACTTACAAAGTTTTGCACTGACTGACCGATTTGTAATTGTATTTTGACGGCGATAAGATGCATAATTTTGAATGGTTTTATATTTGAACAACGCAACAGAGTTATGTTAATGGTAATCTGGGAAAAAACTGGTTTTTTAAAAATACCTTTCACAACGTTATTCGCGGCTGTGCTTCAATTGTGGAAATGACGCAAATTTGCACCTCTATATCTCCAGATATATTCAAGATATCGGAAAACTGATAACGAATTTGGAAAGAGGACACATTATCCACATATAATTGAAGCACAGCCGCGAATAACGTTGTAAAAGACAATTTAAAAAAAAAAACAGTTTTTTCAAAGATTACCATTGCGTTGTTCAAATATAAAACCATTCAAAATTATGCATCTTATCGTCAACTTACCTTTCCCTGGTATTTATAAAGCAGTAGATTTAGTCCTGATCCTTTTATTATAATATTTCCTTATTAATAATATTTCAATATTGTCATTTCACTCTATTGTTTCATATAATCAAACATTAACCTACTAACAGTTTATACATATAAATCATTAACCAACTTTATGAAATATTGTATTGTATATACATAAATAAATAGCTTAAACTCGAAATGTTTATGTAAGCGATATTTTAATGGAGAAGTGCTGAGATATGGGGGGATAGGTAAAAGCGGTTGCACCAGGCTGGAAACATAACCAGGGTGACCAGTCTGCTTTAATTGCATAATCCCTATGCGACTCTAACAACTAGTTGACATAATGGTTATTCGTCCACCTTTTTACGTGTTGGTAGTTTATTTCGTATACATTTTTTTTGCACAGTCTAGGGTATAATTAGATGGCATGTAGGCTGTGCTATATGCTTATGCGCTGTAAAACGGGTTAAGAACCAAATATACCGACGACAAGCTAGCTGGGAAGAACTCTCATGCCCTTGACCACTGTTTACTCACATAAGGCTTTTTAAAAATAGCACTTTGTTGATAGTGCAGAAACTTCATACTAGATTCTCAGCCGGCGCATAACAGCCGTTTTGGAGCTACGTCGTCAAAGACACACAGATTCAACAGAATAGAAAGGATGTGATATCTTCTAAACGGCTGAACGGATTTTCTTCAAACATAACTAACATAACATAACAGCCGTTTGGTCTGTATGTGGACTCGTACATACAAACAGATACACAGACACACACATGAAACCTCTTTTTTTGACGGGCGTTAAAAACCGAAACGAAATTAGTTACAAAGTATAGGTATTTATAAACATTTACAAAAATATTTTAATACGTTGGAACGACGTTTTTTTTTCGCTGGGGTAAACTCACCGGTGTCCAGGATCGTGTCACAAATTATTTATTTGTTTAGAAACTTTAGTAAGGATAATACATTCACTTTTTCTTTAAGTTATTTTTATTTAAGTAAATATATCCTGACGCGAATACTTTATAGTCCCCTACTGGAAAATAGATTTTTGTTGGCCTGATACCGTCTGTCCACTACCGCGGTAAGACCACCGTAGTAAACACCTCCTAATTCCCTACAATAGATTTACTAATAGTTGATCACAGTGGTAAGACCTCCGTGATAAACATCGACCAGTACCCCGCTGGAACTTTTCCCCAATTCATATACTACCGTAGTAAATGTCCTTTAATTCCTATACTGGAATTCTTCTATAATTTATTTACAACCGCGGTAAAACCACAATAGAAATATCCTTTAATTCCTCTGCTGGAATCGTCCTATAATTTATTTACTATCGCGGTAAAACCACCGTAGAAAATATCTCCCATTTCCTACACTAGAACTCTTTTAGAATTGATTTACTACCGCGGTTAAACCACCGTAGTAAATCTTTACTAGTTTCCACTAGTAGTTTATCACAGTCAGGGCTGCCAGAAGTTTTGCAAAGAAAATCATATTTTGAAGAAAAAAATCATCACAAGTCCAATTTTTTTCAAATAATAAAATTAACAATTGACATATTTACAGTGGACAAACAAAACTATTCGGCGTACACCAATTTTATTTTGTTTTCATCAATAAAAAGGTATTTACTAGCTTATTTTACAAAAAGAATTTAGAAAGCATTTTCAAATTGAATTCAATAAAAAAAAATGAAATCATTAAACTAACTTATATAAAAATTACATTAAATGAAGAATTAGTTAAGAAATTCAAACAAAATAAGTATTCGACATTTTCAATGTTTTTATCATATAAGGTGCATATATATAAGCCAATGCAATGAACTTCCGACGCGGGAAGAGGCGACATATAATTGACCATGCGAGAAGCATAGATTCTCTATTCGTCCCGAATAGGCACATCATCGCCTTTCTTTTTCTTCCTTTTCTATAAGCCTTGTAGTTACGCCGTAGACTACCTCTTCCATATTTGTTGGCTTTAGTCCTGGCTTTGCCTCGTCTTTCAACTGGTACTTGTGTTGCCATACGCTGGAGATTACTTTTTCGATATTTGCGGCCCTTGGTGGTACTGACTCTGCTTAGTATTTCCACTACAGCTTGTCTCGCCGTATGCTGGAGATGAAACCTTCTTTGACATTTGCAGCCCTCGGTACTGAATCTGCTTCGTATTTCCTCTAGAGCTTGCCTTGTTTTACGCTTTAGGTGGCAACTTCTTCCACATTTGTGGTATTTGGCTCTGACTCTATTCTGTCTCTGAACTAGAGCTTGCCTTGCCATACTCTGGAGATGACTACTCCTTTCACACTTGTGGCCTTTGGCTCTGACTCTAGATTGTCTCTTGACTAGAGTCTGCCTTACCACACGCCTGAGGATCTGTATAGAAGTTGTCTTCGTCTTCCTTACTGCTTTTATGCTGAGCACTTTCTTTGCTGATGGTCTGGATTTCACCTTAGCATTTACCTTATCTTGAGCACACGAGACCATTTCTTCAATAGCTAATTCCGCCGTGTCACAAACTCCTTGTCTATCATCTAGGTCACAAGCTTCATTTACTTCGCTGGAAACTTCTGGAAAACTTTGCTCACGTTCAACTTGTTGACACTGACCACTGTTGATTTCATCTTCTGTCCTCAGTTTTTCGTCAGCGTCTTCCTCTGTGCCAGAAATGTCTTCGTTGACACTGTTTCCCAAGTCAGAAATCTCTTCGTCTAATTTACTGACTTGCATTTCTACACATCTGCCCGCGTGTTTACGGTTTCAGCAATTTTCTGGGGTTCCCATTGCTGGCTCCAGATGATTCTTGAACGTTTTTCATAATTTTAGCTTTCCACTTCTCACGTGCGTTATTTGTGGCCTTAACTTCAGCTAGAACTCTCTCGTTGTTGGCTTCCATTTTCTCATTGGTTGCTAGAGACGTTTCTTGAAACATTGTTTCCATTTTCCCCATCATTGCGGCTAGCATTGCGCTGATGTCTGTACTGTTTGCTGCTGCACGAGTACATATCTCAATTTCTTCTTTTTCATCGAACTTGTAGCTTTCTATGTTGATGTTTCGCCATTGGAACTCTTCCAACAATCTTTTCTGTGGTTCGACCTTGTTACCAGTTGTTGGCAAGTCCAGATTGTTCAACTCTTTCTTAAGTTGCTCCACCTTAAGCTCTTGAAATTTCATTCTTCCTCGAAACCAATTATTACGTTTAATCTTTTCAAACGTATGTGGTTTTATTCACGTTTAACCTTTTCAAACGTGTGAGGCTCTCCTTTTTGAATCACTCTTACTTTACGTTTAACCTTTTTTTTAAACATGCCGCTTTTATTTGCAAATCCCACTTCTGGCACCAAATGTTACGTTTTTATTCTCTTTAAAAACGCTTTTCCGTAGATTCGAAGATTTGCAATAAATAAAAGACCCCAGTGTACTAATTAAGGTTAAGAATGATGCACTCTTTATATATCAATAAATACCACTTATACTAATCCAATTCAAGAGCTTAAATACAAATACAAAGATTACTCAAATATTCACAACTGGTTACCACTACGCCTTCCTCGCTGTTGCTACATGCACGTCTCAGACAACTGGCTGCGTTAGTTTTGACGCAATTCTGCTTTCTTTGCTGCTCGTCACACACAAGACTCACTCTGCCGACACTCAAATTTGATACACCAATAAGAACTCTATGGCAGACTCTCACAGTTGATACACTAATCAAGACTCGCTGGCCTCACTTACACACGTCTGTCAGCTTCGCTCCTCCCTTACTCTTCACTCGAATGACTCCACATTAACCTCAAGTCACGACCGACTCTAACTGTCACTATAGATTGTACTATAGTCTCTTCAATTTCCAACTCACGTATTGTAAAGCACAGACTCAAATATAAACTCACTGCTGTATCACAAATCACGGACTGCGCACAACTTAATTATCAACTGGCTTATTAACGACTCACAGACTTCTGATTAGCAACTGCACTTATTCGCAACTGAACTTATTCGCAAGTGAGCTTCTTCGCAACTGACTGCTGTTGGATGCGTCACCCCTTTTTATACTTCGCACAACAACCACTAGAATTTTCAAGCAAAGTCTAGAGGAATCAGTATTATCTTCAATGTTGTTTAGAAAGCGAGTAATTAAGTTCATGTGATAACTATGTACATACGTGTGTATATGCATACATCATTAAGTGGTTGTTTACTTTATTTCTGCCTTTCGTTAGAATTGCCAGGCATGTATGTATGTATGCATGTAGCTATGTCTATCTTCATAATAAGCAGAAGCTTGTAGTTGTTGTTGTTTGTTTACGTTTAATCATGTATGTATATGCTAGGCATGCCTATGTAGCTATTATTCCAGATAATTCTTTTTTTATTGACCCTGTAGGAATGTTTCCGCGTAGCACTTACATTAATCCTGTTGGAATATATTTGCATAATGCTGCATTAACCTTGTCGACGGCCATTTCCGTAACAATACATACAATTGATTGTATGTATATGCACTTGAAATTTGTAAAGTTAGTGTATTTTTATACACACTACAACAATTATACTAAAATTAAAAAAATCGAAATTAAATTAGTTAATGTAATTTTGACTATGTAATTTGGACAACCTGCTGTATCTTGGAAACCGTAAGAGCCAAAATCTTGAGATTTTCAAAAACGGTAAAACTAAAAAATTCCAAAACTATAAAATCGCCAAACCGAAAAAAAGCGCCAAACTAAAAAAAAATTTCTAAAACTAAAATAAATCTCGAAAAACCAGCAAAATCGCCAAAATGAAAAAAACCCCAAAAACGGAAAAAATCGCCAAAACGATAAAAAAGCGACAAATCTAAAAAAACTTTTAAATTGAAAAAAGTTAAAAACGCCAAAAAAAAAACGCCATATTAGAAAAATGCTGAAAACGGAACGTGCGCGAGTCAAAGTCGCACTTTACTGAATTTATTTGATATTAAAGTTACTAAATATAACTAGTATTTTCCTTATTTAGTTTTTTCTAAGCGAACAATATCATATTTTTTAAAGAACAAGATTGGTATAAGGACCCAAAAAAATTTAAAAGAATGATTCCAGTAGACTTTTTTGTTATATAAAACTAATTAAATAAAGCTAGTTATTTCTTTGGTAATTAAATATATTCTATATCTTAGAAAGAAATAAATTTGTACTCGTATGAAAACCAGAAAAATTTTAATTATTCCAAATTTGGAAGTTGAAAAAAAAAATTTTGGTAAAAAAATAACCAAAAATAATTTTTTTTTCAGTTAAAACATTTCATGTTTTACGAACATCTTTACTCAAGCAAATTCTTTAGTCGCAAAAAACCGAGAGGTCACTTACTAAAAATTGCACTATAAAAAAAATTATAAATTTTATCACAAAACAAATATGTATGTATGTGCTTATGTATGCATCTGTATACTACATATACATACGTTGGTAAAGGGTATACAAGATTCGACACAGCCGAATATAGCACTCTTACTTGTTTTGATTCATGTGCATATTATATTACGAGTATTATGCGTCTTTTTAATGATGGAGCTGCCCGTGTACTACCATATAAAAAAGTTCACAGCTCATATACATATGTATATGTATAGAGTGAAACCTCTCAATGCATTTCCATAATCGGACACTCAAATAACCGGACGTGGTCACACATTTTTAAAAATGTTCTAAGTACCTCTGATAAGCGGACAAAAGCGGTGAAATATTTCAACAAGAGTTGCATTTTAACAGTAGGTCTACCTTTATTCAACTTTGTATTAGTGTCAATGATATTGGTGATTACCCGGTTAGCGAAAATTTAAATACTGATGCATTGAAGAAGGCAAAGGAATTGCTGTTTATTTTAAGAAGTTGTTTTCTTAGCTCGTGTCCCAAAATGGCAAATAAATTTGTTTTTATCAATTAAAGAAAAAAAAAAATGGAAAATTTAAACGAGTTTGAAAAAGAAAAATGTTCGGTGCGTGAAATTGAGAAGACGTAAAGTATCTTCTGTATTTTAACAATTCGTGTTGCTACATTTTTTATACGAATTGTACGTTCGAGGAATTTTTCTAGCGACGACTTTGTTGTATTCCAACAAATAAAAACATTGAAAGTTATTATGAAACCCAACATCTGAAGTTATACCAATCTAACTAAGTTGAAGCAGTCTACTCTTAATATAATTTTTCAACTGCAATAAACTACCAAAGCAATATGCACCCTCTCATAAGCGGACATCTCTAATAACCGGACAAAAATACCTCAACGTTGAGTGTCCGGATATATGTATCTGTATCTTAATATATCATATCACAAAACTTAGTAAAAAATTATTTGCATTCTGTAAAATATCAGCGAGTTTTGGAAGTGGCTCGGAAATAGGGATGGGCAAAAAATATCGATATATCGAAATATCGATATTTGCGAAAATAAATATCGATATATATCGCCGATATTTCAAAAACCGATATATCGATACATCGATTCTTGTTTACGAGTATCGGGTTTCGATATTTTTAAGAGCTCTACAACTTTTTGCCGGTTTTTAGCTGTACGATATTGGCATCAGTGCTAGTGATGCGAAGAAAAAAAGAGAAATTTCATCATAATAAGGCACATCTATAAGGTGACCTAACTTAACAAAGCTAAATGCCAAATTTGGTTTGTGTGGGTATAAGCCTGAATACAGAACTATTTTTTATTTTCTGTTCTGTTACGAATCAGCTAACTAAAATTTGTAAAAGTGTTGTAGTTTTGTGTTTATTTTAACACTTATTTAACTGTAAGTGGCAACAAAATTAAAATAAAAACATTTCGAAATAAACTGTGATTGTGCTTTAAGAATTTAAAAAATTTAATTTTTACCACAGTCGATAAGCAGCTCTGGGTTGAAGAACATCATTTCGCGTCATCGTAATTATTTCTTAAGTGCGCTCAGGCTTGTGTCTGTTGTTTGGCTTTCGAGAGTTTTTCGTCTCGCTCGCACTGGTTGACTGATCTTCCACGGATAACCGTATAATCTTGCGGTTTTAGTGCAATTTCATTTGTAGGCAAAAATATCGATACATCGAAATATCGATGTTTTCAAAAAATATATATCGATACCATTCAAAAATATAGATACGATATATATCGATACATTTTTTTCATTTCCCCATCCCTACTCGGAAATATTAGTCGGCTTGGCACCGCCAGCTGCGAGCCGCACGACTTGGACCTCTGGCCGTGGGCACAAAACATACAAAAGTGCCACGAGACGGAAGATAAGGGTATTTTTCTGTTTGTCTCAGCTTCCCTCAAATTTTGTCGGCGTTTTTGTTTTGATTGTTCTTTCTAGTGCAATAAAATTACAACGCTTTTTATTAGCTGTGTTAAGTGGTAAGTAGAAATACACTACAGTATCAAAATTCTACATTCTATGTTCAGGTTATTAATTGACAGTCTGATTTGACATACGATAATATTGCCATACTATTAAGTATAACGTAGGGTTATAACAATCTCCCACGCTTAAAATGATATCTTGTTAATTTATTCTTACATTACATTGTATACATTTACTTGTAATTTAATTAAACATTTTTTTCTCTTGAAAGTTAGTACTTTTTTCCTTTCTTGAAAATTAAAGTGTTTTCTTTTCTCTCTTGAAAATTAAAGTGGTAGAGATTTATTATTATACATACTACAATTCAGAAACGTAGTCTTGAAGGTATAATGGTATGTTACGCTGTCGTGTAGACTTACGAATGCTTGGTTCTCGTGTTATGTCTGAGTTTTGATATGTACGCAATTCCTGGTTCTGGGGAGGGAATGATGATGTTGATTTGGAGATTGAAGGAAATACTCACTAAGATCGGGGTAGTGTTGATTCTGTAGTTTAGTTGAACTCATTTGGTTTTCAGCAATGTCTGGTGCGAAATGAACCTTCTTTTGTTGGACTTTTGTAACCTTAATTTGATCGATATGACGTTTCCGCGTATACCCATCATCTAATTTCACTAAGTAGTGAAGTTTCCCAAACTTTTGCATCACGGTTCCTGTTTTCCATACGGTTTTGTTGTTTTTGCAATGCAGAGCTTGTACTCTTTCTCCCACACTTAAATTTCGAACACCTGGAGTAGGTTTTGTAGACGTTTGTTTCCCTGGCGGCTTTAAAGCATCTAACTTTATTCGTATACGCCTATTAAAATAAAGTTCTGCTGGGCTTTTCCCACAGTTTAGTGGCGTTGCTCGATACCTTTGGAGTATTTCGTTTACTTTTGTATGCAATGAATGCGAGTCAGAAGACATGGCTTCTATTTTACGTTTAAATGTTTGTACATTTCGCTCAGCCAACCCATTTGTACTAGGATGTCCTGGCGCAATTAATTTTTAAAAAATACCATTTTGGCTGCAGTATGACCGAAACTGCTCACTCGTAAAGATGGGAGCGTTGTCCGATGCCATTATTGATGGATACCCGTGGGTAGCAAAAATGTCTGCTAAAAGATTAATGGTGCTTTTAGTAGATGGTGCATCGCGTAATATCCTAACTTCGGTCCACCTTGACTTAGCGTCCACAATAATAAGAAAATTATGATTTTGGAACGGTCCTGCGTAATCTATGTGGACTCTTTCTCAATTTTCTTCGGGTTCTTGCCATTGATGTAGGGGAGCTTTTGACAGTTTATTTTGAGCTTCCAGACATGATGCCCATGATCTTACCATATGTTCAATATCTTTGTCGATTCCCTTCCAAACGCAGTATCGTCTGGCGAGTTGTTTCAGCCTTGTGATACCTGGATGGGTATGATGTAATTCTTGCAGAATTTTTGCCTGGAGACTTTTTGGAACAACAACCCTTTGACCCTTGAATATCACTCCGTTAGTCAGTGTATATTTTTCTTCGCTGTCGTCAGCACTTAGTAGATGTGCCAGTATTGTTGAAAGTTCGGGGTCCTTTGTGGTTTCAGTCGCCAGTATATCAGCATTTACGTGTTCGCTGGAAATTTCAAAAACAGATGTAAAACATAATTTATTTACCCCTCATTAATGAGTTTGTCTGTAGATAGAGTTTCACGAGGCAATGTAGCACGTGAATTACAATCAACATTAACGTGGTCGGAGCCCTTTTTAAAAACTATCTCATAATCGGAACTTGAGAGAAATTCTGCATACCGCAGCAATCGAGATGACGTAATGGCTGGCAGCTTAATATGCTGATGGAAAATACGTGTTAGAGGTCGGTTGTCAGTGACCAGATTTCGGAATAATAACAAGGGGTGACCCCCAATCACTTCTTTTGCATTTTGAAATTATACCAGCTGCTTCTAAATTATCCAGTTCTTTCTCCACTTTTTCCCGAAGAGCGTACGGAACTTCTCTTTCTTTAAGGAATACTGGTTTTGAGCCTTGGCGCAATTGTAGAGTGACCTCATAGTGATTTACACAACCAATTGTTTCAGTAAAAACATCTTTAAAATCATTAATTATATCTGAAATTGAATGTAAATTATTTATTTGAATTTAATTCATAGATTTAGCTTGATATTCGTCCACTTGCTGAAGATTAAGTTTCAAATGGCGGATCCATACTCGTCCCATGAGAGCATCGTAATCGGTGGGTACTATATACATTTCTTCGGTTGTTGTTATGTTGTTGTATTTTAAATTAACATTAACTTTACCATCAGGAATTATAATATTCCTTGTATATGATCGAAAAGCTATTTTTGAGGGTTGTAGTGGCTCGTTTATTTTCAATTTATCATATTGATTTCTAGGTATGAATGTAAAACCAACGCCAGTGTCAACCTCAAATTCTTGACGTGGTCCATTTATTATTACCTCGACGTAGTACTTATCAACATCATTTACATTATTTTGAGCTGAAAATATATAAACAATTTTGTTAATACCATAATTTTTGTGGATTGATCCATCATCTTCATAATCTGATTTATTTTTTTGCGCTTTGATTAAAGATTTAATACATACTAGTTTTACGTGACCTTTTTTTCCACAGGAGCTACATTTCAGGTTGTGTACGTTGGTCCGGCAATCTTTTGTCTTGTGGTTATCTTTACCACAACGTATGCACAGATGATCAATTCCCAGCTTACTGTAATTTAATCTTGATTTTGAACGCTGCTGCGATCTTAAGGATCGGTCTCCTTGAACGACTGTTGTGACGATTTGACACCCTGACTTGAACATGATTAACGTCGCTACTGTTGTGGTGCTTTGAATTTATTTCCCGGCTATCTATTTTAGATGCTTCTAGTGCTAACGCTTTTTGTACAATCTGTTCGAATTCGATTTTATGCGATTGGAGCAGGTGTTCACAAATGGTGTTGTCTTTTATTCCGCGTATGAATTGTGCCCTTAAAAAATATCAGAGATATCCGCTCTACACGTACATGTAGACACAAACTCGCATTCATTAATGTATCGACGTAATATCGCCACATATTCAGCAATTGTTTGCTCGTCGCTTTGGTACATTGATAGAAATCTGTGTTGACATACCAAAGTATTCGATTTGGACACAAATGTGACTCCAACTTCTTTATCAATTCGGCGTATTCAACCTCATTGATGTCTTTTGGTGCTATAAGTGACACTAACAACTTGATGTGTTTTGAGCCAATTGAATTTATCAGCATTTGATGATAAAGTGTATTATTACCAAAAACACCCTTCATGATTAAGTAATTTTCAAAACGCTGTGGGTATAATTTGAAGGTTTCTTTTCTGGTTTTGATGTTGTTGTTCTTGTAGGCTAGAAGTAGCTTTTACTTGTTGAATCAGATCAAGTTGTTTGTATTTTGTTAAAAGCATCCAATAGTTTTGCGAATTGTTCTGCATCCATTTTGTGATTCTATTTATCGAACTACATGTTTGAAAGAATTTATTATTTTTTTTTTAATTTTCCTCGTCGCCGCTTTTCTATCGAATTCTATATTGAATACAAAATGGAGGAACGCACGTTGTCGTCAATGACCTTTATTCATACAATTAAAAAATTCTACATTCTATGTTCAAGTTATTATTATTAATTGACAGTCTGATATGACATACGATAATATTGCCATATTATTAAGTATAACGTAGGGTTATAACCAGGGCTAATTTTTCTGGCTTTTTGCCAGAAAAAGCATTTTCATATTTTAGATTTTTTGTAGAAAAATGCTTATTTTGGATCACCTTGCATAAAAAAGCTTATTTTTCACTCTGGCAACGCGATTAATATGTAACGACTCATATATGTAGCTCAAACTGGTGTAAAAGAAATTCACATAAAATATATTTCTTTCCTTTTCTTGCACATGTATGTATGTCTGCATGTTATTAATTTTTTCCTTTATTTTCTATAACTTCTACCACAAAATCGAACTGAAACTATAGCCACCGGAGGCTTATGATTGTTTGCTTGAAGATATTCGATCTATCAACGAGCTATCAACTTGGACATGACATGAACATGACGCCAGCAAAGCAACTGTGAAAAATTCATCAACTTCTTTGTTGTGGTGAACACGGGCAACAGAAGAGATAGAATATTTACCAATTCTGTTCTGTTCCTTTTCTTTCTATTGTAAATGGTTGCGGACGGCGAATCTCATGGCGAACATCGTTGCTCAGTCATATGTTGGGGCATCCATGTCAGAGCATGGACGAAACATGGACATGAGCGGTCTTCATTCGTATTTACATACGCTCCTGTTACATCTACTGATGTTGAACGCATATTTTCCATTTATTCATTTTTTATGTGACAATAGAAGATCATTTCTTTTTGAAAATTTGTGACGCCCAAAGTCCCAAACTCGTTTTGGCTCACATGCTCTACAATATATTTATTATTATTAGTGTTGTGTTATTGTTATACTAGTTGTATTATATTCATTATTGACTTATGCATGAAGCAGTTTTCTGTACTTTTATTAATTATCATTTTTAATTACCCATTTATACGAAATGAATTTTATATTTAATTCTGTTATTTCTTTTTTATTCAACCGCAAGAAGCAAGTTTTAATTATCATTACATTTATACCCTTAATTTCATTATTATCTTTTATGCTTAACAAGCAATGAATTGTCTACGTATCACATGTATTAGTTACATAGAATGAGAACAAGAGTCACCATATACGCTCTCTGTGTGAACATGCTTGCAGAGGCTATTGGTGTGTGCAGCGATGCCAACTTAGCTATTTTGGAGCTAGATTTAGCTCTTTTTGATTGCTTCTAACTCGAAATTTTTCCCTTTAGCTCTTTTTTTTTAAAAAGAGCTAACACAACTCTTTTCAATTGTAAAAACGGCACGATTAGCACTTTTCGCATCTTATAGGAAATTTTCTCGTTTTTACTCTATTGAGGCATTTACATTTTTGGTGAATATGTTTTTTGCAAATGCAGATACTTTTTTGCAACTATGTAAGATATATTTATGTATGTATTTAGTGTGTTCGTTTCTGAATAATTAGAAAATTTTTGACAAATTATTGAAATGGATTCTTACTGCCAAAAATATAGGAAAGCTTATTATTAATATTTTGATTTAGTACGCCGTTCGAAAGTATAAAAAATGTATGGCTCCATTTAACGATATTGTGCTATCCTAGCCATATAAGTACATCATTTTCACCAGAAGTTCCAACACAAACGCAAATTGCGCAAGCGAATCTTGCATTATATGCTGCAGTGCATACACAGTTTTTAGCAATGGATCTTTTATTTTTTCTTACTATTATTTTTATTAATGTTAAAAAATCTTGAAGTATGTACAAATTGAATAATAAATACATTCATAGATTTAAAACGGAAAAATATCGAATTTTTAGATTTAGCTCTTTTTAGCTCTTTTTGACTACTCCGTTGGCTCGTTTTACCTCTGAATTGTTGGCATCACTGGGTGTGTGTATCATATGAAGAGCATAAACGAATGTTAATCACCACTACAATTGCAAACACACACTCGAGTGTGTGTTTATGTGACTCCAGTATTGGAATGTATCACATAGAAATGGTATAAAAGACGCATCAATACAGAACAATAGTCAGTTTGCTTGCAGCGCTCGCTACGGTAAGACAGAGATTGGACGAGGGTTACTTGTCTAATATTTTGACTTTCTATAGCCACATTGGAGCAAGAGTGGATCTTGGAATTCGGCTCCGAATTCAATATCTACAACCTGCAGTAAACTCTCGCTAAGGGCCAGTACTAGGAGTGAAGAGAGGCTACCTTGGAATACACACTTCTAAGGCGAATCTCATCACTAGTAATTCCACGAGTGAGGAGAGGCTGTCGCTGGTGTCCAGGCTCCTGGTTCCAAGACGAATCTCATCACTAGAAAATTTACGAGTAAGAGGAGGCTGTCTCTGGTGACCCGGTTCCGGGCTCCACGACGAATCCCAACACTAGTAAATTAGGGCCTTCTGCCATTATTTGAATTGTTGTAGTTATATTTGAATTTAAAGAATAAACCAAAGGTGTGGAAATTGTATTTTAGAATTAAATCTAGTTTGGCTTAAGTAAATTGCATTTGGCAATAAAATTTTTAATGTAAATTGTAAATAAAGTGAATTTTTGTAACGTAAAGGAAATCAGATCGGTTTTTTTTATTTACTCCACACACGATCTACTTGCGAAGCACGTAAAATTGGTATCTTCTCTAACTTTTATCGCAGTTAATCGCCACTTTATCTGAACTAGCAATCAAAACAAAATAGGTATATGTGTATATGTGTGTTTGTAAACAAATAAAACCAAACCAAAAACATAGATGTGAGTTTAATATAAATAAATTTAATTAAGTTATGAATAATATAATAAATTCAGTAAAGTGCGACTTTGACTCGCGCACTAAGGGTTCCGTACGTTGGGATTTGAGCATTTTTTTTAATAGTGTTTTTTACGTTTTTTCAGTTGAAATAATTTTTTTATTATTTTTCGCTTTTTTCTCGTTTTGGGGTTTTTTTTTATTTTGGCGATTTTTTTCATTTTGGCGATTTTTTTTCATTTTGGCGGTTTTTTTCATTTTGGCGATTTTTTTTTCATTTTGGCGATTTTTTCATTTAAGCGATTTTTTTTCATTTTGGCGATTTTTTCATTTTGGCGATTTTTTCGGTTTTTCGCGATTTATTTTCGATTTAGAAATTTTTTTTAATTTGGTGCTTTTTTTCGTTTTGGCGATTTGTTTTTTTGATTTTAACGATTTTTTTTCGGTTTGGCGATTTTATAATTTTGAGATTTTTTTGTTTTACCGTTTTTGAAAATTTCAGGAAGTTTGCTCTTACGGTTTCCAAAATACAGCAAGTTTTCAAAATTACATATCCGAAATTACAATAACTGATGGTACACCCTTTAATTAAATTTTTTTAAATTTTAGTGTAGTCTGTATAAAAATACACGAACTTTACAAATTTCAAGTGCATATACATCCAATTGTGTGTATATTAGATGAAATTTTAAAATTTTTCGTTGCTCGTTTTGGCACACCCTTTAATTTCCAACTCTCATGTATTTGTTGTTGTAGCGGCCAAGGGTCCCATGTAATATACATACATACATACAATTGTATGTATATTACATGGGATTTTAAAATTTTTCGTTGCTCGTTTTGGCACACCCTTTAATTTCCAACTCTCATGTATTTGTTGTTGTAGCGGCCAAGGGTCTACACACTCTGTCCAAATTTCAGGTCCGTAGCTCTTACGGTTCTCGAGAAAATACCCTGTGACGGACAGACGGACAGACGGACAGACGGACAGACGGCCAGACGGACAGACGGACAGCGTAGCGAAAACAATAGGGTTCCTTTTTCACCTTTGGTGTACGGAACCCTAAAAAGGAAAAATAAGAAGAAAATATAGAGATGCCTTCAAAAACAAGATTTCGCATGAGTGGAATTTATGTAAAGTATGTATGCTTATGTGTATGCATGTATAGACGTGCGTATGATACGTATGTTTGTGTGAATATACATAAAAAAAATGCCACGCGAACAGTGATGCCAACTTTTTCAGAGCAAAAACCACTGTGTGTTCATAAAAAAGCAGTAAATGAAATAAGTACTCGTATATATGTACATATGTATGTACATAAATATATTTTTATTTATTTTTTTATATTTATCTATTTATTTGCAATACAGAGAAAGCCCATATGGCTAATTATAAATGTATTGAATTAGTAAAAATTACAATTTTAAATTTACTACATTTCATAGGTTTTTGTAATACCCCCCTGTTCTGAAAATCACGGTGATTTCAAATCACGTGATTTCAAAAGTAAACTATTAATAGTTGCCTTGGTAATGAGATTTTATTGCGTTTTAATTTTTTTTTCATTTATAATAGCATATTTCTTCCAACTTCAAAAGCTATAAAACGTAAAATTTACAAAAGCAATGATTTAGCTTTTATTAATTTTTAGAAATCACCGTGATTTGGAATGTCGTGATTTGCAGAACAGGCCCGATAATTTCAATTATATCGAGCCATATTTCGATTTTGCTTATAAGTAGAATATGAGTAGGAAAATAATTGCAAGTTCATTTGGGAAGACACTCCAATTATGGTGTACTATTTTAAAAAAAGATGATCAACGAGAATTATACTCCTCGTTTCAATAAATGCAGTTTCATCTTTTTCCTCTGGCCATAAAACTGTTTTAATAAAACAATTAGATTTTTACATGAACATGGTTCAGTATGTTACATTCTGAACAACATAAGCCTTTTCTTTTTAGACCGTATTTTATATGAATGAAACAATTTGATTTATAAAATCATTATTGTATTTCTAACTTACTTTTAAAATATTTATAAGCGCTAAAAGTCATTTCTACTACAACATTTGAACATGGTAATGTTAATAGTCTTAGAGAAGATATTGACAGTATTAGAAATGGATTATGATTAGTTGAATTTCTATAATTATAAACTTCACTCCAAAATTTATCAGTTTTGAGCAAATTTTTCCATTCATGTATCCTTAAATTTCTGATACTTCGTTCTATTTCTTCAATTTCACCATCCCAGCAAAAATTGCCGCTTCCCAGAAGAGTTTTTGTAAGCCAGCTAGAAGCAATGCATTCAGTTTCCAAAAAGCCGTTAATTTTTTGCTTTACTAATTCGTTTTACAGAAGCAATGTGTAGTTTTTGTGTACTCAGATGCAAAAGTTACTGGTGTAAATTTTTTTACTTTTGTCCACTTTGTTAGAGAGCCTTACGTTAGTATTTTTCAGAAGCATTTTTGGAAGCTTTCGTTATCAAGAAAGCAATACATTGCTTCCCTCAGTGGTTAGTAATTAGATTATTGTAATTAAGTTATTTTATAACGTGTATGGTATCCTCTGTAATTTCTAGAAATATATTCTTTTTTCTCACTATGAAAGATAAAGTTTTTCTTCCTTCATATTTCACCAAGCTGAATTAATATTCTGCAAAGGAAACTTTGCATGTCTAAAAGGGGTGAAAGCAGATAGTTTTTGAAAGTGAAAATAAGGCCACCACACTTTAACAAATTAATATTTAGTAGATTTGTAAAACGCACTAAAATCAAAGGTGAAAAGCACCAAAAAAGGCAATAATTTCTTTTTAAAGCAACAATTTGAAAAATTCCGCACTGTTATGAATTAAAAAACTCTAAATCTAGTACGAAAAACACTAAATTGGCACGATGCACACGAAGCACGAATGCGAAGTCTAAACAGCATGATTCATAAACATGATTCAGAGAGCGAAGCAGGTGATTCAACTCGTCGTCTAAACATAGCATTAGGCGAAAGATAAGCAGTCACTCACTTGCGTTCGAATCAGCGCCCCAATAACATTCGACTTGTCGTTCGCCTGGTTTTACGTTTCTAACGTAAGCCGTATACCCGTTGTCAAATATCCCTGTTGCCACATCAACAATTTCAAATATTCATCGTCAAATGAGAATAAAAAATCGTTTATATGTGTAAATTGTGCTGTAAATTGGGTAAAGACCCAAAAAAACCAAGTCATGCAAAATTATGTGAAGAATCACCCAAATGGAAAAATTACCAACAGCCCATTTATTTAGGTCATTATTCGTTGTCATTTGGGTGATTGTCATTATATTTAAGTCTTTCAAAAATACCAACAGACCCAGAAAAGTGTTCTACCTAGCCGGCCTTTGGACGGGTGCAATAATTTTCTCTTCTGTGCATACATACATACTCGTAGATATGTAAATACACATGTATGCGCAACGGCTACTTCGTAGAGTAGAAGTATATTTTTTGTTGAACTGGCCTTCGTCCGATCTTAAGAACTCTCTCCTCTAGGTATGGACATATTTAAACACATATACATATATTCTTATTTTATTTATGTACAGTATTTTTCGGTTAATTGCACATCAAAATTTGCACAACTTTTTGTTCAATTAACCGGGGAACCAATTAGCCGATACCCGCTTAATTGAACAATTCGTTCAATTACAAGAATCCCGTTTAATTGAACAGTTTGTTCAATTACAGAAATCACGCATAATTGGAACTACTAATGAATTAAAAGAAATCGCATATGTGCACTTTAAGTTTTAAAAAATAATTTTTTTTTACCTTAAACGAAAAAATATGCAAGTAACAGAAAAAAATTTACATATGTATATGTGTATACACAGGTATTTATTATTATTTCAATTAGTAGAGATGCCACCCAGTGTCAAATATGTATGTGCAAAAATGCTAGATTATTTTTCAATAATAATGCAATTAACCGGGTAAAAGTAAGAGGAAATTTATTTTTGATGACATGAATTTTTAACCAATTAAGCGGGAAAATCAATTAACCGGGTTCAATTATCCGAGGAAATTTACATGTGTTTTCGTATGCAATATTTTTTTGCCCGATCATGTGGTTCAATTAAGCGTGGAAACCAATTAACCGTAGGGTCAATTAACCGAAAAATACTGTATTCGGTATATTATTACCAAATACCGGCTCCGCTCAGTAAGTGTTCTGTATAGCCAGATGGCTTAAGTCCTCGTCCATACAGTGAAACATTTTTGATTTCTCTTTTAAAACTGCATTTGTGTCCACACTGTGAAGTTTTTGTTTTGCAGCTTAATACATTTTCTCATATATTTCTCATGAGAATGAGACGAGAATGACGTACTTAACAAGAACTTCATGTACATGAAACAAAGTACACTTTTCCATTCCTCTTTCACCGTTCATCGACAAACTCAAAAGTTTGCAGCAAATGTTTCACTGTATGGACGAGGACTAAGGATTTTCACCTCTGTGTATGTATAAAAACTGCTTAGATGAATAAATACGGCGTTATGTATAAGAAAAAACTGGTATGAAATTAGCATAAGTGACGACATTGAACTAGGTGCTAACGAGTTCCTCCACACAATTTGGCATTAAAAATCAGCGCATAATTTAGTTTTCACCCACTATTAAATCCCAATGTGATTTATGCTAACTTCTTGACCGTTTTTTCTTATACATAAGACCGATAGCTTCTAACCAACTTTCATTATAACTAGCGGAAATGGTGGTAGGCAGAAAATCTTTACTCATCGAAGCTGTTGTCGAACACACATACATACCTAGAGAAGAGTATCACACGGACCAGCCAAAGGACGCAAAACGGCTTACTTACAAGCCCAGACGTAGGGAGACCGCCAAAGACGCGTTACTCAACAAATCCATTGCCAGCGAAGCCAGTATAATATTATTCATTGGCAAAGCAAAATATTTTATTTGTGTAAATAAAAACAATTTGTTTTATTTTGTCTCAGTCGACAATTAAAATACAAGTGCCTGCTTTTGACATTAGTACAAATGACTGAAACAAATTTTATTGGGGCGCAAATTTGTATTGAAATGCTTACGTTATCGTTCGCACTCATTTTCTTTCGACTTGTCGTCCTAAAGGCTTTTAGTGGAACGCAAAACAGCTGTTTGTCGTTTAAAATGCGTGCGAACGAACATGAGTGACATCGTGGAACAGGCAGTTAGTATAAAAAATAACAAAAAAATATTAAATATTACATTCATAAGGGTACATTCGTAGATTAGACTTGTTACAAATTTTGCTTATTAACAGGCCTGTTAATAAGCATAAAAAATGCGCGATAAAACCTAAAACACTATTGAAGTAAAGGAGCGATATGTAGTTAGCAAAAATAAATATAACCACAGCCGAGGCGAGTTCATGTACGAGGTGCTGTGAAGTTAAAAGGTACAGTTAAAGTACTAGACAGATTTTTTTGTTGCAGACTTGACACCACCTGGTACATGAATTTGCCTTGACAACAGCATTGCAAAAAAAAAAAGAAGCTGACCGTCTAAAATAAAACGTACAAAAAAAATTAAGGACAACATAGGCAAAATTAATGTTACGATATAGTTAAACATTGGCATTTTTAAATTGTACCAAGTTACTCGCGGTAGGACCACGGTACCAACGAAGTCAAAAATTTACCATAAAAAGTACAATTGTACCATGATTTCCATCCGTGCTAATACATACAGCGACTTTTATTAAAATTTAGCTTAGCGCGCAGAAAAATAACGCGTTTTGGCTATAAATAGTCGACAATGCTGTAATTTAGCGCGTTTTGAGAAGGGGAATAGCGCGTTTGGGTTGTAAATAGTTGGCATCACTGATTGGTGGCGGTTACTGGTTTAAGGGAGGTTTTTTTTTAAAGCAAGCGCACCCACCTAATGTAAATTCATGTGAACGTTTGTATGTGCGCAAGTGTTACCAAAATATATATTCAAAATTACACCTCGTAGGAGCCAAAATTACCCGATTTTAACGAAATTACACCCAATAAAAAATCTTATTTAAGGTCTACTAATGATTAAATTCCGAATCAAAGAAATTACTTTTTTCTCGTTTTGTATAAATTTTTTTTATTCTGCTATCTCAAAGTATAACTTTTTTTGGCGAAAATAAATGCTAACGGGACTGTAAATTTCCAAAATTAAAAAAAAAATAAGTCGCTTATGATAAATCTACCTCATATCTTATTGCATTTGGAACGCTGAACACGAATCAGGTAAGGATTTTGATATCCTATGGCTAGTTTTTGAGATATGGTCACTTTTAACATATTGGAACATAGGGGTTCCGATAAAAAAAATTGATAGTATATGTATAACTTTTAAATTGTCAATCAAATATAAATACTATGTATTTATATTTCATTGAATTGGATTATAGTCAATGATATAAGCTTTCGAAATTCGAACATTTGGAGTGATCCTGCTACAATGGAGATTGAGTTAGAGAGTGCCAAAGCTGACCACCTCGAGACGGAAGAGGCCTTTAGTCAGGCTTAAGTTTTTTATGGTATTTTAAGCTTTTTCTTGTAGCTTTTCAATTCATATATTTAGTATTGAGTAAAAAATCTCACAAATTGATTAAACAAATCATGATTTTGTGTTTTGATCGACTAAAATATGATATCTATTTATTTATTTTTTTCGCTCTACTGAAATTTTAGCTTTTTTGAGTTGAAGTAATTTGAATATACACAAGAAACAATACGTTTTTGATAACTATTTTATTTCATAAAGTGTAAATTTAAAAGTATTTTAACATTAATTTATAGACATAAGATCGATTTACAGTACCCAGGCACTTATTCATTAGTTGAAAGTTGCTGGTGTTAAATTAAAAATCATCAAATAACATTTAAAAAAGCTGGATTTGTAAATCCCGCGCACTACGCGTGATTTAATTTAAAAAAAACAGTACAATCCCGCGAAAAGCAGTACGAATGGCAACGCTAATGGATACTTATATGTTTTTAACCATTTATTTCCTTTTTATATATATTTAAGCTTTTATGTTAGTTACGTTCCTTGCAATCAAAAAGAGATGCATTCATAATTACGTCAGTTTAAATTCCTTTAATAAAGTCGTCACTTTTGATCGCACAGGTCTAAATACATATTTGTATGAACATGTAGTTTGATAAAATAAAAAATACTTACGTCCGTTTTTCAATTTGTAATTCAGTCAGATTTTGTAAATTCAAAAATTTTTTTCTTTTTGAAATTTTTTTTTTTCATTTACATATATTTCGCGACCTTAGGACAACAAGGTTCTAAATTACATTTTTTTCAAAAATGAGTTATATATCGCATCGCTCTAAAGCGGCTACGCTCTTTCGATTGGCGTTCTCAGTTTTTTTCTATCTCTTACAGTTTCTGAGATATTCAATACAACTAGGTTCTAACTACGCGTTTTTGGTTTGAGATTCAGTTAACATGGTTCTAACAGACTGATAGAACCTTGTTAACCGAGAAAGCCTATATTATTTTGCAGATAGAACCATGGGGAAACTTTAATTGCAAATAGAACCATGTTGCTCAGATTCAAAATTGTATATTGTACAAATAGAACCAACTGGAATGTGAAATATATGTTTTAAGCAGAGCTCGCAAAATATGTTTAACAAAATGTTTATGCGCTGTACTGTCCTGTCCTGTCGTTTTATATCTGAGATATTCGAATTTACAGCCTGTTTTTCGAAAATGAATAAGTGTATACGTTCGTTAAAACAGCGAATGAAATCATGTTTACGTTTTGGTAACATTTATTAATTTTCATGTGAGTGACAACAAAAGAGCTTTCAGTTTTTCACACTCATAAAATTTCTTATGCAAAATTAATTAATAACACTGTACAACAGCCAAAATAGCCTTTATATAAAAGTATGCGGGCTATATAGATTTCGATGCATTAAACCCAAATCTGCATTCAGTTTTTCTCTATCACGTAGGGATTTTTTTTATGGGCGTGGCTAATTTTGGCCCCTAAATTAGTCGACCATACTAATATATTTTACTATAACTCGAAAACCGCTATTTCGATTTCAATAAATAATAAACCAAAAAACGCTCCACAAAATTTTGTTAAAAAAAGTTAATAATCATTTTTTACCTATCTTTTATGGTTTCGGAGTTATTCAGAATTTAAAAAAGAAAAAAATTTTTTTATGCAAAAATTGCGCAATTTTTTTACATGAAAATTGCAATAAAAAATCAGAAACTCAAAAGTTTTATATTTTTTACATTTTTCTTAAAACCACATATCTTAGGAACAAAACAAGCTATAAAACGTGAAAATCCAGCCATAAATCTTGATTTTATTCACAATTTAAAAATGGAAAAATGTGTGTAATGCATTAAATGCTGATCCAATGTTTTTTAGGGTTCCGTACACCAAAGGTGAAAAAGGAACCCTATTGTTTTCGCTACGCTGTCCGTCTGTCCGTCTGGCCGTCTGTCCGTCTGTCCGTCTGTCCGTCACAGGGTATTTTCTCGAGAACCGTAAGAGCTACGGACCTGAAATTTGGACAGAGTGTGTAGACCCTTGGCCGCTACAACAACAAATACATGAGAGTTGGAAATTAAAGGGTGTGCCAAAACGAGCAACGAAAAATGTTAAAATCCCATGTAATATACATACAATTGTATGTATGTATATTACATGGGACCCTTGGCCGCTACAACAACAAATACATGAGAGTTGGAAATTAAAGGGTGTGCCAAAACGAGCAACGAAAAATTTTAAAATCCCATGTAATATACATACAATTGTATGTATGTATGTATATTACATGGGACCCTTGGCCGCTACAACAACAAATACATGAGAGTTGGAAATTAAAGGGTGTGCCAAAACGAGCAACGAAAAATTTTAAAATCCCATGTAATATACATACAATTGTATGTATGTATATTACATGGGACCCTTGGCCGCTACAACAACAAATACATGAGAGTTGGAAATTAAAGGGTGTGCCAAAACGAGCAACGAAAAATTTTAAAATCCCATGTAATATACATACAACTGTATGTATGTATGTATATTACATGGGACCCTTGGCCGCTACAACAACAAATACATGAGAGTTGGAAATTAAAGGGTGTGCCAAAACGAGCAACGAAAAATTTTAAAATCCCATGTAATATACATACAATTATATGTATGTATATTACATGGGACCCTTGGCCGCTACAACAACAAATACATGAGAGTTGGAAATTAAAGGGTGTGCCAAAACGAGCAACGAAAAATTTTAAAATCCTATCTAATATACACACAATTGTATGTATATGCACTTGAAATTTGTAAAGTTCGTGTATTTTTATACAGACTACAACAACTAACACTTAGTAAGGAACAAACGACAATGGTAAGACTGTTGTAATATATATGAAAGATGGTAATATATATAGAAGATGGTATATATACATAGATGGTAACTTGCGTATACATTACGAAACACATTAGCAAATTGAAATGCAATGAATCAAACCAATTCACATATTCCATTTGCAATAAAGTTACGTATATAAGGCAGACATCTACATCAACTGACACCACACACAGTGGACCAAAAACACAGAAGAACGCTGATGAGGAAGGTTTAGTGGCCTTCGAAAACGGCTGGCTGTTCCGTTCAACTATGTGTTGTTGTCAGAATATTTACAACTAACTTTGATGTTATTTGTTCATTAATAATTATCACATGTAATTTGGCTTAAAAAGCGTTACGAACTTTAGCCTATTCAATTCATAAGAATATAGAAACAAATACAGTTCGAAAAATAATAATTAAATTAACTAATTAATAGTCATTGGCTTGTGGCAAAAATTAAAAATAAAAATATACTTAATAGTAACAAACCAAAAAAGTTTGTCTTAAGTAGAACAAAAAATAAGCAAATTAACAAACATGTGCATACTTAGTAAGGAACAAACGACAATGGTAAGACTGTTGTAATATATATGAAAGATGGTAATATATATAGAAGATGGTATATATACATAGATGGTAACTTGCGTATACATTACGAAACACATTAGCAAATTGAAATGCAATGAATCAAACCAATTCACATATTCCATTTGCAATAAAGTTACGTATATAAGGCAGACATCTACATCAACTGACACCACACACAGTGGACCAAAAACACAGAAGAACGCTGATGAGGAAGGTTTAGTGGCCTTCGAAAACGGCTGGCTGTTCCGTTCAACTATGTGTTGTTGTCAGAATATTTACAACTAACTTTGATGTTATTTGTTCATTAATAATTATCACATGTAATTTGGCTTAAAAAGCGTTACGAACTTTAGCCTATTCAATTCATAAGAATATAGAAACAAATACAGTTCGAAAAATAATAATTAAATTAACTAACTAACACTAAAATTTAAAAAAATTTAATTAAAGGGTGTACCATCAGTTAATGTAATTTCGACTATGTAATTTTGAAAACTTGCTGTATCTTGGAAACCGTAAGAGCAAACTTCCTGAAATTTTCAAAAACGGTAAAACAAAAAAAAACTCAAAATTATAAAATTGCCAAACCGAAAAAAAATCGTTAAAATCAAAAAAAAAATCGCCAAAACGAAAAAAAGCACCAAATTAAAAAAAATTTCTAAATCGAAAATAAATCGCGAAAAACCGAAAAAATCGCCAAAATGAAAATATCGCCAAAATGAAAAAAAATCGCCTAAATGAAAAAATCGCCAAAATGAAAAAAAAAATCGCCAAAATGAAAAAAACCGCCAAAATGAAAAAAAAATCGCCAAAATGAAAAAAATTGTCAAAATTAAAAAAAAAATCGCCAAAATTAAAAAAAATCGCCAAAATTTAAAAAATCGTTAAAACGAGAAAAAAGAGAAAAATAATAAAAAAAACACTATTTCAGCTGAAAAAACGTAAAAAACATTAAAAAATGCTCAAAGCCCAACGTACGGAACCCTTCGTGAGCGAGTCAAAGTCGCACTTTACTGAATTTATTTATTTCAGCTGCCAATAATTTCTCAATAACTCTGAGTATTCAGAAATTATTGGCGAAATAAATAATTTTGGTTTAATATTAATTTTTTTTAGCTTTCAAAATATAATGAAAAACTTTTAGTCGCAAATATTTTTCACTTTATGTATTATTATGTATGCTGTCAATAAACTAAGCTAGAAGCGCTAAGTATATTCAGTTTTAAGAAAAAGTGCTAGCTTGAACTACAACACTTAACTATTTGAAATAAAACACAATTTTTGTAAGAAAAATATTTGTATTTTAAAAACGCTTTAAAATTAAAAAGTCTCTTGTTATTTACTAATTAACATTTTTATTCCTATTCATATCTTCAATTAAGTTTCTCGTCGAATAGACCAACAAAAATCTGCAAGCATTCCTTCTAATGATTTTCCGTTGTAACGCCTTTCTATATACTTCATATCTTGATGAAACCTTTCACCATGTTCATCTGATACGGCACCAAGATTTTGGGGGAAAAAATCCAAGTGCGAGTTTAAAAAATGAATTTTAAGCGACATATGGCATTATAGAGCCTCATAGGCAGAAAGCAGTTCTTGAATGATTTCATGGTAGTTTTCACTTTTTTTATTTCCCAAAAAATTGTTACACACATTCACAAAAGCAGTCCATGCTCTTTCTTCCACGCCGTTCAACTTCGTCTTAAAGACTGCGTCCTTCATAAGCTCTCGTATTTGTGGACCAACAAAAATTCCTTCTTTTATTTTTGCATCACTGATTCGAGGAAATTTGCTCTTAAGATATAGAAAGCCTTCACCATCCTTGTTCATTGCTTTAACAAAGTTTTTTATTAGGCCTAGCTTTATATGAAGAGGTGGTAAGATAATTTTTTCCTTCTGAACTAGAGGTTCTTCTGAAACATTTTTTTCTCCTGGAATAAAATTTATGCCCTAATTCTGTTCGACGAATGTATCGTCTTGTCTATGGACGAAAAAAAGAAGCAGTTTTGATTCTTTAAAACGATTATTATTTGTTGTCTATGCTAGAAGGTTCGTGTATTTGCTTTATGATTTTGTTCTAAATATTATATCCAACACATATTTTTTCATATATTTTTCAAACTATTGTATAATAATTTAATTGAATTTTTATGTTTTAAAAACATGGCAATAATATTTATATTTTTCATTGTCAAAGACAACAACCATTTTTGAAGAAAATAATTTAGAGACTTCAAAGACAAGAACTCAGAAGCATTTTCAAACAAAAACGTCCTAATTCTTCTTACTGAATTAGGGCATTACTCTTTTTGGCCAACTTTTAACTTTATAGTGATTTTCTTTTGAGCGACTATCCCATTCACATAAAAAGCAACAGAATTTGGTATATCCAGATTGCAATCCATTTAACATTGCTACAACTTTCAAATCAGCACAAATGCTCCATGAGTACTGTGTGTATTTAATTTTGTTAAGTAACATCTTCATATTATAATAGTTTTCTTTCATGTTTCTTCAATACGCTACTGGGACTGATGGATATTTGTTGCCATTGTGAAGCAAAACTGCTTTCAAACTCGTCTGTGATGAATCAATAAAAAGCCGCCATTCTTCAGATTTATCACTGAACGAAAGTTCTCGCAGAAGACCATCAGCATTATTACAAAAAATTAAATCCCTGTCTTTGCTGAAGTATTTCAAATATTCTTCTTCTCTGTTTCGAAAGTATGTGACTTTCACGTATTTATCTACCAGATTCCATTGCTTCAATCTGGCTGCAAGAAGTTCTGCCTTTGTTTTTGAAAGTCCTAAGTCACGAACTAAGTCATTCAGGTCGTACTGCTTCGGAAAATAATGTTTGCTCGTTGGACTTGTAAATGTTGAACTTGCAGAAGCAGCCATCGTGGCGTAACTGGATTCAGTAGTTGCAGACTTAGCATCTTCTTCCTCATATGTATGGGACATTGGAAGTAAATCATTACTTCTTAGAGGAACTGGTCGTTTGGCGGATGAAATATTGGGATATATGACTTTATTTTTGTTCTTTCTGGAAAACCCACGAGTTGTAGTCATACAAAAGTAGCAGTCATTTGTATGGTTTTTTGGTTCGTTCCAAATCATTGGTGTCGAAAATGGCATAGACTTGCGATTTCCTTTGATCAAATATCTTAAAACCCTTGAACAGCTATTACAACATATTTTTGGTAGCCAATATTTATCTCTTTCATCGATAGGAATTCCAAAGCATAGCTTATAGGCGTTCTTAACCTGGGAAGTTATTGTCTGCCGTTGCGATTTTAAAGTTAAATCACCACATACATAACAGAATGAATCAGCAGAATTTTTACAAAGCCTTGGCATTTTGAAACCTGCAACAATTTGATACAAAACTATTACTTCGCATCATAAATACAACATTTTGAATTAGTAATAATAATAACTAACCAAAAAATATATGAAGAAATTATCACTTTTTAAATTCAGCTTATGCTAAAATTTTTAGGTCTATTTTTTAAATTTTGTTGCGGTTGGAAATTGACTTTTCGGTTTCACAAACAGTTATTGTATGCAGGGTGACCGATGACATTTTTCAAAAAGTGGCACCAAAAGGGGATTTATCAAAAAAAAGGGGCAAAATTAAAAAAATAAAGAGAAAACTACATTAAACTTTTTATTTTTAATATATTTTTATATAATTCACTCTAAAAAAAGAGAGAAAAAAAGTGGCAAGGCAGTCAAAAAAGTGGCAAGGCAGTCGAAAAAGGGGCAATTTGCCACTTTAGTCGGTCAAACGGTCACGCTGATTGTATGGCAACTGATGAGTGAACATACTTATGTATACCCAAAATTCTTTATTTTATATTTTCTTTTAGTTCTGTTAGTGCCGGTCCAGACTTGCAATTTTGGTTGCAGCAATTCTTGAACATGTGTGAGAGTGTTGAAATAGAAATATATACTTTTTGTATTCCTCTCTCGCTCTTTTGCACTAAAAAATAAAAAGTTGCTGCAACAAAAATTGCAAGTCTGGACTGGGACTTACCTGCCCGCAATGCCCTTTCAATAGCATTACCAGATGTAAATGTGACTGCATTTAATGCATTACACACATTATTCCATTTTTAGGTACCTGCTTTAAATTGTGAATAAAATTTATGGCTGGATTTTCACGTTTTATAGCTTGTTTTGTTCCTAAGATATGTGGTTTTAAGAAAAATTTAAAAAATATGAAACTTGTGAGTTTCTGATTTTTTTATTGTAATTTTCATGTAAAAAAATTACGCGATTTTTGCATAAAAAAACTTTTTTATTTTTTAAATTCTGAATAACTTCGAAACCATAAAAAATAGGTAAAAAATTATTATTAATATTTTTTAACAAAATTTTGTGGAGCGTCTTTTGGTTTATTATTTATTGAAATCGAAATAGCGGTTTTCGAGTTATAGTAAAATATATTAGTATGGTCGACTAATTTAGGGGCCAAAATTAGCCACGCCCATAAAAAAGGCCCTACGTGATAGAGAAAAACTGAATGCAGATTTGAGTTTAACGCATCGAAATCCATATAGTCCGCGTGATTTTATCTAAAAGGCAGCCAAAAAATGTTATTTTGTTGTACAGTGTAATCGGTCTACATATTTTTTTCTTTAATTTACAAAAAAAAATAATTTAACGAGAAAATGTGAATGACTTTTTCTATAAACGGATTGAGTTAACTTTCTCAAGAACAAATCTCGACTTCCGTACAAAGGAAAGATGTTTCCCTTGTTTCTGTAATTTTTAACCGACTTCATTCTGTCTAAAATCAACACCAAATTCAGTATACACAAATAATTTTTGCTTTATTTTCCATAATTTGACTGTAGTAGTAGGGAACTGTTCCTCCGGCCCCAATTAAACTTTTGAAATTTTAAAATTTTAATTACCCAAATTTTAAAATTCTTGGAAATTTGTGAAATTTGATACCCTACGAGGG
This sequence comes from Tachina lurida, assembly GCA_944452675.1. Lineage (NCBI taxonomy): Eukaryota > Metazoa > Arthropoda > Insecta > Diptera > Tachinidae > Tachina > Tachina lurida. The sequence continues at coordinate 103,770,508 of OX101752.1, forward strand.
TGGGTCAATAAGTCCGTCCAACTTTTTGTTTACATAAGGAATTTTTTGTTTACATAAGGGGTTTTGTTTGTTTAATACATACGAGGGTGGCTCAATAAGTCCGGGTTTTTTATGACCGTGGGAATTTGTATGTGTGTATGTTTGTGGGGTGGATTAAGGGGTTTCATAAGATTAAGATTTCATAAGTATATATGCCGACGGGAAAATCATGAGATGTTTTTTCCTAGTACCAACGGGAAAATCATGCAATGATTTTTCTTTATACTAATGGGTGTGAAATAGTGAAAATTTATTTTTCTTAATGCCTACGGCAATACATGATTTTCCTAATGCCTACGGCAATATATGTTTATTTTTCCTAATGCCTACGGCAATATATGTTTATTTTTCCTAATGCCTACGGCAATATATGAATATTTTTCCTAATGCCTACGGCAATATATGTTTATTTTTCCTAATGCCTACGGCAATATATGAATATTTTTTTCAAATGCCGACGGCAAAACATGATTATTATATTTTCCAAATGCCGACGGCAAAACATGATTATTATTTTCTAATACCAAAGGGAAAATTGCCAGTGTTGCCAGACTGCAGAAATTTGTTATCGTAATAATATATGAGTAATATCAGAGAAAATATTTATTTATGTGTTCACATGTATGTGAACACCCATACTTGTGTTCACATGTATGTGAACACCCATACTTGTGTGTGGGGGGTCCAGCTTGATAGTCGCGGGTAATTTAATATTTTGTGTATTTGTTTAAGAAATATGTATGTATGTATGTATGTATGTATGTATGTATGTAGGTGTATGTATGTATGTATGTGTATGTATGTATGTGTATGTATGTATGTATGTGTGCATGTATGAATGTATGTATGTATGTATGTATGTATGTATGTATGTATGTGTACATGTATGAATGTGTGATCGTGGGTATTTGTGCGTGGAATATTTTGTAGAATACATATATATTTTGCAAGGTAGTCATTTTCTTTGTCTACGATTATTTTAAAGCAGCAAACTAAGTACAGTCAGCAGCAGAGAAACAAAAAGTAAAATTTTTGAATGCTGCAAGGATACTGCTTCTAATTTTAGTATAAATACGCCAACATTTCTAACCAACACATCAGTACGTTATTGTATTTACCAGAAGTATCATCAGCAATTGTGTTAAAGTGAAATAATAATAAAATAATTAAAAATGAGTTCATCAGGTTATCAGTGTAATACATGTAATAAGGTATACAAATACCAAAAGTCCTTTTTGGAGCATGTTAAAAACCATAGTGTACAGAATCAAGTGGTCGTAAGCCGGGGCATAAATCAAGAGCTACCGCAGACATCTTTTCAAAATCATCAAAATTCATCATCATCATTCATTCATCAACAATATCCTTCTCTTCAGTATCCTCAATATCAGTTACCATTAAATTTTCAACAATACGGTATGCCATGGAATAATCAGTTTTTGGGATACAATTATAATCCCAATGTGATGCAATGGCAGCCTCTTAATTATCATCAACAAGAGTACCAGCATCAACAACAAGATCATCAAAATCAAGCTCAACAACAACAACAACAAGCTCAACAACAGGGTGTGGGTATCCTTGGAGGTAATTTATTCGACGATGCTATGGACATAAGCTTACCGGAAAGTGATGGAGAAGTAGAAGAAAGAAGAGAAAAAACTCTGCCAACTCCAAGGAATACTTCGCATGCTAGAACAGATGAAGTAGAAGAATTGGGATATTATAAAATATCTAAAGCATTCAAAAACCATATTGCCACTTATGCAATTTTAAACAAAAAGGACCAACTTCTGTTGGAAGAATTCGTTGAAGAAAATAAAAATGTTTTTATGGAGAGACTTCAAGGGAATTTAAGTAAGCATGCAATAATTAAATTTCATGTAAGTATTGTGGCAGAATATATAAAAATTGTTGGAGAAGAATTGGAGTTGTGCATAATATCACATGTAGCCAAAATGAGTCTGCTGACGAAGGCAGATAGCATTGAAGAATTATTCCGGAAACAGGTTGCGGAGATTTCAACCAAAATGTCCGAATTTGAAGAGCGAGATTCTGGTTGGACTTTGTCACGCATAGTCCGAGCAGAAATTAACATCAACAAATCTTCGCTCGTCAAAGGATCGAACTGGATATCCACACCTGGAAAATTAGCAAGAAAATTTGCTTGCATCAACATTGAAAATAATGATGACTACTGTTTCAAGTGGTGTCTAATCGCTGCCATGGATACCACCAAATACAAACATATAGAACGTTGCAGTTCTTATAATATTCAAGACATTGCTGCAGAGACGATTGTTACGCGAAATGGTGTAGCGTTAAATTTCAAAAATTTACGCTTCCCATTAGGATTAAACAAAATAAAAGAGTTTGAGGTGAACAATCCAGCAATAAGTGTTAATGTATTCGGCTATGATGAGGGGACCAATCAGATTATTGGTCCTTATTATGTCACCAAGGACGAAAAAATTAGCCATGTAAACTTGTTGCTTTTGGAAAATGGTGAAGTTCATCACTACATTTTGATAAAGAACATATCAAGGTAAGTTAAAAAATTATACTACACTTTAATTTAATGATACATATACTTGTTTTATATATTTTATAATAGATACATTTTACTTATAAACTTTTATTTTACTTTTTATTATTTACAGACTTTTGACAAATCAGACTACAAAACACAGAACTAAGTTACACATCTGCAATAGCTGTCTCCAATATACTCATACGGACACCATCATGAATACTCATAAGGAGGAATGTGGGAAGATAGTCACAACTATGCCATCAGGTGAGGATGCCATTCTTAGTTTTAAGGGACATCAACGAAAAATGGATGTCCCTTTTGTTATTTACGCGGACTTTGAATGCGTATTAGAGGATATAAGTAATAGTGTAAGTAGTAAAACAAATTTAATAAAAAAGCACACACCTTGTGCCTTTAGTTATTTTATTAAGTGTCTCCATAGTAATAATTTAGATAAGCTTAGAATATATACGGGGGAAGATGCCTCCAAAAAATTTGTAGAATATTTAATTAAGGATTGTGAAGATATATATAATAACTATTTAGTTAACAATAGACAAATGGATACTTTATCCCCTTCAGATACTTATAATTTTTATAGTGCGGTGAATTGCCATATTTGCCAAAAATTTTTAGGCAAAGATCGTGTTAGAGATCACTGCCACATTAGTGGCAAATTTAGAGGCGCAGCCCACAATAAATGTAATTTAAATTATCAAATTCCCAAATTTATACCAGTTTACTTCCACAATTATTCAAATTATGACTCACATCTTTTCATTAAAGAATTAGGTGAAATTTCATTGCAACTGAAAGTACTCCCTCTCAATAAGGAACTTTATATATCCCTCTCCCAATTCACAGAAATGAGTGATGGCCATAAGCTTGAAATAAGATTTCTTGATACTATACGCTTTATGGCTGAGAGTTTGGAATCATTAGCCTGCAATTTGTCGGATAATGATTTCAGCACTATAAGGTCCTTATTTCAGTCAGAAAAAGAATTTCAGCTTATTAAGAAAAAAGGTATTTTCCCGTATGAGTACCTAAATTCATTCGAAAAATTAGATGAATGCCAGCTGCCTTCACGCAGTGATTTTTTTAATAAGTTGAATAATAAAGAGTGTTCTTTAGAGGAATACTCACATGCTGTAGAGGTATGGAATACTTTTGGTTGTGAAACAATGAAAGATTACATGGAACTTTACTTAAAAACAGACGTCCTCTTACTGACAGATATTTTCGAGAACTTTAGAAAAGTTTGTAAGGGTATTTATGAGCTCGATCCTTGCCAGTATTATACAGCACCTGGCCTTTCCTGGGATGCAATGCTCAAATATACAAAAATTGAGTTAGAATTATTGACAGACATAGACATGTACAATTTTATGAAAAAAGGTATACGTGGGGGGATAGTACAGTGTAGTCAAAGATATTCGAAAGCAAATAATAAATATTTGCAAGATTTCGACAAAGAAAAGCCCTCAGAATTTCTCGTCTATTTAGACGCTAACAATTTGTATGGATGGGCGATGTCGGAATATCTTCCTCATGGTGGGTTCAGATGGTTATCTCAAGACGAGTTGAATCTGGATCCAAACAGCATAGCTGATAATAGAACAGACGGTTATATTTATGAGGTTACGTTGGATTATCCCTCTCATTTACACGACTTGCATAATGATCTTCCTTTTTGCGCTGAAAATAAGAAACCTATGCAAGCGAAGTATAGCAAGTTGATAACCGATTTCTCTACAAAGCAATCATATGTGATACACTTTAGAGTTCTAAAACAGTGCTTAGAATATGGCTTAGTTTTAAAGAAAACTCATCGTATTCTAGCATTTAAACAATCTCCATGGTTAAAAGGCTATATTGACCTAAATACCAGACATAGAGCCACTGCTAAAAATGCTTTTGAAAAAAATTTTTTCAAGCTACTTAATAATGCAGTGTATGGTAAAACCATGGAAAATGTGGATAAGAGGAGAGATGTTAAAATTGTTAATAATTGGGAGAGGACGAATTGCAATCATTTAGGTGCCCAAGATTGGATATCAAAACCAAATTTTCATAGTTTATCTATATTTTCTGAAGATCTTGTAGCAATCGAAATGACTAGAGTCAAAACCTGCTACAATAAACCAATTTACTTAGGATTTTGTGTACTCGAGCTGTCCAAATGGAAAATGTATAATTTCCATTACGGGTACATGCAACCTAAGTTTAAGACAAACCTCTCATTAAACTATATGGATACTGACTCTTTTATATATTCAATAAAGACTGACGCCTTTTACGCTGACATAAAAAATGACATACATGAACAATTTGACACATCGGACTACCCTACAGACAATATTTATAATTTCCCAATAGTAAATAAAAAAGTAATTGGTATGATGAAGGATGAAAATTGCGGTAAGATAATGACAGAGTTTGTTGGGCTGCGCTCAAAAATGTATTCATTTAGCGTAGAAAACCAAGATGATATTAAAAAATCGAAGGGGGTAAAGAGAGCCATATTAGATAAATATAGTTTAGCTACATATAAGAATTGCCTATTTAATAAGATTAATGTGTATGATAGTATGTTAACATTTAAATCTAAACTACATCAATTATATACTAGTGAACTAAATAAGGTAGTATTAAGCTATGGAGATGATAAGAGAAAAATTAGATCAAATAATATAAACACTTATGCATGGTATCATTTTCGTATTAAGGAAACTAACCCTGAATACGAACTTGACATGTTGCTAGATGAGATTGCTAAAATGCAAGAAAATCTTAGTTAATTAGTTAATTTTTAAATTGTATATAAAATCCTATTTATTAAGAAAAAATATTGTATTTGTATCCTATTTATTAAGAAAAATTGTTGTATATAAAATCCTATTTATTAAGAAAAAATATTGTATTTGTATCCTATTTATTAAGAAAAATTGTTGTATATAAAATCTTATTTAATAAGAAAAATTATTTTATTGTTGTTAAAATGAATGTAAAAAAGTCTAAGAAATATTATTGTATTTAAATCCTATTTATTAAGAAAAGTTATTGTAAATAAACTATTGAAAAAAGAATGGAAAATGTGAGTGGTTTTTTTATTTCTTTATTGGCTTTACTTCGTTGGATCAAAAAAATTTGTGTTTTTGCTTATTTACAAATTCTTATTTTCATGTCGTTTAAACATGCACAGTCTTGTTTTCAGGTTACTTAAACATGCACAGTCTTGTTTTCTTTGAGAGGTTCTGCACAAGAGAAATTGAATTTCACAATATTATGAAATTCAATTAGATATTTTCATAAAGAGAAATAATTTAGATAATCGGATAAATCCTCATATTTTTCACTACATACAAGTTTATGTTATTTTATATTCGAGCAGATGATTCCTAGTTTTCCTTTAGAAAAAAATAATACAAATCAAGGAATATTTTTATAATTCAATTTTATTTTATTTTATTATTTATACAATTTTATTTCATTTTTATTTAATTTATTTATAATGATGGAAACATTTCGTAATAACCAATTATTAGATGTTCTAGTATATTTTTTCTTAAAAAATATATGGTACATCTGCAAGTATCAGGTCCCTCCTCACACTCAGGATGATACCAAGGACAGCTTGAGAAGTGTCCTTCAGTGTTGTCTTCATCTTCCATGACACCATATTCTTCGTTCTCATCCAGCATATTTTGGAAACATCTTATCATCTCCCAATGATCAAAAAGCCTGAAGGTTTCAAAATCTCTTATAAATTGATTAAGAGTACGTCTAATTTGACTCATTTTATTTGCTGATGAATGAATGATGATGAATGTTGGAAGGTTCCTTTAAGACTAATTTGTTCTGTAAATTTTTAAAATATCTATATGTTCTTTAAAATATCTAAACTATCATCTCTATGTCGTATTTCTTTTTAGCAGTCTATCTCTCTCTAACCCTTTTCTCTCTATTCCATATTTCTTTTTTACTACTCTATCTCTCTCTAACCGTTTTCTCTCTATAACTATCTCTTTCTGTCTATCACTATCCCCCACTTATTTACTATTTCACCACACTTATTTTCGATTAGCCTTTTTGAAGTCATCATCGCTACTTTTAAGATCATTTCCAGTTAAACATTCAGAGTGACAAGAAGTATCTAAATAAAAAATAAAAAATGGACTCCACAACAAATCTAATTGCAAAATTTAATGCTCTAAATAACAAAACTTTAATCCACGTAAAGGAGCTTGATTCTTCAACGAAATATACTATTAGAAATGTGGTACGTGTAACAACTAAATATGGACCAACCCTAAAAGTTGAAATGAATAAACACATAATGTTCCTGCCGAAACGATATAATATTTTAACTGATGACGATATCAAAGATCTCTCAAGCGGATCATATTGCCTAAGTAGAGAAGGTGAAGAAAACCTAATTGTCGAGAGTGAGCTGAGTGAATTTCTAATTCAAAATTCCCAATTTCCTGTTTGGCAATAATATATTAATTATGTATTTTAAATTATGAATAAAAAGACATTAAAGAGTTTTGTAAAATATAAATTTTTGTGTTTTATTTAATATTTTCAGTTATTTCATAAAGAAATTTAAGACATAAATGTCCACAGGTAAATGTATTGAAATTCTGATGCTGAATATAGTTGTATTTTATATTTGCACCAAGATATTTGACTACTTCCCAAGGAGGTTGTAAGTTTCCAAAGCTGTCGAAATATTCTTTTTCATTGTTGTTTTTATAGTATGCTACCCAATGTGTACCAGGTCCTGTTGATACATCTAAGTTGATTATTCCACATTCAATTTTCTTTGTTCGTTTTGGTAGAGTATTCAACATGAAAACTCCTCTAAAATATGGAATTTTTATAGAGAAACGGTTTAGGTCCACATCAGATAGTGGTCTGTTGGGCAGCATCTTTAAGAGTTTTTTGATTCCTCTTTGTGAACTAAACCATAACCTTTTTTATATGGTTTTAAGTAAAGTCCTTTTCCCACTGCTATAGATTCCATCGCTTTATTATGTCTAGTTGCTTCATCAAGTTGATTTTTTGCATTCTTTGTTGCATTTACAGCTTTAGCTATGGCAGCACCTCCAGTTGTTAGACTACCAATTGCACCCAGAGCAGTTAAAATCGGTATTAGAGGTAAAAAACCACCGATTTTTGGAACACGTATTACACGTGGAACTACAATTTGAGACTTTCTTCCTTTTAATGATTTGTTAATAGTTTTTCGTGCAATTTTAATAGCTGAGTTAATATCTAATGGTTTTTCCTTCTTTAGTATTTTTGTTGCAGCTCTAATTGATGTTCTAAACAGTTTTTTATCATTTGGCTTGTTCTTTTTAACATTTTTCTTTTTCTCCACACCCATACCAAATTTAGTTTTGGTTTTCATTGCGTTAGTAACCATATATGCAAATGATTTTTCTGCAAGACTACTGTCTTTTGCTAAAACTCGATTCCAAGCTGAATTTTCAAGTATTTTATCAGCTTTATGTCTAGTACTTAAATCCTTATTTTTTGAATACGCAATATCGTGATTTTTACAAGCAGAGTCCAATAAGTTAATACCTTTGTCACCTCGATTTAAACGTTTTTGTAGTTTTGTTCCAGGTCCACAGTACTGATACCCCGGAAGATGAAGTTCAACAGGTAGAGAGTTTATTATTTTATCTACTATACCTCCTCCAACGAAGGTGTTTTTATGACTAAACGTTTTCTGATATCGTATAACCATATTATCTAATTTTTTCTATAATAAGAGGTAACATTTATAAAATGTATTTAGTTACAAAAATGCAGTTAGTGAAACAACATAAAAATATTTTAGTTCGTAATATTGACGATTCAGTCAACATCACTTCAAAAATAAAGCATAGCCCCCTCTTACCAAATTCTATTCGTGCTCTAATAGTTGGACCATCCAATTGTGGAAAGACTAATGTTATGATTGGCTTACTAGAAAGTCCTAATGGACTCAAGTTTGAAAACATCTATTTATACTCAAAATCTCTATATCAACCCAAATATGAATACCTGAAGAAACTAATTTCACCAATTAAAGGAATGGGATATTATACATTTACAGATAATGAATCAGTTATTCCACCTGACGAAGCTAAAACTAATTCAATTATGATATTTGATGATGTTGCATGTGAAAAGCAGAATAATATACGTACATATTTTTGTATGGGGCGACATAGGGATGTCGATTCATTCTACTTGTGTCAAACTTATACTAGAATTCCCAAGCATTTAATAAGAGACAATGCCAATGTTATTATAATGTTTAAACAAGATGAGACGAATATGAAGCATGTTTATAGAGATCATGTTGGTGGCGATATGAGTTATGAAAAGTTTCATGAGATTTGTCGAGAGTGTTGGAAGGATAAATATGGATTTTTGGTGATTAGCAAAGATAATGAATTAAATGATGGACGCTACAGAAAGCAATTTGACTATTTCATAACTATATAAACTACTCTTCATAAACATTTACTTTAGTTATTAATCTAACTTTAAGCTTGATACATCTATTTGCTATAACCTCATCTGATACCTGATAAGCTGATCTGAAAACCAGACCAGCTACCTAATAAGCTGATTTGATACCTGATAACCTGATCTGAAAACCAGACTAGGTCCTGAAAAGCTGATCTGAAAACCAGACCAGGTCCTGAAAAGCTGATCTGAAAACCAGACCAGGTCCTGAAAAGCTGATCTGAAAACCAGACCAGCTACCTAATAAGCTGATTTGATACCTGATAACCTGATCTGAAAACCAGACTAGGTCCTGAAAAGCTGATCTGAAAACCAGACCAGGTCCTGAAAAGCTGATCTGAAAACCAGACCAGGTCCTGAAAAGCTGATCTGAAAACCAGACCAGCTACCTAATAAGCTGATTTGATACCTGATAACCTGATCTGAAAACCAGACCAGGTCCTGAAAAGCTGATCTGAAAACCAGACCAGGTCCTGAAAAGCTGATCTGAAAACCAGACCAGGTCCTAAAAAGCTGATCTGAAAACCAGACCAGGTCCTAAAAAGCTGATCTGAAAACCAGACCAGGTCCTGAAAAGCTGATCTGAAAACCAGACCAGGTCCTGAAAAGCTGATCTGAAAACCAGACCAGGTCCTAAAAAGCTGATCTGAAAACCAGACCAGGTCCTAAAAAGCTGATCTGAAAACCAGATCAGGTCCTGAAAAGCTGATCTGAAAACCAGACCAGGTCCTAAAAAGCTGATCTGAAAACCAGACCAGGTGCTAATAAGCTGATCTAATAGCTGATACCTCATCTAATAGCTGATACCTTTTATTTATTAAACATGGATGAGAAAATTTTAAAACAGTTGGTGTTGACAAGAAATGTCTTGAAGAAAAAGCTTCGTAGTATAAAAACTGGTGAAATAGATACACGTGAACAACTAAGAGATACATTTAAACCTATAACAGAACCACTGAAAGAATTCATAAATAGTTCTAAGAAAATTAAAAGAATTCCCATTAAAGAAGAAAATAAAATGAAGACAGAATTTGAAAATAATACAAGTTTAAAGTCTGAAAAACCATCACTCAAGATAGAGACAAGTACACCAAAGAAACTAGCAGAAGGAACAATATTTGATAATACCACCTTATTTAATGATACTAATTCTAAAAATGATGATGATGACGATGATGATGAAGATGATTTTTACTCACAAACTTCCAATACAGAAGATACTTATACTGATTTATCAGTCTTGGAAGAAAGAAATGAATTAGATACAAACTATGGTCCACATAAAGATTTCAATAATGAATGGAAATTTGGTGATAGTAAACTTACACTTAGTGAACATAAAATACAAGTTGGTGGCCAAATATGGGCTCTAACACCTGGACTATTTTCTCTAATGTTTTATAAAATACCAAAAAATTATGATAAATTTGAACTCGAAATCTATAAAAAGATTTTAATTACTACTAATGCATATAGAAGAGACTATAAGCCTGATGGTCAAATTAAGGGTACTAGAGGATATAAATATAAACATATTATTAAGAAATTTATTGACGAGAAAAACCAGGATAATTTACCCGAATCAACAGGATCTAAGCATAAAGGTAGCTATTTAGGTGATGGAATGATGGAATTTAACACCCATAAGCCCAACTATATATACTGGGATGATCCAAATGAGCTAGTAGATCGACTTCGACTACTGCTCGCATCACAAGCTGCAGGTCATAATAATCACAATAACGAGATTATATCAATTATTGAAGAACTACGTGAAGCTAATATAATACATTAACTTTAATAAAGTATATAAAGCATGTCTGTTGATAAATTTGGACATTATTTAAACGATACTAGCAACATAGTTTCTTTGAAAAATGCACCTAAACTGCTGGGGTTCTTTGTGGATACGAACAACAACATTGATGTCCAAAACAAAAGGATCAAAAATGTTGCAAAAGCTGTGGAGGAAAACGATGTTATCAATAAATTGTTTCTGCAAACTCAAATCGAAAAACTAGAAGAGAAATTATTAGCATACTTTAAGAGAGACAGTACTATAATTCAAGAAAATATTCAAATGCAAATTGAGGATCTACATCGCGAAACAAAATTAGATATAGAAGAAAATTATAAAATTGAAAAAGATATTCTAAAAATTAAAACATCCTTTGAAGAACAAATTGAACAGCTTAATGAGAAAATTTATAGATTAGAAAATTACATGTTTGTATCAATAGCTGAAAGTGCTTCAACTAGATCACAACACTCTCCAAAAAATCTCTAAAAACAACTTAATGTCTTCAAAAAGAAATTTAGTAAACGAACTCCATAAGCAAGCACGAAAACATTTTGTGCGTCGCAGAGTTATAATGAAAGGAATAGATGATCTTTGGCAAGCTGATTTAGTTGAAATGGGGAACTATTCTAAAGAAAATAGAAATTATCGATTTTTGCTGACTATAATTGACACATTCTCAAAATTTGCATGGGCAGTACCGCTAAAAACAAAAACTGCACTTGAAACAACTAACGCAATGGAAAATATTTTTGAATTGGGGCGAATACCAAAAAACATACAAACAGATGATGGTAAAGAATTTTTCAACAAACACTTTGAAAAATTAATGCATAAATACAACATTAATCACTACTCAACATATAGCATTATGAAAGCATCAATAGTAGAACGATTTAATAGAACACTGAAAGGAATGATGTGGAAAGAATTTAGCTTTAATGGTTCTTATAAGTGGATTGATATATACAAAGATTTACTTAATACCTACAATAGAAAAGTTCATCGTACCATTAAAATGCCTCCAATTAAAGTCAACTCAACAAATGAGGAAAAGCTGCTAAATACAGTATACAGTCATATGAAAATGTATAAAATGTCAAAATTTAATGTAGGAGATCATGTACGCATAAGCAAATATAAGCATACATTTGAAAAAGGTTATACTCCAAATTGGACTACAGAAATTTTCACAATTACAAGAGTTCAAAATACAAATCCTGCAACATACATATTAGAAGACTATCTTGGTAATCCTATTAAAGGTGGATTCTATACTGACGAACTTTCAAAAACCAGATTTCCAAATACATATCTAGTTGAAAAGGTGCTTAAAATTAAAGGGAAGGAGGTATATGTTAAATGGCTGGGATTTTCTAATCAACACAATTCTTGGATAAGTAAAGATGAAATATTATAGATGGAAGAAAAACTAAATCAACAACAACATCATAGCAAAACAATAATAGCATTAATATTAAGAAACTAATGTTAATTTTAAAATAAGAAAATGAAATAAATATGTAAATTATGCTTATAAACCATACTGTCTACTAAACTTTATTTAATTGTAATCAGTCTGTTATAATGTCAATAACACTTACTCTGAGCTCTAACTCATCAGAATTATCTGCTAGTTACTTTCCCCCTATTGAATTACATGATGCATATGAGTGTGCTCTAACTGATTTTCATTCATACAACAGTATTCCAAATGTAGACACCTACAACAATATGTTTCATATAGGAGAACATACAATAGAAATACCAATTGGATCTTACGAACTAAATGATATAGTTGATTTTATAGAAGAGCAATACAAACTACTCTGTCCAACAAATAAGATTTTTATTGAAGCCAATAACAATACAATGCAAGTTAAAGTTAATAGTTCCAAGGATACTGTATATTTTAATAAGGAAAATACAATTGGAAAACTTTTAGGATTCAATAGCAAAATCCTAACACCAAACAAATATTATTATTCAGATCTTCCAGTTAATATTTTTAAAGTAAATCTCTTGCGAGTTGAAAGTAGTATTGCTATTAACACCTATATGAATAACTCCAAATCACATACACTTCATGAATTTCCGATTAATGTGCCTCCAGGCTATAAAATAGATGAGGTTCCAAGAAATCTTATCTATTTACCTGTGAACACCAGAGAGATAAGTTCACTAGCGCTGCGCGTAGTTGATCAACACGGTGATTTAATTAATTTCCGAGGAGAGGAAATTACAATACGAATACATTTAAGGCCAACTAAATAATGCTAATATACAACACAAATACCTTAAAAAATATAGCAACAAGAACAACATCAACATTAAAGCGATCAGTACAACAGAAAGCATTAACAACATCAAATAAAAATTTTCTAAAGTCCTTGAATTTTAAATTGAAGACAAAATGAGTTCAATAATAGATGTCTTAGATAAGCCCTTGTCTGATGAGAATATAATCAAAAAGGACTATCATACATATGTACCATACTTACAATCTTACAACAATAATGATGAAATTAGAATTTCAATACAAAATCAAGATTTGTACGTGCTACCCAGTGAAAGCTACATTTATGTAGAAGGTTTTGTTGCTGATGATAATAACTCTAAATCTTCTTCATCATCGGACAACTTTATATTAAAAAACAACTTTGTGGCATATCTATTTGATGAAATTCGCTATGAGCTCAATGGAATTGAAATTGATCATACAAGATATTTAGGAGCCACAAGCACCATAAAAAATTTGGTTTCTATGTCACCAACAGAAAGCAATGTGATGCAAAATGCTGGATGGAACAAAATTGACGATGTCACTCTTGTAAATGGCTTTTTCAATTTCTATGTACCTCTAAAAATGCTTCTAGGATTCGCTGAAGACTACAACAAAGTTATACTAAATGGAAAACATGAATTGATACTCTTGCGCAATAAGAACGATGAAGATCTTGTACGCTCGAGTATTTCTACTAAAAAAGCTAAACTTACAATTTCACTAATCTCATGGAGAATCCCACATGTACAATTATCCGACTTTAGCAAATTGAATATGATTAAAATTATTAACAATGGTGCTTCTATACCTATGGCATTTCGCAGTTGGGATTGTCATGTCAATCCACAATTAAATATGGGAACTAGCCATATTTGGAATGTTAAACTAGCTGCAAATAGAGAACGCCCTCGTTTTGTATTGATTGCTTTTCAACAAGAAAATAAGTTTGTTCATTGTGATTTGACTAATTTAAAAGTACATTTAAATTCAGTCTCATATCCATATGATGACCTTAACATAAATTTCAAAAATGAACGATATGCAATTCTATATGACATGTATCTAAGATTTCAACAAAGCTACTATATGAAAGAATCTCAACCGCTTCTAACTGCACCCCGCCCCCTGTCAATCACACCTTCACACAAATTCCAACAGACAGGTATACACACATACACTGAATCCATCTACCTAACTACACCACGCTCCCCCGGCCAATCACAGCCTCGCACAACAGACAGACGGACGGACAGACAGACACATCCATAAACTCCCTCGGTTATGTATTACGATAACAACCCCACCCACCCAAATCACTATAAGCCTTAAACTCCTGTATTAGCATTAGAAATAACTTTTATGTTTTCCCGTCTGAATTATGAAAAATCATTTTCCCTTCGGCATTTGAAAAAAATAATAATGATGTTTTGCCGTCGGCATTAGGAAAAATATTCATGCATTGCCGTCGGCATTAGGAAAAAATAATTTTCACTATTTCACCCCCATTAGTAATAGGAAAAATCATATTCATGATTTTCCCGTTGGTACTAGGAAAAATCATATTCATGATTTTCCCGTCGTCATATACATACATACATTACAAAAAGAAAAACCTCCAACCTATGAACCCACTTAACGTATTCCCACAAAAAACAAAATCACCCGTTCACACAATTAATGTAACCCCCCAAAAAAAAAATCACCCGTTCCCACAAGGGTTAATGTAAACAAACAAAAAAAAAAAAAACTCCTAATGTAAACAAAAAATTCCTTATGTAAACAAAAAAACATCAAAGCGTGCCGCCGAAAACTCAAGGGTATCAAATTTCACAAATTTCCAAGAATTTTGAAATTTGGGTAATTAAAATTTCAAAATTTTAAAATTTTAATTGTCGCCGGAGCCCCAATTCCCTACTACTGACTGTCAAACAAATCACAAAAAATTTTAGTATTGAGTCAAAATAATATAAGTTCTAATAAAGAACGGAAAATATGAAATATAATGAAAATCTGTATAAATGTGTAAATGGTTTTCTAATTGAATGCTAAAATTAATTAAAAAAATGCTTACGCCTTTGTTCATAAGATTTAAAATAAATTTAAAATGAATTTTATTTAAAATTTTTCATAGAATTTTTTTAATAGATTTTATTTTTTTATTCCTTCACTGTAATAATTTTTTGAGTTTATATTTTTGGTTATAACTAAAAAGCTCATTTTATGTCCAAACAAAAGCTTTAGAAAATGTTTTATAAAAATCAAATTTTAAACGTTATCGTTTATAAATGAAACATAAAAACGAAAGGGCTTATGTTTTCAAAAAACAGGCTGTAAGTCTGATTTTTTTTTTAATTAATAGGAAAACTATTTATTTTAAACACCTTTTTTAAAAATACAAAATAAAACCATAAAATTTATTAAAAAAATATTGACACTCCTATTTCATTATCCTTATGTTTATTACTTTTTTAGCATTTATAATTAGGCACATGGTTCTATCTGCAAGAAAATATTTCTTACCGTCACACAAAGTTCTATTAGGTACTTAGAACCATATTGTCCTACATTCATGTGCCTCATCGTTGAGCATCAGAGTTCTATCTGTTTTTTGAGACTCAAATTGTGGCAAAACTAATATAGAAGTTCACGCATACAATTTTTTGTTATATAAAACTAATTAAACAAAACTACCCAGGCAGAAAAAGACAATCAGCACGACGTTGCTACGATTGTCTACGGGAATAGTACACCATTTTTGTTATATAAAACTAATTAAATAAAGCTAGTTATTTCTTTGGTAATTAAATATATTCTATATTTTAGAAAGAAATAAATTTGTGCTCGTATTAAAACCAGAAAAACTTAAATTAAGGTTAAGGTTGAGAAAAAAAAATTTGGCTAAAAAATAACCAAAAATAATTTTTTTTTTCAGTTAAAAATATTTAATGTCTTAGAAAGATCTTTACTCAAGCAAATTCTTTAGTCGAAGAAAACCGAGAGGTCACTTAATAAAAATTGCACTATAACAGAAAATTATAAATTTTATCACAAAACAAACATGTATGTATGTACTTATGTATGTAAGTATCTGTATACTACATATACATACGTTGGTAAAGGCTATATAAAATTCGGCACAGCCGAATATAGCACTCTTACCAGCGTTGCCGTTTTGGTTACTTGTAACCAAAATTGGTTACTTTTTTTTCCAATGTGTACTTGTGGACTTTTTTCCATTTTGGTTACTTTTTTTAACACAAAATTAACCATTTTTATATAGTATTTAAATTTGTATATCGTGATGCACTACCCATATTTTTAAATGAATTTTGTGGATGTGGTTTCCAAATTTAGTACATGATAAAGAAGAAGAAATTGTATCCCACTCAGATTTTCCCAATTGTGAATAAAAAGTACATTTTGAGACAAAGTTTCCAAATATTCACATGAATTGATTGCAATACACGAGCATTACTTTTTATTTAATCGTAAGCGACAAAAACCTTAGTTTTCAGGAAAAGATTATTTTTATAATATTCAAATTTGTTTTACATACGTAAATTGTCGCTTACGATAAAATTTTACAGCCCGATAATGCTAAACTATGGATAGGCCCCTAAAATTTTAATTTAAATAAAAAATTTTATTTTCGATTACATGCCACTTACGATAAATACCGAAAATAAGGGTCAATACAAATATGAAACTCATAGGCAGATCTTGTAAGACATTTTGTTTTTAAACGTTTCAAATTTGTATGGAAAATAACGAAAATTCGTTTCAAAAAATATTTTTTCCATACAAATTTCAATTTACCGAGTGTAGTTTCTCTACCCCGTCCCCCTCCCCCGTCACCTTAAGGCTTATGATGCGTGAACTACAAAAAATAATTGCTGAACTCGTAAAGTAAATGAACAAAAGTGTGTCCATATAACGTTTACCCTAAGAAGAGATACTTGACTTGTTCGCCCATTCGAATCAACAATCAAAGTATTCCTCAACATTCTCAAGTGAAATACCTTGGTATACACCTTGATCGAAGGCTTAAATGGAAACATCATATTGACTCTAAGTTAACCCAAATGAAACTTAAATTAACTCAAATATATTGGTTAATTGGCAGACATTCAACACTCAGCATAGACTGCAAACTTTTGATATACAAGTCGCTTTTGAAGCCAATATGGTGCTACGGAATTCAGCTATGGGGCACTGCTTCAGCTTCAAATGTTGAGAAAATCCAACGAAGCCAAAACAAAATTTTGAGTTTGATAACATAGGTTCCATGGTACATCAAAAATTCAAATATACATCGTGATTTAAATATGCCAATAGTGACTGAAGAAATTGCAAAATACGCAGGCAAATATTTAACAAAACTCGAGTCACATTCTAATCTGCTTGCTCGTAATATTTTGAACTTTACTGGGCACATCCACCTAAAAAAGAGGGACACAAGGGCTCTCTCTTATACTCAACACTCCAGATGGGAATGCTTGAAAATACTTCTTTTTTTCCTTTCTGATTATCACTACTTATGTATTATTTAACTATCACTAAGCTCAGTTCTCGTTGTACCTTCATAGTGAACAGAAGTATTAGCGGAATTTCTTTTTACATACTAAACCAAAAAAAAACCATACAAAAAAAAATATTTGTAGTACATAATATTTGTTGTACATTAACTTTGATAAACAAGCTTTTTTTGCTTTGCTAATATTTTTTTTTACATAGACAGTAATAACTAAAACAAAAAAAAACAAAAACAACCGTAAACAAAATAACTTAAAGTGCCCTTGAGGAATACACTTACAAAGTGCCCTTGAGGAATACTCTATATGAGTACCTCGAAAACAAATAATTGCGAAGTGAGTGATAACGGCAGAAATGCCTATCTTACTGTGAGCTCTGATGATCTTAATGATAACAATAAAAATAACAAATCTGATGATAGACTTACTGTGAGTTCTGATGATCTTAATTTAAAAAAAATAAATAAAAAACTTGATGACAGACTTTTTTTTAACGGCTAAGCCAATTTTTCGTCAGCGATCAACTTCGCTTTGTCCAATGTCAACTGATTCGTTAACATTACAGTTGCCTACTACTTCGTCATTTAAATCAGCGATATCATCCGATTCATCACTTACCCAATTAGTCACTGAAAATAAAAAAAGCCCAAAACCCAAGGTCCAAATTGGAATGGACCGATATATTATTGTGGGAAAGCGCGGGCGAAGCCCTAATTCTACTAAAATTGCATCTGCTTCAAAGGTATGTATCTAGGGATAACAGCGCATCATCTACTAATCGTTTTCAAATATTGCAAGATGACAACGACACACCTGATATATCCGCGAAAAAAACCTCCAAGCCGCCACCAATATATTTGAGAGAAAAAAATTCAAACGCTCTTATTAAGAAATTAATTTCGGTAATTGGTGAGAATAAATTTCACATTGTTCCAATAAAACATGGCAATATCGATGAAACGAAAATTCAAATCTATGACGAAACTGATTTCCGCAAAATGGTTGCTGAATTTGAAAAAAGTAAAACAAGCTTCTACACATACCAGCTTAAGAGCGCTAAAGGCATGTAGATCGTATTGAAGGGCATAGCTTCTTATGTTGCCCCCGAAGAAATAAAAGATGCACTCGTCCTCCAAGGGTTCAAGGTAAAAAATGTGTCCAATATAATAAATAGAGAAAAGATTCCCCAACCCCTATTTCGTGTTGAACTTGAGCCTAATGATATAAAATTGAAAAAAATGAGACGCATCCAATTTATAATTTAAAATACCTCTTGTACCGAAAAATCACAGTTGAAGAGCCACATAAGCGTTCAGGTCCTGTACAGTGCCTTAATTGCCAAGAATATGGCCATACAAAAACATACTGCAATTTACCCTCTGTTTGTGTTGTGTGCGGCGAATTACACGGCACCGCTAGCTGCAACAAACCAAAAGATCAAAGTGATAAAAAATGCAGTAATTGTGGAGGTAATCACACCGCTAACTACAGAGGTTGTCGTGTGTACTCTTTGGTAAAGAAGACTATGGTGCAAAAACCTAAATTAACTCCAGCTCAATCAGCAAACGTTTACTCTGCCACTTTTCAGCAAATGAGCCAACCAGTTACTTCCCGTGTATCGTATGCAGATGCTGCTAAGGCTAGTTATATTCCGACACAAAATGTTTCACCGCAAAATAATTCTACATATACACACTCAAACTTTAATTATAATCGGCTTGAAGCCACTATTGAAAATCTTGTGCAAACTATAAAAAATTTTACAACAAATATGACTAGCATGATGCAAGAAATGTTGCGAATGCAGAATACTCTGCTTCAAGCAATACTTAATAAGCCATGAACACGTTAACAATATGTTTCTGGAACGCAAACGGCATTCGCCAACATAAAAATGAACTTGAGCACTTCCTCACGGAAAAAAATATTGATATAATGTTGGTCTCTGAGACTCATTTGACTTCGAGAAGCCTTTTTAAAATTTATGGCTACACCTTATATGATTCAAACCCGAGAGGAAGAGCATGCGGTGGATCAGCAATTTTAATAAAGTCAAGACTCAAGCATTATATTATTGATAACATTTGTGAAGAACATTTACAAGCAACGAATATTTGTATTGAAAAATTTTCCAATAATTTTGTCATATCATCAATTTACTCTCCTCCTAGATTCGCAATTACTGAGCATCAATACGAGGATTTTTACAAATCTCTGGGTCCTTGTTTCGTAGCAGCTGGCGACTATAATGCTAAACACACGTTCTGGGGTTCGCGTCTTATTACACCCAGAGGTCGAGCGTTGTTCAATACAATTTCCAAAATGGGCTTGGATGTCATTTCGAGTGGGGAGCCCACTTATTGGCCTGCTGATATACGTAGAATTCCGGATGTAATAGATTTTGGCGTTATGAAAAATATCTCTAGGGATTTAATTCAAATTGAAGCTTCTCTAGATCTCTCGTCCGATCACTCTCCCACGATCGTTACAATTTGTAGCCCATTAAGAAGTGATTTACCTCACCCATATGCCAATTTGATAAATCGTGTAAATTGGCTGCGATTCAAAAAATATCTTAGTAGTCATTGCACGGAAAACATTACACTAAGAACACCTGATGATGTTGAATCTAACATTGCCAATCTTAACGAAAATATTAAGCAGGCTGCTAAACATGCCACTACCTCCTATCCGCAGACTGGGTTTAATAGACTATATTCTACAGATATTGAACGTCTCGTATGTGAAAAAAGAAGAGCTAGAAGGGAATGGCAACAGCACAGATCACCCCAGAATAAAATTAGCTTTAAAGAGTGCACTAAACGACTCCAAGAGCTGCTTGCACATGAAAAAACTGCATCTCTTAAAAACTATCTGGAAAATCTTGATGTCACACCAGCATCTGATTACTCTTTATGGCGTGCTGCTAGAAAGCTTAAAACACCCGTTGAGTTTAAACCACCTCTGCGCACATCTACCGGAGGTTGGGCAAGAAGCGATACTGAAAAAGGTAACATATTTGCTGCCCATTTAAAATACGTATTTACCCCAAACACATGTACTGGTGTAATTGATTTGCCAAATGTAGTCGCTCTACCCCCTCAACAAATAAAGTTTAAGACGCGTGATGTGCAAAAACTAATTGCTGAACTCAACCCAAAGAAAGCTCCGGGTTTTGATGGAATTAGCAACCAGATGCTAATAAAGTTGCCTCGTATTGCAATTAGAATACTGTTATTTATTTTTAACGCCATTTTACGACTGCAGTATTATCCAAATAGCTGGAAGCTTGCCAAAGTTAAAATGATTCCAAAGCCGGGCAAAGACCTTACCAAGGCTGAGTCATACAGGCCAATAAGTCTCCTATCAACAATGTCAAAGCTTTTCGAAAAACTGCTCATGACAAAATTGTCCCCAATTCTAGTTAATAGTGGGTGCATATAGAAGTCAGCATAGCACCATTGAACAAACTCATAGATTGGTCCAATTTATAAGAAGAACATTTGAAGAAAAGAAGTATTGTTCTGCGCTGTTTATCGACGTTTCTCAGGCATTTGATAAAGTGTGGCATGAAGGCCTAATTTTAAAATTAAAAACATACCTGCCAATAAACGTTGTAAGTCTTTTGAAAAGTTACATTACTGCCCGGAAGTTCACTGTTGTGGAAGGAGTCTTTATGAGCATGCCTGAAACTATCTCATCCGGTGTGCCACAGGGGAGTATACTGGGTCCAGTTTTGTATTTGATTTATACTTGTGATATGCCTCTGAGCAGCAATATCCACACTTCCACATTTGCTGATGATACAGCCTGCCTTAGTATGCATGAAAATCCTTACGAGGCATCCCGATATCTTCAAGAACACATTACCCAGCTGGAACTATGGTTAAACTTATGGAGAATTAAGGTAAACGAACAAAAGTGTGTTCAAGTAACATATACATTACGAAGAGATACGTGTTTACCCATTCGGATTAACAATCAAGTTGTCCCTCAACATACTCATGTGAAATATCTTGGTATACACCTTGATCGACGGCTTACTTGGAAACACCACATTGACTCTAAGTTAACCCAAATGAAATTAAAATTAACTCAGGTACATTGGCTGATTGGTAGAAATTCAACCCTCAGTTTAGATTGCAAACTTTTGATATACAAGTCACTTTTGAAACCGATATGGTGCTACGGAATTCAACTATGGGGCACTGCTTCAGCTTCCAATGTCGAGAGAATCCAACGAAGGCAAAATAAAATTTTGCGATTAATAACATCGGCTCCATGGTATATAAAAAACTCAAATATACATCGTGACTTAAATATGCCACTAGTGACTGAAGAAATTGCAAAAAACGCTGGCAAATATTTAACAAAACTCGAGTCACATCCTAATCCGCTTGCTCGTAATATTTTGAACTTTACTGGACACATCCGCCTAAAAAAGAGGGATACAAGGGCTCTTATACTCAACACTACAGATGGGACTAACTGAAAATAATTTTTATTTATTTTTTCTTCCTTTTGTTTATCACTACTTAAATATGTATTATTTATAACTATATCTAAATTTATGTCCGACAGTGGTCGGGCCTAATAATTATATTTTAGATTTAAGATTGTAATACTTATTGTTAGTTCATATAGGAAGATACAATAAATAAATATCATGTATTATAAAAAAAAAAAAAAAAAAAAAAAAAAAGCTCATGTGCGACACTGGTCTAATAATTATATTTAGGCAAGTGAAAAAAGTTAAGAACCATTTTAACTGACTTAAACTCAACGTATTCGCTTGATTTTTTTTGTTAGATAGATTGACAATAGGAGCAGTGCAGAATGTATTTTTTCTTCTACATTTTTGTGTCTAAGATAGTTAAAAACAGTTAAGAATATTTGCCAATCATAAAGCCATGATTTCTCTTTCTCTCTTAATTTGCTAAAAAAAAAATTACAACAATTAGGCTTGGCAACTCCATAAACACTCAGAAGGAAAAACATATTTTATTTGTTCATTCTATTCTTATTTCCATCTTTCTATGTACTTAAACGATTATTGCTGAAACTAATAAAATTTGGATATTTAAATAACGAGTGGTACTGTATTATTTTTCTTTAGATGCTTAAAAATAATATATTTTTTTAATTATTAATAACTTTGATTAAAGTTAAATTCACCTACAGCACAAAGTAAGTTTTTTATTTTTGGTTTATTTTGTGTGCGTTTTGTTTTTGTTCATTGTTTTCATTATTTTTCTGTGCTTTAAATTACTGAACATACTGGAATGTTGGAATATGATGGAATGTTTATATTATTAGGCTAGCATATTCGTACATATATATGGGGTCTTTCTCAAAGAATATGGAATAGAAACTTTTTTTGTAACAAACGTTTTAATGGGGAGTCTAAAACTTTAGAGAAAAAGCGTTCAATGAAAAAATAAACGAATATTTTTGTTTTGGGCAATAATAATGAATATGAAGTGAAAACACTAGGAGCAAATATCTAATTACATTTAGTTCAAAAAGTGAACAACTTTTTTTAAATAGTTTGCTTAAAATCTATTCTTATTTATGCCGATAAATGAAATTTTAAATTTGTATTTAGTAGGTAAGAAAGTGGTTTAAGAGAGTGGTTTACCTTGGAGTCTATACATATGTACATATATTTGAATATAGTTTTTAAATTGTGTTTTAAATTCATCAAACTTTAATATTTTCATTCTATTCTCCACCTCTGTGCGTTAATGGTTGATTTTCAACCACTGGGCGAACATCCTTTTAAATTTTTTTTTGGGTTTTTATACCAATCTTGTTCTTTGAAAAATATATAAAATATGTTAAGTGAACAAAGAAAAAATAAATAAGGAAAATACTAGTTTTATTTAGTTACCTTAATATCAAACAAATTCAGTAAAGTGCGACTTTAGCTCGCAGTACGTTCGGTTTTCTGAATTTTTTTTACAAGGCGTTTTCTGCGTTTTTGTTTTTTTTATTTTAAACGATTTTTTTAGATTTGTCGTTTTTTTTTTGTGATTCTTACAGTTTTTGGATTTTGTTTTCATTTTGACGTTTTTTTTTATTTTGACGAATTTTTTTAATTTTGGCGAATTTTCCGGTTTTTTGCGATTTATTTTTGTTTTAGAAATATATTTTAGTTTGGCGCTTTTTTTCGTTTTGGCAATTTTTTGTCGGCTTAGCGATTTTATAATTTTGAAATCTGTTAGTTTTACCGTTTTTGAAAATTTCAAGATTTTGGCTCTTACGGTGGCAATTTGCCACTTTAGTCGGTCAAACGGTCACGCTGAGCTAAACATATCAGAACTAATACACACGCAAAACTGATGCGAACAGATACATCCCTGCCAACATTTTCTATAGCGGAATTGACGCTAAGAAGTTGAAACTCATCGTCTGCGATACCATTTTCTCATCGTAGAAGCGTCCACCGTATTGAGAAGTTGTAACATACATAACATAGATAACTTCAAGAAGTCACTTCTGCGTTACTTCAAGAAGACACTTCATATTGACGAAATATATTTTTTATTATTTTATTCGCCTCTCTTTTGCTTTTGATTTTTTTCCTTTACAGATAATTCACTCATATTGACTATGGGATAATTATAAAATTAACAAATAATTAACAATTTGTAAAAACTACAATAATAACAATAACAAAACAAAGTCACACTTTACCACTGACCGACCACAGCAAAAGACAAAAAAACTAATCTCGATGATGTCGAAAACTTCTTTTTTGCATTCCTTTAATTTTTTTAATTTTATTTCGCGGTCACTGCGACTTTCCCAGAAGTGCATAGTGTTGTTTTTGTTTATTATATCTATAACGGCACATGTCATTTTCGGCTGGTGTTGTAAACAACAAACTATCTTCCAAAGGTCGTCTGGATGATTAAAAGACGACTGCAATGTAAAGGCCTAATTCATACGAGGATTTAAAAATCTTGTTTTATTTTTGATTCTCTTTAAAAGTTGCTTCCAAAACATTTTACATTCATACGATGATTTTTCCATGTTTCTAGTTTTGATTTTTTTTCTTCCAAAAATTGTATCAGTGTTGCCATTAGATTTAAAAAATATTGGGTTTTCCCTACATTTTAAAAAATTTGTTTTGTAAACCTTTTGTAAACCAAAATTATTTCTTCTGAGTATTTGGAGCTACAGTGGGTAACTTAAAACTTGACATATGCATGTATATATGTAATTCTTTTGTATTAAATTATTCAAAGTGACTACTTCTGCCTTCGAAATTAATGCATACTTTTCTACAGTTTTTCAGAAATTATCTTATAATACAAATATAACACATATCTATATTTGGGTTTTCTCCAATCATGGAGTTTATTAAGATTTAAGTTAAATAGTTGTAAGTAATATCCTTAATTATTAAACCATTGTTTAATAGATACTCATTTCCTATTTCCTGGGGTGATTGCCAATAGAAGAATAGAGGGAAGATCCTATACAAATACAGGCACTACGACACCAAAATAATTAGATAAAAGTCTATGTAATTACGAGCAAAAACAAATTTTTAAACGGAGCAAAAATATATTTTGCGTATAGTTATTTTTACATTTATGCACAAAAAATGCGATATGAGAACACAAAATACCTATATTTTGGCCAAAATAAAATATTTGTCCGATATTCCCTATACTCCTATATTTGCGACAAAGATACATACAGGTAACACTGTTTTCTATTAAAAAAGCTGTTGTCACATTCAATGAAAAAATAATATAAAGCAACATACCAAAAATTAAAATATGTGTAAAGAAAATTTGAAAAAAACTCGGAGAACGGAAAATGTGATTTTTTTTCTACCCCCTTTCCTTTTCTATACAGTTTGCGTACAAACTACAAAAATCGTGTTTCAAAAAATCATTGAAAAATCAACGTGTGAATTAGGGCAAATTGTTATAGTGATATTCAAACTATCTTCAAATTAACGTCTGGAAGTGAGTAAGACGTAACGCCTTTGACGATGGACGATGAAAGAAACTTCCAAATGTTGGAAGGGATGTATCTGTGCAGCCCTATAGTATTTACATCTGTATACTACATATACATAGTACGTAGTAGGGATGGGCAAATGAAGAAAATGTATCGATATATATCGTATCGATATTTTTGAACAGTATCGATATATATTTTTTGAAAACATCGATATTTCGATATATCGATATTTTTTGCCTACAAATGTTGCCAAAACATTCCAAATCTAAAATAAATACACATACTAACATATCGTGCCATAACTGCAAAAAAAAGTTTACGCGATATAAATTTTGAACAACTATAGAGACCTTATATGTTTAAAATGATGTTAATCAATGAATGCTCGTGTTTAACACTTCAAGTTCATCATTGCGGAATACAAGAAATATCCACTTTGGATCCAAACAATCGGGGGTGTCATAGAATCCAATCTTATCGGAATTGGATTTGAAACCGACAAAAAAATTATGTTGGTGTCATGAAATCCAATGTTATCGGTTTTATGTTCGAACTAGAATTAATATCTTTTTAGGTGTCATAGAATCCAATGTTATCGGTTTTTTATTACAAATAAATTCAGCAGCTAAAAGCGTCGTTTTTAATTTAATTTTCTCCTGCAGTTTTTGAAATGTAAGTAAATTAGTGTTAGTTTTATATAAATATAAACATTTATGCATCAAAATCTTCATACTCAAATAGGGGAAAGCATAAAAATAGCACACAAAACTCCATAATTATGGATTTTATGGAAAAATATCCGGACATTGCAAGGGGATTTACAAAGCGTGATAAGCCAACTGTTGATTCCCTTTGGCAACAGTTGGTAGAATCGCTAAACGGCGCAGGTCCTCCCCAAAAGGATATAAATGGATGGAAGAAGGTAAGCGAAAGCTGTGTCGCATAGCATATTACCTCTTTGAATTGTGTTTTCTTAATAGACGTGGACTGAGTGGAAGAGCGATGTCAAGAGAAAGCTGGCACAAAACAAAGCAGAGTCCAGAGCAACTGGTGGAGGGCCATTTTCTAAGCATCAACTGACAAACAGTGAAGAAGCAATAAAACGCGTATGTGGCATTGCACAATCGGTTGAAGGTGTTGCTGGTATTGCTATTGGCTTGGCTGGAAATTGTGGCAGTGAGAGTGAGGAAGAAATGCCATCAACATCATCAAAACGCCCACTATCTCCACCACTTAGAAGTAGCACTCCAAAGAGGCTAAAAACGGAAAACACCGGTGAGCGTTTAAAAAAGTTTTTGGATGAAGATAGCAAGAGAAAGGATGAGCTAAATCAAAAGTTGGACGACCTGCTGAAAATTGAAAAAGAAAACTCAACCAGCTTACGACGTGTGTATAGGGCTATTGAAAAAGGACAAGAATCTGTCGCGAATGCAGTAGCAGAACTCAAAAATGAGTTTGCACGAGTGAACAGGAGAATTTTGGAGGCAATGCAAGTAAAAAATGAGTTAAAAAAGGAACAGTTGGATCTGGAAAAAATGAAATTTGAGTACCAAAATAAAAAGTGATATAAATTGTTAAGTTTTAAACGTGCATAAAATATGTACATATCTTTTAATCGTAAGAATTTAAGACTGAATTGTTTATTAATTTTGTTTGTTTGTTTTAGTTATATGAAATATAAGCAATTTTTATTTTAACTTTTAGAAATAACTTTTATTTTACTTTCTTTACGGATTTTGTTATAAGGTGTCAGCTATTTCATTTCTGATTCTCTGACCTTCATTTTGTAGAGACGTATTTGATGGTAATACAACATTTTGTCATGTGATGTAAAAGGCTACGTTCGCAAATGCTGCAAATTTATGCATCAATGCGGCAGTTCTGCCAGGTTTTACTGCGTATGCGTGATTATCTGCTGCACATGCTTTGCAACTGCTCAACATCTGTTCCCAGTTGACATTGTTGAACAAACTGCAAAAAATTTTAAAATTGGCAAGTAATTTTTTTTTAGAAAATAGTGACAATTTTCTTTTAAATTATATGTAGTAAGCAAAAAAATTAAAAGAAAATTAAAGCGGCAATTTCTTATGAGAACAGCATTGGCTTTAAAAAGAATACAACTAAAATAAAAAAATTCCTTTGAAATAATAAAAAACTACCAAGATTATGTGTTTCAAAGTTATATTCGAGTTTATCAATATCCTTTTTTGGTAAGATTCGAAACATGTAATTTAAACATCAAAATACATAGATATATTCAACTTATTGTTCCACTGCAACTTCTTGCATATTAAAATAATTTATTGCGCCATTTGCACAGATTTGCGACAGGTATGCCGATTAAATGCATTAAAAAACGTTTGACTCTAAACAGTGCTGCCAAGTTATGCATTTTTGAACGTTAGATGTTCGTGATGCTGCAGACTTGCACTATAAATGCTTTTACGAACGTACCCAAAGTTATGTCGTCCATATTGTTTTGCACGTTGTAGCTTCTGCAGATGTTGTGCAGCGCACAGCAAGTATTTATGATTTTCACCACTTTCTCTGGACGATAATGTAATGTGCTCATTAAGCAGCGAAACCGGCTTTTCAACACTCCAATTGTTCATTCCACAATATTACGGGCAGATGAATGAGCAATGTTGAATTTGTATTCTTTTGAGTTGTAGCATGGATTTCTGTATGGCGTTAACAAAAAAGGTTCAATGCCATATCCTTAATCTCCTAATAATTTTGAAGTTCTTACTCCTGACTGATACTTCCTATGGAAATAATCTCTGGCGCTACTTATGTTCCATATAAATGAGTCATGGCTAGAGCCAGGATACCGTGCATCTACCGCTCGAATTTTCAAATCGTGGTCACATAACTGAATAGAAATGCATATACATAGATAAATAATGTAAATATGTAGGTAAAAATTTTAAATAGAGTATATACTATGTATACTTACAATCATTGCATTCATACTGAAGTATCCTTTTCGATTATAGTACAAATGCTCGTTAAATGTAGGTTTAATTATCTTTATGTGCGTCCCGTCGATGCAACCAATTATTGATGGAATTTTATATTTGTTGTAGAAGTAGTCCCTCGCTCTTTGCTTTTCTTTGCAATCCATTTCAATCCTTGAGCACGTCATCTAAAATGGTTGACACTGTGCTTCTACCCAGACATACGTTAGAGTCGTTCCCAACTGATCTTTGATAGGACCCTTCAGCTAAAAATCGTAACGAAGCTGCAAGTTGTAGCAAAGGTGGAATCTTTGAACGGGAAAGGTGTTCTTTTATTGCATCTAGGACCACACAGAAAGCGTCTTTGTTTAACCGGTAATAACCTATGAATCTGCAAAACAGCTTTAGATATGAACGTACACTATTAAAAATATACTTACGCTGTCTCCGGCAACTCCATTGGATTGCTACAATCTCGTAAAAGTTTTATTTTCACCTTTTCTGAACGCTCATCTTCTAACAGCAAAGATAAAACAACAGCAGTGCTCATTTTAATTGTTTATTTATTCAGAAATACACAAATTTATAAAATTCTCAACACAATTTAAATTTGTTCAAAATAGTATAATTAAAATTTTACACAAATATTGAAATGTAAACAACAGCTGATTCGAATATTGTTTTTGTTTGCATTCGAAAATAACAAAACCGACTTGTTTTCATGACACCAAATGAATCCAATATTGGTTTACAAAAACGACAATCAGCAAAACCGACTTGGATTCTATGACAACCCCGAATAATATTTAAAGAAATCGCGAACAATCAACTTAAAACATAATGAACTCCATGAGTGGAGAAAAACCAAATAGATATTGGTATCGAAAAAGGAAATAAATTTATAATTTTAAGTTATTCGTAACCTATTGTAGCTCCTTAACGCTTCCTTAAGGCCTAACTATAATGTGCTTAATGTAACTTAAGCAAATGTGCGAATACACACAATCAAATGTATACAACTATAATGTACTTAAGACACTCTTCGTCAAGTTTCGTCAAGTGTCATTTGCTTAAGGAAAGTGCGGTCAATTTCGCTTTTCCTTAAGCAAATGACACATCTGTTTGTTTCTGTTGTACATTTTTATTTGGTTATTTGGTTTCAAACATAATGGAGGACGAAATTAATTTTGTGGACAATTTAAAATTTCACAGTCTTCAGAAATTTAAATTTGTTATCCATTTTTGCAACACAATTATAAAAATTTTCAAATAAACATACATAATAGATACATATAATTGTTTACAATTAAAACATGCAATCACTGTTGCTTTTTTTAGTACTTTTTTATTTTAGTTTTCGTTTACTTTATAAATTAATAAACGATAAACATGGATTTACTTGTTTATGGTAATATATTTATAACTTTTACAAATTAAATGAGATTTCGTCAAAAATATTACATTTTAAAGAAATAAAAACGAAAATAGTTTTCCAAAAGTGCAAATGTTTGCAACTAAGTGTAGAAAGTTTTTAAGCTCAATAAGTACAATATAGCCACCTAAAAGTCTTCAGTAATTTACTTAAGCATTTGACATGCATTTCGTTGAAATTTGAGACTAGCTTAAGTTTGGTTAAGCACATTATAGTTGGGCCTTTAGTCTTAGTGGGGTCATTTTATAGATGGGCCTTATTATAAAATTTCTCTTTACTTTCTTCGCATCACTAGCAGTGATGCCAATATCGTAGTTAAAAATCGGCTAAAATTTGTAGAGCTCTTACAAATATCGAAACCCGATACTCGTAAATAAGAATCGATGTATCGATATATCACTTTTTGAAATATCGGCGATATATATCGATATTTATTTTCACAAATATCGATATTTCGATATATCGATATTTTTTGCCCATCCCTAGTACGTAGGGAAAGGGTATACACGATTCGACCCAGCCAGCATTTTGTGAAAATAATGATCAAAAAATAGTCACATTTGAATATTCTAGATGATTAAAACTATCAAATATGCAATCATTTTGTAATCATAAATGATTCTGTCATCGGGAGGAAATGGTACACTGCATGTGACTATTCCTGAATAGTCATTTATGATCTCTGCTTTAATGTAGTTTTCATGTACATTTGTTATCATATATGATAATATTTTCTGTTCACTTTTTAGTTGAATTTGCAATCATTTTATGATCACATTCTGCTTCATTTTCGACCCATTTTTGACATCGTTTAATGATCATATTTTGTATGATATTCGATCAATTTTTGAAACGAATCTTACCATAATTTGAAGTCATATTATGATCATATTATGTATAATATTTGACCCTTTTTATACCCTTTACCAAAAATGGAAAAGGGTATACATATATAGGTTTGTCCAGATTTTTGTAATTTCTACAATATTCATTTGCGGCCAAAAAAAAGTTAGTTATTATGGATCCTTATGACTAGGAGATAAAAAAAAGACATGTCCGTCTGTCCGTCTGTCTGTACGGATTTTGTATGGGAGGCTTGAAATGCGTTTTTTGAAGCTCCCAAGCAAGTTAGAGAGCTCGGAGTTGGACTAAAACGACCGCGCTTGTCTTAGCACAATTCCTTATATAAATCAGCAAAAATGAATAATCGGTTCTCCCGAAGTTCTATATATATAGTTTTATCATACGTTTTGAAAATTGTATGAAAAAAATACCGTGCATAGAACCAAGAATAATCAAATTTCTAATTAACCCCACCAGCTACTCGGCTACCGAGGCTTGCTTACTTTTGGTATTTATTTGCTGTACTTAAACATTTTCTCTAAAATGCTTTATTTCATATTAAACCCCTTTTTGTCAGCTCTGCATAGACATTATTCTTTTTAATTTTTTTTATTCAATGATAATTTTGCTTGGCACATTCTTATTCCTGGAAATGCAAACGAATGTGTTTGCATAGAATTTGTAGTGTCATGAAAAAAAAACTATAGGTATACCAGTGATGTCAAAAATAAAACTATAGTTGTATGTGTGAGAAAAGTTGTCTCGTTGCTCTCGAAAGTACACAGGAAAAATAATTATTTGGAATAAATCATGTTTATTGAAGTAGCTAAAAATAAATAAAAAGGAGCCTATGTGATAGAAAATTAAAAAATAAGATGAAAAAATTAAATATAAAAGTTGGCGGCGACCCATATTTTTCAAGTTATTGGGCTCTGAACTTTTCATAGGAAACTCTGAAAAATCTCAAAAAAAGAATTTTTAAATAGCTTATCAGATAGTAATGTGAAAAATAAGAAAAAAAAACTTAAAAAAAAAAATTTGCTGCAGGCCATATTTTCCGAGTTATTGGTCTTCAAAGTTTAAATAGAAAGTGCAGTTTAGTGAAAATGCTCAAAAAAAGTCAAAATATCTTTTAAATACATATTAATTTCTTTCCTTAAACGTTTTACAACATCAAACACATTAAATATCGCGAAAAGCATTGGTGATCATAGAATATTTTTCGCATACCACTTCTTTTCTTTCACTGTATCTATAAACAAATTAATACACCCGCTACGCATGTGTTCTCGTCGCTGTCTCATCGACGACTAAATGGAAGAGAATAAGAATGTGTGTGATTTTAGTTTGCACAATTGTGCCATGAAACTGACATCAATGAGGTATACTATAAGCATTCGCACATGCATACATACATACATACTGTTACGTTTTTTTTCTCTGTTAAAAACGCTTTTCCGTAGATTCGTAGATTTGCAATAAATAAAAGACCCCAGTGTACTAATTAGGGTTAAGAATGATACAATCTTTATTTACTAATAAATAACTCTAATCTAAATTCAATTCAAGAGCTTAAATACAAACACAAAGTTTACTTCAATATTCACAACTGGTTACCACTACGCCTTCCACGCTGTTGTATATACACGTCTTAGACCACTGGCTGCGCTAGTGTTGACACAATTCTGCTTTCTCTGCTGCTCGTCACATACAAGACTCACTCTGCCGTCACTTCCTGTTGATACACCAATAACAACTCTATGGCAGACTCTCACAGTTGATACACTCTAGATCAAGACTCGCTGGCTTCACTTACACACCTTTATCAGCTTCCACTGCTCCCTTACTCTTCAGTCAAGGGTCTCCACAATAACCTCAAATCACGACAGACTCTAACTGTCACTATAGACTGTACTATAGTCTCTTCAATTTCCAACTCACGTATTGTAAAGCACAGACTCAAATATCAACTCACTGTTGTATCACAAATCACGGACTGCGCACAACTTAATTGTCAACTCACTTGATTAACAACAGACTTCTTATTAGCAACTGAGCTTCTTCGCAACTGATTTATTCCCAACTAACTTTTGATCGCGACTGAACTGCTGTTGGATGCGTCAACCCCTTTTTATACTTCGCACAACAACCACTAGAATTTTCATGTAAAGTCTAGACCGAATGATCATTATCTTCAATGTTGTTTACAAAGCGCGTAATTAAGTTCATGTGGTAACTATGTACATACGTGTGTATATGCATACATCATTAAGTGGTTGTTTACTTTATTTTTGCCTTTCGCTAGAATTGCCAGGCATGTATGTATGTATGCATGTAGCTATGTCTATCTTCTTAATAAGCAGACCCTTGTAGTTGTTGTTGCTTGTTTACGTTTAATCACGTATGTATGTGCTACGCATGTGTATATAGTTGTTTGCTATAGTGCTTGTATGTGAATACGAGTGTACGTTTAGTTATCTATTTAAATACTTCTGGATGTTTCTTTATATTGGCCTTGTTCGAATATTCTTGCGTAACACTTATGTTAACTCGACGGCCATTTCCGTAACACTGCCGCCCACTTAAGCCTATTCGTCTCGAATAGGCACATCATCGCCTTTCTTTTTCTTCGTTTTCTATACGCCTTGTAGTTACGTTGGAGACTACTACCTCTTCCATATTTGTTGGCTTTAGTTCTGGCTCTGCCTCGGCTTTCAACTGGGACTTGTGTTACTATGCGCTGGAGATTACTACTTTGTTGACATTTGCGGCCCTTGGTACTGACTCTGCTTCGTATTTCCACTACAGCTTGCCTTGCCGTATGCTGGAGATGAAACCTTCTTTGACACTTGCAACCCTTGATACTGAATCTGCTTCGTATTTCCTCTACAGTTTGCCGTAGTTTACGCTTTAGGTGACAACTTCTTCCACATTTGTGGTATTTGGCTTTGACTAGAGCTTGCCTTACCATTCCACATTTATGGTCCTTGGCTCCGACTCTACCTTCTCTCTTGACTAGAGCTTGCCTTACCATTCCACATTTATGGTCCTTGGCTCCGACTCTACCTTTTCCCTTGACTAGAGCTTGCCTTACCATTCCACATTTATGGCCTTTGGCTGCGACTCTACCTTGTCCCTTGACTAGAGTTGGCCTTACCACACGCTTGAAGCTCTGTATAGAAGTTGTCTTCTTCTTCCTAACTGCTTTTATGCTGCTCGCTTTGTATACTGTAGCAGTTTCTTTACCTTGAACAAATGAGACCATTTCAAAGATAGCTATTCCCGCTGTGTCACACACCACTGGACTATCATCTAGGTCACGAGCTTCATTTGCTTTACTGGAAACTTCTGGCAAACTTCGCTCACGTTTAACTTGCTGACACTGACCACTGTTGATTTCATCTTCTGCCTTCAGTTTTTCGTCAGCGTATTCCTTTGTGCCAGAAATGTCTTCGTTGACACTGTTTCCCAAGTCAAAAATCTCTCGCGTCTGATTTACTGACTTGCATTTCTTCACCATGTGCCCTTTTGTTTATGGACTCAGACATTTCTACAAATCTCGCATCCATCTTATCTAGCAGTTTCTCATTTGTGGCCTTAACTTCAGCTAGAACTCTCTGGTTGTTGGCCTTAGAAGTTTCTTGAAAATCAGCCTTCATTTCAGCTTTCAATTTGGCAGTAGACTCTTGAAACTTCTCATTCATTTGCCCTAGAAGTTTTTCGTTGTTTGCCTCCATTTTCTCCATCATTGCGGCTAGCATTGCGCTGATGTATGTACTGTTTGCTGATGCACGAGTACATACCTCAGTTTCATCGAACTCATAACTTTCTATGTCGCTGTTGCGCCGCTGGAAATCTTGCAGTAGTCGCTCCGGTAGTATTACCTTCTCACCAGTTGTTGACAGTTTCCGCTTATTCAACTCTTCCTTGAGTTGCTCCACATTAAGCTCTTGAAGTTTCATTTTTCCTCAAAAACCAATTGCTGCTACGTTTAACCTTTTCAAACGTAAGTGGTTTTATTCACGTTTAACCTTTTCAAACGTGTGAGGTTGTCCTTTTCGTATCACTCTTACTTTACGTTTAACCTTTTTAAACGTGCCGCTTTTATTTGCAAATCCCACTTCTGACACCAAATGTTACGTTTTTTTTCTCTGTTAAAAACGCTTTTGCGTAGATTCGTAGATTTGCAATAAATAAAAGACCCCAGTGTACTAATTAGGGTTAAGAATGATACAATCTTTATTTACTAATAAATAACTCTAATCTAAATTCAATTCAAGAGCTTAAATACAAACACAAAGTTTACTTCAATATTCACAACTGGTTACCACTACGCCTTCCACGCTGTTGTATATACACGTCTTAGACCACTGGCTGCGCTAGTGTTGACACAATTCTGCTTTCTCTGCTGCTCGTCACATACAAGACTCACTCTGCCGTCACTTCCTGTTGATACACCAATAACAACTCTATGGCAGACTCTCACAGTTGATACACTCTAGATCAAGACTCGCTGGCTTCACTTACACACCTTTATCAGCTTCCACTGCTCCCTTACTCTTCAGTCAAGGGTCTCCACAATAACCTCAAATCACGACAGACTCTAACTGTCACTATAGACTGTACTATAGTCTCTTCAATTTCCAACTCACGTATTGTAAAGCACAGACTCAAATATCAACTCACTGTTGTATCACAAATCACGGACTGCGCACAACTTAATTGTCAACTCACTTGATTAACAACAGACTTCTTATTAGCAACTGAGCTTCTTCGCAACTGATTTATTCCCAACTAACTTTTGATCGTGACTGAACTGCTGTTGGATGCGTCAACCCCTTTTTATACTTCGCACAACAACCACTAGAATTTTCATGTAAAGTCTAGACCGAATGATCATTATCTTCAATGTTGTTTACAAAGCGCGTAATTAAGTTCATGTGGTAACTATGTACATACGTGTGTATATGCATACATCATTAAGTGGTTGTTTACTTTATTTTTGCCTTTCGGTAGAATTGCCAGGCATGTATGTATGTATGCATGTAGCTATGTCTATCTTCTTAATAAGCAGACCCTTGTAGTTGTTGTTGCTTGTTTACGTTTAATCACGTATGTATGTGCTACGCATGTGTATATAGTTGTTTGCTATAGTGCTTGTATGTGAATACGAGTGTACGTTTAGTTATCTATTTAAATACTTCTGGATGTTTCTTTATATTGGCCCTGTTCGAATATTCTTGCGTAACACTTATGTTAACTCGACGGCCATTTCCGTAACAATACATACATATGCATAAATATACGCTTCCATAAGAGTTTTTGTATTTTGTGTTGAATTGAACAACTACAACAACAACAATATGCTACCAATTGTATTGAAAGAATAATATTCAGTTTTTTGTTGTAAAAACTGAGAATTATTTTATATACATACATAGCTACATATGAATGTATGCATATACTTATAAAGTTTTGTATTAAAGAATGCACTTGTTCATGATATATGTACATACATATGTACATTAGCTATGGCATAGTTTATATTTGAATTCTTAGTAAGGATATTTCGACTTCCAAGAACCCCTCATTTTGTGAGGTTTGGTAAAAAAATATTCGAGCCAAAAAATGGTGGCGGTCAGAGGGGGGCAAAGGGCTCCGCATCGTGCTCAAAGTTGAGGGTAAAAGCAAAAAAACGTACAAAAAATCATATAACTTTCCGGGGGTCACCTCTACAAGGGTCAAATGTATGACGAGCACCAATTAATTTTCTTTGCCCAACATTTTTTAAAACACACCGACCGCCTAACTGCTCTCCTTAAGGGGGCTCCCATACAAAGGGGAAATTTTTATAAAATTTACTCGCAGGGCTCTAACTGCCCCTAGGCTGTACCTATCGAAGTCAAATGTATGACTCACCTCCAATATTTTTTCATTACAAAGATTTTCTCTGATTATACTTATCATCTATCTTCAACCATTAAGGTCGTCCCCATACAAAAAAATAGTTTTTTTAATCATTTTTTTAAGAAATCCGCTTTTTCCGCTTTTATGTTGCCTCCTAGGGGGGTAAAATGTAAGACCGACCCACAGTAATTTTTTACCTTCAACATTTCCTCCGAACATACCTATATCCTATCTCGACTCATTAAGGGGGCTCCCATACAAAGGCGAAATTTGTACAAAATGTACTCGCAGGGCTCTAATTGTCCCTGGCGCGTTCCTATCGAAGTCAAATGTATACTAAACTCCAATATTTTTTCAATACAAATATTTTCTCTGAATATACTTATCGTCTATCTTCAACCATTAAGTTGGTGCCCATACAAAAAAATAGTTTTTTTAATAATTTTTTTTAAGAAATCCGCTTTTTCCGCTTTTATGTTGCCTCCTAGGGGGGTAAAATGTAAGACCGACCCACAGTAATTTTTTATCTTCAACATTTCCTCCGAACATACCTGTGCCCTATCTCGACTCATTAAGGGGGCTTCCATACAAAGGCGGAATTTGTACAAAATGTACTCGCAGGGCTCTAATTGTCCCTGGCGCGTTCCTATCGAAGTCAAATGTATGTCCGACCTCCAATATTTTTTCAACACAAAGATTTTCTGTCAACATGCTTACATCTGTCTTCAACCATTAAGGTGGTCCCATACAAAAAAAAAAAAGAATTCTTTGTCAAATAACTAATTTATTTTTGGCATGTGTTTGATACATTTTTTTATTTTGGGCAACGACTTGAAGTAAAAATATTTTTTCTTCTTCGTCGCAGCATAACGCACTGCTATAATCTTCTATTAATTTTACGCCTCTTTCGGCAGCGTCGTTGACAACATGGAGTTTTTGCAATATCTTTAGCAACCCAGATGCGACTACAAGGAATTTCTTGCAATGGTGTTACTGTTTCTAGGTGAAGGTATAAAAAAGTTTCACTTCGCACCACCAGGACCCACCAGTCATGCTCGTTGGATGGTGAAAGGGATATACTGCGTTAACATTTTCTTATTTCGAGAATATCTGGGTTTAACCAGGAATGAGGAGTCCGCGAGGTCAGTATATTCATCGTCACACTTTATGTAAGCGCTTGGTTTAGTGCGACTAAGGCCATCGAAGCTACAAATAACGATTTGAGCTTTTTAAAGGCCATTGCTCATTATGATACAATTGATAACACAGTTTCGCAGTGTTTGGTGAAGAAATTGTGTGGACATCTCTGGTACCTTAGTGATGAACCTGTTGCTCTCGCATTACTTGACCAGAATGTTACCTGTGACATCAAAAGGAAAATGGCAAATGATATTCGTATTTTTGTAGAAGATAGAGAAAAATATGAGGAAGAGTTGTCCAACGAAGAGGTGGACGAATCATCAAACGAAGACACCGGCAAAAGACGACAAAATAAAAAGCGGCGCCAGTGAAGAGAAAGGTAGTTCTCGCCTAGTCATTGGGTTCACAGGTGTGAAGCGAATTACCTTAGCTCTCACAGAAGTACTACAAAAAGTAATGAAGAATTTGGGCCATTATGTAACACATGGGACAGCAAACTTTTTTCCACGCTTCGGATTACCAACAACTTTTTTAAATAGCGATCCAGAAACCAGGGAACAACGTGAAGACTATAAGCAAGCGCTAAAAATATTGCAAAAACTCCATGTTGTCAATGACGCTGCCGAAAGAGGCGTAAAATTAATAGAAGATTATAGCAGTGCGTTATGCAGCGACGAAGAAATAAAAATATTTTTACTGCACGTCGTTGCCCAAAATAA
Organism: Tachina lurida; assembly: GCA_944452675.1. Taxonomy (NCBI): domain Eukaryota; kingdom Metazoa; phylum Arthropoda; class Insecta; order Diptera; family Tachinidae; genus Tachina; species Tachina lurida. The sequence continues at coordinate 103,809,200 of OX101752.1, forward strand.
AAAAATGTATCCAACACATGCCAAAAGTAAATTAGTTATTTGGCAAAGAATTCTTTTTTTTTGTATGGGCACCACCTTAATGGTTGAAGATAGACGATAAGTATGTTCAGAAAAAATCTTTGTAATGAAAAAATATAGAAAATTAATGGGTGCTCGTCATACATTTGACCCTGGTAGCGGTGACCCCGGGAAAGTTATATGATTTTTTGTAGTTTTTTTTTTGCTTTTACCTTCAACTTTGAGCACGATGCGGAGCCCTTTGCCCCCATCTGACCACCACTATTTTTGGCTCGAATATTTTTTTTTGAAACCTCACAAAATGAGTGGTTCTTGCAAGTCGAAATTGAAAAATCGTAAAAAACGCCATACCTAATCTACATATGTATATTGAAATAAATACCCAGCAAAAAGGGGATGTAATAATAAAAACGGAATTAAATTATCATCACATTGCTACATTTTCATATAGCAAGTTTTATTTCCAATTCAAAACAAGAGTACAGTAGTACATTGGTAGAGATTGTGCTTTGAGATTGAGAACAGCATGGTTCGTATCTTTCGAAAAATTTTTATTAATTTTTGTTTTGTATTTACGTGAAATATTTTCATTAAATAAGTTTTATCTCTAAAGAATAACAAGAGTACAGTAGCTCAGTGGTAGAGAGTGTGCCTTGAGAGTGAGAACAGCGCGGTTCGTATCCTGCGACAAAATTTTTTATTTATTTTTTTGTTTTGTATTTAGGACACGATCGGATAGGGAACTTGCAAGGGTTTCAATTCATTAATTTTAATGGATATCAAAGTAGGTATTTAAATTCTCGCACAAAAACATGATCTCCAATGACAAGCTAATGTAAAAATCATGTATCATAGTTCACATAAATCGAACCAATGCGTCATCACTTGAACCCATGATTCAACACATGATTTATCTTTTTTTTTTGCTGGGTGGGTAATAAGTTGAAATAATGTTCAACGAAAAAGGCATGCAAAAACGGAATTAAATTATCATATTGATACATTTTCATAAAACAAATTTTATCTCTAACTATTAATAAGAATTAATACGTCAGGTAGAGGAGAGTATGCCTCAACAGTCAGAAAATCACGGTTCGTATCCTGGCTGCGTTGGTATTTTTTTTTACGTGAAAAACATAATCGTTTTTTTAAGTTTCGTAAGAATTGACATTGCACATACATACATACCCAGCAAAAAAATAAATGAACCCGTTCAAAATGAAATACTGTTTCATGCTTTCTTGAGCATTTGTTTCTTCGAATGCATTCTGGATATCACTGCAAATCGTAAATAATGCTATAGTTTTTGAACTCATTAAAAACGGATGCAAAAACGGAATTAAATCATCACATTTTCATATAACAAGTCTTATCTCCAGTGAATGACAAGAGTACAGCAGCTCAGTGGTAGAGAGTATGGCTTGATGTTGAGAACGGCACGGTTCGTATCCTGCGACAAAAGTTTTTATTTATTTTTTTGTTTTGTATTTACGTGACACATTTTCATTAAGTAAGTTTTATCGCCATTATATAAGTAGAGTACAGTAGCTCAGTGGTAGAGAGTGTGCCTTGAGAGTGACAACAGCGCGGTTCGTATCCTGCGACAAAAGTTTTTATTAATTTTTTTGTTTTGTATTTACGTGACACATTTTCATAAAGTAAGTTTTATCGCCAAGAAATAACCAGAGTACAGTAGCTCAGTGGTAGAGAGCGTGCCTTTAGAGTGAGAAGAGCACGGTTCGTATCCTGCGACAAAAGTTTTTATTTATTTATTTATTTTTTGTATTGACAAGCTAATGTAAAAATCATTCATGTTTCACCTAAATCGAACCAATGCGTCATCATTTGAACCCATTATTCAACACATGATTTGTCATGTTTTTTTTGCTGGGTATATACATACATAGATATGTACATACCCAGCAAAAAAGACATGCAAAAGAAATAGTTAATGCATGGCTTCTACTGAAAATTCAATTTAGTTCAGAAAGCATTATTTTAACCCCTGTGTTAAAATCATGCTTTCTGACTGTTCAAAATGTGTGGTTGAAGTCTACTGACGATATGTTACAGCAACAATGAAATGCATATAGACATCGCTGAACCACCAGCAAATAAATTTAAAATTAAAATAAACTTATGACAATATGTCGAATAATAAATTTCTTAAAATTTAGAAAGAAATAAATTTGTACTCGCATTAAAACCAGAAAAATTTAAATAATTCCAGGGTTGGAAGTTGAAAAAAAAATTTGCTAAAAAATAACCAAAAATATTTTTTTTTTTTCAGTTAAAAATATTTTGTATTTTAGGAAGATCTTTACTCAAGCAAATTCTTTAGTCGAAAAAAAAAACCGAGAGGTCACTTACTAAAAATCACAAAAAGTTATAAATTTGATCAGAAAACAAATATGTATGTATGTACTAATGTGTGTATCTGTATACTACATATACATATATACGTTGGTAAAGGGTATATAATATTCGACACAGCCGAATATAGCACTCTTACTTATTTTAATAGAAATCAGACTATAATTTGATATAGTTTTATGATAAAATTTTTATTATAATTCAATTCTTATGCATTTACAAAACAAAACAAAATAATAAAATAACTTCTTAAATTCATTGCTCTTAAGTCTAGGGGAATAAAATTATGTTATATATACATATACTATTAATTAAAAAACAAAATAATAATAAAATAATTTTAAGAATTCATTTTACTTACTAAAATTGCATGACATAATTTTTCCAGCTTCTCTTTTAGCAATGCGTCTAATTTTTTTGGCTGACATAATTTCACTTGATTTTTTAAATTTTCTAATTTTTTAATTTATTTTAAATAGTTATTAGCATTTTGTTTACTATAATTATTAACTTTTTTTAATTTTTTAATAAAAAACTTTTTTATAACAAAAATAGACAACAATTCTCACTTTAGCGATCAAAAACAGGACTTCTCACTATGCAATCAAAATACAATATATAATTTTTTCTGCATTGCTTTTCCTTTGACTTGTTGGTTAACGGGAACTTGTTTACAAGCTGATCACTTTTTATGTTTGCAAAATGGTGGGGGTAAAAGAGTAAGTAAGTATCACATTTTGGTCACCAAGAATAGTCAAAAAGAACTCAAGCAAATGATAAAAATAATTGTAATCAGTTTTTAATCATAAAGAATAGACAAATTTGACTGTTGTTCTTGTTAAATTGTATGAAAGCTCAGTTTTCAATCACCATAAGTAATCAAAAATGAGTAAGTAAGATGACTACCGAATTGTATCGCATTTTGGTCACCAAGAATAGTCAAAAAGTACTCAAGCAAATGATCAAAATAATTGTAATCAGTTTTTAATCATAAAGAATAGACAAATTTGACTGATCTTTTTGATGAACTGTATGAAAACTCAATTTTTAATCACCAAAACTAGTCAAAAATGGGTGAGTAAGATGACTACCGAAAATTCAATCATCCAAATGCTAGCTGGGGACACAGCCGAATATAGCACTCTTACTTATTTATTATTATTATTATTATTATGTTAAACAAATTCTATTTTTGAAGTTTTGCATAAACTAAAACCCATGTTTCTATATTCTTATGAATTGAATTGAATGTTGTTTTTCATTGTTGTATTTGGAAATGAATGTGCCTTGATTTCTACCGTATACAACATTTAATTTTATTTTTTTGAATTCATACATACATACATATGTATTAGGGACGTAACGAATGTACGCATTCGCTTTCGCATTCGCAAATAATTCGCTTACTTTTGCTATTTGCATTCGCTTTTGCATTCGCTAAAATGTATGCTAATATATCAAGCGAATACTAGAGCCAAAAAAAGTTTACTTCTTTTACGAAAATAGTTTACGATGAACGAATGTCAAAAAGACGAAAATTATTTTATGTAAAGCTTTAAGATTTTAGCAGAAAACTTTTCTATCTATAAGTTCTTATAAGTATCAAAAGAAAACCAAAATCCAGCGGAGTTTGGAAATATTTTTCAGTTTTGAAAAAGAAAAGATTTGCGTAAAAATATTTTCTTCTTAAGACTGTTCTAACTTTTGAACACCATTCATTACTTCGTACAACAAATTTCAAATCCAAACAATATTAACTAGTCGTTGTTTGTTGTAAATTCCACGCGAAACAAGTGTCACTCATATTATTTTTCTTAAAATGTTGAAGATATATTTCATATATTTTTCCCAAGATGAACAGAGTACTATTTCTGCAAGATTTTTTCAGGATAAGTTCATTCCAAGTTTTCTTCATATGTATTTTGACAGCATTTCACATTAAATGTTGAACAGTATAAACTTATTTTTAATCATTATCTATACTTACTCTTGTATAAATTTATTTGCATGTGATATTTTAACGAACTGTAATATTTGCATTCGCTTTCGCAAAAATTAAAATGTATTATTCGCTTTCGCATTCGCTAAACTGGCATTCGTTACCTCCCTAATATGTATGTATTTATCATTTATATTGTATTTATTTTTTTAAATGACTTTGCGTTCAATTTTAAAAGCTAATTGTAAGCCTTTTTATTGCATTTGGTATGGTCAAAGAAAAGATACTTGGATAAAGACAAGATATTGTTGTAGTGCCTTGGCTGGAACAGTTAGCACATGGCTTGTGTGCAAATGCATTTTTAAATCTGTTTTAATTTCTAAAAACTACGAAAATCTCATTATATTGTTCACAATTTCGATCGTTGGTATGTATGGACGAGAAATAATACTGTGTGCATAATTTTTCATTAGAATATTGGTTTTATAAGCCAGTGCGTTTCTGTTTACTGATGCTGTGAAATGCATAACTTTTTTGATATTCTTATCCTTATTTGGAAAATCAGGGCGCAGTTATATGCGTGCATTAGCTTTTGCTTTTGTCATTTCAGGTAAGTTATTGAGCCTTATTACGAGTATCGTATTATATACTACGTTTATATGCGCACTATTTGCAAATAAATGAACTCACTGTTTATACGGCATAGCAAAAGTACACAAACTTGGTAGCACTTCTATAGAAATCTTATGTTGACAAAAAAAAAAAATTGTGTAAATGTACAAAATATCAAATAAGTGTTTGTTTTAATCGTCATTATTTGCTTCTAGCAATGTTTTTTGTTGCAATATTTATCCATTTATTGTTTTTTGTTATCAAACATTTGTAAGCGTGGCAACCTCAAGCATTTTATTTGCAAATAGTGTGTTAATCGTGAATAGTTTTCTGAATTAGTAAGTCGCAATAAAAACAATAATATGGCAACAATTTACTGTTTCATTTGCAAATAAGCCCTGCGTATAAACGTAGTAAAATTCGACTACAACGATTTTGAACTAGACTAAAGAGCAATGCAAAATTTTTGATGTGTAAACATGTATACGCAAGGGGGTAAAAATCTTTTTCACAATACAATAACAAATTTTGAGTAATACCGTGTTCAGACATACCAATTAATTGCGCAATTAGATCATTTTTTGCAATTAAGACCTTAATTGACAACAATTTACCATACAATAAGTCAATTAATAAATTGAGCAATTACTAGTTAATTGTATCACTAATTGCGTAAAACTCGAAATGCAACTGTTTTTATTAAGAACTGTGTTCAGTGAGCAGAAGATTTCCTATAATGGCGAGCCAAATGTCAAAAAATATACATACATAGAAACAAAACAAATATACATACATACATACATGTAAAGAAAACAAACTGAACAATATGAACTCCAATAAATAAAGAAATAAATAAACAAAAAATAAATGGCTGGTGAAGAAGTTTTTTTAAATTCATAGATAAATTTATTAACAAATATTTTTTATAAATAGGAAAAAAAATTTAGAGGAAGAGGCTCACGTGGACTGAAGCCAGTGAAGCTGCTCTATTGGAGTTGTGGCCATGTCGAATAGAGGAGCTTCGTGGCCAAAGAGAATACGGTCACGTATATAATGAGAAAGCGGATAAGCTGCAGAAGTTGGCCTTACCATACAGCCCGCGCGATGTGCACGTTAAGTTAAAAAATTAGTGCAAGGGGAAATAGCTGCTGCTTTCGTAAACTTTGTAAAATTGACAAGTTTTTCTTTTCCTTTTTTTTAAGCACTGATAATTTTTAATCAAAAATCGATCGCATTGACTCCAAGAGCTCCATATTTCTGTTATATGCAAGTAAAATTTCTTTTAAACCAAAATTTGCATCCAATTTGAAAATTTACAAACACAAGTATTCACAAAACAAATAAAAACAATGTTTTTTCCAGCTGTCAAATGATAATTGAGTATGTGTGAACAGTACATTTAATTGCGCAATTAAAATTAAATTGGCTCAATTAAAAATGCATGTCTGAACACGGTATTAGATCGTATTCTGTGAAGTATGAGTGTATTAGTGTTTGAAAGAAGCAACACAAACTTATTTAAAATATTGTAAATACATAGGAATTTCCTGGTTTTTGTTTGTTTTATTTAACTTGATAATTGCTTTATTAGGGTTCCGTACTCCAATGGTGAAAAGGAAGCCTATTGTTTTCAATACGCGGTCTGTCCGTCTGTTACGGTATTTTCTCGAGAACGGTAAGGGCTACGGACCTGAAATTTGGACGCAGTGAGAAGACATTTGGCCGCTACAACAGCAAATACATGAGAGTTAAAAATTAAAGGATGTTCCAAAACGAGCATCGAAAAATTTTAAAATCCCATGTAGACAATTGTAGGTACATATGTACATATGTATGTGCACTTGAAATTTGTGAAGTTAGTGTATTTTTATACAGACTACAACAATTAACACTAAAATTTAAAAAAATTAAATTAAAGGGTGTTCTATCACTAAATGCAATTTTGACTATTTAATTTTGAGAAGTTGCTGTATCTTGGAAACTGTAAGAGCAGAACTCTTGAAATTTTCAAAAATGGTAAAACTAAAAAATCAAAAAATTATAAAATCGCCAAACTGCAACAAATCGCCAAAAACAAAACAAAAATCGCCAAAACGAAAAAAAGCACCAAATTAAAAAAACTTCTAGGACTAAAATAAATCGCCAAAAACAAAACAAAAATCGCCAAAATGAAAAAAAACGCCATAATAAAAAATATCGCCAAAATTAAAAAAAAAAACGCCAAAATTAAAAAATTAATTCAGTAAAGAGCGACTTTGACTCGCGCACGAAGGGTTCCGTACGTTGGGCTTTGAGCATTTTTTTAATACAGTGTATTGTACGTTTTTTCAGCTGAAATAACTTTTTTTGATTATTTTTCGCTTTTTTTTTTTTTTTCTTTTCACCTTTGGTGTACGAAACCCTAAAAACGCAAAAACAAAAAAATCGCCAAAAATTAAAAAATCTTCAAAATGAAAAAAACCCTAAAAACAGCAAAAAAAATCGCCAAAATGAAAAAACCCCAAAAACAGAAAAAAATCGCCAAAATGAAAAAAAAAATCGCCAAAATGTAAAAAATCGCGAAAATGAAAAAAAACTCATAAGCAAAAAGAAAGAAGCGACAAAACTGAAAAAAATCTTTTAAAATTAAAAAAAAAACTTCAAAAAAGCCACATTAAAATAAATGCTAAACAAAAAGAACAAAAAAACTATGAATACGGCCCTACGATTTTACTGGTAACGCAAATTAAATTTCATTATCAGTAAAAATTTACTGTATTTTTTCAGTAATCAGCAAATTTACTGCAGTAGATACAGGCAAATACCGCGATAACGAACGATATAATGTCAGGCCCATTCGTTACGAGTATACCGGAAAATTCGTTATATCGAGAAGTGTTATTTTAACTTTTATTACTGTAGACATGATATAATACAATAAAAAGAATGAGGGTAATTTTTTTTTAAATAAACTACCAAATACAAACCAACGGTACCACAATTTTTTTTGCAAAAATGCTGCTGTAGATTTTGTTTGCCGTTCGGTATACAGGGCACACTGTACTGTATAAGGTAGAAATAAATGTTAGGAATATGATGCTAGCAAGTTTTTGTTTTTTATTTTGCAATTTTTTCGTTATATCCAGTATAAAATTACGATATTATTCGTTATATAAGGTTGTTAATGTAAAATATTTGGACGTTCGTTATATCGGATTTTCGTCAAAGCGAGATTCGTTATATCGAGATTTGCCTGTATATGTATACTGTAGTGTGTCCATTTACTAACCAAATAAGTTAAATAAAACAAGCAAAAATCAGCAAATTCCTATGTATTTACAATATTGAAAGTTTTGATACTTTTAATTGATTAATAAAAAAAAACATACTAGAAGCTAAAGTACTTCCAACTTAAAGAAATTTTTCATTGCTAGATGTTTACACATCTCCCCTGTGATCGGACTCACATTGCATTTTTTCTTTCAGCTAGTACTAAATCGTCGTAGTCGTAGTCAAAATACGGGACTCGTAATAAAGCCAAATAAGTTAAAGCCTATTATTACATTAATTTTATTAATAAGGTCCTATCGAAAATTTATCATCGAATACCGGAGAAATTATATGGACTTTTTCCTGTTCGAAAGTTTTGGCGATTAACTTGACACACACGCGCTTAGATTTAATGATGAAACCTTTCCAGAACAGTTTGCTGCACATGAAGGAAGACATCAGAGATGTCCAAAATACATTCAATCAGCTAGGGAACGTTACAACAGATCTACATAAGGAAGTCATGTTGGAAGAGAAAGACGAAAACGTGAATGCTTCTAGTGTAGAGGATACATTCCCAGCTGCATATTGGAACCATCAGGAGTTGAATGAAAAATATATTGAAGAACGATATAAAAACAAGTTTAACAGACGTTGTCTTAAACAGTTGGACAACGGAAAAGTTCGTTGTAAAAATTCATTTTCCAATGCATTCGAAATGTGCTACGATAAAATGCCTTTTATTTTAAAGACAATAATATGTTGGCCATTCAAAGTGGATTTTATATGTCAAGCCAATATATTGGGTGATCCGGAGAAGATTTGTAATGCTTCGAATGCAATTCCAAGAAATTTTGCAAAGAGTTATGTTGAGTTGGTTGCAACCGAAAGTAAACTTTACCAAGAAAGTTCAAGTGTCAAAGTTAATAATACAATTTTAAATTCTGAAGCAAACTTAGGTATGAAGTAAGTCTCTCTATTTTTTCAGATAAAAAATTATTTTATGCTCTTTAATACATACAATTTAATTTTAGAAAGGCCGAAAAAGCTGCTAGAAACGTAGCGAATGAGTTTAAAGTTAAAAAACAAGTTTTTGACTCAATTTTGAAAACACTGCAACAATTTTTAGGATTTATGGTTTTAAACATTTTATACGGTACGTACGATTATATTCATATAAGATGTGTTTCTTTACTTTTTGGGTTAAGTTCGGTAAAATTAAAATAAACTATAATTTCTTTCTTATGAGGGACAAAAATGTACAAAACTAAAAATTTTGGCCTAGTGTGCAAATTAAGGGCGCCGCGACTTTTAATATACTCTTCTATTTCGTATGTGTACCAGAGAAGCTCAATGAGTAGTGAAAAAGTGAGTAGAGTTGAATAATGATTTATAATTTCTTGTACTTATGCGGACTCATACTTACTGCAATGTTGTCTATGAATCATATTCACCCGAAAGTTAGAAGTGCGCATCGATCTCATAAGCCGAAGGTCCATACCATCCGTTCAATGCGTAGTTGCGTTTCATGCAAGTTACAGAACAAAACGCAAAGAACGTATAGACGCATAGGACTGATAAAGTAGGTTTACTTTCTACTTTTGTATCCGTCGCATGCATCATGCTCTCTTTTATTGGCAAATGTTCGTGGGGCGAATTTAAAATTTTTCTCTTTTTGCATTAAAACAACAGAAATGCTTGCGTATAAGACGTATTGCATGTAACTTGAATTTATAATCGGAGAGAATGTACAGAAACGCATACCACGCATATGCAAAGAACGGATGGTATGGACTTTCGGCTATACTTAGCAATATTTATGACGTTGTTGATTTCGACTCTCCTTAACTCAATGGTTATGGACGATGCACAATAAGTATGATTCACAATCAGTGTGGCCACAACTAAAAAAATTTTTAATGCTAAATGAGGCTTAAAATAATGCTAAAAATGCTAAAAAAATATTTGAAAATGCTAAAATATAATGCTAAAAATTTGGAATAATTTTTTAATAATTTTACCGGTTTAATTACGAATAAGTATTTTGTTTAACTTTAATAACACAAACAAAGTTTATTCAAAAGTAAAAACAACAATTAAGGAAGATGTAAAATACAATTGCTGAATTCATATCTTTGTATGATTGTATTAAATATAATAGTGTAAAATTTGTTGTTGTTAATTTTCTTATAAAAATGAAATATGTACATAAAATAATTTTACACTTTAATTTGATACGTTTTAATATATTAGGATGCCAGCTCTCAACATAATGCGAAAGACATTTAAAAAATACTATTTGCATTAAAAAATTTATTAAGTTACTTTTTTTAGTTTTATTTTTTATTGTATGTCCAGGAGCCGGATTCCGCAACGATGAATTTTGAAGTGTTCGATCCCGAAAAAAACATAATTTTGAATACTTCTTTTCTTCTTATTATTAGGTGTTTGACATTTAAAGCGGCTATTAGACGGTGATACTCGGTATATGAACATGACAGACTTTCGCACATTTCAATAAACACATTTAATAATGCGCGCTCTAACCAAGTCATCAAATTTGCACTGAGTTTGACAGAAGATCTAAGATCATACTAAACAAGTATGATGGTATGATGACAAATACAAAAATTCAAAATTTTTTGAAAACCAAACCAAGCTAAAAAACACGAATTTTGCATTAACACAACATTCTCAAATACCAAGTACGACAGTTTAATAGTCGCTTAACACGTCTTATGCTATTTACACGGTTTCCATCATTATACATTTGTATAAAAATAACAAAATACGTTGAAATACATTAATTGACAGAGGTTTTTACTGTTATAAATGGAAAGGAGTATATCAAAACTATAAAATTAAAAATGCTAAATAATGCTAAAAAATTAATACAAAAATGCTGAAAAAAATGCTAAATGCAAAATAAAAAATTCACTGCTAAATCAAACTACATAATGCTAAATTTAGCAGTGAAAATGCTAAAAGGGTCACACTGTTCACAATGCTAACTTCGCATACGAACATTAAAGTTCTCATTATGAGGTTATGTGTTTCTCTCTTTTTTTTTTTGTTTTTTTGCAGGAATTGAAAAACAACCCTATTTACTAGTACTGTCAGATTTATTTTCACTTTTTTCGCCAAATCCAATGTCAAAAATCGCCAAAGCCTTCTTTTAGTTTTTGACAATGACATATATATTTGATAAATTATTAGAAAAATATTTTATTAGTTATAAAAAATTAATTTGTTCCGAATCGCTAAAATTTATTTGCTGGTGGTTCAGCGATGTCTATATGCATTTCATTGTTGCTGTAACAAATCGTCAGTAGACTTCAACCACACATTTTGAACAGTCACAAATCCCTTATCTTATGTACAGACTTTCAAAAACTATCTGAGAATTCACAAATAATAATATTTTTGAAAATCACAAAAGAAAAATAAGCGTAGTAGGCTTAGAAACTTACACAAGCCCCAGCAAATAATTTATATTCGATATGAATCTATTCTATTTTTCTACACCTTTATACAACTAGAAATCCTTTGGATAACAATAAAAGTAATTATAAGGCAAAATGAAAAACAAAATCTAAATTTAACATTTAAGAAATTTATTATTCGACATATTGTCATAAGTTTATTTCTTAAAAGTAAATTTCTTAAATGTTAAATTGAGCTTATTAAAATATTCTTAGCACACCATTTACACGAGACAAATACCAGAATAAAAATAATATTTAACGATTTTCAAACCAATTCATGGCTTATCAAAAATACCCAACAATATTGCTAATTTCTTTATAAAACGCCAAAATATCGCCATGTCGCCAATTTGAAAATTAGGACACCAAACTAACTTTAAAGTCGCCGCGAAATCGCCACATCTGACAGCCCTGCTTGCAAACTCTTTAATGACTAATGCTAGGAAAACAATTGGGAAGAACGACGAATTTCGTCCACCTCGACGAATTCGTCGATATGAGTTCGCTGCGTAAATTCGTCGTGTGAAGCACAATAACGACGAATTTACCCAGCGAATTCCTCTCTTATATTTGATAAAGTTGGTTGTTGTGTGCAGCAAATTGCCCCTTTTCCGACTGCCTTGCCAGTTTTTGTCCCCCTTTTTTTAGAGTGAATTATATAAAAATACATTAAAAATAAAAAGTTTAGTGCAGTTTTCTCGTGTTTTTTTAATTTTTCCCCCTTTTTTTAGGGTTCCGTACACCAAAGGTGAAAAAGGAACCCTATTGTTTTCGCTACGCTGTCCGTCTGTCCGTCTGTCCGTCTGGCCGTCTGTCCGTCTGTCCGTCTGTCCGTCACAGGGTATTTTCTCGAGAACCGTAAGAGCTACGGACCTGAAATTTGGACAGAGTGTGTAGACCCTTGGCCGCTACAACAACAAATACATGAGAGTTGGAAATTAAAGGGTGTGCCAAAACGAGCAACGAAAAATGCTAAAATCCAAATTAATATACATACAATTGTATGTATGTATGTATATTACATGGGACCCTTGGCCGCTACAACAACAAATACATGAGAGTTGGAAATTAAAGGGTGTGCCAAAACGAGCAACGAAAAATTTTAAAATCCCATGTAATATACATACAATTGTATGTATGTATGTATATTACATGGGACCCTTGGCCGCTACAACAACAAATACATGAGAGTTGGAAATTAAAGGGTGTGCCAAAACGAGCAACGAAAAATTTTAAAATCCTATCTAATATACACACAATTGTATGTTTATGCACTTGAAATTTGTAAAGTTCGTGTATTTTTATACAGACTACAACAACTAACACTAAAATTTAAAAAAATTTAATTAAAGGGTGTACCATCAGTTAATGTAATTTCGACTATGTAATTTTGAAAACTTGCTGTATCTTGGAAACCGTAAGAGCAAACTTCCTGAAATTTTCAAAAACGGTAAAACAAAAAAATCTCAAAATTATAAAATCGCCAAACCGAAAAAAAATCGTTAAAATCAAAAAAAATCGCCAAAACGAAAAAAAGCACCAAATTAAAAAAAATTTCTAAATCGAAAATAAATCGCGAAAAACCGAAAAACTCGCCAAAATGAAAAAATCGCCAAAATGAAAAAAAATCGCCTAAATGAAAAAATCGCCAAAATGAAAAAAAAATCGCCAAAATGAAAAAAACCGCCAAAATGAAAAAAAAAATCGCCAAAATGAAAAAAATTGTCAAAATTAAAAAAAAAAATCGCCAAAATTAAAAAAAATCGCCAAAATTTAAAAAATCGTTAAAACGAGAAAAAAGAGAAAAATAATAAAAAAAAACACTATTTCAGCTGAAAAAACGTAAAAAACATTAAAAAATGCTCAAAGCCCAACGTACGGAACCCTTCGTGCGCGAGTCAAAGTCGCACTTTACTGAATTTTTTTGATAAATCCCCTATTTGGTGCCACTTTTTGAAAAATGTCATCGGTCACCCTGGTTGTGTGTACAAAGACAGAGAGTGAGAGAGAGAAAATTGTTTTTTCGTCGTTCATTGGCGTACAAATTAGAAATAAATTCGTCACGCACGGCGAATTTCGTTGTACGGCGGTGTTGTGTTCATTTTCATATGCACACATGTGTTTTATTTTTTATGACGAAAATTCGTCGTTCGTCCCAGTTGTGTTCCTAGCATAAAATTTTAAATAAAAATTACTCAACATTTTATTGGGTGAGCTGAATCAATATGAGTAGTATAAATATTTTCCTGAAATTAGAAACCAAACTGAGGTGATTCATGAGTGTGAGTGTGGTATGACTATGATGTTGACGTCGCATTCATATTTATTTCAACCTATACTTATAAATCAATGTCGTCGTGAGTATGCGTAAATCAGAGTATGTAGTTGATTTTAAATCAGTGGTGTCAAAAATAAAACTATAGTTGCATGTGTGAGAAAAATTTAATCATTCGTCTCTGAAGTACATAGAAAAAAATAAATATTTGGAACAAATGCAGTTTAGTAAAACAGCTAAAAATAAATTAAAAGAAGCGTATGTGATAGAAAACTAAAAAATAAGAAGAAAATATTAAATAAAAAAGTTAGAGGCGACCCATATTTTTCGAGTTATGGGACTCTGAACTTTTCATACGAAACTGTGAAAAATCTCCAAAAATAAATTTTTAAATAGCTTATCTGATAGTAATGTGCAAAATACGAGAAACAATTTAATAAAAAAAGTTAGCTGCGACCCACATTTCACGAGTTATTGGTCTTTGGACTTTTTTATAGAAAAGGCAGTTTAGTAAAGATGCTTCAAAAATATCAAAATATCTTTTTAATACAGATTAATTTCTTTCATTAAAAGTTTTGAAACATAAGCATTGGTGATCATAGAATATTTTTCGCATACCACTTTTTTTCTTTCACCGTATCTATAAAGAATTTAATACACCCGGTACGCATGTATTATCGTCGCTGTTTCTATGACGACTAAATGAAAGAGAATAGGAATGTGTGTGATTTTAGCTACCAGAATTGTGCTATGAAACTGACATCAATGTTTTAAATGATGTCTACTCACTTATATTTAAATTTTGTGAGTCAGTATGAATATCGAAAATATGATTCATTGCCAATCACTGATGTGTACACACGCATTGTTACATAGCGTCTACAGGGCTGTCAGATATGGCAATTTATCGCCAAACGCGGCGATTTTTAAACTTGCTTGGCGTCTAAATTTTTGGTTTGGCGACATGGCGATTTTTCTAGCGACAAATAAATTCGTTGGCGATGTGGCTATTTAAAAAAACATTTAGATTAAAAATTTTTGTAATTAAGGAAAATTAGTTTGTTAAACGAGTAGTTAAAAAAATAAATCCTACTCGTCTGCAAGAAATTAAAACAACTTGATTTTAATGATTTTTCTTATATTTATTATTTTAAATAATTCATTTTGAATTTCGATGCGAAAAATTTACAAAAAATAATTTTTGGCGACTTTATTTCTACTTTTGGCAATTTTCTGCTAAATTTCTATACGATTATTTTCTAAAAAATTATATTAAAAATAGTTTTATGTAAAATCAAATTTAGTATCAAATATTTATTAAGAAAAACTACATAAAATTAATTTGGCGACTATTGGCGATTTTTAAAATCAATTTGGCGAAATTTTTTGCATAACAAAACCCATATTATTCAACTTAAAATTAAAATAAATTCAGTAAAGTGCGACTTTGACTCGCTCACGAAGGGTTCCGTACGTTGGGCTTTGAGCATTTTTTAATGTTTTTTACGTTTTTTCAGCTGAAATAGTGTTTTTTTTTATTATTTTTCTCTTTTTTCTCGTTTTAACGATTTTTTAAATTTTGGCGATTTTTTTTAATTTTGGCGATTTTTTTTTTAATTTTGACAATTTTTTTCATTTTGGCGATTTTTTTTTCATTTTGGCGGTTTTTTTCATTT
Organism: Tachina lurida; assembly: GCA_944452675.1. Lineage (NCBI taxonomy): Eukaryota > Metazoa > Arthropoda > Insecta > Diptera > Tachinidae > Tachina > Tachina lurida. The sequence goes on from OX101752.1 coordinate 103,824,827, forward strand.
TGGCGATTTTTTTTTTCATTTTGGCGATTTTTTCATTTAGGCGATTTTTTTTCATTTTGGCGATATTTTCATTTTGGCGATTTTTTCGGTTTTTCGCGATTTATTTTCGATTTAGAAATTTTTTTTAATTTGGTGCTTTTTTTCGTTTTGGCGATTTTTTTTTTGATTTTAACGATTTTTTTCGGTTTGGCAATTTTATAATTTTGAGATTTTTTTGTTTTACCGTTTTTGAAAATTTCAGGAAGTTTGCTCTTACGGTTTCCAAGATACAGCAAGTTTTCAAAATTACATAGTCGAAATTACATTAACTGATGGTACACCCTTTAATTAAATTTTTTTAAATTTTAGTGTTAGTTGTTGTAGTCTGTATAAAAATACACGAACTTTACAAATTTCAAGTGAATATACATACAATTGTGTGTATATTAGATAGGATTTTAAAATTTTTCGTTGCTCGTTTTGGCACACCCTTTAATTTCCAACTCTCATGTATTTGTTGTTGTAGCGGCCAAGGGTCCCATGTAATATACATACATATAATTGTATGTATATTACATGGGATTTTAAAATTTTTCGTTGCTCGTTTTGGCACACCCTTTAATTTCCAACTCTCATGTATTTGTTGTTGTAGCGGCCAAGGGTCCCATGTAATATACATACATACATACAGTTGTATGTATATTACATGGGATTTTAAAATTTTTCGTTGCTCGTTTTGGCACACCCTTTAATTTCCAACTCTCATGTATTTGTTGTTGTAGCGGCCAAGGGTCCCATGTAATATACATACATACAATTGTATGTATATTTCATGGGATTTTAAAATTTTTCGTTGCTCGTTTTGGCACACCCTTTAATTTCCAACTCTCATGTATTTGTTGTTGTAGCGGCCAAGGGTCCCATGTAATATACATACATACATACAATTGTATGTATATTACATGGGATTTTAAAATTTTTCGTTGCTCGTTTTGGCACACCCTTTAATTTCCAACTCTCATGTATTTGTTGTTGTAGCGGCCAAGGGTCCCATGTAATATACATACATACAATTGTATGTATATTACATGGGATTTTAACATTTTTCGTTGCTCGTTTTGGCACACCCTTTAATTTCCAACTCTCATGTATTTGTTGTTGTAGCGGCCAAGGGTCTACACACTCTGTCCAAATTTCAGGTCCGTAGCTCTTACGGTTCTCGAGAAAATACCCTGTGACGGACAGACGGACAGACGGACAGACGGACAGCGTAGCGAAAACAATAGGGTTCCTTTTTCACCTTTGGTGTACGGAACCCTAAAAACGTTAAAAGTTTAATGGAATATTAAAACGAAACAAAAAATATGGTCTTCTGGTTTTTTCTGTTTTTGTTTATCTGTTAGATTTTATAAAATACTAGTAAAAAAACTGTTTTAAAATTTTGCCACAACTTTTAAAAATATGTACTTTTTTTACAAGCCCAAATTATCAATTTTGGTTCGAATTTCTCCTCTTTTCAAAGAGATTTAAGGAAAAAAATTTAAATCATTTGAAAAAATTAAAATGATTTAACTTTTTGCAACAAATGATAATAAATTAAAAAATTTAATGAAAAAAAGATTGCATTTTCCCCTTTTTTACGCTACAAGAGGGTGCTCAAGTCACAAATTAGGTAGTTTTTAATGTTTTAGAAAATTAATTACAAAAAAATGTTTTTTTTAAATAAGAATAAAATTTTTTTATTTTCTTATAGCGTAGCATATGCAATCCAATTATTTTTATGCTTTAAAAATCGCATGTAATTGATATAGCGTGAAAAAATTGCTAAAATTGTATTGAATATAAAAAAAAGAAAAATATGGTCTTCTGGTTTTCCTGTTTTTTAAGTTAAATAGTGTCTTCTAGAAATTTGCAAAAAAAAAATTATAAAAATCGAACCACAACTTAAAAAACAAGTAAATTAAAAAATGCATACTATTTTTTACCCACTTTTCAATAGCTTACAAAAACTAGTAAATAACAAAGAAATCTTAATAAATTATGAAATAAAAATAAATTTTAGTAATTTTAAAAGAGGATAATAAATGTTTAACAAAATATTAAAAAAAAAGTTAATTTGTTGGGGCAGTAAAATCATATATACAACATGCAAATATACGCGAGAAAGTAAAATTGTTACACTTGTATTTGTGCATGAAAATTTAGCAGAAGTGAGCTTAAAACCATTAACGAGTAGCAACCCGGGAAGTATAGTTTAACTCTGGAATACATCCGAAAAGGTGAATGATCTCACATTAATTTGCCGTTCATGGATGGCTGCTGTGGCAATAGCCAGTATAATCAGATATTTGAAAATCAAATTCTCATATATGATTTTTACTGCATTTGTGTCATTAAGAATTACTATAAAATATTTATGCATCAAAATTTTTAAAAGTAAATTTTATTTCATTATTCATATTGTAAAGGATGATAATAACAACATCAAGGAAGATTTGAGGTTGAATAGAACATATATCTACTTAATAGCCTGAAGATTAAGTTTATTTAAGAAAGAGAGAATCAAAATATTATGAGAAAGGTTTTTAATGAAAGTGATTACAATACATGTTATAAACTTGAAACGTGATGTCTTTTAGATCAATGGTGTTATTTTAGATGTTTCATACGAAATGCATTATACAATGGTAGATGATGCGGTTCCTAATATCTTAAGCAGTACAAATTCTGCAAACTTGTGTTTTAATTTCTAGGCAGTTCCAACGAAAATGAATAACTTTAATTTTTCCAAGGTTCCAAATTCGGATACTTATAAATACCGTATCTGAGTACTTCACTGCTTAATACCATATTTCGAATGTTTATTGCACATTTCTTACCGGATTCCCTACAAAATCTGGCTAATTGGTAAGAATAATAAGAAAATGTTTTTTTAGGAAAATTACATGCTTAATACTATATCAAATTAAGTCTCGGCATGGTAATATCAAGGACAGAAATACTGATCGTCACTTTTTCTCAGATAGTGCTGTAGCAGCCGAAAAAAAAAAATTATTGGCAATTTTGGTATTATACTAAGAGTGATATCATGTGGCTTGCAAATAAACATAAAAGCTTTCAAAGACTTCTTAACAATGATTAGAAATATATATTTAATTCATTATGGATGGTATCATATGCAAAGTACTTGTACACAAAATTTTAATTCATTGTCGAGATGTTACTACGGGCTAAGACCATTAAAAATTTCCTGTAATTATTAATTTTAAAATTACTAATTAAAATATCTAGTCATAATACATCGAAAGAACATTATGGCTGGCTGTGGGAAGAAGCATTAGAGGCCAAAAAATATAGAGTGAGTGACAACATTATCAGCCTAATCATGAATATTCCCTCGGGATTTATTTCTCACGGAAAATAATTTTCTCGAGAAAACATTCCTCCAATCATAAATTAATTGGGAACAAAAAATCTCGTTGTTTTGCTTGTTTGTTGACATTTGTTTCTCCCTTTTTTTTGAGTGAGAGAGCAAACAAAATTACTAAAATTTACCAACTTGAAAAAATATGTAAACTAAAATAATCTTGTTCCTAAGGTTATAAATTTTTTTCATTTAACAATTAAAACGCACTGAAACAGAGATAGGGTACGTTCGTAAATGCTGCAAATTCATGAATCAATGCGGCAGTTCTGCCAGGTTTTACTGCGTATGCGTGATTATCTGCTGCAACTGCTCAACATCTGTGCTCAGTTGACATTTTTGAACAAACTGCAAAAAATTTTAAAATTGGCAAGTAATTTTATTTAAGAAAATATTGACAATTTTCTTTTAAATTATAGTAAGCAAAAAATTTAAAAGAAAATCAAAGCGACAATATCTTATGAGAACAGCATTGGCCTTAAAAAGAATACAACTAAAATAAAAAAAACTCCTTTGAAATAATAAAAAACTACCAAGATTATGTGTTTCAAAGCTATTTTCGAGTTTATCAATCTCATTTTTTTGGTAAGATTCGAAACATGTAATTTAAACATCAAAATACATAGATGTATTCAACTTATTGTTCCACTGCAACTTCTTGCATCTTAAAATTATTTACTGCGCCATTTGCACAGATTTGCGGCAGGTATGCCGATTAAATGCATTAAAAAACGTTTAACTCTGAACAGTGCTGCCAAGTTATGCATTTTTGAACGTTAGATGTTCGTGATGCTGCAGACTTGCACTATAAATGCTTTTACGAACGTAGCCATACTTATTAGTTGAAGGCAGAAATCAAAGTGATTTTATTCATTAAATTCATGCTGCTTATATAGTATTTTCAAAACACAGTTGTAAACATTAGTAGTAAAAAAAGTGTAACATAGCAAATGAAATTTGACAACAATACAAAATTATTTCCGTTAAATTCAAATGTTATTAATGAAAGTATGCAGGGTTGTATTTTAGTGTTTGAATGACTTCAGTTGAATTCAGTTAAATTTCAAATAGAGTTTTAAAAGTAAAAAGTATAAAAATATAATAAGGGCACTGCTTCAGTCTCCCCCTTTGATGCTGAAAGCGTCCCGATGAAGCATCAACACTCATTTTCTAGGTCGACCTCTGTTTCTCATTTTTCTTGAGTAGGACAATTTCTTGATGTTACCAATGGTGTTAGGGCAGACGCATGATAGGTTCCTAGTGGTAGGCCTAAATCATCTTCATGTGCAATTGTGTAAGAAGTAGTTCAAATTTTTTGTATTATAGTATAGGGACCATCTCGCTTTGGAACGAATTTGGAAGTAATTCCTTTGTTGCTATTACTTAAAACGTGTGTTGTTACCAGTACCTTTGACCCAATTTCCAATGGAGGTTGACTTCGTCTATGGCTATTGTTGTTTCTTTTGTTGTGATCCTGTTGCTTGTAAAAATTTTCTTTGACGTTTTTAAAAACATTAGCCATACTTTGTAAATATGGCGTTATTTCAATGAGAAAATTTTCACTCTGGATTACGGATCTTATGTCATGCTGAACTTCATCCAGAGTACGGAGCTCTCGACCAAATGTTAGGAAGGCTGGTGTGTACTTTGTTGATTGACATAATGTTGTGTTCATCATAAATTTAATGCTGTGTAATTTTTCATCCCAAGTTTGGTGATCGTTCCCAACTAAAATAGAAAGTTGGGTCTTCATGTCTCGGTTCTTTCGCTCTACTGGATTAGCCTCAGGATGGTAAACAGGAGTCAGTATGTGTTCAATATTAAAACAGAAGACCACCTTTTGCATTACAGCTGAAATGAATTGAGCACCGTTGTCACTGATGACTTGTCTAGGTACTCCGTATCGTAGGAACACTTCGTTGATTAATATCTTGCCACATGCTTCAGCTGTGGCAGTTTAAAGAAGAAAACAGTTCAACCCATCGACTGGCAATATCCTCAATTATAAAAATCCATTGAAACCCATTACATGTTACAGGTAGTGGTCCAAATATATCAATGGCAATTATTTCAAACCTTTGGTTGCTTGATACTGTTTGATAAAGGCCTGCAGGCTTAAGGTTCGTAGCTTTGTATCTTTGGCAGTCTATACATTCCTTGACGTGCTTCACAATCTCTTTTCTGATTCCGGGCCAGTAATATCGTGAAGTGATTTTTCTAATAGTCCTGTCAATACCATAGAGTACTAACTAGAGGCGACACCGGCGAATTGAAGAGAATTCGCTTTACTAAGTTCTTGCGGTAGAGACAGCAAATATGACTAATTTCTATGCCTTTCTCTATCGCACCATCTTAGTAAAATGACATTTAGTTATTTACAAAATAGAAATTTTCTTGGCAGGAATTGGCGCAAATTGGATAAAAAATGATTTTGCGCCAAAGTCCTTGCCAAAGTTGGTAATATGTGGACAAAAATTGGTAGATTATCTTGTCCACATATTACCAACAGTGAGAAAAGTGAACAAAAGAAAAGTGATGGTGAAAAAAACATGGATTACTGGGAGCATCACACAGCAAAAGTAAAAATATATGTAAGTATATATTTATTGTTTCTTTTACTTATTTATAATAGATTCTAACAATATATACTTATTTTCCAGTAGCCACAGATGCACTATGTGTTGACCCACAGGATAGAAGCTGAATTTGTTCCCGACAGAGCCAACTAAGTAAGTAATTTATATAAAAACGTCTGTGAAAAGTGAATTTTTCAAAGTGAAATTTGAGTGTGGGGCTGTGTACATTGGAAGGGACAATGGTATTCTTGTCCCTTCCAATGAATAAGTGCTTTGCTTAAAATGTAGTGAAGAGAAAATGTGTTCCGATCAATAAGATCCAAAATACGCTCGCTTTGTATTACTTTTAGAAGGAGCTAAGTAATATAAACTACACGACAAATGTGTACATGTAAAGTGAGTTGAAAGTGTGAAACTTTGTACATTGCAGAAAAACTTTCTTTAATATGCCGACATGAAATGAAGTGTTTGGATTGATTGTAATCTAATTTTGTTCGCTTGTTGCAAGTGCCTTACGCCAACAAGTTTATATGGCTAATGTGGACAGATAAAGTGAAGTGTATGTGTGGAATCTTGTACATTGGAAGGAACAATGATGTCCCTGTCCAATGCACAATAGCAAGGGTTAGCAATACGTATAAAAATGTAGTCTCCAGATCTTTTGGATTCCAAGTGTTCCAAGCTATTTTTGTTTTTCACAAGTTCTTAACAAAAATAAGTGATTTGTGTCTACGTAAAGTGCGTTGTTTGTGTGGAATTTTGCACATTGGAAGGAGCAATGATGTTCTTTTCCAATGTACAAATACTTTGGTTAACAAACTGTTTAAGTAAGAAGTGCTTGGAACAATTTGATTCAAAATTTGTTCACAAATAACTAGTTTTTGTGACTAATATGTACATATAAGTGAAGTGTTTGTGTGGAATCTTGTACATTGGAAAGGACAATCATGTTATTGCCCAATGCACAATGACACAGGTTAACAAGCCGCAAAAAAGTGAAGTGTTCCGATCAATTGGAATTCAAATATGTTCGCTTTATGTTCTCTTTTTTAAGTACTTGACAGAAATAAGACTAATGTGTGCCTATAAAGTGAATTGACAACGTGGGATTTTGTACATTGGAAAGGACGATGATAGTCTGGTCCAATGTACAATAGCACCAGTTTGTAAGTCGCTAGAAAAATAAGTTAGCTAACGTTATTTTAAATTCATTTTTAAAGTTTTCGACTGGGGGTGGATTTAAGTACAATTTTCAAAAAACATGTACAGATTCTTAAGTCTATATCTTGAGAACTATTCGAAATATTGTTTGTCTCCCTTCGGAAAAATTTTAGCTCTTAATCTAAAAATTTTACCTTGGGGTAAAATAACAAAAAAAAAAACAACATCTTAATCAAAACAGCAAAACTGTCAAAAATCGAAAATTTTCTTCTTTATTGTTCATGATGGAAAATATAAGGACACTTCAAATATGTTAAAATGGATAGTTAGAAAAGCCGTCCTTTTTGGAGCTAGTCTCACCATCTGAAAACATGTTTGCGACCGTTTCGCTAGCTTTATTTTCGTATGAAAATACTTTATGGCTAGACCAGTTTAATTCCCCAAGCATCGCATCTATTTTTTCCCTTTGAACCGCTTTTCCATCGGGATGGTTACTTGATGGAAGCGCTCACCTTGCTCATCAGATTCTGTTCGCAATTGTTTTTCGAACTTTAGCAAATGATTATTTAAAAAGTGATGTTTTAATGTCATGGTCACAACGATTGCTTGGAATGACTTAAGCATATTTTTTACAAAAACTTTCCATTCGCGGCATAGTGTGAAATTTTGGAAGTTTAGCGGAACTTTATTCAATTTTTGAAATACATAAAATGAATAAAATTATATATTATTTCGGTAGCTTAATATTCCACCTCAAAAACCTCATACTCAATTTGGGGATTTACTCTGCGAAAGAATTGCAAAATGCATCTGAAAGTTGCAAACAGCTCTGGTCAAAATCTCTGCCTTGCATGGATATTTTTGTATCCCATTCATTGCGGCAAAAATCAGTGGCAAAAATAACAAATTCGCGAAAAAATGCAAAATTTTCAACAAACCATTATTATTTAAGAAATTTATTATTCGGCATATTGTCATAAGTTTATTTTAATTTGAAATTTATTTGCTGGTGGTTCAGCGAAAATGGTTGAAATTCGCAAAAACTTGCTGGCAGCAGCATAATCCCAAAGCTTAAAATTCTGAAAAAAAACTGTTAAGAATCAGAATATTTGGGAAAATTTATATTTTGACGTGAGAGTGAGTGACAACATTATCAGCCTAATCATGAATTTTCCCTCGGAATTTATTTCTCACGGAAAATAATTTTCTCGAGAAAACATTCATCCAATCATAAATTAATTGGGAACAAAAAAGCTCGTTGTTTTGCTTGTTTGTTGACATTTGTTTCTCCCTTTTTTTTTAGTGAGAGAGCAAACAAAATTACTAAAATTTACCAACTTGAAAAAATATGTAAAACAAAGTTTATAAATGATTTATTTGGACATTACTTGTGTTTTTTTATATACAATAACTATAAAATAGAAGTTTGTGCATATAAATTGTGTTTTAATTGTGTATCAACTATGTTTTTATGTAAACTCCCTTCTGTTTTGCAAGGGAAAGATTTTTAGTGAAAAAATCAAGTTCAACGGCGTTCATAATATCTACTTTTTCCCGGGGAGTTTTATTATTCCCGCATTTGGTAAAAAAAGGGAAAAAACAAATTCATAATAGGAGAAAAAGGAAAAGTGAAAAAACTCGCACGGAATTGTTGTTCATGATTGGGCTGTATTGCATATTTTCTTCAAAGGACACTTGACAGGACGAAAGGACCTTTTCACAGTTACGGTAAAAACTAACCCACGAGTTGCAATTAATATGTTTACAAAAAATGTAGGTTAGGAAGGGAGTTGCTATACCGTATCTCTACTCGGAGACCCACTTGGGTCCATTGTGATAAACCTGAATTTTGCTATTAGATTTGTACAAATATTTCAACTTTAATGAAACTCTGTTAATTTTTGTATAACTTATTGCATATTTTCTTCAAAGGACACTTGACAGGACTTAAGGTCCTTTTTACAGTTACGGTAATAACTAACCCACGAGTTGCGATTAATATAGTTAAAAAAAATATAAGTTTATGCAGTTTTATTTTGAAAAATATAGCAAATTCAAAAATTTTTACTTTTTAGACCATGGGCGGTAGGCGCGTCCTTGGTCCGATTTTTTTCAAAACTTGAATTTTTCTTAACTAAGGTAAGCGTAAATACTGTACCAAATTTGAGAAGCCTAGGTCAACTCTTTCTATTTTTGTCCAATCGTTATATGGGAACAAAGCACTGTGCGTCGTTTTCTTTTATGCTAAAATCCGTAATTGGCAACCTATACCATTACATTTGACGATTGTGTGAGTTATGGTAGGTACAGACTTTGCAACTCGCTTACGCAACACATTTTTGAATATTTTGACACAGACACTGCAGCCGTCAATGCAAACCATAAACATCAAAGCATTTTGATATTTTCGAAACTTCGAATGCAACCATAAACAAGACTACAGACTATGCGACCGACAATGCAACTTGCCTGGTTGCATAAACACGTTGCTAAGTCTGTACCTACTATTATACTCTCACCACAAACCGGTGTTGCCAGTGAAATATCGTCTAATTTCCCTAATTTGAAATTTTAAATCACCAAAGGCAAATTTGATTTTATTATGGTCAGTAGATACTACGTTTATACGCAGGGCTTATTTGCAAATAAAACAGGAAATTGTTGCCATATTATTGTTTTTATTGCGACTTACTAATTCAGAAAACTATTCACGATTAACGCACTATTTGCAAATAAAATGGAAAAGGTTGCCACGCTTACAAATGTTTCATAAGAAAAAACAATAAATGGATAAATATTGCACAAAAAACATTGATAGAAGCAAATAATAACAATTAAAACAAATAATTATTTGATATTTTGTGCATTTTACACTATTTTTTTGTCAACATAAGTAAACTTTCTATAGAAGTGCTACCAAGTTTGTGTACTTTTGCTATGCCGTAGAAACAGTGAGTTAATTTATTTGCAAATAATTTTATTTGCAAATAGTGCGCGTATAAACGTAGTAAGAAACACTTAAGTTTTGTTTATAAAGAAAGGCATCTTTTGTGTTGGTACGTGAGTAAAAAGATGGTTTTGTATATAATTGTCTTAAAATAATTTAAATATATGCATGAAAATGCCTTTGCATGTCACGTTTTTAATGCATGATAGCCCACCAAACCAAACCTTCTGGTTTGCCATAATAATTATCTATAATAATTACTGCACGGCTGCATGATAATTATGAAATATTATGATATTTTCAGCTCTCGTTGTACCTTCATAGTGAACAGGCGTAATAGCGGAATTTTTCTTATATACAAACTAAACAAAAAAAAAAAAGCATACAAAAAATATTCGTAGTACATATTAACTTTGATAAATAAGCAATTTTTTGCTTTGATAATATTTTTACATATAGAAATAACAAAAATAAAAAAAAACCGTAAACAAAAAAACATACAAAATACCCTTGAAGAATACTCTTTATGAGTACCCCAGAGGAAAAAAATAGTGAAGTGAGTTCTAACGGCAGAAATGCCTATTTTACTGTGAGTTTTGATGCTCATAATGATAACAATAAAAATAAAAAATCTGATAATAGACTTGCTGTGAGTTCTGAAGCTCTTAATAAAAATAAAAAATCTGATAATAGACTTTTACTAACGGCAAAACCACAGTTTCGTCAGCGATCAACTTCGCTTTGTCCAATGCCAACTAGTGAATCGTTGACATTATTGCCTAGTACTTCTACATTTAACTCAGCGATATCATCCGCTTCGGGCTCGTGGTCAACAATTAAACAAGTTATTACTGAAGACAACAGTAGTACAAAACCAAAGGTACAAGTAGGAATGGACAGATATATAACCATTTTAAAGCGCGGGCGAAGCCCAAATTCTACTAAAATTGGATCCGCCCCAAAGATGTCTAGGGATAACAGCACATCTTCTATCAATCGTCAAAATCGTTTTTCATTATTGCAAGACAAAAACGACAAGCCCGCTGCATCATCGCAAAAGTCTTTTAAGCCACCACCTATTTATCTGAGAGAAAAAAATTCAAACGCGCTTCTAAAAAATCTACTGTCGACCATTGGTGAAAATACTTTTCACATCATTCCAATTAAACGAGGTAATATTGATGAAACTAAAATCCAAATATATGATGAAAAAGATTTCCGAAAAATTGTTAGTGAGTTTGAAAAAAATAAAACAAATTTTTATACATATCAACTTAAGAGTGCTAAAGGCCTACAAATAGTATTAAAGGGCATAGATTCATATGTTGAGCCTGAAGAAGTAAAATGTGCACTTATCGAACAAGGATTTAAAGTAAAAATTGTTACCAATATATCAATAGAGAGAACGTGTTGAACTGGAGCCGAATGATATACAGTTAAAGAAAAATGAGACGCACCCAATTTATAGTCTAAAATACCTTTTACACCTAAAAATCACAGTTGAAGAGCCACGTAAGCGTTCAAGTCCCGTACAGTGCCATAATTGCCAAGAATATGGCCACACAAAAACCTACTGCAAATTACCTACAGTTTGTGTTATCTGCGGTGAATTGCATGGTACTGCTAACTGTACCAAGCCAAAAGTACAAGCTGAAAAAAAATGCAGTAATTGTGGAGAAAATCACACCGCTAATTACAGAGGATGCCGTGTATATTCTTTCGTTAAACAGGCTATGGGTCAAAAATCTAAATTAGCTCCAGTTCAATCAGCAATGCTTATAGCGCCACTCTGCCTCAAACTAGCCAACTAGTTAATTCACGTGTATCGTATGCCGATGCTGCTAAGACTAGTTCTATTCCCACACAAAATGTTCCACCGCCAAGTAATTCAACGAATGCAAACTCTAGCTTTAACTTTAGTCGTCTTGAAGCTACTATTGAGAATCTGGTGCTAACTATAAACAACTTTACAACAAATATGACTAGCATGATGCAAGAAATGCTGAGAATGCAGAATACTCTGCTTCAAGCATTAGTCAACAAACCATGAACACGTTAAAACTATGTTTCTGGAACGCAAACGGCATTCGCCAACATAAAAATGAACTTGAGCACTTCCTCATGGAAAAAAATATTGATATAATGATGGTCTCTGAGACTCACTTGACTTCGAGAAGCTGCTTTAAAATAAATGGTTACACTCTATATGATTCAAAGGACCCGAGAGGGAGAGCATGCGGTGGATCAGCAATTCTAATTAAGTCAAGACTCAAGCACTATATCCTTGAGAACGTTAGTGAAGAATATATGCAAGCTACGAATATTTTCGTAGAAAATTTTTGTGCGAACTTCGTGATATCATCAATTTACTCACCTCCCAGATTTTCAGTTACCGAAGATCAGTATGAGAAGTTCTACAAATCGCTTGGATCTTGTTTCGTGGCAGCTGGTGACTACAATGCAAAACATACGTACTGGGGCTCGCGTCTTGTTACGCCTAGAGGTAGAGCGTTGTTTAATACAATTTCAAAAATGGGCTTAGATGTCATTTCGAGTGGGGAGCCTACTTACTGGCCTACTGACGTAAGAAAAATTCCAGATGTTATAGATGTTGGCGTCACGAAAAATATCCATAGGGACTTAATTCACGTAGAGGGCTCTCTAGATCTGTCCTCCGATCACTCTCCCACAATAGTTACAATTTTCAACCCACTAAGGAGTGATTTAACTAACTCATATGCGAAAACGATTAACAGGGTCAACTGGCTAGGATTCAAAAAATATATTAGTAGTCACTGCGTAGAAAACATTCAGCTAAGTTCACCTGATGATATTGAATTTAATATTGCCAATCTTAACGAATACATTAAACAGGCTGCTGAGCATGCCACTACTTCCTATCCGCAGACTGGCTTTAATAGAATTTATTCTACGGAAATTGAACGTCTTGTATGTGAAAAAAGGAGAGCTAGAAGAGAATGGCAACAACACCGATCACCCCTAAATAAAATCAGACTTAAAGAATGTACTAAACGACTCAAAGAGCTGCTATCGTCGGAAAAGACTGCATTACTGGAAAAGTATTTAGAAGGTCTTGATGTAACGTCAACATCTAATTACTCTTTATGGCGCGCTACTAGAAATCTTAAAAGACCCGTTGATCTCAAATCACCATTGCGTACTTCGACTGGAGGCTGGGCAAGAAGCGATAGTGAGAAAGGTAACTTATTTTCTGAGCATTTAAAATCTGTATTCACTCCCAATTCATGTACGGGTGCTGCTGATTTACCGAGTGTAGTCTCTCTACCCCCTCGTCCCTTAAGGTTTAAGATGCGTGAACTACAAAAAATAGTTGCTGAACTCGACCCTAAGAAAGCTCCAGGTATTGATGGCATTAGTAACAAGATGCTGATGAACTTGCCTCATATTGCAATAAGAATTTTGCTATTTATTTTTAATGCCATTTTACGAATGCAGTATTTTCCACATAACTGGAAACTTGCCAAGATTAAAATGATTCCAAAGCCAGGCAAAGATCTTACCAAGGCTGAGTCATATAGGCCTATAAGCTTACTTTCAACAATTTCAAAGCTTTTCGAAAAGCTGGTCATGACTAAATTGTCCACAATTTTAGCTGATACTGGGTGCATCCCGGACCATCAATTTGGCTTTAGAAGTCAGCATAGCACTATTGAGCAAACGCATAGATTGGTTCAAATTATAAGGAGGACTTTTGAAGAAAAGAAGTTTTGTTCTGCCCTTTTTATTGATGTTTCTCAGGCATTTGACAAAGTATGGCACAAAGGCCTAGTTTTAAAATTGAAGACATACCTACCAATAAATATACAAAAGCTTTTGGAAAGTTATATTGTTGATAGGACATTTACCGTTGTGGAAGGAGACTTCATGAGTGTACCCGAATCTATATCTTCTGGTGTGCCACAGGGTAGTATTCTGGGGCCAGTCTTGTATCTAATATATACTTGTGATATGCCTGTGAGCAATAACATCCACACTTCTACATTTGCCGATGATACAGCCTGTTTGAGTATTCACAAAAATCCTGATGAGGCATCCCGCAATCTCCAAGCACACATTACCCAGCTTGAAATATGGTTGAACTTATGGAGAATTAAAGTCAATGAACAAAAGTGTGTTCATATAACGTTTACCCTAAGAAAAGATACCTGTTCCCCCATTCGAATCAACAATCAAAATATTCCTCAACATTCTCAAGTCAAATACCTTGGCATACACCTTGATCGAAGGCTTACATGGAAATATCATATTGACTCTAAGTTAACCCAAATGAAACTTAAATTGACTCAAATATATTGGTTAATTGGCAGAAATTCAACACTCAGCCTAGACTGCAAACTTTTGATATACAAGTCGCTTTTGAAGCCAATATGGTGCTATGGAATTCAGCTGTGGGGCACTGCTTCAGCTTCAAATGTCGAGAGAATCCAACGAAGGCAAAACAAAATTTTACGTTTGATAACATCTGCTCCATGGTACGTTAAAAATTCAAATATTCATCGTGATTTAAATATGCCACTAGTGAGTGAAGAAATTGCAAAATACGCAGGCAAATATTTAACTAAACTCGAGTCACATCCTAATCCGCTTGCCCGTAATATTTTGAGCTTTACTGGACACATCCGCTTAAAAAAAAGGGACACAAGGGCTCTTATACCCAACACTCCAGATGGGACTGCTTAAAAATACTTCTTTTTGATTATCACTACTTATGTATTATTTATAACTATCACTAAGCTTATGTCCGATATTGGTCGGGCCTAATAATTATATTTAGACTTAAGATTTGATTACTTATTGTTAGTTCATTTTTGAAGATACAATAAATAAATATGTATATGAAAAAAAAAAAAAAATGATATTTTCAATAGTACGTTTTCCCCTACATAGATATTAATATTAATGTAAATATATTTTTCTCCTTATTCTGCCGAAGTTCTCTGTCATATTCTATCAGATTTAATATCAGGTATATAGACGCTCAGGGTTGTCAGATTTTTTCTGGTCTATTTCGCCAAATTGATTTTAAAAATCGCCAAAAGTCGCCAAAATCAATTTAATGTAGTTTTTCTTAATAAATATTTGATACTAAATTTGATTTTACATAAAACTATTTTTAATATAACTTTTTAGAAAATAATCATATAGAAATTTAGCAGAAAATCGCCAAAAGTAGAAATAAAGTCGCCAAAAATTATTTTTTGTAAATTTTTCTCATCGAAATTCAAAATGAATTATTTATTATTTAAAATAGTTAATTATAATTATTATTTAAAATAATTCATTTTGAATTTCGATGAGAAAAATTTACAAAAAATAATTTTTGGCGACTTTATTTCTACTTTTGGCGATTTTCTGCTAAATTTCTATATGATTATTTTCTAAAAAGTTATATTAAAAATAGTTTTATGTAAAATCAAATTTAGTATCAAATATTTATTAAGAAAAACTACATTAAATTGATTTTGGCGACTTTTGGCGATTTTTAAAATAAATTTGGCGAAATAGACCAGAAAAAATCTGACAACCCTGAGCGTCTATATACCTGATATTAACTCTGATAGAATATGAGAGAGAACTTCGGCAGCATAAGGAGAAAAATATATTTACATTAATATTAATATCTATGTAGGGGAAAACGTACTATTGAAAATATCATAATATTTCATAATTATCATGCAGCCGTGCAGTAATTATTATAGATAATTATTATGGCAAACCAGAAGGTTTGGTTTGGTGGGCTATCATGCATTAAAAACGTGACATGCAAAGGCATTTTCATGCATATATTTAAATTATTTTAAGACAATTTTATACAAAACCATCTTTTTACTCACGTACCAACACAAAAGATGCATTTCTTTATAAACAAAACTTAACTGTTTCTACTGACCATAATAAAATCAAATTTGCCTTTGGTGATTTAAAATTTCAAATTAGGGAAATTAGACGATATTTCACTGGCAACACCGGTTTGTGGTGAGAGTATAATAGTAGGTACAGACTTAGCAACGTGTTTATGCAACCAGGCAAGTTGCATTGTCGGTCGCATAGTCTGTAGTCTTGTTTATGGTTGCATTCGAAGTTTCGAAAATATCCAAATGCTTTGATGTTTATGGTTTGCATTGACGGCTGCAGTGTCCGTGTCAAAATATTCAAAAATGTGTTGCGTAAGCGAGTTGCAAAGTCTGTACCTACCATAACTCACACAATCGTCAAATGTAATGGTATAGGTTGCCAATCACGGATTTTAGCATAAAAGAAAACGACGCACAGTGCTTTGTTCCCATATAACGATTGGACAAAAATAGAAGGAGTTGACCTAGGCTTCTCAAATTTGGTACAGTATTTACGCTTACCTTAGTTAAGAAAAATTCAAGTTTTGAAAAAAATCGGACCAAGGACGCGCCTACCGCCCATGGTCTTAAAAGTAAAAATTTTTGAATTTGCTATATTTTTCAAAATAAAACTGCATAAACTTATAGTTATTCTGTTGTATGGCCAATTTACTTTTATAGTTTCGTAGTGAATATGAGCTAATACGGCCTATGTATCCTTATGTAAATAAAAACAAATTTTATTTCATTTTTCCCGACGTTTCGTCAATATATGTTGACTTTATCAAGGGTTGGGAAATCTATTTATTTAAAGAACATTTCATTAGTATTTTAATACTCTGTTTTGTGTAATTTAAATATTTAAATATGTATACATACATATGTATAACTAACCTGTGTTGATCTTTTGTTTTTAATATTAATTTTAAAACATTACTTTTTACATATAACAATAACAAAATTAATATAACACAACATGTATGTATGTACAAGATATATCACAGACTATTTTATTGCAATCTTGTAGTTCGCGCTAATTTTATCTGTATCTTCCTTCAAGTTCATCGTCTTTTCTATTTTCTCTTGTATACGTAAACTTTCGATTATGTATCTTTTTCTTCCTACTTTTTCTTTGTCTAAGATCTTTACTTTTTCAAATTCCGCTGTGTGGCCCGTTTCCAGAATGTGTTGTGATAATGCTGTAGATTTTTTGTTTTTTTCAATGTCCTTTTTATGCTCATTTATTCTTGTTTTTAAATTTCGTTTTGTTGTGCCAATATATAGCTTATCACAGGTGTTTTTTCCATCTCCTTTACATTTGATTTCATACACTACATTGCTTTGTTGTTGTTGGTTAATTGGCGCTTTTATTTTTGAAAATATCTTGTTTATTGTTGTATTTGGTTCATATGCAAATTTTATGTTTTTATTTATTATTGTATTCTTGATGGTTTTTTTGTCTGTTAAGCCAGGGATGTACCTAACACAGTAATACTGATTTCTTTCCTCAGGGCTGTTGTTGCTATCGGTGACATGGTTATTTTTATTTAATTCTTTGTACGTTTCTTGAATTAATTTGTCAATTAGATTTTTTGGGAAACTATTTTCTATTAATGTTTTTTTAATGTGTTTTATGTTGCTTTTGTGAAATTGAGCATCACTTATATACAGGACTCTATAAATGAAATTCTTCGCTGTATTTATTATTTGATTTTGCGGTTGTGTAGAATGAAAGTTGATTATCCTGCCAGATGCTGTGTCCTTTTTGTACCAATTTATTATTAATCTTTTCTTTCCCCTAATTATTCTTGTATCTAAATATGTGATTGAAGAATATTTTTCAACCTCCATGGTGAATTGTATTTTTGGGTGAAAGTTATTAAAAAAAGTTCAAAATGTTGTCCTTTTCTTCCACTCTAACTATATCCAATATATCGTCTACATACTTTGTAATGTATTTCAACTTTATGTTTTCTACTTTTAGTTTTTTTAAAGTTTCGTCTAATAAATTATCCAGTACTAAGTCAGCAATCGTTGGTGATAGAGGGTTTCCCATAGGCATACCGAAAACTTGCTTATATATTTCATTTTCATATATAAAATAATTATTCTCATAGAGACAAAAGTTAAGTATTTTTAAAAAAGTGGATTTTCTAATTTTCGTATAATCTTGAATACGTTTCCATTTGTCCATTATTATGTTTATGGCTTTCCTTACAGGTATGTTGGTAAAAAGGGATATGACATCCAGTGAGATTAGTATTTCTCCCTCTTCTAATTCAATTTTATTTAACTGCTCTTTCAATTTTTTAGAATTTGATATGTTATATTCCTTAGATATAACATTTCTAAGGATGTTTCCTATATATTTGGATAAATTATAGCATGGAACCTGTATCGAAGAGACTATAGGCCTTAAAGGTACTTCTGCCTTGTGTATTTTTGGAAGTCCATATATTCTTGGAGCTGTTGCAGCTGAGCATAACAATTGTTTCTTTTGTTTATCATCTATGTACTTGTTTTTGTAAAGTTCCGCTATAATAATATTATTTTCTTTTTGAAGTTTTTCCGTTGGGTCCATTTTAATTTTCATGTATGTTTGTTTTTCATCTAATAACTTTTCCATTTTTAGCTTGTAGTCTTTTTTGAACATTACTACCGTTTTGTTACCTTTATCGGCTTGTAATATAATTATATCTTTGTGCCTCTTTAGAAATTCCTCTGTTTTTTTATATGCGTTGAGAACACATTTCTCCTTAGGTGTGTTTTTAAACTTCCTTTTAAAATATGTAATACTGTTTGCAAGTTTCGTTCTTGCTAGATTTTTCTCCTGTTCACCATTATCCTCTATTGCTAAAATACATTGTTCTATATCTGCTATTGTGTGCAGTGCATAAAAAACTATTTTTATCCACCGGTAGTGCAAATTTTTTGCCAAGTGATAGTATCCATTTCGACTCTATCGGAATTTCAATATCCGTTTTATTTTCAAACCAATTGTCATTGTATCTGAACCCATATGTTTTGAACTGTTCTTCTTTCAGATTGTTTAATTTAAAATTTTGCTTGTTCTCTATCTTTAAAGCCAACCTATTGCACCTATTCTCTTGTTTATTTATAAAAGCTATGTAGTCCTCATTCAAGAGCATTATTTCGATGTTATTTCTTAAAATGTGGATTTTCTTTTTGGTGGCAGTAATATTTGAATGTGTCTGTGTTATTTCAAGATTTATTATTTTCTTATGGAAATTGTACTCAATTTTCTTTAGTTTCTCTTTTATTTTATTACATATAAACAGTTGTGTAACCTGTGTTGTTGTATTTTTTGTATGCGTTGGGATAATGCCAAATTTTCTACAAGATAGCACGAATTTTAATCTGCTTTCTTGTTGTGTTAATTTTTTAATTTCATTACAGTACTCTTTTAAAGCTCTGCAAGTCTCATTGTCATATTTAACAGCTATGTATTGGAAATAACCTGTCATGTTGTTCTTGTTGTTACTGCTAGAAATGTTTTTAATAGATTTATATTTCGGCAAGCTCTCCGATTTTTCTATAATTATTCTGTTGTATGGCCAATTTACTTTTATAGTTTCGTAGTGAATATGAGCTAATACGGCCTATGTATCCTTATGTAAATAAAAACAAATTTTATTTCATTTTTCCCGACGTTTCGTCAATATATGTTGACTTTATCAAGGGTTGGGAAATCTATTTATTTAAAGAACATTTCATTAGTATTTTAATACTCTGTTTTGTGTAATTTAAATATTTAAATATGTATACATACATATGTATAACTAACCTGTGTTGATCTTTTGTTTTTAATATTAATTTTAAAACATTACTTTTTACATATAACAATAACAAAATTAATATAACACAACATGTATGTATGTACAAGATATATCACAGACTATTTTATTGCAATCTTGTAGTAATATTATTATAATTTCTTCTTTAATTGCTTAGTTTGTTTATTTCTTAGACATTTATCGCAGTTTTTTATGTAATCTCTTTCAATTTTTGTCATATTTTTCAAAAATTGAAACAAAAATTGAAAGAGATTACATAAAAAACTGCGATAAATGTCTAAGAAATAAACAAACTAAGCAATTAAAGAAGAAATTATAATAACTGACAATCCAAACACTATTTTTGTCATATTTTTCCATCAGTTCTCGTTGTACCTTCATAGTGAACAGACGTAATAGCGGAATTTTTCTTACATACAAACAAAACAAAAAAAAAAATCATACAAAAAATATTCGTAGTACATATTAACTTTGATAAATAAGCTTTTTTTTTTGCTTTGCTAATATTTTTTTACATATAGAAATAACAAAATCAAAAAAGAACCGTAAACAAAAAAACATACAAAGTACCCTTGAGGAATACTCTTTATGAGTACCCCAAAGGAAAAAAATAGTGAAGTGAGTTCTAACGGCAGAAATGCCTATTTTACTGTGAGTTTTGATGCTCATAATGATAACAATAAAAATAAAAAATCTGATAATAGACTTGCTGTGAGTTCTGAAGCTCTTAATAAAAACCAAAAATCTGATAATAGACTTTCTCTAACGGCAAAACCACAGTTTCGTCAGCGATCAACTTCGCTTTGTCCAATGCCATCTAGTGAATCGTTGACATTATTGCCTAGTACTTCTAAATTTAACTCAGCGATATCATCCGCTTCGGGCTCGTTGTCATCACTTAAACAAGTTGTCACTGAAGATAAGATCACCCCAAAGCCCAAGGTCCAAGTCGGAATGGACAGATACATTACAATTTTAAAGCGCGGGCGCAGCCCAAATTCTACTAAAATTGCATCTGTTCCAAAGATGTCCAGGGATAACAGCGCATCCTCTACTAATCGGCAAAACCGTTTTAAAATATTGCAAGATGATAATGAAAAACCCGCTGAATCTGCGAATAAAACCTCCAAGCCGCCACCAATCTATTTAAGAGAAAAAAACTCAAACGCTCTAATTAAAAAATTAATTTCGGTCATTGGTGAGAATAAATTTCACATTGTTCCAATAAAACGTGGTAATATTGATGAAACGAAAATTCAAATTTATGAAGAAAAAGATTTTCGCACAATGGTTTCTGAACTTGAAAAAAGTAAAACAAATTTCTACACATATCAGCTCAAGAGTGCTAAAGGTATGCAGATTGTGTTGAAGGGCATAGATTCCTATGTTGCTCCCGAAGAAGTAAAAGATGCTCTCTTCCTCCAGGGCTTTAAAGTAAAAAATGTATCGAACATAATAAATAGGGAAAAGATCCCTCAACCTCTATTTCGCGTTGAACTTGAGCCAAATGATATAAAATTGAAAAAGAGTGAGACCCATCCAATATATAATTTAAGATATCTCTTATATCGAAAAATAACCGTTGAAGAACCACACAAGCGTTCAGGACCCGTACAGTGCCATAATTGTCAAGAATATGGCCATACTAAAACTTACTGCAAATTACCTACTGTTTGTGTCGTGTGCGGCGAGTTGCACGGCACTGCTAGTTGCAATAAACCGAAAGATCAAAGTAACAAAAAATGCAGTAATTGTGGAGAAAATCACACCGCTAACTACAGAGGTTGTCGTGTGTACTCTTTGGTAAAGAAGACTATGGTGCAAAAACCTAAATTAGCTCCAGCTCAATCAGCAAACGTTTACTCTGCCACTTTTCAGCAAATGAGCCAACCAGTTACTTCCCGTGTATCGTATGCAGATGCTGCTAAGGCTAGTTCTATTCCGACACAAAATGTTTCACCGCAAAATAATTCTACAAATACACACTCAAACTTTAATTATAATCGCCTTGAAGCCACTATTGAAAATCTTGTGCAAACTATAAACAATTTTACAACAAATATGACTAGCATGATGCAAGAAATGTTGCGAATGCAGAATACTCTGCTTCAAGCTTTAGTTAACAAACCATGAACACGTTAAAAATATGTTTCTGGAACGCAAACGGCATTCGCCAACATAAAAATGAACTTGAGCACTTCCTCACGGAAAAAAATATTGATATAATGTTGGTCTCTGAGACTCATTTGACTTCGAGAAGACTTTTTAAAATTTATGGCTACACCTTATATGATTCAAAGGACCCGAGAGGAAGAGCATGCGGTGGATCAGCAATTTTAATAAAGTCAAGACTCAAGCATTATATTATTGATAACATTTGTGAAGAACATTTACAAGCAACGAATATTTGTATTGAAAATTTTTCCAATAATTTTGTCATATCATCAATTTACTCTCCTCCTAGATTCGCAATTACTGAGCATCAATACAAGGATTTTTACAAATTTCTGGGTCCTTGTTTCGTAGCAGCTGGCGACTATAATGCTAAACACACATTCTGGGGTTCGCGTCTTATTACACCCAGAGGTCGAGCGTTGTTCAATACAATTTCCAAAATGGGCTTGGATGTCATTTCAAGTGGGGAGCCCACTTATTGGCCTACTGACATACATAAAATTCCGGATGTAATAGACTTTGGCGTTATGAAAAATATCTCTAGGGATTTAATTCAAATTGAAGCTTCTCTAGATCTCTCGTCCGATCACTCTCCCACGATCGTTACAATTTGTAGCCCATTAAGAAGTGATTTACCTCACCCATATGCCAATTTGATAAATCGTGTAAATTGGCTGCGATTCAAAAAATATCTTAATAGTCATTGCACGGAAAACATTACACTAAGAACACCTGATGATGTTGAATCTAACATTGCCAATCTTAACGAAAATATTAAGCAGGCTGCTAAACATGCCACTACCTCCTATCCGCAGACTGGGTTTAATAGACTATATTCTACAGATATTGAACGTCTCGTATGTGAAAAAAGAAGAGCTAGAAGGGAATGGCAACAGCACAGATCACCCCAGAATAAAATTAGATTTAAAGAGTGCACTAAACAACTCCAAGAGCTGCTTGCACATGAAAAAAGTGCATCTCTTAAAAACTATCTGGAAAATCTTGATGTCACACCAGCATCTGATTACTCTCTATGGCGTGCTGCTAGAAAGCTTAAAACACCCGTTGAGTTTAAACCACCTCTGCGCACATCTACCGGAGGTTGGGCAAGAAGCGATACTGAAAAAGGTAACATATTTGCTGCCCATTTAAAATACGTATTTACCCCAAACACATGTACTGGTGTAATTGATTTGCCAAATGTAGTCGCTCTACCCCCTCAACAAATAAAGTTTAAGACGCGTGATGTGCAAAAACTAATTTCTGAACTCAACCCAAAGAAAGCTCCGGGTTTTGATGGAATTAGCAACCAGATGCTAATAAAGTTGCCTCGTATTGCAATTAGAATACTGTTATTTATTTTTAACGCCATTTTACGACTGCAGTATTATCCAAATAGCTGGAAGCTTGCCAAAGTTAAAATGATTCCAAAGCCGGGCAAAGACCTTACCAAGGCTGAGTCATACAGGCCAATAAGTCTCCTATCAACAATGTCAAAGCTTTTCGAAAAACTGCTCATGACAAAATTGTCCCCAATTCTAGTTAATAGTGGGTGCATACCGGACCATCAATTTGGTTTTAGAAGTCAGCATAGCACCATTGAACAAACTCATAGATTGGTCCAATTTATAAGAAGAACATTTGAAGAAAAGAAGTATTGTTCTGCGCTGTTTATCGACGTTTCTCAGGCATTTGATAAAGTGTGGCATGAAGGCCTAATTTTAAAATTAAAAACATACCTGCCAATAAACGTTGTAAGTCTTTTGAAAAGTTACATTACTGCCCGGAAGTTCACTGTTGTGGAAGGAGACTTTATGAGCATGCCTGAAACTATCTCATCCGGTGTGCCACAGGGGAGTATACTGGGGCCAGTTTTGTATTTGATTTATACTTGTGATATGCCTCTGAGCAGCAATATCCACACTTCCACATTTGCTGATGATACAGCCTGCCTTAGTATGCATGAAAATCCTTACGAGGCATCCCGATATCTTCAAGAACACATTACCCAGCTGGAACTATGGTTAAACTTATGGAGAATTAAGGTAAACTAACAAAAGTGTGTTCAAGTAACATATGCATTACGAAGAGATACGTGTTTACCCATTCGGATTAACAATCAAGTTGTCCCTCAACATACTCATGTGAAATATCTTGGTATACACCTTGATCGACGGCTTACTTGGAAACACCATATTGACTCTAAGTTAACCCAAATGAAACTAAAATTAACTCAGGTACATTGGCTGATTGGTAGAAATTCAACCCTCAGTCTAGATTGCAAACTTTTGATATACAAGTCTATTTTGAAACCCATATGGTGCTACGGAATTCAACTATGGGGCACTGCTTCAGCTTCCAATGTCGAGAGAATCCAACGAAGGCAAAATAAAATTTTGCGATTAATAACATCGGCTCCATGGTATATAAAAAACTCAAATATACATCGTGATTTGAATATGCCACTAGTGGTTGAAGAAATTGCAAAATATGCAGGCAAATATTTAACAAAACTCGAGTCACATCCTAATCCGCTTGCTCGTAATATTTTGAACTTTACTGGACACGTCCGCCTAAAAAAGAGGGATACAAGTGCTCTTATACTCAACACTCCAGATGGAACTGCTTGAAAATAGTTTTTATTTTATTTTATTTTTTCTTCGTTTTGATTATCACTACTTATGTATTATTTATAACTATCTCTAAATTTATGTCCGACAGTGGTCGGGCCTAATAATTATATTTTAGATTTAAGATTTGAATACTTATTGTTAGTTCATATTTGAAGATACAATAAATAAAAATATGTATTAAAAAAAAAAAATATTTTTCCATACATTACGTTGTTTTAATTTTAAGACTGTTTTTTTAATACCAAAATATCCTGATATTGGTGAATCGTGGAATTCTTTAATAATATTCATCTGAGATTTCTTATTCTTAATATGTTTCAATGGTTTATATAATATGATGTTTAATTCTAGATTTCTGTATTTGAATGAATGAATGAATTAAGTCAAACGGGAAGCACAGGACACTGCGACCAAAGTAGATCGATTGTATGCCCTGCCGGGTGCTAGAGCACCTCATCTAGACCTACTCTCCTGATGAATCTCAGGATTGCCAGTGGGTCCAGAGTTCTCAGTTCACAATCCTCCAATAGGTGCTGGCCCAATTGGCTATATCTTCTGTGTAGAGTTTCTACGCGGGAAAAAAATCCCGGGAATTCCCGGGAATTATTTTTTTGCAAATCCCGGGAAATTTTCAACGAGAATTTTCGGGAATTTAATACATCCGTTTTTGGAATTTGCTTTTTTTACTTTGCTGTTAGTTGTTTTATTACTTAAAAATACAACTCTGTAACGATGCATAATATAAGCATAGAAGCAGATGTAATAGAAGTTTCTGAGGTGACTCCAACAACTTGAAGCTTTACGAAATATTTTCAACATAAAAAGTCTTTATAGGAAATAGTATCTATATTGGCAGATGTAGATGGAATTTCCATCCATGCTTTAATTCAAAGCATATGAATTTATTTGTTTTTGTTTTGTTTTTTAAATATTGTTGTTCGTGAAATGAGCGAATAAAGTTGTTATTTTTTTAATTTGAATGTTGTATATTTTTTCATAAAATTATATTTTTTATTGAGGTCATTTAATTAAATTCGTATGTTTTTGAAATTCCCGGGAATTCCCGGGAATAAAACATTTTACTTCTCGATTCCCGGGATTTGGAAAAGTCCGGGAAATTAGAAACCCTACTTCTGTGTCATAACGCTTCACAGTCCTACATAATATACTCTGGAGTTTTATCTTCGTAATCTGCCAAGTCTGTTGAGGTGTTTTCTTAGATTGTGGGCATTCTTAGATTGTTTTTAATCAGGAACATGAAAGCTATGAAACGATTTTGGTTATACGTTCCAATCATTAGCTTTGCATGCCTCAATCCTGGGAGATGTGTTCCCTATTACTCTTGCTCTCCATCGATATATCTTCCCGGATTTTGTCCAATCCGAGTCCAAAAAACGGTTCTGGTCCGACCATGGCTGTACTAGCCCCTTCTGGCCATTTGGCCTGCATTTACATATCCTAACACCTCGACGTGTGCAGGAACCTAGCAGAGTGTGACCTTATTCATGCTGCTTAGCTTATTTAGCTTAATGCGGCATTCTCACGCTAAATTAGAGGTAAACTCATATGAGCTAAGCGCTTTGATGGCAGAATGACTATCTGAGCAAATGGCTATTTCTTTTCCTCGGTAAACCGTATTACGATAAAATTGTGTGCACCTCTCAATGGCATAAACTTCCGTTTGAAAAATGGTAAGAAATTTTCCCAACAACTCGTGGTAGTTAGTTTTTGGTCCTACAACTCCCACACCAGAACCTGCCGTAGCTCTGGAACCATCAGTATACCACCTGATGGTACCAGTTTCAAAGGAATCCCAGTATTCCCTTAAATGACTGTTGATACAGGGATTGAACCCAGGACCTTCGGTTTTGTAGTCAACGTGCTAATTACTTCAGCCAACGCTACCTCCATTCCCTTTTATTCGCCAGAACAGTTTCAAACCTCTTGCTGAAGTCATACGCTTTATTCATCACGTCAAAAAGGTTGCTCAAGTAGGGGATGATTGCTCCCATTGGCTAATTAGACTGTCCCTATCTGTGTTTTTCCCCACGATGCTGATTACTTTTTGTCTAGCAGCATCCTCTATCACAATCTTCAGATGTGTGAGTTCAATGAGGACTTCCACACCCGCCGTAGGACATGTCCTCATAGCCCCTGTTATACAAAGGCATGCTAGCGTCTGTAATTTCTCTAACCAATTTCTGTTCGTAGTCAGCATGATCCTTTTCAACCAGGCAATAGCACCATAAGTGATGAAAGGTCTTACTATGATGGTGTATATCCATCTCAAGATTTTGGGTGTGCAGCTTCATGTTCCTCCTGCAAAGATCTACAAACCATTAGTGCTTTTGTTGTCCTGCCAACAGTAGTATGTACAAGTGTTCATCAACAACTAGGTTCCACAAAAGTGGAGACAATACACCGTCTTGGGGGCATCCACTGGTTTTCCTTACTGCAAGATATTCCTCCCTGATTTGGGTCTCCGCAGTCCTACTTTCAAGCATCGCCCTTATCAATTTAAAAATATTGCTCTCAACTTCTTTCCTTCTAAGCGCAGATGAAAAGGCAGAGTGCTCTGTGTTGTCAAAGGCCCCTTCAACATCCAGAAATGCACAGACCGTAACTTCCTTAGAGTTTAGACAGCTATGTATTGTTTTCGTCAGTTGATACAGCGCAGTTTCCGCTAAACGAACCGCACTGTATGCATGTTGCCGCGGATGTAAAGGCTCCATACACAAGGTAGTTGAAGTATGAAGAAGGTTAAACTTATGGGGTGGAATGACTTTGGAAGTGTAATATCCCTCCTACCTATCTTAGGTATGAAGATCACTCTTGCCCTGCTCCATGCCCGTGGTATGTAACCTAGAGCTAAGCTGCTCCTGGTTAACCTTATTAGGTGGGACATTAGCTCCATTTTCCCATGCTGGAGAAATATAGGGAGAATACCATACATCCCTTGAGACTTGTACGGTTGAAAGGTTTCAATAGCCCATTCTATACGTTGTTCGGTGCATAGTTTCTGTTCAGCGTCCCAGGATTCTTTATTTCCTCTAAGTTCTGCAGATGGCTGTGGGGTCAGCCCCTCTATACTTCCCGGGAAATGAGTCGAGAGTAGCAGCAACGCCTTCTCTTTTTCATTCCTGGTGTAGGCCCCATCCGCCTTTTTCAGTGTTATTTATGAGTCCACCTGGGCTTTGGCCATGACTTTATGTAATCTAATCGCTGCCGGGGTGGTTGACATCTTCTCACGAAAGTTCCTAAAGTCATTTCTCTTTCCCCTCCGAATTGCGGCGTTGTGGGACGTTAGACTTTCGGCTTAGGTTCGCCAGTCTCTACTCCGCTTCTCCTTATGAAACAGCTTGAGCGTCTTCCTCCAGATTTCTGACAGTTCCATACTCCACCATTGTGCCTCTTTATTTCCATTAGATGGTGTAAGGGGACAGCTAGATTCATATGCTCCAATGAACACCCCCACTTACAAAAGTGTGTTCCTATATTTCTAGACTATTACTACATAGGAATTTCAAAAGACACTCACTTCTTCTGTTGATGTTGCTGCTCCCCCACATGGTGTGGTGTGAATTAGTATCGCACCTAGTCAGCACCAGTAAGTTGTTACGCCTGCCGATGGTACGCCCATATCTCCCGCCATGGCCTGATGAGTGCCACATATGCGCAGTCTAACGATTATCAGTACCATATCTCGTGACATAAACTCTGAAAGTAGAAGATAGTTAGTATTCTTCCTTATCAGTATACATGCTCTTGGATGGTCTACTCTAAAATCATATATTACCTTACTGTCACCTCATTATATTCCATTGGTTTTGCCCTGGGGTATCTATGGTTCCTGAATAAGTGCCACTCCCGGTGTTCCCTAATGAACATCCATGCTATTATTGCCGAGGCAGCCTTAGCGTTGTGTATGTTCACCTGGGCTATTTTGATACGTTTCCCCCCTCTGCTTTCTCGAGGATTGCTCATTGCTCCTCAAGCAGTATGGCTTCTTCATCCACTGAAATCGGCTCCTGGGAGGATGAGACGACAAGTATAGAAAGGGCACCACACATCTGCGTAGGGGTAGGAGATGTTTCCCTGCACACTTCCACAGTAGTCACTCCCCCAGGGGACACCTCAGTGGCTATGGTTGGATCACCGTCATCAGCACTTAACCCAGCATCAGGCATAGACGCTGTACCACAATCGGCAGTGATTTTTCCTTCCATCCTCCATGTACGGCGATCTTCCGGAACCTGTAGTAGAGTACGTTCCCGTTATTCAGGATATCCCTCAACTTTTCTTGATTACAACAGATAATATCTTTCCCGTGCCTTCGTCTCGGCATGTACCTTCCAAATCTTGATGTTAAGCCCATGGTTTTGAGCAGCAAGGATTGCTATGGACTTTTTGAAGTCCTGCTTCGCACTTCTCGGAGGATACACCGTGATGGTGTGGCATGCCAGGATGTCTTTTCCCATACATGCCTGTAGCTTTACTCCCTTCCAGGTGCTCAGCCTCGGTGCTGTTGACTTAAGCCACTCCACCGTCCGCTTATTACCGCTTATTATTATTTGTCTCTCCCCCAACTAACAGCTCATCCACTATGTCCTCCTCAAGTTGAGTTAGCGCTTCACTTGATAATGAGGCCTGTGGGAACACCAGGGAGAATTGCGACCCTCAACCCTTTGACCACGTTGGCGTAACTAGACGCTTTAGTGACTACTCCAACATACGTGGATGTTGACAGTGTTTATAACTATCTTCCTGCGTTTGTTACAATTTTCTGGAGGTGTAAGCTATTACACCTCTTACTCAGTCTAGTTTGGCCTAGAGTACTTTTCCTTTCCAAAGCTTTACCTCTAGCTTCTTCAGGTGATAAACCCTGTGACAAAAAGCGTAAGTACCACCTTACGCCTGCCTCACTGAGACCCTTTCTCAGAGGATGAACCAACCCTTTAGGTTGGCCCCTTTCAGATAGGGTGATGCCTCTAAGTTTGTTTGATCTCTTTTCCTGTGTCCCGAACTTTTTTCTCGATGTAGGTGCGCCCTGTCCCCCCTGTGCAGTTGTCAGCGTTACTGAAGGGGCAAGCCCTTTCTTGATTGGAGTTGGTGTTCCAATATTGCCAACAACTGTGATAGGGGAAGGTCCCCTGCTTTCAACAACTGGACATGGAGGTAAGCTCCTACATCCAGTATTCTGTTTCTTAATAGGTCGTAGAGGTGAGCTCCTGTGACCCTTGCTGGTACCCGATTCATCTAGGGAGTCTTGCTTTACATGATGGGTGAATTCCGTGGCAGTGATGCTCCCGCTAATTATTATTTTGATTTTATTTTTGCCTGTTAGGTCATTGATACCGTAAGCCTCCACACCATAACAAGGTGAATACTCCACGAAGATTTCTGTATTTATATGATTTCAAAATTCTTTGGTATACCTCATTATAAATTTTCTTTAAATATTCAATTGATATGAGCTCAAAGATTTTATCTTTGCATGATAGAGCGAGACTCTTAATATTTTGCTTATGCATATGAATTATTAATTTCTCTAGAGACAAAACTTATTTTGCTAGATCATCATCAACATTCATCAGAAAAGTATTATCAATGGACTCTAATTTATTATTATTTTTCATATTATTTTTCATATTTTCTTTATTTTATATACGGTTTCTAATAACATTAAATCTTAATTCGCGAATATTCTTTATATCTTGTAAGGACGTACATTCCCATATTGTTATTGATATGGGTGATCCCGAATCTGAAGCTAAACCCAGCAAAAAATGTCAAAAAAGGTAATCGGGTTTGGAATTAAGCATTTTTGGTGGAAGCTGTTCCTTACCGGATTGCCAACTTAATGATTTTAATAAGGCGTGAGACTAAAATATTCGATTCTTGAGAAGTACTTACTTTTTTTATTTGGCAAGTTGTTCACGTTATTTATTTAATCTAAAAAAATTGTTCTCCTCATTTGGCAACTCGTTTCATAGCATTTTGTAATTATTACAGGCGATTCGTACCTGACCTTGCAAAAATAGCGAGAAATTTAAATTTACTGTTAAAGAAAAATAAAACTTTTGAGTGGGATGAAAATTGTCAAAATTCATTCGAAACATTAAAATTAAAATTAATAAAACCACCCATCCTACAATACCCTGATTTTAAAAAACCCTTTATATTAACGACAGATGCCTCTAATTTCGCACTTGGAGCAGTACTGTCACAAGGCAATATTGGAACAGACTTACCGATATCTTATGCCAGCAAAACTTTATCCAAATATGACCTGAACAAACCAATCATAGAGAAAGAACTACTAGCAATTCATTGGGGCATAAATTTTTTCAGACCATATCTTTATGGTAGGAAATTTTTTGTAGTAACCGACCATAGACCATTAGTGTCACTGTTCTCACATAAGAACCCATCATCCAAGATGACTCGAATCAGATTGGATTTAAGTGACTACGACTTCGAAATATACAAACCCTTTGACCACGTTGGCGTAACTAGACGCTTTAGTGACTACTCCAACATACGTGGATGTTGACAGTGTTTATAACTATCTTCCTGCGTTTGTTACAATTTTCTGGAGGTGTAAGCTATTACACCTCTTACTCAGTCTAGTTTGGCCTAGAGTACTTTTCCTTTCCAAAGCTTTACCTCTAGCTTCTTCAGGTGATAAACCCTGTGACAAAAAGCGTAAGTACCACCTTACGCCTGCCTCACTGAGACCCTTCCTCAGAGGATGAACCAACCCTTTAGGTTGGCCCCTTTCAGATAGGGTGATGCCTCTAAGTTTGTTTGATCTCTTTTCCTGTGTCCCGAACTTTTTTCTCGATGTAGGTGCGCCCTGTCCCCCCTGTGCAGTTGTCAGCGTTACTGAAGGGGCAAGCCCTTTCTTGATTGGAGTTGGTGTTCCAATATTGCCAACAACTGTGATAGGGGAAGGTCCCCTGCTTTCAACAACTGGACATGGAGGTAAGCTCCTACATCCAGTATTCTGTTTCTTAATAGGTCGTAGAGGTGAGCTCCTGTGACCCTTGCTGGTACCCGATTCATCTAGGGAGTCTTGCTTTACATGATGGGTGAATTCCGTGGCAGTGATGCTCCCGCTAATTATTATTTTGGTTTTATTTTTGCCTGTTAGGTCATTGATACCGTAAGCCTCCACACCATAACAAGGTGAATACTCCACGAAGATTTCTGTATTTATATGATTTCAAAATTCTTTGGTATACCTCATTATAAATTTTCTTTAAATATTCAATTGATATGAGCTCAAAGATTTTATCTTTGCATGATAGAGCGAGACTCTTAATATTTTGCTTATGCATATGAATTATTAATTTCTCTAGAGACAAAACTTATTTTGCTAGATCATCATCAACATTCATCAGAAAAGTATTATCAATGGACTCTAATTTATTATTATTTTTCATATTATTTTTCATATTTTCTTTATTTTATATACGGTTTCTAATAACATTAAATCTTAATTCGTGATCCCGAATCTGAAGCTAAACCCAGCAAAAAATGTCAAAAAAGGTAATCGGGTTTGGAATTAAGCATTTTTGGTGGAAGCTGTTCCTTACCGGATTGCCAACTTAATGATTTTAATAAGGCGTGAGACTAAAATATTCGATTCTTGAGAAGTACTTACTTTTTTTATTTGGCAAGTTGTTCACGTTATTTATTTAATCTAAAAAAATTGTTCTCCTCATTTGGCAACTCGTTTCATAGCATTTTGTAATTATTACAGGCGATTCGTACCTGACCTTGCAAAAATAGCGAGAAATTTAAATTTACTGTTAAAGAAAAATAAAACTTTTGAGTGGGATGAAAATTGTCAAAATTCATTCGAAACATTAAAATTAAAATTAATAAAACCACCCATCCTACAATACCCTGATTTTAAAAAACCCTTTATATTAACGACAGATGCCTCTAATTTCGCACTTGGAGCAGTACTGTCACAAGGCAATATTGGAACAGACTTACCGATATCTTATGCCAGCAAAACTTTATCCAAATATGACCTGAACAAACCAATCATAGAGAAAGAACTACTAGCAATTCATTGGGGCATAAATTTTTTCAGACCATATCTTTATGGTAGGAAATTTTTTGTAGTAACCGACCATAGACCATTAGTGTCACTGTTCTCACATAAGAACCCATCATCCAAGATGACTCGAATCAGATTGGATTTAAGTGACTACGACTTCGAAATATACAAAAAGGGCAAAGTAAACACAAATGCAGACGCATTGTCCAGAATAGTTATAAATACGAACACCCTAAAAGCATTAATTCCCACAGAAGAAGAGCAAAAATCAAAGAAAATATTAGCAATAACACGAAATATGAGAAAGAACTTAAATATACAGAATGAAAACAAACACGAGGACAGCATTTCTAATAAAAAGACTGATCAACTTTTCATATGGGAGTGCACGTCAATCTCGGATATAAAAAATATGAAGCAACTCAGATTCGAAATTGAAAGTAAACTAAAAATACCTCAAATTATAGTAAATGATATAAAGATAGTTGTTAGAAGTGTTGATAATCCAATAAGCACACAGATGTCTTTGGAGAAGCTGCTATCGAAAACGCTATCCTTAGGAATAGGAGAACTCGCGTTAAAAGACAACGACAACATATTTGAAATAGTTAATAATAAAGAATTTAAAGATATGTTCAATACATTAAAAAGAAAGAATGGGGAAAACTTAAAAATTTTAATTTACAGAGAACCAGAAAGAATAATTGACAAAAATTTACAGAACATGATTATCGCTGAGTACCACAACTCAACTTTAGGAGGACATCTAGGTGTCAGGAAAACAACATTAAAACTCAAGCAAAGATATATATGGAAGAATATGAGTAAAATGATAAAAAAATACATCCTAAATTGCAAAGAATGCAAAATTAACAAACAAACAAGACATACGAAAGAAAAACTAACAATAACAGATACACCAGATACAAGTTTTGAAGTCGTGTCAATAGACACAGTAGGACCACTTCGATATTCAAATAGATACAGATATATATTAATTATGCAGTGTGATTTAACGAAGTACGTCATAGCATGCCCAATTGAGACAAAGGAAGCTAAAACAATTGCAAAAGCTCTATTGGAAAACTTAATTTTAAAATACGGTCATTTCAAGATCCTTAAATCAGACAACGGTACCGAATTTGTGAACGAGTTAATGTCCGAAGTATGCAAACTTTTAGAAATAAAATAGGTGTTTAGCACACCGTACCACCATGAAACTATGGGTGCTATAGAAAGGAATCATAGGGTACTTAATGAATTTCTCTTGAACTTCTGCAAACAAGATGAATGGGAATATTGGATCCCTTATTTCTGTTTCGCGTACAACACAACACCTCATATAGATACCAATGTAATACAATATAAAAGTGTCTTTGTAAAGGGAGTCCCTATTTATTTTAAAACAGCTAAGGGGGTCCCAGCTAAAACTTAGGCGTTCAAAAGAACTGCCAAAAGAAGTTTTGAAACTTTAAAAAGAAAACAAGGCTAAAGAGCCGATTTATGTTAATCAAATTAAAGTCTGATTCTATTATATTTTTTCTTTGGCTTATATACTAATTTTGAAAATAAATCTTAACCTTTCTAACTTATTCTAAACATACAAATGTTATTGTTTTCTCTTTCAATACTATGGAGTATCGTATTCACATTTCTGTTTGACCAATCATCGTATTTTATATTTACAATTGCACTCAAACAGAAATGTGTCACTCAAACAATTGATCGTAAGCAGTTCAGCATTGCACCATGCATGCATACAAAGAAAGTAATGTTATTGATACTTTATTAGTTCTTTGTTGCATTCATTGTGGAAGCATTATCAACTTGTGTGATACACTACACCCTCACCCTTAAGAGAAAAATTAGGGAGGAATTTTTTTAATCAACTTCATAGTATTGTTACAATATTTTCTTATAATTCATAAATTAATTTTTAAATTAAATGGTTTTAAATTATTATTATGGTATGTTTTATTGTAATCTATTGTGGTGTTTACACCATCCCTACTTATTATTTTGAATGGTCCTTTATATGGACTTTGATGTTTTTTCCTATCTTCTATTTTAACTAATACTAAATCTCCTACATTAAGATTAAATCTATTTTTATTTTTATCATTATTTATTCTTTTTTCTTTAGATTTTATTAATAATTCTTTTGCCTTATATAATGCAAATTGTAATGTGACTCGTAATTCTTGTACGTAGTCGTCATAATTATATATTTTTATTTTATTATTTATGGTGTCAGATGGTAGGCTTGGTAATTTCCCATAAACTAATTCAAAAGGCGAGTAGCCTGTATCTACATGTGGTGCCGTATTGTAGGCAAAAGTGAAATATGGAATCCACTTATCCCATTCATAATCATTTGCGGTTGTTAGCAAGAATTCATTAAGAACCCTATGGTTTCTTTCTATTGAACCTAATGTTTCATGGTGGTATGGTGTTGAAAATACTTGTTTGATTTGTAATAATGAGCATATGTTTTTCATAAGTTCATTTGTAAATTCTGTTCCTCTGTCTGATTTGAGTACCTTAAATTGACCATATTTTAAAATAAAATGTTCAACTAATGTTTTTGCTGTGGTGAGTGCATCTTTTGTCTGCATTGGGTGTGCAACGACAAATTTTGTCAGTTCGCACTGCATTGTTAAGATGTAGCGGTAGTCGTTTGATATACGAAGAGGACCAACGGTGTCAATTGAAATCACTTCAAAACTATTGTTTGGTGTGTTTGTTAGTGTGAGTGGTTCTTTTATGTGTTTTGTTTGTTTATTTTTGTTACAACTGTCACAATAAGATACAAATTGTTTTACCATCTTGTTCATGTTCTTCCATATGTATCGTTGTTTTAGTTTAATGATTGTTTTTCTTATTCCTAAGTGTCCAGCGTGGGTGGTATTGTGGAATTGGTCAATTAGTTTATATTTTAAAATGTCATCTGTTATTCTTTTTGGGGCATTGTATATAATTATCTTCAATTGAGGACTTTTGTTATTTATTCTTATTTTTGCATATGCTTTTTTTAATTCTTCTTTAGTATATATTTTAAATATTTTATCTTCACTTGAAAGCGCTAATTCTTTTATATTTTCTTTATTCATTTTAGATATCAGTTTACTCAGAATCGAATCTAGTTTCGCTGAGTTATCACTGAATCTTGCATGCATATTGTTTTTATTCATATTTTCTGTATGTAACTTCTTCATAATCGAATCTGGTTTCGGAGAATTATCGTTACTTACTTTATTATTATTAATCTTATTTTTGGTACATAACTTCTTCATGGTCGAAACTGGTTTCGATGAATTATCATTATGTCCTATGTGCACAATATTATCTTCAATAATTATATCTTTTTCTTCTATATTTTCGGTTTTATTAAATTGCAATTTTTTCATATTTTTGACGTCATTAATGGATATGCATTCCCATATTTGAAGTTGATCAGGCTTCTGAGAATTACATTTTTCCATATTATTTTCTTCTACACGTGTATTATTATCTATATCATTTTCTTCTTCATTTTTCCTATTATCTATTATTTTATTTGCCTCATTAATTTTATTCTTATTTGCATTGTTTAACTTATTTTGCATAGCCCTTGTCGTTATTAATACTTTTTTTTCTTTTTCGTCATTTTCTTTTGGTATCATTTGTTTTAATATGTCTGAATCTAGTTCTATCCTAGAAAGTGTATCAGCATTTGTATTCATCTTTCCTTTTTTATAAACAATTGTGAAATCATAATCACTTAAATCAAGTCTTATTCTTGTCATTTTTGATGAAGGATTCTTGTGTGAAAATAATGAAATTAATGGTCTGTGGTCTGTAACTACAATAAATTTTCTGCCATATAAGTAAGGTTTAAAGAAATTTATGCTCCAATGAATTGCTAGGAGTTCTTTTTCAATTACTGGTTTGTTAATATCATGTTTTTGCAATGATTTACTAGCGTATGAGATTGGTAAATCTTGTCCTATTTCGCCTTGAGATAAGACTGCTCCTAACGCATAGTTTGATGCGTCAGTTGTTAAAATAAATGGTTTATCAAAATCCGGATATTGTAATACTAGTGGGTTCATTAATTTTTCTTTTAATTCTTCAAAAGCATGTTGGCATTGGACGGACCAAATGAATTTAGTTGATTTTTTTAATAGTGTGTTCAAATGTTTTGCAATGTCGGCAAAGTTTGGTATAAATTTTCTGTATTAGTTGCAGAATGCAACAAATCGTCTTACTTCGTCCGCGTTTTTCGGTACTGGATAGTTTTTGATTACTTCGTATTTGGATGGGTCTGTTTTTACTCCGTCTTTTGTTATTAAATGTCCCAAGTAAACTACTTCTGGTCTTAAGAAACAACATTTCTTTGGGTTTAGTTTTAGATTGTATTTTTGTAATCGGTCTAGTACTTTTATTAAATTTTGATTGTGATGATTTAAACTACATCCGTACACAATTATGTCGTCAACGTAAAGAAATGCTTCGGATTCTAATCCAGATAGTGCTATTGTAAGCATTCTTTGAAAACTATTTGAAGAAATTTTTAATCCGAATGGAAGTCTTTCAAATTGAAAATGTCCTTGTGGTGTAGAAAAAGCAGTTAGTGGTCTGCATTCTTTATTCAACTCAATTTGGTGAAAGGAACTGGTCATATCGAGTGTAGAAAACCATTTTGCTCTACCTAATTTGTCCAAAATGTCTTCTAATCTAGTTAAAGGAAATTTGTCATTGATAATTTTATCATTAAGTTTTCTAAAATCCACAACAAGTCTCCATTTCTTTTTATCTTCTATATTTTTCTTTGGTACTAAAAGGAGTGGAGCATTATATGGGCTAATTGATGGTTCTATTATTTTGTCATCAAGCATTTTCTGTACTTGTTCATTTATTATTTCAGTATGTGAGTGTGGTAGTCTATAGTTTTTTATATAAACTGGTGTGTTGTCTGAGGTCGTGATTGTTTGTTTATAAAAATTGTTGACGGTTAATTTTTCGTCTTCTAAATGAAAAACATTTTGATATTGTTTAAATATTCCTATTAATTGTGCTTTTACAAATTTGTCATTATGGTCTAATTTTAGTTCATTCACTATTCTTTCAAAACGTTCGTTATTGTTCATATTATTGTAACTTAATATCTCATAATTTTTAAGTGGGTCAGTCTGAAGTTGAATGCCTTTTATTGTTACGTAGTCGTTTGTTGTGTTTAAAATTTTTATGTGTGTCATGCCGCTTTTGGGTGCTATTGAATTACTTAAAAATATTCCCTCTTGTAATTGTTTATTAAATATGACGCAATCTTCTTTTAGTTCTAATTTTATGGCTTGAATAATTTCTGTTCTGGGTGGTATTGTTATTTGTAATGAAGAAATTGGTTTTGATTGCATGGGCAGAATTGTGGTAGACTCGTTTATAAATAAAGAAATTGTAAATGTCTCGTAATCAATTTTACAAAGATATTTTTGTAGAAAATCTCTACCAATTACGCCATCTGTTTCTATAGGAAAATCTGAATTTACTAGTTGGAAAGAATGTGTACATTTTTCATTTGATAAGGAGAGTTCAAGTTCTATTGTGCCTAAAGGGTATATTTCTTCCTTTGTGATTCCTGTAAGTTTGCATTTTTGTTCTGGGTTATATTGTTCACCTTCAAAGTCTTTACACATACGACAAAGTGATATGTCAGCGCCTGTGTCGATAAGGAATGTCAATATTCTATTCTTGTATTTTGTGTTTATAAAGTTTGTTCTGTTTGCACATATCCTATGTATTCTTAATTCTGGCTCTCCGGAATAGTTATGTATTCCGGGCCTACTTCGTTTCCCGAACTTTGTATGGTGTGTACATACTTGTTGTTGTTTCTGTTGGTGTAATCTTGGTTATTGTTAAAGTTTCTTCTGTAATTGTTGTTATTCCTATTGTTACTTAGATTATTTCTATTATTGAAATTATTTCTATTATTGTTGAAATTATTGTTTCTAGAGAAATTGTTGTTTCTTGGCGAGTTATTGTTACTATTGCCATAATTGTTATTTCTTGTGTAACTATTTCTGTTTAAGTTTTGTTTGTTATAGGAACTGTTATTGTTGTAGTTATTAAATGTGTTGTTATTTCTGTTGTGATTTTGTGATTGATACTGTGGTTTCTCTTTTCTGATATGTAGAATTGCATTATTAGTTACTTTCTTTTCATTTTCAAGTTCACTTGCAAGTTCTGATGCTTCTTGCAATGTGGTTGGTCGCGACGCGTATATGGTCGATTTAAAGTCTTCATTTAGTCCCTTTTTGAACGTATCTAGGGCTAATTTATTATTTAATTTAACTATGATATTCTTTTCTGCTACTGTCGCAGTATTTCCTAGTTCTTCTATCCCTAACTTGTTTAGGCTATCTATTATATACAATATTTTGTCCTTAAATGAGTTAACTGACATTTTTCCTTGGAATAATGTACTAAGCTTGTTTTGCAATTCTGGTATTGTTTTAGTGGTTTTGTATCTTTTTTCTAACAATTCTTTTAATGCTTCAAAGTTTTCTGGTTTGATGTAACTTCCTATCGCTGTTCTAACGTTAGATGTTAGTTTAGCATAATAAACGTATTGAAGAAAATCTACTCTAGCTGTTGCTGATAATGATTTGTTTATCAGCTCTGCTGTTATTAAGAAACTTTCTAGTTCTACGAAATTACCAGCAAACAATGGTAAAGCTTTTGACACGGTTTCTAGGCTAAATGATGCCATTGTGGTATTTTGTTGTTCTAATTCTTTTTGATTTTCTAATAATAATTCCTTAATTCTTAAATAAGTGCTATTGAATTCTATCTTTAGAGAAGATAATTTTTCTTCGTTTTCTTCTTCGAGGGTATTTGATTGAAAATCTTCTTTTATTTTTTCTATCGCTTCTAATTTGCTTTTAACTGTCTTCTCTGTGTAAGTTCTGCTCGGATTTTTCTTTAGAATCTTTAGTATTTCGTTTAAATCGAAAATATTTTTCTCCATTTAAATTATTTATTATCATTTACAATTACAATTGTGAACATTTTTATTTATTTTTTTTTTAAACATCTGTGATAGCATTATCTGTGTTAAGTCTGTTTTTGTGTTTTCGAACATAATTTTTGAAATATGTGTTAATTTTGTAGGCCATATATAATACTAATGCTATTATTATTAAAGTTACAATATACTCTGGTATAATATTGTTAGTATTTTTTCCTTCACCGTTGCTTACAATATTTTCTTGAATTTCCACCTTGCTCTGTGGTTTTCCCATTTTGTTTTTTATTTTATTTCCCCAAATGGGTCCTACCATTAGAATGTATTTATAGAAAACTTTATATTAAAATTTCGGAATTTAAAACATTGGAAAATTAATAATTTTTGTATTTTAAAGATTTAATTTGATTTTTAATTTTTTTTTGCCTCTAGTGTTGTTGCTAGGGTTGATTCTTTGTAGAGTATGGCTAACTCTTTCCGCTTTTGAAATTTTCTTCCGGCTCTTTCCTTCTTGATCTTTTTTTCGGTTGTACCCTGTGCTTGGCTGTTATTTGGCTTTCTGTTCCTTCTTCTGTACTCTTCAATCGTGATCGGTTTCGGACCAGCGTTACGTGGAAGTGGTATATAAACTGGTGCTGCTTCCAGCGTGTTTCGTGTGACGGCAGGCTCGTACTCTTCGCTGCAGTTTTCTTTTATATACTTCTCCCAGCGGGTTACGATTTCTTCTATTTCCGATTCTGACATTTGGTAGAAATACTGTGTGTCTTTATATAATTGTTTAATTTTGCAGGATCGCCATGTAATACAATATAAAAGTGTCTTTGTAAAGGGAGTCCCTATAGGCCCTTTTTTATTTTAAAACAGCTGAGGGGGTCCCAGCTAAAACTTAGTCGTTCAAAAGAACTGCCAAAAGAAGTTTTGAAACTTTAAAAAGAAAACAAGGCTAAAGAGCCGATTTATGTTAATCAAATTAAAGTCTGATTCTATTATATTTTTTCTTTGGCTTATATACTAATTTTGAAAATAAATCTTAACCTTTCTAACTTATTCTAAACATACAAATGTTATTGTTTTCTCTTTCAATACTATGGAGTATCGTATTCACATTTCTGTTTGACCAATCATCGTATTTTTTATTTACAATTGCACTCAAACAGAAATGTGTCACTCAAACAATTGATCGTAAGCAGTTCAGCATTGCACCATGCATGCATACAAAGAAAGTAATGTTATTGATTTTTTATTAGTTCTTTGTTGCATTCATTGTGCAAGCATTATCAACTTGTGTGATACACTACACCAACTACACTCCATACGAGTTAATATTTGGAAAATTGCCAAACTTACCAAATGATAAATGGTTAGATGATAAACCCGTCTACAATATGGATAAATATAATAACGAATTAAAAGCAAGATTACAGTTTTCCTTAAGAAAGGCAAAAGAACTAATAGAACTAGCAAAGTTAAAACGAGTAGAACAAAAAAAAAACATAAATCCACTAAATTTGAATGTAGGCGACATGGTTCTAGTTAAAAATTTCAATAGAAAAAAAATCAACCCTCATACCATGGTCCTTATAAAGTAATAAAAACCAAAGGAGTAAACTCTATCCTAGATTTAGGGAATACAGTTAAAGAATACCACAACAACAACTTGAAAAGATATTTGTAATAAACATGTATACATATACAGCCCAATCATGAACAACAATTCCGCGCGAGTTTTTTCACTTTTCCCTTTTCTCCTATTATCAATTTGTTTTCCCCCTTTTTTTCACCAAATGCGGGAATAATAAAACTCCCCGGGAAAAAGTAGGTATTATGAACGCCGTTGAACTTTCTTTTTTCACTAAAAATCTTTCCCTTGCAAAACAGAAGGGAGTTTACATAAAAACAAAGTTGATACACAATTAAAACACAACTTATGTACACAAACTTCTATTTTATAGTTCTTGTATATAAAAAAACACAAATAATGTCCAAATAAATCATTTATAAACTTTTTTTTACATATTTTTTCAAGTTGGTAAATTTTAGTAATTTTGTTTGCTCTCTCACTCAAAAAAAAAGGGAAAAACAAATGTCAACAAACAAGCAAAACAACGAGCTTCGTAAAGCGGTGATGCCACGTATTACTCTTTTTTATTCCCAATTAATTTATGATTGGAGGAATGTTTTCTCGAGAAAATTATTTTCCGTGAGAAATAAATTCCG
The DNA here is from genome assembly GCA_944452675.1 of Tachina lurida. Classification (NCBI taxonomy): domain Eukaryota; kingdom Metazoa; phylum Arthropoda; class Insecta; order Diptera; family Tachinidae; genus Tachina; species Tachina lurida. Next base: position 103,866,704 of record OX101752.1, read on the forward strand.
AGGGAATATTCATGATTGGGCTGATATAAAAAAAAAATTGTGAATTTTTTTCTAGAGGGTTAGGGTGTAGAGTATCTACTAGAGTTCGACCGATTAATCGGCTTCGGCTTCGGCCTTCGGCCAAAAATTGGTAATCGGCCAACATTCGGCCTACGGCAAAAATCGGCCGATTAGCCGAAGCCGAATATTTTTCATTCCAAGCTTGAAAAATAACATTATGTTTGGTCGTTGCTCGCCGACAGTTTCTATTGTGTTTAACGTTTTGAAAGGGTTGCTTTGAAATACAACCCAGTTGCTTTCTATTTTCTTTTACTTGGACGTTCTTGTGAGTGATCATATGAAAAAGAAATCTAGAAATTGCAAAATAGTTTTATTTTTCTTGTTATGTATCCAATATATATTACAGCTATTTCAGTGATCTCAAAAAAGGAAACTTTTTTCTTAATTCATATAAAACAAGTATCATTTTTAAAATTTAAAACATTCGGCTTCGGCTTCGGTTTCTGCCGAAGTTTAGGATCTTAGCCGAAGTTCGGCTTCGGCCAAAAAAACGCCTTCGGTCGATCTCTAGTATCTACCAAGTCTTAACATACTACTTAAAATTCTGGAAGAATAAACCTTATATTAATGTTCACTACTGTAAATTATATTAAGTTATTTATTGTAGTTAAGGAATATTTGTTAATGATTTGTTATTGTTTAGTTATAAGGAATGGAATTAGTATTATATTTTAATACCGTTATATTAGTATATAAGCGATCAATTTTGGAAATAAAAATCAATCATAAGTCAAGCCTAAAATCGGCTGTTTTAACTACTTATATTCTATAGAGCATTCAACTGCTTATAAAAAGCATTCATTTGCTAATTTATTTTGATCTTAAGCCAGTGGCGTTAATTAGCGCCGGCAATCACGGGTAGGATATTTTATATAGCCCCCTTTAAAAACTGTGCGAAAATATTATCATTACATTATGTGGCAAGTAGTTCTGATGGTAATGTGTAATTTTTTGCCGGGAATTTATACATTATCGTCGTGAATTTAATTTCTTAAATAAATATCTATACAAGCAGTTTATCTTGTCTAAGGAGCAGGAAATTAAAAGCAACCCTAAGGCGTTTTGGTCTTTCGTTAAGTCCAAGAAACAATCATCAGAATCAGTAGTTCGTATAGATGGAACAATTTCTCAATTTTGTGATGATGCTGTTAATTTGTTCGCTTCATTTCTTATATCCAATTTTGAGCCGTTCATAAATAATATCCCCACTCCAGCGGTGTCTATAAGCTAAGTTTGGGCTTACTAGTCCTGCCCGAGGCTGATGTATCGGAAGCAATTTTTTAGGTAAAAAAACTCATTCAAGTCTGACTGTGATGGCTTATGTACGCATCTATTAAAGAAAGCTTCAAAATTCCTTGTAATAGCTCTTACTTTTAATTTCAATTTGTCGCTTCAGGAGGGTGAATTTATTGATAGGTGGAAGGTTCCTACAGTTTCTCCTATTTTTAAGGAAGGTAAGAGAGACGATGTAAGTTGTTAGAGGCCTATTTCTAAGTTGTCATGTATTTCAAAAATTTTTTAATGCATCGTTCACAAAAAATTGTTTTTCCTTTCCAAGCCATGGATTTCTCCCTATCAGCATGGTTTTTATTCTGGAAGGTCTACCGTAAAAAATTTGACTCTTTTTAGCGAATATTGCTTAGACGCGCTTGAACATGGTTCCCAAGTGAAAGTAATTTATACTGACTTCTCAAAAGCTTTTGATAAGTTATCGTACTCCATGCTTATATCCAACTTCAGATTAATGGGCTTCCATTCTAATTTCTTGGTATGGATTAAGTCCTATTTATCCAATAGAATTTGCTCTGTGAGTATTGAAGGTTTTATATCTAATCTTTATCTGCAAAAGTCGGGTGCACCCCAGGGAAACATACTTGGTCCATTGTTATTTAACTTGTTCATTAATGACATTGGTAGCTGTTTCGTGAAATCAAGGTATCTTTTATATGCCGATGATTTGAAATTCTTTATGAAATTGGAATCAATTAATGATGCGCATATTCTGCAAATTGAGATTAATAATCTAAGTGATTGGAGCCGGCTTAATAGTCTGAGTCTAAACATTAATAAATGTTTACATGTGTCCTTCCATAAGTCTCTGACTCTCACTGTGGTTGTCTTTAATATTAATGGTATAAATTTGAACACGTCAAACTCAAAGTTGGACTTAGGGGTTATGTTTGACAGCTCGTTGTCTTTTGCAGCTCATATTGATTACATACTTCCCAAGGCATATAAAATGTTTGGTTTCTTGAAAAGAAGTTGTTGTGAATTTGTTGACCCATATACACTCAAGCATATCTATACATCGTTCGTAAGATCTAAGTTAGAATATGCTTCTGTTTTTTTTGAGTCTTCACGTGTTGAAAGACTTCAACGTATTTTTATCAAATTTGACTCACGCTCGTTACCTTACTTATCTTCCGTTCGGTATGAGTCTAAATGCTTGTTTATAGGCTTACGTACTCTAGAAGCACGTAGAATAGTTCAATCGGCACTTTTTGTGTATGATATCACTGGTTCAATTGATTGCCCTGATTTGCTTTATATGGTACCGTTTTATATAACTCCTAGAAATCTTAGGTTGGCCAAGCTATTTGATGTACCCTTCCATAGGACTAATTATGCACGTAATGGTACTTTAACACGTGCCTTTGTTCAGCTCGATGAGATTAACTTCAATTTACAAAAAGGTTCTCAATCTTTTATTGAACTCGGCACTGAGAAATCTGAGTTTAAACTCCAACTTTTTAGTGTAATAAAATAACTGTTTTAATATAAAATTAGCTGTGATTTATAAACTGTAAGTTAATTGTGTATATATGTAGGTTTTACACATACTTTATTGTTAATTTAGATATTTATACAACATAATTATAGGTATTCTGTTATCTTTAAGGATCTTTATTTTATCTGTAAGGATTTTTTGTCTATAGACTGAAATAAATAAATAAATATGATCTTCATGGCGTGCTTGGGATGTGTTACCTATGTTATTTGCTTGTGTATTCTCAACAATCTTTTTTGTTTGCATTCCACGTGTTGTTCCTAAAACTCTTGTTGGTTCATTAGTGTCATCTTCTATCGGAATCATTCTTTTTAACATTTCCGAATTCAGTCTTATCCTAGATAAAGCGTCTACATTAGTGCTGATCTTACCTTTCTTATACATGATTTCAAAATCATAGTCTGATAAATCTATACGTATACGTCTTAATTTGGATGAGGGGTTCTTGTGAGTAAAAATAACAATAAATTTTTTGCCAAATAGGTACAGTCTGAAGAATTGTATTCCCCAATATGTGGCAAGAAGGTCTTTTTCAATTACAGGCTTATTTAAATCGTGTTTTCGTAATGTCTTGCTTGCGTATGAAATTGGCAAATCTTCTCCAATCTTTCCCTGTGATAACACAGCTCCTAATCCATAATTTGATGTGTCTGTTGTTAATATAAACGGTTGAAGTCTGATTATCTTACGATGGGAGGATTAACCAATTTTTTTTTCTTCCTGTAGACATTCTTTCGTCCATTCAAATGTTTTTGTCTATTTAGTCTGATCATTTAGACATTTTGTAATTTCAGCTAAATTTTTTATGAAACGTCTGTAATAGTTGCAAAATGCGACAAATCTTTTAATTTCATCTTTATTTTTTGGAACTGGATATTGTTCTATACTTTTGTGTTTAGAGGGGTCTGTTCATATGCCTTTTGTTATGTGATGTCCTGAATGGATTACTTCTGATTTCAAGAATACACATTTAATGCATTTAGTTTCAAATTGTACTTCGAAAGTCGTTCAAAGGTACTCTTAAGGTTATCATTGTGGTGTTTTAGACTACAACCAAATACAATTATATCGTCACCGTATAAAAATGCTTTGGAATCTAAACCACTAAGTGCTATTGTTAACATTCTTTGGAAGCTATTAGAAGAGATTTTGAAACCAAATGGTAGCCTCTTAAATTGATAGTGACCATTATTTGTTGAAAGTGCTTTTAAGTGCCTTGAATCTTCGTCCAAATTTATTTGATGGAAATTACTGGTCATATCTAAGGTTGAAAAATATTTCGCTCTGCCTAGACGATCCAAGACATCTTTTAATCTTTTTAATGGAAATTTATCATATACTATCTTTTTGTTCAACTGTGTGTAAAGTCCCCATTTTTCCTTTCCAGTCTCACTTTTTTTTGGTACAACTAACAAAGGTGAGTTGTATGCACTGTTTGATGGTTCGATAATATCATCATTCAATAACTATTGTACTTGACTATTTATTTTCTCAGTATGCGTGTAGGGTAGTCTGTAGTTCTTAATAAATACCGGTGTGTCATTGGAAACTTAAGTTCTGTGTATAAAAATTATTTGAAGACAATTTTTCTCCTTCCAAATGAAAAATATTGCAATAGTCCTCCAAAATCTTTATTAATTTTGATTTTGCTTTAAAATCGCTAATGTCAATGTTCAAAGTATCATGTAATTTCTGGAGTTTTTCTTTATCAATGCTTTTTTGTTCCCTAATACCCGACTGTGATACGAAGTTGTATTGCTTTAATGGTTCTACTTCTAACTCAATATTTCTTAAAACTACATCATTATCCTGTGGTGTTCAATATTCTCACATGACATATTATATTTCCTTGTACTATGGTATTGCTTACATAAACATCTGGTTCAACCTCTTTGTTAAAAATAATGTTATCTTCAGATATGTTCATATATATTAGGTGAATAAATTCTGATCGTTTCTCTGCTAATCCATGATTTCATTGGTACTGTAATCTCATCGTCGTTTAAGATAAGTGATATTGAAAATGTTTTGTAATTAATTTTACATAGAAATTTTGTAGTGAAATGTCTCCCCAAAATTCCGTCTGTTGGTATTGGGAAAGTTCTGTCGACGATATGAAACTTATAATTTGCAACCTCATTACTCATGCTAAATTGGAAATTTGATGTTCCTATTGATTTAATTTTTTCTTTAGTAATCCCTGTAAAACTTTTCTATTGTTCCTTATTAATACTTATTAGATTCTCATTTAGTAAATATCAGCACCTGTATCTATTAAAAATGTGAGATTTAAATTGTTAAATAACATCTGAATAACTTTATTAAGTTTTTTCTCTTGTCCGGATAGTGAGCTTACTCGTATGCAGTTCCTCGAATCACTTCCTGGTCTTCGGAGTTTTCCTGTGCATAGTGTACACTTCTATTGTTATATCGATGATTATTTCTGACGTTGTCATTCTAACGATTGTTACTATTATAACGGTTGTTACTATTATAGTGATTGTTACTGTAATGTGTTAATAATAATGAATGTGGTCCTAGCATGTAGTAGTGTGTTTGTGAAGTCCTATAGCCCAATTATTATTTTTATACAGCTGTACAGGGGTCCAGCTTATAACTGGCGTTCAAAGGAACTGCCAGAAAAAGTGTGAAGTCAATTTATAAACTAGGCAAGTTGTTGCCGGATTGCATTTTTAAATTAAAGTCTGATTTATTGAATAAATTTCCCTGCTTATATACTAGTTTTACAAATCTTAATTAGCCCTTCTAACCTACGTTTAATATTTACAATTATCTTTTGTTTCTTTCTTCACTATGACAATGGTAAGCATTATTTTAAACGAATTTGGTAATTATTAATTTATATTGTGACAAAAGTATGTCACTCAATTTCTTGCATTCAGCATTCTTATTCTTTTGGGCTGTGTTGCAATGCTTGTGCATTGAACTGCTATTACAGCAATGCAAGTAATTTTTGTTACAGTGCATAAGTGTGGTACACTACATTACTATTATAACGGTTTAGATATCTATTATAAGTTGTCATACTATTGTTATTGCTATTCGACCTGGAATTGTTTACAGTTCGTCTGTTAATGTTTTTGTTGTAATTATTATAATTTTTATTATTATTTTGATAATTATTTCTATTCGTATTCTTCTGGGGGTCGATTCTGGTTCTGTGATAATGTGAAATGGAAACTTTTTTCATCCTTTCATAGTGTTTCTGATTCTAGTTCAGTGAAAAAATTAAAATATGAAAATAACTATGAAAAAAACAAGTGGAATGAAACAAAACGTTTTCACAGTTAAGGCCGGGGCACAATGAATCCGTGATACGTTAAACTTCGCCTTTTTCAGCTGACACTAACGCAATGACGGAGAAGGTTGGCACAATTAGTACTTTATTGACAGAAGCATTTGAACAGATTTTATAGGTCGATTCTGCATTTTATTTATTAATTTCAATTTTTGTATTTATTTCGTTTATTTAAGAAATATTTATTTCGTTTCTTTACTTTGTTTCTGTTCTCGTTGTACCTTCATAGTGAACAGACGTATTAGCGGAATTTTTTTTTTTGCATACAAACAAAACAAAACCCTACAAAAAATATTTGTAGTATTCGTTGTACATTAACTTTGATAAACAAGCTTTTTCGCTTTGCTAATATTTTTTACATAGACAGTAATAACTAAAACAACAAAAAAACAAAAACAACCGTAAACAAAATAACTGAAAGTGCCCTTGAGGAGTACACTAACAAAGTGCCCTTGAGGAATACTCTATATGAGTACCTCAAAAACAAATAATTGTGAAGTGAGTTATAACGGTAGAAATGCCTATCTTACTGTGAGCTCTGATGATCTTAATGATAACAATAAAAATAAAAAATCTGATAATAGACTTACTGTGAGTTCTGATGATCTTAATTTAAATAAAATAAATAAAAAACCTAATGATAGACTTTTTTAACGGCTAAGCCAATTTTTCGTCAGCGATCAACTTCGCTTTGTCCAATGCCAACTAGTGATTCGTTAACATTACAGTTGCCTACTACTTCGTCATTTAAATCAGCGATATCATCCGATTCATCACTTACCCAATTAGTCACTGTAAATAAGAGTAGCCCAAAACCAAAGGTCCAAGTCGGAATGGACCGTTATATTATTGTAGGAAAGCGCGGGCGAAGCCCAAATTCTACTAAAATTGCATCTGCTTCAAAGGTATCTAGGTATAACAGCGCATCCTCCACTAATCGTTTTCAAATATTGCAAGATGACAACGACACACCTGATATATCCGCGAACAAAACTTCCAAGCCGCCACCAATCTATTTGAGAGAAAAAAATTCAAACGCTCTTATTAAGAAATTAATTTCGGTCATTGGTGAGAATAAATTTCACATTGTTCCAATTAAACGTGGCAATATCGATGAAACGAAAATTCAAATGACGAAACAGATTTCCGCAAAATGGTTTCTGAATTTGAAAAAAATAAAACAAGTTTCTACACATACCAGCTCAAGAGTGCTAAAGGCCTGCAGATCGTATTGAAGGGCATAGATTCTTATGTTGTTCCCGAAGAAATAAAAGACGCACTTGTCCTCCAGGGATTCAAGGTAAAAAATGTTTCAAATATAATAAATAGGGAGAAGATCCCCCAGCCTCTATTTCGCGTGGAACTTGAGCCGAATTATATAAAATTGAGAAAAAATGAGACGCACCCAATTTATAATTTAAAATATCTTTTATACCGAAAAATAACAGTTGAAGAACCACACAAGCGTTCTGGACCCGTACAGTGCCATAATTGTCAAGAATATAGCCACACAAAAACTTACTGCAAATTACCTACAGTTTGTGTTATTTGCGGTGAATTGCACGGTACTGCTAGTTGTACTAAACCAAAAGATCAAGAAGAAAAAAAATTCAGTAATTGTGGAGGTACTCACGCCGCTAACTATAGGGGATGTCCTGTATATTCTTTCGTTAAAAAGACTATGGGGCAAAAACCTAAAGTAGCTACAGCACAAACAGCAAACACTTACTCCGCCACTCTTGCCCAAGTAAGCCAACCAGTTAATTCACGTGTATCGTATGCCGATGCTGCAAAGACAATCTATATTCCCACACAAAATGTTTCACGGCGAAATACTTCAACAAATACAAACTCAGGCTTTCATTTTAATCGCCTTGAAGCTATTGAAAATCTGGTGCAAACTATAAGCAATTTTACAACAAATATGACTACCATGATGCAAGAAATGCTGCGAATGCAGAATACATTGCTTCAAGCTTTAGTTAACAAACCATGAACACGTTAAAAATATGTTTCTGGAACGCAAACGGCATTCGCCAACATAAAAATGAACTTGAGCACTTCCTCACGGAAAAAAATATTGATATAATGTTGGTCTCTGAGACTCATTGGACTTCGAAAAGCCTCTTTAAAATTAATGGCTACACCTTATATGATTCAAAGGACCCGAGAGGGAGAGCATGCGGTGGATCAGCAATTCTGATAAAGTCAAGACTCAAGCACTATATTCTGGACAACATTTGTGAAGAACACCTACAAGCAACAAATATTTGTGTCGAAAATTTTTGCTCAAATTTTGTCATATCATCAATTTACTCCCATCCTAGAATCGAAATTACTGAGGATCAATACGAGGATTTCTACAAATCTCTTGGCCCTTGCTTCGTAGCAGCTGGCGACTACAATGCAAAACATACGTTCTGGGGTTCGCGTCTTATTACACCTAGAGGTCGGGCATTGTTCAACACAATTTCAAAAATGGGCTTGGACGTCATTTCGAGTGGGGAGCCCACTTACTGGCCTACGGACATACAAAAAATTCCGGATGTTATAGATTTTGGAGTCATGAAAAATATTTCTAGGGAATTAGTTCATGTTGAAGCGTCTCAAGATCTTTCCTCCGATCACTCTCCCACGATCGTTACAATTTGTAGCCCACTAAGTAGTGACTTACCTCACCCGTATGTGAAGACGATCAACCGTGTTAATTGGCTGGGGTTCAGAAAATATCTCAGTACTCATTGTACGGAAAACATTACGCTAAGAACATCCGAAGATATTGAATTTAACGTTGGCAATCTTATCAAAAATATAAAACAGGCTGCTGAACATGCGACTACCTCCCACCCGCAGACTGGATTTAAAAGAATTTATTCTACGGATATTGAACGTCTCGTAAGTGAAAAAAGAAGAGCTAGATGAGAATGGCAACAGCACAGATCGCCCCAACATAAAATCAGATTTAAAGAGTGCACTAAACGACTCCAAGACTTGCTTGCATCTTTTAAAAACTATCTGGAAGGTCTTGATGCCACACCAGCATCTAATTACTCTTTGTGGCGCGCTGCTAGAAAGCTTAAAACACCTGTTGCGTTTAAACCACCTCTGCGTACATCTACAGGGGGTTGGGACAGAAGCGATACTGAAAAAGGTAAAATATTTGCAGAGCATTAAAAATCAGTATTTACCCCTAACTCATGTACTGATGTTATTGATTTGCCGAATGTAGTTGCGCTACCCCTCGACCCATAAAATTTAGAACGCGTGATGTACAAAAACTAACTGCTGAACCAGAAGGAAGCTCCGGGTATTCATGGAATTAGTAACCAGATGCTAATAAAGTTGCCTCGTATTGCAATTAGAATCCTGATATTTATTTTTAACGCCATTTTACGACTGGAGTATTATCCACAGCTGGAAGCTTGCCAAGGCCAAAATGATTCCAAAGCCGGGCAAAGACCTTACCAAGGCTGAGTCATACAGGCCAATAAGTCTGCTATCAACAATGCAAAACTTTTCGAAAAACTGCTCATGACAAAATTGTCCCCAATTCTAGTTAATAGTGGGTGCATACCGGACCATCAATTTGGTTTTAGAAGTCAGCATAGCACCATCGAACAAACTCATAGATTGAATCAATTTATAAGAAGAACATTTGAAGAAAAGAAGTATTGTTCTGCGCTGTTTATCGACGTTTCTCAGGCATTTGAGAAAGTGTGGCATGAAGGTCTTATTTTAAAATTGAAATCATATTTACCAATAAATTTTCTGAAACTATTAGAAAGTTATATTACTACCCGGAAGTTTACGGTTGTGGAAGGAGACTTCATGAGTGTGCCTGAATCTATATCATCCGGTGTGCCACAGGGGAGCATACTGGGGCCAGTTTTGTATTTGATTTACACTTGTGATATGCCTTTGAGCAGCAATATCCATACATCTACGTTTGCCGATGATACAGCCTGCCTTAGTACGCACGAAAACCCTCACGAGGCTTCCCGATATCTACAAGAACATATTACATAACTGGAACTATGGTTAAATTTATGGAGAATCAAAGTAAACGAGCAAAAGTGTGTCCAGGTAACATTTACCCTGCGAAGAGATACTTGTTCGCCAATTCGAATCAACAATCAAGTTGTTCTTCAACATTCACACGTAAAATACCTTGGTATACACCTTGATCGACGGCTTACATGGAAGCCCCATATTGACTCAAAGCTAACACAAATGAAACTGAAATTAACTCAGATACATTGGCTGATTGGTAGAAATTCAACACTCAGTCTAGATTGTAAATTTTTAATATACAAGTCGATTTTGAAACCAATATGGTGCTACGGAATACAGTTATGGGGCACTGCTTCAGCTTCTACTGTCGAGAGAATCCAAATATACATCGTGATTTAAATATGCCACTAGAGACTGAAGAAATTGCAAAATACGCTGGCAAATATTTAACAAAACTCGAGTCACATCCTAATCCGCTTGCCCGTAATATTTTGAACTTTACTGGACACATCCGCCTAAAAAAGATGGACACAAGGGCTCTTATTCATAGCACTCCAGATGGGACTTCTTGAAAATACTTTTATTTTTTTCATTTTGACTATCACTACTTATGTATTATATATAACTATTACTAAGCTTATGTCCGACACTGGTCGGGCCTAATTTTTTTTTTAGATTTAAGATTTGAATACTTATTGTTAGTTCATATATGAAGATACAATAAATAAAAATCATGCATTAAAAAAAAATTTACTTTGTTTAATTTTATTTTTGCTGCCACGAAACACAAAAATTTAAATTAGAACATGCCAAAAAACCAACCAATATCTGTGAAACTACCCAAAGTACATAAAAAGTTAAAAGTTGACCAAATTTTGTACTTTGCGTTGACGGACACGTACTGAATGTAACCGACCTCATAAGAAACCATGTATTTGAACTTAGCTGTGATCCGTCCTTTTCACATCATTATTGATTCTCGTTTTAAGAACAATTGTAAACAAGTGTCATATGAAAAGTTTTTTACACACACAATTTATTAGTGAAAAAGCATGGAAAACCATGAAAAACCCATACTAATACAACAATTACACTTTTAAAATATTTAATTCACTTATCCTCATGCCGAATTTCGTCTGATAGGTCCATTAAAACATTTAATACAGACAATTTCTATTTCTATTCATGTTGATATTTGCCTAATTTGTCAATTGATCAGAAGTCGAGGGAGGCCTAAGCTAAGTTATTATCGGCGGCAAAAAAATAATTTGGCGACGGGTGTAAGTTAACTTGAAATATTATTTATAATAGTTTTTATTATGAAATCTTTTAGTAATTAATATATCGAAATGCCATACCATACTAAAATTAATAAGGGTTTTCATGAGAATGTTCAAAAGTCTCGCAAACTGTGCAATTGTGTATTTTTACACTCTAGTAAATAAAATGTCAAAAATTGTATGGGAATTTATTTACACAAACCTGTTAAATTTGCCCAACAATTTTTACTAGTAAACTTAAGCTGTGCAATTTGAATTTTGTAAATAACAACTTCTTGGATTTTTTTACGCATTTTTAGACACACACACACTTTTTTATTTTTAGTCAAATATATATATATGTATATATATATATATATGTTTTTATATTAAAATTTGCTTTAAATTTTATTATTTAATTTTTTTAAATTAATTTTTTGACGTTTGTTTGTCCAATTGCACAAATGGCAATTTTAAGAGTTCTCGTGAAAACCCTTAATATACTGATAAGAGAAATCAATGGAACAATTCCACAGTCCTTAAAAACAATTTATTTGAGAAGAATAATATGTCAATTTCTACATGAAAAATATATATGTATGTATGTACGTATGCAAGTTTGTGGGTGTTGGTACATTCTTATGTACATATGTTCCTATGTACTAGGGGTGGAAAACCATCGATACTATCGATAGTTAATTTTTCTTGTGACTATCGATGTTCTAATTCTGCAATCGATTAATACCTGAAAACAATCGATATTTTTTAGTCACTATTGATAGTAAATGGTACACCACTAAAGGCAAAAAGTTTAAATATGTTGCTTTTCATAAACAAAAATAACTGGATGACGGAAAATTTGTTAAAATTATCTCACTTATTTTTCATACAATTATTTTAGTTTTGTTATTTATTGAACTGACAAATAAAATTATATTTTATTTTGTATTGTTTTGTTTAAATATATTTATTTTTGAATTTTTAGTGTAGATAAATATGTACATTATACGAAAACCATACCACTTCGATACTATAGCGATAGTATCGTGGATATATCGATAGTTTTTCCAACTTTCGATAGTCTTGAATCGATATATCGATAGTTTCTAAATAATAAAAATAAAAATATTTTTATAATTATAATACGTTGTAATGTATGTATGTATACATATGAAGCTAAAATTGTAATTTCACTAAATATCAAAGTCATAACATTGTTTGTAAGTATAAAATAATGATTTGATACCATTTAAATAATTTTCGTACTTTTTCCACACAATCAAAAATAATGTGAAGATATTGAACTTCCATCAATGTTTCGAACATCTGTTACGCATTTTATTTGAATTTGTTAAACTGATAAACACCCAGCAAACAAAAAGTAGTATATATGTATGTGTTCTTGTTCAAAAATATACATATGTGATTAAAATTATTTATTAGTAGTAGGTACGAACATTAATAAGAAAAGGATAAAACGATAAAGTGGATATATAATAATGTTTTTATATGATTGAGGTGCTACTGAAACCATAGGCATTCCTGGGAATTAAGGAGTCAAGCACTTCGTCTTTCCGATGAAATTGCTCAAAATCTGTTTTGCTACTTGTAGTTATATGCAAATATTACGGTTAGAGGCTTAAGTGTTACAGCTGCTATTAACTGTTATTACAATTGAGTTCTTTTACATAAAATAATAATTTTTAAAACCTCTAGGCACATTTTCATTATAAAAGATGTCTTATTTCAAAAACTCCATTACTTTTTTCCAACAGTATAAAACTTGCCATCAAAAGAAAGTAAATTATAATAGTTCAGCGAAATTATTAAAGAAATCTTGGATTAATTGAAACATTACCATTTTATATATTATTAACTTATAAGCAGTAATGTATGTATACATACATATGTATGTATGATCACACAATCCATATACATTTCAATCAAAATGAATTCCATGAATTTAAATATTATATGAACTTTCACGTTTGACTTCAAATAACTCGCAATTTAAAATCAAAAATGAGTGTTTGCTGGGCACAAAGCAATTAGCATGTATGTATTAGTGCACAAAGAAGTTGTTTTGTTTGTGTCGAAAACACATGACACGTTTTTAAGCATTCTATAAGCGTTCAAACATTTACATTTACATTACATCTACGATTTCTACAGTCGGCTAACGAGGCATTAAGGCTCAGTTATCCGACTGTAATGCAGCGTTACCATTTGTCAAGTTTTCCCTTTTTTTTGAAGTTTTTTGAGATGCCAACAAGTTTTTTGAAAATATAAAGTTTTTTCAAGTTTTTTTTTATAAATATGTCCATAATTGAACTTTTGCAGTATATTGAATGAAAATATTAAGTGATGTTTGTATGCAATAAAACGATCTTATATTTTCTCACTCCCTTATTACTGCAACAGTGTCTACAGGGTCAGTTAGCCTAACCATTTTCATTACTTTTCACATAACAATATCGATCAGCTGTTTTCTTTTAAAATTTTGGTACTTTTGTATAAAAAAAGTTTTTGTTTTGGAAAAAAAGTTTTTTTTTCAGATTTAGGAAGTTTTTTAAAAATATATATGGTAACGCTGCTGTAATGTAAAGCAACAGCAACAGTTGGAAACAGCTGATCGATATTGTTATGTGAAAAGTAGTGTAAATAGTTATAGAGATGAAATGTAACGTACCCTAGTTCTCATATAATAATATCGATCAGCTGTTTCCTACATTACTTTTACATTACATTACCGTCGGGTAACTGAGCCTTTATTGTGTTCGTGACATAAGTGTCAATCCATTGTGCAATGATTGCTGTCCTGATTGCTCGAGCAATAATTGCCAAGCAATCTGTTGTCACTTTTGTTGTATTTTTTAATTAACCCCCTGTTTGTGTAAGACGTTTGAGTTAAAAATCTTGGCGTTTTTGTAATAGATTAAAGGAAACTTGTACAACTTTTCTTTAATCTATTACAGAAACGCCAAGATTTTTAACTCAACGTTTTACACAAACAGGGTGTAATTTTTGAAAAACAGTAAATTCAAGCAAAATATAAAAAGACATCATACGAAACCATTAAGGGGCCCATACTGCTCATGTTCATGCAATAAGAATGTGTTCGTAAATTTAAAATTTTTGTTAATGTATTCGACACACAGACAATGCAGTATGAAAAATCAAAATAGTTTTGATTTTGAAATGAACTCATACTGCTGACAGTTTTTCAAATGAACAAAAAATTAATTTTTCTGATATGTATTTTTTTTTAAATTTGACTTTTTTCTGAAAAAAAGAAAGTAAAACAAACAAAAAATAAGTTTAGAATTAAAATGTGTAAAGAAAATAAGTTTTCTCGTAATTTCTTGAGTTTTACCAAGTTTTCATCGGCAGTAGCTGCAGGCAGTATGTATCTATGGGCCCTTTAATATAATTTCAATTTCAGTTCAATTTCAATTTCAGTTTATTATTCAACTTTAAGTAACTGAGCCCAATGGGCCATAACTAGTTAACAAATTGTCTACATAATATAATACTACATATAACAAAACTTTATAATAATATATTCGGTGAAAATCTTAAAAACAAATGTTGACTATTATAATAAATGTAACATACATATGTAACGAATATTTATCAATATATCACATAAATATTAAAGTAGAAGAGAAAGTTTAGGACCGATATTGTATTGTAGGAAAGCAAATAAATCAACAATTGCGTTTGTATGGTAACAGAGTATAACTGCCAGTTTATGGGAGCCATGTAAAAATTCTCGCTTTTCTATTTATATTGAAAAAAAAAAATTTTGTTTTTGTTTTCAATATAAATAGACAAGCGAGAATTTTTACATGGCTTCTATAAACTGGCAGTAAGACATATGTATATGTATGTATGTACGAATTTCATATATCAATTTGCGACTATAAGTTATTGTGTTCAAGATATAATAGAACTTTACTTTTATAAGTTTGATGCGAAGAAACAAAAGATTTAAGGCTGTCAGGCAGATTATTAAAAATTCTTGCAACTCTATGTAGTATGAAATGATCGTTACAAAATTGAAGTTAGCCTTGGAATTTGTATTTGACGATTTCGTTTAGACCGACTAAAGGTAAAAAATGAAATTATATGCAATATTTTCTCATCCTTGTATGTTTTATAAAAAATAGTAATAGTCTTAATTTCAAGTAGTTCAAGAATGAACATCCTAAAAACCTACATACATAATTCGACATATGAGTGCGCCTTCTAAGACTATACAGAAAACGAACAACTCTATTAAATAATTTCGTAAGTTTGCTAATGTTGTAACCCAAAGTGAGACTATAAACTTCAACTCCATACAAAAATATGGGCATAATCAAAGTGTGAACAAGCTTTATTTTTACCTTCACGGGCAGTATAAGATTTACATTATTAATTTGTCGAAGTGCAAAATTAACCTTGGATGCTACAGAATTTATCAGCCCAATTATGAACAACAATTCCGTGCGAGTTTTTTCACTTTTCCCTTTTCTTCTATTATGAACTTGTGTTTTCCCTTTTTTTACCAAATGCGGGAATAAAAAAAACTCCCCGGGAAAAAAGTAGGTATTATGAACGCCTTTGAACTTGTTTTTTTCACTAAAAATCTTTCCCTTGCAAAACAGAAGGGAGTTTACATAAAAACATAGTTAATACGCAATTAAAACACAATTTATATACATAAACTTGTATTTTATAGTTTTTGTATATAAAAAAACACAAATAATGCTCAAATTAATCATTTATAAGCTTTTTTTCACATATTTTTTCAAGTTTACGAATTTAATTAATTTTGTTTATTCTCTCACTCAAAAAAAAAGGAGAAACAAAATGTCAACAACAAGCAAAACAACGAGCTTCGTAATATTCATGATTGGGCTGAATGTCTTTCAAAATTAAGCCTATTATCCAAACATACACCAAGACATTTGATCTGGTTAGCAAACTGAATATCAGTACCATCAATCTGTATGGCCAAATTAGTTTTTGGGGGCCCAAAGAGCATTGCTTTAGTTTTAGCGGTATTTATAAATAATTTATTCTCGCTCATCCAACGAAAAATAGTTTCGATACTATAATCAATTGTATTTTGCATGACGTCCAAGAACTGTTTTTCACCACAAAAAAGAAAAAATAAATCATCTGCAAAAGCAAATGGAATACAAGACGATATAAATTCAAAATTGGAGAAAAGATCGTTAAAAATATCGTATTGATATCTATTATTAAGATATGTATATATAAAAGATTACAAGAAGATGACGAAAGACCAAGATTTCGATGCAATTTTGAAATTAAAATTCCATATCCTATTTTATGAAAGGCTTTGGTAAGATCCAAAGATAAAAGAACATTTAGGTGACATTTACTCAAAGATTGCCTTATAGTTTCAGTCATTTCCAACAAAAGAAAAGTTGTATTTCTACCACATCTAAACCCATACTGTGCATCAGTAAATAAAGAGACATCTTCAATATGAGACATGAGCTGATCCTTCAGTAGAATTTCTACCATTTTCGAAATAACAGGTAGAACAGAAATCGTACGTAAGTTATCAATCTCATTAGATTCGCCAACTTTTTTTATGGGAACCACCTTACCAACCTAAAGGAAAGGTAGATGTAGTAATAATACTATTAACAAGATGTAAAATATAAATCCTTATATATGGAAATACTAGTTTCAAAAAATTAAGCGAAAGTCCATCACAACCAACAGCATTAGACTTTATTGATTGTAAAGCAATGTTAATATCATTAAGATTCACAGCACGAAAAGAAAATCCTCCATCATTTGAAAAATTAAATATATTTGCATTAAATGCAGAATTACCTTGGTTTGAAGAAAAATAGTCATTTAAAGCATTCACATCAACATCCTCAACGCATGACTTATTATTGCTCAAACCATGTGACCTAAGCTTGTTACAAAGTTGCTTTGAGTTATTGTTATTTAAAAACTCGGCATGTGCTTTTCGCTTCGCATTTCTAATAACAGTTTTGCGTGCGACAGAAGTTACTCCAGTTTTGATTTGTCTTATCGCGTAGAAATAAACGATAAGAAGCATTTCTTATTGATAGTATATTAGATATTTCTTGAGTATTAAACCAGGAATTATGAAAAAACTTAGAGACTTTACGTCGTCTAAGTGGTACTACACGATGCATTGCACATAAATAAGAAAGCATCAAACTGGCCTGCTCATTGACATCAGCGGTACAAAATATCCTATTGAAATCACAAGAATTAAGAATATGACTTAGGAGTTGAAAGTCAACAGCATTATAATCATAATATTAAAAAAACTCCTGAACTGTCGGTACAATAATATCAAGAGAGATGTATATAAAAGAATGGCGCGAAGTGCCAGGAATTTGAAGTTGGCCAGATACCAGTGTATTCATAGAGGGAGACAATAAAAAGTAATCAATTAATGATGTAGAACCATATCTAACACTCAGATGAGTAGGCAAAGAGTTATGTTGACAGCTTATATTAAGCCTGGAACACATCTCTGACAGAAGCTGATTTCATATTGTCAAACATATTGTTATTAAAATCGCCACATATTATAATGTCATTATACCTAGTCGTAAAATCAGTAATACTATTCTCGAGAACTTCCAAGTCACCATGAGGGAGATAAACTACACCTATAAGAATTTTTCAGCCTGAGATCTGTATTTCAATAAATAAAGATTCAAAAGCTAAAAATGAAATAAACATAAATTTTTCGTATTTCTGCATGGGAAATATGTTTTAGGCAATATCTGTCCTATGAATGTGTAAATTGCCATACGTGTTCTCCGCCTAAACAAGGAACAAAAAAAAAATTTAATTATTCTGCCGAGGTTATTGCTTGTTCTCAGCAATTAAATTGCTACGTGAAGACCTAGTGTTAGGAAACAAGTTGAATTTTTTTTAAATAGGGAAAACAAAAAAATTCTAATTGGAAAAGGGAGAAATTTCACGAGGAATTTTATTCATGATAGCCCTGAATTTGAATAGGCACTTTGAGGGCAATTATGAATAAAATTCCGCGAGAAATTTTTCCCGGGGAACGAACGATTCCAACTAATGACAAGTAATGGAGAAAATAAAAATTCTAATTGGAAAAGGGAGAAACATCTGTACGCTAGGGTGTACAATCACAAATTTTGAGTAAGATCGTCATCACACCGCATTATGAAGTATGAGTGTATTAGTGTTTGAAAGAAGCAACACAAACTTATTTAAAATATTGTAAATATACAGGAATTTGCTGGAATTTGTTTGTTTTATTTAACTTGATAATTGCTTTATTTTTATTTATTTTTTTTGTAGACTTGTATCGAACTCTTTCAGTAGCTCGTTTTTGACACAAACCAATGATCAAACCCATGTAATTTAAATGGGCTTGATCATTGGTTTGTGTCAAAAACGAGCTACTGAAAGAGTTCGATACAAGTCTATTTTTTTGCAATGCGTACACACCAACAAGAACAGCAACAACTAAACGATGAACAACAGGAATTAAAAATTAAAAAGTAAAAGTAAAGGCATTTACCATAGATGGGCACTTTGCAGTACTACTAAAATTTCAGTAAAAATAATTTTTTAACCAGTAAATTTTTACTGATTACTAAAATTGTTTTCTACATTTTTTATAAAGTGCCTAAATGATTTATTATATGATGAGGTGCATTGAATTTGCAATAACTAGTAATTTCCGTATTCATAATGAAATTCTACCAAGTGGCTAGATTTTTTTCATACAAAAATTAAAAAATTTTAATAAAAAAAACTTTGCCACTTGCTACAATTTTATTATGAATACGGCCTTACGATTTTACTGGTAATGCAAATTAAATTTCATTATCAGTAAAAATTTACTGAATTTTTTCAGAAATCAGTAAATTTATTGCTTACTGCAATTTTTAATGCAGTAAATATATACTGCAGTGTGCCCATTTATTAACCAAATAAGTTAAATAAAACAAACAATAACCAACAAATTCGTATGTATTTACAATATTGAGAGTTTTGATACTTTTAATCCATTTCTTTGAATTCCATTGCATTGAATTCTGGCCTTTATTATGAGCAACTTTCGATCTTCGCCTGTAGTCGAAAGTAATGATCGAACGAATTTTCATTTGGTATTATGATGAGCATTAGACAAAGAATGTCCTTATTGTGAATATTACTCAAAATGATTTTTAAAATTTACAACAACTTTATCTATATATATAAAACAGGATGTGTGTATATATGTATGTATGTAATGTATGAACTCCAAAACGGCCGGGACGATTTTGATGAAATTTTCAGGGAATCTTCAGAATATTCAGGCGGGTGATACTGTGAAGTCTGATTTTTTATTTTCGGTCTGCGGGGCGGAGGAGCGTAGCAAAATCCAATTTTCATATTGCACCACCAATGCCATATATGTATATATATTATATATATATATATTTATTTCTTTTGCGGGAAGGGGAGGGGTAGTGAAGCACACCGGGTTAAGCTAGTCGAAAAATAAAAAACAGTCGTTTATAATATTTTTTTTTACTAAAATACTTCATCGAAGTCTAAATTCTTATTGCGAATGGCGTCGTCGACGTCACATCAAGACGACAGTATAAATTGTCACTTGTCTACTCTTTGTCAACAAAAATTTACTACTATTAACATGCTACATTATTTTACAAAACCTTAGATATTAGTAAAAAATTGTCAATAAGAACCAATTGTTGCCGATAAAGAGTAGGCAAGTGACAAAATTTACTGTCGTCTTGATGTGACGTCGATGGCGCCATTCACAATAAGAGCGAATATGAATTGAATAATCGATTTTTGATAGCAACTCATAAGATCGAATGCAACTCATAATAAGGGCCTCTATTCTTAAAGCAGATACTTTTTCTTCATCTTCTTGGTATTCTTTTGTTTGAAAATCATTTATTGTTCTATCTATAGTTTCTAGTTTATTTTGAATTGTCTTTTCTGTATATGTCCTTTCTGGACTTTTCTTTAAATTCTTTAATAAATCTTTTAAGTTTGAAATATCTTCTTCCATTTAAAAATTTTGCATATTATTGTATTGTATATATTTTTTTATTACAAATGTTTATTTACAACTTAAACTTGAGTTGTAATGCTAGTATTTTTTTTATACATATGTTTATTTATTGAATCTTCAAATATGAACTAACAATAAGTATTTAAATCTTTAATCTAAATATAATAAATTAGGCCCGACCAGTGTCGGACATAAACTTAGTGAAAGTTTTTAATAATACATAAGTCGTGAAAAGCAAAAACAAAAGTATATTCAAGCAGTTTCTTCTGGAGTGTTGAGTGTTAGAGCCCTTGTGTCCCTCTTTTTTAAGCGGATGTGTCCAGTAAAATTCAAGATATTATGAGCAAGAGGATTAGGATGGGTCTCGAGTTTTGTTATGTATTTGCCTGCGTATTTTGCGATTTCCTCAGTCACTAGTGGCATATTTAAATCACGATATATATTTGAATTTTTAATTTACCATGGAGCCGATGTTATTAGTCTTAAAATCTTATTTTGCCTTCGTTGGATTCTCTCTATATTGGATGATGAAGCAGTGCCCCATAACTGTATTCCGTAGCACCATATTGGTTTCAAAATCGACTTGTATATTAAAAGTTTACAATCTAGACTGAGTTTTGAATTTCTACCAATCATCCAATGTATCTAAGTTAATTTCAGTTTCATTTGTGTTAGCTTTGAGTCAATATGGAGCTTCCATGTAAGCCGTCGATCTAGGTGTATACCAAGGTATTTTACGTGTGAATATTGAAGAACAACTTGATTGTTGATTCGAATTGGGGAACAAGTATCTCTTCGCAGGGTAAATGTTACCTGGACACACTTTTGCTCGTTTACTTTGATTCTCCATAAATTTAACCATAGTTCCAGTTGTGTAATATGTTCTTGTGGATATCGGGAAGCCTCGTGAGTGTTTTCGTGCATACTAAGGCAGGCTGTATCATCGGCAAACGTAGATGTATGGATATTGCTGCTCAAAGGCATATCACAAGTGTAAATCAAATACAAAACTGGCCCCAGTATGCTCCCCTGTGGCACACCGGATGTCATAGATTCGGGCACACTCATGAAGTCTTCCACAACCGTAAACTTCCGGGTAGTAATATAACATTCTAATAGTTTCAGACAATTTATTGGTAAATAGGATTTCAATTTTAAAATAAGACCTTCATGCCACACTTTCTCAAATGCCTGAGAAACGTCGATAAACAGCGCAGAACAATACTTCTTTTCTTCAAATGTTCTTCTTATAAATTGGACCAATCTATGAGTTTGTTCAATGGTGCTATGCTGACTTCTAAAACCAAATTGATGGTCCGGTATGCACCCACTATTAACTAGAATTGGGGACAATTTTGTCATGAGCAGTTTTTCGAAAAGTTTTGCATTGTTGATAGCAGACTTATTGGCCTGTATGACTCAGCCTTGGTAAGGTCTTTGCCCGGCTTTGGAATCATTTTGGCCTTGGCAAGCTTTCAGCTGTGGATAATACTACAGTCATAAACTGGCGTTAAAAATAAATATCAGGATTCTAATTGCAATACGAGGCAACTTTATTAGCATCTGGTTACTAATTCCATCAATACCCGGAGCTTTCTTCTGGTTCAGCAGTTAGTTTTTGTACATCACGCGTTCTAAATTTTATGGGTCGAGGGGTAGCGCAACTACATTCGGCAAATCAATAACATCAGTACACGAGTTAGGGGTAAATACTGATTTTTAATGCTCAGCAAATATTTTACCTTTTTCAGTATCGCTTCTTGCCCAACCCCCTGTAGATGTACGCAGAGGTGGCTTAAACGCAACAGGTGTTTTAAGCTTTCTAGCAGCGCGCCACAAAGAGTAATTAGATGCTGGTGTGGCATCAAGACCTTCCAGATAGTTTTTAAAAGATGCAAGCAAGTTTTGGATTCGTTTATTGCACTCTTTAAATCTGATTTTATGTTTGGGGTGATCTGTGCTATTGCCATTCCCTTCTAGCTCTTCTTTTTTCACTTACGAGACGTTCAATATCCGTAGAGTAAATGCTGTTAAATCCAGTCTGCGGGTGGGAGGTAGTCGCATGTTCAGCAGCCTGTTTTATATTTTTGATAAGATTGCCAATGTTAAATTCCATATCTTCGGATATTCTTAGCATAATGTTTTCCGTACAATGGCTACTGAGATATTTTCTGAACCCCAGCCAATTAACACGGTTGATCGTCTTCACATACGGGTGAGGTAAGTCACTACTTAGTGGGCTACAAATTGTAACGATCGTGGGAGAGTGATCGGAGGAAAGATCTTGAGACGCTTCAACATGAACTAATTCCCTAGAAATATTTTTCATGACTCCAAAATCTATAACATCCGGAATTTTTTGTATGTCCGTAGGCCAGTAAGTGGGCTCCCCACTTAAAATGACGTCCAAGCCCATTTTTGAAATTGTGTTGAACAATGCCCGACCTCTAGGTGTAATAAGACGCGAACCCCAGAACGTATGTTTTGCATTGTAGTCGCCAGCTGCTACGAAGCAAGGGCCAAGAGATTTGTAGAAATCCTCGTATTGATCCTCAGTAATTTCGATTCTAGGATGGGAGTAAATTGATGATATGACAAAATTTGAGCAAAAATTTTCGACACAAATATTTGTTGCTTGTAGGTGTTCTTCACAAATGTTGTCCAGAATATAGTGCTTGTGTCTTGACTTTATCAGAATTGCTGATCCACCGCATGCTCTCCCTCTCGGGTCCTTTGAATCATATAAGGTGTAGCCATTAATTTTAAAGAGGCTTTTCGAAGTCCAATGAGTCTCAGAGACCAACATTATATCAATATTTTTTTCCGTGAGGAAGTGCTCAAGTTCATTTTTATGTTGGCGAATGCCGTTTGCGTTCCAGAAACATATTTTTAACGTGTTCATGGCTTGTTAACTAATGCTTGAAGCAGAGTATTCTGCATTCTCAGCATTTCTTGCATCATGCTAGTCATATTTGTTGTAAAATTGTTTATAGTTTGCACCAGATTTTCAATAGCTTCAAGGCGATTAAAATGAAAGCCTGAGTTTGTATTTGTTGAAGTATTTGGCCGTGAAACATTTTGTGTGGGAATAGAGCTGTTTTGGGAGCATCGGCTTACGATACACGTGAATTAACTGGTTGGCTCACTTGGGCAAGAGTGGCGGAGTAAGCGTTTGCTGTTTGTGCTGGAGCTACTTTAGTCATAGTCTTTTTAACTAAAGAATATACAGGACATGCTCTATAGTTAGTGGTGTGATTACCTCCACAATTACTGAATTTTTTTCTGCTTGATCTTTTGGTTTAGTACAACTAGCAGTACCGTGCAATTCACCGCAAATAACACAAACTGTAGGTAAATTGCAGTAAGTTTTTGTGTGGCCATATTCTTGACAATTATGGCACTATACGGGTCCAGAAGGCTTTTTATATCATTCGGCTCAAGTTCAACTTGTTTTTTTTTTTTTTAATTCAGAAACCATTTTGCGGAAATCTGTTTCGTAATAAATTTGAATTTTCGTTTCATCAATATTGCCACGTTTTATTGGAACAATGTGAAATTTATTCTCACCAATGACCAAAATTAATTTCTTAAAAAAAGCGTTTGATTTTTTTCTCTCAAATAGATTGGTGACGGCTTGGAGGTTTTGTTCGCTGATATATCAGGTATGTCGTTGTCATCTTGCAATATTTGAAAACGATTTGTGGGGATGCGGTGTTATCCCTAGATACCTTTGAAGCAGATGCAATTTTAGTAGAATTTGGGCTTCGCCCGCGCTTTCCCACAATTATATATCGGTCCATTACGAATTGGACTTTGGGTTTTGGGCTACTCTTATTTATGGTGACAAATTGGGTAAGTGATGAATCGGATGATATCGCTGATTTAAATGACGAAGTAATAGGCAACTGTAATGTTAACGAATCACTAGTTGGCATTGGACAAAGCAAAGTTGATTTCTGACGAAAAATTGGCTTAGCCTTTAGAAAACATCTATTATCAGGTTTTTATTTATTTTGTTTAAATTAAGATCATCAGAACACACAGTAAGTCTATCATCAGATTTTTGATTTTTATTGTTATCATTAAGATCATCAGAGCTCACAGTAAGATAGGCATTTCTACCGTTATAACTCACTTCACAATTATTTGTTTTTGAGGTACTCATATAGAGTATTCCTCAAGGGCACTTTGTTAGTGTATTCGCCAAGGGCACTTTGAGTTATTTTGTTTACGGTTGTTTTTGATTTTTTTTTGTTTTAGTTATTACTTTCTATGTAAAATATCAGGCCTGTCACAGAAATTACTCGGAATGGTTTTGATTCCGAGTTTTCATTTCGATTGATTTTATTTTACCTTCTCCAGACTTTGATCGATGTACTTCATTCTGACAAATTTCAATTTAGTTATTTAAAAGTGAAGTGTGGCAATATTGTTCGTCAAATGTTCGTGAAATGTGCCAATATTGTCAAAACC
Source organism: Tachina lurida (assembly GCA_944452675.1). NCBI lineage: Eukaryota > Metazoa > Arthropoda > Insecta > Diptera > Tachinidae > Tachina > Tachina lurida. Next base: position 103,891,696 of record OX101752.1, read on the forward strand.
AAAACGAAAACAAATTATTATTAATGAAGAAAGAAAATAAAAAACGCCGCAAATATATGTTTAAAGTTACATAAATTGAGCAAAATTTAAGCAAAATTCCTGGAATTTCAATTGTTGCAGTGTTGAATGAGCAATGACGTCTGCAATCTACCGAAAATTTGCGCCGAAGGAGTTTGAGGGATGCCTCAGATCCACTTTCGTATCCAAACGCAGTGTAAGTAGTCTAAATTTTTCCATTGTATCTACATACGAGTACATAAATGAAATTGCATTGAATATATTTTAAGTTTTATAAGTTACTATCGCCTGAACAAAGAATCGTTTGTAATGGTTTTAAACAAATTGAGTCCTCAACTTAAAAGTTCTACAATTCCATCAGTTATACAACTGACAACTACACTGCGTTTATTAGCCACAGGATCATTTCAAGGTGTTATAGATGAGTACATATGGCATACATTTCCAACACCAAGTAATACAAATATGTATGTACATAAAATTATTATAAAGACAATGACGCTAATTTGGAGTGAAGCACGGTCTCAACATTGACGTGGAGAGTAATAAATGCAGTGGAAAATATTTTATGCCCACACTGGATAAAGTTGAAGATGACAGAAGAGGAGATGGAAAATTCTAAAATAAATTTTTTCCAGAAATTTCAAATACCGGGTGTGATTGGCTGTACTGATGGCACGCACATCAAGCTATGTACGCCATCTGAAGATGAATCTCTGTATTTAAACAGAAAGGCAGAAATGGAAGATTTAGCATTAATGCGATGATCGTAAAAATTACATTAAAAATACTAATAAAATGTTATTAAAAGTTAATAATATAGTTTAATATATTGAAATAAAAACTTGTACCTTCATAGTGAACAGACGTATTAGCGGAATTTTTTTTTACATACATACTAAATAAAAAAAACCATACAAAAAAAATATTTGTAGTACATAATATTCGTTGTACATTAACTTTGATAAATAAGCTTTTTTTGCTTTGCTAATATTTTTTTTACATAGACAGTAATAACTAAAACAAAAACAACCGTAAACAAAATAACTCAAAGTGCCCTTGAGGAATACACTAACAAAGTGCCCTTGAGGAATACTCTATATGAGTACCTCAAAAACAAATAATTGTGAAGTGAGTGATAACGGCAGAAATGCCTATCTTACTGTGAGCTCTGATGATCTTAATGATAACAATAAAAAATCTGATGATAGACTTACTGTGAGTTCTGATGCTCTTAATATAAACAAAATAAATAAAAAACCTGATGACAGACTTTTTTTAACGGCTAAGCCAATTTTTCGTCAGCGATCAACTTCGCTTTGTCCAATGCCAACTAGTGATTTGTTAACATTACAGTTGCCTACTACTTCGTCATTTAAATCAGCGATATCATCCGATTCAGGCTCGTGTTCATCACTTACCCAAATTGGCAATATAAATAAGAGTAGCCCAAAACCCAAGGTCCAAGTCGGAATGGACCGATATATATTTGTGGGAAAGCGCGGGCGAAGCCCAAATTCTACTAAGATTGCATCTGCTTCAAAGGTATCTAGGGATAACAGCGCATCCTCCACTAATCGTTTTCAAATATTGCAAGATGACAACGACACACCTGATATATCTGAGAAAAAAACCTCCAAGCCGCCACCAATATATTTGAGAGAAAAAAATTCAAACGCTCTTATTAAGAAATTAATTTCGGTCATTGGTGAGAAAAAATTTCACATTGTTCCAATAAAACGTGGCAATATCGATGAAACGAAAATTCAAATTTATGACGAAACAGATTTCCGTAAAATGGTTTCTGAATTTGAAAAAAATAAAACAAGTTTCTACACATACCAGCTCAAGAGTGCTAAAGGCCTGCAGATCGTATTGAAGGGCATAGATTCTTATGTTGTTCCCGAAGAAATAAAAGACGCACTCATCCTCCAGGGATTCAAGGTAAAAAATGTTTCAAATATAATAAATAGGGAGAAGATCCCCCAGCCTCTATTTCGCGTTGAACTTGAGCCGAATGATATAAAATTGAGAAAAAATGAGACGCACCCAATTTATAATTTAAAATATCTTTTATACCGAAAAATAACAGTTGAAGAACCACACAAGCGTTCTGGACCCGTACAGTGCCATAATTGTCAAGAATATGGCCACACAAAAACTTACTGCAAATTACCTACAGTTTGTGTTATTTGCGGTGAATTGCACGGTACTGCTAGTTGCAATAAACCGAAAGATCAAAGTAACAAAAAATGCAGTAATTGTGGAGAAAATCACACTGCTAACTACAGAGGTTGTCCTGTATATTCTTTCGTTAAAAAGACTATGGGGCAAAAACCTAAAGTAGCTCCAGCACAAACAGCAAACACTTACTCCGCCACTCTTGTCCAAGTGAGCCAACCAGTTAATTCACGTGTATCGTATGCCGATGCTGCAAAAACAAGCTCTATTGCCACACAAAATGTTTCACGGCCAAATACTTCAACAAATACAAACTCAGGCTTTAATTTTAATCGCCTTGAAGCTACTATTGAAAATCTGGTGCAAACTATAAACAATTTTACAACAAGTATGACTAGCATGATGCAAGAAATGCTGCGAATGCAGAATACTCTGCTTCAAGCTTTAGTTAACAAACCATGAACACGTTAAAAATATGTTTCTGGAACGCAAACGGCATTCGCCAACATAAAAATGAACTTGAGCACTTCCTCACGGAAAAAAATATTGATATAATGTTGGTCTCTGAGACTCATTTGACTTCGAGAAGCCTTTTTAAAATTTATGGGTACACCTTATATGATTCAAAGGACCCGAGAGGAAGAGCATGCGGTGGATCAGCAATTTTAATAAAGTCAAGACTCAAGCATTATATTATTGACAACATTTGCGAAGAACATTTACAAGCAACGAATATTTGTATCGAAAATTTTTGCACTAATTTTGTCATATCATCAATTTACTCCCCTCCTAGGTTCGCAATTACTGAGGACCAATACGAGGATTTCTACAAATCCCTTGGCCCTTGCTTCGTAGCAGCTGGCGACTACAATGCAAAACATACGTTCTGGGGTTCGCGTCTTATTACACCTAGAGGTCGGGCATTGTTCAATACAATTTCAAAAATGGGCTTGGACGTCATTTCGAGTGGGGAGCCCACTTACTGGCCTACGGACATACAAAAAATTCCGGATGTTATAGATTTTGGAGTCATGAAAAATATTTCTAGGGAATTAGTTCATGTTGAAGCGTCTCAAGATCTTTCCTCCGATCACTCTCCCACGATCGTTACAATTTGTAGCCCACTAAGTAGTGACTTACCTCACCCGTATGTGAAGACGATCAACCGTGTTAATTGGCTGGGGTTCAGAAAATATCTCAGTACTCATTGTACGGAAAACATTACGCTAAGAACATCCGAAGATATTGAATTTAACATTGGCAATCTTATCAAAAATATAAAACAGGCTGCTGAACATGCGACTACCTCCTACCCGCAGACTGGATTTAATAGAATTTATTCTACGGATATTGAACGTCTTGTAAGTGAAAAAAGAAGAGCTAGAAGGGAATGGCAACAGCACAGATCGCCCCAACATAAAATCAGATTTAAAGAGTGCACTAAACGACTCCAAGACTTGCTTGCATTTGAAAAAACTGCATCTTTTAAAAACTATCTGGAAGGTCTTGATGCCACACCAGCATCTAATTACTCTTTGTGGCGCGCTGCTAGAAAGCTTAAAACACCTGTTGCGTTTAAGCCACCTCTGCGTACATCTACAGGGGGTTGGGCAAGAAGCGATACTGAAAAATGTAAACTATTTGCTGAGCATTTAAAATCAGTATTTACCCCTAACTCGTGTACTGGTGTTATTGATTTGCCGAATGTAGTGGCGCTACCCCCTCGACCCATAAAATTTAGAACGTGTGATGTACAAAAAGTAATTGCTGAACTTAACCCGAAGAAAGCTCCGGGTATTGATGGAATTAGTAACCAGATGCTAATAAAGTTGCCTCGTATTGCAATTAGAATCCTGTTATTTATTTTTAACGCCATTTTACGACTGGAGTATTATCCAAATAGCTGGAAGCTTGCCAAAGTTAAAATGATTCCAAAGCCGGGCAAAGACCTTACCAAGGCTGAGTCATACAGGCCAATAAGTCTGCTATCAACAATGTCAAAACTTTTCGAAAAACTGCTCATGACAAAATTGTGCCCAATTCTAGTTAGTAGTGGGTGCATACCAGACCATCAATTTGGTTTTAGAAGTCAGCATAGCACCATCGAACAAACTCATAGATTGGTTCAATTTATAAGAAGAACATTTGAAGAAAAGAAGTATTGTTCTGCGCTGTTTATCGACGTTTCTCAGGCATTTGATAAAGTGTGGCATGAAGGTCTTATTTTAAAATTGAAATCATATTTACCAATAAATTTTCTGAAGCTATTAGAAAGTTATATTACTACCCGGAAGTTCACGGTTGTGGAAGGAGACTTCATGAGTGTGCCCGAATCTATATCATCCGGTGTGCCACAGGGGAGCATACTGGGGCCAGTTTTGTATTTGATTTACACATGTGATATGCCTTTGAGCAGCAATATCCATACATCGACGTTTGCCGATGATACAGCCTGCCTTAGTATGCACGAAAACCCTCACGAGGCTTCCCGATATCTACAAGAACATATTACACAACTGGAACTATGGTTAAATTTATGGAGAATCAAAGTAAACGAGCAAAAGTGTGTCCAGGTAACATTTACCCTGCGAAGAGATACTTGTTCCCCAATTCGAATCAACAATCAAGTTGTTCTTCAACATACACACGTAAAATACCTTGGTATACACCTTGATCGACGGCTTACATGGAAGCCCCATATTGACTCAAAGCTAACACAAATGAAACTGAAATTAACTCAGATACATTGGCTGATTGGTAGAAATTCAACACTCAGTCTAGATTGTTGTCAGTTCTCGTTGTACCTTCATAGTGAACAAACGTAATAGCGGAATTTTTCTTACATACAAACTAAACAAAAAAAAAAATCATACAAAAAATATTCGTAGTACATACATATTAACTTTGATAAATAAGCATTTTTTTTTTGCTTTGATAATATTTTTACTTATTGAAATAACAAAAACAAAAAAAAAACCGTAAACAAAAAAACATACAAAGTACCCTTGAGGAATACTCTTTATGAGTACCCCAAAGGAAAAAAATAGTGAAGTGAGTTCTAACGGCAGAAATGCCTATTTTACTGTGAGTTTTGATGCTCATAATGATAACAATAAAAATAAAAAATCTGATAATAGACTTGCTGTGAGTTCTGAAGCTCTTAATAAAAATCAAAAATCTGATAGACTTTTTCTAACGCCAAAACCACAGTTTCGTCAGCGATCAACTTCGCTTTGTCCAATGCCAACTAGTGAATCGTTGACATTATTGCCTAGTACTTCTACATTTAACTCAGCGATTTCATCCGCTTCGGGCTCGTGGTCAACAATTAAACAAGTTGTCACTGAAGATAACAGTAGTTCAAAACCAAAGGTACAAGTAGGAATGGACAGATATATAACTATTTTAAAGCGCGGGCGAAGCCCAAATTCTACTAAAATTGGATCCGCCCCAAAGATGTCTAGGGATAACAGCACATCTTCTATCAATCGTCAAAATCGTTTTTCATTATTGCAAGACAAAAACGACAAGCCAGCTGCATCATCGCAAAAGTCTTTTAAGCCACCACCTATTTATCTCAGAGAAAAAAATTCTAACGCGCTTCTAAAAAATCTACTATCGACCATTGGTGAAAATACTTTTCACATCATTCCAATTAAACGAGGTAATATTGATGAAACTAAAATCCAAATATATGATGAAAAAGATTTCCGAAAAATTGTTAGTGAGTTTGAAAAAAATAAAACAAATTTTTACACATATCAACTTAAGAGTGCTAAAGGCCTACAAATAGTATTAAAGGGCATAGATTCATATGTTGAGCCTGAAGAAGTAAAATGTGCACTTATCGAACAAGGATTTAAAGTAAAAATTTTTACCAATATAATCAATAGAGAGAAGATTCCCCAGCCTCTATTTCGTGTTGAACTGGAGCCGAATGATATACAGTTAAAGAAAAATGAGACGCACCCAATTTATAGTCTAAAATACCTTTTACACCGAAAAATCACAGTTGAAGAGCCACGTAAGCGTTCAGGTCCCGTACAGTGCCATAATTGCCAAGAATATGGCCACACAAAAAACTACTGCAAATTACCTACAGTTTGTGTTATCTGCGGTGAATTGCATGGTACTGCTAACTGTACCAAGCCAAAAGTACAAGCTGAAAAAAAATGCAGTAATTGTGGAGAAAATCACACCGCTAATTACAGAGGATGCCGTGTATATTCTTTCGTTAAACAGGCTATGGGTCAAAAATCTAAATTAGCTCCAGTTCAATCAGCAAATGCTTATAGCGCCACTCTGCCTCAAACTAGCCAACTAGTTACTTCACGTGTATCGTATGCCGATGCTGCTAAGACTAGTTCTATTCCCACACAAAATGTTCCACCGCCAAGTAATTCAACGAATGCAAACTCTACTTTTAACTTTAGTCGTCTTGAAGCTACTATTGAGAATCTGGTGCTAACTATAAACAACTTTACAACAAATATGACTAGCATGATGCAAGAAATGCTGAAAATGCAGAATACTCTGCTTCAAGCATTAGTCAACAAACCATGAACACGTTAAAACTATGTTTCTGGAACGCAAACGGCATTCGCCAACATAAAAATGAACTTGAGCACTTCCTCACGGAAAAAAATATTGATATAATGTTGGTCTCTGAGACTCACTTGACTTCGAGAAGCTGCTCTAAAATAAATGGTTACACTCTATATGATTCAAAGGACCCGAGAGGGAGAGCATGCGGTGGATCAGCAATTCTAATTAAGTCAAGACTCAAGCACTATATCCTTGAGAACGTTAGTGAAGAATATATGCAAGCTACGAATATTTTCGTAGACAATTTTTGTGCGAATTTCGTGATATCTTCAATTTACTCACCTCCCAGATTTTCAGTTACCGAAGATCAGTATGAGAAGTTCTACAAATCGCTTGGATCTTGTTTCGTAGCAGCTGGTGACTACAATGCAAAACATACGTACTGGGGCTCACGTCTTGTTACACCTAGAGGTAGAGCGTTGTTTAATACAATTTCAAAAATGGGCCTAGATGTCATTTCGAGTGGGGAGCCTACTTACTGGCCTACTGATGTAAGAAAAATTCCAGATGTTATAGATTTTGGCGTCACGAAAAATATCCATAGGGACTTAATTCACGTAGAGGGCTCTCTAGATCTGTCCTCCGATCACTCTCCCACAATAGTTACAATTTTCAACTCACTAAGGGGTGATTTAACTAACTCATATGCGAAAACGATTAATAGGGTCAACTGGCTTGGATTCAAAAAATATATTAGTAGTCACTGCGTAGAAAACATTCACTTAAGATCACCTGATGATATTGAATTTAATATTGCCAACCTTAACGAATATATTAAACAGGCTGCTGAGCATGCCACTACTTCCTATCCGCAGACTGGCTTTAATAGAATTTATTCTACGGAAATTGAACGTCTTGTATGTGAAAAAAGGAGAGCTAGAAGAGAATGGCAACAACACCGATCACCCCTAAATAAAATCAGACTTAAAGAATGTACTAAACGACTCAAAGAGCTGCTATCGTCGGAAAAGACTGCATTACTGGAAAAGTATTTAGAAGGTCTTGATGTAACGTCAACATCTAATTACTCTTTATGGCGCGCTACTAGAAATCTTAAAAGACCCGTTGATCTCAAATCACCATTGCGTACTTCGACTGGAGGCTGGGCAAGAAGCGATAGTGAGAAAGGTAACTTATTTTCTGAGCATTTAAAATCTGTATTCACTCCCAATTCATGTACGGGTGCTGCCGATTTACCGAGTTTAGTCTCTCTACCCCCTCGTCCCTTAAGGTTTAAGATGCGTGAACTACAAAAAATAGTTGCTGAACTCGACCCTAAGAAAGCTCCAGATATTGATGGCATTAGTAACAAGATGCTGATGAACTTGCCTCATATTGCAATAAGAATTTTGCTATTTATTTTTAATGCCATTTTACGAATGCAGTATTTTCCACATAACTGGAAACTTGCCAAGATTAAAATGATTCCAAAGCCAGGCAAAGATGTTACCAAGGCTGAGTCATATAGGCCTATAAGCTTACTTTCAACAATTTCAAAGCTTTTCGAAAAGCTGCTCATGACTAAATTGTCCACAATTTTAGCTGATAGTGGGTGCATCCCGGACCATCAATTTGGCTTTAGAAGTCAGCATAGCACTATTGAGCAAACGCATAGATTGGTTCAAGTTGTAAGGAGGACATTTGAAGAAAAAAAGTATTGTTCTGCCCTTTTTATTGATGTTTCTCAGACATTTGATAAAGTTTGGCACGAAGGCCTAGTTTTAAAACTGAAGACATACCTACCAATAAACATACAAAAGCTTTTGGAAAGTTATATCCTTGATAGGAAATTTACTGTTGTGGAAGGAGACTTCATGAGTGTACCCGAGTCTATATCTTCTGGAGTGCCACAGGGCAGTATTCTGGGGCCAGTCTTGTATCTAATTTATACTTGTGATATGCCTGTGAGCAATAACATCCACACTTCTACATTTGCCGATGATACAGCCTGTTTGAGTATTCACAAAAACCCTGATGAGGCATCCCGCAATCTCCAAGCACACATTACCCAGCTTGAAAAATGGTTGAACTTATGGAGAATTAAAGTAAATGAACAAAAGTGTGTTCATATAACGTTTACCCTAAGAAAAGATACATGTTCCCCCATTCGAATCAACAATCAAAATATTCCTCAACATTCTCAAGTGAAATACCTTGGAATACACCTTGATCGAAGGCTTACATGGAAATATCATATTGACTCTAAGTTAACCCAAATGAAACTTAAATTAACTCAAATATATTGGTTAATTGGCAGAAATTCAACACTCAGCCTAGACTGCAAACTTTTGATATACAAGTCGCTTTTGAAGCCCATATGGTGCTATGGAATTCAGCTATGGGGCACTGCTTCAGCTTCAAATATAGAGAAAATCCAACGAAGGCAAAACAAAATTTTACGTTTGATAACATCTGCTCCATGGACCATGGTACATTAAAAATTCAAATATTCATCGTGATTTAAATATGCCACTAGTGAGTGAAGAAATTGAAAAATACGCAGGCAAATATTTAACAAAACTCGAGTCACATCCTAATCCGCTTGCCCGTAATATTTTGAGCTTTACTGGACACATCCGCTTAAAAAAGAGGGACACAAGGGCTCTTATACTCAACACTCCAGATGGGACTGCTTAAAAATACTTCTTTTTTTCCTTTTTGATTATCACTACTTATGTATTATTTGTAACTATCACTAAGTTTATGTCCGATACTGGTCGGGCCTAATTATTATATTTAGATTTAAGATTTGATTACTTATTGTTAGTTCATTTTTGAAGATACAATAAATAAATATATAAATGAAAAAAAAAAAAAAAAAAAAAAGTCTAGATTGTAAACTTTTAATATACAAGACGATTTTGAAACCAATATGGTGCTACGGAATACAGTTATGGGGCACTGCTTCAGCTTCTAATGTCGAGAGAATCCAACGAAGGCAAAACAAAATTTTACGCTTAATAACATTGGCTCCATGGTATATAAAAAATTCAAATATACATCGTGATTTAAATATGCCACTAGTGACTGAAGAAATTGCAAAATACGCTGGCAAATATTTAACAAAACTCGAATCACATCCTAATCCGCTTGCCCGTAATATTTTGAACTTTACTGGACACATCCGCCTAAAAAAGAGGGACACATGGGCTCTTATTCATAGCGCTCCAGATGGGACTTCTTGAAAATACTTTATTTTTTTCCTTTTGACTATCACTACTTATGTATTATATATAACTATTACTAAGCTTATGTCCGACACTGGTCGGGCCTAATTATATTTTTTAGATTTAAGATTTGAATACTTATTGTTAGTTCATATATGAAGATACAATAAATAAAAAATCATGAATAAAAAAAAAAAAAATTTTTTTTTTACTCTTTCACAAACAGAAACTACTAATTCGAGCACAAAATAAAAGGTGATTTCAATCCGAGGAATTTGATCGATTTTAACTTTCTGAAGAAGCTGTTTCGGAATTGATTTTACTTTCGATCGAACTTAATTTCTGTGACAGGCCTGTATATTAGCAAAGCAAAAAAAAACTTGTTTATCAAAGTTAATGTACAACGAATATTATGTACTACAAATATTTTTTTGTATGTTTTTTTTTGTTTAGCATGTATGTAAAAAAAAACCGCTAATACGTCTGTTCACTATGAAGGTACAACGAGGACTCGTGAGTATTTTTATGAACATAATTTAAAAAAAAAATTTTATTCTATATATTGTATACTAGCTGACCCGGTCCGCCTTGCTGGCCCTAAGCAAACATTAGTGTTGTATTGCCACACGATATAAATTGAGCTTTTAACGAAATTTACGGCCTTTAAATAAAAATCCATGGAATACCTATCACAAAGTTTTTTCACAGAATAACCTACATATCGTGTATATATGGGCTCAATCAAAAAAGAAACACATGTATTTAAGGCAAATTGGATTTTGCCAGACTTCACATTGTCACCCGCCTGAACATTCTGAAGATTCCTTGAAAATTTCATCAAAATTGGCCCAGCCGTTTTGGAGTCCATACGTTACATACATACATACATCTTGTTTTATGTACATATATAGAAGATAGATAGATAAAGATAATATTATTTTTAACTTATTGTACAATGTTGCACCTTAGTAAGCGCGGAATATCTTGTGTTATCGAATGATGTAAATATTTTGTAAATAAACGGAAAACTGGGATTTTTTAATGCAACATTTCGAAAGTTTTAAAATTTTGATCTTGGATCATTATTAACATACGAGGGCGGTTCGGAAACTTCTTAGCATATCAATGAAAGAGAATAGTTAGTTTTTCAAAAATATTTTTATTTTTCAATATAATCTCCTGAAACTTCAATACGCTTAGTCCAACGCTTTTCTAACAATTCTATCCCTTGATTAAAATAGTTTTCCTCAAGGTCTTCAAAATAGTGGTTTACAACTGTAATTGCATCTTCATTTGAGGTAAAACGCTTGCCAGCAAGGAATTTTTTTAGATTTGGGAACAGGTAAAAGTCACTGGGAGCCAAATCAGGAGAATAAGGTGGGTGGTCAAGCAACTCGTACTTTAATTCGTTGATTTTAGCCATTGTTAAAACACTCTTGTGCGCTGGTGCGTTGTCTTGATGAGAAATAATTTTTTTGTGTTGTAAGCCAGGACGTTTTTCTCGAATTTGTACATTTAATTGATCCAAAAGGTTGCAATAGTACTCTGAATTTATTGTTTTACCCTTTTGCAGATAGTCAATCAATAAAATACCTTTGAAGTCCCAAACAACCGTTGCCATAACCTTACCAGCCGATTGAATTGTTTTTGCCTTCTTTGGGGCACTTCCTCCAGCTTCAGTCCATTGTTTGGATTGTTCTTTTGTCTCTGGAGTATAGTGGTGGATCCATGTCTCATCAACAGTTATGAAACGACGCTTAAAATCCATTTTATTTCGCTTAAAACGATCCAAACAAGCTTGAGAAATGTTCATTCTTATGCGTTTTTGGTCGACTGTTAACAAATGCGGCACCCATCTTGCAGAAAGCTTTTTCATCTGTAGTTCTTCATGCAAAATTAAATGGACTCGATTATTTGAGATGCCCATGATATTAGCTATTTCACGCACTTTTATTCGTCGATTATTTAATACCATATCATGCACTTTGGCTACAATTTCTGTTGTTGTTGCTGTTTTTGGACGTCCACTACGTGGTTCATCTTCAGTGCTTGTACGACCACGTTTAAATTCAGCAACCCAATTTTTTACTGTTGCATATGAAGGAGCACTTTCACCTAACACATTCACCATATCATTATGAATTTCTTGTCCCGATAAACCTTTTTTATGTAAATATTTAATGACACCACGCATTTCTAATTTTTCCATTGTTAAAAAATCGCGGATGCGTCTTTTGTGAACACCTGTTTCTATATGAAGGAGTTGCCAGATCGAAACAAAATTTAACATGTGTTCATAGCAGAGATGGACGTTTCCAAAACACTTAACTTTTTTCTGTTTATAACGCGCTTTTTGTGCTAGGCTAAGAAGTTTCCGAACCGCCCTCGTATGTAGGTTTTTTGTAAATATGTTCGGAACTACATATACAATTTAAGAGTTTAATATCTCGTTTTGAAAAACATGACAACTGCTTTCAAAAAAATAAAATTAAAAAAAACAAACAAAAAAATAAATATATATATATAAATATATGACATTAATGGTGCAATATGAAAATTGGATTTTGCCACGCCCCTCCGCCTGCAGACCGAAAATCAAAAATCAGACAGATCACAGTGTCACCCGCCTGAATATTCCGAAGATTCCCTGAAAATGTCATCAAAATCGGCCAAGCCGTTTTGGAGTCCATACGTTACATACATACACACATACTGCTATATATATATAGATAGATAGAATATAAATTTTTTACAATATTTTTATATTGTATATAGATATTGTGATAAAAAGAGGCCCGATGAATAAAAAACTTAGGGAAATAAAAATTTAAGTTTTTTCGCTAAGAATTTTATATTTTTTAATTTGAAAAGCCATTAAGGAATAATTCCACACAAAATTCAATACAAAAAATATATTTGCGATTTTTTTGATAAATATTGCTCTGATTTAGGACTATCCGGAATCAGTTTAACAATACACAAAACTCGTATAAATTGCAGCAAGAAAAATAGCACATTTACTGTAGAAAATTACAATGCCAAAATGACACCTGTCAGATTGCGCAAAGTGTGAGTCAACGTATAGCGCCATCTATCGGATTTTGGCTGAGAACTTTCTATTTTTTCATTTAGAAAGGCATTAAGAAATAATTGCACACAAAATTTCATACAAAAAATCAATTTTCGATTTTTTCAATTTTTCGCATTTTCCGAAATTTTTCATGATTTACACCAAGAACTTTCTATTTTTCATTTGTAAAGCCATTAAGCAATAATTTCACACAAAATTTTACAAAAAAATCAATATTCGGTTTTTCCAATTTTCCGACTTTTACGGAGAGATTTGCCAATTTTCCGCATTTTCCGCAATTTTCCATGATTTACGCTAAGAACTTTCTATTTTTTGATTTGGAAAGCCATTAAGGAATAATTTCACACAAAATTTCATACAAAAACTCGATTTTCCAATTTTCAGACTTTTCCGGAGGGATTTTCCAAAATTTTCTTCCGTAAAAACCTTCTCCTCAAAAATACGAACAACTGACAAAAATGTTTACAGAAATCGGCCCAGCCGTTCTCATTTTATGAATTACTATACATTTTTTACACCAATTTTATATATATAGAAGTAAAATTCCTACTACAAGCAAAGTTACTACATACTCTGGTATAATTATTTTATAAGTTTCTACTAGTTTGTTGTTGACATTAGATTTTTATTGTTTAATTTTATTAATGGGGTTTCCCCAAATTGGACATACCATTGTGCTTACAAAAGAATTTTAGTATTATACTTGAGTGATTGCTGTTCTGTGAGCGTGTTTTATCACATACTTCTTCTTCACTACTATAATTAAAATGATTGCATACTCGGGTAACATCTGTTTTGAATTTTTGTGTGCCCCACATCCTATTATATTTTCTTGTATTTCTACCTTGCTTTGTGGTTTACCCATCTTTTCAAAGGAAATTTCTAGTGTCTTAAGTATGTTTTTCTTTTTGTTTTGTTTTATTTCATAATTTTTGAATTTTTTGTATAGTCGCCTCTTCTCCTCAACGGATGAAAGTCCCATCAGACGTACTACTTCAGCTCCGTCCTTTTTTAATTTAAATTTCTTTTCCCCCCTTTTCTTCTTCACTATGCTTTGTTTTTTTTTTTTGTTTTGGTTTGTTGCTATTCCTTCTCCTGTATTTCTCTATTGATATGGCCTTAGGCTAGGCTTGCCAGATCTAATTTGCCAAAAAGCTTGACATTGACCAAAAAAAACTTGATTTTGAAAAAAAACTTGACAAATAAAAACACTCATACTATTGTTTTTTATTTATTTTTTTATTATTTTTTCATAAAAATTATTAGAATAAGAAGAAAAGTATCATAAAAAGTAAAAATAACAGAAACAATATAAATGAAACAAAAAACAATAATGTTGATATTTTTGGCCAAGTCAATTTTTGTGAAGAAGATATCTTTATTAAAATAAGCTAATGAGGCCTATCGTACTTTATGTTAATAAAAACGCATAGTTATTATTACACATTTTCCCAACGTTTCGTGAATTTTTTGTTCACTTTCTCAAGGGATTCGTCTATTTTATTAAAAAAGAAAACAACAATATTTTAACACCATTTAATAATAATTAACAAAACATTTTTTAAATTTTACTTACAATATATGTTGATTATTATATTTCCATTATGTAAAATATATATATGTATATATGTATATATATATGGTTAACGAATTTGTTTTACAACACACACAAACTAAATAACTAATATCACAGCTAATACTTCTATGTTATTGCTAATTTATAATTTGCGCTTAAATTATCAGTGTCTTCTTTTATATTCATTGTTTTGTTGATTTTTTGTTGTATCCTTAAACTTTCTGTTATGTATCTCTTTCTTGTATTATTAACTTTGTCCAGTATTTTTATGTTGTCAAAATCGGGCTGATGTTTAGTTTTTATTATGTGTTGTGACAGGGCGGTACTTTCTTTGTTTCTGTTTATGTCAGTCTTATGTTCATTAACTCTTATCTTGTTTTGTTGGATTTATAAGCAAAGCTTAATGTCATAACGAATGGTAAATAATACGATAAAAATTTGACATCCCATAATACTTGACCATTTTTTGAAAATTTTCTAAACGATACTACTTTTCATCTGATCAGGGTTGCATTATTACAAAATCCAAACTAACAAGCCGTCTGTTTCGACGCCGATACCGTGCCGTCGTTTATGTTGTATGTCTTTGTATTAAAACGGATATAAATATTGAATGTGCTTATCGTATTGAATAATTTTTCGTGTAAGACATGTCTGAAAGTTAACGAAACTATCGTATTTTCTTTTTATTTATTTTATTTAAATCAACTACTTTAACCGCCGTCTATTTTCAGAGGCCGGCACGACCACAGCGTACATGAAACTGCTTTACCGCCGGAAGTCAAAGATTAATGTAGGCATGTTAATCTTCAACAGCTGTTTGCTTTATACTTGTGTTTTTAATGTAATATGAGGTGTGATGGTGTGAACATAAAATGTCAATTTACGTTAGATTTTTTGATAGTCGAAACAAATGTGTTTAGATTTCTTTTTCGTAAAGTTTGATGAAAGTCTTTATACATGTATAATAGTCTGAGTGGCCCTTTACTGAATATTGATTTATTGATGATGATCTTTTGAGAGAAAATGTTTTATTAGGTCGAGATACTCTGTGTGGAAAAGGTAAGCGATTGGTAATAGAAGACACTGACTGCCGATTAGAAAAGTTGGACAAAATAACGCCTTCTATAGATCTGGAAAATAATGCAATGGAAAACCTAAAATCTTTATTACTGAGTCATCAAAATTGTTTTGCTGAAAATACGTCTGACTTAGGAAAATGTAACTTAGTCAATATGGAGATTAATCTTACATTAAAGCAGCCCATTCAAATGAAGCCTTATAGAGTACCATTTGCTAAACGAACTATATTAACAAAAATAACTGACGATTTGTTGCAACACAAAATTATACGCCCATCAGATTCACCGTACGCCTTCCCAGTGGTATTGGTCGCCAAAAGTAATGGTGAACACCGCATGTGCGTTGACTATCGTCAATTAAATTCCATTACATCTAAAACACCTTATCCAATGACTCTTATGGAAGAGCAATTCGCCCAGCTTGCCGGTAACCGATACTTTTCTGCTTTGGATCTACGTATGGGTTACCATCAAATTGAACTTGCCAAAGATTCAAAAAAATATACCGCTTTTGTCACCCATGATGGACACTTTGAATACAACCGGATGCCATTTGGGCTTGTGAACGCCCCAGCTGTTTTTCAATCTGTAATGTACAAGCTTATTTTGAAAATGGGTCGTGGTGAAGTTTTAGCTTACTTGGATGACATTGTCATTCTCAGTAAAACTATCGAAGATGGTATAACTCGACTGGATAGATTCCTCAAGATTTTGGCAGAAAGTGGTTTAACGCTCCGTTATGACAAGTGTAAATTTCTCTCAACAAAAATTATACATTTGGGGCATATCATCGATGAAAATGGTATTAGACCTGGTGACGGAAAAATTAGTGCAATTAGAAATTTTCGTCCACCGTCTAATATAACTGAAGTAAGAAGATTTCTGGGACTAACCGGGTTCTTCAGAAAATTCGTCCCAAATTATTCACTGATAACAAAACCGATTACAATGCTGTTAAGGAAGACAGAAAATATTTTCTATTGGGGTCCAGATCAACAAGTCTTTTGAAAAGCTATTGAACATACTTTCACAACAACCAGTCCTTGCTCTTTATGATAGTAGTGCTCAACACGAGGTACATACTGATGCAAGCAGTTTGGGGCTTGCTGGAATCCTTTTGCAATCTCATACTGGTACTGAATGGAAGCCAGTTTTCTACTACAGTCGACATTGCACAGATACTGAGAGCCGTTACCACAGTTATGAGCTCGAAGTACTTGCTGTAGTAGAGGTGCTAGACCGTTTTAGAATTTACCTACTTGGTTAACCGTTCCGTCTAATAACGGATTGTAGTGCTGTGGCTCAAGTGAAGGCCAGCAAAGAGCTCAAACCAAAAATCGCCAGATGGTAAATGCAATTACAGGAATATGATTTTACACTAGTTCATCGAGAAGGAAGTCGCATGGCTCATGTGGATGCGTTAAGCAGAGCTCCTGATAAACCACCACTGGAAGCTGAACCTGCCGCACGAATTATGAAGGTTATTGCAGAAACTGATGGCTGGGTGATATCCATGCAATTAAATGATAAAGATCTTTGCAATATTATAATGGTCTTGAAGGGAGAACGCAAAGACGACAGGGAAAAACAAATAAAATCTGAATTTTGTTTCCGAAATTCTAGACTCTACCATAAAGATGACGATGGACCGAAGTTGGTGGTTTCCAAGGATGTTAGATGGCGAATAGTAAAGTATTCCCATGATGACATGGGTCATTTCGGGCTGAAAAAAACAATTCAACGTATACGCCAAAAGTTTTGGTTTCCGAAGATCCGTAAGTATACCAAAGAATACATAGCAAGTTGTATAACCTGTTGCTATAATAAGTCTCGTGTTGGTAAGCCCGAAGCCCGCTTATATTTTGGTGAAGTTGAACCAATTCCTTTTCAAGTCATCCACATTGACCATTTAGGTCCTTTCCCGAAAAGTAGAAAAGGACAAAGCTATGTTCTTGCAATATCTGATTCTTTCACGAAATATTTGGTGGTTAAAGCTGTAAGAAATACAAAAACTGCTCCTGTAATTAATGTCATAAATGAAATGACATCATATTTTGGTCTTATAAAGTGCATTATCACCGATCGGGGTACTGCTTTTACTTCAAAAGGATTTGAAGATTTTTGTAATTACAATAATATCAGACACATTAAAACCGCTGTACGTACTCCGAGGTCAAATGGGCAGGTTGAACGCGCAAACCAAATTTTGTCTTATATTCGTACGACTGTAGACGATACAAAAAAATGGGACACAACCTTAAGAGAGCTTCAATGGGCAGTAAATTCCCAAAAAAATGCCACCTCTGGTTTTACCCCAAACGAATTGGTGTTTGATTTTAAACTGCGTGACATTGTTCACAATCACTTAGTTGCTGCTATCCATGACGATATCAAAGAAGACACCTCACCGATTACTGTAAAGAGAAGTATAGCCGTTGAAAATATTCAAAAAGAAAGAGAAAAATGGGAGAAACGTTTTAACATAAAGCACGCTGAACCAAAACTGTATTCAGAAAACGATCTAGTTGTCATCGAAAACGACGTACCAGCAACAGTATCGTGGCCCTTACATGATAGCCAAGGTATTAGGTAACGACCGTTATTTAATTGAAGATGTACCTGGCATTCAACTTACAACTCGTAAGTTTTCATCTGATTATGCAGCAGATAGAATTAGACCATGGTGTAGAAGTTGCCCAAACCTTGATACATCCGAAGAAATAGACTACCAAATCGAGGACGATTTGATATCAGAATAGGCCGAACTGTCATACTGTGTTTAAATTTATTCGTAAAAAAAAACTATATAAGCTTAGATGAAAAATTCAATTCAATAAAAAACTTTGTACAGAGAAGCAATAAAAAATTGATATAAAAAAATATACAAACGAAAAATATTTAAAATTGTTTTATTTAAAACTAAACCGTTTTTGCCGAACATTCTGACAATATAAAACTTAAATATGATGGCGAAACATGCAGAACATTAAAACAATATTGCAATGAAATAAAAAGATTGGTTCAAAAACAACAAAGAATAAAGTTTCTACTATCGTGTAGGAGGTATGGTATAATACTTAATCACACAAAAAACACAACCACTTTTGTTAACAAACTTTTTGAATGTCGGGCATTAAAGGGACAATTGAGTAAAATTGAATATAATTTTCACAAAAAGATTTTGAATCTAGAAATTTCCCAAGCAAATGCAGATTTGGTAGCCATCAGAAGAAAGCTTCACCACTTAAAAACAGGGTTACAACAGTTCATAACAATTGACGATTTTGATACTTTTACCAGATACCAAGCCGATAGAAACTACAAAGAAAAAACAGATAAAAAAACTAGATACACTTAAAGAAAAACTTTTTGTAAAACATGGACTATTTTTTAATGAACACTGGTTTGAAAACAAAACGGAGATAGAAATCCCTTGGGAGTGTAAATGGTTACTATCTTTAGGGTAAAAGTTTTCCTTGCCCATAAACAGGAAAAATTTTTCACCCCTCAAAATAATAGCGGATATTGAACAGTGTTTTCAGAAAATAGACAATAACAATATTGGAGAAAGACAAGTATATGGAACAACATTAGCAAATAGAGTATCACAGTTTAAAAGAAATATAAAAAACACTCAAAAAGAGAATCTCATATTAGCTGTATTTGAAAAAACAAAAAATTTTTTAAAAGGCACAAAAACGTTATTATCACCCAATCGGATAAAGGCAATAAAACTGTGGTTATATACAAACAAGAATATGACAATAAAATGAAGAGCTTACTAGAAGACAAAAATACTTACCGCATAATGAGAACTGATCCCACAAACAAACTCATAAAAACAAATAACAATATCATCTCGAAGTTATGCAAAAAAGAATTCATAGAACACAGTCTTAAGCGCACACTTACTTGTTCAGCGGCTACTGCACCTAGAATCTATGGATTGCCTAAAATTCATAAAGAAGGTATACCATTGCGACCTATAGTGTCATCTTTTCAAGTTCCTTGCTATCATTTGAGCAAATATCTAGGAAATGTTCTCAAAAATATAATTTCCAACAAATATAACGTAAAAAACTCCCTAGATTTAAAAACACAACTGGAGGGCATACAACTAGATCGGAATGACTCTCTCGTAAGTTTTGATGTCATATCTCTATTTACAAGCATACCTATTCACACCGCTATTAATAATATAATGGATAAATGGTCTTTACTACAAAATAATACAAAAATCCCTCGCTCTAAATTCCTAGATACTTTGAAATTCTGTTTACACGATAACAATTACTTCATCCACAAGAACACAGTTTACAACCAAGTTTTCGGTATGCCAATGGGAAACCCACTTTCTCCAACTATTGCAGACATTGTATTGGAGAACTTACTTGACGTAGCACTGTCTGAATTGACCAACAAAAATATTCATGTCAAATACGTAGCTAAATACGTAGATGACATTTTAGCCATAATTAACATTAAAGACAAGGATGAAATATTAAATACACTAAACAGTTACCACCCGAAAATACAATTTACTATTGAAATAGAAGAAGACAGAAAAATAACTTACCTTGACACGAAACTATATAGAGGAGATGATAAAATCGTGCTCGATTGGTATGCTAAAGACACGTCTTCCGGTAGAATCATTAATTTTAACTCAACGCAACCGAAATCGCAAATCGTAAATACGGCCAAAAACTTTATTCATAGGGTGCTAGACATAAGTGACAAGAAATTTCACACACAAAATTTACAGTGTACAATTTGTTCCTGGCCTTACGGACAATAGAAACATAAAAGCTGCAATAAACAAAAATGACATAAGCTTCGCTTATAAATCCAACAAAACAATTAGTGCAATATTTTCCAACACTAAAACACCAATACACAAATTACAACAAAACAACGTTGTTTAGAAAATCCCATGTAAAGGGAACGACAACACCAGCTGCGATCTTATTTATATTGGTACTACGAAGAGAAATTTAGAGATAAGAGTTAATGAACATAAGACTGACATAAACAGAAACAAAGAAAGTACCGCTCTGTCACAACACATAATAAAAACTAAACATCAGCCCGATTTTGACAACATAAAAATACTGGACAAAGTTAATAATACAAGAAAGAGATACATAACAGAAAGTTTAAGGATACAACAAAAAATCAACAAAACAATGAATATAAAAGAAGACACTGATAATTTAAGCGCAAATTATAAATTAGCAATAACATAGAAGTATTAGCTGTGATATTAGTTATTTAGTTTGTGTGTGTTGTAAAACAAATTCGTTAACCATATATATATACATATATACATATATATATTTTACATAATGGAAATATAATAATCAACATATATTGTAAGTAAAATTTAAAAAATGTTTTGTTAATTATTATTAAATGGTGTTAAAATATTGCTGTTTTCTTTTTTAATAAAATAGACGAATCCCTTGAGAAAGTAAACAAAAAATTCACGAAACGT
Source organism: Tachina lurida (assembly GCA_944452675.1). Classification (NCBI taxonomy): domain Eukaryota; kingdom Metazoa; phylum Arthropoda; class Insecta; order Diptera; family Tachinidae; genus Tachina; species Tachina lurida. The sequence continues at coordinate 103,912,910 of OX101752.1, forward strand.
TGGGAAAATACGTAATAATAACTATGCGTTTTTATTAACATAAAGTACGATAGGCCTCATTAGCTTATTTTAATAAAGATATCTTCTTCACAAAAAACAATATAACAATAAAAATTCAGTCTTTATATATTTTAAAGAAAACTCGTTACTCGGTAAAACAAACAAAACAAAAATATCAACTCACTTTTTTGCCAAAAACTTCAATGTACGTATTGCAACTCAGCTGTGCAATGTTGTCAATTTACTAGTGTTGAGTAATGGGGTAAATATCAGTGCTGGCACTTTTATTATAATTCTACAGAAAGAGAACTATATTCCTTAAACTATAATTGCACAGAAAAAAATATGTATCATATTAGCCCTTAGTTCTATTGATAGTAAAAATATGGGCTTTAGATTTGTTTCTTTAGAAATATCAATTTACTTTTAAGTATTATTGCATAGCTAACATAAATTTGAGAAAAAAAAAATTAACTTACAAAAAAGCTTGACAAATCACTTTTTCACTTGACACTTTACGTGCATTAAAAAACTTGACAATCAGGCCAAATCAGGCCCATCTGGCAAGCCTACCTTAGGCCCACAAGATGTTGGTGTTGGATTGTAAACAGGGTAATTTGTAGCACCTCCCTCAGGTACTTATTGTTCGTATAAAAATGCTTTTGCTTGTTCGTATTTTTTAAATACTTTAAAAAAAAAATTTAAATGTAACTTTCGTCTGCTCAAAAATTAGTTATTTATCTTTAGAAGGATTCCAAGTTAGTTAGTCAGGATCGTCATATGTTTTTCGTTTATTAATTTATTTTTATTTATTTTTCCAGTTTGTTTAGAATGCTGCGTCTGGTCGCAGCACTTTTAATTCACCCAATCACTGATTAAGGTGCTCGGTCAGAATAATGAGAACTCTAGGTTTTTCCGTCTAAACAAGTTCTGATCTTCTATATAAATAAAAATTAAATGTTGTCCGTTGCTAAGCGCGTAACTTGAAAATGGGCTGACCGAATTCGCTAATTTTTTTTATAAATATGTGTAATAGTCTGAAAAAGGTTTTTGTGGATAGAAATATTGGAAGATTTGCATGAAAAATTTAAAAATTCTGAAAAAACTTTAATTGTGTTTTACTCTGGGATTTTAAACTAAAAAAATTTTTTTTTCCAGATTCCCTATAAACTTTGTACGAAGGATCGCAATGAAATTTAGTGCGCTTAGTCTGTGCAACTCCAGGAGCGTTTAAGGTTATTACCTCTTTTAAAACTAGGACCAGGAGGGCGATAGGAGGGAAATTTCTGCCCCTCCGAAAAGTTCAAACCGATTTTAATGAAATTTAGAACATAGATACACAGAGGGAAAAAGAGCGTTCTAAAATTTTTAATGGATGGTATCAAATTGAGAACGAATTGTTATCAACAGTTTGTTACCGAAGTATTATATTAAGCTTAATGCGTTATCAAACTAAGAACAAACAGTACAAAAATACCATGTGGTGATAAACCAATAACGATTTGTAGTAAAATCGTGAACAAATTGTAAAAAAATACCATAAGTTAATAAATTAAGAACGCCCTGTTATTACTTTAAGAACGAACCGTTATCAAATCAAGAACGACATGGTACCAATTAAGAACAAAATGTACCATATTATCACATTAAGAACGGGGTGGTATCAAAACTAGAACAATGCGTTATTAAAATAAGAACAATTGGTAACAAGACAAGAATAATGTGTTATCAAAACAAGAACTGTTAATAATAAAATGTTACCGAACTGGTCTTAAAATATTGATACCAAATGGTGTCAATTTCGGTACTTTTCTACCACTTTTTTCCCTCTGTGTAGATCTGTATCAAAAAACTGACATAGGCTATGCACATTTTTAAAATTAGGACCAGTAGAGCGATAGGCGAAATTTCTGCCCCTCCGAAACGTTCCAACTGACTTTAATAAAAATTTAAAACATATATAGTATTGCATCTAAAAACTGACATAGGCTATGTACATTTCCAAAAGTAGAACCAGGAGGGCGAAAGGGGGGAAATTTTGTGCTTCCGAAACAATTAAACCGATTTTAATGAAATTCAGAACATAGATCTGCATCTAGAAAGTCACAAAATGACCACAGACATTTTCTAAACTAGGACCACGAGAAAGTAGGGGGACAATTTCTGAGTCTCAAATCGATATTAGTGAAATTTAAAATATAGATACCCCTTCGTTTAGAAGGAGACCTACTCTATGTACCTTCTTAAAAGTAAGATGAGCAAGGGAACAGGGAATGAATGCTGCTCCTCCGAAACGTTGAAATCGATTTTAATGAAATTTAAGGCATAGAAGAAGACATACTATATGTACCTAATTTCTGCTCTTCCGACAGTTTCAAATCAATGTAAATGAAATTTAAAAGACAATGGGGGTAAATTTTAAAGTTGATCGGGGTAGCGAATCACACCGGGTGTAGTAGTTATTAATAAATTAGGTGGTATTTATATAAATTTAATTATTACAATTTTTAATTAATCATACATAATTTTGCTTTTGATTTATTAATAGTCCTTTAATTTTATGAACTTAAAGTAAGTCATGATATCTCAAATTACAAAAGTGATATTTATTGTCTTTTAATTTTTTGAACTTAAAGTGTGTCATGATATCTCAAATTATAAAAGTGAATGATTTATATGTATATTATAATAATAGGTACATTACAAAATGCATTCGGTGCGAAAGGCTTTGGTTTCAAGCTGGCCTAAGATATGGGTTTTAATAATCAGTACAATATTCCCCAATGTGGCGCCTATCAAATTTTTTCTATCGCCCATGTTCTGGAAAACGCAGCGTTTTGAAATCGATTACAGTTTGAAAATCTCAAAACGCATTTCAGCATGTTCTAAAATCGCTGCGATTTGCTGGCATTTCAGCTGTTTGTTGAAATCGCCAGTTTAAAGTAAACAGTTGACATAGCTCATTAACAAAAAATAGAGCAGTTTCATAAATTGATATTTTTAATTAAAACTGTGTAAAAATTGTTTTTAATTTTTGTTGAAATAAAAAGAAAACATATTAAATTTTAATCAGAAATAATTTCTTAATCAGGCTTGAGTTCAGTAATTTCAATTCTTATTGAATGAAATATTTTTATTAATTAATGTGAGTATCTAAAGAAGAGAAGAAAAATTAAACTGCAGCCACGCACTTCATCAGCACCCATGTCTATCTACTGTGGTAGAGATTATTATTAACATCAGCTATTTATATTTCTATGAAATGGAATATGAGAATTGATTGTGTATACAATTATTGATTTACCTTTGGCAAACACATTTGTAAGTATCACTATTCATTTTCTGTTTTTCCATTTTTAGTTCAATTAAATCTAAAAATGTCTCATTTAATTCATCATGGGCACGTAACAAAAATATGTTCACTTAGCGATCACTGTTCACTTGGCTATCACTGCTTCAGAATGCTGAAAACGAAGTCAACTGTAGAAAGCAAAAACAAAGTAACATAAAGCCACTACAATAATACTTATATGTATGTACCGATGGTGCATCGAATAAGTAAAAATAATTAATGTGATGATCGTAAAAGATAAGTAAGAATAGTTAAACATATGTACATAGGTAGAGTGATATAACTTCGTGCTAACCTAAATAGAATATGGAAAAACAGAAAATGAATAGTGATACTTACAAATGTGTTTGCCAAAGGTAAATCAATAATTGTATACACAATCAATTCTCATATTCCATTTCATAGCAATTTAAGTTAAATAGCTGATGTTAATAATAATCTCTACCCCAGTAGACAGACATGGGTGCTGATGAAGTGCGTGGCTGCACAGAAAAATATCGGTATTTCCCCCAGCTAATAAAGTCTAGTTTAATTTTTCTTCTCTTCTTTAGATACTCACATTAATTAATAAAAATATTTCATTCAATAAGAATTGAAATTACTGAACTCAAACCTGTGCCTCGTTTCTGTAAGGAATGTGAGAACTTTTCGAGTTGAAAAAATTGTTATCATCCTGTGAAACACAGGGTGAGTAAGAAAAAAACTGTATTTGTTGATATGTTTTGTAACTTTATATAGGTTTTTATGTGAGTAACCCTGTGTAAAATAGGACAACCAATATAATTATTTAATTATTCTCGATGCGAGAATTTCTCACAAGTTACAGAAATGGGGTACTGATTAAGAAATTATTTCTGATTAAAATTCACTACAGTTCAATTAAATCTAAAAATGTCTCATATTAAATTTTAATTGTGCATAATTTTTTCTCTTTAAATCTTAGTTTCAGCAGATTCAATCAGTTCGCTTCAGAAATACACATGCGATTTGAAATCGCAATTTTCAGGCGTTATGCGTTGGCCAGGAAACTTTTTTGGCGACTTCAAATCGCAAAAACCAATTTTTTTCGATATGCGTTTTTCAGAACACCCAATTAGCGTTTTCAAATCGCAAACGCTAATTTTAAGCGCATTGCATTTTTCAGAACATGGACGTATGTTTCTAGGTTTGATTTTTTTCATTGAAAAATTTTTTGAGTGCTTCCAGTTAATATTTTACAAAAATCGTTTTCCCCTACTTAAATCTTTACACATTTTCGTCATTTTAAAGGAACATAAACTAGAAACATTTAGGCCCCTATTATGATAGGGGTAGTTGGCAAATTTTTATTTTAAACCAATTCCATTTGTAAACCAATATTGTTGCCATGTTCATAAAACATGAAATCTAGAAAAAATACAAGGCCAAAACTAAAAATATTTAAAATGTTTTGTAATATCTACTCTGATTTCAAAAAATATAGCATAGATAAGAACTTGTAAACCGTAATAGGGGCATTATTATTTTATTGGAGCTACAGTAGGTAACTTAAAACTTAACATATGTAATTCCTTGGTTCCAAAAACTAACACACAATTCTTTTGTAATGAACGAATATAGCTTTTGTAAGAACCAATTTTTCATTAGCGATAAGTGAATTTTTAGAAAGAAATGGTTATGGCAACCGACATTTTTAATAAAATTGGTATTTCTAAAGGAATCATTTGTAGAAATAGCTCATATACATAAATGCATATGTACATACATACATACATACATACATACGCACATATGTACATAAAAACAATTTGTGGTAAATACATTATTATATTTATCGCAATTTATTCTTAACTTTTTTAACTGAAGTGAAATGTGCAAATTTTTGATCAACGTGGTACAATCCCAGTAAAAAAACACTCCAAAAAAGTCATGAAAATGTAGAGTTTGCGATCTGGAAGTAGTGCAAATTTCGATCCGATCTAATGATTTTTACATAGGGTTGTCATTGCAAGAAGTTCTCTTTTTCGCTGCCTGGTCACCGAATTGGAAGCGATTTTAAGAAAAATTTACTTTTTTGTGTTCTATGATAATATTTTCATCTAGGAAAAATGAATAATAGTTACCTATTTTAACAATTAGTTTCTTTTTATAGGAATTTAAACGCGAAACAGGATTTTCGTGTAAATTTAAGCAAATAACTTCAAAATTTTAGACCAAAATTAGTTCATAAGTTTCTTCAAAAAAATCGATTTTTTAAAAATTCTGGTGAGTAATTTCTAAAACTATTGAGGAATTACAAGGTTATGTATAACTAAAATAAACTTCTACTTGGTTTTCTGCTAACTATCGGCAAATTAAAAATATCGATTTTTTGGAAGCAATGAAAATGTAGTTCCTTTAGAATGACTTCCAATTTTTTTTACTGGGTTACTTACCATTAAAGGTCTAAATTGTATCACAAGCAATGTCACCAAAGTATTTTCACAAAAACACATATAATATGTATTCATACATATACATAGGTACATATGTATGTATGCAGACTTGTTGACTTCATTTTAAATATTTGTTAAATTTTTCTTGTCGTGTTTAAAAAAATAATCGACTATTTTTTTAACTTTTGACAGCTGAATTCGAGAGTAGTAGTAAGAATTTTGTAATAGAGTTTTAAAGCAGAGTTGTATTTTTGGTATTCGAGAAACGTAGTACCAAAATGTGAAATCGAGTTTTTTGCAGCTCGAATACGAGAACCGTAATCAGGCTGATTAATTCTACATTTCACTAACTAACAAGTTGTTCCTTTACGGCAACACTGCTACGAATGAACGAATAAAAAGCATTGATAAAATTAGTATCAAAAAGTCGCCTGACTATTGCGACAAAAAAGTCTTCATGTAAATGCGCGTGGATTTAAGAAGGGACTCCAAAAGGGATCGTAAGCGTTGTCGCAGCGAGGCTACCCTTCATCTAAATGGGCTCTTAAATGTCAATTTTTGTTTTGAAAATTGCTTCTGAGTAATTTGCTTTTGTTCGATTACGCTGCAGTCACACCACAGAATGCATGCTTTGTTATAGCTTCCGTCACTAGTTCCGGACAATTGACCAAAAAACTTTGCATTACTGATAAAGCTCCAGCTCTGCATTCGAGTGTAACCTGCCATGTAAATGAGTCGCCGTGAGCCTTTTCTGACTCTAATTCCTTGTTGGAACGAGGAAAAGAGTGGCGCCACAACAGCAGCAATATGGGTAATAGGCCCTTCACTATTGGAGATCCCAGAGTCATTATGGATCCAATTAACAACCAACCGGCTTGGGTACGATTTAGCGACATGCGACTCTGCCGCATTAAATACAATTTTACCCTGGGTATGTGACCGCCAAAGCGCAACTGTAACCTGATATGGCCTCCGGTGAAGACCGCATTTGCTCGAGGGCCTGAACAAAGCGATCGATAAGTGGTGTTATTAGACTTGGCACAGTCGTTGGCTACTGCACTTGGATGCACCAATACAGCACAAGTCGTATCAATGGCATTCAGAGTTTGATCAGCCAGAAGGTGTTGAGCTGTTGTGCCTAGTCCTAATACCATAGAACCCAGTTCTTACAACGCACACACTAGGAAGTGTTGACTGAACAGTGTTTCCTGATTCGAGTCCTTAGCATTTTCGGGATTGAAATCAGAAAAAAGTTTGTCAAATTTCCCAGAAAAAAGTTTGCCAAATATCTGAAAGCAAAAAAAAATAATAAATACATATATTTCTTGTAACTTTCCAACTGAAAATTATACTTACATTAAATATTGATCCAAAGAATGGCTTCCTGAAAATAAACTGAAAATATATCCAACATTAAACACAAATTCATAAAATTAAAAAATATTTCACCCTTTTACTTACCAATTAACACACATGAATAAAAGCACAAAGCATAATCACAAAACAAGCTAAAATTTTGTTGCGCTAGAAGCAAAATCAACAACGAACTTTCGGGGACAGCGAGATAAGTATAAGAACACAAAAATCTTCTGTCTCGTGTCACTTCTGATGTTTTGTGGTCACACGTTCAATTTCATCACATATACTGTTTGTCATAATTCCTTGAAATTAATAGCTGTTGCACAAATTGATAGTCAATTTCATTTTTTAAATGCCACCGACGAAGAAACAACTTAAATTTGTAGCTTCAATCAATGTGTGCTGTGACCAGCCGCTCAAATTGAAAATTAAATTGCCATTTAAATGGATAGGTGCAATTGATAGCAATCTAGTTTTCAATTTAAAAAGTTTGAGTGTGTAAGTAAAAAAAGTGTGAGTGTATTGAAAATTGAATGGTATTGAAAGGCAAAAATTGTACGTGTGGCCCCCAAGTTATAGGCTTAAATTCTCGTCAGTTGTGCTTTGCATGTATGCACGTGTGCGTTTGAGTTTACAATACATTTGACAACCTAGATGAGAAAAATCTACTGCATATCCATATGTAAATGACATAATATGAGTATATAATATTGGATGTGTACATTAGATAACTTTCTGGGTTTAAAACCTGCATTGTTGTGTCGCTATTAAATCTCTTTTTCCTGTAGTTTGCTTCATATACGTTCACTGCTTCTTAGCAAGCTCATATTTTAAAACGAATTATGATGCGCTTTATTGCCTTCAAGGCGAATTCACTTACAGGTGATAGCGGAAACACCGCTGAGCTATTTTTTTTTTAATTCAGTTCATCCGAAACTTCAAAAGTTGTTTACGTTGAAATTCAAAATAAGAAATTTAAAATAATATATTTTAATGTGATAAAAATACAAGTTTAAAATAGAAATTGGTGTACAAATTGTGAGAATAAATAAAAAAATACCAATTATAAATAAAATTTACTTATTATTTATAAATTAAATAAAGAAAAATAATGAAATCGTGTTACATTTGAAAAAAAGATGTGTAGCTGGAAGTGGAGAGATGTAAGAACCATAATAATTATGTTATACATATGTCCACTTACTTCAGAATATTATGTATTATTACCTTTTGTAGCAGTTGTCACAGATCCATTAGGTGATGTTATGAGTTTTATGCGTTCATATAGCGAACGTTATCCAGAACATCCGGTCTTCTATCAAGGCACATATGCACAAGAAACGATAGCAAAACAAAAAAATATATAGTACCTACATAATTATGTTTTATCCATTACATAAAATTGTACAATGTAACGTTAAAAAATCAGTCAAAAATTAAATCAATATTTACAGTCTTTTTATTTGTATAATTGTAAAACGCTAGGATGTAATCGTGTGTTAAAACTACATTTTTCTCCGATTCTCAATGTAAAATCGTATGGAAGAATTCGTTAAAACTTAATTCAATGCAGCACATACTTACGAATATGTTAAGGTGAAGTTACATAACACGCGTTAGTGCGCGTGTGAACTGTAGGCATCTGTCAAAAAAAGTTGAAATAGTGTTTTTGCATACGACAAGTTACATACCAAACTCTTTGACGCGTTTGCCGCAGAAGTTGGTTAACTTTCAACTTTTTAACGCGTTGTGTTGTTTTGACAACTAATCAGCCGACAACAAAAAAGAAAAAATTAAAAAAAATTTTAATCATGACGAAAAATCTTAATAAAGAGTTTGAAAACTATACAGTATTACACAAAAAAGGATTTGAAAATGTTCCAAGATCATTTTTCAATGTAAAAATGAATAAAAAAGCTGAAAGAAAAGGCGTTTGTAACGCGTGTTGTGTAACTTGCCATTTTTCATGCGGTAAAGTTTTCAAGCGCACGATATTCGTCGACGAACAAACGCGTGTTATGTATTTCTACCTTTAGTTTCATGCCAGCTTTTCATTACAAATAATGCCGTAAATTATTTAAAACATCGATAAGGAACTTTTGGATATAATACAGTAAATAAGATAGAAAGATAGAGTTAACATTGATAGTCTTCAATAAAAAAAACAATCGTTTAAAGCATCTGGCTCATCTTCCGGCCATAAAACTGATTGTATGTAATATTTTGATTTATTATAGCTGTCATTTGAATTAATTTTCTCACACACATCTAATGGAATATTATAATTTTCACAACAAGAGTTTTGTGCTCTTAGACCATATTTAATGTGTATTAAAGAATTAACTGTATTAAGTGACATTTTATTTCTTATTTTGTTCTTAAAATAATTCATCACACTAAAAGATCTCTCAACTTCAGCATTTGAAAATGAAAGCTTAATAAATTTATCACAAATGACGACCAGAGGTCCAATTCGTGTGGCTTACAGCCGGCTTACAGCCGCCGCCGGCCTAATTTACATTGACAAAGCCGCCGCCGATGCATGCGGCTGACATCGGCTTGTTTTCGTCAGCGGTGCTTACACAACTAGATGGCTGAGCCGATTTTTGTAAATTAATATTTTTGGATTTTTTTTTCAATCTATACATCATTCTCGTTGTACCTTCATAGTGAACAGACGTAATAGCGGAATTTTTCTTACATACAAACAAAACAAAAAAAAAAATCATACAAAAAATATTCGTAGTACATATTAACTTTGATAAATAAGCTTTTTTTTTGCTTTGCTAATATTTTTTTACATATAGAAATAACAAAATCAAAAAAGAACCGTAAACAAAAAAACATACAAAGTACCCTTGAGGAATACTCTTTATGAGTACCCCAAAGGAAAAAAATAGTGAAGTGAGTTCTAACGGCAGAAATGCCTATTTTACTGTGAGTTTTGATGCTCATAATGATAACAATAAAAATAAAAAATCTGATAATAGACTTGCTGTGAGTTCTGAAGCTCTTAATAAAAACCAAAAATCTGATAATAGACTTTCTCTAACGGCAAAACCCCAGAATAAAATTAGATTTAAAGAGTGCACTAAACGACTCCAAGAGCTGCTTGCATATGAAAAAACTGCATCTCTTAAAAACTATCTGGAAAATCTTGATGTCACACCAGCATCTAATTACTGTTTATGGCGCGCTGCTAGAAAGCTTAAAACACCTGTTGAGTTTAAACCACCTCTGCGCACATCTACAGGAGGTTGGGCAAGAAGCGATACTGAAAAAGGTAACATATTTGCTGCCCATTTAAAATACGTATTTACCCCAAACACATGTACTGGTGTAATTGATTTGCCAAATGTAGTCGCTCTACCCCCTCAACAAATAAAGTTTAAGACGCGTGATGTGCAAAAACTAATTTCTGAACTCAACCCAAAGAAAGCTTCGGGTTTTGATGGAATTAGTAACCAGATGCTAATAAAGTTGCCTCGTATTGCAATTAGAATACTGTTATTTATTTTTAACGCCATTTCACGACTGCAGTATTATCCAAATAGCTGGAAGCTTGCCAAAGTTAAAATGATTCCAAAGCCGGGCAAAGACCTTACCAAGGCTGAGTCATACAGGTCAATAAGTCTCCTATTAACAATGTCAAAGCTTTTCTAGTTAATAGTGGGTGCATACCGGACCATCAATTTGGTTTTAGAAGTCAGCATAGCACCATTGAACAAACTCATAGATTGGTCCAATTTATAAGAAGAACATTTGAAGAAAAGAAGTATTGTTCTGCGCTGTTTATCGACGTTTCTGAGGCATTTGATAAAGTGTGGCATGAAGGCCTAATTTTAAAATTAAAAACATACCTGCCAATAAACGTTGTAAGTCTTTTGAAAAGTTACATTACTGCCCGGAAGTTCACTGTTGTGGAAGGAGACTTTATGAGCATGCCTGAAACTATCTCATCCGGTGTGCCACAGGGGAGTATACTGGGGCCAGTTTTGTATTTGATTTATACTTGTGATATGCCTCTGAGCAGCAATATCCACACTTCCACATTTGCTGATGATACAGCCTGCCTTAGTATGCATGAAAATCCTTACGAGGCATCCCAATATCTTCAAGAACACATTACCCAGCTGGAACTATGGTTAAACTTATGGAGAATTAAGGTAAACGAACAAAAGTGTGTTCAAGTAACATATACATTACGAAGAGATACGTGTTTACCCATTCGGATTAACAATCAAGTTGTCCCTCAACATACTCATGTGAAATATCTTGGTATACACCTTGATCGACGGCTTACTTGGAAACACCATATTGACTCTAAGTTAACCCAAATGAAACTAAAATTAACTCAGGTACATTGGCTGATTGGTAGAAATTCAACCCTCAGTCTAGATTGCAAACTTTTGATATACAAGTCTATTTTGAAACCCATATGGTGCTACGGAATTCAACTATGGGGCACTGCTTCAGCTTCCAATGTCGAGAGAATCCAACGAAGGCAAAATAAAATTTTGCGATTAATAACATCGGCTCCATGGTATATAAAAAACTCAAATATACATCGTGATTTGAATATGCCACTAGTGGTTGAAGAAATTGCAAAATATGCAGGCAAATATTTAACAAAACTCGAGTCACATCCTAATCCGCTTGCTCGTAATATTTTGAACTTTACTGGACACGTCCGCCTAAAAAAGAGGGATACAAGTGCTCTTATACTCAACACTCCAGATGGGACTGCTTGAAAATACTTTTTATTTTATTTTAATTTTTCTTCCTTTTGATTATCACTACTTATGTATTATTTATAACTATCTCTAAATTTATGTCCGACAGTGGTCGGGCCTAATAATTATATTTTAGATTTAAGATTTGAATACTTATTGTTAGTTCATATTTGAAGATACAATAAATAAAAATATGTATTAAAAAAAAAAAAAAAATCTATACATATTTTTATAAGTTATGTCTTCATTTTATATTATTATCAATTTCAATTTTTAATTCTGACTGACGCAGTTTTAGATACATACATATGTACATATGTACAATGTTAAAAATATGCAGTACTGCCAACTAGCTTTTCTATGTATATACATATGTATGTATGTATATTTGTATGCACATGCAATGTAAAAGTAATACAAGCGTTTTTACGTAAAAAATTTCTTGATTGATGAAATACTACACATCGCTCATTTCCTCAAACAGAACATACATATGTAGCTGAAAAAATTTTTTCGCAGAAAACAAGTTTAAATATTCAATTTACACACAACTTAATGAGAAAAAAATTTATTTTGCCTTCCAGAATTGAGTACACAAGATGTTTGTATGAAATTTTTACACAATATGAAGAACGATATGAGGATTAATTCTGCACCATTAACTCAAAAATTCCAGTTTTTGAGTTACGGCGTTCTTTAAGTAAATGAGACTTTCAAATTTTGTTGCAGCAACTTTTTATTGTTAAGTGAAAAATAGCGACCGAGATCTCAAAAATTTATATATTTATACACTCTCCCAGATATTTTTGGTCTCCACCAGTAAAATATTGTACGGTCTTCCCCATGTCAGATTTTTCCAAATGTAGCAAAGTTGGCAAATGCATGTTCAGGTATACCTGCAACATCTGCATCAGCTGAACAAGCCTTTTCCTTTGCTGGATCTTGTGTGAACGAAAAGCGAAGTCGGCTTAATGCCTCAACCATCAAAAAACAACTCTTCATCCACGACAACATGAAGATTGTTCGACCACTTTTAGCGGGAGACTAAAATAATGTTTCATTTGGTAACTTTAAATAAGTTATCTGCTTGCCTTATTTTAATAATTACATATCTTTGTATGTATGTGCGTATTCACTTAAAAGAAAGTATAGCCTTAAGGCCGGGGCACAATGAATCCGTCATACGTTAAACTTCGCCTTTTTCAACTAAAACTAACGCAACGACGGAGAAGGTTGTCACAATGAGTACTTTATTGACGGAAGCATTTAAACAGCTCTTTTGTTGGTCGATTCTCCATTTTATTTATTAAATTCAACTTTTTGTATTTATTTCTTTTATTTAATTTAATTTTTGCTGCCATAAAACAGAAAAATCTAAATCAGAACATACCAAAAAAGCAACCAATATCTGTCAAAGTACTCAACGTAAGCAAAAAGTTAAGAGCTGACCAAATTTTGTTCTTTGCGTTGATGGACACTTACTGAATGTAACCGAGCTGTCAGTCGAAGGCGAAGTTTAACGCATGACGGATTCATTGTGACCGGGCTTTACTTTCTATTGCAAAAGTTTTTAATGTTAATTTACTACTTACACTATACAAAATCATAACGGAACCTTCTGGACTAATTTAAATTTGTATGATTACTATAATCTTACTTATCCGTGCAATTGTAACATAAGCTTACAAAAATAATATTGTATTGAATTTTGCATAGAAAAGCTTATTTTTGTCAATATTTTCCTAAAAACAATTTAAAATAACAACAAATAAAAATTTTAATTATTTACTTCAATTTAATCGCATTTCTTTTATAACATAATGTAATTTTTATATTAGGCTTTATTTTTATAATCTTTGAAGTTTATTATTATTGCTGCAATTTGAAGTTATAACTGAGTTGTTAAAACAAATGCACTAACAATAATAAAAAAACAATAACTTCAGCAGTCTACACATAACATTAGCTCGAAGTTAATGTTAAAGTTAGTCACGTTATGCATTTTCTTTTATTAATATTTTAATAAAAATGAAAAAAAGTATTTGTACATTTCAACATCTAATACATTCTTTTAAATAATTGCACTAGCATATAACAAGAAGAAACGGAATTGTGTAGCTTTCCAGTTTGCTAAATTCAATAGTATGATTTTCTTTAAAACTCGAAAAGGTAAATTTTTAAATACCATTAGCAAGTTTTGTTCAAGCGCTGATACATTTTCTTGTGAAATATAAGAGAATGAACTCTTTACAATTATGTTTTGAAATATAAGAATTATCTTCTGAAATAATTGTTTCAAGTATTGGGAATATTAAACACTTAACAAAAAAAGTATGTTGGGAAACACTTTAATTTTTGGTTTTCATTGTGTTTAGCCAACGACGTAAAAAATAGTAGGCCAACCCCATCATGAGGTTATAATTTTTGTGTTATAACACAAACACTCAAAAAGTAGAACTTGTGATGTTTTGCCAACGTTTGAACCGCCTTACTAGCGGTCTCCACTTGACATAAAATTATTAACTTTGACATTAACTTCAAGTTAATGTTAAGTTTGCACTGCTCAAGTTAATGCTTTTTTCAAGTTATAACATTATTGTTAGTGCATTTGTTTTAACAACTCAGTTATAAGTTCAAGTTACAGCAAAATTTCATGTCAGGTGGAGACGTAGAGTTAGGAAACGCTTTGCAACGTTAACCCCATTGTATTTTTCTGCCTATTATTGTATTTTTCTGGTTATTACAAAAATTCGGCTCCAGACGGCCAGCCGCCGCCGCCGGTATATATTTCCTCAGCCGCCGCCGCCGACAATTTTGCGACGAATTGGACCTCTGAATGACAACAGGGGGTCGATTCTGTTTCTGTGAAATCGTGAAAATGAAAAGTAAAATATCACTTCATTGAAAATGCGATTCTGATTTTAGTTTTTTATGAGAACTACCTGTCAAGTGAAGTGAATATGATAAATTTTTTATCACTTCATTTTTATCATAAATTCAGAATCGACCCCCAGCTTAATAAATGGATTTTCATTAACAGAATTTTTAAAACTGTGTACCAGAGACCTGCGCCGACCGGCTGACAGCCGGCTGAGCCGAGCCGCCGAGGGCTTTGCATCAGCCACCGCCGCCGATTTTTTCTCGGCTCAAAATCGGCTAAGATTAGCCGCCGATTGATGATTTTTTTTATATTTTACGTGATGGTTTTTGGTTTTTTTCACTAATAAATTCACACTTTTAATATGAATTTACTTTGACACAATTGTAATGATAGTGAAGCCGACTCAGTCGAATTTCAGCCGATTTTCAGCCGCCGCCGAAGAATTTCTCATGAGCCGCCGCCGCCGACGAAATTGCTCGGCGCAGGTCACTGCTGTGTACCTCAATCCAAAATGATTCAGTTTTATCCAAAGTATATTTATATAAAGTATATGCAGGTCTATAACAACTAAGAAAATACAAAAACAACATGCGCTTTGTTTGTGTAAAAATAATGGATGAATGTCAAAAACAGATGACTACAACCAGACCTGGACAACTTGCATTACTTTTCATAAACACTGATTGAAAAACAAAAATTTTTGTGAAAATTTAAATTGTATAATTGTAGTGCACTATTTTTTGCACTAAAATAAAATCTCTTAAAAGTAATTGATTAATATTGTATTAGCAGCTAATCGTATGGGGTAAAATGCACTTATTTTGTATTGCCACTAAGCACATCATGAAGTAATGCAATATTTTTGCAATATCACATATTGTACATAGTAAAATTATATAAAACGTAATCATATTTTTATCAGATAGCACAAATAAAAAATACAGTAAAGGAACATTGAAGGCACCTGTATAATAAGTATGTACGTGCATACAAATGTAAAGTTATATCTTAAAAAATGGTGATTTTATAAACGGAACATACTACCGCTTGGAACAATTTAATCAAGTTTTGTCTTTCTCTTGAAAAACTATAAAAATGGCAGTGATATGATTTTTGCCTTAAGTGGCGATATGTACATAGAAAAAAGCTTACATACCCAGCAAAAAATTTCAAAAAAGGTAATCGGGTTTGGAATTAAGCATTTTTGGTGGAAGCTGTTCCTTACTGGATTACCAACTTAATGATTTTAACAAGGCGTGAGACTAAAATAATCGATTCTTGGGAAGTACTTACTTTTTTTATTTGGCAACTTGTTCACGTAATCTATTTAATCTAAAAAAATTATTCTCCTCATTTAGCAACTTGTATATAATTTTTTTAAATTTTAGGTAATGTGTTTTGTAAGCGAGTAATGAAATTTGGTAATCAGAAAAGTAACTCACTATATGGCAAGTAGTTCTGTTGGTAATGTGTAATTTTTTGCTGGGTAATTACTATGTATGTACACATTTACGTTCTATTTTTCGCCATGTGATTTGGTGCTAGCACAATATTAATGTATTACTTTGAAGAGATTTTAGTTTAATGCCAAAAAATTGCACTATAATTATCAAAGTTAGTTCTAATATAATAAATTCGCATTTGTATTGATTTCGTTTAGTGTGAGAAAATGGTCAATGCTTTTTTGCTTATTTAATGTAAGTCCCAGATCTGCATACAACAAAAAGGAAATGTATGGAAATACAAAACCAAAGTAAATTTATTAAATGATAAGCCTTTATTACGTGAACTAACTATTATAAAAGCTACATATTTATTTTAATAATTAAATATAATTATTGTTAAATGTTTTGTAACACCTTTTTGAAGTAAAAATTTATTTCAACTTTTTCACTACACACAATTGTGTATAACAAAGCAAAGCAAAACAAAATGGCGTACGAAAATTGTAAACAACTTTTGACATTCATGCATTCACACTATACGAGAAAAAAATTAATCACCTGAGTACTTGCATATACTTTATATAAATTTACTTTGGTTTTATCTAAATTTGTCCACTGTTTGTCCATTATCTTAAGTTATTAAGACAATTTTCGATTTCCTCCACTTCTTTTTTACAACTAAGAAATTCCTGAACAAATTGTATAATATTTTTAGCGTTATTTGAGAAAATATTTTCAACACTAAACATCGCCTTCTAAATAATCAAAGTCTTCAGTTGGTATTATAATCTTATTTGTCAAACTTTGTATCAGCCTATATAAATCGTCGAACAGTTTTGTATGGTCTGCATTTTGCGATTCAAATGCTACGTTAACTTTTTGTACTTCAGCTAGAATAGATGCCAAATAAGTTATGTATAGAAAATTTTTAGGATCATTATACATCATTTTTAGTTGTGAAGTTTCAAAAGATCTGTCATTTACAATATTAAAATGCGTTTTTAATTCTAACCAAATGTCTAATATTCTTTTTACTGCTCTTTCGATGGAAAGCCATCTAGTTGGCACATCCAATGGAATTTTATTTGGGAAAGCTGTATCATCATTAATTAATTTGTAAATTTTAATAAAAGTTTTTTGTCTGACTGACGAATTAGAAAACCAATTGTGGCTTTCTTTAACCATGAAGTTGATATTAGTAGGCAAATATTTCTCCGCTGAAGCACAAACTGCTAACTGTAGCGAATGGCATACACATCTTATCAAAATTAGGTTTTTTAAATTATATTTATCTTTAATTTTTTTGTATAAGCCATTGTTTGAGCCTGTCATAACAGATGTATTATCTGTGCCTACCGCTAAGAGCTTTTTTAAATATATTTTATATAATTTTGTAAGTCTTTCCAAACCTTCAAGTAAATCACCAGCTTTACCACCTTCTACATCTATTAAGCCCAGGAACGTTGTCACAAATTTTTTGTTTTCAACACTGTAGTAACGAATAACAACTCCCAACAGTTTTTCAACGGAAATATCTGTTCCTATAAAAATTAACAAAGAAAAGCAAATTTTAAGTAAAACATTAGAGTACGTTTTAATAGTAGTATGGAAACCTTCATCTAGTATGAGACTAAAATTTGCATCTTGTAGGTCTTGCAACAAAGTTTCAATAAAATGTGGAGCTTAGAAGTTTGTTATTATTTTCGTGCACTTTGTACGGTGAAGGCTAAAATTTGCAGCTTTGCTGTCCTTAAAAGCAGAATTACATATTGCGCTCAGGTGATCAGCAGATTTTAAAGGGCAATGTACTGCTACATATAGCGCCAGCATTGCTTGGCTTCTTTGCTTTTCGCTTGCATTTATTTTGAATGAAATTTCTTTTTGTTGAAAATCTCTTTGATTAAAAGGTTGTACAGCCTTTTTATGCTTAACTGTGTTAGTGTGCCTTACCAAATCAGACCTTTTTGCCATACTCTGACATTTGCAGTATATGCACAAAGCTTTTTCTAAAGGCCCTATCCATTTTTTAAAGAAAATATAAAAATGTAATTCCAAAATTTTATACAAAATTAGCATTTTTTCCCAGTAAAAAAAGACACTCCAAAAAAGTCATGAAAATGTAGAGTTTGCAATCTGGAAGTAGTGCAAATTTCGATCCGATCTAATGATTTTTACATAGGGTTGTCATTGCAAGAAGTTCTCTTTTTCGATGCCTGGTCACCGAATTGGAAGCGATTTTAAGAAAAATTTCCTTTTTTGTGTTCTATGATAATATTTTCATCTAGGAAAAATGGTTAATAGTTACCTATTTAAACAATTAGTTTCTGTTTATATGAATTTAAGCGCGAAACCGTATTTTCATGTAAATTTAAGCAAATAACTTCAAAATTTTAGACCAAATTAGTTCATAAGTTTCTTCAAAAAAAATCGATTTTTTTTAAATTCTGGTGAGTAATTTCTAAAACTATAAAGGAATTACAAGGTTTTGTATGAGTAAAATAAACTTATACTTGATTTTCTGCTAACTATCGGCAAATTAAAAATATCGATTTTTTGGAAGCAATGAAAATGTAGTTCCTTTAGAATGACTTCCAATTTTTTTTGCTGGGAATGTAACATACCTTGCCAGAATCAGGGTGACCGATGACATTTTTCAAAAAGTGGCACCAAAAGGGGATTTATCAAAAAAAGGGGGCACAATTAAAAAAAACGAAAAAAATACATTAAATTTTTTATTTTTAATGTATTTTTATATAATTCACTCTAAAAAATGGGGGAAAAAAGGTGGCAAAGCAGTCAAAAAAGTGGCAAGGCAGTCGAAAAAGTGGCAATTTGCCACTTTAGTCGGTCAAGCGGTCACGCTGGCCAGAATTCGGCTTTATTACACGGAGACATTGTCCTATCAAGAAACTACAAATTATTTGCACATATGAATAATAGCAATAGCACTTCGAATATTTTGCGATATACATATATAATAATGCCCTTACCTTTTTTGTTAAATCAGGATTTTGTATGATTATTCTGCAAAATATATTTTTAAATGACATGTGTATTTAATTTTTATTTTTTCTTTATTATTTAAATTCAAATTGAGAGAACAAAATATGTTTTTCTTTTTGTATTCAGAATAAAAAATTGTTTGGGTTAAAATTTTATTCGGTTAGGAATATCAATAAAGTATTTTAATTTCTTTTCTTTTTATTACAATAGAATTTTAGTACGGTGGAAAATGATTTGTTAGTTACAATGACCGAATTATTATTTTCAAATTAAATATTGTTTACAAGAATAGTTTTTAATTTCAGAAGCCAATATTCAGTCACGTTACTTTCTAACTTATATTTAATTCAGTTGTGTCTATCAATACTTTAAAATGGTTATTAGAAATTAACGAAATCAATTGTTAGTACTAATAAAACTATTGTGAGAATTCTATTTGTATTGTAATTATGGTTTTTTGTTTATAAATATGAAAACATCGTACATTTGATTGATAATTTATAACAAATATGGAACATTGCAATACATATGTAAGTGAATATTTGCTGCTCCAACAGATTTTTAACCAATCTGTTCTCTCTGTGTACAAATAGATATAACATACAGCTATATTTTGGTTTTCTCCAGCCATGGCGTTTATTTAAGTTAGATAGTTGTAAGTTTTTTCTTTATCAAATCATGATGTCCATTTTCTGAGGGGCCTGTCATTAGATATACATATGTATATGTAATTTTGAGCAAAAACAAAATTTTGAAACGGTATATGAGCAAAAATATATTTTGATCCGAAAAATGAGGGTATATGGACATATATGATAATATATATTCATACATTTCCATACATGTATGCGTAGTTATTCCATATACAGTATGCAATGTTCAATTAAACATTTATGGCGGCCTTTGTAATCTGCATGTTGTTCCATTATGCTGAAGTTTGTCATAATAATTTACAATAGTTTTTAGTGCAATTTGTTCCTTAAAAATTATCACATGTAATTTGTCTTACGGAGTGATACAAACTTTAGCCAAATCGAATTATGAACGTAGAAACAAATAAGCTCCAACAAAATAATCACAAACTGACTAAAAGATTTTCCATTCATTATTTTATAGGAAAAAGTGAATGTAATATTAAAACAAAAATCAAAATTCATAATTTAATAAGTAAGATTAAAAACTAGTGCAATTATAAAAGGAAAATAATAATAATAACAATAACTAACACTAGTTTTCAATATAATTTTGGCAGTAGTATGAACTTTGTTTCTTAAAGATATCTAGAGAATTTCGTTATTTTCTATAAAATTAATGACAGAATTATCCTTCTGATTACACTGTAAAACAGCCAAAATAGCCTTTAGATAAAAGTATGCGGACTATATGGGCTTTGATGCGTTAAATTCAAATCTGCTGTCAGTTTTTCTCTATCACGTAGAGATTTTTTTATGGGCGTGGCTAATTTTGGCCCCTAAATTAGTCGGCCATACTAATATATTTTACTATAACTCGAAAACCGCTATTTCGATTTTAATAGATAATAAACCAAAAGACGCGCCACAAAATTTTTTTTTTTTTTTCATATTTTTTTATTTATTGTATCTTCAATTACGAACTAACAATAAGTATTCAAATCTTAAATCTAAAATATAATTATTAGGCCCGACCACTGTCGGACATAAATTTAGAGATAGTTATAAATAATACATATTTAAGTAGTGATAAACAAAAGGAAGAAAAAATAAATAAAAATTAAAAATTATTTTCAGTCAGTCCCATCTGGAGTGTTGAGTATAAGAGCCCTTGTATCCCTCTTTTTTAGGCGGATGTGTCCAGTAAAGTTCAAAATATTACGAGCAAGCGGATTAGGATGTGACTCGAGTTTTGTTAAATATTTGCCAGCGTTTTTTGCAATTTCTTCAGTCACTAGTGGCATATTTAAGTCACGATGTATATTTGAATTTTTTATATACCAAGGATTTCAAAAAACATAGCATAGATAAGAACTTTTTTTCGAGCACTGTTTCGAAGACAACTAAAGTTAGTTGTAATTCAGAATACCAAAAAACAGTTAAGTTGTTTCAGTTTAAATCATACTTAGTTGAGTTGTAAACCGTAATAGGGGCATTATTATTTTATTGGAGCTACAGTAGGTAACTTAAAACTTAACATATGTAATTCCTTGGTATTAAATTATACATATAATCGAATTTTATCGGTTCCAAAAACTAACACACAATTCTTTTGTAATGAACGAATATAGCTTTTGTAAGAACCAATTTTTCATTAGCGATAAGTGAATTTTTAGAAAGAAATGGTTATGGCAACCGACATTTTTAATAAAATTGGTATTTCTAAAGGAATCATTTGTAGAAATAGCTCATATACATAAATGCATATGTACATACATACATACATACATACATACGCACATATGTACATAAAAACAATTTGTGGTAAATACATTATTATATTTATCGCAATTTATTCTTAACTTTTTTAACTGAAGTGAAATGTGCAAATTTTTGATCAACGTGGTACAATCCCAGTAAAAAAACACTCCAAAAAAGTCATGAAAATGTAGAGTTTGCGATCTGGAAGTAGTGCAAATTTCGATCCGATCTAATGATTTTTACATAGGGTTGTCATTGCAAGAAGTTCTCTTTTTCGCTGCCTGGTCACCGAATTGGAAGCGATTTTAAGAAAAATTTACTTTTTTGTGTTCTATGATAATATTTTCATCTAGGAAAAATGAATAATAGTTACCTATTTTAACAATTAGTTTCTTTTTATAGGAATTTAAACGCGAAACAGGATTTTCGTGTAAATTTAAGCAAATAACTTCAAAATTTTAGACCAAAATTAGTTCATAAGTTTCTTCAAAAAAATCGATTTTTTAAAAATTCTGGTGAGTAATTTCTAAAACTATTGAGGAATTACAAGGTTATGTATAACTAAAATAAACTTCTACTTGGTTTTCTGCTAACTATCGGCAAATTAAAAATATCGATTTTTTGGAAGCAATGAAAATGTAGTTCCTTTAGAATGACTTCCAATTTTTTTTACTGGCCCAGTAAAAAAAGACACTCCAAAAAAGTCATGAAAATGTAGAGTTTGCAATCTGGAAGTAGTGCAAATTTCGATCCGATCTAATGATTTTTACATAGGGTTGTCATTGCAAGAAGTTCTCTTTTTCGATGCCTGGTCACCGAATTGGAAGCGATTTTAAGAAAAATTTCCTTTTTTGTGTTCTATGATAATATTTTCATCTAGGAAAAATGGTTAATAGTTACCTATTTAAACAATTAGTTTCTGTTTATATGAATTTAAGCGCGAAACCGTATTTTCATGTAAATTTAAGCAAATAACTTCAAAATTTTAGACCAAATTAGTTCATAAGTTTCTTCAAAAAAAATCGATTTTTTTTAAATTCTGGTGAGTAATTTCTAAAACTATAAAGGAATTACAAGGTTTTGTATGAGTAAAATAAACTTATACTTGATTTTCTGCTAACTATCGGCAAATTAAAAATATCGATTTTTTGGAAGCAATGAAAATGTAGTTCCTTTAGAATGACTTCCAATTTTTTTTGCTGGGGGGTTACTTACCATTAAAGGTCTAAATTGTATCACAAGCAATGTCACCAAAGTATTTTCACAAAAACACATATAATATGTATTCATACATATACATAGGTACATATGTATGTATGCAGACTTGTTGACTTCATTTTAAATATTTGTTAAATTTTTCTTGTCGTGTTTAAAAAAATAATCGACTATTTTTTTAACTTTTGACAGCTGAATTCGAGAGTAGTAGTAAGAATTTTGTAATAGAGTTTTAAAGCAGAGTTGTATTTTTGGTATTCGAGAAACGTAGTACCAAAATGTGAAATCGAGTTTTTTGCAGCTCGAATACGAGAACCGTAATCAGGCTGATTAATTCTACATTTCACTAACTAACAAGTTGTTCCTTTACGGCAACACTGCTACGAATGAACGAATAAAAAGCATTGATAAAATTAGTATCAAAAAGTCGCCTGACTATTGCGACAAAAAAGTCTTCATGTAAATGCGCGTGGATTTAAGAAGGGACTCCAAAAGGGATCGTAAGCGTTGTCGCAGCGAGGCTACCCTTCATCTAAATGGGCTCTTAAATGTCAATTTTTGTTTTGAAAATTGCTTCTGAGTAATTTGCTTTTGTTCGATTACGCTGCAGTCACACCACAGAATGCATGCTTTGTTATAGCTTCCGTCACTAGTTCCGGACAATTGACCAAAAAACTTTGCATTACTGATAAAGCTCCAGCTCTGCATTCGAGTGTAACCTGCCATGTAAATGAGTCGCCGTGAGCCTTTTCTGACTCTAATTCCTTGTTGGAACGAGGAAAAGAGTGGCGCCACAACAGCAGCAATATGGGTAATAGGCCCTTCACTATTGGAGATCCCAGAGTCATTATGGATCCAATTAACAACCAACCGGCTTGGGTACGATTTAGCGACATGCGACTCTGCCGCATTAAATACAATTTTACCCTGGGTATGTGACCGCCAAAGCGCAACTGTAACCTGATATGGCCTCCGGTGAAGACCGCATTTGCTCGAGGGCCTGAACATGGCGATCGATAAGTGGTGTTATTAGACTTGGCACAGTCGTTGGCTACTGCACTTGGATGCACCAATACAGCACAAGTCGTATCAGTGGCATTCAGAGTTTGATCAGCCAGAAGGTGTTGAGCTGTTGTGCCTAGTCCTAATACCATAGAACCCAGTTCTTATAACGCACACACTAGGAAGTGTTGACTGAACAGTGTTTCCTGATTCGAGTCCTTAGCATTTTCGGGATTGAAATCAGAAAAAAGTTTGTCAAATTTCCCAGAAAAAAGTTTGCCAAATTTCTGAAAGCAAAAAAAAATAATAAATACATATATTTCTTGTAACTTTCCAACTGAAAATTATACTTACATTAAATATTGATCCAAAGAATGGCTTCCTGAAAATAAACTGAAAATATATCCAACATTAAACACAAATTCATAAAATTAAAAAATATTTCACCCTTTTACTTACCAATTAACACACATGAATAAAAGCACAAAGCATAATCACAAAACAAGCTAAAATTTTGTTGCGCTAGAAGCAAAATCAACAACGAACTTTCGGGGACAGCGAGATAAGTATAAGAACACAAAAATCTTCTGTCTCTTGTCACTTCTGATGTTTTGTGGTCACACGTTCAATTTCATCACATATACTGTTTGTCATAATTCCTTGAAATTAATAGCTGTTGCACAAATTGATAGTCAATTTCATTTTTTAAATGCCACCGACGAAGAAACAACTTAAATTTGTAGCTTCAATCAATGTGTGCTGTGACCAGCCGCTCAAATTGAAAATTAAATTGCCATTTAAATGGATAGGTGCAATTGATAGCAATCTAGTTTTCAATTTAAAAAGTTTGAGTGTGTAAGTAAAAAAAGTGTGAGTGTATTGAAAATTGAATGGTATTGAAAGGCAAAAATTGTACGTGTGGCCCCCAAGTTATAGGCTTAAATTCTCGTCAGTTGTGCTTTGCATGTATGCACGTGTGCGTTTGAGTTTACAATACATTTGACAACCTAGATGAGAAAAATCTACTGCATATCCATATGTAAATGACATAATATGAGTATATAATATTGGATGTGTACATTAGATAACTTTCTGGGTTTAAAACCTGCATTGTTGTGTCGCTATTAAATCTCTTTTTCCTGTAGTTTGCTTCATATACGTTCACTGCTTCTTAGCAAGCTCATATTTTAAAGCGAATTATGATGCGCTTTATTGCCTTCAAGGCGAATTCACTTACAGGTGATAGCGGAAACACCGCTGAGCTATTTTTTTTTTAATTCAGTTCATCCGAAACTTCAAAAGTTGTTTACGTTGAAATTCAAAATAAGAAATTTAAAATAATATATTTTAATGTGATAAAAATACAAGTTTAAAATAGAAATTGGTGTACAAATTGTGAGAATAAATAAAAAAATACCAATTATAAATAAAATTTACTTATTATTTATAAATTAAATAAAGAAAAATAATGAAATCGTGTTACATTTGAAAAAAAGATGTGTAGCTGGAAGTGGAGAGATGTAAGAACCATAATTTAAGTTATACATATGTCCACTTACTTCAGAATATTATGTATTATTACCTTTTGTAGCAGTTGTCACAGATCCATTAGGTGATGTTATGAGTTTTATGCGTTCATATAGCGAACGTTATCCAGAACATCCGGTCTTCTATCAAGGCACATATGCACAAGAAACGATAGCAAAACAAAAAAATATATAGTACCTACATAATTATGTTTTATCCATTACATAAAATTGTACAATGTAACGTTAAAAAATCAGTCAAAAATTAAATCAATATTTACAGTCTTTTTATTTGTATAATTGTAAAACGCTAGGATGTAATCGTGTGTTAAAACTACATTTTTCTCCGATTCTCAATGTAAAATCGTATGGAAGAATTCGTTAAAACTTAATTCAATGCAGCACATACTTACGAATATGTTAAGGTGAAGTTACATAACACGCGTTAGTGCGCGTGTGAACTGTAGGCATCTGTCAAAAAAAGTTGAAATAGTGTTTTTGCATACGACAAGTTACATACCAAACTCTTTGACGCGTTTGCCGCAGAAGTTGGTTAACTTTCAACTTTTTAACGCGTTGTGTTGTTTTGACAACTAATCAGCCGACAACAAAAAAGAAAAAATTAAAAAAAATTTTAATCATGACGAAAAATCTTAATAAAGAGTTTGAAAACTATACAGTATTACACAAAAAAGGATTTGAAAATGTTCCAAGATCATTTTTCAATGTAAAAATGAATAAAAAAGCTGAAAGAAAAGGCGTTTGTAACGCGTGTTGTGTAACTTGCCATTTTTCATGCGGTAAAGTTTTCAAGCGCACGATATTCGTCGACGAACAAACGCGTGTTATGTATTTCTACCTTTAGTTTCATGCCAGCTTTTCATTACAAATAATGCCGTAAATTATTTAAAACATCGATAAGGAACTTTTGGATATAATACAGTAAATAAGATAGAAAGATAGAGTTAACATTGATAGTCTTCAATAAAAAAAACAATCGTTTAAAGCATCTGGCTCATCTTCCGGCCATAAAACTGATTGTATGTAATATTTTGATTTATTATAGCTGTCATTTGAATTAATTTTCTCACACACATCTAATGGAATATTATAATTTTCACAACAAGAGTTTTGTGCTCTTAGACCATATTTAATGTGTATTAAAGAATTAACTGTATTAAGTGACATTTTATTTCTTATTTTGTTCTTAAAATAATTCATCACACTAAAAGATCTCTCAACTTCAGCATTTGAAAATGAAAGCTTAATAAATTTATCACAAATGACGACCAGAGGTCCAATTCGTGTGGCTTACAGCCGCCGCCGGTCTAATTTACATTGACAAAGCCGCCGCCGATGCATGCGGCTGACATCGGCTTGTTTTCGTCAGCGGTGCTTACACAACTAGATGGCTGAGCCGATTTTTGTAAATTAATATTTTTGGATTTTTTTTTTCAATCTATACATCATTCTCGTTGTACCTTCATAGTGAACAGACGTAATAGCGGAATTTTTCTTACATACAAACAAAACAAAAAAAAAAAATCATACAAAAAATATTCGTAGTACATATTAACTTTGATAAATAAGCTTTTTTTTTTGCTTTGCTAATATTTTTTTACATATAGAAATAACAAAATCAAAAAAGAACCGTAAACAAAAAAACATACAAAGTACCCTTGAGGAATACTCTTTATGAGTACCCCAAAGGAAAAAAATAGTGAAGTGAGTTCTAACGGCAGAAATGCCTATTTTACTGTGAGTTTTGATGCTCATAATGATAACAATAAAAATAAAAAATCTGATAATAGACTTGCTGTGAGTTCTGAAGCTCTTAATAAAAACCAAAAATCTGATAATAGACTTTCTCTAACGGCAAAACCACAGTTTCGTCAGCGATCAACTTCGCTTTGTCCAATGCCATCTAGTGAATCGTTGACATTATTGCCTAGTACTTCTAAATTTAACTCAGCGATATCATCCGCTTCGGGCTCGTTGTCATCACTTAAACAAGTTGTCACTGAAGATAAGAGCACCCCAAAGCCCAAGGTCCAAGTCGGAATGGATAGATACATTACAATTTTAAAGCGCGGGCGCAGCACAAATTCTACTAAAATTGCATCTGTTCCAAAGATGTTCAGGGATAACAGCGCATCCTCTACTAATCGGCAAAACCGTTTTAAAATATTGCAAGATGATAATGAAAAACCCGCTGAATCTGCGAATAAAACCTCCAAGCCGCCACCAATCTATCTAAGAGAAAAAAACTCAAACGCTCTAATCAAAAAATTAATTTCGGTCATTGGTGAGAATAAATTTCACATTGTTCCAATAAAACGTGGTAATATTGATGAAACGAAAATTCAAATTTATGAAGAAAAAGATTTTCGCACAATGGTTTCTGAACTTGAAAAAAGTAAAACAAATTTCTACACATATCAGCTCAAGAGTGCTAAAGGTATGCAGATTGTGTTGAAGGGCATAGATTCCTATGTTGCTCCCGAAGAAGTAAAAGATGCTCTCGTCCTCCAGGGCTTTAAAGTAAAAAATGTATCGAACATAATAAATAGGGAAAAGATCCCTCAACCTCTATTTCGCGTTGAACTTGAGCCAAATGATATAAAATTGAAAAAGAGTGAGACCCATCCAATATATAATTTAAGATATCTCTTATATCGAAAAATAACCGTTGAAGAACCACACAAGCGTTCAGGACCCGTACAGTGCCATAATTGTCAAGAATATGGCCATACTAAAACTTACTGCAAATTACCTACTGTTTGTGTCGTGTGCGGCGAGTTGCACGGCACTGCTAGTTGCAATAAACCGAAAGATCAAAGTAACAAAAAATGCAGTAATTGTGGAGAAAATCACACTGCTAACTACAGAGGTTGTCGTGTGTACTCTTTGGTAAAGAAGACTATGGTGCAAAAACCTAAATTAGCTCCAGCTCAATCAGCAAACGTTTACTCTGCCACTTTTCAGCAAATGAGCCAACCAGTTACTTCCCGTGTATCGTATGCAGATGCTGCTAAGGGTAGTTCTATTCCGACACAAAATGTTTCACCGCAAAATAATTCTACAAATACACACTCAAACTTTAATTATAATCGCCTTGAAGCCACTATTGAAAATCTTGTGCAAACTATAAACAATTTTACAACAAATATGACTAGCATGATGCAAGAAATGTTGCGAATGCAGAATACTCTGCTTCAAGCTTTAGTTAACAAACCATGAACACGTTAAAAATATGTTTCTGGAACGCAAACGGCATTCGCCAACATAAAAATGAACTTGAGCACTTCCTCACGGAAAAAAATATTGATATAATGTTGGTCTCTGAGACTCATTTGACTTCGAGAAGCCTTTTTAAAATTTATGGCTACACCTTATATGATTCAAAGGACCCGAGAGGAAGAGCATGCGGTGGATCAGCAATTTTAATAAAGTCAAGACTCAAGCATTATATTATTGATAACATTTGTGAAGAACATTTACAAGCAACGAATATTTGTATTGAAAATTTTTCCAATAATTTTGTCATATCATCAATTTACTCTCCTCCTAGATTCGCAATTACTGAGCATCAATACGAGGATTTTTACAAATCTCTGGGTCCTTGTTTCGTAGCAGCTGGCGACTATAATGCTAAACACACGTTCTGGGGTTCGCGTCTTATTACACCCAGAGGTCGAGCGTTGTTCAATACAATTTCCAAAATGGGCTTGGATGTCATTTCAAGTGGGGAGCCCACTTATTGGCCTACTGACATACATAAAATTCCGGATGTAATAGACTTTGGCGTTATGAAAAATATCTTAGGGATTTAATTCAAATTGAAGCTTCTCTAGATCTCTCGTCCGATCACTCTCCCACGATCGTTACAATTTGTAGCCCATTAAGAAGTGATTTACCTCACCCATATGCCAATTTGATAAATCGTGTAAATTGGCTGCGATTCAAAAAATATCTTAGTAGTCATTGCACGGAAAACATTACACTAAGAACACCTGATGATGTTGAATCTAACATTGCCAATCTTAACGAAAATATTAAGCAGGCTGCTAAACATGCCACTACCTCCCATCCGCAGACTGGGCTTAATAGACTATATTCTACAGATATTGAACGTCTCGTATGTGAAAAAAGAAGGGCTAGAAGGGAATGGCAACAGCACAGATCACCCCTGAATAAAATTAGATTTAAAGAGTGCACTAAACGACTCCAAGAGCTGCTTGCACATGAAAAAACTGCATCATTTAGGAACTATCTGGAAAATCTTGATGTCACACCAGCATCTGATTACTCTTTATGGCGTGCTGCTAGAAAGCTTAAAGTTGAGTTTAAACCACCTCTGCGCACATCTACCGGAGGTTGGGCAAGAAGCGATACTGAAAAAGGTAACATATTTGCTGCCCATTTAAAATACGTATTTACCCCAAACACATGTACTGGTGTAATTGATTTGCCAAATGTAGTCGCTCTACCCCCTCAACAAATAAAGTTTAAGACGCGTGATGTGCAAAAACTAATTGCTGAACTCAACCCAAAGAAAGCTCCGGGTTTTGATGGAATTAGCAACCAGATGCTAATAAAGTTGCCTCGTATTGCAATTAGAATACTGTTATTTATTTTTAACGCCATTTTACGACTGCAGTATTATCCAAATAGCTGGAAGCTTGCCAAAGTTAAAATGATTCCAAAGCCGGGCAAAGACCTTACCAAGGCTGAGTCATACAGTCCAATAAGTCTTCTATCAACAATGTCAAAGCTTTTCGAAAAACTGCTCATGACAAAATTGTCCCCAATTCTAGCTAATAGTGGGTGCATACCGAACCATCAATTTGGTTTTAGAAGTCAGCATAGCACCATTGAACAAACTCATAGATTGGTCCAATTTATAAGAAGAGCATTTGAAGAAAAGAAGTATTGTTCTGCGCTGTTTATCGACGTTTCTCAGGCATTTGATAAAGTATGGCATGAAGGCCTAATTTTAAAATTAAAAACATACCTGCCAATAAACGTTGTAAGTCTTTTGGAAAGTTACATTACTGCCCGGAAGTTCACTGTTGTGGAAGGAGACTTTATGAGCATGCCTGAAACTATCTCATCCGGTGTGCCACAGGGGAGTATACTGGGGCCAGTTTTGTATTTGATTTATACTTGTGATATGCCTCTGAGCAGCAATATCCACACTTCCACATTTGCTGATGATACAGCCTGCCTTAGTATGCATGAAAATCCTTACGAGGCATCCCAATATCTTCAAGAACACATTACCCAGCTGGAACTATGGTTAAACTTATGGAGAATTAAGGTAAACGAACAAAAGTGTGTTCAAGTAACATATACATTACGAAGAGATACGTGTTTACCCATTCGGATTAACAATCAAGTTGTCCCTCAACATACTCATGTGAAATATCTTGGTATACACCTTGATCGACGGCTTACTTGGAAACAACATATTGACTCTAAGTTAACCCAAATGAAACTAAAATTAACTCAGGTACATTGGCTGATTGGTAGAAATTCAACCCTCAGTCTAGATTGCAAACTTTTGATATACAAGTCTATTTTGAAACCCATATGGTGCTACGGAATTCAACTATGGGGCACTGCTTCAGCTTCCAATGTCGAGAGAATCCAACGAAGGCAAAATAAAATTTTGCGATTAATAACATCGGCTCCATGGTATATAAAAAACTCAAATATACATCGTGATTTGAATATGCCACTAGTGGTTGAAGAAATTGCAAAATATGCAGGCAAATATTTAACAAAACTCGAGTCACATCCTAATCCAGTAGTATGTTTACGTTCCCTCTGGGCCACTTTTTCCATACAAAATGTTGGCTCATGCCGACCAGTGTTACCACCCATGAAATTTAGTGGATGTGGGTCGGGTGTTGGTCAGTGTTACCACCGTGCAAAGGAAAAAAAAAAAAAAAAAAAAATGTGCATACCTTAACCCTTTAACGGTCGATGGGGTTAAATTCGACCCCATGATATTTTATGTTATGAGACGACAGCGTGTTCGGTTTTGCTTAAAGTGTATGAGGCGACAGCGTGTTCGGTTTTGCTTAAAGTGAAGTCGTGGTGGATGTTATTTTTAAAACTTTGATAAAAAGTTGTGGTTAAGTGTATAAATAATAAAAATGAACAAACAAACAAATAGTTAAATTAAAATTGCATTAACATTTTTATTTAAGTAAATATGTTATACTAAAAAAAGAAAATAAAAAAATTATAAAATCTGGATACTTCAAAGGGATCTGGCACACATTGTTTCGGTGGTTGCTGTTGTTGTTTTTTTGTCTTCAATACTCAATTTATTTCTCTGGTGTATCTTGAGCTTAAACGAAAATAATCAATTATTATTATATTTAATAATCAAAAAATAAAAATAAAAATTATTTTACCAGAAATTACCTGATGTTTCCGCAATAATGGTTAATTCATAGTATAACCCACTGCTTCCTTTCTTTATTTTGGAAATGTAGTATGTATTAACATTAACTTCTGAAATAGCATCATCGTCTATCGTCTCAATAAATATACTCGGGAGGTATATATAATGAGTTCCCTCTACCAGACACCGAATTTTCATTCCAAAGCGTGTCTGAACACGCTCCATCTTTATTATTTTATAATTATGATCAAAAACCATCTCCTTTATAGGGAGAATGGTTTTATTTTGTGATTTTTTAAAAATTTTTTTTAAATGTGATTCCATTTTTGATGATTTACTTAACTTGAATGATACTTAAAGTAAAATTGGTGGAGGTTTTTATACAAAATTCAGAAATATAATTTTGTTTCTAAACAGGAAAAAATGTGGTTTCAATTTTAATGTTGTGTGTTTTAATTTTAAAAAGCTTCCGTTGCGGTTTTTCATTTTATAAGGTCCCAAATTTATCAAATACGTGAGAAATTTTAGATGTAGGGTTTTTTTTTTTTATTGATATATATGTTTTCATAATTTAAAAAAAGTTTCTATTTCGAGGTTTATTTAAAAATACAAAATTCTGAAATATAATTTTGTTTCTAAACAGGAAAAAAAAAATGTGGTTGCAATTTTAATGTTGTGCGTTTTAATTGTAAAAAAGTTTCTGTTGCGGTTTTTCCGTTTTTATAAAGTTTCTATTTAATCAAATGTGAAAGAAATTTTAATGTATGCAGAGTTTTGTTGATATATATGATTTTAATTTTAAAAGGTTTCTGTTTCGTGGATTGTTTAAAATGTGTTTTCTATTTCATCATCATCATCATCATCATCATCGTCTTCTTCAGTGCTGTTATACAAGTTGTTGTAGAATACAAATTGCTTCTTCTTTTTAAGGACTAGAGTATATGATCCCTTCACTTCTTTAACTTTCTTTAAAATGTGTGGAGTTGTGTTTAGATAATCCATCTGATTTTTAGTAATAATCAGAAATCGTTTAGGTAAATAAATGTAATATTCGTTATTTAGATCACATCTTATACTTTCACCATATTTTGTATCTACTCGATCTATCTTGTTGATTTCATATATAGTATTTTCTTCCATATTCTTTAAAGGTAAGTATGAAATATTAGGACTTTGAAACAATTTTCTTAAGCTTGCCCTCATTTTTTTTTGCTTTCAACTTTTCACCGTAAGACGAACTTTCAAACTGATTCTTTATATTCAATAATTGATAGTATAAGACGTTTTTAGATATTTCAATAACTTCTTATCAGTTGCGGTTAAGTATACGTGTATGCATACATATACATATATATATATATATAGATATATATATATATATATATATATATATATATATATATATATATATATATATATATATAT
This sequence comes from Tachina lurida, assembly GCA_944452675.1. Lineage (NCBI taxonomy): Eukaryota > Metazoa > Arthropoda > Insecta > Diptera > Tachinidae > Tachina > Tachina lurida. The sequence goes on from OX101752.1 coordinate 103,946,073, forward strand.
ATATATGCATATATAAAAAGAGATTCAGTTAAATTAAAACTTTGATAAATATGTATTGGGGTCAATTTTTAAAAACTGGTGATAAATATTGTACTTGTCATGCACAGTGGAAAACTTTTCAAATAATAAATGCAATAGTTTTGGATATTATAATGCAGGTGTTTCTAACTGCAGAAGGAGGGACTAGAACGCAAATTTTTTCTCTTAATAGAGGACAACAAATGCCAACAAATATTCCAATATTTCAATTTAGTCACAATCAACATATAAAAATTGAGGTTATTGGTGGTATGATATCACTAGTCGGAACAGTCTATGAAGGTGGTTTTAAAGATATAAATGTACACTCATATAAACCATCATGCGCGTATAGTGAAATAGATGAATATGCAACTAAATCTTATAATGGTAAGACTGGTATCCATTCATTGAATAAAAATCAACAAAAACCTCTCCTCCTCCTCCTCCCTCAAAAAATGGTTAATAATAGTATAGTTAAGAAAGCAGCTGGTGGTGCTAGCGGTGGTGATGATGACTCATTTCAATATGAAGATTATTAAATTAGTATATAAATATGAGAAACAATTCTTATCATCTCATTCAAAAATATATCGCTAACCTAAGAACATATATATTAAAAAGAAAAACTAAAATGAAAAATATTTTTATCATATTGTTTTCATATATCTATATCATACAAGTGTTTTCAGCTTCATTACCTATTGATTTGAGTGAAAATGAACTTAAAAATACAGAATTTGCAATAAAATTACCGAATAATGATACTGTGAGCATACAACTAAATTTCAAACTTTTAAAGTATAGTAATGATTTAAATAAAAACATCGAGTCAACAACAACAACAACAAAAGCAGAATATGAATCAAACGAAGAACAAGAAGACTCCCCACTTGAAACGTCGATTAAATATTTCATGTTTCGAATACCGTCAAGTTGAATACGAGAGAATTTTAAGTAATGGTGAAATTGAGACGGTTTCTGAGGATGATACTACATACCGATCCGATATGACATTAATCAACATTCAAGATTATACACATGATTTGGATATGGAAATATCATAAATTAACTAATATGATGAAATACATTTACTACTACCACTTAATATAAACTTTGTTGTTGATGTGTTAAGAAGATTTATTTAATATAAAAAAATAAGAAAAAATAATGAATAATCAGTTTTATTCGAAAATTGTACATGACTTCTTGAATGAAGAAAGGTTTTTGTGGTATGAACATGAGATTATTTTGAAGAAATTAAAAGCTCAATTCGATGATAATGCATTTTATAAGAAAAGTAAATCAAAATTTGGATATCATTATAATAATTGTGTGTGGTCCAACGATGAAACAACTTGTGGACCTGATACCTGTAAATGTTCCCTTATCGATAACAGTTGGGATCAAGCATTATATATAATGAATTTTTATAATAATTTAAAAACATAGACTTTATAAACAGTTCTACAGTCGTCGTTGTGACTTGATTAGTACTAAACAATGTCGGAGGAGAGAATATTAGTTGTAGACGTACAAGGTTTTTATCTCAACAATAAATTCATTGTAAAAGAACTGAGTATTTCAATTGACGACTCACAAGTTCAAACATTTATTATTAAACCACCTTTTCCATATTCATCGTTGACAACAAAAGAAAAATATTCAATTAATTGGCTTTATAATCATCATCATGGATTAAAATGGAAAGATGGCGATTCATCCTTAACAAATATTGTGGAATATTATATTGCGCAAGTTAAAGATAAAAATTATATTTATTATGCTAAAGGATTAGAAAAAATTAAGTGGATTCAAAATATTTTTAAGGATAAAATTTATTTTTATAACCTGGATGATTTAAATTGTCCAAATTTAAAAACATTATATCAAAATGATGAATCTGTAAATGTTTGTTGTTATCATAGAAAATATTGTATATGTGCTCAAAAAAAATGTAATACTCTTAAGAAAGTTTATTAAATCAAATATTAATAAAGAAAACATAAAATTATAAAAGACATTTTTTCTTTTTTTGGATTTATTATTTAACACTTAAATCAGGTAAAATAATCATCAAACATCAGTTCATTCTGAATACTCGAAATGTCAATAACAATATCTTTAAGCGGAAACACTTCAACTCTGGTTGGAGAATATTTTCCTCCAATTGAACTCCCTACAAAATATGTTTGTGGACTTATTGATTTTGTAACATTCAATTCCATACCCAATGTAGATGTTCACAACAATTTGTTTCATATAGGAAATCATATTATTACTATTCCAGTTGGTTCATACGAACTTGAAGATATTGGTTTTTTCTTAAACTCAAGCTTACAAGATATTGATGAACCAATTTTTCTAACAATTGAAGCTAACAATAACACACTTAAAACTGAAATAACCTCATCAATGGATATAGATTTTTCACAACCAAACAGTATAGGAAAGTTACTTGGATTTAGTAAAAGAAAACTAGAAGTAAATTCAACTTACTATTATAATACTAATCAAAATCTTAAAAATGATAAATCTTTGGAAGTGATGATTGTAGATGTTAATTCATTGAATACTACAAAGTTATTTGAATCTGATTTACCTACACATATTACGAATGTTAATACAATACGCATTGAAAGCAACTTAACAACCGGTTCATTTATTAATAATACTTCGAATCATGCTATTCATGAATTTCCTCTTGATATTCCTCCAGGATATAAAATAAACGAAAAACCTCGAAATGTTATTTATTTACCCGTCAACTGTCAACAAATAAACAACATAACGATTAGAATCTTAAATCAAGACGGTGAACTTATAAATTTTAGAGGAGAAAAAATCACTCTTAGACTCCACTTCAAACCAGAATAATGATAATTTACAATAAAAACGTAATGCAAAGAGGATTTCCATTCAATCCCTCATCAACTCGCATTCGAGAAAGTATAAAAAATAAAAAAAACCCGTTAACATCATATAATATAGAATACTTAAAATCGTTGGGATTTAATCTTCAACAATGAATGAAATACTAAATGTCCTTCAAAAACCTATATATGATGAGAGTATTGTAAAAAGGGAATATCATAGTTACTCTCCATATCTAAAATCATTCAACAACAATGATGAAATTCGTATACCAATTCAAAATCAGGATCTCTTTGTCTTACCAAGTGAGAGTATGATTTACATTCATGGTTTTATAGTAAAGAAGGAAGCAACCAAAGAGGTTCCAGCTATAGATGTGAAATTAAAAAACAACTTTGTTTCATATTTGTTCGATGAAATTCGTTATGAAATTAATGGTTTTGAAGTTGATCGTACACGTAAACTTGGAATTTCATCCACCATGAAAAATTTTGTATCATTGAATAAGGCTGAAAGTGATGTATTAAAAAACGCTGGTTGGTCTCTTACTGAAACTTTTGTTTTAGAAAAAAGTCATTTTAGCTGTTGTATACCTCTGAAAATGTTGATGGGGTTTGCTGAAGATTATAACAAAATACTATTAAATTCGAAACATGAGCTTATCCTTCAACGTTCTACATCCGATGAGAGATCATATTGTTCTACAAATGTAACTGATCAGTTGAAGTTAACAATTCTGGATATAACATGGAAAATGCCACACATTCAACTATCGGACTTTGCAAAATTGGAAATGTTTAAGATAATCAACAGCAAACATTCTATACCAATTGCGTTTAGAAGTTGGGACTGTCATGTAAATCCTGTTTTACCAAAGAGTACAAAGGTTTTATGGAATGTAAAGCTTTCACCACAAAACGAAAGACCACGATTTCTTATAATTGGTTTACAAAAAGAGAAAAGTAAAGAACAAGGAAATATATTTGACCATTGTAATATCTCTAATTTAAAAGTATATCTAAACTCAGAGTCATATCCATATGATGATTTAAATAATCGTTTCGAAATGGGTCAGTATTCTGTTCTATATAATATGTATGCAAAATTTCAACAAGGCTTTTACATGCGAGAACCTGAACCATTGCTGGATGTTAATGATTACAAGTCTTACGCACCGCTTATTGTTGTTGATGTTTCACATCAAAATGAAACTGTTAAAACTGGACCTATTGATGTACGAATTGAATTTGATACTGAAGCAAACAAACTAATTCCAGATAATACATCAGCATACTGTTTAGTTATTCATGATCGTTTAATCGAATACTCACCTCTAACAAGCGAAATTAGAAAAATTATTTAATTATATTTATTTTGAAATTTTTTTAATAAATGAAATAATATGTTTATTTATAAATAAAAGAAATTCTTAATCAATGTATTTTATTAAAAAACATTTATAGTTTCTTTTAAGTTTAGCTTCGAAAACAAAAATTTTAAACATAAATGGCCACAATTTATTGTATTAAAATTTTGATATCTATCATAATTATAACTTATGTTTTTTCCTAAATATTTTATTAATTGTTTTGGTGGTTGCAAATTGCCAAAGCTATCAAAATATTCGATTTGATTGTTGTTTTTCCAGTATGCTACCCAATGTGTGCCAGGGCCCTTTGAAGTATCCAGATTGATTATTCCACATTCTTTTTTAAATGGTTTGCTGCTTGGAAGGGTGTTACACATAAACACACCTCTAAAATTTGGAATATGTTTTGCATATTTTCTCAAGTCTACATCAGAAAGAGCTCTTTCAGGTAGCTTCATTAAAAATTTTTTTGATAAGGTTTTAAATATAATCCAAGTCCTTTTTTATATGGTTTTAAGAACATGCCTTTTCCCATCGCAATGGCTTCTATTGTACTATTATGTCGTTTTGCTTCAGTCAATTGTTCCTTTCCATTTTTGACTGCATTGATTGCTTTTGTAATACCAGATACACCACCAGCTAAACCACCAAGTGCACCCAGTGCAGCAAATATAGGGGCAAGTGGAAGAAAACCTCCAGATTTAGGTAGAGGTATTATTCGAGGTGTTTTTATTAACGATTTTTTCTTCCCCTTGAAAATATTGTTTACAACTTTTCGTGAAATCTTTATAGCATCTTTCAAGTTTTCACTTTTCTTTATATTCTTTCTTGCACTTTTCAATGCATGTGTAAACAGTTTGTGGGTATTTAGTGGAGACGACTTTTTAGTTTTGCTAATAACGTTACCCATACCGAATTTTGTTTTTGCTTTCATTGCAGTAGCAACAAACCAAGCGTTTGATTTTTCACCCAAACTACTATCGTTTGCTTTGACCCTTTGCCAAGCCTTTTCAGTTAAAATTCTATCAGCAATATGTCTTTTCTCTAAATCTTTATTGTTTGAGTATGCTATATCATGCTCTCTGCAAGCAGTATCCAATGGATTGATTCCTTGATCACCTCTAGCTAAACGTTTCTTTAATTTTGTACCAGGTCCGCAAAATTGATAACCGGGTAGATGAAGTTCAATAGGAAGATTATTAATTATTTTATTCAGAAAACCTCTACCGATGAAGTATGGATGACGACTGAATATCTTTTTATAAATGATTGTCATATCTATTGATACTTTGTCGATTAAAGATTAAAATCAAATTGATTGAAAACAAATAAAAGAGACTGGTTTATATATTATGTTATCATTAGATTTCAGAATGCGCTTTTTTAAACAACATAAAAGGATTAACGTAAAGAATATCGAATCAAAGTTCGATTCATCAAATAAAATTCGTCATAGCTCATTACTACCGAATTCTATTCGAGCTCTTATTGTGGGTCCATCAAATTGCGGAAAAACAAATGTTATGATCAGTCTTATTGAAAGTCCTCATGGATTGAAATTTAAAAATATTTACTTATATTCAAAATCAACACAACAACCGAAATATAAGTACTTAGAAATTCTAATTAAACCCATTAAGGAGATAAATTTTTCATCATTTTCCAATAATGATGATGTTCTATCGCCAGACGAAGTTAAACCAAATTCAGTATTTATATTCGACGATATAGCTTGTGAGAAACAAAATCATGTACGTGCCTACTTCTGTATGGGTCGTCATAAAGATATTGATAGTTTTTATTTATGTCAAACATATACACGTATACCAAAACACTTGATTCGCGATAATGCTAATATGATTATAATTTTCAAACAGGATGCAATGAATATTAAGCATATTTACAATGATCATGTTGGTTCTGATATGACTTTGAAAACATTTCATGAGTTATGTACCGAGTGTTGGAAAGAAAAATATGGTTTTCTAGTTATTAACAAAGATGATCCTATGAATAATGGTCGATATAGAAAAGGTTTCGATATATTTATAAAGCTATAAAAGAAACATTACAGATATTTTAAAATCAGTACAAGATTAATTATTAAACTAACAGCTTCTCAACTATTAAACTGCTAACTGCTAAACTGCTATACTGCTATACTGCTATACTGCTATACTGCTAAACTGTTAAACTGCTAAACTGATCTGTTTTGAATCTGTTTCTAATTCAACCTATAAATATGAACACAAATCTAGTTAATAATCTTATTAAAACTCGAAATATTTTAAAAAAGAAATATAAGAATATTTTGCTTGGAGAAATTGCAAATGATGAATTGTTGGAAAAGACATTGAAACCAATATCAAAACCATTAAAAGAATTAGTTCAATCAACTAATAATAATAATAATAATAATAATAACATTATAAAACATGAAAATTATCCGGATAACTCTTTTAAACATGATCTTGAGAATAATAAAGTTGCCTTCAGTACACCATATAAAAAGAGTAAGCTTGATTATAACACGTTTTCTCCAAGCTCTAATAACAAGAAAATCGAGAAAAGTTCAAACACGTTTCAATCATTTGATGATGAAAATGATCATGATGATGATCATGATGATTATGATGATGATAATAATGATAATGTTGATAATGAGGATGATAGCAATGATGATGATAACACCATTGCAATACATCCCAATGAAAGTGTTCAATATAATTTATCAAAAGTTAACTTAAATATATATGATAAAACCTATGGTCCTCATAAGGATAAAAATCAAATATGGAGACTGGGTAATGAACCCATCGCTTTCAATTCAATCAATATTACTGTAGGTAATTTAAAATGGCCCTTCACATCAGGCTTATATGAATTGTTAGTTTATAAGAAACCAAGCAATTATAATAAAACAGATTTAAATAATTATAAACAAATATTGGAGATGACTAATGTCCATAAACGAAATAACAGTATTAATGGTCAAATTAAAGGAAATCATTCAATTAAATATACAACGATTATTAAAAACCTATTTAAACAACAACAGAAAATTCATGAGGGAAAAGGTTTAATGAAATTGAATAGAAAAAAGCATAATTATGTTTATTGGGATGATCCTAATGAATTGGTTGATAGATTGCGTCTTTTGATTTCATCAACAACAGCTGGTCACTCAAATCATAATAATGAAATTGTATCAATTATTGAGGAATTGAGAGAAGCAAAAATTATTATATAAATAGACTTAAAAATGTACAAACAATTCATATTCATAAAATGCCTATCGATAAGTTTGGACATTATATTGAAAAATCTGCAAGATATCAAAATCAACATTTCAAGATTCATTTGGATAGTGATCGTAATTTCAACTTTAACTTGCGGAGAATAAAAAATATTGCTAGTCCTGTATTGGAAAACGATGCCGTAAACAAAATTTATATGAAAACTTATTTAAGTGAAATAAAGAAACAACTGGATACAATGTATATGGAGAGAATTAAGGGAATGGAGGATCGTTTTAACGAAATAATACATCAACAAAACGTGTTGACTACAGAAAAATTTGATAATGTAGAAACACGTTTAAGTAAATTAATACATGATCAAAGTATAATACCAAATAATCTCAATCAATCACTAAAAGAAATGACATCATTATTTAATTACAAAATTGATTCAGTTGAAGAACGTCTAAATGAAAAAACGAAGCTCATTACAAAGCATTTAAAGATAGATATATAAATCGTTTTTGATTTAAATTCAATATCAACAGCATTTAAATTGATGTAATCTGTAAGATAGACGTTAGAAATGGAGCGACAAGAAGTGGTTCAGGAGCTTCACAAGCAAGCACGTAGAAATTTCATTCGACGTCGAGTGGTGGTCAAGGGAATTGATGATCTTTGGCAAGCAGATCTTGTTGAAATGGGTGCTTACTCAAAATATAACAAAGGCTATAGATTTATTTTAACAGTTATAGATACATTTTCAAAGTTTGCTTGGGCTGTACCCGTAAAATCTAAAAGTAGTGAAGATATAACCAATGCTATACAATCTATTTTTTCGCTAAAGAGAATTCCAAAAAACTTGCAAACCGATAATGGTAAAGAGTTCTATAATAAAATATTTCAAAACTTGATGAAAAAACATAATATCAACCACTATTCTACATATAGTATCATGAAAGCGTCTATTGTAGAACGTTTTAATAGAACTCTAAAAGGAATGATGTGGAAAAATTTTAGTCTACAAGGAAATTATCAATGGATACATATATGTAAGGATTTAATTAATCAATATAATAATAAAAAGCATAGAACAATTGGAATGACACCAAAGTCTGTTAACACAGAAAATGAAAGTTCTATACTAAAACAAGTTTATAATCATCCCAAAATATTTAAATTTGGTAAACTAAAAGTTGGAGATTACGTTCGAATTAGCAAATATAAACATATTTTTTCAAAAGGATATACTCCAAACTGGACAACTGAAATTTTTAAAATTCGTACTTTACAGAACACAAACCCCATTACTTATTTATTAGAAGACTATCAAAGGAATCCGATTGTTGGTGGATTCTATGAACATGAACTATTAAAGACACATTTTCCAAATACATACTTGATTGAAAATGTGATTAAAACTAAGGGGCACCAGGCGTACGTAAAATGGTTGGGATTTTCCAATCAACATAATTCTTGGATTAATAAAGATGAACTTCAATAATATTATATATATACTTCAATATGAGATTTATTTTTATTATATTATTATAAAATTCTCAAAAAAAAAATAAAATAATATATAAAAAAGTTTTGTTTTGATTTTTTTTATTTCTAAACGATTAAATTTTATATCAACTTAGTTGAGTAAGGTTAAGAACAAGCACGATTAATTTTTATTCACACAAAAACAAATTGTGGTTACTTGTGTTTAAAATTCCTATTCAATAGATAACTATAGTTTAAAATAAAAACAAACTAAAATATTTTAATGATATTCTTTATTTATTTATTGTTTTTTAACGTTATATATATATATATATATATATATATATATATATATATATATATATATATATATATTCACTTATAATCTAAAATCACTTAATACTATTGTACAATATTATCACTTGAAGATGATGTTAATGCATTTTCATTGGGATATGATGATGATGGTTGTTGACTATTTATTGCATAATGTCCCCATGCATAAGTATTAATACTATTATCTCTAATAAATCGCTTATCATCTAAATAACTTAATGCTAATTTACTAATGTGTTGAGTATATATTTCATGAATCTTTGATCTAAATACATACATAGAATCATAATACAACTTTTTCTCCAGCAAACATTTTTTGAAATCATTAATGTTTAATCTAGCTGTTACACTACTCTTAACACCTTTAATTTTCTTAATTTCTTGATCTACCTTATCTATTTTTAAAGAATACATTTTAGCACGTAAACCAATGAACTCTCTAATTATTTTTCCATTACATTCATCCTTCATCATGCCCAAAACCTTTTTATTTATCAGTGGAAAATGATAGACATTTTCTTTTGGATATGCAGATGTATCGAAATGTATTGGGAGATCATTTCGAATATCATCGTATATGTCATTTGTTGTGACATCATAAATAAATGAATCCGTATCCATATAGCAGAGATTAATATTTTCAAAGTATTTTGGTTTCATATACTCGTAATGGAAATTATACATTTTCCATTTCGATAGTTCTAAAACAGAAAAACCTACATAAATAGGTTTGTTGTATTCCGTTCGTACTCTTTTCATTTCAATGACAACCATTTCATCGTGAATTTTGAGACAACTGTGGAAGTTGGGTTTAGCAATAAGAGATCTAGCTCCTAATCGCTTACCTCTATTTTCCCATTCACATACTATTTTAACATCTTTTCTCTTGTCAACATTTTCCATAGTCTTCCCATATACAGCATTATTGAGCAATTTAAAAAAGTTTTGTTCAAATGTGTTTTTAGCCAATGTTCTGTGATAGTTATTTTCATCAATATATTTTTTCAACCAATTAGATTGCTTAAATTTAAGAATCCTATGAATTTTTCTCAGAATTAAACCATTTCGAATGCATTGTTGCAGATTGCGATAGTGTATTATATAATTGCTTTTATTGTTTAAATCTGTTACTAATTTTCTTTGCTTCATGCTTTCAGTTTTCTTGTTTTCTGCACAAAATGGAAAATCGTTATGGTAATCATGCAATGCGGTTGGATAGTCCAAATCTACCTCTAAGATGTAACCAAATTCGGAATCTTCTGCTATAATGTTTACATTAAAGTCTTCGCAGTTTTCAACCCATTCGAAATTTTTAAAGGGAAGATATTGTGACATTGCGTATCCATATAAGTTATTCACATCAAAATACATTATATAATTTTGATTCTCTTTTGTATAATTATAATCAGTAATATATTTATTGTTGGCTATCGCATGCCGTTTACTACATTGTACAATACCCCCCCTAATACCTCGTGCAACGAAATTGTACATATTAATATCGGTCAACAATTCCAATTCTATTTCAGTTGTTTTTAACATAGCATCCCAGGACAATCCTGGGGTAGTATAATATTGACAAGGATCTAAATTATAAATGGTTTTACAAACTTTACGGAAATTTTCGAAAACATCACACAGCAGCATAACATCTACTTTCAAATATAATAGAAGATAATCTAAGAGTGTGTTGCATTTAAACGTATTCCAAACTTTTTCAGCATGTTCATAATCATCCTCACTGCACAACTCATTCGTAAGTTTATTATAAAAGCATGAGCGGGGTGGTAGCTCTGTCTCTTCAAGACGAATCTCTGAATCTAGATAGTCATAGGGAAAAACACCTTTGCATTTCATTAAACCGAATTCATTTGGTGTAGGGAAAATAGATCTTACGGTCGTCAGATCATCATCAGATAAGTATCCTGCCAGTTTTTCTAAACTTGATGGCATAAACCGACAAGAATCTAGAAAACGCAGTTCAATAGTACTTCTTTCATCGACGGCAATTCTTTTCGATATCGATATATATAACTCTTTGTTTATAGGAATTATATTTATATCGCCTTCAATCGATGAAAGTTCTCTAACAAACAAATGACAGTCATATGACGAAAGATTGTGAAAAAATATGGGAATGAATTTTGCAATTTGATATTCTAGATTGCAACTGACATGTGCCGGTCCTCTATATTCGCCGGTTAAGTGACAATGATCAGCTACCCGATCTACAGCAGATAAAAACTTTGTACAAATGTGACATATTCTATCCTCTTTTTGTTTTAGTTGTTGAAGGGATGTTAGGACTGTCATTGGTTTTACTATACTTAAATAATTATGATATATATCTAGACAATCCTTGACTAAATTTGAAAAAAAGTGACTTGATGGGTTATCCCCACTATAAATTCTAAATATATCTAACGCACTATTATAAGAACATTTTATATAATAGCTATAAGCAACTGGATTGTGCCTTTGTGTGGACTTTACATTTACTGAATTTTGAATATCAATTGATTGTAAAATACACTCAAAATCCGCATAAACTACAAAAGGCACATCCATTTGCTTTTTATAGTTTTTAAAACTCACAATATTGTTGACTAGGGTCGGTAGTCTAGTTATAATTTTATTACACTCTTCTTTGTGTTTTAATAGTAAAGATTCCGATTGAAAATGATTTAAACATGTATTGCATAAATACAAACATCTACGATGTCTTGTCAGTTGGCTCCTTATTAATCTAAAATTAAAAAGTTAAAAAACTATTATTATTAAGTGTGAAATGTAAAAATTTTAAGTTGAGATATACCTTGAAATATTTTTAATCCATACGTAGTGAAATTTCACACCATCTTCCAATAATAACAAGTTAATGTGTCTATCCTTTTCTTTTGAAGTAGAATAGTAGGGTCCGATTATATCATCCTTATCATCCAAACCAAATACATTCACACTAATTTCTGGATTGTTGATTTCAAAGATCTTAATTTTATGTGTTGATAGCGGAAAGTTTAGACTTTTAAAATTTATAACAATATTGTTTTCCAACGTTATAATGTCATCTTCAATATTTATAACTTTATAGGATGTGCATCGATTTGAATGATCATCGACTGGAAATAAGGCTGATATTATGGCCCACTTGAAACAATATTCATCATTATTTTGGACATTGATACATGCATGTTTTCTCTGTATTGCCGATGTTAGAGCAATATACGATGATCCCTTCATGCATTTATATTGATTAATGTTTATTTCTAAACGCAATATTTCTGTTAATGCCCATCCGCTATCACGCTCTTGAAATTCACTCATCTTTCTCACAATCTCTTCACAGTGTGCATTATAAATATTGCTAGACTCTTCTACCGTTGACGATGAGCAGTTTATTACAGTCATTTTGCTTTGATGTGACTTTATTTCAATGGTACACGATTCTTCTTCTTCCTTAACCAACATGTATTCACAAAATATTTCAAGATTAAATTTTATGCTAATAAATTTTTGTGTCATATTCCGTAACAGTTCAACCACTTTATATTTTATACCCGATAAAAAATTCTCTGGTATTAGATCCGATTTGTTATTGTTCTTAATTAAATATGTTATAATGCGATTGTTAAATACTGATTTGTCATGTACTATTTCATCAATGTCACTATCATCATTAGATTTCTTAGCACAATTAATTTTGTGTTTATTTGTTCTTACATGATAGCACCAATTGGACTTAGCAACATATTGATTACAATCGAGACAATTAATATTATTACTTTCTCCTTCTCCAGTCTTAGAATGTTGTAGAAGATGAATCTTGTAACTCGACTGATCTGAGAAATATCTGCTACATGGAATACATTTAATCGAAGACGATGGTTCTTCGTGATGTAGTCGATAATGTCTTCTTAATGATGAATTCAGCTTGTATGCTTTTGCACAAATATCACAAATAAATTTGCCACCCATTTTAATTTAATTTATTTTATTAATTTTTTATTATTTTTTTTTTTTTTTTTTTTTTTTTTTTTTTGTTAATAAATAACAAAAAGTATAATCACACCTTAGAGTTTAGTACAACAATGAATATATTTTATTAATTTGATTTTATTTTATTACCCACACACTTAATTAAATAATGTGGTTAACATTTTATACTGATATCAAATACGAATAGTATTAGGGATGTTATTATATACCGCAGTAAATGAATTTTATTTATTAAATACTAGTGTTTTGTTTTTAAATAATGTGGTTAACATTTTATACTGATAACAAATACGAGTAGTATTAGGGAGATTAATATATACCGCCGTAAATGAATTTTATTTATTAAATACTAGCAAAAAATCACAGACTTTCGTAAACCGCCCTAATGTAGTCTAATTCATATTGTATTAACCCTCTAACGAACACATTAAATGTTACGACTTCACTTCAACAAAAATAACATCCACCACGACTTCACTTTAAGCAAAACCGAACACGCTGTCGCCTCATACACTTTAAGCAAAACCGAACACGCTGTCGTCTCATAACATAAAATATCATGGGGTCGAATTTAACCCCATCGACCGTTAAAGGGTTAAGGTATGCACATTTTTTTTTTTTTTTTCCTTTGCACGGTGGTAACACTGACCAACACCCGACCCACATCCACTAAATTTCATGGGTGGTAACACTGGTCGGCATGAGCCAACATTTTGTATGGAAAAAGTGGCCCAGAGGGAACGTAAACATACTACTTAATCCGCTTGCTCGTAATATTTTGAACTTTACTGGACACGTCCGCCTAAAAAAGAGGGATACAAGTGCTCTTATACTCAACACTCCAGATGGGACTGCTTGAAAATACTTTTTATTTTATTTTAATTTTTCTTCCTTTTGATTATCACTACTTATGTATTATTTATAACTATCTCTAAATTTATGTCCGACAGTGGTCGGGCCTAATAATTATATTTTAGATTTAAGATTTGAATACTTATTGTTAGTTCATATTTGAAGATACAATAAATAAAAATATGTATTAAAAAAAAAAAAAAAAAATCTATACATATTTTTATAAGTTATGTCTTCATTTTATATTATTATCAATTTCAATTTTTAATTCTGACTGACGCAGTTTTAGATACATACATATGTACATATGTACAATGTTAAAAATATGCAGTACTGCCAACTAGCTTTTCTATGTATATACATATGTATGTATGTATATTTGTATGCACATGCAATGTAAAAGTAATACAAGCGTTTTTACGTAAAAAATTTCTTGATTGATGAAATACTACACATCGCTCATTTCCTCAAACAGCACATATGTAGCTGAAAAAATTTTTTCGCTGAAAACAAGTTTAAATATTCAATTTACACACAACTTAATGAGAAAAAAATTTATTTTGCCTTCCAGAATTGAGTACACAAGATGTTTGTATGAAATTTTTACACAATATGAAGAACGATATGAGGATTAATTCTGCACCATTAACTCAAAAATTCCAGTTTTTGAGTTACGGCGTTCTTTAAGTAAATGAGACTTTCAAATTTTGTTGCAGCAACTTTTTATTGTTAAGTGAAAAATAGCGACCGAGATCTCAAAAATTTATATATTTATACACTCTCCCAGATATTTTTGGTCTCCACCAGTAAAATATTGTACGGTCTTCCCCATGTCAGATTTTTCCAAATGTAGCAAAGTTGGCAAATGCATGTTCAGGTATACCTGCAACATCTGCATCAGCTGAACAAGCCTTTTCCTTTGCTGGATCTTGTGTGAACGAAAAGCGAAGTCGGCTTAATGCCTCAACCATCAAAAAACAACTCTTCATCCACGACAACATGAAGATTGTTCGACCACTTTTAGCGGGAGACTAAAATAATGTTTCATTTGGTAACTTTAAATAAGTTATCTGCTTGCCTTATTTTAATAATTACATATCTTTGTATGTATGTGCGTATTCACTTAAAAGAAAGTATAGCCTTAAGGCCGGGGCACAATGAATCCGTCATACGTTAAACTTCGCCTTTTTCAACTAAAACTAACGCAACGACGGAGAAGGTTGTCACAATGAGTACTTTATTGACGGAAGCATTTAAACAGCTCTTTTGTTGGTCGATTCTCCATTTTATTTATTAAATTCAACTTTTTGTATTTATTTCTTTTATTTAATTTAATTTTTGCTGCCATAAAACAGAAAAATCTAAATCAGAACATACCAAAAAAGCAACCAATATCTGTCAAAGTACTCAACGTAAGCAAAAAGTTAAGAGCTGACCAAATTTTGTTCTTTGCGTTGATGGACACTTACTGAATGTAACCGAGCTGTCAGTCGAAGGCGAAGTTTAACGCATGACGGATTCATTGTGACCGGGCTTTACTTTCTATTGCAAAAGTTTTTAATGTTAATTTACTACTTACACTATACAAAAATAGTTAGAGAAAAATATAGTAAACTTAGTGACATAAACCTTAAACTTCAAGAGCGATTGAAAATATATTTGAAAAAGGTATTGTAACCATTGTATAGAAATCATAACGGAACCTTCTGGACTAATTTAAATTTGTATGATTACTATAATCTTACTTATCCGTGCAATTGTAACATAAGCTTACAAAAATAATATTGTATTGAATTTTGCATAGAAAAGCTTATTTTTGTCAATATTTTCCTAAAAACAATTTAAAATAACAACAAATAAAAATTTTAATTATTTACTTCAATTTAATCGCATTTCTTTTATAACATAATGTAATTTTTATATTAGGCTTTATTTTTATAATCTTTGAAGTTTATTATTATTGCTGCAATTTGAAGTTATAACTGAGTTGTTAAAACAAATGCACTAACAATAATAAAAAAACAATAACTTCAGCAGTCTACACATAACATTAGCTCGAAGTTAATGTTAAAGTTAGTCACGTTATGCATTTTCTTTTATTAATATTTTAATAAAAATGAAAAAAAGTATTTGTACATTTCAACATCTAATACATTCTTTTAAATAATTGCACTAGCATATAACAAGAAGAAACGGAATTGTGTAGCTTTCCAGTTTGCTAAATTCAATAGTATGATTTTCTTTAAAACTCGAAAAGGTAAATTTTTAAATACCATTAGCAAGTTTTGTTCAAGCGCTGATACATTTTCTTGTGAAATATAAGAGAATGAACTCTTTACAATTATGTTTTGAAATATAAGAATTATCTTCTGAAATAATTGTTTCAAGTATTGGGAATATTAAACACTTAACAAAAAAAGTATGTTGGGAAACACTTTAATTTTTGGTTTTCATTGTGTTTAGCCAACGACGTAAAAAATAGTAGGCCAACCCCATCATGAGGTTATAATTTTTGTGTTATAACACAAACACTCAAAAAGTAGAACTTGTGATGTTTTGCCAACGTTTGAACCGCCTTACTAGCGGTCTCCACTTGACATAAAATTATTAACTTTGACATTAACTTCAAGTTAATGTTAAGTTTGCACTGCTCAAGTTAATGCTTTTTTCAAGTTATAACATTATTGTTAGTGCATTTGTTTTAACAACTCAGTTATAAGTTCAAGTTACAGCAAAATTTCATGTCAGGTGGAGACGTAGAGTTAGGAAACGCTTTGCAACGTTAACCCCATTGTATTTTTCTGCCTATTATTGTATTTTTCTGGTTATTACAAAAATTCGGCTCCAGACGGCCAGCCGCCGCCGCCGGTATATATTTCCTCAGCCGCCGCCGCCGACAATTTTGCGACGAATTGGACCTCTGAATGACAACAGGGGGTCGATTCTGTTTCTGTGAAATCGTGAAAATGAAAAGTAAAATATCACTTCATTGAAAATGCGATTCTGATTTTAGTTTTTTATGAGAACTACCTGTCAAGTGAAGTGAATATGATAAATTTTTTATCACTTCATTTTTATCATAAATTCAGAATCGACCCCCAGCTTAATAAATGGATTTTCATTAACAGAATTTTTAAAACTGTGTACCAGAGACCTGCGCCGACCGGCTGACAGCCGGCTGAGCCGAGCCGCCGAGGGCTTTGCATCAGCCACCGCCGCCGATTTTTTCTCGGCTCAAAATCGGCTAAGATTAGCCGCCGATTGATGATTTTTTTTATATTTTACGTGATGGTTTTTGGTTTTTTTCACTAATAAATTCACACTTTTAATATGAATTTACTTTGACACAATTGTAATGATAGTGAAGCCGACTCAGCCGAATTTCAGCCGATTTTCAGCCGCCGCCGAAGAATTGCTCATGAGCCGCCGCCGCCGACGAAATTGCTCGGCGCAGGTCACTGCTGTGTACCTCAATCCAAAATGATTCAGTTTTATCCAAAGTATATTTATATAAAGTATATGCAGGTCTATAACAACTAAGAAAATACAAAAACAACATGCGCTTTGTTTGTGTAAAAATAATGGATGAATGTCAAAAACAGATGACTACAACCAGACCTGGACAACTTGCATTACTTTTCATAAACACTGATTGAAAAACAAAAATTTTTGTGAAAATTTAAATTGTATAATTGTAGTGCACTATTTTTTGCACTAAAATAAAATCTCTTAAAAGTAATTGATTAATATTGTATTAGCAGCTAATCGTATGGGGTAAAATGCACTTATTTTGTATTGCCACTAAGCACATCATGAAGTAATGCAATATTTTTGCAATATCACATATTGTACATAGTAAAATTATATAAAACGTAATCATATTTTTATCAGATAGCACAAATAAAAAATACAGTAAAGGAACATTGAAGGCACCTGTATAATAAGTATGTACGTGCATACAAATGTAAAGTTATATCTTAAAAAATGGTGATTTTATAAACGGAACATACTACCGCTTGGAACAATTTAATCAAGTTTTGTCTTTCTCTTGAAAAACTATAAAAATGGCAGTGATATGATTTTTGCCTTAAGTGGCGATATGTACATAGAAAAAAGCTTACATACCCAGCAAAAAATTTCAAAAAAGGTAATCGGGTTTGGAATTAAGCATTTTTGGTGGAAGCTGTTCCTTACTGGATTACCAACTTAATGATTTTAACAAGGCGTGAGACTAAAATAATCGATTCTTGGGAAGTACTTACTTTTTTTATTTGGCAACTTGTTCACGTAATCTATTTAATCTAAAAAAATTATTCTCCTCATTTAGCAACTTGTATATAATTTTTTTAAATTTTAGGTAATGTGTTTTGTAAGCGAGTAATGAAATTTGGTAATCAGAAAAGTAACTCACTATATGGCAAGTAGTTCTGTTGGTAATGTGTAATTTTTTGCTGGGTAATTACTATGTATGTACACATTTACGTTCTATTTTTCGCCATGTGATTTGGTGCTAGCACAATATTAATGTATTACTTTGAAGAGATTTTAGTTTAATGCCAAAAAATTGCACTATAATTATCAAAGTTAGTTCTAATATAATAAATTCGCATTTGTATTGATTTCGTTTAGTGTGAGAAAATGGTCAATGCTTTTTTGCTTATTTAATGTAAGTCCCAGATCTGCATACAACAAAAAGGAAATGTATGGAAATACAAAACCAAAGTAAATTTATTAAATGATAAGCCTTTATTACGTGAACTAACTATTATAAAAGCTACATATTTATTTTAATAATTAAATATAATTATTGTTAAATGTTTTGTAACACCTTTTTGAAGTAAAAATTTATTTCAACTTTTTCACTACACACAATTGTGTATAACAAAGCAAAGCAAAACAAAATGGCGTACGAAAATTGTAAACAACTTTTGACATTCATGCATTCACACTATACGAGAAAAAAATTAATCACCTGAGTACTTGCATATACTTTATATAAATTTACTTTGGTTTTATCTAAATTTGTCCACTGTTTGTCCATTATCTTAAGTTATTAAGACAATTTTCGATTTCCTCCACTTCTTTTTTACAACTAAGAAATTCCTGAACAAATTGTATAATATTTTTAGCGTTATTTGAGAAAATATTTTCAACACTAAACATCGCCTTCTAAATAATCAAAGTCTTCAGTTGGTATTATAATCTTATTTGTCAAACTTTGTATCAGCCTATATAAATCGTCGAACAGTTTTGTATGGTCTGCATTTTGCGATTCAAATGCTACGTTAACTTTTTGTACTTCAGCTAGAATAGATGCCAAATAAGTTATGTATAGAAAATTTTTAGGATCATTATACATCATTTTTAGTTGTGAAGTTTCAAAAGATCTGTCATTTACAATATTAAAATGCGTTTTTAATTCTAACCAAATGTCTAATATTCTTTTTACTGCTCTTTCGATGGAAAGCCATCTAGTTGGCACATCCAATGGAATTTTATTTGGGAAAGCTGTATCATCATTAATTAATTTGTAAATTTTAATAAAAGTTTTTTGTCTGACTGACGAATTAGAAAACCAATTGTGGCTTTCTTTAACCATGAAGTTGATATTAGTAGGCAAATATTTCTCCGCTGAAGCACAAACTGCTAACTGTAGCGAATGGCATACACATCTTATCAAAATTAGGTTTTTTAAATTATATTTATCTTTAATTTTTTTGTATAAGCCATTGTTTGAGCCTGTCATAACAGATGTATTATCTGTGCCTACCGCTAAGAGCTTTTTTAAATATATTTTATATAATTTTGTAAGTCTTTCCAAACCTTCAAGTAAATCACCAGCTTTACCACCTTCTACATCTATTAAGCCCAGGAACGTTGTCACAAATTTTTTGTTTTCAACACTGTAGTAACGAATAACAACTCCCAACAGTTTTTCAACGGAAATATCTGTTCCTATAAAAATTAACAAAGAAAAGCAAATTTTAAGTAAAACATTAGAGTACGTTTTAATAGTAGTATGGAAACCTTCATCTAGTATGAGACTAAAATTTGCATCTTGTAGGTCTTGCAACAAAGTTTCAATAAAATGTGGAGCTTAGAAGTTTGTTATTATTTTCGTGCACTTTGTACGGTGAAGGCTAAAATTTGCAGCTTTGCTGTCCTTAAAAGCAGAATTACATATTGCGCTCAGGTGATCAGCAGATTTTAAAGGGCAATGTACTGCTACATATAGCGCCAGCATTGCTTGGCTTCTTTGCTTTTCGCTTGCATTTATTTTGAATGAAATTTCTTTTTGTTGAAAATCTCTTTGATTAAAAGGTTGTACAGCCTTTTTATGCTTAACTGTGTTAGTGTGCCTTACCAAATCAGACCTTTTTGCCATACTCTGACATTTGCAGTATATGCACAAAGCTTTTTCTAAAGGCCCTATCCATTTTTTAAAGAAAATATAAAAATGTAATTCCAAAATTTTATACAAAATTAGCATTTTTTCCCAGTAAAAAAAGACACTCCAAAAAAGTCATGAAAATGTAGAGTTTGCAATCTGGAAGTAGTGCAAATTTCGATCCGATCTAATGATTTTTACATAGGGTTGTCATTGCAAGAAGTTCTCTTTTTCGATGCCTGGTCACCGAATTGGAAGCGATTTTAAGAAAAATTTCCTTTTTTGTGTTCTATGATAATATTTTCATCTAGGAAAAATGGTTAATAGTTACCTATTTAAACAATTAGTTTCTGTTTATATGAATTTAAGCGCGAAACCGTATTTTCATGTAAATTTAAGCAAATAACTTCAAAATTTTAGACCAAATTAGTTCATAAGTTTCTTCAAAAAAAATCGATTTTTTTTAAATTCTGGTGAGTAATTTCTAAAACTATAAAGGAATTACAAGGTTTTGTATGAGTAAAATAAACTTATACTTGATTTTCTGCTAACTATCGGCAAATTAAAAATATCGATTTTTTGGAAGCAATGAAAATGTAGTTCCTTTAGAATGACTTCCAATTTTTTTTGCTGGGAATGTAACATACCTTGCCAGAATCAGGGTGACCGATGACATTTTTCAAAAAGTGGCACCAAAAGGGGATTTATCAAAAAAAGGGGGCACAATTAAAAAAAACGAAAAAAATACATTAAATTTTTTATTTTTAATGTATTTTTATATAATTCACTCTAAAAAATGGGGGAAAAAAGGTGGCAAAGCAGTCAAAAAAGTGGCAAGGCAGTCGAAAAAGTGGCAATTTGCCACTTTAGTCGGTCAAGCGGTCACGCTGGCCAGAATTCGGCTTTATTACACGGAGACATTGTCCTATCAAGAAACTACAAATTATTTGCACATATGAATAATAGCAATAGCACTTCGAATATTTTGCGATATACATATATAATAATGCCCTTACCTTTTTTGTTAAATCAGGATTTTGTATGATTATTCTGCAAAATATATTTTTAAATGACATGTGTATTTAATTTTTATTTTTTCTTTATTATTTAAATTCAAATTGAGAGAACAAAATATGTTTTTCTTTTTGTATTCAGAATAAAAAATTGTTTGGGTTAAAATTTTATTCGGTTAGGAATATCAATAAAGTATTTTAATTTCTTTTCTTTTTATTACAATAGAATTTTAGTACGGTGGAAAATGATTTGTTAGTTACAATGACCGAATTATTATTTTCAAATTAAATATTGTTTACAAGAATAGTTTTTAATTTCAGAAGCCAATATTCAGTCACGTTACTTTCTAACTTATATTTAATTCAGTTGTGTCTATCAATACTTTAAAATGGTTATTAGAAATTAACGAAATCAATTGTTAGTACTAATAAAACTATTGTGAGAATTCTATTTGTATTGTAATTATGGTTTTTTGTTTATAAATATGAAAACATCGTACATTTGATTGATAATTGATAACAAATATGGAACATTGCAATACATATGTAAGTGAATATTTGCTGCTCCAACAGATTTTTAACCAATCTGTTCTCTCTGTGTACAAATAGATATAACATACAGCTATATTTTGGTTTTCTCCAGCCATGGCGTTTATTTAAGTTAGATAGTTGTAAGTTTTTTCTTTATCAAATCATGATGTCCATTTTCTGAGGGGCCTGTCATTAGATATACATATGTATATGTAATTTTGAGCAAAAACAAAATTTTGAAACGGTATATGAGCAAAAATATATTTTGATCCGAAAAATGAGGGTATATGGACATATATGATAATATATATTCATACATTTCCATACATGTATGCGTAGTTATTCCATATACAGTATGCAATGTTCAATTAAACATTTATGGCGGCCTTTGTAATCTGCATGTTGTTCCATTATGCTGAAGTTTGTCATAATAATTTACAATAGTTTTTAGTGCAATTTGTTCCTTAAAAATTATCACATGTAATTTGTCTTACGGAGTGATACAAACTTTAGCCAAATCGAATTATGAACGTAGAAACAAATAAGCTCCAACAAAATAATCACAAACTGACTAAAAGATTTTCCATTCATTATTTTATAGGAAAAAGTGAATGTAATATTAAAACAAAAATCAAAATTCATAATTTAATAAGTAAGATTAAAAACTAGTGCAATTATAAAAGGAAAATAATAATAATAACAATAACTAACACTAGTTTTCAATATAATTTTGGCAGTAGTATGAACTTTGTTTCTTAAAGATATCTAGAGAATTTCGTTATTTTCTATAAAATTAATGACAGAATTATCCTTCTGATTACACTGTACAACAGCCAAAATAGCCTTTAGATAAAAGTATGCGGACTATATGGGCTTTGATGCGTTAAATTCAAATCTGCTGTCAGTTTTTCTCTATCACGTAGAGATTTTTTTATGGGCGTGGCTAATTTTGGCCCCTAAATTAGTCGGCCATACTAATATATTTTACTATAACTCGAAAACCGCTATTTCGATTTTAATAGATAATAAACCAAAAGACGCGCCACAAAATTTTTTTTTTTTTTCATATTTTTTTATTTATTGTATCTTCAATTACGAACTAACAATAAGTATTCAAATCTTAAATCTAAAATATAATTATTAGGCCCGACCACTGTCGGACATAAATTTAGAGATAGTTATAAATAATACATATTTAAGTAGTGATAAACAAAAGGAAGAAAAAATAAATAAAAATTAAAAATTATTTTCAGTCAGTCCCATCTGGAGTGTTGAGTATAAGAGCCCTTGTATCCCTCTTTTTTAGGCGGATGTGTCCAGTAAAGTTCAAAATATTACGAGCAAGCGGATTAGGATGTGACTCGAGTTTTGTTAAATATTTGCCAGCGTTTTTTGCAATTTCTTCAGTCACTAGTGGCATATTTAAGTCACGATGTATATTTGAATTTTTTATATACCAAGGAGCCGATGTTATTAATCGCAAAATTTTATTTTGTCTTCGTTGGATTCTCTCGACATTGGAAGCTGAAGCAGTGCCCCATAGTTGAATTCCGTAGCACCATATGGGTTTCAAAATATACTTGTATATCAAAAGTTTGCAATCTAGACTGAGGGTTGAATTTCTACCAATCAGCCAATGTACCTGAGTTAATTTTAGTTTCATTTGGGTTAACTTAGAGTCAATATGTTGTTTCCAAGTAAGCCGTCGATCAAGGTGTATTCCAAGATATTTCACATGAGTATGTTGAGGGACAACTTGATTGTTAATCCGAATGGGTGAACAAGTCTCTTCGTAATGTATATGTTACTTGAACACACTTTTGTTCGTTTACCTTAATTCTCCATAAGTTTAACCATAGTTCCAGCTGGGTAATGTGTTCTTGAAGATATCGGGACGCTTCGTAAAGATTTTCATGCATACTAAGGCAGGCTGTATCATCAGCAAATGTGGAAGTGTGGATATTGCTGCTCAGAGGCATATCACAAGTATAAATCAAATACAAAACTGGCCCCAGTATACTCCCCTGTGGCACACCGGATGAGATAGTTTCAGGCATGCTCATAAAGTCTCCTTCCACAACAGTGAACTTCCGGGCAGTAATGTAACTTTCCAAAAGACTTACAACGTTTATTGGCAGGTATGTTTTTAATTTTAAAATTAGGCCTTCATGCCATACTTTATCAAATGCCTGAGAAACGTCGATAAACAGCGCAGAACAATACTTCTTTTCTTCAAATGCTCTTCTTATAAATTGGACCAAGCTATGAGTTTGTTCAATGGTGCTATGCTGACTTCTAAAACCAAATTGATGATCCGGTATGCACCCACTATTAACTAGAATTGGGGACAATTTTGTCATGAGCAGTTTTTCGAAAAGCTTTGACATTGTTGATAAGAGACTTATTGGCCTGTATGACTCAGCCTTGGTAAGGTCTTTGCCCGGCTTTGGAATCATTTTAACTTTGGCAAGCTTCCAGCTATTTGGATAATACTGCAGTCGTAAAATGGCGTTAAAAATAAATAACAGTATTCTAATTGCAATACGAGGCAACTTTATTAGCATCTGGTTACTAATTCCATCAAAACCCGGAGCTTTCTTTGGGTTGAGTTCAGCAATTAGTTTTTGCGTCTTAAACTTTATTTGCTGAGGGGGTAGAGCGACTACATTTGGCAAATCAATTACACCAGTACATGTGTTTGGGGTAAATACGTATTTTAAATGGGCAGCAAATATGTTACCTTTTTCAGTATCGCTTCTTGCCCAACCTCCGGTAGATGTGCGCAGAGGTGGTTTAAACTCAACGGGTGTTTTAAGCTTTCTAGCAGCACGCCATAAAGAGTAATCAGATGCTGGTGTGACATCAAGATTTTCCAGATAGTTCCTAAATGATGCAGTTTTTTCATGTGCAAGCAGCTCTTGGAGTCGTTTAGTGCACTCTTTAAATCTAATTTTATTCAGGGGTGATCTGTGCTGTTGCCATTCCCTTCTAGCACTTCTTTTTTCACATACGAGACGTTCAATATCTGTAGAATATAGTCTATTAAACCCAGTCTGCGGATGGGAGGTAGTGGCATGTTTAGCAGCCTGCTTAATATTTTCGTTAAGATTGGCAATGTTAGATTCAACATCATCAGGTGTTCTTAGTGTAATGTTTTCCGTGCAATGACTACTAAGATATTTTTGAATCGCAGCCAATTTACACGATTTATCAAATTCGCATATGGGTGAGGTAAATCACTTCTTAATGGGCTACAAATTGTAACGATCGTGGGAGAGTGATCGGACGAGAGATCTAGAGAAGCTTCAATTTGAATTAAATCCCTAGAGATATTTTTTATAACGCCAAAGTCTATTACATCCGGAATTTTATGTATGTCAGTAGGCCAATAAGTGGGCTCCCCACTTGAAATGACATCCAAGCCCATTTTGGAAATTGTATTGAACAACGCTCGACCTCTGGGTGTAATAAGACGCGAACCCCAGAACGTGTGTTTAGCATTATAGTCGCCAGCTGCTACGAAACAAGGGCCCAGAGATTTGTAAAAATCCTCGTATTGATGCTCAGTAATTGCGAATCTAGGAGGAGAGTAAATTGATGATATGACAAAATTATTGGAAAAATTTTCAACACAAATATTCGTTGCTTGTAAATGTTCTTCACAAATGTTATCAATAATATAATGCTTGAGTCTTGACTTTATTAAAATTGCTGATCCACCGCATGCTCTTCCTCTCGGGTCCTTTGAATCATATAAGGTGTAGCCATAAATTTTAAAAAGGCTTCTCGAAGTCAAATGAGTCTCTGAGACCAACATTAAATCAATATTTTTTTCCGTGAGGAAGTGCTCAAGTTCATTTTTATGTTGGCGAATACCGTTTGCGTTCCAGAAACATATTTTTAACGTGTTCATGGTTTATTAACTAAAGCTTGAAGCAGAGTATTCTGCATTCGCAGCATTTCTTGCATCATGCTAGTCATATTTGTTGTAAAATTAGTTATAGTTTGCACCAGATTATCAATAGTAGCTTCAAGGCGATTGAAATTAAAATTCGAATTTGTATTTGTTGAATTATTTGGAGGTGAAACATTTTGTGTATGAATAGAATTTGTCTTAGCAGCATCGGCATACGATACACGGGAACTAACTGGTTGGCTCACTTGCGCAAAATTGGCTGATAAAGCGTTTGCTGATTGAGCTGGGGCCAATTTAGGTGTTTGCCTCATAGTCTGTTTGACGAAAGAGTACACAGGGCAACCTCTGTAGTTAGCGGTGTGATTTTCTCCACAATTACTGCATTTTTTGTTACTTTGATCTTTCGGTTTATTGCAACTAGCAGTGCCGTGTAACTCGCCGCACACAACACAAACAGCAGGTAATTTGCAGTAAGTTTTAGTATGGCCATATTCTTGACAATTATGGCACTGTACGGGTCCTGAACGCTTGTGTGGTTCTTCAACGGTTATTTTTCGATATAAGAGATATTTTAAATTATATATTGGATGGGTCTCATTTTTTTTTAATTTTATATCATTTGGCTCAAGTTCAACGCGAAATAGAGGTTGAGGGATCTTTTCCCTATTTATTATGTTCGATACATTTTTTACTTTAAAGCCCTGGAGGACGAGAGCATCTTTTACTTCTTCGGGAGCAACATAGGAATCTATGCCCTTCAACACAATCTGCATACCTTTAGCACTCTTGAGCTGATATGTGTAGAAATTTGTTTTACATTTTTCAAGTTCAGCAACCATTTTGCGGAAATCTTTTTCGTCATAAATTTGGATTTTAGTTTCATCGATGTTGCCACGTTTTATTGGAACAATGTGAAATTTATTCTCACCAATTACCGAAATTAATTTCTTAATAAGAGCGTTTGAATTTTTTTCTCTCAAATATATTGGTGGCGGCTTGGATGTTTTGTTCGAGGATACCTCGGGTTTGTCGTTGTCATCTTGAAAAATTTTAAAGCGGTTTTGGCGATTAGTTGAGGCTGCGCTGTTATCCCTATACACTTTTGGAGCAGATGAGATTTTTGAAGAATTCGGGCTTCGTCCACGCTTTACTATGGTTATATATCTGTCCATTCCAACTTGTATCTTGAGTTTCGAGCCGCTGTTATCTGTAGTGATAACTTTGTTAAGTGATGAACACGAGCCTGAAGGGGATGATATTACTGACTTATATGAAGGAGTACTGGGCAACTGTAATGTTAACGAATCCGTTGGCATTGGACAAAGCGAAGTTGATCGCTGACGAAAAATTGGCTTAGCCGTTAAAAAAAGTCTGTCATCAAGTTTTTTATTTATTTTTTTTAAATTAAGATCATCAGAACTCACAGTAAGACTATCATCAGATTTGTTATTTTTTTGTTATCATTAAGATCATCAGAGCTCACAGTAAGATAGGCATTTCTGCCGTTATCACTCACTTCGCAATTATTTGTTTTCGAGGTACTCATATAGAGTATTCCTCAAGGGCACTTTGTACGTGTATTCCTCAAGGGCACTTTAAGTTATTTTGTTTACGGTTGTTTTTGTTTTTTTTTTGTTTTAGTTATTACTGTCTATATAAAAAAAAAATATTAGCAAAGCAAAAATAGCTTGTTTATCAAAGTTAATGTACAACAAATATTATGTACTACAAATATTTTTTTTTTGTATGGTTTTTTTTTGGTTTAGTATGTAAAAAGAAATTCCGCTAATACTTCTGTTCACTATGAAGGTACAACGGGAACTGCGCCACAAAATTTTTTTAAAAAAAATTTATAATCATTTTTTACCTATCTTTTATGGTTTCGGAGTTATTCAGAATTTAAAAGAGAAAAAAGTTTTTTTTATGCAAAAATCGCGTAATTTTTTTACATGAAAATTGCAATAAAAAAATCAGAAACTCAAAAGTTTTATATTTTTTAAATTTTTCTTAAAACCACGTATCCTAGGAATAAACCAAGCTATAAAACGTGAATATACAGCAATAAATCTTGATTTTATTCACAATTTAAAGTTTTGTTACATGCCCGCAATGCCCTTTCAATAGCATTACCAGATGTCAGTGATGGGAAATGAGATTTGCATTTCGGTATTAAAAACAAATTTTTTTAGTACTTTTTTGATCCCGAGAGTACCAAAAATTATAATATATCTTGTTTAAATTTTATTAACAAAAAATTATAAGAAATTCATTTACAAAAAAAGGAACACATAGGTACAAATATACAAATAGGTGTAGCCTGGATTAGACTTAATACTGTTGGAACATAAAGCTTGCCCCCGTATTCCATAGCTCGCTAAACTCGACCGCTAAAATGCTGAACAAATAGAAAATTTAAAATTTTTGGCGATGACATAAAGCAATAAAATTTCGGCGAATTACATTTTTAAGCCATTACCTGATTTATTTATTTATTTATTTAGCGAGTTACAGAATACGATGGCTGTTGATTTATATTTTGTTTTCATGAAATTTTGGTAAGAGAAAATCCTTTCGACATTTACAGAGGAGTGAGGCATGGATAAAATTCCGTAAGCTACTCTCGATATATCAGGAAACATGTATTCATCTAATGCGTTTTTATATAAGCCAATGCTCTATATTGGTTGTTAATATTTCAAATTATTTTTCTTTTCTTTTTTTTTTCTTTTCCCTGGGAACATTTTAATTAAAAGTGGTATAATGATATTGGTTTAACAGATAAAATACTTTCAGGGGAAAACTTACTAAACCAAACTAACATTTTATTGTCAAAGTCCACTATTGCCCTTAGAACTTAATATAAACTTTTTAAAATTTTCTTTAAACTGATCTAAAACAGTTGTTTCAATAGATCAACTTCTGTGGCACATAAAATATCATTGAATGAAATATGGTTTTCGTTGATATTTAATTGTGGTTATACTTTTCTAAAAGATCTTTACTTATAAAGCTTCGTTCTATTTGTCGAAAAAACAATTGAATTCTTGGCAAAATATATGCATGCGCGAGTCTTCTGACTGCATTTCTAAGTTGCCCGTGAGAGTACCAAATTTCTTAGGGAAGTACTACGGTACTTTTTCATGTCAAATAGTATCAAAAAAAGTACGATCGTACCAACTTTCCCATCACTGCCAGATGTAAATGTGACTGCATTTAATACATTACACACATTTTTCCATTTTTAGGTACCTGCTTTAAATTGTGAATAAAATCAAGATTTATTGCTGGATTTTCACGTTTTATAGCTTGTTTTATTGCTAGGATATGTGATTTTAAGAAAAATGTAAAAAATATGAAACTTTTGAGTTTCTGATTTTTTTATCGCAATTTTAATGTAAAAAAATTACGCGATTTTTGCATAAAAAAAACTTTTTTCTCTTTTAAATTCTGAATAACTCCGAAACCATAAAAGATAGGTAAAAAAGATTTTCTGTCAAAATACTTACATCTGTCTTCAACCATTAAGGTGGTCCCCATACAAAAAAAAAAGAATTCTTTGTCAAATAACTAATTTATTTTTGGCATGTGTTGGATACATTTTTTTATTTTGGGCAACGACTTGAAGTAAAAATATTTGTTCTTCTTTTGTAGGTCGGACATACATTTGACTTCGATAGGAACGCGCCAGGGACAATTAGAGCCCTGCGAGTACATTTTGTACAAATTCCGCCTTTGTATGGAAGCCCCCTTAATGAGTCGAGATAGGGCATAGGTATGTTCGGAGGAAATGTTGAAGATAAAAAATTACTGTGGGTCGGTCTTACATTTTACCCCCCTAGGAGGCAACATAAAAGCGGAAAAAGCGGATTTCTTAAAAAAAATTATTAAAAAAACTATTTTTTTGTATGGGCACCACCTTAATGGTTGAAGATAGACGATAAGTATAATCAGAGAAAATCTTTGAAATGAAAAAATATAGGAGGTCAGTCATACATCTGACATCGATAGGTACGCCCTAGGGACAGTTAGAGCCCTGCGAGTAAATTTTATAAAAATTTCCCCTTTGTATGGGAGCCTCCTTAAGAAGAGGAGCTAGGTGGCCGGTATGTTTAAAAAAGATGTTGAGCGGAGAAAATTAATGGGTGCTCGTCATACATTTGACCCTGGTAGCGGTGACCCCGGGAAAGTTATATGATTTTTTGTAGTTTTTTTTGCTTTTACCCTCATCTTTGTGCTACGGAATTCAACTATGGGGCACTGCTTCAGCTTCAAATGTAGAGAAAATTCAACGCAGGCAAAATAAAATTTTACGCATGATAACATCGGCTCCATGGTACATCAAAAATTCAAATATACATCGTGATTTGAATATGCCACTAGTGACTGAAGAAATTGCAAAATACGCTGGCAAATATTTAACAAAACTCGAGTCACATCCTAATCCGCTTGCCCGTAATATTTTGAACTTTACTGGACACATCCGCCTAAAAAAGAGGGACACAATGGCTCTTATTCACAGCACTCCAGATGGGACTTCTTGAAAATACTTTTATTTTTTTTTTCCTTTTGATTATCACTACTTACATATGTATTATATATAACTACTAATAAGCTTATGTCCGACATTGGTCGGGCCTAATTATATTTTTTAGATTTAAGATTTGAATACTTATTGTTAGTTCATATATGAAGATACAATAAATAAAAATTCATGCATAAAAAAAAAAAAAAAAAAAAAAATCTTTGAGCACGATGCGGAGCCCTTTGCCCCCATCTGACCGCCACCATTTTTTGGCTCGAATATTTTTTTTTAAACCTCACAAAATGAGGGGTTCTTGCAATTCGAAATTGAAAAATCGTAAACAACGCCATACCTAATGTACATATGTATATTGAAATAAATACCCAGCAAAAAGGGGATGTAAAAACGAATTAAATTATCATCACATTGCTACATTTTCATATAACAAGTTTTATTTCCAATCAGTGTTACCAAAATATATATTCAAAATTACACCTCGTAGGAGCCAAAATTACCCGATTTCAAAGGAATTACACCCAATATTAAAATAAATATTTGACACATTTCAAAAATCTTGTTTAAGGTCTACTTATGATTTGGTATCAGCCCCAGTGAAGTGCAACATATCGAGAGCGTGTATTCAAAATACGTCAACTCAAATTTTCTCAAAATGAGCTTCCGATAGCAAAAAAATCTCCTATAGAATATTCATCTGTAATATAAATTTTGAATCAAAAAAATTATTTTTTCTTGTTTTGTATAAATTTTTTTTTATTCTCTATCTAAAAGTATAATTTTTTTGGTGAAAATAAATGCTAACTTTCATGTGAAAATAAGTATTTCATTATAAATCTACCTCATATCTTATTGCTTATTATTATTATTGTTTTTTTTGTATACCTTCTTTAAATAATAAAATAGCATCAACGGTATCAGACGATAATTTATGATATTTTATTTTATTTATTTATTATATTATATATGTATGTATTCGTGTGTGTTCTGGCTTTCACATCGTTTTCACATATTTTCTTTTGAGTTTGGATGTTAAAACATATGCTACGCCTGTTTAAGTTGAAATTTAGAAAATACAGATTAATAGTATGTGTTCTAGCATCCGAATTTAGAACAACACAGTTTGCAAATTGACGATTTCAAACTTTTAGATTTTCTCGTTTTCGATTTTGAGCAAAAAACTCATATTTTTTCACTGTTAACAAGCGAAATTCGTATTTTTTTCACAAGACTGTTAACAAGTGAAAAGCAAATCCAAAACGAAATGGGAAACGAAAAAATCTAAAAGTTTGAAATCGTCAATTTCCAAATAGCGTTCTTCTACATTCGGATGCTAGAACACATACTATTAATTTGTATTTTCTAAATTTCAACTTAAACAGGCGTACCATGTGTTTTAACATCCGAACTCACAAGAAAACGATGTGAAAGCCAGAACACACACGATCTATTATATAAAACAAACGAATTCCAAATTACCCGTAAATTACACCTGAGAGCAATTACCCACGCGCTACACTTGCACATAAAAATTACACTTGATTCGGGTAATTACCCGCGATTCGGCAACACTGTTTCCAATACATTACAAGAGTACAGTGGTAGAGACTGTGCTTTGAGATTGAGAACAGCGTGGTTCGTATCCTCCGACAAAAATTTTATTTATTTTTTGTTTTGTATTTACGTGAAATATTTTCATTAAATAAGTTTTATCTCTAAAGAATAACAAGAGTACAGTAGCTCAGTGGTAGAGAGTGTGCCTTGAGAGTGAGAACAGCGCGGTTCGTATCCTGCGGCAAAAATTTTTATCTATTTTTTTGTTTTTTATTTAGTGACACGATCGGATAGGGAACTTGCAAGAGTTTCAATTCATTAATTTTAATGAATATCAAAGTAATTTAAATTCTCGCACAAATACATGATCTCCAATGACAAGCTAATGTAAAAATCATGTATCATAGTTCACATAAATCGAACCAATGCGTCATCACTTGAACCCATGATTCAACACATGATTTATCTTTTTTTTTTTTTGCTGGGTGGGTAATATATTGAAATAATATTCAACGAAAAAGGCATGCAAAAACGGAATTAAATTATCATATTGATACATTTTCATAAAACAAATTTTATCTCTAACTATTAATCTATATAATTAATAGGCGAACACGTTTTTTGTAATCCCT
Source organism: Tachina lurida (assembly GCA_944452675.1). Lineage (NCBI taxonomy): Eukaryota > Metazoa > Arthropoda > Insecta > Diptera > Tachinidae > Tachina > Tachina lurida. The sequence continues at coordinate 103,978,816 of OX101752.1, forward strand.
TTTACGCCGGAACTACTGCACCGATTTTGGAAAGATTTATATTATTTTAAAGGAATTTTTGCACAGATGTGCAGAATCTATATTTTATTGAAATCGGTTTAGTATTTTGGGAGCTATAAGCGTTTAAAGTTGCTACTACTACATGCAAACATAGTACACACGCATTTGTTAGCTTACACTGTGTGTGTGTGTGTGCGTGTATATTTGTGTAGTATTTTTGTTATTGTATGAAAGCCATAAAACTTATAGGAAGAGAGTTCAATAAATTGAATTAGGTTTAATAAAGAGATTTTGTTTCTGTTTAGAATACGGACGATTGTGTCGTCCGTTTGGTATATCTAGTAAGAATTAATACGTAAGGTGGAGGAGAGTATGCCTCAACAGTCAGAAAAGCACGGTTCGTATCCTGTCTGCGTTGGTATTTTTTTTTTACGTGAAAAACATAATCGTTTTTTTAAGTTTCGTAAGAATTGACATTGCATATACATATATACATACCCAGCAAAAAATAAATGAACGCGTTCAAAATTAAATACTGCTTCATGCTTTCTTGAGCATTTGTTTCTTCGAATGCATTCTGAATATCATTGCAAATCGTAAATAATGCTATAGTTTTTGAACTCATTAAAAACGGATGCAAAACGGAATTAAATCATCACATTTTCATATAACAAGTCTTATCTCCAATGAATGACAAGAGTACAGCAGCTCAGTGGTAGAGAGTATGGCTTGATGTTGAGAACAACGCGGTTCGTATCCTGGGTCAAAATTTTTTATTTTTTTTTTTGTTTTGTATTTACGTGACACATTTTCATAAGGTAAGTTTTATCGCCAAAAACTCAGCGATATCACCCGCTTCGGGCTCGGGGTCATCACTTAACCAAGTTGTCACTGAAGATAAGAGTAGCCCAAAACCCAAGGTCCAAGTCGGAATGGACAGATATATCACAATTTTAAAGCGCGGGCGAAGCCCAAATTCATCAAAAATTTCATCGGTTCCCAAGATATCCAGGGATAACGATGTCGCAGCAGTTAACCGTCAAAATCGTTTTTCAATATTGCAAGCAAATAACGACCAACCCGCTGTTTCATCCAAAAAAACTTCCAAGCCACCACCAATATACCTGAGAGAAAAAAATTCGAACGCCCTTATTAAAAAATTAGTCTCGGCAGTTGGTGAGAACGCATTTCACGTTATTCCAATAAAACGTGGTAAAATTGATGAAACAAAAATTCAAATATACGAAGAAAAATATTTCCGCAAAATTATTACTGATTTCGAAAAAAATAAAACTAATTTTTATACTTATCAGCTTAAAAGTGCTAAAGGTATGCAGGTCGTATTGAAGGGCATTGATGCTTATGTTAATCCCGACGAAATAAAAGATGCACTCATCATACAAGGATTTAAAGTAAAAAGTGTTACTAATATAATCAATAGAGAGAAGATCCCCCAGCCTCTATTTCGTGTTGAACTGGAGCCAAATGATATACAGTTGAAAAAAAACGAGACACATCCAATTTATAGCCTAAAATACCTTTTATACCGAAAAATTACAGTTGAAGAGCCACATAAGCGTTCAGGTCCCGTACAGTGCCACAATTGCCAAGAATATGGTCATACAAAAACTTACTGCAATTTACCTACAGTTTGTGTTATCTGCGGTGAATTGCATGGTACTGCTAGCTGCACGAAGCCAAAAGATCAAGCAGAAAAAAAATGCAGTAATTGTGGAGGTAACCACACCGCTAATTACAGAGGATGCCCTGTATATTCTTTTGTTAAACAGGCTATGGGTCAAAAACCTAAACTAGCTCCAGCTCAATCAGCAAACGCTTACTCCGCCACTCTTCCTCAAACAAGCCAACCAGTTAGTTCACGTGTATCGTATGCCGATGCTGCTAAGACTAGTTCTATTCCCATACAAAATGTTCCACCGCCAAATAATTCAACGAATGCAAACGCAAGCTTTAACTTTAGTCGCCTTGAAGCTACTATTGAGAATTTAGTACTAACTATTAATAGTTTTACAACAAATATGACTAGCATGATACAAGAAATGCTTGGAATGCAGAATACTCTGCTTCAAACATTAATTAAGAAGCCATGAACACGTTAAAAATATGTTTCTGGAACGCAAACGGCATTCGCCAACACAAAAACGAACTTGAGCACTTCCTCAGGGAAAACAATATTGATATCATGTTGGTCTCTGAGATTCATTTGACTTCAAGAAGTCTATTCAAAATTATTGGCTACAATTTATATGATTCAAAGGACCCGAGAGGAAGAGCATGCGGTGGATCAGCAATTCTAATTAAGTCAAGACTCTAACATTATATTATTAACAACATTTGTGAGGAACATCTACAAGCAACGAATATTTGTGTTGAAAATTTTTGCACAAATTTTGTGATATCATCAATTTACTCCCCTCCCAGATTCGGAATTACTGAGAATCAATACGAAGATTTCTATAGATCTCTTGGCCCTTGTTTCGTGGCAGCTGGCGACTATAATGCTAAACATACGTTCTGGGGTTCGCGTCATATTACACCCAGAGGTCGAGCGTTGTTCAACACAATTTCAAAAATGGGCTTGGACGTCATTTCGAGTGGGGAGCCTACTTACTGGCCTACTGACATAAATAAAATTCCGGATGTTATAGATTTTGGCGTCATGAAAAACATTTCTAGGGAATTAGTTAACGTTGAAGCTTCTTTAGATCTCTCGTCCGATCACTCTCCCACGATTGTTACAATCTGTAGCCCACAGAGAAGTGATTTACCTCACTCGTATGTGAAGATGATCAGTAGTGTAAATTGGCTGCGATTCAAAAAATATCTTAGTAGTCATTGCACGGAAAACATTACGCTAAGAACACCCGAGGATATTGAAGCCAACATCGTCAACCTTAACGAAATGGTTACACAGGCTGCTGAGCATGCTACTACCTCCCATCCGCAGACTGGATTTAATAAAATTTATTCTACAGACATTGAACGTCTCGTACGTGAAAAAAGAAGGGCTAGAAGGGAATGGCAACAGCACAGATCACCACAACTTAAAATCAGATTTAAAGAGTGCACTAAACGACTCCAAGAGTTACTTGCAATTGAAAAAACTGCATCTCTTAAAAATTATCTGGAAGGTCTTGTTGTCACTCCAGCATCTAATTACTCCTTGTGGCGCGCTGCTAGAAAGCTGAAAACCCCCGTTGAGTTTAAACCACCTCTGCGCACATCTACCGGAGGTTGGGCGAGAAGCGATACTGAAAAAGCTAACATATTTGCAAATCATTTAAAATACGTATTTACCCCAAACACATGTACTGGTGTTTCTGATTTGCCGACTGTAGTTGCTCTACCCCCGCGACCCATAAAGTTTAAGATGCGCGATGTACAAAAACTAATTGCTGAACTTAATCCGAAGAAAGCTCCAGGTATTGATGGAATTAGCAACAAGATGCTGATGAACTTGCCTCATATTGCAATAAGAATCCTGCTATTTATTTTTAATGCCATTTTACGAATGCAGTATTTTCCATATAACTGGAAACTTGCCAAGATTAAAATGATTCCGAAGCCGGGCAAAGATCTTACCAAGGCTGAGTCATATAGGCCTATAAGCTTACTATCAACAGTTTCAAAACTTTTCGAAAGGCTGCTCATGACTAAATTGTCCACAATTTTAGCTGATAATGGGTGCATCCCGGACCATCAATTTGGCTTTAGAAGTCAGCATAGCACTATTGAGCAAACGCATAGATTGGTTCAAGTTATAAGGAGGACTTTTGAAGAAAAGAAGTATTGTTCTGCCCTTTTTATTGATGTTTCTCAGGCATTTGACAAAGTATGGCACAAAGGCCTATTTTTAAAATTGAAGACATATTTTCCAATAAATATAGAACAACTTTTGGAAAGTTACATTGTTGATAGGAAGTTTACTGTTGTGGAAGGAGACTTCATGAGTGTGCCCGAATCTATATTTTCTGGTGTGCCTCAGGGTAGTATTCTGGGACCAGTCTTGTATTTAATATATACTTGTGATATGCCTGTGAGCAATAACATCCACACTTCTACATTTGCCGACGATACAGCCTGTATGAGTATGCACAAAAACCCTGATGAGGCATCCCGCAATCTCCAAGCACACATTACCCAGCTTGAAAGATGGTTGAACTTATGGAGAATTAAAGTAAATGAACAAAAGTGTGTTCATATAACGTTTACCCTTAGAAAAGATACCTGTTCCCCCATTCGAATCAATAATCAAAATATTCCTCAACATTCTCAAGTGAAATACCTTGGCATACACCTTGATCGAAGGCTTACATGGCAACATCATATTGACGCTAAACTAATTCAAATGAAACTTAAGTTAACTCAAATACATTGGTTGATTGGCAGAAATTCAACACTCAGTCTAGACTGCAAACTTTTGATATACAAGTCGCTTTTAAAGCCAATATGGTGCTACGGAATTCAGCTATGGGGCACTGCTTCAGCTTCAAATGTGGATAGAATCCAACGACAGCAAAATAAAATTTTACGGTTAATAACATCGGCTCCATGGTACATCAAAAATTCAAATATACATCGTGATTTAAATATGCCACTAGTGACTGAAGAAATCGCAAAATACGCAGGTAAATATTTAACAAAACTCGAGTCACATCCTAATCCGCTTGCTCGTAATATCTTGAACTTTACTGGACACATCCGCCTAAAAAAGAGGGACACAAGGGCCCTAATAGTCAGCACTCCAAATGGTACTTCTTGAAAATAAATATCTATTGTGCTTAATACGAAATTTATGTATTATTAATTACTATCACTAAGTTTATGTCCGATACTGGTCGGGCCTAATAATTATATATAGATTTAAGATTTGAATACTTATTGTTAGTTCATATTTTGAAGATACAATAAATAAATATATGTGTGTAAAAAAAAAAAAAAAAAAAAAAAAAAATAACCAGAGTACAGTAGCTCAGAGGTAGAGAGCATGCCTTGAGAGTGAGAAGAGCACGGTTCGTATCCTGCGACAAAAGTTTTTATTTATTTATTTTTTTTTGTATTGATAAGCTAATGTAAAAATCATGCATGTTTCACCTAAATCGAACCAATGCGTCATTACTTGAACCCATGATTCAACACATGATTTGTCATGTTTTTTTTTTGCTGGGTATATACATAGATATGTACATACCCAGCAAAAAAGACATGCAAAAGAAATAGTTAATGCATGGCTTCTACTGAAAATTCAATTTAGTTCAGAAAGCATTATTTTAACCCCTGTGTTAAAATCATGCTTTCGGACTATTCAAAATGTGTGGTTGAAGTCTACTGACGATTTGTTACAGCAACAATGAAATGCATATAGACATCCCTGAACGACCAGCAAATAAATTTAAAATTGAAATAAACTTATGACAATATGTCGAATAATAAATTTCTTAAAATTTAGAAAGAAATAAATTTGTACTCGTATTAAAACCAGAAAAATTTAAATAATTCCAGGGTTGGAAGTTGAAAAAAAAATTTGCTAAAAAATAACCAAAAATATATTTTTTTCAGTTAAAAATATTTTATATTTTAGGAAGATCTTTACTCAAGCAAATTCTTTAGTCGAAAAAAAAACCGAGAGGTCACTTACTAAAAATTGCACTATAACAAAAAGTTTTACATTTTATCAGAAAACAAATATGTTTGTATGTACTAATGTGTGTATCTGTATACTACATATATATACGTTGGTAAAGGGTATATAAGATTCGACACAGCCGAATATAGCACTCTTACTTGTTATTATTACATCCCCTTTTTGCTGGGTATTTATTTCAATATACATATGTACATTAGGTATGGCGTTTTTTACGATTTTTCAATTTCGACTTGCAAGAACCACTCATTTTGTGAGGTTTCAAAAAAAAAATATTCGAGCCAAAAAATAGTGGTGGTCAGATGGGGGCAAAGGGCTCCGCATCGTGCTCAAAGTTGAAGGTAAAAGCAAAAAAAAACTAGAAAAAATCATATAACTTTCCCGGGGTCACCGCTACCAGTGTCAAATGTATGACGAGCACCCATTAATTTTCTCCGCCCAACATCTTTTTTAAATACACCGGCCACCTAGCTCTTCTTCTTAAGGGGCTCCCATACAAAGGGGAAATTTTTATAAAATTTACTCGCAGGGCTCTAACTGTCCCTAGGGCGTACCTATCGATGTCAGATGTATGACTGACCTCCTATATTTTTTCATTACAAAGATTTTTTCTGAACATACTTATCGTCTATCTTCAACCATTAAGGTGGTGCCCATACAAAAAAATAGTTTTTCTAATAATTTTTTTTTAAGAAATCCGCTTTTTCCGCTTTTATGTTGCCTCCTAGGGGGGTAAAATGTAAGACCGGCCCACAGTAATTTTTTATTTTCAACATTTCCTCCGAACATACCTATATCCTATCTCGACTCATTAAGGGGGCTCCCATACAAAGGCGGAATTTGTACAAAATTTACTCGCAGGGCTCTAATTGTCCCTGGCGCGTTCCTATCGAAGTCAAATGTATACTGAACTCCAATATTTTTTCAATACAAATATTTTCTCTGAATATACTTATCGTCTATCTTCAACCATTAAGGTGGTGCCCATACAAAAAAATAGTTTTTTTAATAATTTTTTTTAAGAAATTCGCTTTTTCCGCTTTTATGCCGCTTTTATGTTGCCTCGTAGGGGGGTAAAATGTAAGACCGGCCCACAGTAATTTTTTATTTTCAACATTTCCTCCAAACATACCTATATCCTATCTCGACTCATTAAGGGGGCTCCCATACAAAGGCGGAATTTGTACAAAATTTACTCGCAGGGCTCTAATTGTCCCTGGCGCGTTCCTATCGAAGTCAAATGTATACTGAACTCCAATATTTTTTCAATACAAATATTTTCTGTCAGCATTCTTATCGTCTATCTTCAACCATTAAGGTGGTGCCCATACAAAAAAAAAGAATTCTTTGCCAAATAACTAATTTACTTTTGGCATGTGTTGGATAAATTTTTTTATTTTGGGCAACGACATGCAGTAAAAATATTTTTATTTCTTCGTCGCTGCATAACGCACTGCTATAATCTTCTATTAATTTTATGCCTCTTTCGGCAGCGTCATTGACAACATGGAGTTTTTGCAATATTTTTAGCGCTTGCTTATAGTCTTCACGTTGTTCCCTGGTTTCTGGATCGCTATTTAAAAAAGTTGTTGGTAATCCGAAGCGTGGAAAAAAGTTTGCTGTCCCATGTGTTACATAATGGCTCAAATCCTTCATTACTTTTTGTAGTACTTCTGTGAGAGCTAAGGTAATTCGCTTCACACCTGTGAACCCAATGACTAGGCGAGAACTACCTTTCTCTTCACTGGCGCCGCTTTTTATTTTGTCGTTTTTTGCCGGTGTCTTCCTCTCTCTCTCTCTTCCTCATATTTTTCTCTATCTTCTACAAAAATACGAATATCATTTGCCATTTTCCTTTTGATGTCACAGGTAACATTCTGGTCAAGTAATGCGAGAGCAACAGGTTCATCACTAAGGTACCAGAGATGTCCACACAATTTCTTCACCAAACGCTGCGAAACTGTGTTATCAATTGTATCATAATGAGCAATGGCCTTTAAAAAGCTCAAATCGTTATTTGGAGCTTCGATGGCCTTAGTCGCATTAAACCAAGCTCTTACATAAAGTGTGACGATGAATATACTGACCTCGCGGACTCCTCATTCCTGGTTAATCCCAGATATTCTCGAAATAAGAAAATGTTAACGCAGTATATCCCTTTCACCATCCAACGAGCATGACTGATGGGTCCTGGTGGTGCGAAGTGAAACTTTTTTATACCTTCACCTAGAAATAGTAACACCATTGCAAGAAATTCCTTGTAGTCGCCTCTGGGTTGCTAAAGATATTGCAAAAACTCCATGTTGTCAACGACGCTGCCGAAAGAGGCGTAAAATTAATAGAAGATTATAGCAGTGCGTTATGCTGCGACGAAGAAGAAAAAATATTTTTGCTTCAAGTCGTTGCCCAAAATAAAAAAATGTATCCAACACATGCCAAAAAGAATTCTTTTTTTTTGTATGGGACCACCTTAATGGTTGAAGACAGATGTAAGCATGTTGACAGAAAATCTTTGTGTTGAAAAAATATTGGAGGTCGGACATACAATTGACTTCGATAGGAACGCGCCAGGGACAATTAGAGCCCTGCGAGTACATTTTGTACAAATTCCGCCTTTGTATGGAAGCCCCCTTAATGAGTCGAGATAGGGCATAGGTATGTTCGGAGGAAATGTTGAAGATAAAAAATTACTGTGGGTCGGTCTTACATTTTACCCCCCTAGGAGGCAACATAAAAGCGGAAAAAGCAGATTTCTTAAAAAAAATTGTTAAAAAAACTATTTTTTTGTATGGGCACCACCTTAATGGTTGAAGATAGACGATAAGTATATTCAGAGAAAATATTTGTATTGAAAAAATATTGGAGTTTAGTATACATTTGACTTCGATAGGAACGCGCCAGGGACAATTAGAGCCCTGCGAGTACATTTTGTACAAATTTCGCCTTTGTATGGGAGCCCCCTTAATGAGTCGAGATAGGATATAGGTATGTTCGGAGGAAATGTTGAAGGTAAAAAATTACTGTGGGTCGGTCTTACATTTTACCCCCCTAGGAGGCAACATAAAAGCGGAAAAAGCGGATTTCTTAAAAAAATTATTAAAAAAACTATTTTTTTGTATGGGGACCACCTTAATGGTTGAAGATAGATGATAAGTATAATCAGAGAAAATCTTTGTAATGAAAAAATATTGGAGGTGAGTCATACATTTGACTTTGATAGGTACAGCCTAGGGGCAGTTAGAGCCCTGCGAGTAAATTTTATAAAAATTTACTCTTTGTATGGGAGCCCCCTTAAGGAGAGGAGTTAGGCGGTCGGTGTGTTTTAAAAAATGTTGGGCAAAGAAAATTATTTGGTGCTCGTCATACATTTGACCCTTGTAGAGGTGACCCCCGGAAAGTTATATGATTTTTTGTACGTTTTTTTGCTTTTACCCTCAACTTTGAGCACGATGCGGAGCCCTTTGCCCCCCGCCACCATTTTTTGGCTCGAATATTTTTTTACCAAACCTCACAAAATGAGGGGTTCTTGGAAGTCGAAATCTCCTTACTAAGAATTCAAATATAAACTATGCCATAGCTAATGTACATATGTATGTACATATATCATGAACAAGTGCATTCTTTAATACAAAACTTTATAAGTATATGCATACATTCATATGTAGCTATGTATGTATATAAAATAATTCTCAGTTTTTACAACAAAAAACTGAATATTATTCTTTCAATACAATTGGTAGCATATTGTTGTTGTTGTAGTTGTTCAATTCAACACAAAATACAAAAACTCTTATGGAAGCGTATATTTATGCATATGTATGTATGTATGTATGTATGTATGTATGCATGTGCGAATGCTTATAGTATACCTATAGTTTTTTTTTCATGACACTACAAATTCTATGCAAACACATTCGTTTGCATTTCCATTGAATAAAAAAAATTAAAAAGAATAATGTCTATGCAGAGCTGACAAAAAGGGGTTTAATATGAAATAAAGCATTTTAGAGAAAATGTTTAAGTACAGCAAATAAATACCAAAAGTAAGCAAGCCTCGGTAGCCGAGTAGCTGGTGGGGTTAATTAGAAATTTGATTATTCTTGGTTCTATGCACGGTATTTTTTTCATACAATTTTCAAAACGTATGATAAAACTATATATATAGAACTTCGGGAGAACCGATTATTCATTTTTGCTGATTTATATAAGGAATTGTGCTAAGACAAGCGCGGTCGTTTTAGTCCAACTCCGAGCTCTCTAACTTGCTTGGGAGCTTCAAAAAACGCATTTCAAGCCTCCCATACAAAATCCGTACAGACAGACGGACAGACGGACATGTCTTTTTTTATCTCCTAGTCATAAGGATCCATAATAACTAACTTTTTTTTGGCCGCAAATGAATATTGTAGAAATTACAAAAATCTGGACAAACCTATATATACCCTTTTCCATTTTTGGTAAAGGGTATAAAAATAGCATTTCACAAATGTGCACAAATGTGAATTTGATGCATTTTTTTTTAAGTATATTTCAATAACAAATCATTATTCATAGAATAAAGAAAACTTGTACAAGCTTTGTTTATTCAAATACAAAATTCTCGTAGACGAATATTCGACTCGACATACGCAATACGGGTGATTCTGTTCTTCAATTTAGTTTTTATTAAAGATAATACCGAGAAGATTCTTTTACTGACAGTTAATGTCATGATATACTCGTAGCTTGCATTAATTACTTAAGTCTTGAATATGTTTGAACGTAAACTTTAGTTGTTCCTCTAAACTTTCGGAATTCGATAAAATTTCAAAATCTTCAGAGTCTAATTCACTTTCAATTGTTTCATTTTCTACAATAAAAAATAGTCTCTCGTAGAGCTGCATAGCACAGTCGTTAGTACTAGACTTTGAAAATATATTTATAAATATAAAAAAGTATATTTAGGGTCATATTTCTTCTTTGGGAAATCCTCTCACATAGACAAAGTAGTACACCCAAAAAAAAGTTTTAAAATCAAGAAGAAAAAATTTGATTTTAAAAACGTAACCTTTATGAAATAGAACTTAGTTTGTTTTCTGTTATTTTAAAAATTTTCATTCTTGTTTTAAAAATTAAAAATATTTTGAAATCAAAAACGAATATTTTTTGTTTGAAAAAGACAACAACAACCTTGATATAAAGTTGAACATACTCAAATTAAAAGATTATCGGCCTGTTCATCTAAATGCGAACGATGGGTTCGATCGAATATTTATATTGAAAACAAAAACAAATTTCTGGTTTTTGTTTTTGTTTCTAATGTAAATTTTCGATCGAATCTATCGTTCGCATTTAGATGAACAGGCCCTATGTTTTTGTGTTAAGAATGAAATATTCTTGAAGTAATAATGAAACATTTTTATTCTAAAACTTATTATTTTTATATTAAAAATGAAGCGTTTGAATTAATAATGGAGAATTATTAAATTAAGAATGAAAGATCTTAAATTAATAATAGAGAATTTTTGAATGAGACGACTTAAATTAATAATGGAGCATTTTTTAATTAAGAACGAAACGTCCTAAATTAATAATGGAGCATATTTTAATTAAGAATGAAACGTCCTAAATTAATAATGAAGCATTTTTGAATTAACGATGGTTCGTTTTTAAAATAAAAATGTTACAGTTTTACCTTAATGGTGCTTCATACTTACAATATACTGTGGAATCAAAAAGTACACGCATAAGTCAAAGAATATGTGAGATTTTGTTTTATTAATTTTCATTTATTTTAAATTTGTAATAATTTTACAAACACTATATGCTAAAAAGTGATTAATTAAGTTATACGTACTAGGAAAAGCTTGAATTGCAAGATGAAGAATTTCGCAAGCAATCTTTCAATGGCAGCGACAAAGATTCGTGATCATTTCATAATTCTTTCTTTCTCCATTCAAATAATTTTTCGCGGAATTCTGCCCTTTGAATTACCGAATGAATAACTTCTTTTAAGTCCACATTTAATAAATAGTTGAGTCTCTTGACAGAAAAATCTGCATCTGCAAGAATTAAAAAATAATAATAATAATATGCGAAATGCGATACTGTATCGCACTATCGGCACAATGTATCGATTTTCGTCGGTTCACTGCAATAAAGTCATAAATAATAAGCGAAAATGGTATTATTACTCAATTAATTCTGGAATAAGTCTATATGGCTTTATTACCAACACAGTGTGGTACAATTATATATCGCTCATTTGCTGCAAGAACGGCATAATTCCAAATTCGCGATTTTTGAGTTAATAATACAGAAATATTGGCAATATCATGTTCTATCTTGTGTAAAATACTCATTTTGATATCTTGTATACAGAACGTGTGAGACGAGTATATGCCGTTATTTCTATTACTAAGTTTGGCTCTTCTTTTGCTCTAGACTTGGGTCGAACTCGTTCACTAGTTCATTTTTGCCACAAACAAACGATCAAACCCATTTAAATTACATGGGTTTGATCATTGGTTTGTGGCAAAAATGAACTAGTGAACGAGTTCGACCCAAGTCTATTTTGCTCACAATAACGACACATCGTTAGTTACGCCACAGTCGTTAAGGTGTGAACATCATTTTGTTTTCGGAAAGAGCGGCATAATTTGCGTTGTGCCTTTATAACCCTCATTACTAAATAAGAGCGGCAAGCGTCGCGTTAGCAGCAGGGTACGTATTTTCAGTACAATCAAATAATATTTACACATTTAAATGTACTGAAAATGCGTAGCCTGCTGCTAACGCAACGCTTGCCGCTTTTATTTAGGTATGAGGGTAAGTGAAAAGGTAAAATGAGTTTTATGTAGTAAAAATTCTTATATACTGGCATATTTTATGTTCTGACTGTTTTGTTGAAAAAATCATCTGATCATAACTAGCTATAACACAATAAGAACGACACATTTTAGTTTACTACACTAATATCAATGAACTTTAGCAGCAATAACGTCATAGCTCAAAGTATAAAAAATTTTCCATCTAAAAAGAATTGAAGGTGAGCCGCGAATAACGTTTTAAGTAACAAAATAATGATTTTGCAGGAGAGCCACAAAACGTATTTTAAGGCAAGATTGTTTTTCTTGTTTACATTTTCTTAGCGTATCGAAAATAATGATAGCTAGCATTATCTTTTCTTTTTGTATCTCTGCTACATTTATCAATTATTTTCGACAATTTTGTTTGCATGATTTATTAGTTACTTACAAAGTTTTCCACTGACTGACTGATTGTAATTGCATTTTGACGGCGATCAGATGCATAATTTTGGATGGTTTGATGTTTGAACAACGCAAGAGAGTTATGTTACTGGTAATCTGTGAAAAAACTGTTTTTTTTTTTAAATTGTCATTTACAACGTTATTCGCGGCTGTGCTTCAATTATTAAAACTTTTTACTCTACTTTTTTCTATACGGATGTATTAAATATAAGATGATTTACAAGATGATATCAAAATATTTACATTTAGTAATTTTTCTTCAGACCTATAGTCAATTGAACACTTAAAACGCATTTATCTCAAAATCTAAAATTTTGAGTTATGCCGTTCTTGCAGCAAATCAGCGGTATGTCTTGCTTTGTTATAAAAATAAGAATGTTATATATTAATGTTATAAGAAAGATTCTTATTTGAACAATTATTTTAAAAATGCTGCATTTTTAAAACGAAAACGAGCATTTTTTGTTTTAAAACTGCTTCGTTATAAAAATAAGAATGTTATGTATTAATGTTATAAGAAACATTCTTATTTTAACAATTATTTTCAAAAATGCTGCATTTTATAAAAGAAAACGCAAATTTCTTGTTTTAAGAATGCTTTTTTGGTTCAGTGTAGAGTTCGAGCGAAATTACTATATGATTTTCCAATTGTGTTGAACATAAATTTTAAAATTGCTCACTGCGAAATAATAACAATAGCTAGTAACAGTGAGGTACACACCAGAGAATGATAAAAGTATCGTTTTAAGTACTTTTTAAATGTTGGCCATCAAACAACTACGAATGCGTGCAGCTAAAAATAAAAAACACGCAAACTACAAACACACGGATTAATTTTAAACCGAATGTGTGTAACTATAAACATCCAACAACTATGTGTATACACATTTTTTAAATTACCCGGCCAGGGTAGGAAGAGTGCTCGAATTAATTTCTTTCGCAAACAAATTTTATTTTTCATATTGTAAAGAATTACTGCCTGGCTCACGATGTCGACAAGAAATTTACGTTCGCTTATTTATATTGAAAACAAAAACAAAATAAGAAAATTTGTTTTTGTTTTCAATATAAATAAGAAAATTTGTTTTTGTTTTCAATATAAATAAGCGAACGAAAATTTCTTGTCGACATCGTGAGCCAGGCAGTTATTCTTTTTAATTCTCAAATTTTATTTATAAAAAAAGAAAAACCAAGAATGCAAAATACTTCGACATTGAGAATAGTGTCGGTACATCGCAGGTACATGTTTCGAACGCTTTCCTTGTTTTTGCATAAAATATTAATATGGTTAAGATCACTAACTGTGTTTCTTGCGGTCCAGCATTCTTGGATCAAGGCAATGGAAACTTACCTTTATTTATTTTTCCATCAGAGCCTTCTAGAAGTTTATAGTGTTGGGAGTTGGATAACTGCTATTTTTGTGAGCGACGGGATGCTCTCTATCTTTTCCATCCTTAGCTTTGCGGAGTCCCTTGGCAAGCAGTTGCCATTGATTAGTATGCTGATGGTTTTGATGCGTTAAGTTGATGATAGCCTCATCATCGATATTCGTCCTTGAAATTGCAGCTTATAATTTGTATAGAAGGCCTATCACATTTTCCATTGTACTATTATTTGTTATATCCTCAATAGTTCTTTGTCGATGCACAGGAATTTTACCAGAAGGATTATTGGTATCAATCAATCCTGGGTACTTTGGCGAAGAATGTTGCCTCCTTACTGGTTTTTATCTCCAAGCTTCTCTTTTGCATAGGTTGATTGTGTCCGGTGAAGTTTGTTCGAGTTGCTAAAAGACGGGGAGAATTTTTTCCTTTTTGCTTCACTGTTCCTCTTCTTTGGGGAAGTGATCCTCTTTCCAGCTTTTTTTGGAACTAGTTGGAGTTTCACGTTGCTGTTTTGGAGCATCTCCTGCGCTGCTTCTAGTGTTGTTCTGGTTAGTCCTTACCAGTTTTCCGCGCTGTGTCGGAATCGATGATTCTACCTGTTTTTGAAGACTGAGGCAACTTAACGTCGCTTACAGGCTCCTTTTTATCTTTATCCTTATGTTTTGTGCTTGTCACCTTGACGACTACAGGAACCAAGCAACGCACGCCCCTGTACATTTTACAATTGCTTGATCGGGGCTAAAACTACCTCATGAACGGTTGTCGGGTTTTATTACTCCCTCACTTTACGGGATACGGGGTTTATTACTCACCTTAACCTTATTTCCCTTTGCATTTTTGTTTAATAAGGAACTACCCCCGATATGGTATTTTACTACTCCCCGCATAGTAAGATACTCCTTGCCTAGGGAGTATTTACACCTGAGACAGACACCCTTCCCTTCGTCTAGGTCGTGAACCCCAGAAGAAGGGAAGCATGCATATCTTCCTCCATGCTCCACCCGGGGACGCGCTCATTAGGAGACCTTTAACACCCGTCGATACTACGACGTATGCTGTAAAGGTTTTGCTACAACGTCTTATTGAGTCAAACGCCTTATCATTATTGGTCGATGCAGCTCCAACGTGAGTGGGAACCGGCTTTTTTATTGCGCAGATGTGTGTTGATGATGATGTGTTGATGATGATGGCTAATACTTTATACACTATATTTAAGAAAAGTCGCAGTTGTAGCAGTCGGTTAAGTCACCTTTTTTAAAGTTTTCTTATTTTTCCACTTGTCCAGAGATTTGGTAAGTATTTGTCGCTCCAGTCTTCCAACAAATGAGGATTAAGGATTATTGCGAATATTTTCGGTTGGTTTCAAGTAACTCTGCGGTTATAGTATCCTTACCTGGTGCTGTATTTATAGATTCTTAAATTTTTGGGGCTCTTCATTTATCTCACTATGTAGGAGGGTTTGTGTTTATGTTGTAACGACACGTTTTTCCGCTGGTGGCTGGGATAGCTTAGTCGTGTCCAGGGTCGGTTACATAAATAGACAAATAACACGATTTAAGGCTTTCTTTCGTAAACTTGTTTATTTGTTGAATCAAGTAAAATAATTAGAGATAACAATGATCTGTTCTGGGACACAGCGCTCTGCCAACGATTGCTTAGTTAGCCCGTAGGTGTGGACGTTCTGGGGAATTATACAATTCCTCGCCAAAACACGACACACACTATGGGATGACCACCACGATCGCAGTCCAGCACCAGAGGGAGTTTAAGGGAATTATACAATTCCTCACCCAAACGTCCTCAGTAGGCTGTTGACCACGGCTTGCCTACTTTCTACGCGAGACAACTCCCACGATTTTATTACGGGAACGAATTCTTAGCCATCGGAATCAGTCAACAAGTAATTGAACAAAAAGAACAACTAGAAACCACTTCAGGGAATTATACAATTCCTCACCAAAGCAGCCTATAGTGTATCGCGTTAAGCAAAAAGAAGCAAAACCACCTCCGTGAATTATACAATTCCTCACTAAGGCAGTCTTTAGCGTATAGTGAACTAATGGCAGTTGATGCTGAGCATAAGAATTATTTTGGGGAATTATACAATTCCTCACCAAACTAGCTCTTACCTGCAGGTCTTCTGCCAGCCGACTGATCCATTTCTTTACAATCTTGCTGCCTTTATTCTTGTGTTTGCTTGTGCACACACACATACTCTCACACACGCATGTGTTGACAAATAAACAGCTGTGCTTTTATTAATGGTTGTATTTTCACTCCAATGAGCATTTTAGTTGACATGTAGGTGGCGGGGCCGTTATATTGGAATTTCGACTGGAAGAACGCTGCATTATCAGTCGGTTATTTAAATAATATATAGAAAGAAATGTACTACAATGTTTAAATATATTGGGCGTCAATATAAATTTATATAAATGATTTAATGCAAATAAAATTAGGAATTCAATACTTATTTGATAAAAAAAAAATAATAATATAAAAAAACAATACTAATAAAATAATAATATTTCAAATATAGTGTTGTTGGTGTTGGGCAAAACGAGGGCGCCTACTTTGGCCGTGACACTTCTCCCCCTCGTCGCACAACGCAGTGCTTAGACATTCTTCATCTTCGGCAGCCAGGTCACTCGAACGTTGCCACTTCGAGCTATGTTGATGCGATAACGCTGTCCCTCTATGTCCCGCACCAGCCGTTGTGGTCGGTGGCCGGACCTGGCCTTTAGTATGCCCTCGATTTCTGTCTTTAGCTCCGTGGGGACTTGGGACCAATTGATTTCTTTAGGGCTAGTTGGTATGGGTGGGGTCTTACTAGGTCCGGATGATGACGGAGCTCCCTCTAATCTAGCGGCTATCGCTTCGGTAGGGTCTGTGGGGGGATCTGAGGAGGTGGCGTTTGGCGGAATGGCGATGGGCGTAGGGCTTCCCACCAGTGTGGGAGTCGATGGGTTGCTCTCGGCTTGTCCTCTGGAGTCTGCCGCTAAGTGGTTTGAGGTCGGTAACAGGATTTGGGGTGATTCCGACTTCTGTCGAGTAGTCGGTACCACTATTTTTACGACAAACGCCTTTTCATAATATTGAAATCCGAGGCGCTGGTATTGCCTCTCCTGAAATTCCCAAGATGCATAACCCTGTCGTCGAGGTGGCGATGGCGGTCGGTAACTTTCCCATTCGCTGGACGCCGGTGAACTAGGAGGGGAGGGTGCTCTGGGTGGCGGACGGTCCAATTGGGTGTCGTTAGCCCCGAAAAATGTGCGATATATATCGTCTATTAAGTCGTGGTCCACGAAATCAAACTCTTCCAGTGGAATTAACTCCTCGGGTGCGTTTGGTGGTTCGGGGGTTATTGGCGGAGCAGGGCAGTCCGTAACCACAACCTCTTCGTCGGGTAGCGTTTGGTGTGCATTGGGCACTTTGTTGTCATGGTATACCGTGGATGGTGTATCCTTATTCTCCTTCTGTGCGGTCATTCGGTAGCAAAAGGCGGGCGTTGTACGGTTGTTGCCCGGCGTATGTTTTTGCATTGGGGCCGATTGGGGTGGGGACTTCTGCCGTTTCCTGGTTTTAGCAGGACGTGCGTATGACGTTTTTCCTTTGCTAGTGCTGGGGACATCGTCGTCGCTTAAAAATATTGTTCTTCGTATTTTGGCCTGCTCTCTCTGGAGGTTTTCTTGAAATCTCTGGCGAGTCTTCTCGAATCTTTTCCGCTCGCCACTCATCCTGATCGGGGTGTTGTTGGCCGGAGATGTGATCTATAAATAGAGTAGGAAGACGAATTATTACTAGTTAGTGGTGGTATTCTTTGAGGTCACTGAGGTGTGCAGTACGGTCGTCGCTCGTTTCGTTGTCTCTGATTCTTACTATAACCGGCGACACAAGTCCTGTGACCGTATATGGCCCCGCATATTTCGGTGCCAGTTTGGCCGCAAATTTTTCGCTTGCTTTTGAGAGCGGGTGTTGCCGGGCCAACACTTCCTCACCAATTTGTGGTTTCCACCGTCGCCGTCTTAGATTATAGTGCCGCTGCTGTTTCTGCGAAGCCTTGTCTAAATTCCTCCTCAGAATTTTAAATACTTCCTGGAGTTCGTTGGCCCTCCCGTTTGGTGTGGGATTACGGGCCCCTGTCCCCATCGTTAATTCGTCATATAACGTTTTTGGGAGGCGTGGTGCCCGTCCTTGAGTTAGGTAGGCTGGTGAGTAACCGGTAGATTCGGCCGTGCTCGAGTTGATAGCTAGCATGATTTCTGGCAAAGGCTCATCCCAGGTATTGTGGTGTTTACCGGAGAACTGTGCAATAATGGTTTTAATGGTACGATTGGCCCTTTCTGTTGGATTTTCCTGGGGGGTGTACGGGGCGGTAAACTGTTGCATCACTCCCATTTCGTTTAGGAATCGACTAAATATTCGTGCCGTAAATTGGGTTCCATTATCGGTGATGATTCTTTTTGGCACCCCATATCTAGCCAGTATTCGCTCCCTGAAGGCCTTAATCAGTCCTTCGGCCGTAGCCTTGCGAAGGGGCACCAGCTCACACCACTTTGAGAAACGGTCAAAAAACACCAACAGGGTTGTGTTCCCATGCTTAGTTCGGGGCAGAGGTCCCACGAAATCTGCGCACACAGTTGCCCATGGTTCTTCCGGAATTCGGGTGAGCATTTCACCTGCTGGTAGTTGTTGGCTGACTTTGTACCTTTGGCAGGACTCACATTTACGAATGTAGCGGCTAACGTCGGTAGACATACCGGGCCAAAAGTATCGACTGGCCACTTTGTTGAGGGTTTTTCTGGTACCTAGATGGCCACCCGCTGCGCTATCATGGTTTTCTCCTATTACTTGCGTTCGTAATGGAGTGGGGACACACAATTTCCAGGGTGTGCAATCTTCGTCGTGATTTCCACGGGTGGTGTGTTTGTATAATTGGTTGTTGATTATACTGAAATTCGGGAACTTATCGGGTTGCTCCCGCACTTCGGCCATCCGGCGCTTCACCCAGATGCATTCTTTATTGTTCGAGATTTGTGCCAACTGTAAGGTGTCTAACGGTTGTCGTGACAAGGCATCAGCCACAACATTTTGTTTACCCTTGCGATATTGAATGGAGAATTGATGTTGTTGTAGCTCTAATGCCCAGCGGGCGAGTCGACCTGTTGGGTTATCGATGCTGTTCAACCATTTTAGAGATAAGTGGTCGGTAACTACCACGAACCGGTATCCTTCCAAGTATGGCCTCATTTTACGGATACCCCAGATGATCGCCAAGCATTCCTTTTCGGTGGCGGAATAATTTTTTTCGGCCCCGATGAGATGTCTGCTTGCATAGGCTATAACTCGCTCGGTTCCCTCAAGATTTTGAGTCAATTCTACCCCTAATCCGTATTCGCTGGCATCGGTTTGTAGTGTGAATGTCTTGGTGAAGTCAGGGCAGGCTAGTACTGGGGCCTCTGTTAGTCTGGTTTTTAAGAGCTCAAACGCTTTCTGATGCTCTTCCCCCCATTTCCAATGTTTACCCTTTTGGAGTAGTTGGGTCAATGGTTTGGATATTGTGGCAAATTCAGGCACAAAGCGGCGATACCAGGAGGTTACCCCCACAAACCTTCGTACTTCTTTGACATTTGTTGGTGGTTTCATGTTGGCAACTACGGCGACCTTTTCTGGGTCTGTTTGGATTCCATCTCGAGTGATTACGTGTCCGAGATATTTGGTCTCAATCTTGAAAAATTCACATTTTTCCGCATTCAATTTTAAATTAGCAGCGCGCAACCGACGGAATACCTCTTTCAAATTTTCCAAATGTTCTTCAAACGAAGCCCCGATTACGATTATATCGTCTAAATATGCAAACGCGTAGGGTTCCATCTCTGGTCCAATGACACTATCCAGTGCTCGTTGGAACGTCGCTGGGGCCGAGTGCAGTCCAAACGGCATAACCCGCCATTGATACAATCCTCTACCGGTTACTGCAAACGCTGTGTACTTTTTTCTGTCCTCGGATAGCGGGATCTGCCAGTATCCATCTTTTAGATCGAGGCTGCTTATGAATTTTGCATTTCTGAGTCTGTCGAGAATGGTATCAATGCGAGGCAGTGGATATGCATCTGGAATTGAACGAGCATTTAACTGCCTAAAATCCATGCATACTCTCCATTTGCCATTCTTCTTCTTGACTAGCGTAATTGGGAAGCTGTAAGGACTTCGCGAAGGCTCGATGCAACCCCGGGCAATGAGCTCGTTTACCTCTTCATCGATAAGGGCCTGCATAGCTGGGTTTCGCTGGGCGTATCTCAATTTAATAGGACGTTCGTCTTTCATCACAATTTTGTGTTCGGCAATATTGGAGCAACCCTGAATCTTGTCGAACTTAGGCAATTCTTCGGCCAAAAATCTGTCAATCTCCGCTTGGTATTTTATGGGGTCGTCTGCCGCCACTTCAGCCGTACTACCACCTGTAGGATTTACTTTTAATGAAGTTATTACGCTTACCTTTGTATTTTCTTTGCCGCTGTAGTTCTTCTGCGGGGAACGTCTTGGAGCCATGGGTTCATAATGCGCTACCAGTCCGGCACATTTGAAACTAGTGTTAAGTTTCTTTAAGGCGTCGAGCCCAAGAATGAGGTCCTCGAGTGCCTCTTTCATTACCAGAAAATCGCACCATGTGGTTATATTTCCAAGGGTTATATTGAGTCGTATTCCTTCCGTAATAAGTTTCTTGGAGCCGTCCGCCAAGAATACTTCGAAACTAGTTGGGACGTATTTGGGCTGCTTCTCCAGCCGTTTTGCCAGCCTAGGTGAAATAAAACTTTTCGTGGCACCTGTGTCGACTATTGCGGTGATTAATTGCCCTTTTATCTGTATTAGAGCTTTTAGTTTTTCTTCTTCCCATCTTAAAACTGTTTTATTGTTATGGGGAGCGTGTGTGAGTTGTGGTTGAGTGGAGATCGTGGGGTTAGACTGGCCTTCGCGCAGTATCCGGTGGTGTTCGCCACGAGTGGGGCCATTCGTAGGTGGTATGCTTTCCAAATCATCCGCTAGTTGGACCAACTCGCTCAGGTTCGAAAAATCGCTTCGACGAATGTACCACTGGTATTCTGGGTGGGCATTCCGGAAGATTCTCTCCAGCTTTTGTTTCTCTGTTAGTTTGGTGGGTCTCATCAGATTTTGGAGCGCCAGTAGATAATCTTTGAATGCCTCCCTGGGACGTTGCGTTCTCTTTCGAATTTCATCTTCGAGCTTTTCGAAATAGTGCGGAGGAAGAAAAAATACGTATAAATCATCTTTAAATCGGGACCACTGTTCCCAGTGCTTGTTATTATTCCTGAACCATGTGAGGGCCCTCTCACGTAACAGTTCTGGCATGATCCGGGGAAGCTGGTTCACATCCGCGTCGTACATTTCTGCCAGTTCTTCTATACGTTCGATGAAACCCAAGGGATCCTTACCGCTGTTGTATTTTATACCCCATTTTCGCACTAATTCGATGACTGTCACACGTTCTTCGTTGGATGTTGGGGATTTGGCATAATTAACCGAACCGCCATTATCTCCTATGGGCATGGTCGATAAACCGCCCCCGTCTGTTTTTGATGGGGATGACTGGTAGTTATACTCTGTCTCAATGGCCGTTGGTAATAATTTGAGCGTGTTGGCACTGAATGTGGCTTCGTGCTTCATTTGTAACTCTAAGAGTTGTGGTAATCTTTCTTCGGGGTGTTCCAGCGATAAAAATTTTGCTAGCCGCTTACGCATGTCTTCTACGTTGCCGGTGGCATCTTGCTCGAACCGAGTTAAATATTTCACCAACTCGTCCTTTTTCAGGGAGTATGCCCAGGAAGTGCGCAACATTTTGAAAGATATCGAAGGGGGAGCTTCACCACACTGCACAACACAAATCCTTTATATTTATAAATATATATACGTTTCTATATTTTAAAAATTTTAAATATTATATCTAAAAATTTTTTATTTTTTTTATTTTACTTTTTTTTTTATTTTTTTGTGATAAAAAAAAAATATTTATGAAAATTAGAATTCATCAGTCGGCCATTATTCTTTTATTTTTAAATGATGGACAAAAAAAATTATGTCCCTGCTCGGGCGCCAATGTAACGACACGTTTTTCCGCTGGTGGCTGGGATAGCTTAGTCGTGTCCAGGGTCGGTTACATAAATAGACAAATAACACGATTTAAGGCTTTCTTTCGTAAACTTGTTTATTTGTTGAATCAAGTAAAATAATTAGAGATAACAATGATCTGTTCTGGGACACAGCGCTCTGCCAACGATTGCTTAGTTCGCCCGTAGGTGTGGACGTTCTGGGGAATTATACAATTCCTCGCCAAAACACGACACACACTATGGGATGACCACCACGATCGCAGTCCAGCACCAGAGGGAGTTTAAGGGAATTATACAATTCCTCACCCAAACGTCCTCAGTAGGCTGTTGACCACGGCTTGCCTACTTTCTACGCGAGACAACTCCCACGATTTTATTACGGGAACGAATTCTTAGCCATCGGAATCAGTCAACAAGTAATTGAACAAAAAGAACAACTAGAAACCACTTCAGGGAATTATACAATTCCTCACCAAAGCAGCCTATAGTGTATCGCGTTAAGCAAAAAGAAGCAAAACCACCTCCGTGAATTATACAATTCCTCACTAAGGCAGTCTTTAGCGTATAGTGAACTAATGGCAGTTGATGCTGAGCATAAGAATTATTTTGGGGAATTATACAATTCCTCACCAAACTAGCTCTTACCTGCAGGTCTTCTGCCAGCCGACTGATCCATTTCTTTACAATCTTGCTGCCTTTATTCTTGTGTTTGCTTGTGCACACACACATACTCTCACACACGCATGTGTTGACAAATAAACAGCTGTGCTTTTATTAATGGTTGTATTTTCACTCCAATGAGCATTTTAGTTGACATGTAGGTGGCGGGGCCGTTATATTGGAATTTCGACTGGAAGAACGCTGCATTATCAGTCGGTTATTTAAATAATATATAGTGAATGATTTGGCAATAGTTATTTTCAATCCAAGCACATTAACTTGTATTGACACTATTTTTGTTTGCCGGGTTGTCCTTCAAGCACTTGAACTTGAAAAACGTAGTAAAGATCAATCAGTAAAACACTTTAAATGCCTTAAGAAGATTGATAAATTCTTTATTTTAATTCTTGCTTTTATACTAAATTAATTAATAATAACAAGAATAAATTGCTTACCTTAACTTAATAATAAAATGCTTAAATTAATTTTATAATAACAAAAAATACAATGCTTAATCAGCTATTGGTCAATGAGTAAATTTCTTGTTGACTTAATTTTAATTATTGTGTTTGAATTGGCTGTATTGGCATATTTGTATTTAAGTGAATAATGGCAAGTTCAATGACATAGGTTTAATGTGAAATTAAATGACCTACTTTTCATGTTACAATAAATTGCCTTTTGGCATATTTAATAATAATTGAAATATATATTAACAAATGACTTACAGTGACAAACAAAATTTATTGTTAAAATAAAAACTATATTTTATAAAGTAATATGTTGAGCTAGGTGTCAACATTCTCCCCCGCATTGACCAATGGTTGATGGTTCTACAAGGTTGACTTTAGATATCTTCAACATCGATGTTGATGGCTCGTGGTGGTGGAACTGGCTGAGGGGTGGTTTGGTTGCATTTGGAATTGCTGTTCTTTTGCTGTTTAAAATATGTGTTGATGATTAAAATGGCGAATAGTATGGAGATTACAAGCGCAGAATAGCTGACTGCGTGATGGTGAAGACTATTGGAATTGATGAGTGCTGGTATATGAACAATGGTTGAGTCGTCAAGTTGCCTTTTCAGTGCGCTTAGTTGTTTTTGATGGATTTCAATCTGGTTATTGGTGGTATTGAATATTTTACTTATTTCTTGCGGTGTGCTAATATGATCTATGGGCCGCAATTGAGCATATGATGTGTGTAGAGTATTCGATAAGCCAAAGAGACCTTGGATTGTGATAAACGTGCCTTTGAGTGTGCAGCTCGCTTCAATCTCTATTATTCCTGTGCCGTTTATTGTATATTGGGTATGTTCGGAACCGCAAACTGCTGATATCTCTAATTTTGTGGTGGTAGCGAAGATCCATTTATTTGGAAACCTTAGTTGTGTCCATGTGGAATTGTCTGCCAGTCGAATGAGCTTGCATTTCGTTGTTTGTCGGCTGTTGAAAATATTGATTTCGCAGGAATCACTCCCCTCATTCTTCCTAAGTTTGAACTGTTTGTTATTGCATATAAATACCTCATCCTTAGGCGTAATACAGTTTGATATCTCATGGGTTGTGAATGGAATGTATTCGTCTCTATGGGGGTTTATGGCAAGAAATGATTCCTCTGGGTGAATTGATATTAAAGTGTTGTCCCTTATGGTCGGTATCGGAATTATGTTAAAGAGTTCTAAAAATTGATGGTCGACTAAAGGTAACATTACTTCGAAAATGACTTCATTCTTTGTTACTGCTCCTTTGACCTTCATCAATTTGTATAGTTGAATTAAACTGTCGTCTTCAATTGGAAGTGTTCGGCGTGTTGGAAGGTGAGCCTTTATTACCCTTAATTCGTTTTTTAGTTGAGCTGGTGACAATAAAAGTGGACTAATTTTTCCATGGTGGGTATCGGTTAGTACATCAATAATCTCCCTTTCCACTCTTTGTAAGTTTATCGCTGTCAACGTCAACTGGTTGGCTAGAAGTGAGATTAATTGCATTTGATTGAATTGGTCAGCCTGCTTAGATATTGAATTCTCTTGCTCATTGACCTTGTCAATTATATCCGTTATCTGTTTTTGAGTACTTTGTTCGTCTTGCTTGATGATGTTGATGGTTGAGTCAATAATAGATGTTTGATTTTTAAGCAGTTGAAACAAGTAATCTGATTCTTCCTTAGCATTCTTGATGGTGTTTGACATTTCATTTGCATAGTCGGAATCAAGAACGCCAAACAAAGATCGTGCAACATTTCCAATAATGTTGAAGGCTCCCCTTTTTACTCTACTGCTGGAAAATAGCTCCTTCTCTTGAATCAATTCGGTTTTTATTTGATTGAAGTTGGTTGCCAAAATGTTGCAAATTAGTTGATGTTTAATGGGCGAACATAGCTGTTGTAGGGTCGTTATTCCTGACTGGAAGGCCTGCAACTCGGACGTAAATGGTGCTAAGTCATAGTATATCATTAGTCTCCATTCAGCTGTCACTAGTTTTACATTTCCAATTCCCTCAAAATATAGTCCTGGGTTATCATGAAAGTTGGTTATTTTGACATTGCTACTCATTGCTACTGGAATTAAAAATATTGTTGTTATTATAGTAAGTAGCATTGAAGTGGAGATACGCCTAGATTTTTTTGATGGTGGACTCTCTGTTTCATCAACTGATGGTGGACACTCAATTGTTATCGGGCGAGTGAGATTAGGTACTTCATTTGTTTCCTGCTGCAGTAGCGGCGCTAATCTATGAATAGGTCTTTTCTTTATTCCGGAGGCTGTTTTAATATCTGCCACTCTGACCTTGCCATCAGTTCCCTTATAAGTTTTCAGGATTCTACCCAGTGGCCATTCCATTACGGGCAGATTGTCCTCCTTTACTATGACTAGCTTTCCCTCTTCCACATTTTGAGATGACGTCTTCCATTTCTGTTTTTCTTGTAGATGGTGTAAATATTCCAATGACCATCTTTTCCAAAACTCGTGTTTAAGCTGCGACACAAGCTTCCATCTTTTTGCCAGTGAGCAAGTTGGATTAGGCATTTGAGAGTCGACTTGTGCCGTCAGTGGTTCCCCGATTAAGAAATGGCCAGGAGTTAAAGCTGTTAAATCGTTTGGGTTGCTTGATAAAGGAGTCAGAGGTCGTGAGTTCAGAATGGCCTCAATTTCAATGATGATTGTTTCTAACTCTTCGTGCGTTAGCGAAGCCGTTGATATACTGCGTAAAAGTAATTGTTTGGCTGACTTAACAGCTGCCTCCCATAACCCACCGAAATGGGGTGCCTTAGGAGGTATAAACTTGAACTCTATTCCGTCATTACTGCAAGATCGAGTTATTGCTTCTTGTGAAGGTTTGGAAAATATGGCGTTGTCTAGTTCTTCGAGCTGGTTCCGTGCCCCAACGAAGTTCGTGGCGTTATCTGAATAGATGGTTTGGCAACGTCCTCGTCGGGCTACGAACCTCTTGAGAGCTCCAATAAATGCTTCTGTAGTGAGGTCAGTAACCACTTCTAAATGTACTGCTCTTGTTGAGAAACATACAAAAACTGCGATGTAGACCTTGTGAGGTCTCTTACCTCTTACCTTGTAATGGACCCACAGTGGACCACAATAGTCGACGCCTGATACTATAAATGGTCGAGTCGGAGTCACTCTGAAGGCAGGTAGGTCTCCCATAATTTGTTGCATTAGCCTTGGTTTTGACCTGGTGCACCGAATACAGGTTTGAACTGTGTTTCTGGCAATTGATTTCCCCTTTATTATCCAAAATTGTTGCCTGGAGATGGATAATAGAGTTTGCGGGCCGCAATGATGATTGTCGTTGTGTAACATTCTCATTATTAATTTTGAAATTGGATCGTTGTAGGGAAGAACCATTGGGTGTTTAGCCTCGTATGAGATATTTGCAGCCTTCAATCTTCCACCAACCCGTAGTATGTTATTTTCGTCAAGAAAGGGTGATAATCCACATATAGGACTTGTCTTATCGAGCTCCTTCCCCTGGTTTAATGTACTTATTTCATTTTTAAAATCTGAAACTTGCATAGCTCTGACTATAAGATGTTTAGCTGAAGTTAGTTCTAACGGGCTTAGTATATTGCTGGTCGGTCGTTCGTTCTTCGCTAATTTGGTGTTTTGGATGAAGCGCTGCATGTATGCTACTATTCTTTGAAGTGTCTTGAATGAATTTCGGTTGTTGATTTTATATATGATGTCTTCCAATGAGGTTGAAATTGCTGATAGAGCACTGACTGAATTCGGTTTGAATTCTTCAGTGGAGGATGGTTTCTGATTTTTGTTGAACTCCTTTGGCCATTGACACTCGTTGCCGTGTAAAAACATTGGCCCAAAAAACCAAAAACTACTTTGTGATAATTTTTCTGGACTTAAACCTCTTGAGATGAGGTCGGCCGGGTTTTGTTTAGAACTGACGTGTCGCCATTGAATGTTTATAGTTTGTTCTTGAATTTTGCTTACTCTATTTGCGACAAAGGTACGAAGAGACGATGATGTTGCATTGATCCAATGCAGTACTATTTCAGAATCTGACCATAGATATGTAGGCATGTTTTGAGCTCTTAATTCCCTTTTTACTCTTGTGGTAAGTTGAGCCCCCAGTAGTGCTGCGCATAGCTCTAGTCTTGGTAATGTTACCTTTTTTATAGGGGCAATGCGTGATTTGGCACATAAAAGTCTGACCACGAGTCGGCCATCTTGTAGTTTGGATCGTATGTATACTGTGGCACCATACGCCTTTTCAGAAGCATCTACAAAGGTGTGTATCTGTGTATCTTTGGAAATCTGCCCATCAAACATGTGCCTTTTGGTGCTTATATTGTTAAGGTATTTTAAATTTTGACGAAACATTACCCATTGGTTGGTAAGATCTGCTGGCAGCTGTTCGTCCCATGAAAGTCGTAATTGCCATAGTTGTTGTATGAATATTTTAGCAGAGACGACAACAGGTCCGGCAATTCCTAACGGATCGAATACTCGTGCTACATCTGATGTTACAGACCGTTTGGTTATTTTATCATTGTCTTGAATTTCAGCTCTGAGACAAAAAATATCCGCCTTGGGATTCCATGTTAACCCCAAAATTTTTTTTGATTGATTATCAAAATCTAGATTTAATTCTATATCTTCAGGAGAAATGCCAGATAGAAGCCTTGAATGATTTGCACACCACTTTCTTAATTTGAAGCCAGCTCCTTGTAACAAGGTAGTCAACTGTCGTTGTTTTTCAATTGCTGTTGTAAGGCTGTCAGATCCACTCATAGCGTCATCCACATAAAAATCATCTCTTAATGTTGTTGCACCTAATGGATAATTTTTCATGTTTTTGTCTGCTAACTGCTGCAAACACTTTGTTGCCAGGTAAGGAGCTGCAGATGTTCCGTATGTCACAGTGTTAAGTTTGTAGGTTTTCACTGCTTCGTTTGGACTATTTCTCCAATATATTAGTTGCATGTTACGGTCTGCTGAGTGAACTAGAATTTGACGATACATTTTTTCAATATCTGTACAGAAAACAAATCGTGGCATTCGAAAACGTAGTAGCAATCCAAACAGATCTCCTTGTGTCGGAGGACCTACGCACAATATGTCATTGAGAGATATTCCTGTTGAAGATTTCGCTGATGCGTCAAACACCACTCGAAGCTTGGTGGTTGTATTTTCAGGTTTGATTACGCAGTGATGTGGAATATAGAAATGAGTGCCCACTACTTCTGAGTTATTTATGTGGGTCATGTGACCCAATTCTTCATATTGCTTCATAAAGTCAACGTATTGTTGCTTAAGGTCGATGTTCATCGATAAACGCCTTTCTAGAGCCATCAATCTTGAAAAGGCTAACCTTTTTGTCTCTCCTAGGGAGCTTGGGCTTTCTGAAAAGGGAAGCCGAACTACAAATCGGCCCTCAGAATTTCTTGTGGTTGTTTGGGTGAACTGTAGTTCACACCTTTTCTCTTCGACGGTGAGAGTATTGTCTGACTCGAATTCGTCTAGTTTCCAGAATCTTTGTACAAGTTCGTCTGTGGTTGCTTCGTTTTCCCCATATACTGCGCATACCGCTGAGTTGCTGTTGTTTTCCCTCATCCTTCCACTTACAATCCAACCCAGCCTTGTATTTTTCAAAATTGGTAATTCTGGTGAGAGGTGAATTTTTCCGGTGGTCAACAACTCAAGGTAATATTCGGCGCCTAGTAAAACGTCAATATTAGCAGTGCTGTTGAATTCAGGATCGGCGAGTTGAATGTTTTCTGGGATTGGCCAGGAGATACAGTTGAATTCTGTTGAGGGTTGGGCCGGAATTATGTTGGGAAGAACAAAGGCTTCTAGTCTTGTATTGTAGCTACTTGTTGTAGACTGAAGATTAACGTTAATGCGTTGATTTGTATTTCTGGACTGACTGCCGATTCCTTCGATGCATAAGGATGTCTGCGATGGCTTGAGTGATAAACGATTTAATAGCCGGTTAGTCACAATGTTGATTTGTGACCCTGAGTCTAATATTGCTTTGAAGACTCCAGACCTTCCATTATTGCCTGTAATTTTTACCCGAGCTGTGGCTAACAATACGTAACCCTTCGCTGTTCTGGGACAGTGAGCTGAAGCTACCGTTGATGTTGAGGCCTTATTTTCAGTGGAGGAGTTATTCGATGGTAAATTTAAGGCGTTGGTGCCCTGTGGATGCCTTTCCAAATGTACAAGTGTGTTGTGGTTTTTCTTACATTTTCTACAGGATCCTGCTGTGCAATGTTTTGACATATGGTCACCCTTGAAGCAGTTGACACAGAGTTTTTGTTGCTGTATCCACTTCAGTCGATTAGGCACTGACATCGATAAAAATTTGTTGCAATAATATAATTGATGAATTCCATTGCTACATAGTTTGCAATGGTTGTTTTCCTTGGGAATGGTTGCAGTAGCTAAAGTTCTCTTTGACGTAGTTTGCGTTCGTCCGACTGCTTCTAATGATTGGAATCTGCCTTCCAGGAAGCCCAAGAGCTCTTCTAATGTTGGCAATGATCTTGGTAGTTGTATTGACTGCTCATATAATAAGTGTGTGCCTTGATCCAGTTTTTTGATTAATATATTAACTAACATGGGGTCCCATGTTGATGTGTTGATATTCAAATTGTTTAGTGCTGAGATGCACTCCCGTGTTGTGTCATGTAACCCCTTTATGGCTGTAGCAGAGGGATTATCAGTTATTTTTGGTTGGCCCAATAGTCTGTTTATGATGTTATTTGTTAATATTCGTGGATTGCTGAAGCGGTCTTGTAGTATTTTCCAAGCCGTTTCATAGTTACTTTCTGTTAAGGATAAGTTTTGTATTAGCCTAGCGGCCTCACCTGTGGTGTTAGTTTTCAAAAACCACATTTTTTGTATGGCGGGCATGGCCTTTTTGTGAATCATTTCATTGAACATATCAAAAAATGGTTGCCAACCCATATAGTCTCCATTGAATTTCGGTATCGTAACCTTTGGAAGAGGCAGTGGGCTAAGTGTGGATGAATTGCTTCCCAATTGTGTTTCATCGTTTATAGGTTGTTTGTGTTGATCTGCGAGCACAGCAAGTTTAACCAGCTGTTGGTGGACTGCGTCTTCGAGGTTGTTGTAATCATCTGGATGTAAGCCTTGGCTTGATGGATCTTCGATTTGTTGCCACACGTCGTCATATAAATTTTGGATTTGAGACCATAACTTTTTTATAGTCTCTGATTTTAGCTCATAAAATTGTTTTGGCTGCTCTTCTGTTAGTGTTTCCAAACCTTGTAACAAACGTGCTAATGCTGTCATACGTGCAGTTATTAATCTGGCTAGTCCTGGTGTTCGTACTTCCTCTACTTCATATTGGTTGACTGAGTTGGTTACTGGTGTCCTTACGGATGGTACAGGTTTGGTATATGGTGTCGTGCACTTTTTTAGTTGACATTCAATATGTTCAATTGTAGAACTGTATTGTTCGCCAATGGATTTGTAAATGTCCTTAGTAATATAGGGATCCTCTTCTGATAAGGTAGCGTCATTCCGAATTTTATTTTCAGTCTTTTCGAACGATTGCCATAGGTTAACTAATTCATCTTGTTTTGCCTTGTAAAATGCCGCTGTTCTTCTGTCAAGTGGAGCCTTTTTTATGGTTGAAATGACTCTTCCAATCTCGCTTGCAGTCGCCTCTTGCTGTTTCATAAGTTCTTGTACTGATGACATCTTGAGTAATTGTTTGTATTGCGTTTGATGGAGGGTGCTGAGTTTTTAATGTAAAAGAGTTAGATATTGTAGCCCTGTGCTACTGTTTGTACTTGTGAGTTTTTCAGCGTAGCCCTGTGCTACTAGTTGTTATTTGAGTTTTCAGAGTAGCCCTGTGCTACCGTTTTGTATTTTTGTTGATATTTGAGCTGATGTTCTATACGTGGTTGCGCGTTTGTTTATTTCCTAAGAATTCTAGAGAGATCCTTACCACTGGTGGGGGGAATCTCAGTGAATTTAGAAAATATTAGGGGTCACCAATGAATGATTTGGCAATAGTTATTTTCAATCCAAGCACATTAACTTGTATTGACACTATTTTTGTTTGCCGGGTTGTCCTTCAAGCACTTGAACTTGAAAAACGTAGTAAAGATCAATCAGTAAAACACTTTAAATGCCTTAAGAAGATTGATAAATTCTTTATTTTAATTCTTGCTTTTATACTAAATTAATTAATAATAACAAGAATAAATTGCTTACCTTAACTTAATAATAAAATGCTTAAATTAATTTTATAATAACAAAAAATACAATGCTTAATCAGCTATTGGTCAATGAGTAAATTTCTTGTTGACTTAATTTTAATTATTGTGTTTGAATTGGCTGTATTGGCATATTTGTATTTAAGTGAATAATGGCAAGTTCAATGACATAGGTTTAATGTGAAATTAAATGACCTACTTTTCATGTTACAATAAATTGCCTTTTGGCATATTTAATAATAATTGAAATATATATTAACAAATGACTTACAGTGACAAACAAAATTTATTGTTAAAATAAAAACTATATTTTATAAAGTAATATGTTGAGCTAGGTGTCAACATATAGAAAGAAATGTACTACAATGTTTAAATATATTGGGCGTCAATATAAATTTATATAAATGATTTAATGCAAATAAAATTAGGAATTCAATACTTATTTGATAAAAAAAAAAATAATAATATAAAAAAACAATACTAATAAAATAATAATATTTCAAATATAGTGTTGTTGGTGTTGGGCAAAACGAGGGCGCCTACTTTGGCCATGACACTTCTCCCCCTCGTCGCACAACGCAGTGCTTAGACATTCTTCATCTTCGGCAGCCAGGTCACTCGAACGTTGCCACTTCGAGCTATGTTGATGCGATAAC
Source organism: Tachina lurida (assembly GCA_944452675.1). Lineage (NCBI taxonomy): Eukaryota > Metazoa > Arthropoda > Insecta > Diptera > Tachinidae > Tachina > Tachina lurida. Next base: position 104,011,282 of record OX101752.1, read on the forward strand.
GCTGTCCCTCTATGTCCCGCACCAGCCGTTGTGGTCGGTGGCCGGACCTGGCCTGTAGTATGCCCTCGATTTCTGTCTTTAGCTCCGTGGGGACTTGGGACCAATTGATTTCTTTAGGGCTAGTTGGTATGGGTGGGGTCTTACTAGGTCCGGATGATGACGGAGCTCCCTCTAATCTAGCGGCTATCGCTTCGGTAGGGTCTGTGGGGGGATCTGAGGAGGTGGCGTTTGGCGGAATGGCGATGGGCGTAGGGCTTCCCACCAGTGTGGGAGTCGATGGGTTGCTCTCGGCTTGTCCTCTGGAGTCTGCCGCTAAGTGGTTTGAGGTCGGTAACAGGATTTGGGGTGATTCCGACTTCTGTCGAGTAGTCGGTACCACTATTTTTACGACAAACGCCTTTTCATAATATTGAAATCCGAGGCGCTGGTATTGCCTCTCCTGAAATTCCCAAGATGCATAACCCTGTCGTCGAGGTGGCGATGGCGGTCGGTAACTTTCCCATTCGCTGGACGCCGGTGAACTAGGAGGGGAGGGTGCTCTGGGTGGCGGACGGTCCAATTGGGTGTCGTTAGCCCCGAAAAATGTGCGATATATATCGTCTATTAAGTCGTGGTCCACGAAATCAAACTCTTCCAGTGGAATTAACTCCTCGGGTGCGTTTGGTGGTGCGGGTGTTATTGGCGGAGCAGGGCAGTCCGTAACCACAACCTCTTCGTCGGGTAGCGTTTGGTGTGCATTGGGCACTTTGTTGTCATGGTATACCGTGGATGGTGTATCCTTATTCTCCTTCTGTGCGGTCATTCGGTAGCAAAAGGCGGGCGTTGTACGGTTGTTGCCCGGCGTATGTTTTTGCATTGGGGCCGATTGGGGTGGGGACTTCTGCCGTTTCCTGGTTTTAGCAGGACGTGCGTATGACGTTTTTCCTTTGCTAGTGCTGGGGACATCGTCGTCGCTTAAAAATATTGTTCTTCGTATTTTGGCCTGCTCTCTCTGGAGGTTTTCTTGAAATCTCTGGCGAGTCTTCTCGAATCTTTTCCGCTCGCCACTCATCCTGATCGGGGTGTTGTTGGCCGGAGATGTGATCTATAAATAGAGTAGGAAGACGAATTATTACTAGTTAGTGGTGGTATTCTTTGAGGTCACTGAGGTGTGCAGTACGGTCGTCGCTCGTTTCGTTGTCTCTGATTCTTACTATAACCGGCGACACAAGTCCTGTGACCGTATATGGCCCCGCATATTTCGGTGCCAGTTTGGCCGCAAATTTTTCGCTTGCTTTTGAGAGCGGGTGTTGCCGGGCCAACACTTCCTCACCAATTTGTGGTTTCCACCGTCGCCGTCTTAGATTATAGTGCCGCTGCTGTTTCTGCGAAGCCTTGTCTAAATTCCTCCTCAGAATTTTAAATACTTCCTGGAGTTCGTTGGCCCTCCCGTTTGGTGTGGGATTACGGGCCCCTGTCCCCATCGTTACTTCGTCATATAACGTTTTTGGGAGGCGTGGTGCCCGTCCTTGAGTTAGGTAGGCTGGTGAGTAACCGGTAGATTCGGCCGTGCTCGAGTTGATAGCTAGCATGATTTCTGGCAAAGGCTCATCCCAGGTATTGTGGTGTTTACCGGAGAACTGTGCAATAATGGTTTTAATGGTACGATTGGCCCTTTCTGTTGGATTTTCCTGGGGGGTGTACGGGGCGGTAAACTGTTGCATCACTCCCATTTCGTTTAGGAATCGACTAAATATTCGTGCCGTAAATTGGGTTCCATTATCGGTGATGATTCTTTTTGGCACCCCATATCTAGCCAGTATTCGCTCCCTGAAGGCCTTAATCAGTCCTTCGGCCGTAGCCTTGCGAAGGGGCACCAGCTCACACCACTTTGAGAAACGGTCAAAAAACACCAACAGGGTTGTGTTCCCATGCTTAGTTCGGGGCAGAGGTCCCACGAAATCTGCGCACACAGTTGCCCATGGTTCTTCCGGAATTCGGGTGAGCATTTCACCTGCTGGTAGTTGTTGGCTGACTTTGTACCTTTGGCAGGACTCACATTTACGAATGTAGCGGCTAACGTCGGTAGACATACCGGGCCAAAAGTATCGACTGGCCACTTTGTTGAGGGTTTTTCTGGTACCTAGATGGCCACCCGCTGCGCTATCATGGTTTTCTCCTATTACTTGCGTTCGTAATGGAGTGGGGACACACAATTTCCAGGGTGTGCAATCTTCGTCGTGATTTCCACGGGTGGTGTGTTTGTATAATTGGTTGTTGATTATACTGAAATTCGGAACTTATCGGGTTGCTCCCGCACTTCGGCCATCCGGCGCTTCACCCAGATGCATTCTTTATTGTTCGAGATTTGTGCCAACTGTAAGGTGTCTAACGGTTGTCGTGACAAGGCATCAGCCACAACATTTTGTTTACCCTTGCGATATTGAATGGAGAATTGATGTTGTTGTAGCTCTAATGCCCAGCGGGCGAGTCGACCTGTTGGGTTATCGATGCTGTTCAACCATTTTAGAGATAAGTGGTCGGTAACTACCACGAACCGGTATCCTTCCAAGTATGGCCTCATTTTACGGATACCCCAGATGATCGCCAAGCATTCCTTTTCGGTGGCGGAATAATTTTTTTCGGCCCCGATGAGATGTCTGCTTGCATAGGCTATAACTCGCTCGGTTCCCTCAAGATTTTGAGTCAATTCTACCCCTAATCCGTATTCGCTGGCATCGGTTTGTAGTGTGAATGTCTTGGTGAAGTCAGGGCAGGCTAGTACTGGGGCCTCTGTTAGTCTGGTTTTTAAGAGCTCAAACGCTTTCTGCTGCTCTTCCCCCCATTTCCAATGTTTACCCTTTTGGAGTAGTTGGGTCAATGGTTTGGATATTGTGGCAAATTCAGGCACAAAGCGGCGATACCAGGAGGTTACCCCCACAAACCTTCGTACTTCTTTGACATTTGTTGGTGGTTTCATGTTGGCAACTGCGGCGACCTTTTCTGGGTCTGTTTGGATTCCATCTCGAGTGATTACGTGTCCGAGATATTTGGTCTCAGTCTTGAAAAATTCACATTTTTCCGCATTCAATTTTAAATTGGCAGCGCGCAACCGACGGAATACCTCTTTCAAATTTTCCAAATGTTCTTCAAACGAAGCCCCGATTACGATTATATCGTCTAAATATGCAAACGCGTAGGGTTCCATCTCTGGTCCAATGACACTATCCAGTGCTCGTTGAAACGTCGCTGGGGCCGAGTGCAGTCCAAACGGCATAACCCGCCATTGATACAATCCTCTACCGGTTACTGCAAACGCTGTGTACTTTTTTCTGTCCTCGGATAGCGGGATCTGCCAGTATCCATCTTTTAGATCGAGGCTGCTTATGAATTTTGCATTTCTGAGTCTGTCGAGAATGGTATCAATGCGAGGCAGTGGATATGCATCTGGAATTGAACGAGCATTTAACTGCCTAAAATCCATGCATACTCTCCATTTGCCATTCTTCTTCTTGACTAGCGTAATTGGGAAGCTGTAAGGACTTCGCGAAGGCTCGATGCAACCCCGGGCAATGAGCTCGTTTACCTCTTCATCGATAAGGGCCTGCATAGCTGGGTTTCGCTGGGCGTATCTCAATTTAATAGGACGTTCGTCTTTCATCACAATTTTGTGTTCGGCAATATTGGAGCAACCCTGAATCTTGTCGAACTTAGGCAATTCTTCGGCCAAAAATCTGTCAATCTCCGCTTGGTATTTTATGGGGTCGTCTGCCGCCACTTCAGCCGTACTACCACCTGTAGGATTTACTTTTAATGAAGTTATTACGCTTACCTTTGTATTTTCTTTGCCGCTGTAGTTCTTCTGCGGGGAACGTCTTGGAGCCATGGGTTCATAATGCGCTACCAGTCCGGCACATTTGAAACTAGTGTTAAGTTTCTTTAAGGCGTCGAGCCCAAGAATGAGGTCCTCGAGTGCCTCTTTCATTACCAGAAAATCGCACCATGTGGTTATATTTCCAAGGGTTATATTGAGTCGTATTCCTTCCGTAATAAGTTTCTTGGAGCCGTCCGCCAAGAATACTTCGAAACTAGTTGGGACGTATTTGGGCTGCTTCTCCAGCCGTTTTGCCAGCCTAGGTGAAATAAAACTTTTCGTGGCACCTGTGTCGACTATTGCGGTGATTAATTGCCCTTTTATCTGTATTAGAGCTTTTAGTTTTTCTTCTTCCCATCTTAAAACTGTTTTATTGTTATGGGGAGCGTGTGTGAGTTGTGGTTGAGTGGAGATCGTGGGGTTAGACTGGCCTTCGCGCAGTATCCGGTGGTGTTCGCCACGAGTGGGGCCATTCGTAGGTGGTATGCTTTCCAAATCATCCGCTAGTTGGACCAACTCGCTCAGGTTCGTAAAATCGCTTCGACGAATGTACCACTAGTATTCTGGGTGGGCATTCCGGAAGATTCTCTCCAGCTTTTGTTTCTCTGTTAGTTTGGTGGATCTCATCAGATTTTGGAGCGCCAGTAGATAATCTTTGAATGCCTCCCTGGGACGTTGCGTTCTCTTTCGAATTTCATCTTCGAGCTTTTCGAAATAGTGCGGAGGAAGAAAAAATGCGTAAAAATCATCTTTAAATCGGGACCACTGTTCCCAGTGCTTGTTATTATTCCTGAACCATGTGAGAGCCCTCTCACGTAACAGTTTTGGCATGATCCGGGGAAGCTGGTTCACATCCGCGTCGTACATTTCTGCCAGTTCTTCTATACGTTCGATGAAACCCAAGGGATCCTTACCGCTGTTGTATTTTATACCCCATTTTCGCACTAATTCGATGACTGTCACACGTTCTTCGTTGGATGTTGGGGATTTGGCATAATTAACCGAACCGCCATTATCTCCTATGGGCATGGTCGATAAACCGCCCCCGTCTGTTTTTGATGGGGATGACTGGTAGTTATACTCTGTCTCAATGGCCGTTGGTAATAATTTGAGCGTGTTGGCACTGGATGTGGCTTCGTGCTTCATTTGTAACTCTAAGAGTTGTGGTAATCTTTCTTCGGGGTGTTCCAGCGATAAAAATTTTGCTAGCCGCTTACGCATGTCTTCTACGTTGCCGGTGGCATCTTGCTCGAACCGAGTTAAATATTTCACCAACTCGTCCTTTTTCAGGGAGTATGCCCAGGAAGTGCGCAACATTTTGAAAGATATCGAAGGGGGAGCTTCACCACACTGCACAACACAAATCCTTTATATTTATAAATATATATACGTTTCTATATTTTAAAAATTTTAAATATTATATCTAAAAATTTTTTATTTTTTTTATTTTACTTTTTTTTTTATTTTTTTGTGATAAAAAAAATATTTATGAAAATTAGAATTCATCAGTCGGCCATTATTCTTTTATTTTTAAATGATGGACAAAAAAAATTATGTCCCTGCTCGGGCGCCAATGTAACGACACGTTTTTCCGCTGGTGGCTGGGATAGCTTAGTCGTGTCCAGGGTCGGTTACATAAATAGACAAATAACACGATTTAAGGCTTTCTTTCGTAAACTTGTTTATTTGTTGAATCAAGTAAAATAATTAGAGATAACAATGATCTGTTCTGGGACACAGCGCTCTGCCAACGATTGCTTAGTTCGCCCGTAGGTGTGGACGTTCTGGGGAATTATACAATTCCTCGCCAAAACACGACACACACTATGGGATGACCACCACGATCGCAGTCCAGCACCAGAGGGAGTTTAAGGGAATTATACAATTCCTCACCCAAACGTCCTCAGTAGGCTGTTGACCACGGCTTGCCTACTTTCTACGCGAGACAACTCCCACGATTTTATTACGGGAACGAATTCTTAGCCATCGGAATCAGTCAACAAGTAATTGAACAAAAAGAACAACTAGAAACCACTTCAGGGAATTATACAATTCCTCACCAAAGCAGCCTATAGTGTATCGCGTTAAGCAAAAAGAAGCAAAACCACCTCCGTGAATTATACAATTCCTCACTAAGGCAGTCTTTAGCGTATAGTGAACTAATGGCAGTTGATGCTGAGCATAAGAATTATTTTGGGGAATTATACAATTCCTCACCAAACTAGCTCTTACCTGCAGGTCTTCTGCCAGCCGACTGTTCCATTTCTTTACAATCTTGCTGCCTTTATTCTTGTGTTTGCTTGTGCACACACACATACTCTCACACACGCATGTGTTGACAAATAAACAGCTGTGCTTTTATTAATGGTTGTATTTTCACTACAATGAGCATTTTAGTTGACATGTAGGTGGCGGGGCCGTTATATTTGAATTTCGACTGGAAGAACGCTGCATTATCAGTCGGTTATTTAAATAGTATATAGAAAGAAATGTACTACAATGTTTAAATATATTGGGCGTCAATATAAATTTATATAAATGATTTAATGCAAATAAAATTAGGAATTCAATACTTATTTGATAAAAAAAAAAATAATATAAAAAAACAATAATAATAAAATAATAATATTTCAAATATAGTGTTGTTGGTGTTGGGCAAAACGAGGGCGCCGACTTTGGCCGTGACAATGTTTTTATCTCATGGCTCTTCATTTTTCGCGTTGCTAAAATTATGTTTACATCTGTTTATTCTCTGCTGTTCGTCAGTTAAGACCTTTTCATTTTTGGACGAAGAGATTTTGATAACGTTTATTTTAATAAATTAAAAAGGACATATAAAAAATATGATATCAATTCCAGTTTGTATCAAATATCATAAGATGTACCAAGAGGATCTTGGTCACGATAACATTTACGTGACAGATTATTTCAAGTATATGGATCAGAAAAGAAAATCACACCGCAAAGAATCACTTCTGCCACTGAAAAAGGTACAGTTCTTAAAAAATATGTATACATATATGCTTTTAACTAGTGATTTCTCTTTAAATATATAGTATGAAAAAATAAATCTTATTGATGCAGATCGTTCGTGGCGGCGAACAAACGAAGAGTCACAAGCTGTTAAATTTTACTTATTACAATTCTTTTTGGAAATTATAACGTGCTTTTTCTTCCTATTTCTTGACTACGTTGTTGTTTCCATTCTGTTTATTATAAGACAAAATTCGGAGATGACATTTGTTCAAGAAGGTGAACATTCAATTAAATTTCAGGTAAGTTTCTTGGTAATTATTCTCTATTAATAGCACAATGTAAATAATTTAATTTTTTTCTGAGATAAGTCCTTGCATAGTAGTTTTACAGCCTGCTCAACGATTTCCAAGCAAATGAAAATTTATTTGGGTTCCTTAACATTGAACATTTATTTGAACGGCAAGTCGAAAGAAAACGTAGCTGTTTTCATATATAATGCAGTTCAAATACGTTGATAAAACTATCAACAATTCGAACTCAAATGTCAAATCTCTTATAAACCAGTCGATAGTAAAATATGCTATTTTGTCTCCGACTTGTAAAATTTATCTGCTAAGAAGCCAATAAAATTTGCAAAAAGATTGATTTATCACTTTAAATTTTTTCTAACCTATCTATATATGGTCCATATATTTTGAATATATGAATGTAAATGCAAACGGAAATAACTACACAAAAATTTGAAATAGAGTTTTTGATTGATTATGGTTAATTTTACCAAACTATATCATCACGATTGTAGCGTGTTCTAACTATCACTACGACCAACATTGTGTAGTAAACATTTAAAGTCAACTTGACCGCAACATACATAACATCCAATTGCATTGAAACTATTTTTGTGCACTGGACATTTGACATTCATTCATTCGGGCAAATACCGCTGCATGAAGTGTTAGATAAATGCATTGACAGACTGCAACGTAAATATGTATTTTGTACAAGGGCTATTTGACACTCACCAGTCTGATCAAAGGCCGCAGCATAAATTATTTGAATAAATCATCATTACATAGTATAAAATAAAGTCGCTTTTTCTGTCCCTATATCCCCATGTATGCTTAAATCTTTAAAACTACGCAACGGATTTTGATGCGGTTTTTTGTAATAGATAGAGTGATTGAAGAGGAAGGTTTATATGTACAATAACATCCATTAAGTAAAGGGGAAATACTGTTATTTTTGAGGTTTCTAATGTGATGTCGTAAATAATTGTATTTTTTTCCGCTTAAATTGCAAACACAGGCTGAACCCTACGAGATTTATCAAAATAATGTGATAAGTATTGTACACATTGAAAAGGTCTACAGAAAACTCCGCTATGGTATATGTCTATCTCTTATGGATATCGCACAATAAAATTTTTAACCGACTTCAAAAAAGAACGAGAAGGAGAATGTTCGTACACGCCTAACTCGGTCATTTTTGAACTGATTTTCGAAATTCTTTTTTTGTTTGAAAGGGTTTGCCTGCAATTAGGTCCTGTAATTTTTTTTTTTTGAAAATCGGCAGGGAAAATTTCTTCCCCTATTCCATAACTCTGCTATTTGTGAACCGATTTTCAAAATTCTTTTTTGGTTTGAATGAATTTTGCTTCAAGTTAGAACAAATTTCGTTGGGATATTTTGAGTACCCCCCCCCTTCCCCACCAAAAAAAATAATTTATTGATGATTACATAACTTCTCTATTTATGGACTGATTTCTAAAATTCTTTTCTTTTTGTTTCAATATTATTTTCATACTTGCGTTCGTTTTGTAATCTTTTGGATTGATTCTTAGTATTGGAGTCAGTTTTTTTGCCAGAATTATTTTGGCATTTACTTTTTACGACAAATAGTGGTTAATTTTCGCAGCGATTTTAACCAGTACAGCATTAAGCCTTATCTAATTAAATACCTTAAATTTATTGTTGATTTCATATAGAATGTTACTGCATATTGTAAAAGGCCCTACATCCTTTGCACAGCTAAGCTTTAAAAAAATTTGAGATCTACCGGAAAAATTGCGTTAGCTGTTGCGTTATCCGGCATTGCCGCTACGCTTTTAGTAGGAGGCCGGACCGCACACTCTACATTCAACTCCCGCTGAAAATCGCCACCGATGACAATAACAGCGTCTGTAGTATTTCTAAGCAGAGGAATACAGGAAAATTGATGCTGACTGCTCATTAATAGTCTGGGACGAAGCTACCATGTCAAACAAGACGTCTGTGGAAGCACTGGATAGGACAATGAGCGATTTGCGCAACAAAAATTCACCTCTGGGTGGATGTACAATTCTGTTCTCAGGAGATTTCCGTCAAATTCTACCAGTTGTGACTCGAAGAACACGTGCTGACGAAATAAATGCTTCCTTAAAAAGATCCAACCTTTCGCAACATGTCAATAAATTAAATTTAATTAAATTAATTAAATTAATATGAGGGTTTCGTCATCTTCGCTAAGAACAGGCTATTTCCAGAGATGCTGCTAAAAGTTTGCAATGGAGAGTTAGCACAAAGTGAGGGAAGGATTAACCTAGAAAACCTTTGTATGTTGATAGACAACGTCTAAGAGTTAGTCAACAATGTCTATCTGGACATTGTTAACATAAGTTATAAGACAATATCTTGGTTTAAAGAATGAGCGATTCTGTCACCAACTAACAAACAAGTAGATAAGGTAAATAACTTGATTCTTTCAAAGATTGATGCGCCGACGAAAATATACTACTCGGTCGATACTGTTCTCGATTTGGAAGAAGCTGTTCATTTTCCTACAGAATTTTTAAACTCTTTGAACCCGCCTGGACTCCCTCCTCACAAAATGGTGTTGAAAGTAGGTTGTCCTGTTATTTTATTAAGAAACCTGAATCCACCTAAACTTTGCAATGGCACGCGTTGGCTGGTAAAATCACTGAAAACTTTCATAATAGAGTGCACAATACTCACAGGATGTGTTACCGGAGAAGATGTATTGATTCCCCCAATCGCTCTGATACCATTGAATTTACTCTTCCAATTTAAACATTTACACTTTCCGGTAAATACATCTTTTGCAATGACTATTAATAAATCGCAGGGTCAAACCTTCAACGTTGCAGGCTTAGATTTAAGCGTTGACTGCTTTTCACATGGCCAACTGTATGTCGCTCTTTCAAGAGTAACCTCTAGAGAAAACATGTTTGTATTGTCTAACGACAAGAAAGCTGTTAAAGTTGTATATAAAGACATTCTTTAATATGTTAATTGTTGTAAAAATAAAATAAATATGTAAAAATGTAAAAAGTAAATAAGTAAAAATGTAGTGTATGAATTTAGATATTCCAAAGATAGCAGGAAATCTTCATGGTTTGGGGAAAGAAGAATTGTTTTACCCTAAATTTAACGCGTGCGGGCCACGGGCAGTAATGAATAAATCAAAACTACTGGATCGATTTTAGTAATTTTTTCATTAAATGACATAGGCTATATATTTTATACCCGTGCGAAGCCGGAGCGGGCCGCTAGTATTTAATAACAACATGTGTTTTTATATATAAATATAAACAATACAGAATCTATGTTTTCCAAATTACTTATGAGACACACGCCGCACGTCTACCGTGGGAAACTAAAAGGAGCAATTTGCTTATTAGTCATATACCTTTTCTTTTCTCTCTGATGTTAAGATAGGTTAAGCATTATTCTCATAGTTAGTATATAAGCAGATGTAATTTATTTTTAAAAAATAATTATTAAACAACGTTCTTAAGAGCTCCTAGCTGAGCTCAGGAATTTATATACATAAATTGAAAAATATTCTTTTATTTGAGACTAAACATTTTACATGGCGATCCTGTCAATTCCTGAGAGTGCTATTTTTAAGCACCGGGGAATATTTTTTGGAGTCCTGGCAGATCAGCCAAAAACGATCTGCTAGAGAGAAACAACTACGTCAGCAACGACTGATCTTAATGTTTTATACCAGCAGCCCAACATCAACATAGATAGATAAGTAAGGCATTAGAAACCACATACATTTTAGATGGACTGTCATGCGATTTAGCTACAAAATATTCCAAACAAACTGCAGTAAAGGCATTAACTAAAAACTGCACCATTGATAAAGTCAAGCTTATCATGGAGGCAGTTCAATTTAATAGTATGAACGATGTTATCAGTAAATTTGTCAATAGTTGTACAGACGCCACAGGTCAACAAAATACAATTTTGTACTATGGAGAAAAGTACAAATTTGGAAACAATTACCGTGGTAATAACACACGATCACGTGGAAGAAATAATTAGCCACGTAAAAATAATAGCAACAACTATAATTATAACAATTATTACAGAAACCGGCAAAGATTTAATAATAGTCGTAGGAACAATAACTACGTAAGAGCAACAGAATCAAATGATAATGGTTCGGAAAACTCCGAACTTCCCCTAGGATCAAATCAGTAAAAATTTATCATCTAAATCTAAACTTGAGCTTCTTTATACATATTCAATTAGACAATACTAATACTTCACTCACATTCTTAGTAGACACAGGAGCAGACATTTCATAAATAAAATCAAAATTCTTTAAACTAAACCAAATTAACACTAATAAAACAACAACATTAAGTGGAATAGGACAGGGTAACATCAAATCGATTGGAAATACATTTTGCGATTTAAAATTAAAAAAAATTTTAATACCACATTACTTCCAAGTAGTAGATAATAGTTTTGCGATACCTTGCGACGGAGTCATTGGCATGGATTTTATCAAAAAATATGACTGTATATTTTATTTCAACCATGATAATGATTACCTTATCCTTAGACCATTTAATATACCACATACCACATTCGTCGTTGGTCGGCGTACAAATTAGAAATAAATCTATCTCAGAATTCGTCACGCATGACGAATTTCGTTGTACGGCGGTGTTGTGTTCATTTTCATATGGACTCATGTGTTTTATTTTTTATGACGAAAGTTCGCACCGAAAAATTCGTCGTTCGTCCCAGTTGTGTTCCTAGCATTACATTGCCATACCACATACGATTACGAATAACTGCAATGAAATTAATATACCTCCAAGATGTGAAGTAATACGTAAAGTACATTTTACCAATTCAAATAATGAAATATTAATTCCAAATCAAGAAATTGAACCAGGTGTTTTTATACCAAATACATTAGTTAAATCTGACAAAGCATTTATTCGTATTCTAAACAATAATAACACAATTACTAAAATCAAACAAAGTAACATAAAGGCCGAAAACATCTCTGATTATGAAATTATCAAAGAAAATTTAGGCCAAAATACGCAAAGAAAATCAGACATATTAAAAATTTTACAGAAAAATTTTCCACAACAATTTAAAAATACATTAATATACTACACTATACTATATATTAATATATATAATATACATTAATATTATATAATCAGTGTTGCCACCAACGAAATGTTAAATTACACATGGATCATGCCAAAATTACACATGAAATTACGAATTACACATGCTTTCTTTTTTTTTGTGCAAAATAACGTATTTTGCTTTGAATTTAATAACATAAGCCTTTTTGTTTAAAAATAGCGATTTATAGTTTTTTTTTAATTAATGTTTAATAAACAGTCAAAAACAAAACAAAAAATACATACTATTTTATATAGTAATTTATAGCTTAGAAATAAGTAACGTAAAATACATCACGTTTATACTGAGATCAAATATTTTGAATTTTTCCAGGTATTTAAAGATTCCACTTTTTGTTAATAATTTTTTGAGCAGGTTCAAAATTTGGTCCACCATTTCTATGTATTCCTATGTATTCCTTTAGCAAATAAAATCGATGAAATCGTATGAGAACGCAGCTTATTTCTTAAATCTGTCTTGAAATTTTTTAGATTACTAAATGTTCTCTCTGTAGCAGCGTTCGAAAACAGTAAAATAAAAATATAGTTAATTACTATTTGTAAAGTAGGAAATAATCTATCCCCCAACGAATTCTTTAATTTCTAAACCTTTTTCCAATAAGCTTCTGGGTCTAAATTACTATGAAGCCCAAAATTTTCAAAATCTAAGGGTGCATGTTGTCGCCGATCATTATCCAGTTTCTGCAAATCAATACTGAAAGATGTAAATCTTTTTTTAAATAAATGCAATGATTTAGGTTGAAAAGATTGGGTAATTTTGGGATCAACAATATCTACAATTGTATAAATATCGTCACTGAAATCAAATCTTGTTTTTATTTGACGAATTGTCTCGATATAAAATTCCCGATATAAAATTAGGGACTGTCGTCAAAGATTCATGAGCAGCAAAACCAATATATATTCGTTAATATACATATTTTCATCCGAATGGTTGATTTTCCACAAGCATTTTTATGTAATTTGAATACAAAGTTTGCATTATGTGCATTATTTCAGATTTCATTTCATACAAAACTGGATTTTCTGATTGAAAAAGAGTGTTAATACACACATAATTACTTTTATTATTATTAGAAGTTGTATGTATTTTTAAAGGAATACCTTCCCTTTTTTTATTATAAATATGAAATTTTGTTTATGTAGTATTTTAAGTTCATTTAACCAATGGTTTGTTATAAATTAATATTTAATATGTTGTATTCTAAGTTCATTAACCAAGTTTTATTTACAAATTAATAAGTTTCATATTGCAATCAGTCATTTACCTTTAGACATTCTTATACTCATACAATTAATTCAGTCATTTACCTTTAAGAGTAGTATTACAATAATTCATAAAATGCAAGGTCAGGCTTTATGACAAGTACTGAAATATACATTGCTAGTAATTTTAATATAGACGTATGAAATTAAAATTGTATAAAAGACTGGGAAAAATAAAGAAATTATGGCAAACAAAAATTAACTTTCTTGATTGCTAGACTAGTCTTAGTGCTTCTACTAAGACTTCACTTCAATTCATATTAGCACATGGTGATTCTACCTGGGCTAAAAACAAATAAAAACAAAACAAAAAATCACACACTCTGAGCTCCAAAGGAAACCTTTGGTGCTCAACCTTTTACAAACAGTTGTAAATGCAACATTTGGTGACCCCGACGGTCCTGTAGCAAGGTACAGGATTCCATCAACAGAAGACATTCTTCAACCCGACGGTCCTGTAGCAAGGTACAGGATTCCATCAACAGAAGACATTATTCAACCCGACGGTCCTGTAGCAAGGTACAGGATTCCATCAACACAAGACATTCTTCAACCCGACGGTCCTGTAGCAAGGTACAGGATTCCATCAACATATCGTTCCTTGTACATAAGCAATGGAATCGTTTGAAGACCTGGTAGCAGCCCAACAGAAGACGGCGGAGCAAATAGAGGCAATAATCCGCAATTTCAAAAAAGACTCTTCTACAAGAAAAACTTCAGAGTACTTCTTGGAGCATCTACAGCGGCTTGATAAGGCATGGCAAGAATTTGAGACCACTGACAACAAAATAAGGTGCCTCTCAAATCTACCATTACAACACAATTATTTTACAGACCAATACTTACGTATTTCGGACGATACACTCAAATACAAAGAACTATTTGAGTCCGAAAGTAAAAAAGTGAAGAAACCAACACCATCGATGCGACAAATAGAAGAAGGTGCAAGCAGAGATATGCAGGAAAAGACACTACCTGATGATATCACAAGCAAAGTTCTTCGCAATCAGCGGGCATTGACGAGAGCATTAAGACGAACTATCGATGAAGTTAGAACAGAGGGAAATCAACAGATAGCATATTATCAAGGCAAATTATCGCTCATTAATAAATATATGCACGAGTTTTCTACAAACAACGATACATTATGGCAATTGACTAATGAAGAACAAGTAGACGGCTACACCTTGGATGACTTTTACGAACTGCAAGCTGAGGTGTACGACATTCAATGTGAGCTAGAGCAGCACGTGAATAATATCAGCGAAAATAATCCACGCAGCGCTGAGCATTGTCAACCCCATCTTCCAAAAATTCAGATTCCGAAATTTAGCGGCAGTTACCTACAATGGGTAGCCTTTAAAGATCTTTATACCCAGCTAATCCACAACGCATCAATGAGCGAAGTTGAGAAAATGTTTTACTTAACTACACATCTAGCAGACGAACCAAAAGCACTAGTAAAACATTTGCCAATTACAACAGCAAATTACGAAATTGTATGGAACATTTTGGTTGATAGGTACGATAACAAAAGGCTCATTGTGACAACACTACTAAACAACTTGCTTTCTCATCCGCAAATAAAAACCGAAACGGCACAAGCGCTAAAAAATATACATGATGTCACTAAAGAATGCATCCATGGTTTAAGCGCGCAAGGACTGCCAGTGAACAGTTGGGACGCCATAATTGTTCAAATTTTATTGAAAAAACTCGATCAATCAACTCAAACTTCATTTGAGCAATCACTAGAAAACAACAAAAACCTCGTAAGTCTAAAAGATCTTCTTAGATTTATAGAGCACCGTTTCCAAGCATTGGAAACACGCGGAAGGTCTCACGAATCTGGTGGGGGGAAGGATAGAGCCAAACTTATAACTGCAGCTACATCAACCCCAAACTGTAAAGTATGTGGAATGCCTGGGCATCCCATATATTACTGTGAAAAGTTCCTAAAAATGTCCCCATCTGGGAGACTACAATGGACACAAAAAAAGAAGCTTTGCGTCAACTGCTTCAAGTCAGATCATGCTGCCAAAGCATGCACGTCACGGTCTTGCTCAAAGAGCACAAAAAGACACAACACATTGTTGCACTTAGAATTAGCAAGAGGAATTTCGGCAGAAGGAATACAAAACCTAGCGTCTGCATCGAATGAAAATAAGCCAATCGTCGCTACAACAAACAAACAGGTCATCGACAACACTTACGTATTACTAGCCACTGCAAGAGTAAAGGCAGTTGGAGCCAATGGTCACACATGCACATTCCGAGCTTTATTAGATTCTGGATCACAAGTCAATTTGGTTACAACCCGCGTATTGAACAAACTGTCCTTGAATTCCTCAAACTCTTCATTGCGCATTGAAGGAATTGGCCGTAAAGTTCAAAACGTATCCCAACGAATCAATATAGAACTACATGCATATTCAGGCAGCTATGCCACCAGAATCGAAGCATTTCCAACCATTGTACCACCTCAGCCTACAAATTCTTTCGACACGTCAGATTGGAATCTTCCTGAAAATATTAAATTAGCTGATCCATGTTTCAATCAAATGGATAAAATTGACATATTGCTCGGAGCAGAATTTTACCATGAATTGATGCGCCCACAACAAATAAAGATCAATCAAAAACTGCCAATTCTGCAAAACACAGCTTTGGGTTGGATCGTCACGGGTAAATTACAAGAAAGAAACGGCAACTTGGTAACTTGTGCAGTGTTTACCCCAGAAGAGCAAACAACAAACCAGGGGCCTAATTCCTGCACTCGTGAACGAAATTGCATTCGAGTAGAAATTAATTTCGCAAGCAAGAAATTTTCCGATGATGTCACTCGCTACCAAGAGAATCGAGTTTTAGTTTTAGTGTTGGGAAAAGACAAATAAATTCATTTCCCAACACTGAATAGAGTGTAAGCAAACACATATGTTTATATGTATGTAAGTATGTGTGCAAAAACATACGTATGTACGTACGCACATACACACGTACATATGTATATGCAAAAAACGAAACGAATATACATAAATGGTATTTTCATTTTTATTTAATTATTAACTTAATAATAATTAATTAGTGTAAAGTTAGAGAATAGAGCACTAGCCACATTTTCGATTCTTTTATTGCTTTACCAGAAGCAGCTAATTTGTTATTTAGATGCTCCCAGATTTGGTTGATTATTTCATTTTCCCTGATGACAACTGTTGGACAAAACATTATTCGCCAAATCAGTGCGATTTGTTATATTTAAACTTTAAATTTTAAAGTCAACTAGAAATTCTTTATATTTGTATTTTATTATCCGTACATTTGTGCATACATTCATATATAAATAAATAAGTAAAATATTGGACATACATTTTATTTTCCTTCGCTTTTTCTATGTTCAAAGTTATTTCGAATGCCTTTTTCCTTGCGAGTAAAACACGAACGGTTGTACTCGAACGGCTGCACGTGATCGAATGCTGTCATTAGAAATTTCGTTATGTGCTATTCGAAATCGAATGAGAAAATTCCAAAAGTTAAAAAACTCGCACGTTCGAGTGATAACTCGCTCGCATTCGAATGCGAGAATTAGGCCCCAGCTAATTGAAAAATTCTGGAAGCTTGAAGACACGAATAATACAGAACTAGCACTATCTTTGGCTGAGAAACGATGTGAGGATCATTTTGCACAAAACGTAAAAAGAAACGAGAATGGGAGATTCATTGTGCGCCTACCATTCGCAGAAAATCCATCCGTTCTCGGAAGTTCCAAAACAATGGCATTCAATAAATTTTTAGCATTGGAAAAACGATTGAACCTTAATCCTGATCTTAGAACAGGATACAACAAATTCATGCAGGAGTACGAAGACTTGGGGCACATGGAAGAAATACAAGAAGACGACATTCCTAATTTACACTACGTTATGCCGTACCACTGCGTACTGAAACCTGACAGCTCAACCAGAAAACTAAGAGTAGTTTTTGACGCATCAGCTAAAACATCCAGTGGTTCCTCTTTAAATGACATAATACATGCCGGACCAACCGTACAAAGTGAGCTGTTTTCGGTACTGTTGCGATTTAGGACGCACAGAATTGTCTTCACTGCAGACATAGAAAAAATGTACCGGCAAATTCAAATCAATGACACGGACCAGATGTTCCAGCTCATCATATGGAGATACAACAAGCATCAAGACATAAAATATTATCGTCTTAAAACTGTAATATATGGCACGTCCTCTGCACCATACCTAGCAACATTTGGTGCCTTCAACACTTAGCTATTCAAAACGCTACAAAATATCCACAAGGTGCTTCAATATTACGCGATGATTTTTATGTGGATGATTGCCTCACCGGAGTTGATTCTATTAACACAGCATTAGAATCACAACGACAACTAAGCTTAATCTTAAGAGAAGCTGGTTTTAAGCTGCGGAAGTGGTGTTCAAATCATCCTCAATTATTAAATGGAATTGCACCTGAAGACCAGGAAATCAACTTGGACTTAGACGAGAATTCAGATTGTTCCATTAAAACACTCGGATTAATATGGCTCCCAAAGTCTGATCAATTATGTGGACGGTCACAAAAGCCAACGGCCACAAGGGTAACAAAAAGAATAGTCAGTTCAGAACTAGCCAAAATCTTTGATCCTCAAGGGATTTTTGGGCCGGTAGTTGCACGAGCCAAGATATTTTTGCAAGAGCTGTGGCAATTACCGCTTTCATGGGATGACGAGTTACCCATGAATCTTCAGGATGAATGGAATAAATTTCGTACAAATATAGAAACCCTAAACAAAATAAAAATAGAGAGATTCGTATTAAAACACGGAAACCCAGTCTCTACAGAAATTCATACGTTTGTCGATGCATCTGAACGAGCCTATGGAGCAGCAATCTACATTCGTTCAACATATAGAGACAAAACTGTTTTAACCAGACTGCTATGTGCCAAGTCCCGAGTAGCACCCATAAAAAGGCAAACGTTGCCTCGCTTGGAATTATGCGCCGCGGTATTAGGTGTTGAACTAACAAGTAGGGTAAAAGAAGATCTTCGTCTGCAAAATATAGCAAACTTGTTTTGGTCGGACTCAAAAATTGTTCTTGCTTGGATAAACTGGTCAGCAGCATCCTTTCACACCTTTGTAGCAAACAGGATAACAAAAATTCAAGGTCTAAGCGATTCACATCAATGGCGACACGTTAGTTCTAAAGAAAATCCAGCCGACGCAATATCTCGAGGAATAGCACCCGAAAACCTATCAAAACATTCAATTTGGTTTTATGGCCCTCTATTTCTTTCAGGACAACGGAGTGAATGGACAACCTCAACTTCACAAGCAATTGAGACACCTTGCGACGAAGAACGTAAGGTGACGAAGCATGTTCTAACAATAATCGCCTTGCAGCAAAATTATGCAGACATTATAAATCAGATAAACCACCGGAACTCATTTAAAACTCTTCAACACACGATTGGTTATGTGTTGAGATTTATTAGAAATTCCAAAACTACAAATATTTATCGGCCAACCAAAAGGGAGCTTGATGCATTCGAATTAGAAGAAGCTCTACACATTATCATCAAGATCATCCAAGCCGCAGAGTTTGGGGAAGAACTAGAAAGGCTATCACATCAAACACCTGTACATAAATCAAGTCCCTTGGCCTCCTTAAACCCATTCATGGATGAGCATCAGATAATGCGCGTGGGTGGTCGATTGGAGCAGTCAATATTATCGTTCAAGACAAAACATCCTGCGATTTTGACTCATAATCACCCTATGACAAAGTTATTGATGCACAAGCTACACGAAGAGAATCGTCATTGTGGTCCACAGTCATTGTTGGCAGCATCCAGGTCACAGTTCTGGATTACAAACGGGAAATCACTGGCACGAAGTACCGTCCACAAATGCATACGATGCACTAAAGCTAGGCCAGTGCTTTTCAAACAATTAATGGTAAACCTTCCGGCAGATAGAGTAACCCCAGTACGTCCTTTCATAACCACAGGAGTGGATTATTTTGGCCCAATATGGATCCATCACAAGATCAGGGGCAAAAGGCCAGACAAGGCCTATATCGCAGTATTTTGTTGCTTCGCGACTAAGGCCATTCACATGGAAGTAGTATCAAATCTGTCTACAGAAGCATTCATAGGCGCACTACGACGTTTCATCAGCAGAAGAGGCCACTGTCAGACTTTGTATTGCGACAATGCTACTAACTTCGTGGGAGCAAACAATAAAATTACTGAATTAAAAGAATCAATATATTCTCAATCAGCGCAAGAGAAAATTACACGAGTATGCAGCAATCAGTCAATAAATTTTAAATTCATTCCACCAAGAGCACCTCACTTTGGTGGACTTTGGGAAGCGGCTGTCAAATCCGCCAAGCACCTTTTACTGAGAAGTGTGTCAGCTGCATCACTTACATATGAAGAATTGGAAACAATAGTGGTTGAAATAGAAGCAATCTTAAATGCACGGCCACTGATCCCTCTCTCATCAAGCTACGATGATCTTGAAGCTATTACCCCAGGCCACTTTTTAATAGGGAAACCCTTGACATCAGCAGTAGATGTAAATGCGCAATCCCCAAGCATATCATTAGATGCAAGATGGAAAATAACTTCAGAGATCAAACATAAATTCTGGAAGGAGTGGACTCAAAACTATTTACATGAGCTACAGCAAAGGGGGAAATGGAAGTCTACTTCACCGAACGTCATTGAAGGCATGCTTGTTATCCTCAAGGAAGATAATACTCCAGTGCTCCAATGGCCACTGGGTAGAATCAACCGCATTTACAAAGGAGATGATGGACTTATCAGGGTATGCGACGTCAAAACAGCAAAGGGAATTTTCAAGAGGCCAATACACATACTTGCACCGTTGTTCAACGACTCCCTCACAGAACATTCCGGATATGACAACTCAAAGTCACAAAAGAGGCAAGGCTCAGCGGAAGTTAACATTATACAGCCAAAACGAAAGGTAGTGTCATATGCCTCCCTGGGAGTTTTCAATATGCTTTTTATTTCGCTCCTTCTGCTGCCGATAATATTAGCCTCTCCAATCAATGTTACAGAATTTTCTTCCAATCCAGGATTATATTTCGAAGGCATGGGCTCGACAAAGTTGATGACAGCTACCTGAAAATTCATTATGTACTACAATTTAACACCAATTTGGGATAGGAATAAGGTTCTTGAAGTAGGTATAACATCATTTTCAAGGCTCTGCAAGCAATCGGTAGCTTTTGAATCATGTGAGACGCTTTCCATTCAACTTCAACATACTTGGGACAATCTTATTCAAGAATCTATTTGGAGTCCTGGACTCAGATTATGCAGAGCAAATGGCTCAAACTATAACTAACGTAAAGCAAAATGAAGAGTATCTACATATGTTACTAAAAAATCAAACTTCAGTAATAGATTCTACCATTAACATTCTTAAGCAAAGCGAAAACAATACTAAAGTGCACTTTTCAGAACTTAAGAAAACCATCTATCAAGATCTAAATAAAGTTCAAAATGAGAATTCAAATCTACGACAAGTCCAAAATCTAATGTCTCTGGCAATTCAATTAAATACACTTGCCTCAGATTTACAAAGAATTGAAACAGAGCTGGTCGTTGCCCTCACGCATACGAACCATGGCAATATAAGCCCACTTATCCTTACACCAAAACAGTTAAGATCGGAGATTGCTAAAATTAAAGGACACCTTCCTATAGGCCGTACATTACCAGTTGAAGACACCGACTTGCTAGAACTATACAAAATTATGAACGTTAAAGGCACAGTAACGAACACAAATGTAATTTTCGTTATTGAGTTACCATTGGTGGACCAAGGAAAATTTGAACTTTACAAGGTCATTGCAATACCCACACAAATAAATAAACAACATGACCATTATCATAACAACTGACGTTAAATATCTTGCTGTTAATAACCACCGCGATGAATACCTGGCACTAACCATACTTCAATTCAATAAATGTACTGTAGTCATAGTCGACATATACATTTGTCCAGCATTGCAAATAAAAATGGCCAAAGATTCCGGCAGTTATTCTTGTGAAATTGCTCTCTTCAACAACAAAACATCCCCTGATTGTAATTTTGGCTATATCCAGAACAATATCTCTTTTATTCCATTGCACAACGTAAACCAATGGCTGTATGCAACAACAACACCTATAGAACTAACTGCAGTCTGCGGCAATGATATCATACATATACAGGTCAAGACTTCTGGTATAATGACCATGAACTCAGCTTGTATAATAAAGGAAAATTTCTTACCATTCGTGGACACGAAACTAGTGTCACTACTTTACGCAACTCCTATGCAACATTTGGTAATATCACCTCAATAGGAAAACCCTCTGAAGTTAAGAAAATATTAGAACCAAACCTCGTCTTGGATACCAAATTGGACCAGCTTACCAATATTCAAAAACAACTAAGGCACATTAAGAATTCTTCACTTGAAATATATCAGCCAGCAATTCATCATCCAAACATAGGCTTCGTTGCTCTACTTCTATCGCTACTCATAATCCTAACAATTACTGCCTGGCAATTTCGAATCAAATCCAACAAAACTGCCTCAGTCAACCTAACACCGGCACCTCCAAGGCCAACACCACGTCATCCTATTTCTGAAGTTTAACACTACAGGTTTTCGCTGACTGCTCAACGCGGCGGAGAATGTTAATACATACATAATTACTTTTATTATTATTAGAAGTTGTATGTATTTTTAAAGGAATACCTTCCCTTTTTTTATTATAAATATGAAATTTTGTTTATGTAGTATTTTAAGTTCATTTAACCAATGGTTTGTTATAAATTAATATTTAATATGTTGTATTCTAAGTTCATTAACCAAGTTTTATTTACAAATTAATAAGTTTCATATTGCAATCAGTCATTTACCTTTAGACATTCTTATACTCATACAATTAATTCAGTCATTTACCTTTAAGAGTAGTATTACAATAATTCATAAAATGCAAGGTCAGGCTTTATGACAAGTACTGAAATATACATTGCTAGTAATTTTAATATAGACGTATGAAATTAAAATTGTATAAAAGACTGGGAAAAATAAAGAAATTATGGCAAACAAAAATTAACTTTCTTGATTGCTAGTCTAGTCTTAGTGCTTCTACTAAGACTTCACTTCAATTCATATTAGCACATGGTGATTCTACCTGGGCTAAAAACAAATAAAAACAAAACAAAAAATCACACACTCTGAGCTCCAAAGGAAACCTTTGGTGCTCAACCTTTTACAAACAGTTGTAAACGCAACAAAGAGTATTAAATGAAGTTAAAATATCTAAGGCATACGATAAAAATTCGAAATAAGTGCTTGTTTTTTTATCATCTAATGCCAGCAGCATTGATTCGGTAGTCCTGGAGGGATTTTCAAAAACTTCTGGCCTTAAAAAACTTCTTAGAGCTTCGTATTGCTCTAAAACACGGTTAACATATTAATGCAGGGGACAATATTTTATGAAACCCAATTTGAAAATATTCTTGAAATTCCTTAAGCTTTTTCTGGCGAACAAAGCTCTTGTTAAAATACGATACAAGATTGCTTCTAAATATGTTGGAAGTTTTAGACAGGTCCTCGACGCTACCAAACCAATATCTGGCCTTTCGTCTTTTAACAATTTAGTTACTAAATTATACTGGACAAACATTACATTAGGTGTATTTGATGCAAATCCAACTAAATTTTCAAATATACCTTTTTCTATAATTGTGGTTGTGGATTTAATAGCAGAAGCAGCAGTTTGGTGGGAATTTGTTTGCATGTGTATTGAAAGAACTGGTTTGTGGCACATAAATTTATTATTAATGCAGCAGAATGCAGCATCTTTCCCATTGTCATTTATTTTTATGAGCCAACCTTTGAAATAAGTCAAACGTAGACATTCACTTTGGAATCTAAATACGTTCGTTTTAGACATACATATGTATCTGCAGAACAAAAAAAAATACTTGAACGGTGAACTTACCAGTTACTAAAGAATCTATTAATCAAATTAAACTTACTTTCAATTAAATTTGTAACTTTTGCCAAGAATATTAAGACCTTTTTATTTCTTGTAACAAAAACCGGGGAAACACATAAGAATTTTATAAGTCTGTGATTCGTCCTTATTCTTCTTTATGCTGGATGGCACAACTATAGTTGTACCATATTTGTAATGCAAAGTTGCAAAATATCACAATGAATATTCTTATGTGATAGAAAAGGATGTAGATACATACATTTATTTTCTCAAATGCAAGTTTTGAAAACAGTTAAAAAAATAATAATTAAAAAGTTGTGCTCAAAAACTATAAATTACACATGAGTTACACATACAGCCAATTACACATGAGCTACACATAACAAAAAAATTACACATGATATGTGTAATTACACATAAATTGGCAACACTGTATATAATACATAGTTCAGTTCAACATATAGTGATATTTTCGGTTTGGAAACACAAACAATAACAACTAATGATTTTTATGAACAACAGTTGAGAGTAAAAGATAAAGAACCAGTTTACATTAAAAATTATCGTGTACCACATACACATACAGAAAAAATTGATAGACAGGTGAAGAACTTAATAGACGATAAAATTATTGAACCTTCCTATTCTGAATACAATAGTCCAGTCTTGTTAGTACCAAATAGAAATTTTATTAAAAAAAATTATGTGAAAACAGATCTAAAAATATGAAACAACTATTAAAAAATTGTGAAAAGTGCTAAACGTTGCAAATTTTGTTACTGGTAGCTGCCGTGGAGAAATATTTTCAAATTTATGTGAATAATTTTTATTATTATTATGTTAAACAAATTATATTTTTGAAGTTTTGGATGAACTACAACCCATGTTGTTTTTTTCATTGTTTTTGTAATCCTGATATTACCTGGAAATCAATCTGTTTTGCTATTAACACTTACCAAATAAAATTTCACTACAGAATTATTTGAATTATATATTGGTTTGTTTTTTCACGCAGAGATTTGAAAGTTTTCTTGGTTAATTAAGATGTACAAACAGTGAAAAAAACACATACATAAGTATTTATGAATTAAAAAAAAGTAACTTCTTTACCAGCCATGTATAGGATTATACATTTCAAAGGAATTATATATGAATTGATATATGGACTAATATATGAAATGTATTATAATGTATGAGGTCATATATGGAAATTTAATTATGAAGCTCTTCGTATATATAGAAATAAGATATAATAAATGATATCTCACATAAGATTGTTTTTGCAATCAAAAAAGTTTGCATTTTACTAACTCGATCTTTTTCTCTCTCTTTTTTATCACTGGTGAGTTGCAAATCTATTAGCAAATACAAACGGGTTGCAAAGTTTACATTCGTGCAGCCTCAGCGTTTAAAAAATAAACCCATTTCTTGTACGATTTTTTACATAGCGGCCGTATTAAATAAATGAAATAATCAAAATGATATTTCAGTCATTAATTTTATAGAAAATATCGGAATACTCTAGATATTTTTAAGAAACAAAGTTCATATTACTGCGAAAAATTTTATTGAAAAGTAGTGTTGAAATAAAATTGATAA
The DNA here is from genome assembly GCA_944452675.1 of Tachina lurida. Lineage (NCBI taxonomy): Eukaryota > Metazoa > Arthropoda > Insecta > Diptera > Tachinidae > Tachina > Tachina lurida. The sequence goes on from OX101752.1 coordinate 104,036,487, forward strand.
TTTTTTTTAACGATTAATTGCATTAGCTTTTAATCTAAATTCTTATTAAATTCAATTTTGTGTACAAATATGAGTTTTGTGTTTTTTAAATAATCCATGTACCTTTTCTCTTAAAATTATGAATAAAATGTCTTTTAGTTATTTTTTAATTATTTATTCAAACAAATGTTTCATTAAATACAACTTCGATGTTTAAAATCTTAAAAAAAGTAGTTTTAATAAATATGAATATGAATTTACACATATGAACATGTATGAATATGTATGAAATGTATGAATATATACTATTATAATGGCGAATTATATTAGCATCTACAAGAATTTCATAATTATTTTTAATGTCCTCTTTCAGTTTTGTGCTACTTCCGTTTGTATTTTTCGCAATTTCTCTCACAATTTTGCGCCTTCGTCTTTCATCAAGCCTTGCTATTCGTCCCAATAGTGGAAAATCTTGATTCTTTTGTAGTTTTAATGATAGTTAGGATTGTAAATTTATAAAAATTTAAGGTTTGTCCGGGTTTTCTCATTTAATTTCCCTTCATTTGTAAGATTTATGACTATTTTTCGAACGTTGGTTGATATTTCCTTATTTTTCCCCATTTTTTCCAACTACTGCTAATAATCAAGGCAAAATTTAAGCAAAATCTAACACATATTGTTAAATATGTGTTATAAAATAAATAGTGCTAATTTATCTGTATTTAATACAATTCAAACGCGTACCTATGTACACTTTTGCAACGTTGGCTATGCGTCATTTTTCAGCATTTTTTTACTTCACAAAAACAGTGTTTTTTAGGATTTTTTATCTCGAAGTTATAAAGTGGGTCCAATATAATACTCAAGACACAATATTTTAAAAAATTAAACATTAAATAAAAATTAGAAATAAAATATATGAAATACCTAAAATCGTATGTAGAGTTTTGCGGCTAAGTGTAAATAAACGTAATCTAAAACAAAAAAAACAAAGTATAAAGCAGTCTTTCATTCATCAACTAAGCATATTTTTTTTTAACACACCATGTGTTACTTATGTTAAAAGCAATTTTACGTATTTGATTTGTTTCAGAAAAACAGATCCAAACAAACTTGTTATTCTCATTTGCTCATTATACAACCACACAAAAACAGTTTTAAAAAACCAACAATAACAACTAGTAACAGAAACGCTAATTAACATATAGTGTTTTCACACTGAATTGGTTTTAATAAAAGTTGGTTTTAATGTTAAAACCAACTGTTAAAACCTGGTTTTACCATACAAATTGTTTTTGTTTAATCCAACTTAAAACCATTTCTGAATTGGTTTTATTTTGGTTTTATGAAATGCAACCCTGTTTTCGCTGTGGTAAATTCAGTGCTGCCAAGTTAAAATGACCGGAAGCAGCTGATAATGTTTGCCAGTGAATAACAAGAGATGTCGCTTGCAAGATTTTCAACTTAAAAATGGATGCAGCAGCAACAATAAGTAAAAAATTATGGAAAAATAAGAGTTCTTTGGAAGGAAAACAACAAATATATTTTCATTGACTTCTGGAAAGTGAAAATAAACAATATGACATATCGAACCACCGATAAAAAAGTTGTATTTTGTGATTTATTTGTACATTTTTTATATACAATAACTTGATTTCCAAGCACTTCTTCACTTTGTATTACTAGTTCCATAATTTTAAAATATTTATTTACAAAATACAAAATAATTTCCATTTTAGAGCGCATTGTAAAGTTTCTTAGTTTTTCATACAAACAAAAACAGTTGTACAGTTTGTCAAATAAGTGTTATAAAAAGCAGAAAAAAATACAACAACAAACACACGCATTTCTGCACGAGATTTATTTTATTTCGAGCAAAGTTATTAGACAGTCTGTGAGTTAAAACCTGAATTTAACAAACTTGCAGTGTGAATGCAAAATCAGCTGTTTATGGTTTTAATGTTAAAACCAGGTTTTAACTTGCAGTGTGAAAACACTAATAGATAAACATATCAGAACCAATACACACACAAAACTTACGCGAACAGATACATCTTTGCAGCCCTTTAGTATGTATATGTCTGATCAAAGGCCGCAGCATAAAGTACTTGAATAAATCATATTTAATAACCACATGTGTTTATATTAGGGATGGGCAAATGAAAAAAATGTATCGATATATATCGTATCGATATATTTGAACGGTATCGATATATATTTTTTGAAAGCATCGATATTTCGATATATCGATATTTTTTGCCTACAAATGTTGCCAAAATATTCCAAATCTAAAATAAATACACATACTAACATATCGTGCGATAACCGCCAAAAAAAGTTTAAGCGATATAAATTTTGAACAACTATTGAGACCTTATGGATTTTAATGGTTTTTAAGAAAAGATTTCCATAAAAAATTTTGCTGATTAATAAGCCTTTAGAAAGCCTTAATAATTTTTATAAATAATGATGTTAATCATTGATTAATGAATGCCCGTATTTAACACTTCAAAGTTCATCATTGCGGAATACGAGAAATACCCGCTTTGCATCCAAACAATAATATTTAAAGAAATCGCGAACAACTAACTTAAAACTTAATGAACTCCATGAGTGTAGAAAACCCAAATTGATATTGGTATCGAGAAAGGAATTAAATTTATCCATACATCTGTATGTTTAATTTGTATTATAAGATAATTTCTGAAAAACTGCATTCATTTCGAATGCACAATTAGTCACTTTAAGAAATTTAATACAAAGGAAATACGTATGTTAAGTTATACGTAACCTACTGTAGTTCCTTAACGCTTCCTTAGTATTTACTTTATGTTGCTGTTCTGTGCTGTACCGTTTTACTTCTACATTTTAATAGTTACTTTTTCTGTAATAAATTAGCTGTTTCTGACCAGAATGGTCACAGTTTTCCACAAAAGTGATGAGTTTTGCTTCGTCCATTGTTATATTTAAATATAGTTTTATGTTTTACTGGTACAAATTATATGTTTTAAATTTTTAAAGCACAATCACAGTTTATTTCGAAATGTTTTTAATTTTTTTATTTTTATTTTTGAGTTCTCGTTGTACCTTCATAGTGAACAGAAGTATTAGCGGAATTTCTTTTTACATACTAAACCAAAAAAAACCATACAAAAAAAAAAATATTTGTAGTACATAATATTTGTTGTACATTAAGTTTGATAAACAAGCTATTTTTGCTTTGCTAATATTTTTTTTTTATATAGACAGTAATAACTAAAACAAAAAAAAAACAAAAACAACCGTAAACAAAATAACTTAAAGTGCCCTTGAGGAATACACGTACAAAGTGCCCTTGAGGAATACTCTATATGAGTACCTCGAAAACAAATAATTGCGAAGTGAGTGATAACGGCAGAAATGCCTATCTTACTGTGAGCTCTGATGATCTTAATGATAACAAAAAAATAACAAATCTGATGATAGTCTTACTGTGAGTTCTGATGATCTTAATTTAAAAAAAATAAATAAAAAACTTGATGACAGACTTTTTTTAACGGCTAAGCCAATTTTTCGTCAGCGATCAACTTCGCTTTGTCCAATGCCAACGGATTCGTTAACATTACAGTTGCCCAGTACTCCTTCATATAAGTCAGTAATATCATCCCCTTCAGGCTCGTGTTCATCACTTAACAAAGTTATCACTACAGATAACAGCGGCTCGAAACTCAAGATACAAGTTGGAATGGACAGATATATAACCATAGTAAAGCGTGGACGAAGCCCGAATTCTTCAAAAATCTCATCTGCTCCAAAAGTGTATAGGGATAACAGCGCAGCCTCAACTAATCGCCAAAACCGCTTTAAAATTTTTCAAGATGACAACGACAAACCCGAGGTATCCTCGAACAAAACATCCAAGCCGCCACCAATATATTTGAGAGAAAAAAATTCAAACGCTCTTATTAAGAAATTAATTTCGGTAATTGGTGAGAATAAATTTCACATTGTTCCAATAAAACGTGGCAACATCGATGAAACTAAAATCCAAATTTATGACGAAAAAGATTTCCGCAAAATGGTTGCTGAACTTGAAAAATGTAAAACAAATTTCTACACATATCAGCTCAAGAGTGCTAAAGGTATGCAGATTGTGTTGAAGGGCATAGATTCCTATGTTGCTCCCGAAGAAGTAAAAGATGCTCTCGTCCTCCAGGGCTTTAAAGTAAAAAATGTATCGAACATAATAAATAGGAAAAAGATCCCTCAACCTCTATTTCGCGTTGAACTTGAGCCAAATGATATAAAATTAAAAAAAATGAGACCCATCCAATATATAATTTAAAATATCTCTTATATCGAAAAATAACCGTTGAAGAACCACACAAGCGTTCAGGACCCGTACAGTGCCATAATTGTCAAGAATATGGCCATACTAAAACTTACTGCAAATTACCTGCTGTTTGTGTTGTGTGCGGCGAGTTACACGGCACTGCTAGTTGCAATAAACCGAAAGATCAAAGTAACAAAAAATGCAGTAATTTTGGAGAAAATCACACCGCTAACTACAGAGGTTGCCCTGTGTACTCTTTCGTCAAACAGACTATGAGGCAAACACCTAAATTGGCCCCAGCTCAATCAGCAAACGCTTTATCAGCCAATTTTGCGCAAGTGAGCCAACCAGTTAGTTCCCGTGTATCGTATGCCGATGCTGCTAAGACAAATTCTATTCATACACAAAATGTTTCACCTCCAAATAATTCAACAAATACAAATTCGAATTTTAATTTCAATCGCCTTGAAGCTACTATTGATAATCTGGTGCAAACTATAACTAATTTTACAACAAATATGACTAGCATGATGCAAGAAATGCTGCGAATGCAGAATACTCTGCTTCAAGCTTTAGTTAATAAACCATGAACACGTTAAAAATATGTTTCTGGAACGCAAACGGCATTCGCCAACATAAAAATGAACATGCCACAAATTTTTTTTTTTTTTTTATGCATGATTTTTATTTATTGTATCTTCATATATGAACTAACAATAAGTATTCAAATCTTAAATCTAAAAAATATAATTAGGCCCGACCAATGTCGGACATAAGCTTAGTAGTAGTTATATATAATACATATGTAAGTAGTGATAATCAAAAGGAAAAAAAATAAAAGTATTTTCAAGAAGTCCCATCTGGAGTGCTGTGAATAAGAGCCATTGTGTCCCTCTTTTTTAGGCGGATGTGTCCAGTAAAGTTCAAAATATTACGGGCAAGCGGATTAGGATGTGACTCGAGTTTTGTTAAATATTTGCCAGCGTATTTTGCAATTTCTTCAGTCACTAGTGGCATATTCAAATCACGATGTATATTTGAATTTTTGATGTACCATGGAGCCGATGTTATCATGCGTAAAATTTTATTTTGCCTGCGTTGAATTTTCTCTACATTTGAAGCTGAAGCAGTGCCCCATAGTTGAATTCCGTAGCACCATATTGGCTTTAAAAGTGACTTGTATATTAAAAGTTTACAGTCTAGGCTAAGTGTTGAATTTCGACCAATCAGCCAATGTACCTGAGTTAGTTTAAGTTTCATTTGAGTTAACTTAGAATCAATGTGGTGTTTCCATGTAAGTCGTCGGTCAAGGTGTATACCAAGATATTTCACATGTGAATGTTGAGAAACAACTTGATTGTTAATCCGAATGGGGGAACAAGTATCTCTTCGTAAAGTAAATGTTACTTGAACACACTTTTGTTCATTTACCTTGATTCTCCATAAGTTTAACCAAAGCTCCATCTGGCTAATGTGTTCCTGGAGTTTGCGGGATGCCTCATCAGGGTTTTCATGCATACTAAGGCAGGCTGTATCGTCGGCAAATGTGGACGTATGGATTATAAATTAAATATAAAACTGGTCCCAGTATACTCCCCTGTGGCACACCAGATAAAATTGTTTCAGGCCTACTTGTAAAGTCTCCTTCCGCAACAGTGAACTTACGGGAAATAATGTAACTTTCCAAAAGATTTAAAATGTTTATTGGTAAGTAAGTCTTCAATTTTAAAATTAGGCCTTCATGCCACACTTTATCAAATGCCTGGGAAACGTCAATAAACAGCGCAGAACAATACTTTTTTTCCTCAAAAGTTCTTCTTATAAATTGAACCAATCTGTGAGTTTGTTCAATGGTGCTATGCTGACTTCTAAAACCAAATTGATGGTCTGGTATGCACCCACTACTAATTAGAATTTGGGACAATTTTGTTTTGAGCAGTTTTTCGAAAAGCTTTGACATTGTAGATAGTAGACTTATTGGCCTATATGACTCAGCCTTTGTTATATCTTTGCCCGGCTTTGGAATCATTTTAACCTTGGCAAGTTTCCAGTTGTGTGGATAATACTCCAGTCGTAAAATAGCAATAAATATGAATAACAGGGTTCTCATTGCAATACTGTTAAACTGAAAGATATATGAAATCCTGTTAAAATAAGTATAGATAATAATTAAAAATAAATTTACAAAATGTTAGGCAATCAACCCATTGGTACTTTGGCCTTAAGACCTTGTACTAAGTTCAACATTTCCTGTAAAATGCTACCAAAATATATATTAAGAAAAATTAATGAATTGTTCATGAACAAATTTTGCAGAAGTAGTGCTCTGTTCATCTTGGAAGAATCATATGAAATATATCTTCAACATTTTAAGTTTTCATGCGAAATAATATGACTGGCACTTGTTTCGCAAAAAATTTGCAACAAAGAAGAATTAGTTAATATTTTTGCATTTCAAATTTTTTTTACGAAGTAATGAATGGTGCTTACCATTTTTAACAGAATAGCCTTAAGCCTGGTACGGAGTTCATATGGAATTTCAGGTTCTCATACAAACTGTTGTAACGATTTCTATTGCCTCGTATAGACGTTCTGATTAATTGTGCGAGAAACCCTACAAACAAGAGTTACTTTAAATTTAATTACTAAAGTAATTAGTAATCGGTTCAATTTTTTTTCGTCCGACACAGCACGTTTTATGCATATGACAAGTATTACATCATTTCCTGTATCAGTGCCGAAGTAGTAAAAAGTCCGAACGTAGTAAAGTGAAAATTGTGAAGATTTAACTTTCAAGGATCGTGATCCTTTGTAATGCCAACCAAACAAGAACCTGTATACGCATAATCGCTTGGAAGAAATATCCAACAATTTTTAAATTAGCTCACAAAACTATACTAGGTAAGACACCTTGAATATTTAACAAGTGAACGTATTCTTAGAAAATTTCGGTTGCCTTGCAACTTTGGCAGATTCTTTCACAGACGTGAAACGCAAAACATTACAGAGGGGAGGAAAGATTATTTGGAGCAGTTTCTGCCGAACGAATTATTCTGCCCATAAGTTTATCAGAGGTAAGTTCCGCGACATAACCTAAAGACTGAAATTAACGTGCCGTATGAATTTTAATAGGACACCAATACCGCCGTAGAAAACGAACGTCGACATACAAAAGTGAAATAAGCTTGAAAAATCTCTGATAGTCCTATATAATCATTAAGAGAGCTTGATTCGGAAAAATCCAGAAAGTCTACATGCATGCAAGCTCCGCTAACTCTAGCTACACCAGTGTACCAGCAGCAAAAGATACTTATCGTTGCTGTTGTAACCATCAGTATTTTCCCTATTCACAAGTTCCAATTAATGAAACCTTGATTTCATTCATAAATTAATGATCGTTGGAAAATACATAACGATTCATTTATCACATCGTTAGTCACAGCACTTAAATCATTCCATTTACCAACTCCAATATACATACACACTCCTTACTTTGAAATTTATATCCTCTAACCATCTCTTTCTATCGCACTAAATTTGATCAGATTGTAAATTCAGCCACTTACTGCCAAAATTAAATAATATCATTCTCAATCTAATCGTCCGTCCATTCCGTCCGTCCGCCTTAGAAATAAAATTAAAATTTATAATTATAAACTAATAGTTAAATTAGCAAAGGTTAAGTGCTAGGGAAAAGGAAAACAAAGAATGTTAAATATTTGATGTGAATTCGTTTGTGGTATAATCAAAAAAAAGTTTTCATGCTACATACAATTGGAAAGTAAAATACAACCATATTCGCTGCAGTCCAGAAGGGCCCTTTAAGACACAACGAGGTAAACAAAAAAAAAAAAAAAAACAAAGTAAGTCAACCAAATTTAATACTGTAATAAATTAAATTAAATAAGCTAATCTTAAAATTATAACTTCTAATACTACTTAAAACAAAAAAAAAAACCAAAGAGAAAAAAATAGCAACAACAGTTCTCGTTGTACCTTCATAGTGAACAGAAGTATTAGCGGAATTTCTTTTTACATACTAAACCAAAAAAAAACCATACAAAAAAAAATATTTGTAGTACATAATATTTGTTGTACATTAACTTTGATAAACAAGCTATTTTTGCTTTGCTAATATTTTTTTTTTTTACATAGACAGTAATAACTAAAACAAAAAAAAAAACAAAAACAACCGTAAACAAAATAACTTAAAGTGCCCTTGAGGAATACACTTACAAAGTGCCCTTGAGGAATACTCTATATGAGTACCTTGAAAACAAAGTGAGTGATAACGGCAGAAATGCCTATCTTACTGTGAGCTCTGATGATCTTAATGATAACAATAAAAATAACAAATTTTATGATAGACTTACTGTGAGTTCTGATGATCTTAATTTAAAAAAAATAAATAAAAAACTTGATGACAGACTTTTTTTAACGGCTAAGCCAATTTTTCGTCAGCGATCAACTTCGCTTTGTCCAATGTCAGCTGATTCGTTAACATTACAGTTGCCTACTACTTCGTCATTTAAATCAGCGATATCATCCGATTCATCACTTACCCAATTAGTCACTGAAAATAAAAAAAGCCCAAAACCCAAAGTCCAATTCGGAATGGACCGATATATTATTGTGGGAAAGCGCGGGCGAAGCCCTAATTCTACTAAAATTGCATCTGCTTCAAAGGTATCTAGGGATAACAGCGCATCATCTACTAATCGTTTTCAAATATTGCAAGATGACAACGACACACCTGATATATCCGCGAAAAAAACCTCCAAGCCGCCACCAATATATTTGAGAGAAAAAAATTCAAACGCTCTTATTAAGAAATTAATTTCGGTAATTGGTGAGAATAAATTTCACATTGTTCCAATAAAACATGGCAATATCCATGAAACGAAAATTCAAATCTATGACGAAACTGATTTCCGCAAAATGGTTGCTGAATTTGAAAAAAGTAAAACAAGCTTCTACACATACCAGCTTAAGAGCGCTAAAGGCATGCAGATCGTATTGAAGGGCATAGATTCTTATGTTGCCCCCGAATAAATAAAAGGTGCACTCGTCCTCCAGGGGTTCAAGGTAAAAAATGTGTCCAATATAATAAATAGAGAAAAGATTCCCCAACCCCTATTTCGTGTTGAACTTGAGCCTAATGATATAAAATTGAAAAAAAATGAGACGCATCCAATTTATAATTTAAAATACCTCTTGTACCGAAAAATCACAGTTGAAGAGCCACATAAGCGTTCAGGTCCTGTACAGTGCCATAATTGCCAAGAATATGGCCATACAAAAACATACTGCAATTTACCCTCTGTTTGTGTTGTGTGCGGCGAATTACACGGCACCGCTAGCTGCAACAAACCAAAAGATTAAAGTGATAAAAAATGCAGTAATTGTGGAGGTAATCACACCGCTAACTACAGAGGTTGTCGTGTGTACTCTTTGGTAAAGAAGACTATGGTGCAAAAACCTAAATTAGCTCCAGCTCAATCAGCAAACGTGTACTCTGCCACTTTTCAGCAAATGAGCCAACCAGTTACTTCCCCTGTATCGTATGCAGATGCTGCTAAGGCTAGTTCTATTCCGACACAAAATGTTTCACCGCAAAATAATTCTACAAATACACACTCAAACTTTAATTATAATCGCCTTGAAGCCACTATTGAAAATCTTGTGCAAACTATAAACAATTTTACAACAAATATGACTAGCATGATGCAAGAAATGTTGCGAATGCAGAATACTCTGCTTCAAGCAATACTTAATAAGCCATGAACACGTTAACAATATGTTTCTGGAACGCAAACGGCATTCGCCAACATAAAAATGAACTTGAGCACTTCCTCACGGAAAAAAATATTGATATAATGTTGGTCTCTGAGACTCATTTGACTTCGAGAAGCCTTTTTAAAATTTATGGCTACACCTTATATGATTCAAAGGACCCGAGAGGAAGAGCATGCGGTGGATCAGCAATTTTAATAAAGTCAAGACTCAAGCAATATATTATTGATAACATTTGTGAAGAACATTTACAAGCAACGAATATTTGTATTGAAAATTTTTCCAATAATTTTGTCATATCATCAATTTACTCTCCTCCTAGATTCGCAATTACTGAGCATCAATACGAGGATTTTTACAAATCTCTGGGTCCTTGTTTCGTAGCAGCTGGCGACTATAATGCTAAACACACGTTCTGGGGTTCGCGTCTTATTACACCCAGAGGTCGAGCGTTGTTCAATACAATTTCCAAAATGGGCTTGGATGTCATTTCAAGTGGGGAGCCCACTTATTGGCCTACTGACATACATAAAATTCCGGATGTAATAGACTTTGGCGTTATGAAAAATATCTCTAGGGATTTAATTCAAATTGAAGCTTCTCTAGATCTCTCGTCCGATCACTCTCCCACGATCGTTACAATTTGTAGTCCATTAAGAAGTGATTTACCTCACCCATATGCCAATTTGATAAATCGTGTAAATTGGCTGCGATTCAAAAAATATCTTAGTAGTCATTGCACGGAAAACATTACACTAAGAACACCTGATGATGTTGAATCTAACATTGCCAATCTTAACGAAAATATTAAGCAGGCTGCTAAACATGCCACTACCTCCTATCCGCAGACTGGGTTTAATAGACTATATTCTACAGATATTGAACGTCTCGTATGTGAAAAAAGAAGAGCTAGAAGGGAATGGCAACAGCACAGATCTCCCCAGAATAAAATTAGATTTAAAGAGTGCACTAAACGACTCCAAGAGCTGCTTGCACATGAAAAAACTGCATCTCTTAAAAACTATCTGGAAAATCTTGATGTCACACCAGCATCTGATTACTCTTTATGGCGTGCTGCTAGAAAGCTTAAAACACCCGTTGAGTTTAAACCACCTCTGCGCACATCTACCGGAGGTTGGGCAAGAAGCGATACTAAAAAAGGTAACATATTTGCTGCCCATTTAAAATACGTATTTACCCCAAACACATGTACTGGTGTAATTGATTTGCCAAATGTAGTCGCTCTACCCCCTCAACAAATAAAGTTTAAGACGCGTGATGTGCAAAAACTAATTTCTGAACTCAACCCAAAGAAAGCTCCGGGTTTTGATGAAATTAGTAACCAGATGCTAATAAAGTTGCCTCGTATTGCAATTAGAATACTGTTAATTATTTTTAACGCCATTTTACGACTGCAGTATTATCCAAATAGCTGGAAGCTTGCCAAAGTTAAAATGATTCCAAAGCCGGGCAAAGACCTTACCAAGGCTGAGTCATACAGTCCAATAAGTCTCCTATCAACAATGTCAAAGCTTTTCGAAAAACTGCTCATGACAAAATTGTCCCCAATTCTAGTTAATAGTGGCTGCATACCGAACCATCAATTTGGTTTTAGAAGTCAGCATAGCACCATTGAACAAACTCATAGATTGGTCCAATTTATAAGAAGAACATTTGAAGAAAAGAAGTATTGTTCTGCGCTGTTTATCGACGTTTCTCAGGCATTTGATAAAGTGTGGCATGAAGGCCTAATTTTAAAATTAAAAACATACCTGCCAATATAAACGTTGTAAGTCTTTTGAAAAGTTACATTACTGCCCGGAAGTTCACTGTTGTGGAAGGAGACTTTATGTGCATGCCTGAAACTATCTCATCCGGTGTGCCACAGGGGAGTATACTGGGGCCAGTTTTGTATTTGATTTATACTTGTGATATGCCTCTGAGCAGCAATATCCACACTTCCACATTTGCTGATGATACAGCCTGCCTTAGTATGCATGAAAATCCTTACGAGGCATCCCGATATCTTCAAGAACACATTACCCAGCTGGAACTATGGTTAAACTTATGGAGAATTAAGGTTAACGAACAAAAGTGTGTTCAAGTAACATATACATTACGAAGAGATACGTGTTTACCCATTCGGATTAACAATCAAGTTGTCCCTCAACATACTCATGTGAAATATCTTGGTATACACCTTGATCGACGGCTTACTTGGAAACACCACATTGACTCTAAGTTAACCCAAATGAAATTAAAATTAACTCAGGTACATTGGCTGATTGGTAGAAATTCAACCCTCAGTCTAGATTGCAAACTTTTGATATACAAGTCACTTTTGAAACCGATATGGTGCTACGGAATTCAACTATGGGGCACTGCTTCAGCTTCCAATGTCGAGAGAATCCAACGAAGGCAAAATAAAATTTTGCGATTAATAACATCGGCTCCATGGTATATAAAAAACTCAAATATACATCGTGACTTAAATATGCCACTAGTGACTGAAGAAATTGCAAAAAACGCTGGCAAATATTTAACAAAACTCGAGTCACATCCTAATCCGCTTGCTCGTAATATTTTGAACTTTACTGGACACATCCGCCTAAAAAAGAGGGATACAAGGGCTCTTATACTCAACACTCCAGATTGGACTAACTGAAAATAATTTTTATTTTTTATTTATTTTTTCTTCCTTTTGTTTATCACTACTTAAATATGTATTATTTATAACTATCTCTAAATTTATGTCCGACAGTGGTCGGGCCTAATAATTATATTTTAGATTTAAGATTTGAATACTTATTGTTAGTTCATATAGGAAGATACAATAAATAAATATCATGTATTAAAAAAAAAAATGTTTTTATTTTATTTATGTTGCCACTTACAATTACTTAACAGTTTTTTTATTTTCAGAGATTGAACCCAAAAAGAACAGGTTCCCGTTTCTCAAACCTACAAGTTACAACTTTACAAGTAAAATAGACACAAAACAATAACTCTTTTTCAAATTTTATTATTGTTTGGTGTGTATTTTATTTTTAGATTTGTAACTTGTAGAATTCAGAAACGGGCCCCAGAACGAAAGAGAAAAACTAACGGCTTGTATAAGATTTCCATTAGCAAAAAAGAGTTAGCTGATTCGTAACAGAACAGAAACTAAAAACTAATTCTGTTTTCAAGCTTATACCCACACAAACCAAATTTAGTATTTAGCTTAGTTAACAAATAAAAGTCACCTGGCTTAGTGGGGTCACCTTATAGATCAACCTTGTTATGAAATTTTTCTTTTTTATACCCCTTACCAAAAATGGAAAAGGGTATATATAGGTTTGTCCAGATTTTTGTAATTTCTACAATATTCATTTGCGGCCAAAAAAAGTTAGTTATTATGGATCCTTATGACTAGGAGATAAAAAAAGACATGTCCGTCTGTCCGTCTGTCTGTACGGATTTTGTATGGGAGGCTTGAAATGCGTTTTTGAAGCTCCCAAGCAAGTTAGAGAGCTCGGAGTTGGACTAAAACGACCGCGCTTGTCTTAGCACAATTCCTTATATAAATCAGCAAAAATGAATAATCGGTTCTCCCGAAGTGCTATATATATAGTTTTATCATACGTTTTGAAAATTGTATGAAAAAAACTACCGTGCATAGAACCAAGAATAATCAAATTTCTAATTAACCCCACTATCTACTCGGCTACCGAGGCTTGCTTACTTTTGGTATTTATTTGCTGTACTTAAACATTTTCTCTAAAATGCTTTATTTCATATTAAACCCCTTTTTGTCAGCTCTGCATAGACGTTATTCTTTTTAATTTTTTTTATTCAATGATAATTTTGCTTGGCACATTCTTATTCCTGGAAATGCAAACGAATGTGTTTGCATAGAATTTGTAGTCATGAAAAAAAAAATTATAGCTATACTATAAGCATTCGCACATGCATACATACATACATACATACATATGCATAAATATACGCTTCCATAAGAGTTTTTGTATATTGTGTTGAATTGAACAACTACAACAACAACAATATGCTACCAATTGTATTGAAAGAATAATATTCAGTTTTTTGTTGTAAAAACTGAGAATTATTTTATATACATACATAGCTACATATGAATGTATGCATATACTTATAAAGTTTTGTATTAAAGAATGCACTTGTTCATGATATATGTACATACATATGTACATTAGCTATGGCATAGTTTATATTTGAATTCTTAGTAAGGAGATTTCGACTTCCAAGAACCCCTCATTTTGTGAGGTTTGGTAAAAAAATATTCGAGCCAAAAAATGGTGGCGGTCAGAGGGGGGCAAAGGGCTCCGCATCGTGCTCAAAGTTAAGGGTAAAAGCAAAAAAACGTACAAAAAATCATATAACTTTCCGGGGGTCACCTCTACAAGGGTCAAATGTATGACGAGCACCAATTAATTTTCTTTGCCCAACATTTTTTAAAACACACCGACCGCCTAACTGCTCTCCTTAAGGGGGCTCCCATACAAAGGGGAAATTTTTATAAAATTTACTCGCAGGGCTCTAACTGCCCCTAGGCTGTACCTATCGAAGTCAAATGTATGACTCACCTCCAATATTTTTTCATTACAAAGATTTTCTCTGATTATACTTATCATCTATCTTCAACCATTAAGGTGGTCCCCATACAAAAAAATTGTTTTTTTAATAATTTTTTTAAGAAATCCGCTTTTTTCGCTTTTATGTTGCCTCCTAGGGGGGTAAAATGTAAGACCGACCCACAGTAATTTTTTACCTTCAACATTTCCTCCGAACATACCTATATCCTATGTCGACTCATTAAGGGGGCTCCCATACAAAGGCGAAATTTGTACAAAATTTACTCGCAGGGCTCTAATTGTCCCTGGCGCGTTCCTATCGAAGTCAAATGTATACTAAACTCCAATATTTTTTCAATACAAATATTTTCTCTGAATATACTTATCGTCTATCTTCAACCATTAAGGTGGTGCCCATACAAAAAAATAGTTTTTTTAATAATTTTTTTTTAAGAAATCCGCTTTTTCCGCTTTTATGTTGCCTCCTAGGGGGGTAAAATGTAAGACCGACCCACAGTAATTTTTTATCTTCAACATTTCCTCCGAACATACCTATGCCCTATCTCGACTCATTAAGGGGGCTTCCATACAAAGGCGGAATTTGTACAAAATGTACTCGCAGGGCTCTAATTGTCCCTATCGAAGTCAAATGTATGTCCGACCTCCAATATTTTTTCAACACAAAGATTTTCTGTCAACATGCTTACATCTGTCTTCAACCATTAAGGTGGTCCCATACAAAAAAAAAGAATTCTTTGTCAAATAACTAATTTATTTTTGGCATGTGTTGGATACATTTTTTTATTTTGGGCAACGACTTGAAGTAAAAATATTTTTTCTTCTTCGTCGCAGCATAACGCACTGCTATAATCTTCTATTAATTTTACGCCTCTTTCGGCAGCGTCGTTGACAACATGGAGTTTTTGCAATATCTTTAGCAACCCAGAGGCGACTACAAGGAATTTCTTGCAATGGTGTTACTGTTTCTAGGTGAAGGTATAAAAAAGTTTCACTTCGCACCACCAGGACCCATCAGTCATGCTCGTTGGATGGTGAAAGGGATATACTGCGTTAACATTTTCTTATTTCGAGAATATCTGGGTTTAACCAGGAATGAGGAGTCCGCGAGGTCAGTATATTCATCGTCACACTTTATGTAAGCGCTTGGTTTAGTGCGACTAAGGCCATCGAAGCTACAAATAACGATTTGAGCTTTTTAAAGGCCATTGCTCATTATGATACAATTGATAACACAGTTTCGCAGTGTTTGGTGAAGAAATTGTGTGGACATCTCTGGTACCTTAGTGATGAACCTGTTGCTCTCGCATTACTTGACCAGAATGTTACCTGTGACATCAAAAGGAAAATGGCAAATGATATTCGTATTTTTGTAGAAGATAGAGAAAAATATGAGGAAGAGTTGTCCAACGAAGAGGTGGACGAATCATCAAACGAAGACACCGGCAAAAGACGACAAAATAAAAAGCGGCGCCAGTGAAGAGAAAGGTAGTTCTCGCCTAGTAATTGGGTTCACAGGTGTGAAGCGAATTACCTTAGCTCTCACAGAAGTACTACAAAAAGTAATGAAGGATTTGAGCCATTATGTAACACATGGGACAGCAAACTTTTTTCCACGCTTCGGATTACCAACAACTTTTTTAAATAGCGATCCAGAAACCAGGGAACAACGTGAAGACTATAAGCAAGCGCTAAAAATATTGCAAAAACTCCATGTTGTCAATGACGCTGCCGAAAGAGGCGTAACATTAATAGAAGATTATAGCAGTGCGTTATGCAGCGACGAAGAAATAAAAATATTTTTACTGCATGTCGTTGCCCAAAATAAAAAAATTTATCCAACACATGCCAAAAGTAAATTAGTTATTTGGCAAAGAATTCTTTTTTTTTGTATGGGCACCACCTTAATGGTTGAAGATAGACGATAAGAATGCTGACAGAAAATATTTGTATTGAAAACATATTGGAGTTCAGTATACATTTGACTTCGATATGAACGCGCCAGGGACAATTAGAGCCCTGCGAGTAAATTTTGTACAAATTCCGCCTTTGTATGGGAGCCCCCTTAATGAGTAGAGATAGGATATAGGTATGTTTGGAGGAAATGTTGAAAATAAAAATTACTGTGGGCCGGTCTTACATTTTACCCCCCTACGAGGCAACATAAAAGCGGCATAAAAGCGGAAAAAGCGAATTTCTTAAAAAAAATTATTAAAAAAACTATTTTTTTGTATGGGCACCACCTTAATGGTTGAAGATAGACGATAAGTATATTCAGAGAAAATATTTGTATTGAAAAAATATTGGAGTTCAGTATACATTTGACTTCGAGTAGAAAAACTATTTTTTTGTATGGGCACCACCTTAATGGTTGAAGATAGACGATAAGTATGTTCAGAAAAAATCCTTGTAATGAAAAAATATAGGAGGTCAGTCATACATCTGACATCGATAGGTACGCCCTAGGGACAGCTAGAGCCCTGCGAGTAAATTTTATAAAAATTTCCCCTTTGTATGGGAGCCCCTTAAGAAGAAGAGCTAGGTGGCCGGTGTGTTTAAAAAAGATGTTGGGCGGAGAAAATTAATGGGTGCTCGTCATACATTTGACCCTGGTAGCGGTGACCCCGGGAAAGTTATATGATTTTTTGTAGTTTTTTTTTGCTTTTACCTTCAACTTTGAGCACGATGCGGAGCCCTTTGCCCCAATCTGACCTCCACTATTTTTTGGCTCGAATATTTTGTTTTGAAACCTCACAAAATGAGTGGTTCTTGCAAGTCGAAATTGAAAAATCGTAAAAAACGCCATACCTAATGTACATATGTATATTGAAATAAATACCCAGCAAAAAGGGGATGTAATAATAACAAGTAAGAGTGCTATATTCGGCTGTGTCGAATATTATATACCCTTTACCAACGTATATATGTATATGTAGTATACAGATACACACATTAGTACATACATACATATTTGTTTTCTGATCAAATTTATAACTTTTTGTGATTTTTAGTAAGTGACCTCTCGGTTTTTTTTTTCGACTAAAGAATTTGCTTGAGTAAAGATCTTCCTAAAATACAAAATATTTTTAACTGAAAAAAAAATATTTTTTGTTATATTTTAGCCAATTTTTTTTTCAACTTCCAACCCTGGAATTATTTAAATTTTTCTGGTTTTAATGCGAGTACAAATTTATTTCTTTCTAAATTTTAAGAAATTTATTATTCGACATATTGTCATAAGTTTATTTCAATTTTAAATTTATTTGCTGGTCGTTCAGGGATGTCTATATGCATTTCATTGTTGCTGTAACATATCGTCAGTAGACTTCAACCACACATTTTGAACAGTCAGAAAGCATGATTTTAACACAGGGGTTAAAATAATGCTTTCTGAACTAAATTGAATTTTCAGTAGAAGCCATGCATTAACTATTTCTTTTGCATGTCTTTTTTGCTGGGTATGTACATATCTATGTATATACCCAGCAAAAAAAACATGACAAATCATGTGTTGAATAATGGGTTCAAGTGATGACGCATTGGTTCGATTTAGGTGAAACATGCATGATTTTTACATTAGCTTGTCAATATAAAAAAAAATAAATAAATAAAAACTTTTGTCGCAGGATACGAACCGTGCTCTTCTCACTCTAAAGGCACGCTCTCTACCACTGAGCTACTGTACTCTGGTTACTTCTTGGCGATAAAACTTACTTTATGAAAATGTGTCACGTAAATACAAAACAAAAAAATAGATTTTTTTTTTCATATACATATTTATTTATTGTATCTTCAAAAATGAACTAACGATAAGTAATCAAATCTTAAATCTAAATATAGTTATTAGGCCCGACCAATATCGGACATAAGCTTAGTGATAGTTATAAATAATACATAAGTAGTGATAATCAAAAAGAAGTATTTTTAAGCAGTCCCATCTGGAGTGTTGGGTATAAGAGCCCTTGTGTCCCTTTTTTTTAAGCGGATGTGTCCAGTAAAGCTCAAAATATTACGGGCAAGCGGATTAGGATGTGACTCGAGTTTAGTTAAATATTTGCCTGCGTATTTTGCAATTTCTTCACTCACTAGTGGCATATTTAAATCACGATGAATATTTGAATTTTTAACGTACCATGGAGCAGATGTTATCAAACGTAAAATTTTGTTTTGCCTTCGTTGGATTCTCTCGACATTTGAAGCTGAAGCAGTGCCCCACAGCTGAATTCCATAGCACCATATTGGCTTCAAAAGCGAATTGTATATCAAAAGTTTGCAGTCTAGGCTGAGTGTTGAATTTCTGCCAATTAACCAATATATTTGAGTCAATTTAAGTTTCATTTGGGTTAACTTAGAGTCAATATGATATTTCCATGTAAGCCTTCGATCAAGGTGTATGCCAAGGTATTTGACTTGAGAATGTTGAGGAATATGTTGATTGTTGATTCGAATGGGGGAACAGGTATCTTTTCTTAGGGTAAACGTTATATGAACACACTTTTGTTCATTGACTTTAATTCTCCATAAGTTCAACCATATTTCAAGCTGGGTAATGTGTGCTTGGAGATTGCGGGATGCCTCATCAGGATTTTTGTGAATACTCAAACAGGCTGTATCATCGGCAAATGTAGAAGTGTGGATGTTATTGCTCACAGGCATATCACAAGTATAAATTAGATACAAGACTGGCCCCAGAATACTACCCTGTGGCACACCAGAAGATATAGATTCGGGTACACTCATGAAGTCTCCTTCCACAACGGTAAATGTCCTATCAACAATATAACTTTCCAAAAGCTTTTGTATATTTATTGGTAGGTATGTCTTCAATTTTAAAACTAGGCCTTTGTCAAATGCCTGAGAAACATCAATAAAAAGGCCAGAACAATACTTCTTTTCTTCAAAAGTCCCCCTTATAATTTGAACCAATCTATGCGTTTGCTCAATAGTGCTACGCTGACTTCTAAAGCCAAATTGATGGTCCGGGATGCACGCAGTATCAGCTAAAATTGTGGACAATTTAGTCATGAGCAGCTTTTCAAAAAGCTTTGAAATTGTTGAAAGTAAGCTTATAGGCTTATATGACTCAGCCTTGGTAAGATCTTTGCCTGGCTTTGGAATCATTTTAATCTTGGCAAGTTTCCAGTTATGTGGAAAATACTGCATTCGTAAAATAGCATTAAAAATAAATAGCAAAATTCTTATTGCAATATGAGGCAAGTTCATCAGCATCTTGTTACTAATGCCATCAATACCTGGAGCTTTCTTAGGGTCGAGTTCAGCAACTATTTTTTGTAGTTCACGCATCTTAAACCTTAAGGGACGAGGGGGTAGAGAGACTACACTCGGTAAATCGGCAGCACCCGTACATGAATTGGGAGTGAATACAGATTTTAAATGCTCAGAAAATAAGTTACCTTTCTCACTATCGCTTCTTGCCCAGCCTCCAGTCGAAGTACGCAATGGTGATTTGAGATCAACGGGTCTTTTAAGATTTCTAGTAGCGCGCCATAAAGAGTAATTAGATGTTGACGTTACATCAAGACCTTCTAAATACTTTTCCAGTAATGCAGTCTTTTCCGACGATAGCAGCTCTTTGAGTCGTTTAGTACATTCTTTAAGTCTGATTTTATTTAGGGGTGATCGGTGTTGTTGCCATTCTCTTCTAGCTCTCCTTTTTTCACATACAAGACGTTCAATTTCCGTAGAATAAATTCTATTAAAGCCAGTCTGCGGATAGGAAGTAGTGGCATGTTCAGCAGCCTGCTTAATATATTCGTTAAGATTGGCAATATTAAATTCAATATCATCAGGTGATCTTAGCTGAATGTTTTCTACGCAGTGACTACTAATATATTTTTTGAATCCTAGCCAGTTGACCCTGTTAATCGTTTTCGCATATGAGTTAGTTAAATCACTCCTTAGTGGGTTGAAAATTGTAACTATTGTGGGAGAGTGATCGGAGGACAGATCTACAGAGCCCTCTACGTGAATTAAGTCCCTATGGATATTTTTCGTGACGCCAAAATCTATAACATCTGGAATTTTTCTTACGTCAGTAGGCCAGTAAGTAGGCTCCCCACTCGAAATGACATCTAAGCCCATTTTTTAAATTGTATTAAACAACGCTCTACCTCTGGGTGTAACAAGACGTGAGCCCCAGTACGTATGTTTTGTATTGTAGTCACCAGCTGCCACGAAACAAGATCCAAGCGATTTGTAGAACTTCTCATACTGATCTTCGGTAACTGAAAATCTGGGAGGTGAGTAAATTGATGATATCACGAAGTTCGCACAAAAATTTTCTACGAAAATATTCGTAGCTTGCATATATTCTTCACTAACGTTCTCAAGGATATAGTGCTTGAGTCTTGACTTAATTAGAATTGCTGATCCACCGCATGCTCTCCCTCTCGGGTCCTTTGAATCATATAGAGTGTAACCATTTATTTTAAAGCAGCTTCTCGAAGTCAAGTGAGTCTCAGAGACCATCATTATATCAATATTTTTTTCCGTGAGGAAGTGCTCAAGTTCATTTTTATGTTGGCGAATGCCGTTTGCGTTCCAGAAACATAGTTTTAACGTGTTCATGGTTTGTTGACTAATGCTTGAAGCAGAGTGATTTCTACCCAGTGCTCTGAATGTCAAAGTGAAGAAATTCAAGTAAGCGTGGGTAAACGGCGGGAGTAACTATGCCAAATGCCTCGTCATCTAAAAAAAAAAAATAGATAAAAACTTTTGTCGCAGGATACGAACCCGCTGTTCTCACTCTCAAGGCACACTCTCTACCACTGAGCTACTGTACTCTACTTATATATTGGCGATAAAACTTACTTAATGAAAATGTGTCACGTAAATACAAAACAAAAAAATAAATAAAAACTTTTGTCGCAGGATACGAACCGTGCCGTTCTCAACATCAAGCCATACTCTCTACCACTGAGCTGCTGTACTCTTGTCATTCACTGGAGATAAGACTTGTTATATGAAAATGTGATGATTTAATTCCGTTTTTGCATCCGTTTTTAATGAGTTCAAAAACTATAGCATTATTTACGATTTGCAGTGATATCCAGAATGCATTCGAAGAAACAAATGCTCAAGAAAGCATGAAACAGTATTTCATTTTGAACGCGTTCATTTATTTTTTTGCTGGGTATGTATGTATGTGCAAAGTCAATTCTTACGAAACTTAAAAAAACGATTGTTTTTCACGTAAAAAAAAAATACCAACGCAGCCAGGATACGAACCGTGATTTTCTGACTGTTGAGGCATACTCTCCTCTACCTGACGTATTAATTCTTATTAATAGTTAGAGATAAAATTTGTTTTATGAAAATGTATCAATATGATAATTTAATTCCGTTTTTGCATGCCTTTTTCGTTGAATATTATTTCAACTTATTACCCACCCAGCAAAAAAAAAAAAAAAAAGATAAATCATGTGTTGAATCATGGGTTCAAGTGATGACGCATTGGTTCGATTTATGTGAACTATGATACATGATTTTTACATTAGCTTGTCATTGGAGATCATGTATTTGTGCGAGAATTTAAATACCTACTTATCCATTAAAATTAATGAATTGAAACCCTTGCAAGTTCCCTATCCGATCGTGTCCTAAATACAAAACAAAAAAATAAATAAAAATTTTTGTCGCAGGATACGAACCGCGCTGTTCTCACTCTCAAGGCACACTCTCTACCACTGAGCTACTGTATTCTTGTTATTCTTTAGAGATAAAACTTATTTAATGAAAATATTTCACGTAAATACAAAACAAAAATTAATAAAAATTTTTCGAAGGATACGAACCATGCTGTTCTCAATCTCAAAGCACAATCTCTACCAATGTACTACTGTACTCTTGTTTTGAATTGGAAATAAAACTTGTTATATGAAAATGTAGCAATGTGATGATAATTCAATTCCGTTTTTATTATTACATCCCCTTTTTGCTGGGTATTTATTTCAATATACATATGTACATTAGGTATGGCGTTTTTTACGATTTTTCAATTTCGACTTGCAAGAACCACTCATTTGGTGAGGTTTCAAAAAAAAATATTCGAGCCAAAAAATAGTGGTGGTCAGATGGGGGCAAAGGCTCTGCATCGTGCTCAAAGTTAAAGGTAAAAGCAAAAAAAAACTACAAAAAATCATATAACTTTCCCGGGGTCACCGCTACCAGGGTCAAATGTATGACGAGCACCCATTAATTTTCTCCGCCCAACATCTTTTTTAAACACACCGGCCACCTAGCTCTTCTTCTTAAGGGGCTCCCATACAAAGGGGAAATTTTTATAAAATTTACTCGCAGGGCTCTAACTGTCCCTAGGGCGTACCTATCGATGTCAGATGTATGACTGACCTCCTATATTTTTTCATTACAAAGATTTTTTCTGAATATACTTATCGTCTATCTTCAACCATTAAGGTGGTGGCCATACAAAAAAATAGTTTTTCTAATAATTTTTTTTTAAGAAATCCGCTTTTTCCGCTTTTATGTTGCCTCCTAGGGGGGTTAAATGTAAGACCGGCCCACAGTAATTTTTTATTTTCAACATTTCCTCCGAACATACCTATATCCTATCTCGACTCATTAAGGGGCTCCCATACAAAGGCGGAATTTGTACAAAATTTACTCGCAGGGCTCTAATTGTCCCTGGCGCGTTCCTATCGAAGTCAAATGTATACTGAACTCCAATATTTTTTCAATACAAATATTTTCTCTGAATATACTTATCGTCTATCTTCAACCATTAAGGTGGTGACCATACAAAAAAATAGTTTTTTTAATAATTTTTTTTAAGAAATTCGCTTTTTCCGCTTTTATGCCGCTTTTATGTTGCCTCGTAGGGGGGTAAAATGTAAGACCGGCCCACAGTAATTTTTTATTTTCAACATTTCCTCCAAACATACCTATATCCTATCTCGACTCATTAAGGGGGCTCCCATACAAAGGCGGAATTTGTACAAAATTTACTCGCAGGGCTCTAATTGTCCCTGGCGCGTTCCTATCGAAGTCAAATGTATACTGAACTCCAATATTTTTTCAATACAAATATTTTCTGTCAGCATTCTTATCGTCTATCTTCAACCATTAAGGTGGTGCCCATACAAAAAAAAGAATTCTTTGCCAAATAACTAATTTACTTTTGGCATGTGTTGGATAAATTTTTTTATTTTGGGCAACGACATGCAGTAAAAATATTTTTATTTCTTCGTCGCTGCATAACGCACTGCTATAATCTTCTATTAATGTTACGCCTCTTTCGGCAGCGTCATTGACAACATGGAGTTTTTGCAATATTTTTAGCGCTTGCTTATAGTCTTCACGTTGTTCCCTGGTTTCTGGATCGCTATTTAAAAAAGTTGTTGGTAATCCGAAGCGTGGAAAAAAGTTTGCTGTCCCATGTGTTACATAATGGCTCAAATCCTTCATTACTTTTTGTAGTACTTCTGTGAGAGCTAAGGTAATTCGCTTCACACCTGTGAACCCAATGACTAGGCGAGAACTACCTTTCTCTTCACTGGCGCCGCTTTTTATTTTGTCGTCTTTTGCCGGTGTCTTCGTTTGATGATTCGTCCACCTCTTCGTTGGACAACTCTTCCTCATATTTTTCTCTATCTTCTACAAAAATACGAATATCATTTGCCATTTTCCTCTTGATGTCACAGGTAACATTCTGGTCAAGTAATGCGAGAGCAACAGGTTCATCACTAAGGTACCAGAGATGTCCACACAATTTCTTCACCAAACGCTGCGAAACTGTGTTATCAATTGTATCATAATGAGCAATGGCCTTTAAAAAGCTCAAATCGTTATTTGGAGCTTCGATGGCCTTAGTCGCACTAAACCAAGCTCTTACATAAAGTGTGACGATGAATATACTGACCTCGCGGACTCCTCATTCCTGGTTAAACCCAGATATTCTCAAAATAAGAAAATGTTAACGCAGTATATCCCTTTCACCATCCAACGAGCATGACTGATGGGTCCTGGTGGTGCGAAGTGAAACTTTTTTATACCTTCACCTAGAAACAGTAACACCATTGCAAGAAATTCCTTGTAGTCGCCTCTGGGTTGCTAAAGATATTGCAAAAACTCCATGTTGTCAACGACGCTGCCGAAAGAGGCGTAAAATTAATAGAAGATTATAGCAGTGCGTTATGCTGCGACGAAGAAGAAAAAATATTTTTACTTCAAGTCGTTGCCCAAAATATAAAAATGTATCCAACACATGCCAAAAATAAATTAGTTATTTGACAAAGAATTCTTTTTTTTTGTATGGGACCACCTTAATGGTTGAAGACAGATGTAAGCATGTTGACAGAAAATCTTTGTGTTGAAAAAATATTGGAGGTCGGACATACATTTGACTTCGATAGGGACAATTAGAGCCCTGCGAGTACATTTTGTACAAATTCCGCCTTTGTATGGAAGCCCCCTTAATGAGTCGAGATAGGGCATAGGTATGTTCGGAGGAAATGTTGAAGATAAAAAACTACTGTGGGTCGGTCTTACATTTTACCCCCCTAGGAGGCAACATAAAAGCGGAAAAAGCGGATTTCTTAAAAAAAATTATTAAAAAAACTATTTTTTTGTATGGGCACCACCTTAATGGTTGAAGATAGACGATAAGTATATTCAGAGAAAATATTTGTATTGAAAAAATATTGGAGTTTAGTATACATTTGACTTCGAAAGGAACGCGCCAGGGACAATTAGAGCCCTGCGAGTACATTTTGTACAAATTTCGCCTTTGTATGGGAGCCCCCTTAATGAGTCGAGATAGGATATAGGTATGTTCGGAGGAAATGTTGAAGGTAAAAAATTACTGTGGGTCGGTCTTACATTTTACCCCCCTAGGAGGCAACATAAAAGCGGAAAAAGCGGATTTCTTAAAAAAATTATTAAAAAAACTATTTTTTTGTATGGGGACCACCTTAATGGTTGAAGATAGATGATAAGTATAATCAGAGAAAATCTTTGTAATGAAAAAATATTGGAGGTGAGTCATACATTTGACTTCGATAGGTACAGCCTAGGAGCAGTTAGAGCCCTGCGAGTAAATTTTATAAAAATTTCCCCTTTGTATGGGAGCCCCTTAAGGAGAGGAGTTAGGCGGTCGGTGTGTTTTAAAAAATGTTGGTCAAAGAAAATTAATTGGTGCTCGTCATACATTTGACCCTTGTAGAGGTGACCCCCGGAAAGTTATATGATTTTTTGTACGTTTTTTTGCTTTTACCCTCAACTTTGAGCACGATGCGGAGCCCTTTGCCCCCCTCTGACCGCCACCATTTTTTGGCTCGAATATTTTTTTACCAAACCTCACAAAATGAGGGGTTCTTGGAAGTCGAAATCTCCTTACTAAGAATTCAAATATAAACTATGCCATAGCTAATGTACATATGTATGTACATATATCATGAACAAGTGCATTCTTTAATACAAAACTTTATAAGTATATGCATACATTCATATGTAGCTATGTATGTATATAAAATAATTCTCAGTTTTTACAACAAAAAACTGAATATTATTCTTTCAATACAATTGGTAGCATATTGTTGTTGTTGTAGTTGTTCAATTCAACACAATATACAAAAACTCTTATGGAAGCGTATATTTATGCATATGTATGTATGTATGTATGTATGCATGTGCGAATGCTTATAGTATACCTATAGTTTTTTTTCATGACACTACAAATTCTATGCAAACACATTCGTTTGCATTTCCATTGAATAAAAAAAATTAAAAAGAACAATGTCTATGCAGAGCTGACAAAAAGGGGTTTAATATGAAATAAAGCATTTTAGAGAAAATGTTTAAGTACAGCAAATAAATACCAAAAGTAAACAAGCCTCGGTAGTTTTTTCATACAATTTTCAAAACGTATGATAAAACTATATATATAGAACTTCGGGAGAACCGATTATTCATTTTTGCTGATTTATATAAGGAATTGTGCTAAGACAAGCGCGGTCGTTTTAGTCCAACTCCGAGCTCTCTAACTTGCTTGGGAGCTTCAAAAAACGCATTTCAAGCCTCCCATACAAAATCCGTACAGACAGACGGACATGTCTTTTTTTATCTCCTAGTCATAAGGATCCATAATAACTAACTTTTTTTGGCCGCAAATGAATATTGTAGAAATTACAAAAATCTGGACAAACCTATATATACCGTTTTCCATTTTTGGTAAAGGGTATAATAATGTCTATGCAGAGCTGACAAAAAGGGGTTTAATATGAAATAAAGCATTTTAGAGAAAATGTTTAAGTACAGCAAATAAATACCAAAAGTAAGCAAGCCTCGGTAGCCGAGTAGCTAGTGGGGTTAATTAGAAATTTGATTATTCTTGGTTCTATGCACGGTAGTTTTTTCATACAATTTTCAAAACGTATGATAAAACTATATATATATAGAACTTCGGGAGAACCGATTATTCATTTTTGCTGATTTATATAAGGAATTGTGCTAAGACAAGCGAGGTCGTTTTAGTCCAACTCCGAGCTCTCTAACTTGCTTGGGAGCTTCAAAAAACGCATTTCAAGCCTCCCATACAAAATCCGTACAGACAGACGGACAGACGGACATGTCTTTTTTTATCTCCTAGTCATAAGGATCCATAATAACTAACTTTTTTTGGCCGCAAATGAATATTGTAGAAATTACAAAAATCTGGACAAACCTATATATACCGTTTTCCATTTTTGGTAAAGGGTATAATAATGTCTATGCAGAGCTGACAAAAAGGGGTTTAATATGAAATAAAGCATTTTAGAGAAAATGTTTAAGTACAGCAAATAAATACCAAAAGTAAGCAAGCCTCGCTAGCCGAGTAGCTAGTGGGGTTAATTAGAAATTTGATTATTCTTGGTTCTATGCACGGTAGTTTTTTCATACAATTTTCAAAACGTATGATAAAACTATATATATATAGAACTTCGGGAGAACCGATTATTCATTTTTGCTGATTTATATAAGGAATTGTGCTAAGACAAGCGCGGTCGTTTTAGTCCAACTCCGAGCTCTCTAACTTGCTTGGGAGTTTCAAAAAACGCATTTCAAGCCTCCCATACAAAATCCGTACAGACAGACAGACGAACAGACGGACATGTCTTTTTTTTATCTCCTAGTCATAAGGATCCATAATAACTAACTTTTTTTGGCCGCAAATGAATATTGTAGAAATTACAAAAATCTGGACAAACCTATATATACCCTTTTCCATTTTTGGTAAAGGGTATAAAAACGGAATTAAATTATCATCACATTGCTACATTTTCATATAACAAGTTTTATTTCCAATTCAAAACATTGGTAGAGATTGTGCTTTGAGATTGAGAACAGCATGGTTCGTATCCTTCGAAAAAATTTTATTAATTTTTTGTTTTGTATTTACGTGAAATATTTTCATTAAATAAGTTTTATCTCTAAAGAATAACTAGAGTACAGTAGCTCAGTGGTAGAGAGTGTGCCTTGAGAGTGAGAACAGCGCGGTTCGTATCCTGCGACAAAAATTTTTATTTATTTTTTTGTTTTGTATTTAGGACACGATCGGATAGGGAACTTGCAAGGGTTTCAATTCATTAATTTTAATGGATATCAAAGTAGGTATTTATATTCTCGCACAAATACATGATCTCCAATGACAAGCTAATGTAAAAATCATGTATCATAGTTCACATAAATCGAACCAATGCGTCATCACTTGAACCCATGATTTATCTTTTTTTTTTTTTTTGCTGGGTGGGTAATAAGTTGAAATAATATTCAACGAAAAAGGCATACAAAAACGGAATTAAATTATCATATTGATACATTTTCATAAAACAAATTTTATCTCTAACTATTAATAAGAATTAATACGTCAGGTAGAGGAGAGTATGCCTCAACAGTCAGAAAATCACGGTTCGTATCCTGGCTGCGTTGGTATTTTTTTTTTACGTGAAAAACATAATCGTTTTTTTAAGTTTCGTAAGAATTGACATTGCACATACATACATACACAGCAAAAAAATAAATGAACGCGTTCAAAATGAAATACTGTTTCATGCTTTCTTGAGCATTTGTTTCTTCGAATGCATTCTGGATATCACTGCAAATCGTAAATAATGCTATAGTTTTTGAACTCATTAAAAATGGATGCAAAAACGGAATTAAATCATCACATTTTCATATAACAAGTCCTATATCCATTGAATGACAAGAGTACAGCAGCTCAGTGGTAGAGAGTATGGCTTGATGTTGAGAACGGCACGGTTCGTATCCTGCGACAAAAGTTTTTATTTATTTTTTTGTTTTGTATTTACGTGACACATTTTCATAAAGTAAGTTTTATCGCCAAGAAATAACCCGAGTACAGTAGCTCAGTGGTAGAGAGCGTGCCTTTAGAGTGAGAAGAGCACGGTTCGTATCCTGCGACAAAAGTTTTTATTTATTTTTTTTTTTTGTATTGACAAGCTAATGTAAAAATCATGCATGTTTCACCTAAATCGAACCAATGCGTCATCACTTGAACCCATTATTCAACACATGATTTGTCATGTTTTTTTTGCTGGGTATATACATAGATATGTACATACCCAGCAAAAAAGACATGCAAAAGAAATAGTTAATGCATGGCTTCTACTGAAAATTCAATTTAGTTCAGAAAGCATTATTTTAACCCCTGTGTTAAAATCATGCTTTCTGACTGTTCAAAATGTGTGGTTGAAGTCTACTGACGATATGTTACAGCAACAATAAATTTAAAATTAAAATAAACTTATGACAATATGTCGAATAATAAATTTCTTAAAATTTAGAAAGAAATAAATTTGTACTCGCATTAAAACCAGAAAAATTTAAATAATTCCAGGGTTGGAAGTTGAAAAAAAAATTGGCTAAAAAATAACCAAAAATATTTTTTTTTTCAGTTAAAAATATTTTGTATTTTAGGAAGATCTTTACTCAAGCAAATTCTTTAGTCGAAAAAAAAACCGAGAGGTCACTTACTAAAAATCACAAAAAGTTATAAATTTTATCAGAAAACAAATATGTATGTATGTACTAATGTGTGTATCTGTATACTACATATACATACATATATACGTTGGTAAAGGGTATATAATATTCGACACAGCCGAATATAGCACTCTTACTTGTTTTTTCTTGGCATCACTAGCAGTGATGCCAATATCGTACAGTTAAAAACCGACTAAAATTTGTAGAGCTTTTAAAAATATCGAAACCCGATACTCGTAAATAAGAATCGAAGTATCGATATATCGGTTTTTGAAATATCGGCGATATATATATATATCGATATTTATTTTCGCAAATATCGATATTTCGATATATCGATATTTTTTGCCCATCCCTAGTTTATATTAGTGTTTTTAATACGGGATTTCCCGGGATCCCGCACATTTTCCAGGAAAGAAATCCCGGGAAATTTGTGCGGGAGTTCCCGGGACTTTTAGATTTTGCTACGGCAACTTAATCGGGATCAATTTTCGGGATCCCGGGATTTTTCGGGATCACGGGATTTTCGAGATTTCGGGATCGAACTTTTTTCGTAAAATAAATTATATTTTTAAATACATATTACTTTAATAACAATTTAATGCATTTTAAAAGGTTTTATGTTCATAATTTATTATTCCACAATTGTCTATAAAGTGAACAATTTTCTAATACGAGTATGAAATACAAATCAAAAGAATTTTTCTCATCTATTTTTAAGTTGATTATTCACATTTGATGTTAGAGAATTTATAGTGAAAACAATAACTTAATATATTGTTAATTATATTGTTTTCAATATAAATGTTTTACTATAATCTAAACCAAAACGAATGTATCTGTGGACTTTTAGCACTACCACTTAAGTTGACTTACGAACATTTTTAGATTCACTTTCATTTTTGTTACATACATATGTATAATTTATATAATTTTTTATCGATTTCGTTATGACTATGACAACGATAATAAAGCTGAACATGTCGAAAAATTAAAAGAAATGTATACACTATTCTAATCAAATTCGATTAATTACGTCTAACGATCACATTTTTATAGGCAGACACATTAAAAGTTCGCCTGAGCACTTAAACAGTATTTTTGCTCTACTGAAAAATTTTAAATTCATACATATGTAGGTTGTTTTCTACAAGTTCAACAGATACATATGTCCGCCAAGAAGAGTATGGTTTATTAGTGTCCTGGCCTTTTACTCTGCAACTCGAATAAAACTATATATGATTCGAAATCATTCAGTTGGTCGTTTTTGACTAAAACTATTTATCAAACCAATGTCATTTAAATGGGTTTGATCTTAGGTTTGTGTCAAAAACTACCTAAATGGTCTAAGTAAAAAAGAAAATAATTTTGAACTGTAATGTAAAAAACATACACACACACTCGAGCAGTTTTTTAGACAAAATACTCCGCATTATTCTGTAAATATTTCTCGCTTTTCCGTCAACCCGACAACAAAAAGTTTTCACTTGCCTTGTATCAAAGAATATAAATTGTGAAGAATATAAATGATGATTTGTGATTCCAAAGCTAATATGTGTCTTCTGTTTTCAAAATAATTCTAAAATGTACATGTATTCTAGCAACTTTGATGAAAATTACCGTAAGAAAATAGTTTATTTATTTTGCTCTTATTGTTAATTTATAAGAAATAAGTCAAGAATAGTCATTAAATTGTTAAGACTGTACGTATAAAATTTTATGGGACTTTTAAATATTATAAAAAATTTCATAAAATCAACGAAAATTTTAATTTATAAAATTTTTTATATAAAAATTGCTAAGAAATCCCGAAAATGAAATCCCGGGATTGAATTTTACAAATACCGGGATTCGGGATTTGGTAAATCCCGAAAATCCCGGGATTTTCGGGTTCGGGATTTCCCGTTTGGCATCCCTAGTACACATTCCTTGATGAGTGTCGTTATTCACTTTCTGAATGCGATGGTGCAATAATAAGGTGATGGCAATATCACAATAGCTAAAGCTTTACAACAACTAAGGCCGAGTTTATATCTGGTACATATGCATTCTGAGACTTAGATGCCTTTATTTGGAAAAAGCAGAACGCGGCGATCAAAATTTAGTTCTATAAAAGTAAAAAACTGAAATGAGCAAGGAAATAAAAGAAAATTACAAATAATTACAGTTTTTTTTTTTTTTTGTTAAATAGTACGTTTAACAGCATTAACAGGTTATTCTCTCAAAGTCCTATTTCCAAAGAAATATGCCCTTATGCAAAAACGATTGTTAAAGTTAAAGCATGCGTTAAAACTGGTTTTGCCATACAAAATTCGTTTGTTAAATCAATTTTAAGTTTAACAATGATTTTTTCATAGGGGGATATTTTGTAATATTTTTTTTAATAATACTCGTATAATTTCTTTTTTATAATATTGGTATCTATGTATGTCTTAGTATAAAACGTTATTATTTAATCAATCTCATGAATTATAATTTGTTTTTGTTGAAATAAATTAAATTTAAAAATATTTTGTATTGTTTTGTACTGGGCGGGAATTCCCGGGAAACCAAAAAATCTTTCCCGCTTTCCCGGGAAATGAAAAAGTCCGGGAAAAGAAAAACTCTAGTTTATATATATATATATATATATATATATATATATATATATATATATATATATATATATATATATATATATATATATATATATAAACATATATATATATATAAACAATACAGAATCTATATTTTCCAAAGTACTTATGAGACACACGCCGCACGTCTACCGTGGAAAACTAAAAGGAATAATTTGCTTATTACGCATATACCTTTTCTTTTCCCTCTTATGTTAAAATAGGTTAATCATTATTCTCATAGTTAGTATATAAGCAGAAGTAATTTAGTTTTAAAAAATATTTATTAAACAACGTTCCTAAGAGCTCCTAGCTGAGCTTAGGAATTCATATAAATTGAAAAATATTCTTTTATTTGAAACTAAACATTTTACACGATAAAAAATGATGACTTTATTAAAGAAATTCAAACGGACGTAATTACGAATACATCTATTTTTTATTGCAAAGAACGAAACTAACATAAAAGTTGAAGTATATATAAAAAGGACAGTCGTTAAGCTCTGGGCTAAAGAACAGGTATCGCGTCATCGTAATTATTTCTTAAGTGCGGTAAGGCTTGTGTGTGTTGGTTGGCCTTCGAGAGTTTTTCGCTCGCACTGCTTGACTGATCTGCCATGGATAACCGTATAATCTTGCGGTTCTTTTGTGGAATTTTGTTCACAACCATTTGGCTACTTCCTATGTGAAGGCATAGGTCGCGAATAGCTAGTCACAAAAACTCTTTAAAAAGCTATTAATAACAACTTGGGCATGTGTTCCAGTTAGGTTACGACGGGTGGTGCTACACCGCACCTCCACTCGGAGACCCAATTAGGCCCATTGTGATTCCCTTCTGTTGACCAAGTAATATTTACCCCCTCCCACCCCTTTTGTTGTCAAAAGTGACCCTATTATCCTTCATTTAGCCACCGAATTCCCCTGATGTCCACTAGCTTACAGTTCCCGATATCAGCAATGCTTTCATGGAAACGTGTGCTCAGCAATCTAAGATTATGACGTTGCAGCTTTGAGCAGCGACAGATAATATGACAATGGTTTCTGGTTCCTCTTCATCCACGCAAATCCTACAAAAAACTAAAGTGCCAGTTTTCCAAATGCTGGTTCTTGCTCTGACCGAGCAGTGACCTGTCAACGAACCTATTAAGATTCGCATCGCCTTCCTATTCATGTCTAGTAGCAGTTTGGATATTCCTGAGTCAAGTTTTGGCCACATACCCCTCGAGACTCTACAATCCTCCCTACTTTGACATGAACTGTTGGTCCTGCTTTCTACCCAATTACCGAGCTCCCTATAGTAATGACCTGTCGGTACTTTCACCGATCTGTCCGTTATTCCCTCATCTAATGCCTACTCTATTTTTGCGGGCAATCGGCAATTTCATTTCCCTCAACACTGTTGTAGCCAGGAACTTTTTAAAAAACTGACTCTGACACTGGTCGGGCCTAATAATTATATTTTAGATTTATGATTTGAATACTTATTGTTAGTTCATATTTGAAGATACAATAAATATTTACAAGCATTAAAAAAAAATATAAAACTAATTAAATAAATCTAGTTATTTTTTTGGTAATTAAATATATTCTATATTTTAGATAGAAATAAATTAGTACTTGTATTAACACCAGAAAAATTTAAATTATGGTTCCAGGGTTAGAAATGGAAAAAAAATTTTTGGGTAAAAAAATAATCAAAAATAACTTTTTTTCGGTTAAACTTATTTCATGTTTTACGAAGAGCTTTACTCAAGCAAATTCTTTAGTCGAAAAAAACCAAGAGGTAACCTCTACTAAAAATTGCATTACTACAGAAAGTTATAAATTTTATCACAAAACAAATATGTACATGTGTATGTACTTATGTATGTATCTGTATACTACATATTAGTGTTGTCATTCGAACAATCATTGTTCGAATGTTCGAAGAACTTTTTATCATTTTTGTTCGAACGACAAAAATTATTCGAATCATTTTTGTCGAATATTCGAACAATTTCCTGAACTTTGTTGCGACGTATTTGGCACAAACATACATATGTATGTATCCACCACCATGAACTGCTCATGTGTTGGATTTGGTTTTGGCTGATGATTGTATTCGTTTGCGGGGGTGCAATTGTGCCTGGGGATTGAATTGGATTTTTCGACTCATGGTAGTCTGGAAGTCTATGCGCCAGCGAGTTTGACAAACCTATTTTTTTATGTTTTCTGGGATGGGTGCACAAATGGCTTGTGGTTGATTATTTTTAGGGGTCAGTATTATAATGTTGGGTTGATTTTTCAGATGATGGTTGTTTGTGTGGTGTATGCGGTGAATGAATGGATAATTGTGGTTGTAAGCAGGAATTATGATTTAATTTTTTTGTGCTCTGTGGTTTCACACGTTTTGCCAATGAAAATAATAATGGAAATGTCAAAATATGGCATTAGTACTAAAAACACTACACCGATAGGGTATTGCCAACAAAGATTGATGACAGAGTTGTAAATGTTGGGTATTGGATTTTTTTAGACTGAACAAAAAAATAGCCCATCCAATATGCGTTTTGTTTTTGTAAAACGAAAATAACTGAAAAATATGAAATTGTAGTTTTGTTGGTTTAGAGAAAATGGAAAAATACTGTAGAAAATTAAGCAAACTGTGCACATCACATTTGGACCGTTGAGTAGAATTTTATTTATTTGAATAAAACGCGCTAGAATACACACGAACGTTAGTATTATATATACAACCCCGCAGATATAAAAAAAGGATAAGATAGGATACGCTTTTCTTTAATCTGTGATTAATAGGTGGTAGTCCGGACAAAATCTGTAGACGCAGTCCAACTCGTCTTTCACGGACAGCCACTTAGTGCTTTTCTGGAGGAATTGGTCGAACCTCTATCTAAGATAAAAATACACAACAGGTAAACCTGTATAATTTAAGATTAGCAAAAGTGGTAGGCAGCCATTACAATACAAAAAAGAAAGGCGCCTAATAAAAATTCGCCATTTTCTGTGATTCACCATATAGACGAAATATCAGTATTCGAGAAACTTAAGGTGTCCAGACAACACTAGCGAAGACTGAAACAAAGTTTATGTTAAATGTTTATATGTCGTGTTGTTTTTTTATGTCTTTATGTGGAAATAGTGAATAATTTAAATAAAATAAGTTTATCACGTAATATTTGTTAGTGCCGAAATATAAAGTAATAACTTAGCAAAACGCGGGAAATTTCTATTTTTTTTAAGGAATTTGTAAAAGGCGGGAAAGGCTATAATTTTTATCTGCAATATAGAAATACCACCTAAGTGAGCTCTTTTAGGTAGGATAGTAAATCAATCAATTCAGTGTGGGAAAACGATAAATTCTTTTACAAGTTTTTTTAAGGGAAATAGAAAGTTAGTTGGTCGCATAAAGCTTTTGCGTTTCCGGGTGAAGTGCAAAAGCAACTTGTCAGTTTTTTTATATTGAGGCACCCTTAATTTTGTTCCTCATACTATATATGTAATTTTCTTTATTGTTTAGTTTATAGGTTAGTTTAAAATTATAAAGAAATCGTAAATCAAAGAATTTGTATTTTTTTTTATTGAGTTTAAAGATAGTTTCAGGTCTCAAGACCATTCGAATTAAAAGCAAACTAAAATTTGACTCGTTTAGCCCATTAGGAGGGCGATATATATTTTTTTTAATTTAATATACAGAAAATCTAAAGAAAAAAAAATTAAAAAAAAAGGAATATTAATTATTGTTTAGTTTAAAGAATTTTGTTTAGTCTTAAGTTTGAAATTAAATAAACCTTATGTAGTTCGTCAATAATTGTACAAAAGAAAAAATGTTTTTGTGCTAAAGTGATTTTTCTCGGGTGAGGTTGGATGTGAAGATAGTGGTTTAAGGAAGAGTGTGTGGATTATGGGGGACACAGACAAAATGAGAACGGATCAAAAGTGTCCTAGGTAGGGAGGGCGAAGTGGGGAACACAATCACCTAGTTCTCCCTCTGAGTGTTTCCGTGAATGGGTAAAATTTCTTTTTGTTTGTACAATAGTTTTTTTTATGTTGTTCAATTTAGTTGTGCTTGTCTCTGGCCTGTAATTGTGGGTTGGAACCTGCCCTGATGGTGCTTTTGAGCTGGCTGGCATCACAATTGCAGAGTCATAACGAGGCTCATAACAACTTCTTTGTATAAAAATTATTTTACATTTCATAACTTTTAAACTTGTTAACAATAGGATGTTAAGTAATAAAATTATTACAAATTATATATACTTCTGTAAGCTCTTACAAAGTATATGTTCGCTAAACGCATATTTTTCCACGCAGAAAAATACAATGGGGTTAACGTTGGCAAAGTGTTTCCTAAGGTGGTTCAAACGTTGACAAAACATCACAAGTTCTACTTTTGGAGTGTTGTGCCAACACACAAATGATAACCTCATGATGGGCTTGGCCAACTATTTTTTACGTCGTTGGCTAAACACTATGAAAACCACAATTTAAGTGCTTTCCCAACATAATTTTTTTGTTAAGTGTAATATATTCCCAATACTTGAAACAATTACTTCAAAATATAATTTTAAAGAATTCATTCTCTTATATATCACAAAAAAATGTATCAGCGCTTCAAGAAAATTTTCTACTGGTATTTAAAAATTTACCTTTTTTTGAGTTTAGTTACGTTTCTTCTTGTTATGCTGGTGCAATTACTTAAAAAAAATGTATTAGATGTTGAAATGTACAAAAAAGTTTTCATTTTATTTACTTCTTGTCGTATTTTATCGTCAACCAAGTTACCCACATTAAAATCAAAATACGTTCAGGAATTGTTAAAATCATTTTTGAACTCATGCCTAGATATTACGGCCCTAATTCCTAAACTATGAATATACTTAATCTAATTCATATATAGGAGCTCCTTTATCACAATTTTCATCTTTTGATTTTGAAAATAGTTTGTGGTATTTAAAGTCAATTGTTAAATCAACTACAAATCCAATAAACATCTGCATGAATGTTTTGATTTCCTGTCTATTGAGAAGGAAGTGATAACAGAACTCTAATTGAGAATACATCTAACGAACGAAACGAATATTTACTCTATTCGCTAGGAGGCAAGCAATCGAAACGAAACGAAACACACATGCAAACATGAGAGAATGGAGACATGAGAGTAATGAAGCATGAGAGATCGAATAGAATAGTACATCAATCTAGTTGTCGTTCGTTTCGTTCAAAAAAAGCGAAGCAAACGAAACATGGATGTCTTTGCCAGAATGACAAACGAAACACACATTTACTCTCATCTTTCCAAATTATTATGGAAACATTCGAATGTTTCGTTTTAAAAAGCGAATCAAAGGAAACATGCACATCTGTTTGGAAGTAAATGCGGTAGTTTGTTGTCATCGTTTCTGAAAGAAGGATACTCAAAAAATGGATTGCCAGGACGTAAGTGGAGCTTGTAAGCGTTATATTATTTTAAAATGTTTTTAACTGAAAATATAGGTTTTATAATCAAATTAAATGAAAATTTTTGTTTTGATTCATATGTGCATTGGCTATTTCCAATTTTACTGAAACAACTATTTTCTATGTCTGTCAAAAAAATTTATGTAAGACCGAATTTTTATTTCAAACAAAACAAAAAATTTTCATTTAATT
Source organism: Tachina lurida (assembly GCA_944452675.1). NCBI lineage: Eukaryota > Metazoa > Arthropoda > Insecta > Diptera > Tachinidae > Tachina > Tachina lurida. Next base: position 104,074,460 of record OX101752.1, read on the forward strand.
TGATTATAAAAATTAAATCATTGGTTTTCTTGTTAACCAAAAAAAAACAATTCTTACTTTATTGAATCAAAGAATATTACTGACTTGGTTTACAAAAGTTCTTAATATTAAATACAAAATCAATAATAAGAATTTGACAGAACTGCACAAAAATTATTAAAGCAAAAAAAAAATAAAAATACAATAAAGATTTCATAGAATGTTCATTACTAAAATTAATAAGTTCAACGTCTCTTAAGAATTTCGATCGTAAAAAAAAATACCTAGAAAGCAAAAGGGAAATGCACTTAAAATTCTTAGAATTTTGGTTACAAATATTGTCAATGGAAAGCATAAGAAATGCAATTTCAACTATTTCATAAACAAATAAAATTCGATAGAATTCTCAATACTAAAATTAATGAGTTCAATGCCTCTTATGAACTTCAAGTATTGAAAATATATTATTAAAAGACGTTGCCCAAGATTAAGTGGAAAACAACAAAAGAACTTAGTTTATTTTAATTCATATACATTATGTATTAAATGCTGAAAACTAAAGTGTACATGTATGTTTGTATACATACATGTATGTTTATATTAATATTTTGTGTGATGGTGTAGTGGATATCGTAACTTATAAAACCTATATTTTCAGTTAAAAACATTTTAAAATAGTATAACGCCTACATATGTATGTATTTAAAGCTTCACTTACGTCCTGGCAATCCATTTTTTGAGTATCCTTCTTTCAGAAACGATGACAACAAACTACCGAATTTACTTCCAAACAGATGTGCATGTTTCCTTTGATTCGCTTTTTAAAACGAAACATTCGAATGTTTCCATAATAATTTGGAAACATGAGAGTAAATGTGTGTTTCGTTTGTCATTCTGGCAAAGACATCCATGTTTCGTTTGCTTCGCTTTTTTTGAACGAAACAAACGACAACTAGATTGATGTACTATTCTATTCGAACTCTCATGCTTCATTACTCTCATGTCTCCATTCTCTCATGCTTCCATTCTCTCATGTTTCCATTCTCTAACAGCAACACCCATTTTTTCAGTTCCATTGCTTGTTTCGCTTTTACAAATGAGAATAGGAAGACTGTTTGAAAATTTGAGAATGTGTTGAACAGCGTTGATCTGCATACTTGTGCAGATCATTAAAATCCAATAGCGCAAATTCAAAGGAAATTCCACATTTTCCATACTCATATAATATACCATTAGTATTTCCTCGTGTTAAAAATAGAAAATATTCACTGGGAAAGATGGCGAAAGCAAAATTTAAGCGTTCCGTTAGCGGTTTACTCGTTGTAATATAAATAGTTACTCCGAAAGTACGAAGTTGTAAGCTTAAGGAGCTAAGTCTATATCTTCAAAAAAGGAGTAAAATAACCAAACCAACCATCTTGCATATAAAGTAAATTAAATGGAAATTCGACTTAAAAATGGTTATATCAGAAATTTTTAGTCGCAAACTTTCTCTATACAAATGTGATAATATTTACTTAAAAGGCAACATATTTAACGAAACTCTTGATTTTTTACCTATCCACTGCAGGGAAGGAAAATGACTTCTTGGATTTTGTACCAACTGTGAAAACAAAATGTACTTTTTGGACCATGACGGTAAAATTTTTTTAATATTTATTAATAAGAGCGAAAACGTAAAAAAATGTGTAAAAATTCTCAGAAAAGTTGTGGATGACTTTAGATTAACTAGTGCTTTGTTATATTTTGAAAAATTACCAATGATGGTTCTGGTTTTCTTGTTGTATTTCGTTTTAAGGTTTTGGTATAAATGCATGATGTTGATGTTTTGCGGTGTGCCTTCCGTGTTATGTGTGAGTATTTTGTATAGTTGGCCTGTATAGTTTAATATGACGAGAATTGTTCTTTCGGCTTAAGGTCGTTTTTTAAATAAACACAATTAAATTTATTTCCATAAAACTCCTTTATTTTTATTTAATTATATTTTAATTATCTCCGATATTTCGGTTAACGTCGTTAACCATTTTCAAGGAATCTATAAACAAATTATACATACATATGTATATTTTATAAAACCATTTTCACAAAAAAACAAGAAGTATTTACATACATACATAAAAAGTTATTTAAAAATATGTAAAAGTTTTAAGAAGTACGAGTACAACCGTCCGTCCTTTATGCGAGTTATTAAGTAACTAATTATTATTTATTTGGTTTGTGTTTATTTATTATGTGCCGATATAATTGCGCGCACTTGTCTGTGTCAGTCTTGTAGTTGAGGCGTTTATTTGTTGGTACATTAATTATGTGTAGCATTTCCAATATAAATCTCTTCTTGTAATATTCTAACACTATCAAAGTCTGGTTTGTGACCGCTTACTGCACAGTGGGCAGCAAGGGCAGTTTTTTGCTCTAGGGGCTTATTCTTTTGTTTCAAATCTGATTTATGTGAGGAAATTCTCGTTTTTAGTTTTGTTTTAGTAGTGCCAATATACTTTTTATTACAATTATTTTTACCATCTCCAATACAATTAATTTCATATATCACGGTAGCTTTTTCTTCTTTTTTTATTATATCTTTAGTTTTACTAAATAATTTATTAACTGAGTTGTTGGTTTTCATAGCTAATTCATATTTGTTATTGTCATAAATGTCAGTATTCTTTATCCTTTCAGATAAACCCGGTATATAAGACATTGGTTTATATATTTTGCCAGTGTTGCCATTGTTGGTCACTCTGTTACGTTTTAATTCCACATGTTTCATAAGTTCAACTATCGTTCTACTAGGAAATGAATTTTTCCGTAGTACATTTATTATCTTCTCTTTATTTACTTCATGGAATTTTTCACCACTAATATCCAGCACTCTTCTTATGAAATTTGTTGCGGTATTAATTATCATACGCCTAGGATGTTCGAGTAAAAATTTATTATTCTGTTGGAAGACATTGGTTTTTGGTACCAATCTACATGTAATGTTTCCTTATCCCTCATTATTAAACAGTCTAAATAGGGTAACTTGTTATCTATCTCCAATTCGCTTGTGAATTTAATTTGTTTATTGAACATGTTTAATTTTGTTATAATAACATCTAACATATCTTTCTGTACTATGGCGAATATATCATCTACGTACTTGGTGATAAGTTTAGGTTTTATTTCCATTCCATTAAAAGTGTCGTCTAAAAGTTCTTCCATTACGATGTCTGCTACGACTGGTGATATTGGGGATCCCATGAGCATTCCTTTCCTTTGTTCATAAAACTTATCATCAAATTTAAAATATCTCGTTTCTTTTATACAGAAGTTTAAAATCCCTTTGAATAGTTCATATGGCATGGTCGTGTAGTTCTGCAAAATATTCAAATTCTTTTCTATTATTCCAAGGGCTAAGTTAACCGGGATGCTGGGAAATAATGATACTACATCAAAAGATACGAGTACTTCGTTATTTTTAATCTTTGTGTTATTGATTTTAGATTTAAAATCAACATCATCTTTAACATTATATTTTGACCCTTTTGTCAAGTTTTTTAAAATCTCTGCTATAATTCTACATAAACCATGCGCGGGAGAGTTTATGGATGAGCAAATTGGCCTAAGTGGAGTTCCTGCTTTATGTATTTTAGGTAACCCATAAATTCTGGGTGCTATTGAAGTAGTAGTGCTTAAATTAGTTTTCTTTTTCATGTCAATGATTTTTAAATTGTATAATTTATTCACTAACATGTTATTTTTAGTTTGTAACGTTGATGTTGGATCTTGCTTAAGGCGTTTATACGTGCATATATCAGATATTATATTTCTAATTTTTAGCTTGTAAAAAATGTTTCGTCTGTTCCACTGTGTAAAGTATCATTCTATCTCTTTGGTTTAAATGTATTTTCTTTATATGCTCGTCAACAAGAGAGGTTAATTTAAAACATTTTCTGATCATATACCACTTTCTTATTTTTTTTCAATGAAATACCCAAGCTCCAAGTTAACAAGAATTAGACTCGATTTGTAAGAATATGACTTTACAGTAGAATATCTTAGGGGAAAAGATAAATATGTTGCTGACGCTCTATCGCGAATTACAATAAATGACCTAAAAGACATGAACAATAAAATTTGTTCTATATTAAAAGTCACGACTAGATCGATGACCAATACAGAAAAAGAAAAAAATAGTAATACACTAAATGAACAGCATAAAAATAATGATAAGCCCAGTATATATGTACCTTTAACAAACACTGACGACAGAAAATACTATAAACTAAAGATTTCCCGCGGAAGATGTTATATCAAACGTGGAAAATCTATAGTAACATATATACATATTAATGATTTGTTTACTAACGAGAATTTTGACTTAGGACAATTTTTCTCTAGGCTCGAAAAAGTGGCTGGTAAGCACAATATATATAATTTACAAGTGGCACCTAGTGAGAAAATTTTCGAATTTATCTCTATTAAAGAATTTAAACTTATGCGCAATTAAATATTAAATAAAATTAAAGTAGCGCTACTAAATGAGGTGACCCAAATTGATAATAAGAATGCTAAGGCAATTCTTCAAATTATGCTGAAATATCACGATATAGAACATTATAAAAAATAGAAAGATAATACTATTGGAAAAATATGTCTAAAGACATATCTAAATACGTAAAAACATGTCATAATTGCCAAACTGCTAAAACTTTAAAACATAACAAAAGTCCAATGACTGTGACACCAACGCCAACAAAACCATTTGATACGGTAGTGGTAGACACAATAGGACCATTCCCAAAATCATTATTTGGAAATGAATACGCAATCACAATAATATGTGATTTAACTAAATATTAACGGCCCTATGTATAAGCAAAATTTGGCATAATTGAACATGATCTTAAAGAGTTTTGCCATGAAACTTCACATTAAAAATTATGCTAGGGAGTAGAGGTGGGTTAAAATTAGGTAATGCAACCATTTCTAATGTCTAATTGTATGGAGGAACTCGTTAATACCTAATTCAATTTCGTCACTTTTGCTAACTTTATGCCAATTTTTGTTATACATTATGCCGTAAGTAACTATACCAATACAAGACAAAAGCGCTAAAACAATCGCTAAGGCGATCTATGAAAATTTTATACTTACCTATGGGCCAATGAAGACGTTCATTTCGGACATGGGAACAGAATATAAAAATTCTATATTAACAGAACTTTGTAATCTACTAAAACTTGAAAAATTAACTTCGACAGCTCCACCAAAGAGTAGGCACAATAGAAAGAAGTCATAGAACTTTCAATGAATACGTACGTTCCTATATATCTATAGACAAATATGATTTGGACGAATGGCTAAAATATTTTACTTATTGTTTTAATACAACACCTTCAACAATACATAATTATTGTCCTTATGAGTTAGTCTTTGCAAAAACTCCTAACAGTTTTCAGATATTCAATGTAGATAAAGTAGCACCACTTTATAACATAGATGACTATGCCAAGGAAACAACATTTAGGTTAGAAATAGCATATAAGAGAGCTAGGAAATTATAAGATAAAAATAAACTTAAGCAAAAATTAAACAATTGATTATAACTTTAAAATAGGAGATCTAGTTTTACTCAAAAATGAAGTAGGTCATAAGTTAGAAATACAATATAGAGGACCTTACAAAATTGAGGAAATAGACTTAAGAAATAATGTAACTACATATATTTGATAAAAAATAGACTTAACTTATATAATCTTAAATAAAAGCAATACAAATGTATGTTCGAACTACATAGTGCACTATTAATATTACAAAAATCATTACTTTTAATTATATTCAGATAACTAATATTTTTTATCCATTAGAAATATTTTTTTATAATTATACAAGTACTTTTAAAATAATATCTAGATATAAATACATTAAAAATAAAATATAGCTTGTAAAAGAATCTCCATGGAACTAACGTTATAAAGGTGGAGGTGTAGCGTGTTCTAACTATCACTACGACCAACATTGTGTAGTAAACATTTAAAGTCAACTTGACCGCAACATTCATAACATCCAATTGCATTGAAACTATTTTTGTGCACTGGACATTTGACACTCATTCATTCGGGCAAATACCGCTGCATGAAGTGTTAGATAAATGCATTGACAGACTGTAACGTAAATATGTATATATTAAAGGGTTGCATTTGTATACTTATAAGTACCCTGAAGGAAATGTTGATGGTGAAAATGTGCTGAGTCGCTTTTGACTTTGTCACCAGTACTACTCTCTAATTAATCCCCATACAATACTTTGTGCTATAGACATTTAGCATGTGCTTGTCATTGAAAATCTACTAGTAACACTAAAACAATTGACTAGGTAGTGACTACATAGTTCTTATGGGAACATGGAGAGATACCAACCAGACATTTAGTGGTACATTTCTATACCTTACGTACATACAATTATATGAATATTGACAAGTTGTTGCAAAACCCACCAGAAATACACCACATCTGTTTTCTCTCTTTCTTTTGTACTGACGAATAGAAGAGAAATTGTAGACAATGTACCTACTACTAGTATTTTAGTGTTGACATAGAGACATTTGGCCCCAGTCTGACTGCAGGGTATAGACAAACCACATACACCATGGTATGTACCATGTAATTGTGGTGAGAGCGAGAGAACTTGTATAACAGTTCTTGTGTGTGTTTGCTTTTCGAAATGGCAATACAATTAAAATAGATAACAACTGCTTATTGTATTGCTGCTTAGGAACTGTTTGTAAGTGTTTTTCCTCACAAAAACATATTGTAACACAGGTATATGAAAAAAACCACTGATGAAACAAATAAATGATGAGCAGCAGAAAGCTGAGGACCCACAAGAAATATTTCTTACGCTTTGTTTACATTATGAACATTCATTTGCTATGTGGAATGGCACTTTTTTTTACACATAATATTTTATGTAGTATATGCCAAAGAAAAATTGGACTAATTTTTTAAGATATGCATAGAAAATTCAAGTTAATTGGATTCAGTCAGTAAAAATAATAACTTATACCTACATGGTATTAACCAAGGCACATTCACAAGCGGAAATGCATCTGAGCTATTTTTTTCAAATTAAAGTTCATCCGAAACTTCAAAAATTTTTTACGAAAGAGAAATTAAAAATATGAAACAACTATTAAAAAATTGTGAAAAGTGCTAAACGTTGCAAATTTTGTTACTGGTAGCTGCCGTGGAGAAATATTTTCAAATTTATGTGAATAATTTTTATTATTATTATGTTAAACAAATTATATTTTTGAAGTTTTGGATGAACTACAACCCATGTTGTTTTTTTCATTGTTTTTGTAATCCTGATATTACCTGGAAATCAATCTGTTTTGGTATTAACACTTACCAAATAAAATTTCACTACAGAATTATTTGAATTATATATTGGTTTGTTTTTTCACGCAGAGATTTGAAAGTTTTCTTGGTTAATTAAGATGTACAAACAGTGAAAAAAACACATACATAAGTATTTATGAATTAAAAAAAAAGTACCTTCTTCACCAGCCATTTCTTTTTTGTTTATTTATTTATTTATTTATTGGAGTTCAGTCTGTTCAGTTTGTTTTGTTTATATGTTTTATTTTTGAAGCATTTAATATCTTTTATGAAAAAGAAGACAAGTTAATTTCTTTTATATTTGAATTTATTAAGCGACTGTATCGACGCTTCAAATTCTTATTTATTAATGCATGCTTATTACTAAAATATTAAGGCTTATATACTACTTATGAGAAGATTCTAGATTTAGAATTGTATGGAAAATTATAAACGAATTAAAAGTAAATCAGTGCCTAAAATTAGTATACACATATGGTGGGAAATTAAAGTGAAATACAATCCACCCTTTAAACATTATTTCGTTCCCACAGCGGGGATTGTTTTGGTGCGGCATATTGTGTGTGGCTATTTCAAGTGTCACACACTTCACAGCAATATTAATTCTTTCTATTATGCCGACATTGCACATTTGCACTTGGCCTTGAATATTTCTCAAGTGCAGTCAAACTGCATAACGACAAATTGTCAAACGATCACCGTTAGTATGAATTCAAGGTTAGTGCGATATTTGACTCTTGAAATTATGCATGCAGGCACTTAAAATGATGAAAACAATTTGTGCTGTATTTAAAAGAATGTGATAATGCTACACCTCCACTTTTTGCAAGAATGTTCATACAACGTTAGTTTTGTGGACATTCTTTTACATTTAATTTATAACATTTAGTTAATTTATACTTATTAATATTATTCTTATTAGTATTTACTGCGCAGTAAGATATTAATTTATTAGGTAATGTATAATTTAAGTCTATTTTTATGTACTACTTGTTGCTTATTAGTTTTCTTATCAACTATTGTTATATTATTTCTTACATCTATGTTTTGAATTTCGTATGGTCCTTTATAGTTTGGCTCTACTTTGTGACCTGATTCATTTTTAAGTAAAACTAAATCTCCTTTAGTTAAATTACAATCTATAATGTTTCTATCATAATTTTCTTTTTGTCTAATTTTATTCTTATCTAGTAATTGTTGGGCCCTCTTATAAGCTACTTCTAACCTAAACTTTCCTTCCTTAGCGTAATTATCTATATTATATAATGGAGTTATTCTATCTACTTCCGTAAATTGCTTAAAGGTATTGGGTAGTTTTGCAAATACTAATTCATAAGGACAATAATTATGTACAGTTGATGGCGTCGTATTGAAACAATACGTGAAATATCTTAGCCATTCGTCCCAATCGTTTTTGTCTAGTGATATGTAGGAACGTACATATTCGTTAAAAGTTCTATGACTTCTTTCAATTGTACCTAAGGTTTGGTGATGGTGTGCAGTGGAAGTTAGTTTTTCAATTTTGAGGAGATTGCATAACTCTGTTAATATAGAATTTTTATATTCCGTACCCATGTCCGAGATGAACGTCTTCATTGGACCATAGGTAAGTATAAAATTTTCAAACATTGCTTTGGCAATTGGTTTTGCGGCTTTGTCAGGTATTGGTATGGTTATTAAATATTTAGTTAAATCACATATTATTGTGATTGCATATTCATTTCCGTAAACTGATTTTGGAAATGGACCTATTGTATCTACATACACCGTGTCAAATGGTTTTGTTGGTGTTTCTGTAATGGTCATTGGACTTTTCAAATGTTTGGTTGTTTTTGATGTTTGACATTTATGACATGATTTTACATAATTAGATATGTCTCTTGACATATTTTTCCAGTAGTAATATCTTTTAATTTTTTGTATTGTTCTACATCATCGTGATATTTCAGCATGATTTCGAGAATTGCCTTGGCATTCATACTATTAATTTGGGTCACCTCATTTAGTAGCGCTACTTTAATTTTCTTTAATATTTTATTGCCCATAATTTCAAATTCATTAAAAGAGATAAATTCGAAAATTTTCTCACTAGGTGCCACTTGTATTTTATATATATTATGTTTACCGGCCACATATTCGAGCCTAGGGAAAAATTGTCCTAAGTCAAAGTTCCCATTAGTAAACAAATCATTAATTGGTATATATGTTACTATGGATTTTCCTCGTTTGATGTAACATCTTCCGGGGGAAATCTTTAGTTTGTAATATTTTCTGACGTCAGTGTTTGTTAAAGGTTCATATATACTGGGCTTATTATAATAATCATCATTATTAATTTCATGCTGTTTATTGTTTTCTTTATTTGTCATCGATCTTGTCGTGATTCTTAATATAGAACAAATTTTATTATTCATGTCTTTAAATTCATTTATTGTAATGCGTGATAGAGCATCAGCAACATAGTTATCTTTTCCCCTAAGGTATTCAACCGTAAAATCATATTCTTCTAAATCGAGTCTCATTCTTGTTAGTTTCGAGGTTGGATTTTTGATTGAAAACAAATAAGAAAGTGGTCTGTGATCTGTGCGGACAAGAAAATGTTTCCCATATATGTATGGTCTGATATGTGATATGGCCCAATGTATGGCCGTTAGCTCTTGTTCTATTGTTGATTTGTTGCTCTCACATTTAGTAAATGTTTTTGATGCATAAGCTATTGGAAGGTGTCTACCCTCATATTCTTGGGTTAAAACTGCCCCACAAGCGTATTTGCTTGCATCTGTTGTAATGCAAAACTCTTTAGTGAAATCTGGGTATTGCAGTAAAGTAGGGCTCATTAGTGCCCTTTTGAGGTATTTAAATGCAGAGTCGCACTCTTTCGTCCATTCAAATGGTGTATTTTTCTTTGATAATTTTGTTAGATGTCGAGAGTATTCAGAAAAATTTTTAATGAATCTACGGTAATAGTTACAAAACGCTACGAATCTTTTGGCACTGTCTGCGTCTGTTGGTGTAGGATAATTTTCAATTATTGAATATTTATTATCATCTGGTAGTATTCCCTTGTCTGTGCATTTGTGACCAAGGTAAGTTACTTCTTTCCTGAAAAATGAGCATTTTTCTGGATGAAGTTTTAAATTGTGCTTGCGACACAGATTAAAAACATTTTTTAAATTTGCTAGCATATGTTTTTCTGAACATCCAAGAACAACTAAGTCGTCCATATAAAGGAAAGCTTGATCTGGATTCAATCCACTAAAGGCAAGTGTCATCATTCTTTGGAATGAATTAGGAGCTATTTTTAAACCGTATGGTAATCGTGTGAATCTATATGATCCATTATTGGTTGAAAATGACGTTAAGTCTCTTGAGTTTTTATCTAAGCTAATTTGGTGGAATCCTGACATTAAATCTAAACAAGAGAAATATTTTGCTCTGCCCAGTTGGTCTAGAATGTCATCTATTCTAGGTAATGGGAATTTGTCTGCTATTAATTTCTTATTTATTTGTCTGTAATCTATAACCAATCTCCATCTTTTGTTTTGCGAATTAGGCAATGATTTCTTTGGTACTAATAGTATTGGGCTATTGTATTCTGATTGTCTGATTGTGATGGCTCGATTATATTGTCGTCTATGAGCTTTTTCACTTGTTTATCAATTTCTTCTTTATGTGAATGTAGTATTCTATAATTTTTGATGTATACAGGTTGTATATCTTTTACTCTCAACTTTTGTTCATAGAAATTATTAGTAGTTATTGATTCTGTTTCTAAACCGAAAATATCGAAGTATGAGGTGCATAGCTCTGTTAATGTATTTTTGAATTGCTCCGGAAAATTTTTCTTCAAGACTTTTAAGACTTCCTCATTTCTGTGTGTATTTACTTTAGGATTACTTTTAAATATGCAGTAGTTTGAGATGTTTTCGGTTTTTATTTTGTTTTGTTTAATTTTAGTAATGTTGTCGTTAGTGTTAAGTATTCTGATAAATGCGTTATTTGTTGTTACTAATGTGTTTGCGATAAAAACACCTGGTTCTATTTCTTGATTAGGGATTAATAATTCATTATCTTCGGATACTAGTTTTATTTGTCGTATAACTTCTGATCTTGGTGGTAAAATTATGTCATCACCATTATTTGTGATTGGTATTTCTATTGGATGTGCGATATAAAATGGGCGTAGAATAAGGTAATCTGAATCATTATTGAAATCTAATATGCAATTATATTTTTTAATGAAATCCATGCCAATGATGCCATCGCATGGTATTGGGAAATTGTTTTTTACTACTTGAAATTTATGAGGTATTAAAAAATTTTTGTGTCTTAAATCGAAAAATATACTACCGATTGACTGTATTTTACCCTGTCCTATTCCGCTTAATGTTGTTGTTTTATAAGTGTTTATTTGATTTATGTTGAAATGTGTTAGTTTTATTAGTGAAATATCTGCTCCTGTGTCTATTAGTAATGTTATTGGGGTGTTAGTGTTGGCTATTTGTAATTGAACGCAGAAACATAAGTTGAGGTTGAGATTGTATACCTTATTATTTATTGAATTGGTCTTAGGGGAACATCTTGGTTTTCCGAATCAAATTCGTTTGATTCTGTTGCTCTAACATAGTTTGTATATCTAGGGTTGTTGTTAGGCCTTCGCCTGTAATTGTTATTGGTATTGTTGCTACTTCTGTTATTATTGCTATTGTTATTATAGTCTCTATTATTATTATTATTTCCATTTCGTGGGTAATTATTTCTTCCACGAAATCTTGTGTAATTTCCACGGAAATAGTTATTCCTGTTATTTGGTCTTTGACCAAAGTATAGTATAGCATTTTGTAGTCCAGTTGCTTCTGTACAACTGTTTACGAATTTTGTAACAGCTTCGTTCATGCTGTTAAATTGACCTGCTTCCATGATAAGTTTTACCTTATCTATGGTGCAGTTTTTAGTGAGAGCTTTCACGGCAACTTGTGTTGAATATTTTGTTGCTAGCTCATTTGTTAATCCGTCGGATATGTAGGCTGTTTCCAATGATTTTGTAAGAAGTTCTATTTCATTACAATAAGCATTGGCTGTTTTATTATTTTGTTTTATGTTTAAGATTTTTGCAGTCAAGACTTCTACTGATTCGCCTTTGACTAAACTTTTGAGTTTATTTATGATTGCCGAGATGGTGTTTTCTTGGTCAATTAAATTTCTGGCATTACCTTTTAGCTTTGTTTTAATTATGGAGATGGCTATGGCTTCGTGTGTGTCTTTAATTGTGTCTATTAATAGCAAGGAATCAATAAATGTTCTTAAGTTTTCTGGTTTACCGTCAAAGTCTATAATTAGCTTTGAAGCTGTATTGAGGAATTCCATTGCTGTCTGTCCCATTGTTGTGTTTGGTTTTATTTCTATTTGCGAAAGGTAACTGTTAACTTCGATTACTGTATGAAGACTATCTGTTATATTTAGTGGAATATTTTTCTTAATTAGCAAGTTTGAGAGTTTATTCCTAATATCCTGATAGAAAGCATCTGCAGCTATTTTATGTGGAGTAGCTAGTTTTTCATAGTTTTCATTTAAAGTTTTTCTTATTTCTTCTAAACTTTGTAAAAGAATTTTTAGGTGTTTTAATACAGTTTCTTGGCTAATTTGTCTGTCTATATTTAGACATTTATAAGATTTATCGAAGTTTATTTGGATTTCTCTACAGTATTTTATGACAGCTAACCAGTCCATAAGTTATAAAAAAAAAAATTGTTAAAGACTTCTTTTTTCCTTTTCAATGCGTTCCGACCATCTAATTGCTGCTATTGTTTCTTCTTCTATTCTTGGTGCATTTATAATATCTTCTTCAGTGGGTGTGCCCTCTAAACCTATTAGTTTCCAGATTTTAGCTAACCAGTTGATTTTTTCTTCTATGCTCATTTCATTTTCATCTGTGGGTTTGTCCCATTGTATTGGTTTTTTAGACCTATCTTTGTTTTTGTTCCTATTCATTTTTCTATAAAGAACCATTTACAGTTTAACGGAGAAAAAAAATATTATAAAATTTTATATATATATTCAAGTAGTTTTATTTCTTACTGCACATTATTTTTATTTTTTATTTTTTTGTTATAAAATAAGTTTTACTGTTAACTTAAATAATATTTTAATAAAAATATTCTCTATGATATTTGAACAATTATAATAATAAAAATTTTTTGAATTTTTATTTCATTTTTTTTCTTTTTAAATGGTTGTATTGAGGAAAATAAAATGTGGACATTTTGTACAAACTTGAGTTTTTATTTTTTGAGTTTTTTATTCTTATTTCGGATTTCTTTTATAGCTTGTTTGGTAATTTGTATTTTGTTTTTAATAACTTTGAGTTCTTCTCCCTTTAAATACGTCTCTTGGTGTAGGAGTACCCTCAGCTCTGATTTTAGTTTGTTTCTGTGGCCTACTCTGGATTAGTTGATGTTTGTAGAGGATGAGTCTCTTTATATAGAGTCAAAGTCAGACTTTATCGTCCTAACTGACTACAATATTTTTGTTGAATTATAATTTTAAGGACGGAACAGACAGAAATGTCCTATTCGCCAATAAATTTATTTTATTTTATTGTATTTAAAAAAATTATTTATTTTCAAAATTTGAAGTATGAATGAAAAATAATTCTAATTACAAAGCTTTTTATACCAAAAAGTAATAACAAAAATTATAAGTCAATGTATCCTAGATAAAAATTAAATTAAATTCAAAAATAACAAATAGAGTAGAAGTATGTATGAAAATTACAATGAAGAACAAAACTATGTCTATACAAACATAAACAATTAAAATTCATAAAAGTTTTAAATAAAATAATATAATATCTAATATACACGTTACAGACTCCCCCTCAGCGTCTGAAATCGCCCCGATGATGGCGCTGGATTTTACTTAGGAACCTTGGGAAGCCTTGGTCTAAGAGTTCTTTTAGTTTCATCATTCGAAGTTAGATTTCCATTTAAAATTGAAGGTCCATTATTTTTCATACCGTCTTTTGCTTTTAACTGCATCCTTTGTGTTGCCTCTCTGTTTCCTCGTTTTACTGCTGTTTCTTTTTCCTTCTGATGACCTCTTTTTTTAATAGGGTATATTGGTGCATTGCTAGGACCTTTATATAATGTTAAATTGGACACATGTTGACTTCCAAGAGGTACTTCAGGATTATCCTCGGATGCAATAGTAAAGCAAGAACCTCTTTTTTCTATTATAATATAAGGTCCATCTCTACGAGGTGTAAATTTGGATGTTATATTTTTCTGAGCTTTACTTAAAATATGTGTGGCAACAAGAACTTTATCGCCTACATTAAATATTTCGGGCTCTCTACGTTTTAAGTTGACGTAGTTTTTATTTTTATCTTGAGATTTTTCTTGTACTTCTTGCGCGTGCTGTAAAATATTTACATGATTCAATAAATGTGGTGTAATTTGTGGTATAAAATTTTCTGAAATAATTATTGATTTAAGATCATGATGTGCCTCTAATGGACTTCTTAATTCTCTTCCGAATGTTAAGTATGCTGCTGAATATCCTGTACTTTCGCATTTAGATGTGTTCATTGCAAAACGAATCATAGGTAATTTCAAATTCCACGAAGTGTGTTCCTTTTTTACATGAATAGCTAATTGCGTTTTTAAGTCACGATTTTTCCTTTCTACAGGATTTGCCTGAGGATGATATAATGGAGTAAGAGTTTGCTTAATACCTAAGCAGTATGTTAATTTTTGAATCACAGCCGAAATAAATTGACAACCATTATCCGAATGAATTCTTCGTGGTACTCCGTAACGTAATATTATATCATTTAATAATACAGTTGCACAATTTTCTGCAGTTGCTTGTTTAAGTGGAAATAATTCAACCCATCTGCTGCAAATATCTTCAACAACTAATATCCATTGATGTCCTTCAGTTGTACGCGGCAATGGTCCAACTAGATCTACAGAAAGTACTTCAAATCGTTGATTACTTGACACAGTACGGTATAGTCCCATTGGTTTGAAATTGGTAATCTTATATTTCTGACAATCCACACAGTTTTTTACATATTTCGTTATTTCGGCTCTCATACCTGGCCAGTAGTAGTAGTGTGTAATACGATTGATGATTCTTTCGATGCCGTAGTGTCCTGCCATTGGATCATCATGCAATCTTTTTAAGATATTTGTACGCATAGAGTTTGGAATAACTAATTGTCCATTCTCCATATCCTGATCAGAGCAATATCGATATCAAATTCCGTCAATTAATATATAACCTCTATTTGTATATAAAGTAATACTGTCATCATTTGTTTCAAAAGCGTGTATTATACTTTTAATATATTGATCTTCAAGTTGAGCCTTTCTTATCTCTGCAGATCCTTGACGAGGGAAATCAATTGAAATCATAAAACACTCACAGGATATTTCTGTATGTTTGTTGCAAGGTGGTCTTGATAAGGTATCTGCAACAACATTATTTTTCCCTGGAGTATATCCAAAATGTATATTATATGGTTGCAACTGTAGAGCCCACCGAGCTAAGCGACCAGTTGGTGTTTTTAAACTAAAAAGCCATTTCAAAGGCTGATGATCTGTTAAAACAGATATTTCCGAGCCTTCGATGTAACCACGAAACTTTTTTATTGCCCATACAACAGCTAAAGCTTCTCGCTCTGTGGTTGAATAGTTTTTCTCTGCAGGAAGTAAAAGCCTACTTGCATATTCTATAGGGTGTTCTTCTTCCTTCTCCCCCTGAAGTAAAACAGCTCCCAGGGCGTAATTACTAGCATCGGTTTTTATGAAAAATAGTTTTGTTTCGTCTAGTTGTTGTAGTAAAGGTGGTGATGCCAAAAGGGTTTTTAGATTTTCAAATGCCAAACTTTCCTCCTCAGTCCACCTTCATTTTGAATTTTTCTTCGTCAGGTTGGATAAAGACTTTGAAATTTGAGCAAAATTTGGTATAAAACGCCTATACCATGAGCATGTTTGTAAAAATGATACAAGCTGCTTTAAATTTTTCGGATGTGGTCTTTGTAATATAGCTGCTGTTTTTCCAGGATCCGGTTTTAATCCGTTTATAGTTAATATGTGACCAAGATATTTTATTTCTGGTTTGCAAAAATTACACTTTTCTCTGTTCAGTTGAATTTTGAATAATTTAATTCTCTCAAAAACTTTTTCTAACTCGCTCATATGTTGTTTAAAAGTGCTAGAGCAAATAATGATGTCATCAAGATAAGCAAGCAGAGTTATTTGAGGTAATCCAGTTCGAAATTTATCTATTAATCGTTGAAAAGTTGATGGTGCATTTTTAAGACCAAATGGCATTCTATTAAAAATATAAATTCCAAACGGTGTAGTAAAAGCAGTTTTAATTCTATCCTTTTCGTTCACTTTTATCTGCCAGTACCCTGCCTTCAAGTCGATTGTTGACATAAACGAGGTTGCTTTTGCGGCATGTAGTAAGTCATCCATTCTAGGGAGTGGATACTTATCACTAACAGTTATTGCATTCAAACGACGATAATCAACACACACTCTTAATCTTCCGTTTTCTTTTGGTATTAGTACAACGGGAAAAGCCCATGGAGATTCTTCTTCTTTAATTATTTTTTGCTTCAACATTTCGTCGATCTCAATTTTCAATTTTTCTTTCATTTTTGGAGATATCCTATATGGTGCACATGCAATTGGTACGTGTGAACCTGTATTTATAAAATGTTCAACTTGTGGAATAGGTTCTGACGTATCTTCAAAAATGCTTTGAAACTTTTGTAGTATATGGTTCAAAATGTGTTTTTCATTACTTGATAAATTAGATCCTTCTGTCACTTTTATCAATTGTATTTAATTCAATTCTCATGTTTTCAATTGATTTTTTTCTTTTAAGAGGCGGAAAAAGGTCCCAATCATAAACGTCTGTATCTGTTCCATCGGGAATGCTACCTTCAAAAATGTTGTTAATTTCTGTTGGGGAAAAAACATAACTTGACGAACTTTCTCTTCTTTCTGGCCTTTCTGTTGTTCCATAAGCATAATTTTCAGTTGAATTCTCAAACCAATTTAGAAAATTTTCAACAGGAGTATTCTCAGCGATATTGAGTTGAGTAAGTGGTAAAGAATTTATTAATTTCGCGTTATTTATTTTAAACTCAAAAACATCTTTTGGACTATCTTTGAAATACCAATTTCTTTGAGCCAAATCAAGAACAATGCCTGCTTGCTCTAGGAAGTCAATGCCCAGGAGAGTACGATTTCCTCTTGCATTTGGTAAACAAATGAGACGAATGGATTTAAAACGATTTCCAATTATAATATGGACTATAGTTGAATAAACTGTTTCTTTTTTGGGAATTCCATCAGCCAAGATAATTTCGGCAGATACCTCTTGAAATTCTACATCCTTGTTCTTTAATTTTTGAAAAAGTGCGTATCCAGCAACACTTGTTCGGGCTGCTGTGTCAAAATATGCCTCTCCATTCAAGCCGTTTATGTTTATATCTACTGTAGGTACATTTCGACCTACTACAGTTGTGTGAATAGCGTTAAAATCCAATTTTTCAGGGCTGTTAATTGTGTTTTTATTGTTACAGTTTGGGCAATTCGACCTGTAATATCCAGATAGTCCACATCCATAGCAATTAAGAACATTTTCTTTAAACTTCTGTTTGCCTTGTCTATCAGATTCTATTTTTTTAAAACATGTTTCAGAAGTATGATTTTTTTTTTCTGCAAAACGAACAACGAATGAATGATTTTTCAAACTGTGGAACAACACGTTTTGGTTCTTGAACTTCTTTTATATGAAACTCAATTTCTCTTGCTTTTTCTAATAACTGCTGAAAATTTGTTATGGATTCTCTGGAAATTTTCTCTCTCATTTCAATTGATAACTGGGAATATATTATATTCAGCATCGTACTTTCTGATAACTTTTCTGATAATTGTGCAAATAAACGACGTTTTCTACAAACAAAATTATCAGTTGATTCTAAACATTTTTGTTTTTCTTGATTTATTTCTGAAAATATACGCCAATCTGGCTTTGGAGGTGAAAAAGCATTTCGTAATAAATCTATTGCTTTCTTAAAAGTTGTGGCTTCATCTTTTACACCCTGCCACCAGGTAGAAGCGTACCCTTCCAACAACAAAAGTAAGCTTGTTAGTGCGAGAAAATCAGTTCTAGATTCTGCATCTTTGTACACCAAAATTGTAGCAATGAAATCATTAACTTTGGTAGTATTTCTTCCACCACTAAAACGAGCAGTGCAGTTAGAAAATGTATTTTTTGTTTCAGGTCTAGCATTTAAACTTCCTAATAACTCCATAAACTGACCTTGGGTAAAGGTAATACTTGAACTGCTGGAACTTTGAGTATTTTGTATATTTTGTTGCGTGTTATGGATAGATTCCTCTTCATTTGGTAATAGTAAAGAAAATTCAGGACTTGTTGGATTTTCATTTCGGCTAGACGACTTACTACGTGTCGTTACACCAGTATCTCGAGGGCTTCTAATCATTTTGTTAGGATTTTATTGAAATATTTTTATTTTATTTTGGAATGACTTCAATAAGATTTAATCCGCGCTTATTTTACAACCACAAAGAACCACACATATAATGAATAAATATGCAAATATTTTACCTTCAAAACAGCAACAAACAATAATCTTGTCCAATATCTTCTTGGAATACGACCAGATTTTTGAATTCTTGATTTTTCGTTGGGCGCCAATGTAGAGGATGAGTCTCTTTATATAGAGTCAAAGTCAGACTTTATCGTCCTAACTGATTACAATATTTTTGTTGAATTATAATTTTAAGGACGGAACAGACAGAAATGTCCTATTCGCCAATAAATTTATTTTATTTTATTTTATTTAAAAAAATTATTTATTTTCAAAATTTGAAGTATGAATGAAAAATAATTCTAATTACAAAGCTTTTTATACCAAAAAGTAATAACAAAAATTATAAGTCAATGTATCCTAGATAAAAATTAAATTAAATTCAAAAATAACAAATAGAGTAGAAGTATGTATGAAAATTACAATGAAGAACAAACATAAACAATTAAAATTCATAAAAGTTTTAAATAAAATAATATAATATCTAATATACACGTTACATGTTTGGGATGGGGAATATGGGATATTTAGGTTCCTCCGGCCTTTTCTTCTTAAGGAACAACGGCTTTGGTCCTCTTAGCAGAATTGTTGGCTTTTCGGTTTGATGAGCACCCTGTTCCAATTGCTGCTTCCACCTAATTTCAGCCTCTTCTAGGTCTTTGAGGATCTCTTCCCAGGATTGTTCCATCAACAGTCTTTACCTATTATTTTTAACAGAATACGACTGAGCATAAGCTATGTATGCCGTATTCTATTGTCCTTTTCTTTAAAACTTACAGCAAAAAGGATAAGCAATAACTGCTATTTAGTCCTTATGCTTTATTGTTTCAAAACTGGCAGGATCGCCATGAAGCATTTAATATCTTTTATGAAAAAGAAGACAAGTTAATTTCTTTTATATTTGAATTTATTAAGCGACTGTATCGACGCTTCAAATTCTTATTTATTAATGCTTGCTTATTACTAAAATATTAAGGCTTATATACTACTTATGAGAAGATTCTAGATTTAGAATTGTATGGAAAATTATAAACGAATTAAAAGTAAATCAGTGCCTAAAATTAGTATACACATATGGTGGGAAATTAAAGTGAAATACAATCCACTCTTTAAACATTATTTCGTTCCCACAGCGGGGATTGTTTTGGTGCGGCATATTGTGTGTGGCTATTTCAAGTGTCACACACTTCACAGCAATATTAATTCTTTCTATTATGCCGACATTGCACATTTGCACTTGGCCTTGAATATTTCTCAAGTGCAGTCAAACTGCATAACGACAAATTGTCAAACGATCACCGTTAGTATGAATTCAAGGTTAGTGCGATATTTGACTCTTGAAATTATGCATGCAGGCACTTAAAATGATGAAAACAATTTGTGCTGTATTTAAAAGAATGTGATAATGCTACAGTACCCACCCAGCTAAAAAAATAATGTATGGTCCATATATGTTTGAATATGTATGAATTCATGTATGGAAATGTATAGGATTATACATTTCAAAGGTATTATATATGAATTGATATATGGACTAATATATGAAATGTATTATAATGTATGAGGTCATATATGGAAATTTAATTATGAAGCTCTTCGTATATAGAAATAAGATATAATAAATGATATCTCACATAAGATTGTTTTTGCAATCAAAAATGTTTGCATTTTACTAACTCGATCTCTTTCTCTCTCTTTTTTATCACTGGTGAGTTGCAAATCTATTAGCAAATACAAACGGGTTGCAAAGTTTACATTCGTGCAGCCTCAGCGTTTAAAAAATAAACCCATTTCTTGTACGATTTTTTACATAGCGGCCGTATTAAATAAATGAAATAATCAAAATGATATTTCAGTCATTAATTTTATAGAAAATATCGGAATACTCTAGATATTTTTAAGAAACAAAGTTCATATTACTGCGAAAAATTTTATTGAAAAATAGTGTTGAAATAAAATTTATAATTTTTTTTTAACGATTAATTGCATTAGTTTTTAATCTAAATTCTTATTAAATTCAATTTTGTGTACAAATATGAGCTTTGTGTTTTTTAAATAATTCATGTACCTTTTCTCTTAAAATTATGAATAAAATGTCTTTTAGTTATTTTTTAATTATTTATTCAAACAAATGTTTCATTAAACACAACTTCGATGTTTAAAATCTTAAAAAAAGTAGTTTTAATAAATATGAATATGAATTTACACATATGAACATGTATGAATATGTATGAAATGTATGAATATATACTATTATAATGGCGAATTATATTAGCATCTACAAGAATTTCATAATTATTTTTAATGTCCTCTTTCAGTTTTGTGGTACTTCCGTTTGTATTTTTCGCAATTTCTCTCACAATTTTGCGCCTTAGTCTTTCATCAAGCCTTGCTATTCGTCCCAATAGTGGAAAATCTTGATTCTTTTGTAGTTTTAATGATAGTTAGGATTGTAAATTTATAAAAATTTAAGGTTTGTCCGGGTTTTCTCATTTAATTTCCCTTCATTTGTAAGATTTATGACTATTTTTCGAACGTTGGTTGATATTTCCTTATTTTTCCCCATTTTTTCCAACTACTGCTAATAATCAAGGCAAAATTTAAGCAAAATCTAACACATATTGTTAAAACAAGACTAAATGAACACAAAATTATAAAATAAAAAGTGCTAATTTATCTGTATTTAATACAATTCAAACGCGTACCTATGTACACTTTTGCAACGTTGGCTATGCGTCATTTTTCAGCATTTTTTTTACTTCACAAAAACAGTGTTTTTTAGGTTTTTTTATCTCGAAGTTATAAAGTGGGTCCAATATAATACTCAAGACACAATATTTTCAAAAATTAAACATTAAATAAAAATTAGAAATAAAATATATGAAATACCTAAAATCGTATGTAGAGTTTTGCGGCTAAGTGTAAATAAACGTAATCTAAAACAAAAAAAACAAAGTATAAAGCAGTCTTTCATTCATCAACTAAGCATATTTTTTTTAACACACCATGTGTTACTTATGTTAAAAGCAATTTTACGTATTTGATTTGTTTCAGAAAAACAGATCCAAACAAACTTGTTATTCTCATTTGCTCATTATACAACCACACAAAAACAGTTTTAACAAGTAAGAGTGCTATATTCGGCTGTGTCGAATATTATATACCCTTTACCAACATATATATGTATATGTAGTATACAGATACACACATTAGTACATACATACATATTTGTTTTCTGATCAAATTTATAACTTTTTGTGATTTTTAGTAAGTGACCTCTCGGTTTTTTTTTCGACTAAAGAATTTGCTTGAGTAAAGATCTTCCTAAAATACAAAATATTTTTAACTGAAAAAAAATATTTTTGGTTATTTTTTAGCCAATTTTTTTTCAACTTCCAACCCTGGAATTATTTAAATTTTTCTGGTTTTAATGCGAGTACAAATTTATTTCTTTCTAAATTTTAAGAAATTTATTATTCGACATATTGTCATAAGTTTATTTTAATTTTAAATTTATTTGCTGGTGGTTCAGCGATGTCTATATGCATTTCATTGTTGCTGTAACATATCGTCAGTAGACTTCAACCACACATTTTGAACAGTCAGAAAGCATGATTTTAAAACAGGGGTTAAAATAATGCTTTCTGAACTAAATTGAATTTTCAGTAGAAGCCATGCATTAACTATTTCTTTTGCATGTCTTTTTTGCTGGGTATGTACATATCTATGTATATACCCAGCAAAAAAAACATGACAAATCATGTGTT
The DNA here is from genome assembly GCA_944452675.1 of Tachina lurida. Classification (NCBI taxonomy): domain Eukaryota; kingdom Metazoa; phylum Arthropoda; class Insecta; order Diptera; family Tachinidae; genus Tachina; species Tachina lurida. Next base: position 104,097,227 of record OX101752.1, read on the forward strand.
GAATAATGGGTTCAAGTGATGACGCATTGGTTCGATTTAGGTGAAACATGCATGATTTTTACATTAGCTTGTCAATACAAAAAAAAAATAAATAAATAAAAACTTTTGTCGCAGGATACGAACCGTGCTCTTCTCACTCTAAAGGCACGCTCTCTACCACTGAGCTACTGTACTCTGGTTACTTCTTGGCGATAAAACTTACTTTATGAAAATGTGTCACGTAAATACAAAACAAAAAAATAAATAAAAACTTTTGTCGTAGGATACGAACCGCGCTGTTCTCACTATCAAGGCACACTCTCTACCACTGAGCTACTGTACTCTACTTATATATTGGTGATAAAACTTACTTAATGAAAATGTGTCACGTAAATACAAAACAAAAAAATAAATAAAAACTTTTGTCGCAGGATACGAACCGTGCCGTTCTCAACATCAAGCCATACTCTCTACCACTGAGCTGCTGTACTCTTGTCATTCACTGGAGATAAGACTTGTTATATGAAAATGTGATGATTTAATTCCGTTTTCGCATCCGTTTTTAATGAGTTCAAAAACTATAGCATTATTTACGATTTGCAGTGATATCCAGAATGCATTCGAAGAAACAAATGCTCAAGAAAGCATGAAACAGTATTTCATTTTGAACGCGTTCATTTATTTTTTTGCTGGGTATGTATGTATGTGCAATGTCAATTCTTACGAAACTTAAAAAAACGATTATGTTTTTCACGTAAAGAAAAATACCAACGCAGCCAGGATACGAACCGTGATTTTCTGACTGTTGAGGCATACTCTCCTCTACCTGACGTATTAATTCTTATTAATAGTTAGAGATAAAATTTGTTTTATGAAAATGTATCAATATGATAATTTAATTCCGTTTTTGCATGCCTTTTTCGTTGAATATTATTTCAACTTATTACCCACCCAGCAAAAAAAAAAAAAGATAAATCATGTGTTGAATCATGGGTTCAAGTGATGACGCATTGGTTCGATTTATGTGAACTATGGTACATGGTTTTTACATTAGCTTGTCATTGGAGATCATGTATTTGTGCGAGAATTTAAATACCTACTTTGATATTGAATTGAAACCCTTGCAAGTTCCCTATCCGATCGTGTCCTAAATACAAAACAAAAAAATAAATAAAAATTTTTGTCGCAGGATACGAACCGCGCTGTTCTCACTCTCAAGGCACACCCTCTACCACTGAGCTACTGTACTCTTGTTATTCTTTAGAGATAAAACTTATTTAACGAAAATATTTCACGTAAATACAAAACAAAAAATTAATAAAACTTTTTCGAAGGATACGAACCATGCTGTTCTCAATCTCAAAGCACAATCTCTACCAATGTACTACTGTACTCTTGTTTTGAATTGGAAATAAAACTTGTTATATGAAAATGTAGCAATGTGATGATAATTTAATTCCGTTTTTATTATTACATCCCCTTTTTGCTGGGTATTTATTTCAATATACATATGTAGATTAGGTATGGCGTTTTTTACGATTTTTCAATTTCGACTTGCAAGAACCACTCATTTTGTGAGGTTTCAAAAAAAAATATTCGAGCCAAAAAATAGTGGTGGTCAGATGCGGAGCCCCATCGTGCTCAAAGTTGAAGATAAAAGCAAAAAAAAACTACAAAAAATCATATAACTTTCCCGGGGTCACCGCTACCAGGGTCAAATGTATGACGAGCACCCATTAATTTTCTCCGCCCAACATCTTTTTTAAACACACCGGCCACCTAGCTCTTCTTCTTAAGGGGCTGCCATACAAAGGGGACATTTTTATAAAATTTACTCACAGGGCTCTAATTGTCCCTGGCGCGTTCCTATCGAAGTCAAATGTATACTGAACTCCAATATTTTTTCAATACAAATATTTTCTCTGAATATACTTATCGTCTATCTTCAACCATTAAGGTGGTGCCCATACAAAAAAATAGTTTTTTTTAATAATTTTTTTTTAAGAAATTCGCTTTTTCCGCTTTTATGCCGCTTTTATGTTGCCTCGTAGGGGGGTAAAATATAAGACCGGCCCACAGTAATTTTTTATTTTCAACATTTCCTCCAAACATACCTATATCCTATCTCGACTCATTAAGAGGGCTCCCATACAAAGGCGGAATTTGTAAAAAATTTACTCGCAGGGCTCTAATTGTCCCTGGCGCGTTCCTATCGAAGTCAAATGTATACTGAACTCCAATATTTTTTCAATACAAATATTTTCTGTCAGCATTCTTATCGTGTATCTTCAACCATTAAGGTGGTGCCCATACAAAAAAAAAGAATTCTTTGCCAAATAACTAATTTACTTTTGGCATGTGTTGGATAAATTTTTTTATTTTGGGCAACGACATGCAGTAAAAATATTTTTATTTCTTCGTCGCTGCATAACGCACTGCTATAATCTTCTATTAATTTTACGCCTCTTTCGGCAGCGTCATTGACAACATGGAGTTTTTGCAATATTTTTAGCGCTTGCTTATAGTCTTCACGTTGTTCCCTGGTTTCTGGATCGCTATTTAAAAAAGTTGTTGGTAATCCGAAGCGTGGAAAAAAGTTTGCTGTCCCATGTGTTACATAATGGCTCAAATCCTTCATTACTTTTTGTAGTACTTCTGTGAGAGCTAAGGTAATTCGCTTCACACCTGTGAACCCAATGACTAGGCGAGAACTACCTTTCTCTTCACTGGCGCCGCTTTTTATTTTGTCGTCTTTTGCCGGTGTCTTCGTTTGATGATTCGTCCACCTCTTCGTTGGACAACTCTTCCTCATATTTTTCTCTATCTTCTACAAAAATACGAATATCATTTGCCATTTTCCTTTTGATGTCACAGGTAACATTCTGGTCAAGTAATGCGAGAGCAACAGGTTCATCACTAAGGTACCAGAGATGTCCACACAATTTCTTCACCAAACACTGCGAAACTGTGTTATCAATTGTATCATAATGAGCAATGGCCTTTAAAAAGCTCAAATCGTTATTTGTAGCTTCGATGGCCTTAGTCGCACTAAACCAAGCGCTTACATAAAGTGTGACGATGAATATACTGACCTCGCGGACTCCTCATTCCTGGTTAAACCCAGATATTCTCGAAATAAGAAAATGTTAACGCAGTATATCCCTTTCACCATCCAACGAGCATGACTGATGGGTCCTGGTGGTGCGAAGTGAAACTTTTTTATACCTTCACCTAGAAACAGTAACACCATTGCAAGAAATTCCTTGTAGTCGCCTCTGGGTTGCTAAAGATATTGCAAAAACTCCATGTTGTCAACGACGCTGCCGAAAGAGGCGTAAAATTAATAGAAGATTATAGCAGTGCGTTATGCTGCGACGAAGAAGAAAAAATATTTTTACTTCAAGTCGTTGCCCAAAATAAAAAAATGTATCCAACACATGCCAAAAATAAATTAGTTATTTGACAAAGAATTCTTTTTTTTTGTATGGGACCACCTTAATGGTTGAAGACAGATGTAAGCATGTTGACAGAAAATCTTTGTGTTGAAAAAATATTGGAGGTCGGACATACATTTGACTTCGATAGGGACAATTAGAGCCCTGCGAGTACATTTTGTACAAATTCCGCCTTTGTATGGAAGCCCCCTTAATGAGTCGAGATAGGGCATAGGTATGTTCGGAGGAAATGTTGAAGATAAAAAATTACTGTGGGTCGGTCTTACATTTTACCCCCCTAGGAGGCAACATAAAAGCGGAAAAAGCGGATTTCTTAAAAAAAATATTAAAAAAACTATTTTTTTGTATGGGCACCACCTTAATGGTTGAAGATAGACGATAAGTATATTCAGAGAAAATATTTGTATTGAAAAAATATTGGAGTTTAGTATACATTTGACTTCGAAAGGAACGCGCCAGGGACAATTAGAGCCCTGCGAGTACATTTTGTACAAATTTCGCCTTTGTATGGGAGCCCCCTTAATGAGTCGAGATAGGATATAGGTATGTTCGGAGGAAATGTTGAAGGTAAAAAATTACTGTGGGTCGGTTTTACATTTTACCCCCCTAGGAGGCAACATAAAAGCGGAAAAAGCGGATTTCTTAAAAAAATTATTAAAAAAACAATTTTTTTGTATGGGGACCACCTTAATGGTTGAAGATAGATGATAAGTATAATCAGAGAAAATCTTTGTAATGAAAAAATATTGGAGGTGAGTCATACATTTGACTTCGATAGGTACAGCCTAGGGGCAGTTAGAGCCCTGCGAGTAAATTTTATAAAAATTTCCCCTTTGTATGGGAGCCCCCTTAAGGAGAGCAGTTAGGCGGTCGGTGTGTTTTAAAAAATGTTGGGCAAAGAAAATTAATTGGTGCTCGTCATACATTTGACCCTTGTAGAGGTGACCCCCGGAAAGTTATATGATTTTTTGTACGTTTTTTTGCTTTTACCCTCAACTTTGAGCACGATGCGGAGCCCTTTGCCCCCCTCTGACCGCCACCATTTTTTGGCTCGAATATTTTTTTACCAAACCTCACAAAATGAGGGGTTCTTGGAAGTCGAAATCTCCTTACCACAAAGTAGACCAGAGTTGAAGAAAGTGACTTATGAAAAAAGCTAAAATCATTTGTCGCGCAGATTCTGCGAGAAAGGGACAACTGCAGTATATTTATTATTAAAATGTTACCAAAAAAAATCAAAACAAACAAGAGAAAATGTGTACTTTGTGAAATAAACACGTGTACATACATACATACGTACATACACATTTACAAAATTAAATTGAAGAATTTGTTGCATTTAATTAAAAAAACCGAATGTGAAAAGGATTATTTGTATTAAAAAGTAATTAACATTTGTTTGCAAATGATTCCTGATTTAACTTTAAGCATTTTCATTGAAAAATTTTAATTTTTACCTTTTATTTACAAAAATCACTCAGCGAATAAGACCACAAAGTGTTAAACGAAAAACATTACAACAAGTAAACAATTTTACAAAATTAGATTAAAGAATTTGTTGTGTTGAATTAAGAAACAAAGTGCGAAATAGCTTATAACTATTAAAAAGGCAATTAAAAATTGTTTTAAGATGATTGCATATTTCATTTGAAGCATTTTCATTAAAAAATATTAATTTTTACCATTTATTTACAAAAATCGTCAAGCGAATGAGGTTACAAAGTATAAATTGAAATTAAGCTACAAAATTCCACCACGAAAGAAGGTTAAAGAAGACGCAGTGACAGAGTGAGCGAAAGATCCGAAAACACAAATTTTCTTCCGTCTCGTGTCATCTCTGGTATACCCTGTGCTCCTTACTAAGAATTCAAATATAAACTATGCCATAGCTAATGTACATATGTATGTACATATATCATGAACAAGTGCATTCTTTAATACAAAACTTTATAAGTATATGCATACATTCATATGTAGCTATGTATGTATATAAAATAATTCTCAGTTTTTACAACAAAAAACTGAATATTATTCTTTCAATACAATTGGTAGCATATTGTTGTTGTTGTAGTTGTTCAATTCAACACAAAATACAAAAACTCTTATGGAAGCGTATATTTATGCATATGTATGTATGTATGTATGTATGTATGCATGTGCGAATGCTTATAGTATACCAAAGTTTTTTTTTTCATGACACTACAAATTCTATGCAAACCAGTGTTGCCGATGAAGATTTGGAAATTACACATCACTGTTTCCAATATTACACATCTGAAGAAAAATTACACATGATTTTTTTATATATGTATGTACTATATTCAACCAAAAAAAAAATAGTAATTCAAACTTGAACATTACATTTAGAGATATAGGTACATATGGAATTATAAAAATAATACTTTATATATCAAATATTTTTATCTAATTTTTCGACCTTTTTTTATGTGAAAATAAACTATTTTTCCGAGCTTTAGGTCAGTTCTTAAATTCTTATATTTTATTATTACAATATTTCGTTAACCTTCGGTTAACTTCTTCAGGATATAGTAAATAAATATAAAACAGAATACTATATCCTGAAGAAGTTAACCGAAGGTTAACGAAATATTGTAATAATAAAATATAAGAATTTAAGAACTGACCTAAAGCTCGGAAAAATAGTTTATTTTCATACTTTATATATACATATGTAAGTATTTGGTATATACAACACTTTTATATCAATTAATTATATTTTTTCTATAAAATATATGTAAGTCATAATTTTGTAAAACGCAACGCAGCAGTCAGAGTTTTTGTGACAGAAAATAACAAATTTGAAAATATTTTAAATAGTTGTTGGTTTGTACATACACACATATGGATGTTAATTTAAAATTTAAGCTTCATATAAAATGCTCCATTGTTTTTGGGATTGAAAAGTTTAAAATTTTTAACGAAGAAAATTATTCAAATAATTTTAAATTTGTTATTGTTTTTCGTTGCGTTGTGCAAAATTATGCCCATAATGTTTTAAAATGTTTAATTTTTACAAAATCAATTTTTCCAATTTGGCTTATTATACATAGTTTGCGTAGGTTCGAAGTTTTCATTTTCACTTCTCCGAATTTCTTCTTTGGTAAAAAAAATTGCCGCAATTGTTTCTGAAGATAACTTATTTCTGAAAATAGAAATATTAATAGAAATTTAATTACTTTTGGTAAATTTGGAAACAAACTTTCACCTAAAGAATTTTTTAATCTAAAAACTTTTGGCAAGTATACTTCTGGTTCTAAACTTACAATAAGTTCAATTTTTTCATGATCTAAAAATGCATGCTGTCGCCATTCATTATCAAGTAATTGCAGATCAACATCAAAAGTAGGAAATCTTTTTGAGAACAAAGATAAGATATTCAGTCTTTAACTGAAAGTTGTGAGCAAATTTTGGACGAACGATGTCGACAATTGTATATATTTCATCTGAAAAATCAAATTTTAATTTTATTTTGTGAATAGCTTGTATATAAAACTCTCTACAGTTTTGAAGTATAACTTTTTTTCGGTACTAGTGCAGTTAGAAAAAGATTCATATGCAGCTTTTCCAATATAGATTTCTTCTAAATTTAGAAAAAAATGCTCTTCACGCTCATCAATTTCCTATAGACCTTTTAATTTTAATTCAGATATTTTAATATAATTTTAATAATAAGTCTGCAATATATTTATAACTTCATCTTTCATTTTGTACAAAATAGGGTTTTCAGATTGAAAAAGTGCGTTAAAAGAAACCAAAATACCTAAGGCATATGATAAAAATTCTAAATAGATTTTAGTTGCTGGATTATCTAATGCGTCTAGCATTGAACTAGTAATTTTTGAAGGATCTTCAAAAACTTCAAGCCTGAAAAACTTCTTAAAGGTTCATATTGTTCTAAAACACGAGTAACACATGAATGAATTGAGAGCCATCTGGTAATCGCTGGGGATAATATTTTATGCACATCAGTTTTGAAGTACTCTTGAAGCTTTTTGTTTGGCGAATATATCTTCTATTAAAATAAGACCCGAAGTTAATGGGCAATTTTAAACAAGATTTTGATGCTACCAAATGAATTAAATGGCAAGAGTATTTGATCAAGACAATATCTGATTTTTAATTTTTTAGTAATTTAGCTGCCGAATTGTATCGGATGCAAATCCGACCAAATTTGTAAAAGGTATATCCTTTTCTTCAATAGAGTTTTTCAAAATATTAAAAATGTCGGTTGCAGTAGATGATATACATTCCTTAAAATCGAAAAAGGAATACTGAGCACTGGATGTATTTTCATTGTAAAAAATAGTTGTTATGACAATTTGTTTTATGGAGCTAATATCAGTTGTTTCATCTATTATAATAGAAAACATCGTGTTTTTTGGATTGTCATACAAATCTTGAGCAAAACTTGGACCTAGAATATTTTTCATTAATGCAGTTGCCTTTGTGCTATGAAGACTTACATCTTTCAATATATTTGAATCTGGAATTGATGATTTTAACACAGGTACAAGGTCATCTATTAGTATAAATGGCAAGTTTTTAGTAGCTAATAGTCCAGCGACTTTTAATTCAGCTCTTTTAATAGTCACTTTAGTTGCAATAGTATTTTGTAAAGCAGTGCAAACATTATAAGTAGATCTTACGGCAGAAGCAGCGGCTTTGGGAGAACTTGTTTCCATGTGTCTCGAAATGACTGGCTTATGGCAAATAAGTTTTTTATTGCATAATTTGCAAAATGATACATCTTTTCCTCTATCTGAAATTTTGATCAGTCATCCTTTGAACTCTGTTTTCTGAAGCCATTCAGCTTGAAATCTAAAGTGTTCGGAAAAATTATTGTCTTAGTGTTGCAAATTGAAAGCAGATAATGATAATATCAGGGTTTGGAAAAATTTTAATTTTGGAAGTTTTTCAAAAATATAATATAAAGCGAAACTACACATGAATTACACAAAAAATCAATTACACATGCGCTACACATGCAAGTGAAAATTACACATGATATGTGTAATTACACACAAATTGGCAACACTGATGCAAACACATTCGTTTGCATTTCCAGGAATAAGAATGTGCCAAGCAAAATTATCATTGAATAAAAAAAATTAAAAAGAATAATGTCTATGCAGAGCTGACAAAAAGGGGTTTAATATGAAATAAAGCATTTTAGAGAAAATGTTTAAGTACAGCAAATAAATACCAAAAGTAAGCAAGCCTCGGTAGCCGAGTAGATAGTGGGGTTAATTAGAAATTTGATTATTCTTGGTTCTATGCACGGTAGTTTTTTCATACAATTTTCAAAACGTATGATAAAACTATATATATAGAACTTCGGGAGAACCGATTATTCATTTTTGCTGATTTATATTAGGAATTGTGCTAAGACAAGCGCGGTCGTTTTAGTCCAACTCCGAGCTCTCTAACTTGCTTGGGAGCTTCAAAAAGCCTCCCATACAAAATCCGTACAGACAGACGGACATGTCTTTTTTTTATCTCCTAGTCATAAGGATCCATAATAACTAACTTTTTTTGGCCGCAAATGAATATTGTAGAAATTACAAAAATCTGGACAAACCTATATATACCCTTTTCCATTTTTGGTAAATGGTATAAAAAACCAACAATAACAACTAGTAACAGAAACGCTAATTAACATAGATAAACATATCAGAACCAATACACACACAAAACTTACGCGAACACATACATCTTTGCAGCCCTTTAGTATGTGTATGTCTGATCATGATACAATTATACAGGTAACCGCAAATCGACAACAAATTTACAGCAAATAAAACAACAGGGCTTTTTGTTGCTAGTTTCTGGTGCCAACTGTCATAGAGCAATGAAAGATAAACAGCGTGTGTGTGTGTTTGTAAAACATAAACAACATTTGGCAGAGTGCACCACGAAACAAGCAAAACAGCTGGCGCTTCGCGGTTACCTGTATAATTGTATCATGTGTCTGATCAAAGGCCGCAGCATAAAGTACTTGAATAAATCATATTTAATAACCACATGTGTTTATATTAGTGTTTTTCATACGGGATTTCCCGGGATCCCGCACATTTTCCAGGAAAGAAATCCCGGGAAATTTGTGCGGGAGTTCCCGGGACTTTTAGATTTTGCTACGGCAACTTAATCGGGATCGATTTTTGGAAATCCCGGGATTCGGGATTTTGTAATCCCGATCCCGGGATATGATAAAGAAATTTCTTTTTTCTTGAAGTTTTAAAAGAATTATCTTAATTTTGATTTTGCTATATTAGCTATTGGGATCCAGCAGGAGGAGGAGATCCTATTCTTTATCAACATTTATTTTGATTTTTTGGTCATCCTGAAGTTTACATTTTAATTTTACCAGGATATGAGAAATTTTCGGGATCCCGGGATTTTTCGGGATCACGGGATTTTCGAGATTTCGGGATCGAACTTTTTTCGTAAAATAAATTATATTTTTAAATACATATTACTTTAATAACAACTTAATGCATTTTAAAAGGTTTTATGTTCATAATTTATTATTCCACAATTGTCTTTAAAGTGAACAATTTTCTAATACGAGTATGAAATACAAAAAAAAAAGAATTTTTCTCATCTATTTTTAAGTTGATTATTCACATTTGATGTTAGAGAATTTATAGTGAAAACAATAACTTAATATATTGTTAATTATATTGTTTTCAATATAAATGTTTTACTATAATCTAAACCAAAACGAATGTATCTGTGGACTTTTAGCACTACCACTTAAGTTGACTTACGAACATTTTTAGATTCACTTTCATTTTTGTTACATACATATGTATAATTTATATAATTTTTTATCGATTTCGTTATGACTATGACAACGATAATAAAGCTGAACATGTCGAAAAATTAAAAGAAATGTATACACTATTCTAATCAAATTCGATTAATTACGTCTAACGATCACATTTTTATAGGCAGACACATTAAAAGTTTGCCTGAGCACTTAAACAGTATTTTTGCTCTACTGAAAAATTTTAAATTCATACATATGTAGGTTGTTTTCTACAAGTTCAACAGATACATATGTTCGCCAAGAAGAGTATGGTTTATTAGTGTCCTGGCCTTTTACTCTGCAACTCGAATAGAACTATATATGATTTGAAATCATTCAGTTGGTAGTTTTTGACTAAAACTATTTATCAAACCAATGTCATTTAAATGGGTTTGATCTTAGGTTTGTGTCAAAAACTACCTAAATGGTCTAAGTAAAAAAGAAAATAATTTTGAACTGTAATGTAAAAAACATACACACACACTCGAGCAGTTTTTTAGACAAAATACTCCGCATTATTCTGTAAATATTTCTCGCTTTTCCGTCAACCCGACAACAAAAAGTTTTCACTTGCCTTGTATCAAAGAATATAAATTGTGAAGAATATAAATGATGATTTGTGATTCCAAAGCTAATATGTGTCTTCTGTTTTCAAAATAATTCTAAAATGTACATGTATTCTAGCACCTTTGATGAAAATTACCGTAAGAAAATAGTTTATTTATTTTGCTCTTATTGTTAATTTATAAGAAATAAGTCAAGAATAGTCATTAAATTATTAAGACTGTACGTATAAAATTTTATGGGACTTTTAAATATTATAAAAAATTTCATAAAATCAATGAAAATTTTAATTTATAAAATTTTTTATATAAAAATTGCTAAGAAATCCCGAAAATGAAATCCCGGGATTGAATTTTACAAATCCCGGGATTCGGGATTTGGTAAATCCCGAAAATCCCGGGATTTTCGGGTTCGGGATTTCCCGTTTGGCATCCCTAGTACACATTCCTTGATGAGTGTCGTTATTCACTTTCTGAATGCGATGGTGCAATAATAAGGTGATGGCAATATCACAATAGCTAAAGCTTTACAACAACTAAGGCCGAGTTTATATCTGGTATATATGCATTCTGAGACTTAGATGCATTTATTTGGAAAAAGCAGAACGCGGCGATCAAAATTAAGTTCTACCACAATTCATAAAAGTAAAAAACTGAAATGAGCAAGGAAATAAAAGAAAATTACAAATAATTACAGTTTTTTTTTTGTTAAATAGTACGTTTAACAGCATTAACAGGTTATTCTCTCAAAGTCCTATTTCCAAAGAAATATGCCCTTATGCAAAAACGATTGTTAAAGTTAAAGCATGCGTTAAAACTGGTTTTGCCATAAAAAATTCGTTTGTTAAATCAATTTTAAGTTTAACAATGATTTTTTCATAGGGGGATATTTTGTAATATTTTTTTTAATAATACTCGTATAATTTCTTTTTTATAATATTGGTATCTATGTATGTCTTAGTATAAAACGTTATTATTTAATCAATCTCATGAATTATAATTTGTTTTTGTTGAAATAAATTAAATTTAAAAATATTTTGTATTGTTTTGTACTGGGCGGGAATTCCCGGGATTTCCCGGGAAACCAAAACATCTTTCCCGCTTTCCCGGGAAATGAAAAAGTCCGGGAAAAGAAAAACTCTAGTTTATATATATATATATATATATATATATATAAACAATACAGAATCTATATTTTCCAAAGTACTTATGAGACACACGCCGCACGTCTACCGTGGAAAACTAAAAGGAATAATTTGCTTATTAAGCATATACCTTTTCTTTTCCCTCTTATGTTAAAATAGGTTAATCATTATTCTCATAGTTAGTATATAAGTAGAAGTAATTTAGTTTTAAAAAATATTTATTAAACAACGTTCCTAAGAGCTCCTAGCTGAGATTAGGAATTCATATAAATTGAAAAATATTCTTTTATTTGAAACTAAACATTTTACACGATAAAAAATGATGACTTTATTAAAGAAATTCAAACGGACGTAATTACGAATACATCTATTTTTTATTGCAAAGAACGAAACTAACATAAAAGTTGAAGTATATATAAAAAGGACAGTCGTTAAGCTCTGGGCTAAAGAACAGGTATCGCGTCATCGTAATTATTTCTTAAGTGCGGTAAGGCTTGTGTGTGTTGGTTGGCCTTCGAGAGTTTTTCGCTCGCACTGCTTGACTGATCTGCCATGGATAACCGTAAAATCTTGCGGTTCTTTTGTGGAATTTTGTTCACAACCATTTGGCTACTTCCTATGTGAAGGCATAGGTCGCGAATAGCTAGTCACAAAAACTCTTTAAAAAGCTATTAATAACAACTTGGGCATGTGTTCCAGTTAGGTTACGACGGGTGGTGCTACACCGCACCTCCACTCGGAGACCCAATTAGGTCCATTGTGATTCCCTTCTGTTGACCAAGTAATATTTACCCCCTCCCACCCCTTTTGTTGTCAAAAGTGACCCTATTATCCTTCATTTAGCCACCGAATTCCCCTGATGTCCACTAGCTTACAGTTCCCGATATCAGCAATGCTTTCATGGAAACGTGTGCTCAGCAATCTAAGATTATGACGTTGCAGCTTTGAGCAGCGACAGATAATATGACAATGGTTTCTTGTTCCTCTTCATCCACGCAAATCCTACAAAAAACTAAAGTGCCAGTTTTCCAAATGCTGGTTCTTGCTCTGACCGAGCAGTGACCTGTCAACGAACCTATTAAGATTCGCATCGCCTTCCTATTCATGTCTAGTAGCAGTTTGGATATTCCTGAGTCAAGTTTTGGCCACACACCCCTCGAGACTCTAGAATCCTCCCTACTTTGACATGAACTGTTGGTCCTGCTTTCTACCCAATTACCGAGCTCCCTATAGTAATGACCTGTCGGTACTTTCACCGATCTGTCCGTTATTCCCTCATCTAATGCCTACTCTATTTTTGCCGGCAATCGGCAATTTCATTTCCCTCAACACTGTTGTAGCCAGGAACTCTTTAAAAAACTGACTCTGACACTGGTCGGGCCTAATAATTATATTTTAGATTTAAGATTTGAATACTTATTTTTAGTTCATATTTGAAGATACAATAAATATTTACAAGCATTAAAAAAAATAAAAAAATATAAAACGAACAAAACAGAAAAATATCGGTATTTCCCCCAGCTAATAAAGTCTAGTTTAATTTTTCTTCTCTTCTTTACATACTCACATTAATTAATAAAAATATTTCATTCAATAAGAATTGAAATTACTGAACTCAAGCCTGATTAAGAAATTATTTCTGATTAAAATTCACTACAGTTCAATTAAATCTAAAAATACTGAGTTACTTCAGATATGTCATCTAATACTTCATCGTACTTGAAATTATTGACGATATTTTTTCGCTTTTGTGGCGTATTTTAAAAAGTTAGAAGTGAATAGAAAAGCTGAGGATTAATATTAAGGCATTTAATACTCTCTCACGTCGCACAGTGGCGTGAATTAAAAAAAAAAGTGGTAAAAAGTCAGCAACTTTTGAACTAGTTAACCGATTTCGATGAAACCAACTGTTTTGGAAAGTAGAAGTGTTGAGAATTTTAGAAAGCATATTTTGAGGCACCCTGTTGTAAGACAGGGTAGCTCCAAACAGCCTCAAAGTGGGAAAGTGCGGGTATCGAAATTCTTTCGGAGCTTGTAACTTTTGTAAATAGGGACCGATTTCAATAATTTTTTCAGCGGGACAATCTACGTTAAGAAATAAAAATAAAGCATGCTAAGAGTACCATTTTATCTCTTTCAGTTTCCAAGTTATTTGACTTGAAAAATTAATTTTTTAATTTTTGGCCCTGACTTTTTTTATTCGTTAGTACATAACTTCTTTATTACTTGGCAAAAATCAGTATGTTTTAATGTTTTTGAAAGAAAACTTCATTACAATTCATACCGTGCAATTTTTTGCCACATCCGAAAATCGGATTTTTTGAAAAAAAAATGATATTTTTCGACCAATGCTGAATGTAGGGTGCACCAACAACAAACTCCAAAATTTATTTCACAACCTTTCTCAATGTCTCCTTTCTCAGAAACAATCAAAGTTTTTATCAAATACTTAATAATTTTTTAAAATAGTCCAAGAAAATTAAGAATACTTTTTTCACAAAATATACCAAATTTTTTCATAATTTTTAAAAATCCAAATTGCAAAATTATTCCTTGCTACAATTTTTGAGATATCAACAAAAATTTTTTTTATATGAATTGTAATGAAGTTTTCTTTCAAAAACAGTAAAACATACTGATTTTTGCCAAGTAATAAAGAAGTTATGTACTAACGAATAAAAAAAGTCAGGGCCAAAAATTAAAAAATAAATTTTTCAAGTCAAATAACTTGGAAACTGAAAGAGATAAAATGGTACTCTTAGCATGTTTTATTTTAATTTCTTAACGTAGATTGTCCCGCTGAAAAAATTATTGAAATCGGTCCCTATTTACAAAAGTTACAAGCTCCGAAAGAATTTCGATACCCGCACTTTCCCACTTTGAGGCTGTTTGGAGCTACCCTGTCTTACATCAGGGTGCCTCAAAATATGCTTTCTAAAAATTTCAACACTTCTGCTTTCCAAAACAGTTGGTTTCATCGAAATCGGTTAACTAGTTCAAAAGTTGCTGACTTTTTACCACTTTTTTTTAATTCACGCCACTGTGCGACGTGAGAGAGTATTAAATGCCTTAATATTAATCCTCAGCTTTTCTATTCAATTCTAACTTTTTAAAATACGCCACAAAAGCGATAAAATATCGTCAATAATCTCAAGTACGATGAAGTATTAGATGACATATCTAAAGTAACTCAGTATTTTTAGATTTAATTGAACTGTAGTGAATTTTAATCAGAAATAATTTCTTAATCAGGCTTGAGTTCAGAAATTTCAATTCTTATTGAATGAAATATTTTTATTAATTAATGTGAGTATGTAAAGAAGAGAAGAAAAATTAAACTAGACTTTATTAGCTGGGGGAAATACCGATATTTTTCTGTTTTGTTCGTTTTATATTTTTTTATTTTTTTTAATGCTTGTAAATATTTATTGTATCTTCAAATATGAACTAACAATAAGTATTCAAATCTTAAATCTAAAATATATTTATTAGGCCCGACCAGTGTCAGAGTCAGTTTTTTAAAGAGTTCCTGGCTACAACAGTGTTGAGGGAAATGAAATTGCCGATTGCCGGCAAAAATAGAGTAGGCATTAGATGAGGGAATAACGGACAGATCGGTGAAAGTACCGACAGGTCATTACTATAGGGAGCTCGGTAATTGGGTAGAAAGCAGGACCAACAGTTCATGTCAAAGTAGGGAGGATTCTAGAGTCTCGAGGGGTGTGTGGCCAAAACTTGACTCAGGAATATCCAAACTGCTACTAGACATGAATAGGAAGGCGATGCGAATCTTAATAGGTTCGTTGACAGGTCACTGCTCGGTCAGAGCAAGAACCAGCATTTGGAAAACTGGCACTTTAGTTTTTTGTAGGATTTGCGTGGATGAAGAGGAACAAGAAACCATTGTCATATTATCTGTCGCTGCTCAAAGCTGCAACGTCATAATCTTAGATTGCTGAGCACACGTTTCCATGAAAGCATTGCTGATATCGGGAACTGTAAGCTAGTGGACATCAGGGGAATTCGGTGGCTAAATGAAGGATAATAGGGTCACTTTTGACAACAAAATGGGTGGGAGGGAGTAAATATTACTTGGTCAACAGAAGGGAATCACAATGGACCTAATTGGGTCTCCGAGTGGAGGTGCGGTGTAGCACCACCCGTCGTAACCTAACTGGAACACATGCCCAAGTTGTTATTAATAGCTTTTTAAAGAGTTTTTGTGACTAGCTATTCGCGACCTATGCCTTCACATAGGAAGTAGCCAAATGGTTGTGAACATAATTCCACAAAAGAACCGCAAGATTATACGGTTATCCATGGCAGATCAGTCAAGCAGTGCGAGCGAAAAACTCTCGAAGGCCAACCAACACACACAAGCCTTACCGCACTTAAGAAATAATTACGATGACGCGATACCTGTTCTTTAGCCAAGAGCTTAACGACTGTCCTTTTATATATAATTCAACTTTTATGTTAGTTTCGTTCTTTGCAATAAAAAATAGATGTATTCGTAATTACGTCCGTTTGAATTTCTTTAATAAAGTCATCATTTTTTATCGTGTAAAATGTTTAGGTTCAAATAAAAGAATATTTTTCAATTTATATGAATTCGTAATCTCAGCTAGGAGCTCTTAGGAACGTTGTTTAATAAATATTTTTTAAAACTAAATTACTTCTGCTTATATACTAACTATGAGAATAATGATTAACCTATTTTAACATAAGAGGGAAAAGAAAAGGTATATGCTTAATAAGCAAATTATTCCTTTTAGTTTTCCACGGTAGATTCTGTATTGTTTATATATATATATACATAAACTAGAGTTTTTCTTTTCCCGGACTTTTTCATTTCCCGGGAAAGCGGGAAAGATTTTTTGGTTTCGCGGGAAATCCCGGGAATTCCCGCCCAGTACAAAACAATACAAAATATTTTTTAATTTAATTTATTTCAACAAAAACAAATTATAATTCATGAGATTGATTAAATAATAACGTTTTATACTAAGACATACATAGATACCAATATTATAAAAAAGAAATTATACGAGTATTATTAAAAAAAATATTACAAAATATCCCCCTATGAAAAAATCATTGTTAAACTTAAAATTGATTTAACAAACGAATTTTGTATGGCAAAACCAGTTTTAACGCATGCTTTAACTTTAACAATCGTTTTTGCATAAGGGCATATTTCTTTGGAAATAGGACTTTGAGAGAATAACCTGTTAATGCTGTTAAACGTACTATTTAACAAAAAAAACTGTAATTATTTGTAATTTTCTTTTATTTCCTTGCTCATTTCAGTTTTTTACTTTTATAGAACTAAATTTTGATCGCCGCGTTCTGCTTTTTCCAAATAAAGGCATCTAAGTCTCAGAATGCATATGTACCAGATATAAACTCGGCCTTAGTTGTTGTAAAGCTTTAGCTATTGTGATATTGCCATCACCTTATTATTGCACCATCGCATTCAGAAAGTGAATAACGACACTCATCAAGGAATGTGTACTAGGGATGCCAAACGGGAAATCCCGAACCCGAAAATCCCGGGATTTTCGGGATTTACCAAATCCCGAATCCCGGTATTTGTAAAATTCAATCCCGGGATTTCATTTTCGGGATTTCTTAGCAATTTTTATATAAAAAATTTTATAAATTAAAATTTTCGTTGATTTTATGAAATTTTTTATAATATTTAAAAGTCCCATAAAATTTTATACGTACAGTCTTAACAATTTAATGACTATTCTTGACTTATTTCTTATAAATTAACAATAAGAGCAAAATAAATAAACTATTTTCTTACGGTAATTTTCATCAAAGTTGCTAGAATACATGTACATTTTAGAATTATTTTGAAAACAGAAGACACATATTAGCTTTGGAATCACAAATCATCATTTATATTCTTCACAATTTATATTCTTTGATACAAGGCAAGTGAAAACTTTTTGTTGTCGGGTTGACGGAAAAGCGAGAAATATTTACAGAATAATGCGGAGTATTTTGTCTAAAAAACTGCTCGAGTGTGTGTGTATGTTTTTTACATTACAGTTCAAAATTATTTTCTTTTTTACTTAGACCATTTAGGTAGTTTTTGACACAAACCTAAGATCAAACCCATTTAAATGACATTGGTTTGATAAATAGTTTTAGTCAAAAACGACCAACTGAATGATTTCGAATCATATATAGTTTTATTCGAGTTGCAGAGTAAAAGGCCAGGACACTAATAAACCATACTCTTCTTGGCGGACATATGTATCTGTTGAACTTGTAGAAAACAACCTACATATGTATGAATTTAAAATTTTTCAGTAGAGCAAAAATACTGTTTAAGTGCTCAGGCAAACTTTTAATGTGTCTGCCTATAAAAATGTGATCGTTAGACGTAATTAATCGAATTTGATTAGAATAGTGTATACATTTCTTTTAATTTTTCGACATGTTCAGCTTTATTATCGTTGTCATAGTCATAACGAAATCGATAAAAAATTATATAAATTATACATATGTATGTAACAAAAATGAAAGTGAATCTAAAAATGTTCGTAAGTCAACTTAAGTGGTAGTGCTAAAAGTCCACAGATACATTCGTTTTGGTTTAGATTATAGTAAAACATTTATATTGAAAACAATATAATTAACAATATATTAAGTTATTGTTTTCACTATAAATTCTCTAACATCAAATGTGAATAATCAACTTAAAAATAGATGAGAAAAATTCTTTTGATTTGTATTTCATACTCGTATTAGAAAATTGTTCACTTTATAGACAATTGTGGAATAATAAATTATTAACATAAAACCTTTTAAAATGCATTAAATTGTTATTAAAGTAATATGTATTTAAAAATATAATTTATTTTACGAAAAAAGTTCGATCCCGAAATCTCGAAAATCCCGTGATCCCGAAAAATCCCGGGATCCCGAAAATTGATCCCGATTAAGTTGCCGTAGCAAAATCTAAAAGTCCCGGGAACTCCCGCACAAATTTCCCGGGATTTCTTTCCTGGAAAATGTGCGGGATCCCGGGAAATTCCGTATGAAAAACACTAATATAAACACATGTGGTTATTAAATATGATTTATTCAAGTACTTTATGCTGCGGCCTTTGATCAGACATGTACATACTAAAGGGCTGCAAAGATGTATCTGTTCGCGTAAGTTTTGTGTGTGTATTGGTTATGATATGTTTATCTATGTTAATTAGCGTTTCTGTTACTAGTTGTTATTGTTGGTTTTTTAAAACTGTTTTTGTGTGGTTGTATAATGATTACGTTTATTTACACTTAGCCGCAAAACTCTACATACGATTTTAGGTATTTCATATATTTTATTTCTAATTTTTATTTAATGTTTAATTTTTGAAAATATTGTGTCTTGAGTATTATATTGGACCCACTTTATAACTTCGAGATAAAAAAACCTAAAAAACACTGTTTTTGTGAAGTAAAAAAAATGCTGAAAAATGACGCATAGCCAACGTTGCAAAAGTGTACATAGGTACGCGTTTGAATTGTATTAAATACAGATAAATTAACACTTTTTATTTTATAATTTTGTGTTCATTTAGTCTTATTTTAACAATATGTGTTAGATTTTGCTTAAATTTTGCCTTGATTATTAGCAGTAGTTGGAAAAAATGGGGAAAAATAAGGAAATATCAACCAACGTTCGAAAAATAGTCATAAATCTTACAAATGAAGGGAAATTAAATGAGAAAACCCGGACAAACCTTAAATTTTTATAAATTTACAATCCTAACTATCATTAAAACTACAAAAGAATCAAGATTTTCCACTATTGGGACGAATAGCAAGGCTTGATGAAAGACTAAGGCGCAAAATTGTGAGAGAAATTGCGAAAAATACAAACGGAAGTAGCACAAAACTGAAAGAGGACATTAAAAATAATTATGAAATTCTTGTAGATGCTAATATAATTCGCCATTATAATAGTATATATTCATACATTTCATACATATTCATACATGTTCATATGTGTAAATTCATATTCATATTTATTAAAACTACTTTTTTTAAGATTTTAAACATCGAAGTTGTATTTAATGAAACATTTGTTTGAATAAATAATTAAAAAATAACTAAAAGACATTTTATTCATAATTTTAAGAGAAAAGGTACATGAATTATTTAAAAAACACAAAACTCATATTTGTACACAAAATTGAATTTAATAAGAATTTAGATTAAAAACTAATGCAATTAATCGTTAAAAAAAAATTATAAATTTTATTTCAACACTACTTTTCAATAAAATTTTTCGCAGTAATATGAACTTTGTTTCTTAAAAATATCTAGAGTATTCCGATATTTTCTATAAAATTAATGACTGAAATATCATTTTGATTATTTCATTTATTTAATACGGCCGCTATGTAAAAAATCGTACAAGAAATGGGTTTATTTTTTAAACGCTGAGGCTGCACGAATGTAAACTTTGCAACCCGTTTGTATTTGCTAATAGATTTGCAACTCACCAGTGATAAAAAAGAGAGAGAAAAAGATCGAGTTAGTAAAATTCAAACTGTTTTGATTGCAAAAACAATCTTATGTGAGATATCATTTATTATATCTTATTTCTATATATACGAAGAGCTTCATAATTAAATTTCCATATATGACCTCATACATTATAATACATTTCATATATTAGTCCATATATCAATTCATATATAATACCTTTGAAATGTATAATCCTATACATTTCCATACATGAATTCATACATATTCAAACATATATGGACCATACATTATTTTTTTAGCTGGGTGGGTACTGTAGCAATATCACATTCTTTTAAATACAGCACAAATTGTGTTCATCATTTTAAGTGCCTGCATGCATAATTTCAAGAGTCAAATATCGCACTAACCTTGAATTCATACTAACGGTGATCGTTTGACAATTTGTCGTTATGCAGTTTGACTGCACTTGAGAAATATTCAAGGCCAAGTGCAAATGTGCAATGTCGGCATAATAGAAAGAATTAATATTGCTGTGAAGTGTGTGACACTTGAAATAGCCACACACAATATGCCACACCAAAACAATCCCCGCTGTGGGAACGAAATAATGTTTAAAGGGTGGATTGTATTTCACTTTAATTTCCCACCATATGTGTACACTAATTTTAGGCACTGATTTACTTTTAATTCGTTTATAATTTTCCATACAATTCTAAATCTAGAATCTTCTCATAAGTAGTATATAAGCCTTAATATTTTAGTAATAAGCAAGCATTAATAAATAAGAATTTGAAGCGTCGATACAGTCGCTTAATAAATTCAAATATAAAAGAAATTAACTTGTCTTCTTTTTCATAAAAGATATTAAATGCTTCAAAAACAAAACATATAAACAAAACAAACTGAACAGACTGAACTCCAATAAATAAATAAATAAATAAACAAAAAAGAAATGGCTGGTGAAGAAGGTACTTTTTTTTTAATTCATAAATACTTATGTATGTGTTTTTTTCACTGTTTGTACATCTTAATTAACCAAGAAAACTTTCAAATCTCTGCGTGAAAAAACAAACCAATATATAATTCAAATAATTCTGTAGTGAAATTTTATTTGGTAAGTGTTAATACCAAAACAGATTGATTTCCAGGTAATATCAGGATTACAAAAACAATGAAAAAAACAACATGGGTTGTAGTTCATCCAAAACTTCAAAAATATAATTTGTTTAACATAATAATAATAAAAATTATTCACATAAATTTGAAAATATTTCTCCACGGCAGCTACCAGTAACAAAATTTGCAACGTTTAGCACTTTTCACAATTTTTTAATAGTTGTTTCATATTTTTAGATTTGTTTTCACATAATTTATTTAATAAAATATTTTTTCTTTTAATTTCTCTTTCGTAAAAAATTTTTGAAGTTTCGGATGAACTTTAATTTGAAAAAAATAGCTCAGATGCATTTCCGCTTGTGAATGTGCCTTGGTTAATACCATGTAGGTATAAGTTATTATTTTTACTGACTGAATCCAATTAACTTGAATTTTCTATGCATATCTTAAAAAATTAGTCCAATTTTTCTTTGGCATATACTACATAAAATATAATGTGTAAAAAAAAGTGCCATTCCACATAGCAAATGAATGTTCATAATGTAAACAAAGCGTAAGAAATATTTCTTGTGGGTCCTCAGCTTTCTGCTGCTCATCATTTATTTGTTTCATCAGTGGTTTTTTTCATATACCTGTGTTACAATATGTTTTTGTGAGCAAAAACACTTACAAACAGTTCCTAAGCAGCAATACAATAAGCAATTGTTATCTATTTTAATTGTATTGCCATTTCGAAAAGCAAACACACACAAGAACTGTTATACAAGTTCTCTCGCTCTCACCACAATTACATGGTACATACCATGGTGTATGTGGTTTGTCTATACCCTGCAGTCAGACTGGGGCCAAATGTCTCTATGTCAACACTAAAATACTAGTAGTAGGTACATTGTCTACAATTTCTCTTCTATTCGTCAGTACAAAAGAAAGAGAGAAAACAGATGTGGTGTATTTCTGGTGGGTTTTGCAACAACTTGTCAATATTCATATAATTGTATGTACGTAAGGTATAGAAATGTACCACTAAATGTCTGGTTGGTATCTCTCCATGTTCCCATAAGAACTATGTAGTCACTACCTAGTCAATTGTTTTAGTGTTACTAGTAGATTTTCAATGACAAGCACATGCTAAATGTCTATAGCACAAAGTATTGTATGGGGATTAATTAGAGAGTAGTACTGGTGACAAAGTCAAAAGCGACTCAGCACATTTTCACCATCAACATTTCCTTCAGGGTACTTATAAGTATACAAATGCAACCCTTTAATATATACATATTTACGTTACAGTCTGTCAATGCATTTATCTAACACTTCATGCAGCGGTATTTGCCCGAATGAATGAGTGTCAAATGTCCAGTGCACAAAAATAGTTTCAATGCAATTGGATGTTATGTATGTTGCGGTCAAGTTGACTTTAAATGTTTACTACACAATGTTGGTCGTAGTGATAGTTAGAACACGCTACACCTCCACCTTTATAACGTTAGTTCCATGGAGATTCTTTTACAAGCTATATTTTATTTTTAATGTATTTATATCTAGATATTATTTTAAAAGTACTTGTATAATTATAAAAAAATATTTCTAATGGATAAAAAATATTAGTTATCTGAATATAATTAAAAGTAATGATTTTTGTAATATTAATAGTGCACTATGTAGTTCGAACATACATTTGTATTGCTTTTATTTAAGATTATATAAGTTAAGTCTATTTTTTATCAAATATATGTAGTTACATTATTTCTTAAGTCTATTTCCTCAATTTTGTAAGGTCCTCTATATTGTATTTCTAACTTATGACCTACTTCATTTTTGAGTAAAACTAGATCTCCTATTTTAAAGTTATAATCAATTGTTTAATTTTTGCTTAAGTTTATTTTTATCTTATAATTTCCTAGCTCTCTTATATGCTATTTCTAACCTAAATGTTGTTTCCTTGGCATAGTCATCTATGTTATAAAGTGGTGCTACTTTATCTACATTGAATATCTGAAAACTGTTAGGAGTTTTTGCAAAGACTAACTCATAAGGACAATAATTATGTATTGTTGAAGGTGTTGTATTAAAACAATAAGTAATATATTTTAGCCATTCGTCCAAATCATATTTGTCTATAGATATATAGGAACGTACGTATTCATTGAAAGTTCTATGACTTCTTTCTATTGTGCCTACTCTTTGGTGGTGATGAGCTGTCGAAGTTAATTTTTCAAGTTTTAGTAGATTACAAAGTTCTGTTAATATAGAATTTTTATATTCTGTTCCCATGTCCGAAATGAACGTCTTCATTGGCCCATAGGTAAGTATAAAATTTTCAAAGATCGCCTTAGCGATTGTTTTAGCGCTTTTGTCTTGTATTGGTATAGTTACTTACGGCATAATGTATAACAAAAATTGGCATAAAGTTAGCAAAAGTGACGAAATTGAATTAGGTATTAACGAGTTCCTCCATACAATTAGACATTAGAAATGGTTGCATTACCTAATTTTAACCCACCTCTACTCCCTAGCATAATTTTTAATGTGAAGTTTCATGGCAAAACTCTTTAAGATCATGTTCAATTTTGCCACTTATGCCAAATTTTGCTTATACATAGGGCCGTTAATATTTAGTTAAATCACATATTATTGTGATTGCGTATTCATTTCCAAATAATGATTTTGGGAATGGTCCTATTGTGTCTACCACTACCGTATCAAATGGTTTTGTTGGCGTTGGTGTCACAGTCATTGGACTTTTGTTATGTTTTAAAGTTTTAGCAGTTTGGCAATTATGACATGTTTTTACGTATTTAGATATGTCTTTAGACATATTTTTCCAATAGTATTATCTTTCTATTTTTTATAATGTTCTATATCGTGATATTTCATCATAATTTGAAGAATTGCCTTAGCATTCTTATTATCAATTTGGGTCACCTCATTTAGTAGCGCTACTTTAATTTTATTTAATATTTAATTGCGCATAAGTTTAAATTCTTTAATAGAGATAAATTCGAAAATTTTCTCACTAGGTGCCACTTGTAAATTATATATATTGTGCTTACCAGCCCCTTTTTCGAGCCTAGAGAAAAATTGTCCTAAGTCAAAATTCTCGTTAGTAAACAAATCATTAATATGTATATATGTTACTATAGATTTTCCACGTTTGATATAACATCTTCCGCGGGAAATCTTTAGTTTATAGTATTTTCTGTCGTCAGTGTTTGTTAAAGGTACATATATACTGGGCTTATCATTATTTTTATGCTGTTCATTTAGTGTATTACTATTTTTTTCTTTTTCTGTATTGGTCATCGATCTAGTCGTGACTTTTAATATGGAACAAATTTTATTGTTCATGTCTTTTAGGTCATTTATTGTAATTCGCGATAGAGCGTCAGCAACATATTTATCTTTTCCCCTAAAATATTCTACTGTAAAGTCATATTCTTACAAATCGAGTCTAATTCTTGTTAACTTGGAGCTTGGGTATTTCATTGAAAAAAAATAAGAAAGTGGTATATGATCAGAAAATGTTTTAAATTAACCTCTCTTGTTGACGAGCATATAAAGAAAATACATTTAAACCAAAGAGATAGAATGATACTTTACACAGTGGAACAGACGAAACATTTTTTACAAGCTAAAAATTAGAAATATAATATCTGATATATGCACGTATAAACGCCTTAAGCAAGATCCAACATCAACGTTACAAACTAAAAATAACATGTTAGTGAATAAATTATACAATTTAAAAATCATTGACATGAAAAAGAAAACTAATTTAAGCACTACTACTTCAATAGCACCCAGAATTTATGGGTTACCTAAAATACATAAAGCAGGAACTCCACTTAGGCCAATTTGCTCATCCATAAACTCTCCCGCGCATGGTTTATGTAGAATTATAGCAGAGATTTTAAAAAACTTGACAAAAGCGTCAAAATATAATGTTAAAGATGATGTTGATTTTAAATCTAAAATCAATAACACAAAGATTAAAAATAACGAAGTACTCGTATCTTTTGATGTAGTATCATTATTTCCCAGCATCCCGGTTAACTTAGCCCTTGGAATAATAGAAAAGAATTTGAATATTTTGCAGAACTACACGACCATGCCATATGAACTATTCAAAGGGATTTTAAACTTCTGTATAAAAGAAACGAGATATTTTAAATTTGATGATAAGTTTTATGAACAAAGGAAAGGAATGCTCATGGGATCCCCAATATCACCAGTCGTAGCAGACATCGTAATGGAAGAACTTTTAGACGACACTTTTAATGGAATGGAAATAAAACCTAAACTTATCACCAAGTACGTAGATGATATATTCGCCATAGTACAGAAAGATATGTTAGATGTTATTATAACAAAATTAAACATGTTCAATAAACAAATTAAATTCACAAGCGAATTGGAGATAGATAACAAGTTACCCTATTTAGACTGTTTAATAATGAGGGATAAGGAAACATTACATGTAGATTGGTACCAAAAACCAATGTCTTCCAACAGAATAATAAATTTTTACTCGAACATCCTAGGCGTATGATAATTAATACCGCAACAAATTTCATAAGAAGAGTGCTGGATATTAGTGGTGAAAAATTCCATGAAGTAAATAAAGAGAAGATAATAAATGTACTACGGAAAAATTCATATCCTAGAAGAACGATAGTTGAACTTATGAAACATGTGGAATTAAAACGTAACAGAGTGACCAACAATGGCAACACTGGCAAAATATATAAACCAATGTCTTATATACCGGGTTTATCTGAAAGGATAAAGAATACTGACATTTATGACAATAACAAATATGAATTAGCTATGAAAACCAACAACTCAGTTAATAAATTATTTAGTAAAACTAAAGATATAATAAAAAAAGAAGAAAAAGCTACCGTGATATATGAAATTAATTGTATTGGAGATGGTAAAAATAATTGTAATAAAAAGTATATTGGCACTACTAAAACAAAACTAAAAACGAGATTTCCTCACATAAATAATAAATAAACACAAACCAAATAAATAATAATTAGTTACTTAATAACTCGCATAAAGGACGGATGGTTGTACTCGTACTTCTTAAAACATTTACATATTTTTAAATAACTTTTTATGTATGTATGTAAATACTTGTCGTTTTTTTTGTGAAAATGGTTTTATATAATATATATATTTGTTTATAGATTCCTTGAAAATGGTTAACGACGTTAACCGAAATATCGGAGATAATTAAAATATAATTAAATAAAAATAAAGGAGTTTTATGGAAATTAAATTAGTTGTTTTTATTTAAAAAAACGACCTTAAGCCGAAAGAACAATTCTCGTCATATTGTGCAAAAATTTTTTTTTTAATTGCATTTGTAATCTGCCCAAACCTTTAACCACTCAGGTCCAGTTCGAAAAGGCGGTCCTAGAGAATTAAGTTTATTTGAAAGTTCCTTCCACTCGTTGGTTTTAAATTTTTGTAGACCGGTGTGGTAGGATTGTGCAAGTTCTGGTTTTTGTTCCAGCAACACCACCATCTTCTCCAACTGTTTGACCGTTGTAATTTTTATTCTAAAATTGTATTCACAACATTAAAAATATATTTATTAATAAAATATTACAAAATACTTACGCCTTTGTTGACTTCATTTTAAATATTTGTTAAATTTTTCTTGTCGTGTTTAAAAAAATAATCGACTATTTTTTTAACTTTTGACAGCTGAATTCGAGAGTAGTAGTAAGAATTTTGTAATAGAGTTTTAAAGCAGAGTTGTATTTTTGGTATTCGAGAAACGTAGTACCAAAATGTGAAATCGAGTTTTTTGCAGCTCGAATACGAGAACCGTAATCAGGCTGATTAATTCTACATTTCACTAACTAACAAGTTGTTCCTTTACGGCAACACTGCTACGAATGAACGAATAAAAAGCATTGATAAAATTAGTATCAAAAAGTCGCCTGACTATTGCGACAAAAAAGTCTTCATGTAAATGCGCGTGGATTTAAGAAGGGACTCCAAAAGAGATCGTAAGCGTTGTCGCAGCGAGGCTACCCTTCATCTAAATGGGCTCTTAAATGTCAATTTTTGTTTTGAAAATTGCTTCTGAGTAATTTGCTTTTGTTCGATTACGCTGCAGTCACACCACAGAATGCATGCTTTGTTATAGCTTCCGTCACTAGTTCCGGACAATTGACCAAAAAACTTTGCATTACTGATAAAGCTCCAGCTCTGCATTCGAGTGTAACCTGCCATGTAAATGAGTCGCCGTGAGCCTTTTCTGACTCTAATTCCTTGTTGGAACGAGGAAAAGAGTGGCGCCACAACAGCAGCAATATGGGTAATAGGCCCTTCACTATTGGAGATCCCAGAGTCATTATGGATCCAATTAACAACCAACCGGCTTGGGTACGATTTAGCGACATGCGACTCTGCCGCATTAAATACAATTTTACCCTGGGTATGTGACCGCCAAAGCGCAACTGTAACCTGATATGGCCTCCGGTGAAGACCGCATTTGCTCGAGGGCCTGAACAAAGCGATCGATAAGTGGTGTTATTAGACTTGGCACAGTCGTTGGCTACTGCACTTGGATGCACCAATACAGCACAAGTCGTATCAATGGCATTCAGAGTTTGATCAGCCAGAAGGTGTTGAGCTGTTGTGCCTAGTCCTAATACCATAGAACCCAGTTCTTACAACGCACACACTAGGAAGTGTTGACTGAACAGTGTTTCCTGATTCGAGTCCTTAGCATTTTCGGGATTGAAATCAGAAAAAAGTTTGTCAAATTTCCCAGAAAAAAGTTTGCCAAATATCTGAAAGCAAAAAAAAATAATAAATACATATATTTCTTGTAACTTTCCAACTGAAAATTATACTTACATTAAATATTGATCCAAAGAATGGCTTCCTGAAAATAAACTGAAAATATATCCAACATTAAACACAAATTCATAAAATTAAAAAATATTTCACCCTTTTACTTACCAATTAACACACATGAATAAAAGCACAAAGCATAATCACAAAACAAGCTAAAATTTTGTTGCGCTAGAAGCAAAATCAACAACGAACTTTCGGGGACAGCGAGATAAGTATAAGAACACAAAAATCTTCTGTCTCGTGTCACTTCTGATGTTTTGTGGTCACACGTTCAATTTCATCACATATACTGTTTGTCATAATTCCTTGAAATTAATAGCTGTTGCACAAATTGATAGTCAATTTCATTTTTTAAATGCCACCGACGAAGAAACAACTTAAATTTGTAGCTTCAATCAATGTGTGCTGTGACCAGCCGCTCAAATTGAAAATTAAATTGCCATTTAAATGGATAGGTGCAATTGATAGCAATCTAGTTTTCAATTTAAAAAGTTTGAGTGTGTAAGTAAAAAAAGTGTGAGTGTATTGAAAATTGAATGGTATTGAAAGGCAAAAATTGTACGTGTGGCCCCCAAGTTATAGGCTTAAATTCTCGTCAGTTGTGCTTTGCATGTATGCACGTGTGCGTTTGAGTTTACAATACATTTGACAACCTAGATGAGAAAAATCTACTGCATATCCATATGTAAATGACATAATATGAGTATATAATATTGGATGTGTACATTAGATAACTTTCTGGGTTTAAAACCTGCATTGTTGTGTCGCTATTAAATCTCTTTTTCCTGTAGTTTGCTTCATATACGTTCACTGCTTCTTAGCAAGCTCATATTTTAAAGCGAATTATGATGCGCTTTATTGCCTTCAAGGCGAATTCACTTACAGGTGATAGCGGAAACACCGCTGAGCTATTTTTTTTTTAATTCAGTTCATCCGAAACTTCAAAAGTTGTTTACGTTGAAATTCAAAATAAGATAAAAATACAAGTTTAAAATAGAAATTGGTGTACAAATTGTGAGAATAAATAAAAAAATACCAATTATAAATAAAATTTACTTATTATTTATAAATTAAATAAAGAAAAATAATGAAATCGTGTTACATTTGCAAAAAAGATGTGTAGCTGGAAGTGGAGAGATGTAAGAACCATAATTTAAGTTATACATATGTCCACTTACTTCAGAATATTATGTATTATTACCTTTTGTAGCAGTTGTCACAGATCCATTAGGTGATGTTATGAGTTTTATGCGTTCATATAGCGAACGTTATCCAGAACATCCGGTCTTCTATCAAGGCACATATGCACAAGAAACGATAACAAATCAAAAAAATATATAATTGTACAATGTAACGTTAAAAAATCAGTCAAAAATTAAATCAATATTTACAGTCTTTTTATTTGTATAATTGTAAAACGCTAGGATGTAATCGTGTGTTAAAACTACATTTTTCGCCGATTCTCAATGTAAAATCGTATGGAAGAATTCGTTAAAACTTAATTCAATGCAACACATACTTACGAATATGTTAAGGTGAAGTTACATAACACGCGTTAGTGCGCGTGTGAACTGTAGGCATCTGTCAAAAAAAGTTGAAATAGTGTTTTTGCATACGACAAGTTACATACCAAACTCTTTGACGCGTTTGCCGCAGAAGTTGGTTAACTTTCAACTTTTTAACGCGTTGTGTTGTTTTGACAACTAATCAGCCGACAATAAAAAAGAAAAAATTAAAAAAAATTTTAATCATGACGAAAAATCTTAATAAAGAGTTTGAAAACTATACAGTATTACACAAAAAAGGATTTGAAAATGTTCCAAGATCATTTTTCAATGTAAAAATGAATAAAAAAGCTGAAAGAAAAGGTACAATGTTAAAAATATGCAGTACTGCCAACTAGCTTTTCTATGTATATACATATGTATGTATGTATATTTGTATGCACATGCAATGTAAAAGTAATACAAGCGTTTTTACGTAAAAAATTTCTTGATTGATGAAATACTACACATCGCTCATTTCCTCAAACAGCACATATGTATGTAGCTGAAAAAACTTTTTCGCAGAAAACAAGTTTAAATATTCAATTTACACACAACTTAATGAGAAAAAAATTTATTTTGCCTTCCAGAATTGAGTACACAAGATGTTTGTATGAAATTTTTACACAATATGAAGAACGATATGAGGATTAATTCTGCACCATTAACTCAAAAATTCCAGTTTTTGAGTTACGGCGTTCTTTAAGTAAATGAGACTTTCAAATTTTGTTGCAGCAACTTTTTATTGTTAAGTGAAAAATAGCGACCGAGATCTCAAAAATTTATATATTTATACACTCTCCAAGATATTTTTGGTCTCCACCAGTAAAATATTGTACGGTCTTCCCCATGTCAGATTTTTCCAAATATAGCAAATGCATGTTCAGATATACCTGCAACATCTGCATCAGCTGAACAAGCCTTTTCCTTTGCTGGATCTTGTGTGAACGAAAAGCGAAGTCGGCTTAATGCCTCAACCATCAAAAAACAACTCTTCATCCACGACAACATGAAGATTGTTCAACCACTTTTAGCGGGAGACTAAAATAATGTTTCATTTGGTAACTTTAAATAAGTTATCTGCTTGCCTTATTTTAATAATTACATATCTTTGTATGTATGTGCGTATTCACTTAAAAGAAAGTATAGCCTTAAGGCCGGGGCACAATGAATCCGTCATACGTTAAACTTCGCCTTTTTCAACTAAAACTAACGCAACGACGGAGAAGGTTGTCACAATGAGTATTTTATTGACGGAAGCATTTAAACAGCTCTTTTGTTGGTCGATTCTCCATTTTATTTATTAAATTCAACTTTTTTTATTTATTTCTTTTATTTAATTTAATTTTTGCTGCCATAAAACAGAAAAATCTAAATCAGAACATACCAAAAAAGCAACCAATATCTGTCAAAGTACTCAACGTAAGCAAAAAGTTAAGAGCTGACCAAATTTTGTTCTTTGCGTTGACGGACACTTACTGAATGTAACCGAGCTGTCAGTCGAAGGCGAAGTTTAACGCATGACGGATTCATTGTGACCGGGCTTTACTTTCTATTGCAAAAGTTTTTAATGTTAATTTACTACTTACACTATACAAAAATAGTTAGAGAAAAATATAGTAAGCTTAGTGACATAAACCTTAAACTTCAAGGACGATTGAAAATATATTTGAAAAAGGTATTGTAACCATTGTATAGAAATCATAACGGAACCTTCTGGACTAATTTAAATTTGTATGATTACTATAATCTTATGGCGTTTTCTTTTCTAAAAGAAAAGTGTAACATATATGTTACATATAATTTGGCAACATTTTTAAATGCTCACCTGATTTTTAAGAAGTGTTGCGTATTTTACGTTTACAAAAGAACAATTTTCCAACAAGTTTCGACATAAAACAATGACGAACTATAAAATGATTTATTTTTTTTCATAGACAATAACAAAAACAGCTGTTAATATAATGCTGCACTCATGCCCCTTTAATGAAAATGAGTGTTGAACATGTAGCATTTTTCTTCTTTTTAAGGGTAACATCGTGAGAAAAGAACGCGTTGATTTTTAAAATAATACATACTTTTCAGAAAAGAACACAAAGAAATGAAAAAGGCAGCATAAATGCAGCATATTGCTCAGAAAAGAAAACGCCATTACTTATCCGTGCAATTGTAACATAAGCTTACAAAAATAATATTGTATTGAATTTTGCATAGAAAAGCTTATTTTTGTCAATATTTTCCTAAAAACAATTTAAAATAACAACAAATAAAAATTTTAATTATTTACTTCAATTTAATCGCATTTCTTTTATAACATAATGTAATTTTTATATTAGGATTTATTTTTATAATCTTTGAAGTTTATTATTATTGCTGCAATTTGAAGTTATAACTGAGTTGTTAAAACAAATGCACTAACAATAATAAAAAAACAATAACTTCAGCAGTCTACACATAACATTAGCTCGAAGTTAATGTTAAAGTTAGTCACGTTATGCATTTTCTTTTATTAATATTTTAATAAAAATGAAAAAAAGTATTTGTACATTTCAACATCTAATACATTCTTTTAAATAATTGCACTAGCATATAACAAGAAGAAACGGAATTGTGTAGCTTTCCAGTTTGCTAAATTCAATAGTATGATTTTCTTTAAAACTCGAAAAGGTAAATTTTTAAATACCATTAGCAAGTTTTGTTCAAGCGCTGATACATTTTCTTGTGAAATATAAGAGAATGAACTCTTTACAATTATGTTTTGAAATATAAGAATTATCTTCTGAAATAATTGTTTCAAGTATTGGGAATATTAAACACTTAACAAAAAAAGTATGTTGGGAAACACTTTAATTTTTGGTTTTCATTGTGTTTAGCCAACGACGTAAAAAATAGTAGGCCAACCCCATCATGAGGTTATAATTTTTGTGTTATAACACAAACACTCAAAAAGTAGAACTTGTGATGTTTTGCCAACGTTTGAACCGCCTTACTAGCGGTCTCCACTTGACATAAAATTATTAACTTTGACATTAACTTCAAGTTAATGTTAAGTTTGCACTGCTCAAGTTAATGCTTTTTTCAAGTTATAACATTATTGTTAGTGC
This sequence comes from Tachina lurida, assembly GCA_944452675.1. NCBI lineage: Eukaryota > Metazoa > Arthropoda > Insecta > Diptera > Tachinidae > Tachina > Tachina lurida. The sequence goes on from OX101752.1 coordinate 104,130,340, forward strand.
ATTTGTTTTAACAACTCAGTTATAAGTTCAAGTTACAGCAAAATTTCATGTCAGGTGGAGACGTAGAGTTAGGAAACGCTTTGCAACGTTAACCCCATTGTATTTTTCTGCCTATTATTGTATTTTTCTGGTTATTACAAAAATTCGGCTCCAGACGGCCAGCCGCCGCCGCCGGTATATATTTCCTCAGCCGCCGCCGCCGACAATTTTGCGACGAATTGGACCTCTGAATGACAACAGAGCTTAATAAATGGATTTTCATTAACAGAATTTTTAAAACTGTGTACCAGAGACCTGCGCCGATCGGCTGACAGCCGGCTGAGCCGAGCCGAGCCGCCGAGGGCTTTGCATCAGCCACCGCCGCCGATTTTTTCTCGGCTCAAAATCGGCTAAGATTAGCCGCCGATTGATGATTTTTTTTATATTTTACGTGATGGTTTTTGGTTTTTTTCACTAATAAATTCACACTTTTAATATGAATTTACTTTGACACAATTGTAATGATAGTGAAGCCGACTCAGCCGATTTTCAGCCGCCGCCGAAGAATTTCTCATGAGCCGCCGCCGCCGACGAAATTGCTCGGCGCAGGTCACTGCTGTGTACCTTAATCCAAAATGATTCAGTTTTATCCAAAGTATATTTATATAAAGTATATGCAGGTCTATAACAACTAAGAAAATACAAAAACAACATGCGCTTTGTTTGTGTAAAAACAATGGATGAATGTCAAAAACAGATGACTACAACCAGACCTGGACAACTTGCATTACTTTTCATAAACACTGATTGAAAAACAAAAATTTTTGTGAAAATTTAAATTGTATAATTGTAGTGCACTATTTTTTGCACTAAAATAAAATCTCTTAAAAGTAATTGATTAATATTGCATTAGCAGCTAATCGTATGGGGTAAAATACACTTATTTTGTATTGCCACTAAGCACATCATGAAGTAATGCAATATTTTTGCAATATCACATATTGTACATAGTAAAATTATATAAAACGTAATCATATTTTTATCAGATAGCACAAATAAAAAATACAGTAAAGGAACATTGAAGGCACCTGTATAATAAGTATGTACGTGCATACAAATGTAAAGTTATATCTTAAAAAATGGTGATTTTATAAACGGAACATACTACCGCTTGGAACAATTTAATCAAGTTTTGTCTTTCTCTTGAAAAACTATAAAAATGGCAGTGATATGATTTTTGCCTTAAGTGGCGATATGTACATAGAAAAAAGCTTACATACCCAGCAAAAAATTTCAAAAAAGGTAATCGGGTTTGGAATTAAGCATTTTTGGTGGAAGCTGTTCCTTACTGGATTACCAACTTAATGATTTTAACAAGGCGTGAGACTAAAATAATCGATTCTTGTGAAGTACTTACTTTTTTTATTTGGCAACTTGTTCACGTAATCTATTTAATCTAAAAAAATTATTCTCCTCATTTAGCAACTTGTATATAATTTTTTTAAATTTTAGGTAATGTGTTTTGTAAGCGAGTAATGAAATTTGGTAATCAGAAAAGTAACTCACTATATGGCAAGTAGTTCTGTTGGTAATGTGTAATTTTTTGCTGGGTAGTTACTATGTATGTACACATTTACGTTCTATTTTTCGCCATGTGATTTGGTGCTAGCACAATATTAATGTATTACTTTGAAGAGATTTTAGTTTAATGCCAAAAAATTGCACTATAATTATCAAAGTTAGTTCTAATATAATAAATTCGCATTTGTATTGATTTCGTTTAGTGTGAGAAAATGGTCAATGCTTTTTTGCTTATTTAATGCAAGTCCCAGATCTGCATACAACAAAAAGGAAATGTATGGAAATACAAAACCAAAGTAAATTTATTAAATGATAAGCCTTTATTACGTGAACTAACTATTATAAAAGCTACATATTTATTTTAATAATTAAATATAATTATTGTTAAATGTTTTGTAACATCTTTTTGAAGTAAAAATTTATTTCAACTTTTTCACTACACACAATTGTGTATAACAAAGCAAAGCAAAACAAAATGGCGTACGAAAATTGTAAACAACTTTTGACATTCATGCATTCACACTATACGAGAAAAAAATTAATCACCTGAGTACTTGCATATACTTTATATAAATTTACTTTGGTTTTATCTAAATTTGTCCACTGTTTGTCCATTATCTTAAGTTATTAAGACAATTTTCGATTTCCTCCACTTCTTTTTTACAACTAAGAAATTCCTGAACAAATTGTATAATATTTTTAGCGTTATTTGAGAAAATATTTTCAACACTAAACATCGCCTTCTAAATAATCAAAGTCTTCAGTTGGTATTATAATCTTATTTGTCAAACTTTGTATCAGCCTATATAAATCGTCGAACAGTTTTGTATGGTCTGCATTTTGCGATTCAAATGCTACGTTAACTTTTTGTACTTCAGCTAGAATAGATGCCAAATAAGTTATGTATAGAAAATTTTTAGGATCATTATACATCATTTTTAGTTCTGAAGTTTCAAAAGATCTGTCATTTACAATATTAAAATGCGTTTTTAATTCTAACCACATGTCTAATATTCTTTTTACTGCTCTTTCGATGGAAAGCCATCTAGTTGGCACATCCAATGGAATTTTATTTGGGAAAGCTGTATCATCATTAATTAATTTGTAAATTTTAATAAAAGTTTTTTGTCTGACTGACGAATTAGAAAACCAATTGTGGCTTTCTTTAACCATGAAGTTGATATTAGTAGGCAAATATTTCTCCGCTGAAGCACAAACTGCTAACTGTAGCGAATGGCATACACATCTTATCAAAATTAGGTTTTTTAAATTATATTTATCTTTAATTTTTTTGTATAAGCCATTGTTTGAGCCTGTCATAACAGATGTATTATCTGTGCCTACCGCTAAGAGCTTTTTTAAATCTATTTTATATAATTTTGTAAGTCTTTCCAAACCTTCAAGTAAATCACCAGCTTTACCACCTTCTACATCTATTAAGCCCAGGAACGTTGTCACAAATTTTTTGTTTTCAACACTGTAGTAACGAATAACAACTCCCAACAGTTTTTCAACGGAAATATCTGTTCCTATAAAAATTAACAAAGAAAAGCAAATTTTAAGTAAAACATTAGAGTACGTTTTAATAGTAGTATGGAAACCTTCATCTAGTATGAGACTAAAATTTGCATCTTGTAGGTCTTGCAACAAAGTTTCAATAAAATGTGGAGCTTAGAAGTTTGTTATTATTTTCGTGCACTTTGTACGGTGAAGGCTAAAATTTGCAGCTTTGCTGTCCTTAAAAGCAGAATTACATATTGCGCTCAGGTGATCAGCAGATTTTAAAGGGCAATGTACTGCTACATATAGCGCCAGCATTGCTTGGCTTCTTTGCTTTTCGCTTGCATTTATTTTGAATGAAATTTCTTTTTGTTGAAAATCTCTTTGATTAAAAGGTTGTACAGCCTTTTTATGCTTAACTGTGTTAGTGTGCCTTACCAAATCAGACCTTTTTGCCATACTCTGACATTTGCAGTATATGCACAAAGCTTTTTCTAAAGGTCCTATCCATTTTTTAAATAAATCTTCTGACTCCCATGCTTTTCTATATTTCTGCACATAACGCTCAGCCTAGAAAATATAAAAATGTAATTCCAAAATTTTATACAAAATTAGCATTTTTTCCCAGTAAAAAAAGACACTCCAAAAAAAGTCATGAAAATGTAGAGTTTGCAATCTGGAAGTAGTGCAAATTTCGATCCGATCTAATGATTTTTACATAGGGTTGTCATTGCAAGAAGTTCTCTTTTTCGATGCCTGGTCACCGAATTGGAAGCGATTTTAAGAAAAATTTCCTTTTTTGTGTTCTATGATAATATTTTCATCTAGGAAAAATGGTTAATAGTTACCTATTTAAACAATTAGTTTCTGTTTATATGAATTTAAGCGCGAAACCGTATTTTCATGTAAATTTAAGCAAATAACTTCAAAATTTTAGACCAAAATTAGTTCATGTTTCTTCAAAAAAATCGATTTTTAAAAATTCTGGTGAATAATTTATAAAACTATTGAGGAATTACAAGGTTATGTATAACTAAAATAAACTTCTACTTGGTTTTCTGCTAACTATCGGCAAATTAAAAATATCGATTTTTTGGAAGCAATGAAAATGTAGTTCCTTTAGAATGACTTCCAATTTTTTTTACTGGGTTACTTACCATTAAAGGTCTAAATTGTATCACAAGCAATGTCACCAAAGTATTTTCACAAAAACACATATAATATGTATTCATACATATACATATGTACATATGTATGTATGCAGACAAAACTAAGTCATGTTTTACACTTTTTTTTTGGGGGGTTTGGTATAATTTGGCTAGCTACTGAGAGCAAAGTGACAGGTTCTACAACAAATAGAAGCTTTGTCAAGGCCCCATTCGACCCACGCCTTCACATAGGAAGTAGAGAATCCAAGAGTCAACTCCTAGATTATAAAAAATGTCTACACCAGTTAGTCTTCTTTAAGTTTGAGTTATATATGGTACTCCACCAGGTTCTTCAACAAAAAATGGTCTCCACCAGTCAGTATTCCCTACATTTGAGTTATATATGGTACTCCACCAGGTTCTTCAACAAAATGCTTTTAATCCAGTCTCCACCAGTTTTTTCCAATATTAAATAAGTTAGTCATCAAGTATTAAAAAGTTTTATAAATCTTTTGTCAGATTAGTATGGCACATTTGAGTGTTCTATTTGGTCTCCACCAGGTTCTCCAACAAATTGCTCTTAAATTGAGTATTCTATTTGGTCTCCACCAGATTCTTCAACAAATCGTTAAGTTTTATAAAATTTCTTGTACATAAGTCTCAGTAAAAGCCGTATAAAAAATCATCAAAAGTGTAACAAATCACGAACAGTTATACATAATACATATGTATACATAATACATAACAAAACGATTGCATATGCCAATGAAAAATTCCAGAAAGAGCCGCAATTAATTACGGTTAATCAAGGAAAAAACATTAACAATGCGACAGCCGCAAAATTCTCGAAGGCAAGACAACAACAAAATGCCTGGCCGCATTTAAAAAATAACTACGACGATGCGAAAGAGGTGTTCTCCCACCCAGAGTTAAATTACGACTTTACACTTGGCAGTTTTTCTTGAAGCAGTTCTCTTCAATTCTCTTTTAAAACTGCCCATTTGTTTACACTCAGACGGTTTCTTGTTCAATTTTCGTATTGTTTTAATGCTGCGAATGAAATAACAAAACAGAATTGAAGTAACTTTTCTGTACAGGCAAGTCAGTACCCCTCTTCTTTCTTCTTTCCTTTCTCTCCTATAAACTCAGACTTGCTTCAAGTAAAACTGCCGAGTGTAAAACATGACTAAAGAATTTCCAAAGAAAGTATGTAGATATGTTTGTATTTATATTGAGCGGCTTGTGCATGATACAATTATACTAGGTACATGCACGACTACAACAATTGGAATTTTGTTGTATTTGTTGGTATAAACAAACGATAAATTGTCAGAAACAAATGTCTTTTTTTTATAAAAATAGCAATTACAGGGTAACTAAAGTACAATTGCAGACGCGGCCTTCCTGCATGTTTCAGTGTTGCCAATCTTTGTGTAGTTAAATAGTGTGTAATTTCTACTCAATTGTGTAGGCCATGGAATTAAATTCTTGTATAATCTGTGTGTAATTCTACTTTTGGTTCTATTTTTATTTATTTTTCTTTTAATTTTAACCTACACAAAACATGTGTAGTGTAATTTTCTTCAATGGGTAATTGCAGACACAGCTTTGTGTAAATTCATTGGCAACACTATAAACATTTTATTCACACACATACACTAACATTTTTCCAGCTTGTAAACAAAGTTTGACATTTATCTGCAATGTATACAGTAACAGGCTGGGCTTGTGCATGTACCTGTTATAATTGTATCATGGGCTTGTGCTTTGAGTTGTTAATGATTAAATAAAATTACATAAAATGTTTTTAATAGTTGTAAAAAAAGTACTAGAAAATTAATGCAAAAAAAAAGTAAGAAAGTGTTGAGTTAAAGTGTTTTTATTAACTTCATTAAAAAGCGCTAAACTAGCGCGAGTTAATTTCCTATTTAAGGAAATGAGTAAAAAAATATATTTTCTTTTTTTCTGCACCGAAATGTGCGTTTCTTTATTAAATATATTCTTAAGACTAACTTACAAAGTGTTACTTAATATCTATTTATAATAATAATTATGTTTAATGTTTCTTTGTTCTAACTCAAAATATGTTTTTCTTTGTTTAGGTTACTAGTACCTTTTTTATCAGTAAAACATGTTTTGAGTTATTTGTATTAAGTTAAAAAAGAAAAAATGTGTTTCTTATCGTTACAATAGTTGTATTTATGATGTTTGTCTTATCTCTAGCTTAGAATAGTTACATTTGAGTTTATGGATTTGTTATCATCTTTTATTACTATCTTAGTTATATTTGAATTTATGGATTTGTTATTACTATCTTAAAATAAGAGATGTTAACTCTCCTCCTTCTTAAAAAAATCGTCCTCGTTTTAAACTGTATATTGTCTCTGTCGGAGTTTGAGAAGTTCTATTTCATATAATTCGTCGATTTTTTTCCTTTGTGTTTCTATTTTCTTTATCCTGTAGCATTCGCAGAATTTAATCATACCATAAGTTAGTAATGCTAATGCACATAGTCCCAATATGAAATAAAATGTGTATTTGACTGGATGTTCTTCGATGGGTATCAGGAAGGTTGATATTTCTTGGATATTGTTAAATTTGTAATTACCATTAGATTCTAAGATGCGCATTATTTGTAATTGTTCGTCGTGTTGGTTATGTATGGCATCTTTGAGTGCTTGTTGGTGGTTGTAGTATTGTTTTCCATCTAGATTTGTTGAGTAATTGAATTGTATTAGTTTAGGTCCATATATTTTTACGTTATTCCAGGTGTGTTCGTAATCTGTAATGATGTTTCCACTTTCGATTACTTGTAGCGGTGCGTTATTTTCATGTATCACTTCGCATTTGGCTGGCCTGTTTTCTAATACATTAATAGTACAGTTGTCCGGTTTATTAATTCTGCATATAAAGTTTCCTAGATAATTTTTACATTTTTCGATACTTGTAAATTTATTATTGTAGAGAGTTAAGTATTACATTTATACTTATATGAATCACCCTGTAAGTTGTAATCATAATGAATTGACAGAAATAAAGCAAGGTCATTATTACTAGATTCTGACAGATACACTAACACATGGCGCAGTCGGAAATGGCTTAAATTAAATTAAATAAAAAAAAAATAAAAATTGGAAAATAGTGCAGAAACTTATGGGATTTATTAATTATTTAAGAGAATACATTCCTAATCTTGCAGAAGTGAGTAGTCCATTGCGGGAACTAATCAAAAACTCAGTGGTTTTTGATTGGTTGCCATTACATGATCAATGTTTAAGTGACATTAAAAATTTAATTTTGAAAACACCGTATTTACAACCGTTTGATGCAAATGAAAATATTTCGCTACAAACCGATGCTTTGTTAGGTATTATGAAAAAAGATTATAACAAAATTCCATCGTTAAGGTTACAGAGAATGAAGCTAAGACTAGAAAAATACATATTGACATTTAAATACTTACCAGGAAAATATCTGTATTTGGCAGATTGGTTATCTAGAAGCTTTTCAGAAAAAATAGAGAAAGAGGATGACATAAAAGGTTTAAATGAAATGGTGCACACTATAAATGTTAGTGACAAGAAAAAAGTTTTGTTTCAGAAAGAAACAGGAAACGACGAGGTTTTAAAAATAGTTTTGAAATATTGCTTAAATGGTTGGCCTAAGGATAAGAAAAGGTTAGAGGCAGATTTTAAATTTTTATGGAAAATGAGAAATGACTTATTTGTAGAGGATGGTGTGGTTTTCTTTGAAGATAGGCTCTATGTGCCAAAAAAATTGCAGGGTATGGTTCTACACCAACTGCATAAGTCACATTTAGGCATAGAGAAGACTAAATTGAGAGCAAGAAAACTTCTTTTTTGGCCTAGAATGTCTCATGATATAGAATCAATGATAATTAAGTGTAAAACATGTCAGAAATTCCGCTCAGCAAACATTAAAGAGCCACTTTTAAACCATATGATACCTAGCGGTCCATATAAAAAGATTGCAATGGACATAATGGATGTACAAGGAAAAGAGTACTTAGTTATAGGTGACTACTTTTCAAAATACTTGGATATAATACCTCTCGTTAAGAAAACTGCTAATGCATTGAGCCAAAAACTTTTAATACCTTTTTCAATTCATGGTTATCCTTCAGAAATTGTTGCGGACAATGTTCCTTTTGGATCATATGAGTTCAGAAGTTGGGCAGAGTCCTTGGATATAAAAGTAGTAACTGTAAGTCCACGTTATCCAAAAGCAAATGGTTTTGCAGAGAGAATGGTTCAGGTTGCAAAGAAACTAATACTTAAATGTGTTGAAGAAAAGTCAAACATATGGCAAGCATTACTAGAGTACAGGAATACGCCAATTAAAAATTCAGATCTTTCCCCAGCAGAACTTCTTATGGGACGACAAACAAGAACCTTGGTTCCAGGAAAAGACAAGTTTTATAAAAATGATAAAATTTGTGACAAAATCTTACCAATTTTAAGAAAAAACAATATGATAAACAAGAAACTATATGATAAAAACAGTAAAGCAAAAAATGTACTTCAAAAGGGGGAGAAGATATGGATTAAAGAAGGCAAATATTGGCTACCTGGTATGATTTTAGAGAGACATGAAACCCCCAGATCATACATAGTAGAAATAGATGGTAAACGTTATCGTAGAAATTCCCATTTCCTGAGATCTCGAGCTTAAACAATGTATTTTACAACCAGGCAATCCAATAATATAATATGTTTGTGTAAGTAAGAAATTTCAGTAGTTTAAAAATTAAAGAACAAAAATGTATATATATAAATAATGAAATACTTGTAAAAAAAAAAAAATTATTTTAAGAAATATGTATTTTAAAGAGGGAGATGTAGAGAGTTAAGTATTACATTTATACTTATATGAATCACCCTATAAGTTGTAATCATAATGAATTTATTTTAAGAAATATGTATTTTAAAGAAGGAGATGTAGAGAGTTAAGTATTACATTTATACTTATATGAATCACCCTGTAAGTTGTAATCATAATGAATTGACAGAAATAAAGCAAGGTCATTATTACTAGATTCTGACAAGATACACTAACACAATTATTGCATTTTGCTATTCTAGAGTCTAGTAATAGTTTTCCGTGCTTAAATGCTAGTGAATACAAATTAAATAGCTTACATTTTGTTTTTAATAATGGGTATTTATAGGTGTTTACAATTGTGTGATGAAAATAAAAAACATTAATATCGGCATATTCTAATATATTTATTATAGGTAGATCTAACGCTTCATTAGACACTATTTGTTGAATATCTTTTAAATTTAAAGTTCCGGAATAAAAGTTTCCGTTTCTTGCGAAATTAATCATTGTAGCGATAGAATGTAGTTTGTTGTATACTTCGGTAAGTATTAAATGTTCTGAAATAGATTCGGGGCTAATTCTTTGTAATATTTTTTCAAATTCAGAGTTTATTTTCTTTTGTTTATTATTATTTTCTATTAGCATATTCAATCCTGTCTTGATTTCGATTAGGTCATCGTGGTCAGGTGTTCCTGTAATAAGTTTGAAGGGTGATCCTAGAAAATTAAGTGAACGTTTAGTTCTGGAGATTCTAGGAAGTAGTTGTGACTTCAGATTTTCTATTTTAGTTATCAACAAATATTCTGCAGAGTTTTGTTCTAAATTATATGCAAATCGTACTATTTTTTCGTAGGGTGTCAAGATTCTAGAAAGGTTTGTCATATGGTATAAGAACGCTGTGTCCTGAAAAACGTATACAGGGTCAGTCTCTATCATTATATATTTTTTGTCTTTTAAGTCTATTAGTCTGTTACCGAATGCGACGGATATATATAATAATATTATTATTCTTTGCATGTTTGCACTCGTATATTATCCTTATGTATAACAATATTTTTGTTTGTAATTATTGTGTTACCTTTATCTTCCTTTACAATGTGTTTTGAGTATTTCCTTACGTTTTTATTGCGTCGGTGCGTTTTGGAGTATATAACGTCCCCTGCTTGGTATGTGATGTTCTTACGATTTTTGTTGTGATATAGAAGTATTTTCTGTTGGTTTATTTCAATTTTTTCTTTAATATCAGGATGTGCTCCCCGGTTAAAAAACACGTCCTCGGGTTTCTCTCCAATGACTGAGTGTATTGTTTTGTTCTATTGTCGAACGGCATTAAAGATTTCGTCTCCTGGTGAAGAATTGTGTTCTTGAGCTAGGACTCTAGTGAGTTCGATCAGCGTGCTATGAGTGCGTTCCACTTGACCGTTTGTTGTTGAATGGTATGTTGGCGTTAGCGTATGCTCAATATGTAGTTTTTCATAAACCTGTTTTACGCATATACTTGATAATGCTGCTTCGTTGTCAGTCATTATGAATCTAGCATTTGGATAGATTTGCGATAGTATTTCTTCGATGTATTTGTGTATGTTTTTCTTATTTGGAATTTCTCGTATGTAGCAATATTTTGAGTACTTATCAGTTGTGGTGATGTATGTGTTTCCGTTCATATAAAATAAATCTAAGTGTATGTGTTCTCCCACGTGATTTGGAATCGGTGTCGCTCCAATTGGTTGTTTATTTGGTCTTCTTTCGTATTTGTTTGTAAGACAGATTTCACAGTATTGTGCTTCTTTTTTACACATGGTGCGTATGGTTGGCCAAAAATACGTTGTCTGTATTTCTTGAGCGTTATTTTTGTAATTTCTGTGTGCTCGTCTATGTGCTAGTACTACGATTTCTTTTTGTCTATCTATGTTTTCTATATCTTCTGTCATTTTCTGAGCTACTACAATTTTTACATTTGGAAAAGGAGAAATGATATTATCTTCGACGTGGAATAGAGTTTCTTCCTCTATTTTTATAGCATTTGTTACTTTTGGGTTTATTATTTGTTTTAATCTGTCTAATAATTCGTCCTTGGTTGAATAGAAAAGTGTGTGTCGTGCATATGAGAAAATATTTTGTGAAGATATTTGCACTTAGTTATCTGTGTTATAGTGAATAATTATTTGATTCTTAAATGCATTTAATGGTTGTTTCACGCGTTTCAATTTTTTGATTGGCGAACTTTGTGCTGAATGTTGTGAACAACTCGAAGTATTATTAATCTGTTGACGTGACAATGCGTCAGCGACGACATTTTGATTTCCTGGTTTATATACTAATTTAGCGCCATATTCTTCGATGAAATTTTTCCATCGTTTCAATTTTGTGTTGGGATTTTTATCAGATATAGAAAAAATAAGTGACTGGTGGTCCGTGTAAATGGTTAAGTCTGCTATACCGTAAAGGTAATTTCTTAATTTTTGAAGTGACCAAACGATCGCAAGAAGCTCTTTTTCATTTGTGCTATAGCTTTGTTCGGTTTGGTTAAGGGTTCTAGATATAAATGAAATAGGTTTCTTATTCTGAGAAAGTACAGCTCCTATTGCAAAGTTGCTTGCATCAGTCGTTAGTTCGAAGGGCTTGTTGAAATCTGGTTGAAATAATTCGACTTGTGCTTGTAACATATCTTTAATTTTCTCTATCGCTTCGAGTGCTGGTTTATCTAGATTAATTATTACTTTTGTGCTTTGCTTTTTGTTTACACCGCCATTGTCTCCGCGTAAGAATGTAGTAAGAGGTTTCACTATTGCAGCGAAGTTTTGTACAAATTTCCTATAATAACTAGCTAGTCCTAAAAATGACCTTAATTCTTTTAAATTTTTAGGTATTGGATAATCCTTTATTGTTTGGATCTTACTAGGATCTACAGTTATTTTATTGTGTTTGATTACGTGACCAAGATATTCTACTGAGTCTTGGAAAAAATGTGATTTCTCGTCAGAAATTTTCATATTTGCATTGTGTAATGCGTTTATTATTATTCGAATGTGCTCCATGTGTTCTTCAGGCGAAGAAGAATATATAAGCACGTCGTCGATATAAACGTAAGCGAACTTAGCAATATATGGACGCAGAATATCATCTATACATCGCTGAAATATAGAAGGTGCGTTCTTTAAGCCGAATGGCATTTTAAGAAATTCGTATTTTGCTCCATTCACACTGAATGCAGTCTTTTCTCTGTCTGATTTTTTTATCAAGATTTGGTGAAATCCTGACTAAGTCTAGTGTTGTAAAGACTTTTGCTTTACCTAAATTTTGAATAGTCATTGCTACATCTGGGATAGGGTACCTGTCAGTTATAGTCTGAGCATTAAGCTTTTGAAAATCTATTACCATACGTTTTTTTGGTTTCCCTTCCTCATCTGTGCCTTTTGCTCGCAACGGTCCATACTGGAGAGTTGTATGGGCTTTTGCTAGGTTGTATTATTTGGTTGTCTAATAATGTTTGAATTTCTTTATTTATAAATTCATTGTCTGCTATTGGATACGGGTACTGTTTCACCCAAATAGGATCTTCTGATTTTGTCTTAGTTGTAGCTTGTACAGTGGTTGTAAAGGGCAGAATTTTGTTGGTTTTGTCATTTATTCTCATTATATTTTCAATTTCATTTTTATATTTGTCATTATTGACTGTGTAATTCACTTTTTGTTCGCTAATTTCTTCTTTTTTTTTAAATTTATACCTGATTTTATACTCAAATAAGTTAATTTCTGCTTTTATGGCTCTGAGACCATGTTCCCCGAGAAGCATATCGAACTCTTCTAAGGCTTCAGTTTCGAAAAATACTAAATTATGGCCTAATAGTGTAATAATTTTTTTTGCTTTCGTTAAAGAGTATCGAACTCTTCTAAGGCTTCAGTTTCGAAAAATACTAAATTATGGCCTAATAGTGTAATAATTTTTTTTGCTTTCGTTAAAGAGTATCCGTGAAGCGTTTTTACCTTAACTGGTTTTATTGGAATAGATTTTCCTATGTTGCACTTAGAACTAATATAATTGTTTGTCGCACCTGTGTCAATTAATATAATAACGGATTTACCTGTTGTTTGGCAGTGCCTCTGCAGACATGGCAATCCGTTTATTCGCCTAAAAAAGCGCTGCCGGTTTCATAAGTATCTTGGGTGTGTGATACAAGTGATTGTATATCTTAATCTCTCGTCTGGTTTACTCGTTGAACTTTGTTCGGATTATAATTTTTTGATGAAGGCATTCTATCCCTTTTTGTTGGTTGTTGCTCCCTTCTGAATGGGTTGTATTGCTGCTGTGGAGAATATTGTGTTGAACGTCTTAATTGTTGCGAACTATCCACTTCCATGGGTTCCTGCCGTGGTTGATGATTAAATTGAGCTTGTACATTGGGATTGTACCTCCTTCTATCTTCGTATCGTTGTGGTCCAAAGTTTGGTTTTTGGTTGTATTGTTGTGTTGTAGCCAGTGTGTCGAACTGCATATTTGCGTTGTCATGGTATATAGTGCTTGCGATTGCAAATGCAGTTTCTAGGTCCTTTGGATGATGGCTATATAATGTACCGCTTGTATATTTGCTGTTGAGTCCTGTGATGAATGTACGGACTGCTTCCTGATTTGCATATTCCGCCATGGATGCAGATCCCTGATCACCTGACATCTCTATCTTCGAAAGTGCGAGGTTCAGTGCTTTGCTGATTTTGCTGTGGAATTCTGAGAGTGTTTGTCTTCCCTGTTTATGTTTCTTCATTTCCTCGAGTAGTACATATAATGGTCGTTGGTCTGCGTAGGTGTAGTCAAGCCTGTTAATTATAGAATAAAAGTTCATCTTGGTATTGTGGTTGATGAGGATGTCTGCTGCTTCTCCAACAATTTTTGAATGCAGTATCGTGAAGGCTGTGTAGTAATTTGGGTGGTTGGAAAATTGTTTGATATTTTCCATGAATGTCCATGCCCTTTTCCGCCAGGATCTATATTGGTTTTTATCCCCACTGAAGCACGGTATGGCTTCGAATGATTTTAAATTTATCTGAGTTGCATCAGTTATATTTGGTGTGAACGCACTATGTTGTTCCTGCGTAATGATTGTGTGGGGAGATCGTTCCGCCTCCAGTGTATTTACCTTCAATTGAGTATTCTGTAGAGTTTGTGTGAGTACCTCTATTTGTGCTCGTAAAGCTGCGATATCTTGATTCATTGTGTCGTTGTCTTTTCCCATAGATCGTAAGGAATTGAATATTTTCTGCCGTTTCTGACGTTGGTCCAGCGTGGTAATTTCTCACTTTTTCAGAGATTGGTTTGCTTTTCTTCAAAGCCGTGGAATTTTATTTAAATATCTTGAATGTCAAGAATATTTGGCTGTGGTCAAGAGTTTAGACCGGCTTGAGCCCCCAATAAATGTTAAATTGCAAGCCAGAAATAACAATTTTGCAACCAACTTAGACGCTTTTGTTCTCCCTACAATCATCCCTCCACAGCCAAATCAACAAATTGACATTTCAAATTGGCAAATCCCAAATATAGACTTAGCTGACCCATATTTCGACCAACCAGGAAAGGTGGATATTCTGCTAGGCGCCGAATACTAGTTCAGTCTTATGCAAAACGGGAAAATAGAGTTGGCCGATAATCTTCCAATATTGTTGAACACAAAACTTGGATGGATCGCCAGTGGCAGAGTATCGGAAAACAGCACAACTGAAGCGATATGCGCAGTTTTAAGTGAAGAGGATGTGTCAACTGGCGAACTAATTGAAAAATTCTGGAAGGTTGAAGATGTTCCTACAGAAAGCAATTATACAGCCGCTGAACAAGCATGTGAAACTCACTTTATTCAAACAACAACCAGAAATCCCAATGGAAGATTTGTTGTTCGTTTACCTTTATCTGAAGACGCGGCAGCACTTGGCGAATCAGAACCAACAGCATATTCCAGATTCCGTGCTTTGGAACGACGATTCAGACGAGATGAAACGCTCGAAACACAATACAAGGACTTCATGAAGTCATATGAAGATCTTGGTCACATGACTCATATCGAGCCAAAAACTCTCTGCGGCCCACGTTACTACATTCCACATCATTGCGTTCTGCGTCCAGAAAGTAGCACAACTAAGCTCAGAGTCGGTTTTGATGCATCGGCAAAAACATCAACAGATCGTTCATTAAACGACATTTTACTTACAGGTCCAACCGTGCAGGGGGACCTCTTCGGAATGCTTCTACGTTTCCGTTTACCCAGATTTGTCTTTACCACAGACATTGAAAAAATGTACCGTCAGATCCTCGTAGACGAACGAGACAGGAACCTTCAACTAATTCTGTGGAGAGAGAATCCTGGTCAGCCTCTACGCCATTTTCAACTAAACACCGTTACATATGGCACATCATCAGCCCCGTACCTGGCCACGAAATGTTTACAAAGGCTAGCGGCCATTTGGAGCCCATTTTCGGATCAATTTTGCCTAAAGGCAAATCTTCAGCCAACCTCAAGTATAACAAAACGATCTGTCATATCAGATGTGGCACGAATCTACGATCCTTTGGGTATTGCAGGCCCAGTCGTGGTTTTAGCCAAAATATTTATTCAACAACTGTCGGAAGGTAAAAGATCTTGGGATGAGGAACTCCCTAAAGATCTCACAACGAAATGGCTTGATTTCCGTAAGTCACTAAACACGTTAGACAACACTCCTATACCACGACATGTTTTCAATGGTCAAATTGCCTCGCACGTCCAATTGCACGTATTTGTAGACGCATCAGAAAGGGCTTATGGAGCAGCAGTCTACGTTCGATCCAAGCTCAAAAATGGAGGAATAATAGTCCGACTGTTGTGCTCCAAGTCCAGAATTGCGCCTCTCCAAAGGTTATCCCTACCAAGGCTAGAACTTTGCGCAGCACTTCTAGGAGCAGAACTAGCCAACAAAGTAAAAAGGGAGTTACGGTACGACGACAAACAGCTTTTCTTTTGGTCTGACTCAGAAATTGTCTTATATTGGATAAATTCAGCGTCTTCATCACTCAAGACTTTTGTGGCTAACCGAATCAGCAAGATACAAGACATAACCATCAATTGTCAATGGCGACACGTCAAATCAAAGGAAAACCCAGCTGACTTCATTTCGAGAGGCGTAACTCCAGAGAAACTACCAAGCTTGAACTTGTGGTTCTATGGCCCTCCATTCTTGCATGGCCAAGAATGTATCTGGCCGGGACCATTTAAAAAGAACGCTTAGAACGCTATCAATTTGGAGTTTAAGATGAAGACTCAAATCGTGACTGCTGCAGCATCATCCAACGTCGAAGACTGGGTTTACAGCATCAACCACAGAAATTCATTTATCTTCCTTCAACACACTGTAGCCTATGTACTAAGATTCGCTCAGATAATCAGAAAAACCTCAACCCAAACTGGAAGTCGCATCACTGCCATTGAACTGGAGAATGCTTTTCACATCATAGTGCGAGCAATGCAACAATCTGATTTCCCAGACGAATTGAAAACACTTCAACGGTCTCAAATAGTCGAAGGAGCAAGTCCGCTTAAAAGTTTGTGCCCTTTCTTAGACTCAGCAGGACTAATAAGAGTAGGTGGGCGTTTAGAAGCATCAGAGCTGTCATACGACGCCAAACATCCGCTCGTGTTACCATATAACGATCCTATTGCAAGGCTGATCCTGGTAAACCTACATAATGAAAATCATCATTGTCAACCACAGCAATTACTAGCTACAGCACGACAAAGGTTTTGGATTCTGAAAGGGAAAACAATGACAAGATCTGTGGTCCATCAGTGTATACGTTGCACAAGAGCTAAGCCACGAATGTTCAATCAAATAATGGGCAATTTACCAAGTTGCAGAATAAGCCCAGGTCGACCATTCATCACAACTGGGGTAGATTACTGTGGCCCTTTCTGGGTACATTATAAGCTCAGAGGAAAGCGCCCTCATAAGGTGTATATTGCAGTATTCTGTTGCTTTGCCACCAAGGCGATACATTTGGAGTTAGTTACTGATTTGACCACTGATGCATTCATAGGGGCATTCAAAAGATTCATTTCTCGCCGTGGACGCTGCCAAACGATGTACTCCGACAATGCAACAAACTTTGTTGGAACTAAAAACAAACTTGAAGAGCTTAAGACAGCTATATTCAGTTCCAGTTCCCAAGAAAAAGTAGAAAATGCCTGCTCCAAGGAAGGAATAGAATTTAAGTTCATCCCGCCCAGAGCTCCCCATTTTGGAGATCTATGGGAGGCTGCCGTGAAATCAGCCAAACACTTACTTCTTCGAACGACCGCCGAGGCTTCTCTGACCCATGAGGAGTTGGAAACGGTTGTAATAGAAGTGGAAGCCATTCTGAACTCAAGACCGCTAACACCAATGTCATCAGATCCGAATGATCTAACGGCCCTAACACCAGGTCATTTTTTAATAGGAGAACCATTAACCGCTCAATTCGACAGACAGGCAAAAGAGCCAACTTCATCACTCGCGAAAAGATGGGAACTAGTGTCTCACTTGAAACATGCCTTTTGGAATCGATGGTCAAAAGAATACCTTTCAGAATTACAACAACGACATAAGTGGAGAACAGCTTCATCAAACGTTCAAGAAGGTCAACTTGTAATCATCAAAGAAGACAATGTACCAGTCATGAAATGGCCCCTTGGTCGAATAGTAAATATCTGCAAGGGTCATGATGGCTTCGTACGAGTAGTCAAGGTCAAAACGTCATCAGGTATTAAGTCACTTGCTATTCATCGCTTGGCCCCCTTAATGAATGAGGAAACAAATGAGAAACCTGCAAACAAAACCTTAAATAGGTCACCCGAACCAGACTCGTCTCCCACCCAGCGATCTAAATCTGTTGGCTGCAGCTTACTATACACAAACTTGCTCACCCTTCTCTTACTCCCTGCTGTTCTCGGCAAACCAATAAATTCTGAGGTATTCAGCAAGGATCCCGGCCTGTATTTTGAAGGGATAGGCACAGCAAGAACAATCACAGCAGAATGGAAAATAATGGTGTATTACGATCTTGTTCCATTCCGATCAGAAGTTAAAGCATTTTCAACCGCATTGGAGAAGTTTTCCAATCTTTGCAAAATTTCTCCACAAGCAAACATGTGTCACGATTTCATAAGCAACCTAAAACAGCTTCAGGCCGATCTGATACAAGATGAGAACGTGATCATGTCTGGTCGTTCGCGTAGAGGTGCCCTCAACATCATCGGGAACGTAGCAAGAAGCCTCTTTGGTGTTCTCGACTCTGATTATGCCACCGAAATGGAACACACGATACGCCAAGCAGAAACGGGCAGAGAGCATCTTTACTCATTACTACGAAATCAAACATCCATAATTGATTCTACTCTTAATATTATCAAAGAAACAGAACTTTCGTTGCAGTCAAGGTTAAATGAAACACAAAATGAAATAACAAGGCTACAAAATCGAGTAACGGACGACCAGCATCAATTAAAGATCGCATATTTAACAACATTTCTATCTAGTGAGCTGATTTTAACAGCAACGCGACACCGCCGAATTGAAGCTGAAATAATAAACGTCTTAACGGACTTCCATCATGGTAGAATTAGTCCTTCTCTTTTATCACCAAATCAGCTTCAGAGAGAACTAAACTTGATCAAGGCACATTTACCAGTGTCGCGAGTCCTACCCGTCAAAGAAGACGACTTGATTCAACTTTACAAACTTATGCGAACTAAGTAGTATGTTTACGTTCCCTCTGGGCCACTTTTTCCATACAAAATGTTGGCTCATGCCATAACCCAGTAAACACACAATTGAGTGTGTGATTGTGTGTAAGATTGTTAGTTGGGTAATTGCATGAGTAAGATAGAATAAGTTAGGTGGTGGCGTTTGTGGTTGGTGATGAGTGCGTCAGGCTGGGTGGTGGGTTGATAATTTTTTTAGAAATTGTTTTTGAGGTTTTTTGTTTATGAGTTGTATTTTTGATAAGGTTTGCAGTTGTGATATTTGTGTAAAAATAAATGTAGGTGTTGTTGTGTGGTTTTAGTTTCACATATTTTTTAAAACAATAAAAATTAATCATAAATGTAAAAAATAGAACTTTAACTTTTAAGTCTAGTTTTTAGGTTTTGTGACTGTTTTATTTGTAGGTTGAAAACAATTTTTCTATATTTATATACTAAAAACCATCAGATATTGGTTTTATAAGAAATTGAAATTGTTAATAAATGGAATTATATCTTGTGTGGTAAATTCAAATGGATTATATTTATTTTTATTTTGGTAACGGAAATAGAGGTAAAGTATGTATTTTTGTATTTACTTGTGTGTCTGCCGGTGTCCGATACTTTTGTTGTAGTGTCAGACAATCATTATACCCAATAGGAAATGTTGATGGTGAAAATGTGCTGACTAGCTTGTCACCAGTACTACTCTATAATTATTCCCCATACAATACTTTGAAACCCTACTAATAAAAATACAATTCACCAGGTAGTGACTACGTAGTTCTTATGGAAATATGGAGACATACTAACCAGACAGTTAGTTACTGTTACATTTCTATAATTTATGTACATACAAATGTGTGTATATTGACAAGTTATTGTAAATTCCACCTCTCTCCTTCTTTTATACTGACGGATAGAAGAAAACTTATTATACCAAAGTTGTAACTAGAATTTTAGTGTTGACACAAAGACACTTGCTCCGAGGCTGACTGCAGGGTAGTTACAAGGGATCTGTGTATATGTGTGTATGTAGTGATTGTTATTTGATAGTCTTTGGGTAGCTGTTTTGAGTTATCGTTGGTATGCTTATGTAGGGTTATTGTATTGCATTTATGTTTGCGATCTCTGGGGAAATAATCTAATAGCTACAGAGAGTGGCAACCCTGTTGTGAATGGAAGTGGGTAGGGAATGTATTTGGTAATGTATGTATATGTTGTTGTATTAATGTATGTGATCATATCTATTTTTACTTTGAAGAATATTATTGCTTGTGTGTATTGTTTAGCCTTCGAGAGGTTTTCATACATATTTACAAATGAATGTGTATATGTTTTCTAGGCTATTGACGTTGCTATTCCTATGGAGATAGAAAATATTGTGTTGACATATGGTTTATATGTACAAGTGAATTTCACTTGTTAAATATTTTGAATCAAATCAGGTTGATAAGCAGATTTTTTTAATAGGGGTAATGATATTTTTATTTCAGTATATTTTACTTTAATGTAGCAATTATAGGAAATAGCTTTTGAAGACATACACCAAAACTTATAGAAGCATCTACTTTTACGTGTCCCGATTTTTCTCGTACCTTTGTATTACAAACTGATGCTAGAGTTTGTTTTGGGTGTTGCGGTGTATATGAATTTCATCATATATCGTAATACCATCAGATAAATTAGATTTGACAACTACTACATGATTTCATATCAATTGTGGGAATTTGTATGTGTGTGTGTGTGTGTGTGTGTATGTGAGTATGTATGACTGTGTGTGTGGGTATGAATTTCATAATATTATAAAATTTCATTATGTATGTTTGTGTTTGTGTATTACGTCATCACCTCTTTGTGTGTCATGCCAGACATTTGGACATATGATATATTAGCATATATCAGAACTTTTTTTTATCCTAGTATGTTTTTATACTTAAGACTGCTTTATATTTTCTCATTCTTAAAATTGTCAAGCGTTAAAGTCTGCCTGTGAAATTTTTTTTTATATAACAGATTTTGTTTATTTAACTACGTCCGGCTTCTTTGGCTGAACGTCTTTTCATACGATCATGGGAATTTATAGTTTCTCTGTCCATAATAAGTTCGTTTAGCTTTGGCATGTGCTTTGAATGTAAGTGTGATTGTCAAGATCTAATAAATACTTGAGTATTGATAAGAAATTTGATATTATGTGTACATACATATCTACAAATTGATTTTATGTATGTATGTACATATGTACATACAAATAAGTGTTTGACTCCGTGTTTGAATACATTTTTTTTGTTTTTGTTGTTGTTGTAAATATTCGCCTGGTTTTTTATGTATAGATGTGAAATATCTTCATAGTTTTTTTATTTGAAATTAAAAACGTTGTTTCAATTTTTATCTGTATTTACTTAAAAGTTTGTGAGGATTTTCTGTTTTAAGTAAAACTGAATTCCTTAAGATACATACTTTAGAGTAATAGTAACTATAATAGAAATATTTCCTATATTTAATTTACATTTGTTTAAAGTTGATGCAACTTATATTCATTCTTAGAAATACTTTGATATAAATTTTTTCCAGCTGTAGTAGGCTTTTTTCATCACCTTTTACATTTATTTTTGAACATCTTGCATTGCATTTTATATATTTATAAACATTTTTAAATGAAACTGATCCAGCAGTCCAGCTTATGTAACGATAGTTTTTTGTTAGCCAGCTTGCTTCTTTTTTTATTTTTTATTGATTATTGAGTTTCATAATGAAATTATTATATTCTTAATTGTTTAAAACAATCGCTTCTTCTTTTCCAAAGAAATTATTTGAATTACTTTTGAAACCTTACGCGACTATAAAAATTATGTTATTTTTCATATTGCTTAATTTATAAGACTTTTAGAATTTGACCTTTGAAAGGTATATACATATTCTAGTATATGATCATGAATAAGAATACAGTAAGCTGATTTCTTTGCTTACTATTTCAAATTAAAATTTTATTCAATTGTCCCGCTATTGAATAAAAGGAGCTTTTATCTTAAACTCTGGTATAGGTAGAAACGCTTGAGATTCTTTCATATACTACCTTTGCTGGAATCTTAGATACATATAATAACTATATAGAATTGCATTACGTTTATTTTTAAATTTTATGTTAGGATCATCATCATATGGATATGAGACTGAGCTTAAATGTACTTTTAAATTAGTTAATTCATGAGGAACAATCTTATTTTCTTCTTGAATAGCGATCAACAGAAAACGAAGTCGTTTTCTTACAATTTAGGTCTTACCTCTCAACTGCTCCTCTAGTATACAAAATGACTTTGTATGTCAGCATTTTTGTCTACTCTTTGTCAGCGTTATTGATAATTAAATTTTAAACTTTTTATTCTTCAAATTGTGGTACTTCATACTGATAATATCTTTAAGTACATTAATAATGTACGACTATATGTTTATTTTATGACGGGTGAGCGCCTATGGCTTTTATTTGATGTTCTGGATGAAGTGTTTTTTTTCTCATTTTATTAAAGTTTAGCGTATTGCGTATATATTTCTAATATATTTAAGTGAGCTTTTTGTACCTGTCAGACAGAGTGTACGTATCAGTTGGTCAGTCAGTCTCTCTTTTTATTAATTTTTTTTCTAATGTGTCACTATTATTTTTCAGATTTTACTACTTAAAATAGAAAATATTTATATAATTTTAAAAGTATTAATATATACATACATATAGGTAAATATATGTATGTACGTAGAAATTAGTTCATATACAACGAAATACATCTTTAATAATCAACTATTCTAGAAAATCGATCTAAAATAACACATTTACCTCCATCATCAATTCACCGTCAGTGTTTTCATAAAGTGTTAGAAACATTGGAATATCTATGTTTGGGAGAATTTTTACTTCAAGTGTTTCTATATAAGATTTGGTGTTTGACCCCTTAACGTTATTGTGGTTAACGTAGGCTGCGTTGTATCGCATTCAGATGTAATCATTTCTCACTTAGAAAAGGTCCTCATCACCATCAATCATACCTGTATACAATTCATTCATGAGTTGAGTTGATCCAGATACAATTGCTGTCTACAAATTAATGATTAGAAAATAGCTTTCTCATCACCTTCTAACAAGTTTAATATTTTGCTAGCATGCATGCTTTAGCATGCTTCTATCGATAGTGACGCGAGAGTCCGACATTTAGTGCTGTTTTAATTAAAAATCTATACTATTAGAGTTACGAATTCACTCTTTTGAATTTTTAACAAAGTAGATACATATCTATTTCATTTGCCACAAAGTCTTAAAATTTCTGTCCTTATAAAAGTATGACGTGAGGAATTTTTTTTAAATTATACATGCTTCGACATGCTTCCAATATTTTGTTCGGTAAATTTATTTAATATTCATACAGATGCAGATATAAAGTAAGATCTGTTTACATTCCATTTTACAATTTGTGCATGCTTCAGCATGATTCTAGTTGAAGTCTGTATTTATTTAGTAAGTTTGTTTGATACCCATTCATACACATGTACATTGTTAAAGATTGGATATCAAAGTACAATTTCCTTAATTTATCTTATTTAGAAATGAACAGAGTGAATATCTATTATAATAACCATATTCACATTTTAAAATTTTGTGTGCTAGAGTTTTCGAAATGGAAAATGTACACCTTTTACTATAAAAAGTGATAATATGATGTGTTGCTGAATATTGCACTGTGTTATAGTTCATTTTGAACTCTTAAGTTTTCACAATATTTCATACAGACCATCAAGTTTAGAGAATTCCAATACATTAGACTAATTATCTTCCCTGAGACCTAACATTTCTAATCAATCTTTCAAAAAACTAATACAAACTAGATTTTTCCTTTTTAATTTTATTTATATTTTCATTAAATTTCATCATTTTGTACATCTTCAAATTACTGTATACTATATTTTGCACCTTTTTCTCATTCGTTGAGTTAACTTTAATCGCAAATATTTTAATGATGAGATGAACTTTTCTATTGTAGGCATTAAGTAAATCTTTATGTATATCAATCCACTTATATGAACCATTATAGCTAAATTCTTAACACATAATTCCTTTTAATGATCTATTAAATCATTCTACTATTGATGCTTTCATATTAAGTAATTTTTAATCTTCTATTTATGCATGAATTTTGCAGTGTTTATTAAAAAATTCTTTACCATCATCTATTTGTAAGTTTTTTTTGGTACTCGTACCATTTCAAAAATATTTTCCATTGCCTTGGTTTTTTCGAGTGCAGCTTTTATTTTCAACAATACTCATCATATAAACTTTAAGAATGTGTCAGTTACAGTCTACAAAAATCAATAATTTCTATTTTCTGTAGAATAGCTACCCACTTCACCTAAATCAGATCCATAAAAGATCATCTATTCCATTCATTACATCACTACAATACACACCCCATTTTATAACTAAATGCATTTAATAAATATTGTTAAGAGTTTAAAACCAACATTTTTATGCTAATACTGGTTTTAAACACTTAAAGCATACTTTGTTTTGACTATGTTCATGCACCAATATTTAGGAAAGGTGTTTCATAAATATTGTTCCATACTCATAGTCAAAACAACATAAAAATACCTTGGTACGAAATTTTGATGAGTCATCAAACGTTAGCTCAAAAATAAATCATAGTTCCCTTCTATCAATTTCTATTCGTGCAAGAATAGAGATGGTCTGTCAAATTGCGAAAAAAAATAAATAAAAAAAATAATAATAATGTTATGATTGACTGGCTAGAAAGTTTTGATGGAGTAAAACTTGAAAACATCTTCATATTTATACTCAAAATCTCTCTAAAAACATAAATATGAATACCTGTAGAAATTTATTTCATTAATGAAAGACATGAGTATTACACATTTACAGATAATGAATCTGTTATTTCTTTTAAGAAAGCTAGAAGTAATATCAATATGGTATTTAACCATGTTGTGTGTGAGAAGCATATTTTTGTATGGGGTGAGATAAGAATGTTGATGCATTCTACTAATGTCAAACTTATACTAAAATCACTAAATATTTGATAGGACATAATCATAATGTAGTTAGAATGTTTAAGTACGATGAGAAAAATATAAATCATGATGGAATTAAAAATATGGAATTTTGATTATAAGGAAAGATACTGAATTAAGTGATGATCGTCATAGAAAACAATTTGACTACATAACAGTATAGTTTTTCACATTTTATCTGGCCTTAAACTTCATTCATCTAAATGTTATAAATGTTCCGCTACTTGTAAACTGATGACCCAATTTGAAACAGATAATCTGATCTGAAAATCTTAACTGCTCCTGATAACCTGATCTGTTTTACAGATCAGCTGCCTGACTACCTGATCTGAAAACTAGACCAACTCCTGATATGCTGATCTAAAAACCAGACCAGGTTCTGATAAGCTGATCTGAAAACCAGACCAGGTCCTGATAAGCTGATCTGAAAACCAGATCAGGTCCTGATAAGCTGATCTGAAAACCAGACCAGGTCCTAAAAAGCTGATCTGGAAACCAGACTAGCTCCTGATAAGCTGATCTGAAACCCAGATCAGGTCCTGATAAGCTGATCTGAAAACCAGATCAGGTCCTGATAAGCTGATCTGATAGCTGATACCTGATCTAATAGGTGATACCTGATCTAATAGCTGATACCTCTTATTTACTATTATTAAACATGGATGAGAAAATTTTAAAACAGTTGGTGTTGATAAGAAGTGTCTTGAAGAAAAAGCATCGTAGTATAAAAACTGGTGAAATAGATACACGTGAACAACTAAGAGATATATTTGATCCTATAACAGAATCTCTCAAAGAATTCATAAATAGTTGTAAAAATATTGAAAGAATATACAAGAAAGAACAAAGTAAAAACAATATAGAACCTGAAAATAATATAGGTATTAAAGCCTCAGAAACCATCAGTCGAGATAGAGAGAAGTTAAAGAAACTTTTAAAAGGAACAATATTTGATAATACCATCTTATTTAATGATGTTAATACTGAGAATGATTATGACGATGAAGAAGAAGATGATTTTTACTCACAGCCTTCCAACACCGAAGATGCTTATATTAAGTTATTAGTCTTGGAAGGAAGAAATGAATTAGATACAAACTATGGCTCACCTAAAGATTTCAATAATGAAAGGAAATTTGTTGATATAAATCTAAAACTGAATAAAGATAAAATACAAGTTGATGGTCAAATAAGGGGTTTAACAGTGGGTTTATTTTCTTTAATGATTGATAAAACGTGAAAATACTATGACAAATTTGATTTTGAAAACTAAATAAAATATATAATTTCTACCAATGCATACATACAGAATCATCAGCATTCACTGACGGAGAATAATGTTATCAGTAAATTTTTCTATTAATTTGCATTTGAATATATCCTTGAATTATATTAATGCCTTAAGCTTTATTAGTAATTCATCCTTTAGTTTCTCGATTTGAGTTTCTAGAAAAATTTACTGATAACATTATTCTCCGTCAGTGAATGCTGATGATTCTGTATGTATGCATTGGTAGAAATTATATATTTTATTTAGTTTTCAAAATCAAATTTGTCATAGTATTTTCACGTTTTATCAATCATTAAAGAAAATAAACCCACTGTTAAACCCCTTATTTGACCATCAACTTGTATTTTATCTTTATTCAGTTTTAGATTTATATCAACAAATTTCCTTTCATTATTGAAATCTTTAGGTGAGCCATAGTTTGTATCTAATTCATTTCTTCCTTCCAAGACTAAT
Source organism: Tachina lurida (assembly GCA_944452675.1). Taxonomy (NCBI): domain Eukaryota; kingdom Metazoa; phylum Arthropoda; class Insecta; order Diptera; family Tachinidae; genus Tachina; species Tachina lurida. The sequence continues at coordinate 104,156,943 of OX101752.1, forward strand.
AACTCAATATAAGCATCTTCGGTGTTGGAAGGCTGTGAGTAAAAATCATCTTCTTCTTCATCGTCATAATCATTCTCAGTATTGACATCATTAAATAAGATGGTATTATCAAATATTGTTCCTTTTAAAAGTTTCTTTAACTTCTCTCTATCTCGACTGATGGTTTCTGAGGCTTTAATACCTATATTATTTTCAGGTTCTATATTGTTTTTACTTTGTTCTTTCTTGTATATTCTTTCAATATTTTTACAACTATTTATGAATTCTTTGAGAGATTCTGTTATAGGATCAAATATATCTCTTAGTTGTTCACGTGTATCTATTTCACCAGTTTTTATACTACGATGCTTTTTCTTCAAGACACTTCTTATCAACACCAACTGTTTTAAAATTTTCTCATCCATGTTTAATAATAGTAAATAAGAGGTATCAGCTATTAGATCAGGTATCACCTATTAGATCAGGTATCAGCTATCAGATCAGCTTATCAGGACCTGATCTGGTTTTCAGATCAGCTTATCAGGACCTGATCTGGGTTTCAGATCAGCTTATCAGGAGCTAGTCTGGTTTCCAGATCAGCTTTTTAGGACCTGGTCTGGTTTTCAGATCAGCTTATCAGGACCTGATCTGGTTTTCAGATCAGCTTATCAGGACCTGGTCTGGTTTTCAGATCAGCTTATCAGAACCTGGTCTGGTTTTTAGATCAGCATATCAGGAGTTGGTCTAGTTTTCAGATCAGGTAGTCAGGCAGCTGATCTGTAAAACAGATCAGGTTATCAGGAGCAGTTAAGATTTTCAGATCAGATTATCTGTTTCAAATTGGGTCATCAGTTTACAAGTAGCGGAACATTTATAACATTTAGATGAATGAAGTTTAAGGCCAGATAAAATGTGAAAAACTATACTGTTATGTAGTCAAATTGTTTTCTATGACGATCATCACTTAATTCAGTATCTTTCCTTATAATCAAAATTCCATATTTTTAATTCCATCATGATTTATATTTTTCTCATCGTACTTAAACATTCTAACTACATTATGATTATGTCCTATCAAATATTTAGTGATTTTAGTATAAGTTTGACATTAGTAGAATGCATCAACATTCTTATCTCACCCCATACAAAAATATGCTTCTCACACACAACATGGTTAAATACCATATTGATATTACTTCTAGCTTTCTTAAAAGAAATAACAGATTCATTATCTGTAAATGTGTAATACTCATGTCTTTCATTAATGAAATAAATTTCTACAGGTATTCATATTTATGTTTTTAGAGAGATTTTGAGTATAAATATGAAGATGTTTTCAAGTTTTACTCCATCAAAACTTTCTAGCCAGTCAATCATAACATTATTATTATTTTTTTTATTTATTTTTTTTCGCAATTTGACAGACCATCTCTATTCTTGCACGAATAGAAATTGATAGAAGGGAACTATGATTTATTTTTGAGCTAACGTTTGATGACTCATCAAAATTTCGTACCAAGGTATTTTTATGTTGTTTTGACTATGAGTATGGAACAATATTTATGAAACACCTTTCCTAAATATTGGTGCATGAACATAGTCAAAACAAAGTATGCTTTAAGTGTTTAAAACCAGTATTAGCATAAAAATGTTGGTTTTAAACTCTTAACAATATTTATTAAATGCATTTAGTTATAAAATGGGGTGTGTATTGTAGTGATGTAATGAATGGAATAGATGATCTTTTATGGATCTGATTTAGGTGAAGTGGGTAGCTATTCTACAGAAAATAGAAATTATTGATTTTTGTAGACTGTAACTGACACATTCTTAAAGTTTATATGATGAGTATTGTTGAAAATAAAAGCTGCACTCGAAAAAACCAAGGCAATGGAAAATATTTTTGAAATGGTACGAGTACCAAAAAAAACTTACAAATAGATGATGGTAAAGAATTTTTTAATAAACACTGCAAAATTCATGCATAAATAGAAGATTAAAAATTACTTAATATGAAAGCATCAATAGTAGAATGATTTAATAGATCATTAAAAGGAATTATGTGTTAAGAATTTAGCTATAATGGTTCATATAAGTGGATTGATATACATAAAGATTTACTTAATGCCTACAATAGAAAAGTTCATCTCATCATTAAAATATTTGCGATTAAAGTTAACTCAACGAATGAGAAAAAGGTGCAAAATATAGTATACAGTAATTTGAAGATGTACAAAATGATGAAATTTAATGAAAATATAAATAAAATTAAAAAGGAAAAATCTAGTTTGTATTAGTTTTTTGAAAGATTGATTAGAAATGTTAGGTCTCAGGGAAGATAATTAGTCTAATGTATTGGAATTCTCTAAACTTGATGGTCTGTATGAAATATTGTGAAAACTTAAGAGTTCAAAATGAACTATAACACAGTGCAATATTCAGCAACACATCATATTATCACTTTTTATAGTAAAAGGTGTACATTTTCCATTTCGAAAACTCTAGCACACAAAATTTTAAAATGTGAATATGGTTATTATAATAGATATTCACTCTGTTCATTTCTAAATAAGATAAATTAAGGAAATTGTACTTTGATATCCAATCTTTAACAATGTACATGTGTATGAATGGGTATCAAACAAACTTACTAAATAAATACAGACTTCAACTAGAATCATGCTGAAGCATGCACAAATTGTAAAATGGAATGTAAACAGATCTTACTTTATATCTGCATCTGTATGAATATTAAATAAATTTACCGAACAAAATATTGGAAGCATGTCGAAGCATGTATAATTTAAAAAAAATTCCTCACGTCATACTTTTATAAGGACAGAAATTTTAAGACTTTGTGGCAAATGAAATAGATATGTATCTACTTTGTTAAAAATTCAAAAGAGTGAATTCGTAACTCTAATAGTATAGATTTTTAATTAAAACAGCACTAAATGTCGGACTCTCGCGTCACTATCGATAGAAGCATGCTAAAGCATGCATGCTAGCAAAATATTAAACTTGTTAGAAGGTGATGAGAAAGCTATTTTCTAATCATTAATTTGTAGACAGCAATTGTATCTGGATCAACTCAACTCATGAATGAATTGTATACAGGTATGATTGATGGTGATGAGGACCTTTTCTAAGTGAGAAATGATTACATCTGAATGCGATACAACGCAGCCTACGTTAACCACAATAACGTTAAGGGGTCAAACACCAAATCTTATATAGAAACACTTGAAGTAAAAATTCTCCCAAACATAGATATTCCAATGTTTCTAACACTTTATGAAAACACTGACGGTGAATTGATGATGGAGGTAAATGTGTTATTTTAGATCGATTTTCTAGAATAGTTGATTATTAAAGATGTATTTCGTTGTATATGAACTAATTTCTACGTACATACATATATTTACCTATATGTATGTATATATTAATACTTTTAAAATTATATAAATATTTTCTATTTTAAGTAGTAAAATCTGAAAAATAATAGTGACACATTAGAAAAAAAATTAATAAAAAGAGAGACTGACTGACCAACTGATACGTACACTCTGTCTGACAGGTACAAAAAGCTCACTTAAATATATTAGAAATATATACGCAATACGCTAAACTTTAATAAAATGAGAAAAAAAACACTTCATCCAGAACATCAAATAAAAGCCATAGGCGCTCACCCGTCATAAAATAAACATATAGTCGTACATTATTAATGTACTTAAAGATATTATCAGTATGAAGTACCACAATTTGAAGAATAAAAAGTTTAAAATTTAATTATCAATAACGCTGACAAAGAGTAGACAAAAATGCTGACATACAAAGTCATTTTGTATACTAGAGGAGCAGTTGAGAGGTAAGACCTAAATTGTAAGAAAACGACTTCGTTTTCTGTTGATCGCTATTCAAGAAGAAAATAAGATTGTTCCTCATGAATTAACTAATTTAAAAGTACATTTAAGCTCAGTCTCATATCCATATGATGATGATCCTAACATAAAATTTAAAAATAAACGTAATGCAATTCTATATAGTTATTATATGTATCTAAGATTCCAGCAAAGGTAGTATATGAAAGAATCTCAAGCGTTTCTACCTATACCAGAGTTTAAGATAAAAGCTCCTTTTATTCAATAGCGGGACAATTGAATAAAATTTTAATTTGAAATAGTAAGCAAAGAAATCAGCTTACTGTATTCTTATTCATGATCATATACTAGAATATGTATATACCTTTCAAAGGTCAAATTCTAAAAGTCTTATAAATTAAGCAATATGAAAAATAACATAATTTTTATAGTCGCGTAAGGTTTCAAAAGTAATTCAAATAATTTCTTTGGAAAAGAAGAAGCGATTGTTTTAAACAATTAAGAATATAATAATTTCATTATGAAACTCAATAATCAATAAAAAATAAAAAAAGAAGCAAGCTGGCTAACAAAAAACTATCGTTACATAAGCTGGACTGCTGGATCAGTTTCATTTAAAAATGTTTATAAATATATAAAATGCAATGCAAGATGTTCAAAAATAAATGTAAAAGGTGATGAAAAAAGCCTACTACAGCTGGAAAAAATTTATATCAAAGTATTTCTAAGAATGAATATAAGTTGCATCAACTTTAAACAAATGTAAATTAAATATAGGAAATATTTCTATTATAGTTACTATTACTCTAAAGTATGTATCTTAAGGAATTCAGTTTTACTTAAAACAGAAAATCCTCACAAACTTTTAAGTAAATACAGATAAAAATTGAAACAACGTTTTTAATTTCAAATAAAAAAACTATGAAGATATTTCACATCTATACATAAAAAACCAGGCGAATATTTACAACAACAACAAAAACAAAAAAAATGTATTCAAACACGGAGTCAAACACTTATTTGTATGTACATATGTACATACATACATAAAATCAATTTGTAGATATGTATGTACACATAATATCAAATTTCTTATCAATACTCAAGTATTTATTAGATCTTGACAATCACACTTACATTCAAAGCACATGCCAAAGCTAAACGAACTTATTATGGACAGAGAAACTATAAATTCCCATGATCGTATGAAAAGACGTTCAGCCAAAGAAGCCGGACGTAGTTAAATAAACAAAATCTGTTATATAAAAAAAAATTTCACAGGCAGACTTTAACGCTTGACAATTTTAAGAATGAGAAAATATAAAGCAGTCTTAAGTATAAAAACATACTAGGATAAAAAAAAGTTCTGATATATGCTAATATATCATATGTCCAAATGTCTGGCATGACGCACAAAGAGGTGATGACGTAATACACAAACACAAACATACATAATGAAATTTTATAATATTATGAAATTCATACCCACACACACAGTCATACATACTCACATACACACACACACACACACACACATACAAATTCCCACAATTGATATGAAATCATGTAGTAGTTGTCAAATCTAATTTATCTGATGGTATTACGATATATGATGAAATTCATATACACCGCAACACCCAAAACAAACTCTAGCATCAGTTTGTAATACAAAGGTACGAGAAAAATCGGGACACGTAAAAGTAGATGCTTCTATAAGTTTTGGTGTATGTCTTCAAAAGCTATTTCCTATAATTGCTACATTAAAGTAAAATATACTGAAATAAAAATATCATTACCCCTATTAAAAAAATCTGCTTATCAACCTGATTTGATTCAAAATATTTAACAAGTGAAATTCACTTGTACATATAAACCATATGTCAACACAATATTTTCTATCTCCATAGGAATAGCAACGTCAATAGCCTAGAAAACATATACACATTCATTTGTAAATATGTATGAAAACCTCTCGAAGGCTAAACAATACACACAAGCAATAATATTCTTCAAAGTAAAAATAGATATGATCACATACATTAATACAACAACATATACATACATTACCAAATACATTCCCTACCCACTTCCATTCACAACAGGGTTGCCACTCTCTGTAGCTATTAGATTATTTCCCCAGAGATCGCAAACATAAATGCAATACAATAACCCTACATAAGCATACCAACGATAACTCAAAACAGCTACCCAAAGACTATCAAATAACAATCACTACATACACACATATACACAGATCCCTTGTAACTACCCTGCAGTCAGCCTCGGAGCAAGTGTCTTTGTGTCAACACTAAAATTCTAGTTACAACTTTGGTATAATAAGTTTTCTTCTATCCGTCAGTATAAAAGAAGGAGAGAGGTGGAATTTACAATAACTTGTCAATATACACACATTTGTATGTACATAAATTATAGAAATGTAACAGTAACTAACTGTCTGGTTAGTATGTCTCCATATTTCCATAAGAACTACGTAGTCACTACCTGGTGAATTGTATTTTTATTAGTAGGGTTTCAAAGTATTGTATGGGGAATAATTATAGAGTAGTACTGGTGACAAGCTAGTCAGCACATTTTCACCATCAACATTTCCTATTGGGTATAATGATTGTCTGACACTACAACAAAAGTATCGGACACCGGCAGACACACAAGTAAATACAAAAATACATACTTTACCTCTATTTCCGTTACCAAAATAAAAATAAATATAATCCATTTGAATTTACCACACAAGATATAATTCCATTTATTAACAATTTCAATTTCTTATAAAACCAATATCTGATGGTTTTTAGTATATAAATATAGAAAAATTGTTTTCAACCTACAAATAAAACAGTCACAAAACCTAAAAACTAGACTTAAAAGTTAAAGTTCTATTTTTTACATTTATGATTAATTTTTATTGTTTTAAAAAATATGTGAAACTAAAACCACACAACAACACCTACATTTATTTTTACACAAATATCACAACTGCAAACCTTATCAAAAATACAACTCATAAACAAAAAACCTCAAAAACAATTTCTAAAAAAATTATCAACCCACCACCCAGCCTGACGCACTCATCACCAACCACAAACGCCACCACCTAACTTATTCTATCTTACTCATGCAATTACCCAACTAACAATCTTACACACAATCACACACTCAATTGTGTGTTTACTGGGTTATGGCATGAGCCAACATTTTGTATGGAAAAAGTGGCCCAGAGGGAACGTAAACATACTACTGAACTAAGGCAGGAGTCACAGAAAATAAGGTCATCTTTGAAGTCAAATTACCATTGATCGACCAACAACCTTTTGAACTCTTAAAGATATTTGGAGTTCCCTCAAACAGGAACGGCACACTTTTTGTCATAGTACCGGAGAAACCGTATCTGGCAATTAATTCACTCAGAGATGAATACATTCCACTGTCGAATGATAATATAACAAATTCATTCCGGCTCAACGATGTCTTTATCTTCGACAACAAACAATCAACCTTCGGAAAAGGATCAATGGCTTCGTCCTGCGAAATTAATTTTTTTAATCAAAAACCTGCTAGAAATTGCAAGCTAGTTACATCAAGAGAACAAGGCGTTTGGATACAACTACACAACAAAAACAAATGGATTTATTCCACAATAAATAGCACTGAAGTTTATGCTGTTTGTGGAACTGAAATAATGCAATTCACATTGCACGGTTCTGGTATACTTCAGATTGAACCAACCTGTATTCTAAAGACAGCCGATGTCACCATTCGGGGACAGTATGACGTATCCAGCAACATCCAAACATCGTACTTCCGTTTCAAAAATATTAATGCTCTGACAAACATAAGTGAGCCTATAACAATATTCAACAGCACGCAGCAGGTTCTACAAACTCATACTGATCAACTAAATGAGCTATAAGCCCAACTTCAGGAGCCCGAGATGTCACAACTGCATAAACTCATCAACAACAAAAATCGGCACCATCAAGCAATAAGCTACTTTACGCTCAGCTTAGTTTTCGCCTTAGTTGTCCTTTATCTGGTCTGGAAAAACCGATCATCTTGTAGAAGGAAGGACCAACCCGAAGCGATACCTACTCCAACTCCTCGACAAAGCTCACCATCCAAATACGTTATCGAACTACAAGATACCTGAAGTGCAGCGGCAGTATTTGAACATTACATGGTTCAACGGGGGGAGAATGTTGGCAACCCTTAAATTAAGTTCATCATAATTATTCAACTCATTAAAATTAAATTCATAAACATCCAAACACATGTGTATGTATGTAAATGCATTTGCAATTATTTGTTTATAAAAAAACATAAACAATAAGTGCAATGCATTAATGGTTAGTGACCGAAGAATCATATTGCAGTCACAGCATAACATACACCCATGCATACACATGTGTAGTCATATTACCAATAAGTTTTTTTTTTGTTTATTCAACACCAGTCAATGACCACAATAAAGAACATAAGTTCAATGTCTTCAGTGGTCAGCGACTTTACAAATTCAGCATTTTTAGTTATTTTCTTTTTACCTTGCATTAATAAGTGACCTAATTATTTAGCGTATAAGTTTAGTTAGATATAATATTTTGTATAAATATAGAAGAAAAATAAAGACATAGCGTAGTAGACAAATTGACTTGTTTTACTGCACCTTTCTTTGTTACATGGTCCCAAGTACCTTGTGACACCAAACAAATTCTTGGTTTATGTACCTAGAATTTAACAGCAACCTTAACAAGTTGTATTTATGATGTTTGTCTTATCTCTAGATTAGAATAGTTACATTTTAGTTTATGGATTTGTTATCATCTTTTATTACTATCTTAGTTATATTTGAATTTATGGATTTGTTATTACTATCTTAAAATAAGAGATGTTAACTCGCGCTTTTTTCAAAACGCGCTGATGAGCAAAAAGGCGCGTTTGGCATTGTATAAATGCGCCAAATATAGCGCGAAACGTGCTAAATTGGCATCGCTGTCGCCAGCAACAGGATGAATCATATTATCAAAGCTTAAGAGCCGATGAAGAGAGCAAACGTTTAAGGCAGTTGGAGAGGGAAAAGGAAAAAGAAGCTGAAGAGGCTTTAGAGAAGGCAAAACAAGCAGCGGAACGACACAAAGAGGTAACTCAATTTAACAAAACAAATGATTAAAGAAAATCAAAACAAAATTCATATTACAGCAAATTGCTCAATTAAAACTTGATATGGCTGAACAAGTTCCAGCTGAGCCACCTGCTGATGCTTAATATAGTACATTGTATTATGATAATTTATATGTATATCTACAACTTTTCCTGACGAGCAACAAGCGTAAAGAACAAAATACAAAATCACCATCTTTTATCGTTTACATATGACGGTATACATTGTGTGTTTTACAAGACATAATTTCTTTTTTAAGGTATCTAGAAAAAAAAATCAAGTAATTGCGTTTAAATGCAATTATGGATGATGTTTGCGCGTAAAGATGGAGTAAATAAAAAACAATTGTTTAAATTGTGCAAAATAAGATGTTTTATTTTATTATTATTTAAGATAAATCGCCGTGGGTAAAGAAGTGTTAATTATTTTGCAACGCTCACAAGAAAAGTGGTTTAACAATCACACAAATTAATTTTGAATAAACTTAAGGCTGCAAAATCGTAATCAGAATAAGCTCGTTTTATACTAGATATTCATTTCCAGAAGCTTGCCAAAGCTACTTCTTTTTCTTTAATGATGTGTTAAGTTAAAAAAGTTTTAACTCTGTAAAATATGAGTCGTTCAAACATAAAATAAACAAGAAGAAGTAGCAGTACTAGGAAACATTAAAAATATGCACTATAATTGGAATTGAAAAATCTGAATTTTTACGCCAAAAATCTTCAAATCTGCATTTCGTCTTTTTGGAGGGTTAAAATCTGCAAAATCCAGATAAATCTGCATTTCTGGCAACCGTGATTCCACCTATTATAAAAAAATACCATGATTATTATTAAAAGCAAACAACAGCTTCCTTAATACTCACCCAATATTCATACATACATATGTATGTATGTATTTATGACCACCGAGGGAAATGTATTTGTGTGTATTCATTTGTATAAAAAGCCAATTGATATTCGGTACTCTGGAGTCCATATTGGCTTCATACTCTTTGTCCATGGGTTCTGTATGCAATTGCACCCAATGACCGCTCTTTTAGATTTATATGCCCCAGTTTTCGTGCATGAATTAATATTTTTCAATTGCTCGTTAGTAATTTAGCACACACTTACCTTTTCTGAAGTCTTCATTCAAGTTTCCGCATTGATTTCATTTAGTTGCACTAAAAAATACTTCATCAAACTATATACATAAATACATAAAATTTTATATATATGAAAATTTACAAAATTTGTTCAAGGCATTTTATTTATATTTTGTAAATGTTTAATTCAATAAATGAATAAGGTTAAACTATTTTGTTTAACCTGTTTGGGTTATCTTCAAGGCGATTCACCAGGAAGATTTATTGATGCAACTCAAGCACTTGAAACTTGGTTGCGTGGAGATGGTTAAATCACTTTTGGTAAAACAACTTTGTTTCTTTGCAAAAATGTAATTGAACAAATGTTTTATTTAACTTTCTTTCTTATATACTAACTTATTGATATGTCATTAAAATTTTCTACTATTAATTGTATTGCTTAATGAAATTGAGGTCATAAAATTTTGCTTTATTAAGCGTATTGCTTAAGTACAAGTTCATTGTACAAAAAACAACCATTTATGCATGATTGCAAGTTTGCAATTATTTATGACCCAATTTTGATATTCTTATGCAGAGTAATTATAAACAGTGTCTTATTTCTTTTGTTTAATTTTGAAGTGCAATGAACGGTTTAAAATAATGATAAGTTTGTTTAATTGTGAGGTGCAATGAACTACAGGAGAAGTGAAGTTTAAAATATAGGTCAGTGGTTTTTTTTTGTTTTTCTTTTTGTGAAAGTATGAACATGCACCCCCCCGTTGAGGCTATGCTCAACAATTAACTACAATTATGTCATTAATAAAGTGCTTACTACTTAGATTTACAGTTGAATAAAAATTAACTATTATTTGTTTTTACAATTTGGTTACGATAAAGGCAATGACTTTATAGTTATGCAAAACTAAGTAAAATATAAAAAATATGTAATAAAACTATTAAATTTATTATTATGTTTTCAAACATGTACGCTGAACTTCTGTCGTGGAGCTGGTGAAGGTGTTGTTGCTGGTTGTGGGTTACACCCAGATGATTGTGATCTTTCTGTGATTTGAGCGATGTTTGATTTCTTGCGTTTTATAGCTCTTACTATGATCCATATGATCGCCACTGCGCTGATGATTAGTGCTACATATGAGACAGTTCTCTCATGGTTTGATGGATGATGAATTTGGAAATGTGAACTGTTCATAGCCTCTAATTTCTGTTGTAAAGATGTTAATTTGATGAGATGCACTGCTATTTCGTCTGGCACAAATGACTGGTTGGTTTTGTTGATATGGTTGATGTGCGACAGGGGTTGATATGCTAGTTCTGATATGTTGCCAAGGCTCGTGTAAGATGAGACAGTTTTAGTTATGATTGATTGCTGGCCGGACATTTGGATGAAATCATGTTTAAGGATACAGTCTGGATTGATAGTTAACAAGCCGGACCCTAGTAGACTTATTGGTATAATTTCTTTTCCACAAACCGCTGTGGCATGTGTGGAGGCTCGTGATGAATATATCCATTTGTTTTTATGAGTTAGAGGTGTCCAGGTTACATTAGTTGGAAGCTTTCTCAAAATGCAATGTGGTACGGTGATATTGTTGAATAAGTTGATTTCGCAAGAGCACATTTCTGCAACAAAGTTATATTGGAGTTGTACATCGTAGCATATAAATACCTCGTTGCCAATTACGTCACAGCCTTTCAGTTGTGTTGATGATAATGGAAAGTAGTGCCGTTGAAATGAGTTTATTGCTATTGTCGGACTGCATGTGTCTATGACTAGCATAGTGTTGCTTATGGGGGTCGGAACGGGAATTAAGTTGTAAAGCTTAAACTTTTCATGGTCTATTAAGGGTAAAGTTATGCTGAACACTACATGATCCTGAGTGAGACCGCCTTTTATTTTCATAAGTTTGTAAAATTCGAGCAAGTCATCTTCAGGGACTGGTAACTCTAATGACTGTGGCATATGTGCTCGAACCTTTTGTATTTCAATTTCCAATTGAATTGGAGTCAACAGCAATGGATTAATTTTCCCATGATGAGTGTCGGTCAACGCGTTCAGAATGCAAGTTTGCATTCGTTGGAGATAGTTTGCAATGAATGAGAGTTTTGTTACACCCATACTGAACATGTGTGCAAGCTTAAGTTGTGTTATTTCCTCTGCTAGTGTCTCTTCAGTTTTCGCGATTTCATTTATTTTTAACAGAAGATGGTCAAATTTAAATTTAGTGTCTGTTAGACTTTCTTTGACAATGTTCATGGTTGAATTAATAACGGAGGTGTGGTCTTTTATGAGGCGAAGCATATATGAATCGTTTTCTTGTAGTTGAGTTATTGTTGTTGACATTTTTTCTGCATATTCAGAGCCTAGTATCCCAAACAATGAATGAGCAACATTTCCGACGAAGTCTATAGCACCTCGTTTTTGACGTGGTTTGTATAGTAATTTATTATCAAGTCTCAAATCCGCTTCAACATGTCGAAGATGTTCTGTTGTACTATAACATGATGCATTGTATTCCATCTTCGCACACAGTCGGCTCAAGGAGCTCGTTCCATTTCCTAAAAACGCTGTGTCAGCCCAGTACGCCGATAAGTCATAGTAAACGACCAGATTCCACTGACTTGCAGATATATACGTTGAGCCTACTTCTTCGAAATGAATGCCCAACTTGGAACCGAAGCGATCATTCTCAATTGGTGCTCCCAAAATAATTGGGAATATGAGCATTAGTGTCAACAGTGTGACGCCTAAATTATTTCCGAGTAATTTTGGACGTTTGCTCTTAGGCTCAGTGATTTCATCTTTGTTGTCGATTTCATTGAATTTATCATTCGGTTTGTTGTCATCTTCTGTTTCTTCTAGACTGGCCTTAGGAAGTGGTGCCAGGTAATGGACCGCTCTTTTAAGGACTCCTGAAGCGGTTTTGACGTCTGCCACTCTAAATATGTTGTCCTCCCCCTTATAGATTTTAATCACACGTCCTAAAGGCCATTTCATTACGGGGCAATTATCTTCCTTAAGAATGACGATGGTTCCGGGTTTTAGAGATTTCGATTGCTCCTTCCATTTGTTGCGATATTGCAATTCGTTCAGATAGTCTCATGACCACCTTTCCCAGAAGTTGTGTTTGAGACTGGACACTAGTTTCCACCGAGTTGCCAAGTTTGTTTTCGTTGATGTGGCCTGTGCATCTACTTGTGCCGTTAGCGGTTCCCCAATCAGGAAATGTCCTGGAGTTAACGCACCGAAGTCATTGGGGTCATTTGACATGGGTGAAATAGGTCTGGAGTTGAGAATCGCTTCTATTTCGATAATCAGTGTTTCTAGTTCTTCGTAAGTTAAGGAAGCACTAGCTAAGCTCCTGATTAAAAGGTGTTTTGCAGATTTTACTGCCGCCTCCCAAAGGCCTCCAAAATGAGGTGCTCGAGGTGGAATGAACCTGAATTGTATATTCTTTTTGCTGCATGCATTTTCTATTGCTTCTTTTGCTTCGCTTGTAAAAATTGCGGGTATTAGTTCAGACAATTTATTTTTTGCGCCTACAAAGTTCGTTGCATTATCGCAATATAGGTTTTGGCAATGTCCTCGTCGGCCAACAAACCGTTTGATGGCTCCTATAAATGCGTCAGTGGTTAGATCGCTTACCAGCTCTAAATGAACTGCCTTCGTAGAGAAGCAACAAAATATGGCAATATACGCCTTGTGTGGTCGTTTTCCTCTCACCTTGTAGTGAACTGTCATTGGACCACAGTAGTCTACTCCAGAATTAATGAACGGCCTAGCTGGTGTTACCCGTGTGGAGGGCAGATTGCCCATAATTTGGTGAAATAGGGCGGGCTTAGCTTTACTGCATATTGTGCAGCGATGAATCGCTGCTCTTGCCATAATCTTACCTTTTATTGGCCAAAATCGTTGTCTCACTATTCCTAAGAGGGTTTGTGCACCACAATGCTTGTTGTCCTTATGTATCATTTCAAATATAAGCTTAGCGATTGGATCATTGTAAGGAAGAAGCAGCTGATGTTTGGAATCGTATTCCAATGATGAGGCTTCCAGTCGACCTCCCACACGTATCAAACCCTCACCGTCCAAAAATGGTGAAAGGTTCGACAAATTGCTGGTTCCCCGCAACACTTTGTATTTAGCAAGCTGTTGAATTTCTTCTTTGAAATCTGATGCCTGTATTTGCTTGATGATCAACATTAGTGCATTTTGTAGTTCCTTTGTAGATAGGGATTTTTGATGTTGTCTAGACCCATTCCGTTTGGTATTGGTTACAAATCGTAAAATGTATCCAACAATGTGTTGAAGACGCCAGAATGAATTCTTATGATTTATTTTATAGATGAAATCGGGTTCTGTTGAAGTCATCACTAATGCGTGCTTTTCCTTTCTCTCTAAATTTGTTGGGTGGGCAAGGTTCGGCCTGAATTTAGGTGGCCAGCTTGTTTCTTGGCCGTGTAAAAATATGGGACCATAGAACCATAAAGAGCAATCTTTCAGGTGCCTGGGTGCAAGTCCTCGAGATAAGATGTCTGCGGGATTACATTTTGTGCTGACGTGCCGCCATTGTTCTGGTCTAGTATTTTCTAGGATGGTTGAAATTCGATTGGCAACAAACGTGTTGAGAGACGCTGATGAGTTTATCCAAGACAGCACAATTTCCGAATCAGTCCACAACCAAACTTGGCTTGTAAACTGAAGATCAGCTATTATTCTTGTAGCTAGTTGTGCTCCAAGTACAGCTGCGCATAGCTCCAATCGTGGAATGGATTGAGCTTTGATTGGGGCTACTCGGGACTTCGCACAAAGGATTTGTGACATGACTGTTCCATGTTTCATGGTAGATCGAAGATAAGCCACTGCACCGTAAGCCTTTTCTGATGCATCTGTAAATATGTGCAATTGTACAGATTCTGTGATTCCACCTTTGAAAATGTGTCTTGATATTTTTAGCGTTTTCAGTTCATTCAGGTCTGCGCGGAAAGTAATCCACTTGGTATGCATGGATTCGGGTAGAGCTTGGTCCCAATCGAGTTTTAGCTTCCACAACTCTTGTATGAATATTTTTGCAGTAACAGTGATAGGAGACAGAAGACCCAATGGATCGAAAATTCGTGCGAGATCCGATGTCACAGTCCGTTTAGTTACTCTTTTATTATCAATAATATTCACCTTTATGCTTAGTTGATCTTCTTTCGGCAGCCACGTAAGTCCAAATGTACTGATGGAATCTGATTTGCTGCTCTCGAAGTCCAAATTCAGTTCCAGATCATCTTTTGGAACATTTTTGAGCAGTTGGGGGTGATTGGCACACCATTTTCGCAAATTGAAGCCACTTTGCTTCATGATCTGCTGAAGTTGTTCTTGCACCTGAATTGCGGTGTATAAGTTATCGCTTCCGCCTAGTCCATCATCTACATAGAAGTTTTCTTTTAGAAACTGTGATGCCAGAGGATACTGTCTGGCATTTTCCTTTGCCAATTCTTGTAGGCATTTAGTTGCCAAATAGGGAGCTGCTCTTGTTCCATAGGTTACAGTGTTCAGTTGATAGTATGAGAGTGGTTCTGAAACATCTGTCCGCCAAATTATCATTTGAAAACGGCGGTCCTCAGGAGACACCAAGACTTGCCGATACATCTTTTCTACATCTGTGGAGAATACGAATTTGGGAAGTCGAAACCTTAATAAAATTGAAAATAATTCACTCTGTACTATTGGTCCTGTATACATCAAATCATTTAAAGAGTGCCCTGATGTTGTTTTGGCTGAAGCATCGAATACTACCCTCAATTTGGTTGTGGAGCTGTTCGGTTTTAGAACGCAATGATGTGGGATAAAATAGTTTGGTGAGCGAATAGAAGTTGATGATATCTTCGTCATGTGTTTCATATTTTCGTATTCATCCATGAATTTTTGATATTGACTCCTCAATTCGGGATTTTTCTGCAGTCGATGTTCTAACGACAAGAAACGATTTAGAGCGATTTTGTAAGAGTCACCGAGGATTTCAGGATCTTGGTGGAACGGGATCTTTACAACAAAACGATTTTCATTGTTCCGCGTTGTATGATGTACAAACAACTCTTCACATTTTCTTTCTGCTAGTGACAGCGCCCTTTCAGTTGACTTAAGTTCATCCAGTTCCCACAGTCTTGCAATGGAAGCTTCAAGGCTGTCATTAGTTGTGGATACTCCGCATATAAGCTGTGTAGGATTTTTTATTTCTATTTTTCCAGAAACTATCCATCCAAGCACAGTATTCTGGAGGGTTGGTAGTTGTGGAGATAATTCGATTTGTCCAACTGAAAGTAGTTGAAGAAAGTGTTCAGCGCCCAATAAAATGTCGATTTTGTCCGGTCGGTTGAAATGTGGATCAGCTAGTACCAAGTTTTTGGGTAATGGCCAGTCATTTATGTTGATGAATTGTGCCGGCTGGGGAGAAATAATACGCGGAAGGACAAATGCTTCGAGTTGTGTTGTAAATCCATTAATTCTAGAATGCAGTGCTATGTTAACTCGATGCTGTGTTTTAGTGGTGGTGCTGCCTATTCCACTAATGTTTGCTGATGACGGCTGCATTGGGATACCAAGTCGTTTGACTAGACGCTCAGTGATACAGTTTACCTGGGATCCTGAGTCAAGTAATGCGCGGCATTCAATTTCTGATGAATCAGTTTTGAGTTTAACTACTGCAGTGCCAAGGATCACAGCTGATGACGAATGTTGACTTGCTGTGGTTAAAGAAGTAGCTTTTGATTTGGTTGAGCACCCTGGTGTAGCAGGATAAGTCGTAGCTTCTACAATGGTTGTTGCAGAGGATGATGCTGCCTGTGGTTTTTCTTCATTTAATTGCTTTGATGGGTAGTTCTTGTTTTCTAGATGCAATAGCGAGTTATGTTTCTTATTGCATTTTGTGCAACCCCTTGAGGTACATTGTTTTGAAGAATGACCAGATTTCAGGCAATTTACACATAACTTTTGTTTTTGGATGAAATTTAAGCGCTCGTATGGCTTGAGTTGTTGAAATCGTTGGCAACGATATAGCTGGTGGGGACCTATTTTACAAAGCACGCATGAAGGCTCAATTGATTTAGATGGTGCAGCTGTTGCACATACCTTCGAAGATGGCTTTTCTTTTTGGCCCATTGCCTCCATTGATTGAAATCGAGTTTCCAGAAAAGCTAGGAAGTGTTTGATTTTCTGTAGCTGTTTTGGATTTGTGATTGATCTTTCATATTGGTTATGAGTGTTTCGATCCAGTTTCTTTACGAGGAGGTGCAATAGCATGGGATCCCAGGATGTAGTGTCGACTCCAAGATTTTGCAATGCATGCAGACATTCCTGAGTTGTGTCATGCAGTTGCTTGATTGACCCAATTGTTGATCCAACTGCAGGTTGTTCGATCAGCTGCTGTATTAATGATGCGACCAAAATTCGTCTATTGTCGTATCGATCTTTTAGCATTTCCCAGGCTGTCTCATAATTTTCTGCAGTCGCTGAAAGGTGACTTATGAGCCTTTCAGCTTCTCCTGCTACATTAGCCTTCAGGTACCACATTTTTTGGACCGCAGGAATCCGCTGATTGCCTACAAGTTGCAGAAATAAGTCATAGAAGGTCCTCCATTTGAGGTAGTCGCCGTCAAACCTAGGAATTGTTATCTTAGGCAGTGGTACTCCAATAGGCTGATCATATGGAGTCGGTGGATCGGGAGCCACTTGGGAAGCCTTCTTAAAATTTTCAAATATCCTTGCTTCTAAGGTAGTGTATGCAGTCATGTTGTATCCTTCTTGAACCGGATCATGACTGGTTTCCCATATGGTGAAATGTAGGTTCTGGATTTGGTCCCATAATTTTTCTTTCAGCTTCATATTCTCGGCTGTCGGATCCATTGTGAGCAATCGCTCTAGAGACCCCATCATTACACCTTGCCTTCTTATTAAAGCGATAGTTGCAGATGTCTTACATCCTACCTCACCAGCGGGTTTGATTATTGGTGTGGGTTTGTCGGCGATTGGTTGTTGAACTGCCTCTCCTGTAGATGATTTCATTTTGGACGGTGAGGGTTTGTCGGCGATTGACCAGGAAGATTTATTGATGCAACTCAAGCACTTGAAACTTGGTTGCGTGGAGATGGTTAAATCACTTTTGGTAAAACAACTTTGTTTCTTTGCAAAAATGTAATTGAACAAATGTTTTATTTAACTTTCTTTCTTATATACTAACTTATTGATATGTCATTAAAATTTTCTACTATTAATTGTATTGCTTAATGAAATTGAGGTCATAAAATTTTGCTTTATTAAGCGTATTGCTTAAGTACAAGTTCATTGTACAAAAAACAACCATTTATGCATGATTGCAAGTTTGCAATTATTTATGACCCAATTTTGATATTCTTATGCAGAGTAATTATAAACAGTGTCTTATTTCTTTTGTTTAATTTTGAAGTGCAATGAACGGTTTAAAATAATGATAAGTTTGTTTAATTGTGAGGTGCAATGAACTACAGGAGAAGTGAAGTTTAAAATATAGGTCAGTGGTTTTTTTTTTGTTTTTCTTTTTGTGAAAGTATGAACAGTAAACAAATAAATTCGCCTTAATGATCAAACAGAATATGTCCGCAACTTCAGGAAAAATCGTTTTCAAATTAACAGAGCCCATAATAAAATCTACGGCAGTAACTTCAAATGCTCTATAATTTTAGTTTTATTTTCATTTGTGCTTATTTTTCTTTGTAGTTTTGTTCACAAAACGTATGAAATTTACTGAAAGTATGGTAGCATTCTTGAGAGAATGAGTATTTATATATGAGAGCATAAGAAAAAACGTTGTCAAAATAAAATAGATTCTATCTATCGACTGCTTTCTGGTGCTGATTTTTTGTGTCAATTTGTATGGAAAATACGTTTAAGCCGCATTTCTGTTTGATCATTTAGTTATATTTTTGACAGTTTTGATGAACTGAAAAAGCATGTTGTTTTTTGTATTGTTGTACTTTTGTAATCCTGCCATCACCTGTAATAAATTCGCCTTGATTGCCTTATTGCTTCAAAAAACATGAAAATTTTTTGCTGGGACGGATTTAGTACAGTGTTGCCGGAATCGAAATTCAATTTTGCACAGACGAACCATCAAAATTATCAAAAATGTTATAAATTTCACAAAACAAATTTTGTGTTTGATAATAAGTAATACTTTTTATTTTCAGTGATTTTTTTACTATTTGCTTTTTCAGTATGAAATTTGTCGGTGTAAAAAAAGATTCGTAACTTGTGGCAATTCCATTTGATTGGATTTTGTTATCAAAATTCGTGCTGTGTCGTCACAATTGACCCATCGGCCATACTTTTCTAGCTTTCTTTCTCACCAGTTTCACTTTTTTGGACATTGATCCACCAACCCGTATGCAAAGAGTGCGCATTGAGGAGAATATTGCTGTTATATATACGCCAGTGTCAATAAAGATAGTGATATGTCAATTCGCATTCATGATAATTCATGATAATAATCGCAATTAAACGCTCATAATAATTTTCTATGAAAAGTTGTGCAAAAAATCTATAATAAATATTCCGCGCTCTTCAGGAGTATAGTATATATGTTGCACCTTTTTATGCCACATATCGTCGCTGTTTTTACTAACTGACCTAACTGACATTTTTTGAAATATGAGTTAAGTATACAAGTAGACGTCATTAGTCATACCGCTCCTTGTGTATAATTTTTATTTATTTTTTTTTTTCATATATATATTTATTTATTGTATCTTCAAAAATGAACTAACAATAAGTAATCAAATCTTAAATATAAATATAATTATTAGGCCCGACCAGTATCGGACATAAACTTAGTGATAGTTATAAATAATACATAAGTAGTGATAATCAAAAAGGGAAAAAAAGAAGTATTAAGCAGTCCCATCTGGAGTGTTGAGTATAAGAGCCCTTGTGTCCCTCTTTTTTAAGCGGATGTGTCCAGTAAAGCTCAAAATATTACGGGCAAGCGGATTAGGATGTGACTCGAGTTTTGTTAAATATTTGCCTGCGTATTTTTCAATTTCTTCACTCACTAGTGGCATATTTAAATCACGATGAATATTTGAATTTTTAATATACCATGGAGCCGATGTTATCAAACGTAAAATTTTGTTTTGCCTTCGTTGGATTTTCTCAATATTTGAAGCTGAAGCAGTGCCCCATAGCTGAATTCCATAGCACCATATTGGCTTCAAAAGCGACTTGTATGTCAAAAGTTTGCAGTCTAGGCTGAGTGTTGAATTTCTGCCAATTAACCAATATATTTGAGTTAATTTAAGTTTCATTTGGGTTAACTTAGAGTCAATATGATATTTCCATGTAAGCCTTCGATCAAGGTGTATTCCAAGGTATTTCACTTGAGAATGTTGAACAATATTTTGATTGTTGATTCGAATGGGGGAACAGGTATCTTTTCTTAGGGTAAACGTTATATGAACACACTTTTGTTCATTTACTTTTATTCTCCATAAATTCAACCATATTTCAAGCTGGGTAATGTGTGCTTGGAGATTGCGGGATGCCTCAGGGTTTTTGTGAATACTCATACAGGCTGTATCATCGGCAAATGTAGAAGTGTGTATGTTATTGCTCACAGGCATATCACAAGTATATATTAGATACAAGACTGGCCCCAGAATACTACCCTGTGGCACACCAGAAGATATAGACTCGGGTACACTCATGAAGTCTCCTTCCACAATGGTAAATTTCCTATCAACAATATAACTTTCCAAAAGCTTTTGTATGTTTATTGGTAGGCATGTCTTCAATTTTAAAACTAGGCCTTCGTGCCATACTTTATCAAATGCCTGAGAAACATCTATAAAAAGGGCAGAACAATACTTTTTTTCTTCAAATGTCCTCCTTACAACTTGAACCAACCTATGCGTTTGCTCAATAGTGCTATGCTGACTTCTAAAGCCAAATTGATGGTCCGGGATGCACCCACTATCAGCTAAAATTGTGGACAATTTAGTCATGAGCAGCTTTTCAAAAAGCTTTTAAATTATTGATAGTAGGCTTATGGGCCTATATGGCTCAGCCTTGGTAAGATCTTTGCCTGGCTTTGGAATCATTTTAATCTTGGCAAGTTTCCAGTTATGTGAAAAACACTGCAATCGTAAAATGGCATTAAAAATAAATAGCAAGATTCTTATTGCAATATGAGGCAAGTTCATCAGTATCTTGTTACTAATGCCATCAATACCTGGAGCTTTCTTCGGGTCGAGTTCAGCAACTATTTTTTGTAGTTCACGCATCTTAAACCTTAAGGGACGAGGGGGAAGAGATACTACACTCGGTAATCCGGCAGCACCCGTACATGAATTGGGAGTGAATACAGATTTTAAATGCTCGGAAAATAAGTTACCTTTCTCACTATCGCTTCTTGCCCAGCCTCCGGTCGAAGTACGCAGTGGTGATATGAGATCAACGGGTCTTTTAAGATTTCTAGTAGCGCGCCATAAAGAGTAATTAGATGTTGACGTTACATCAAGACCTTCTAAATACTTTTCCAGTAATGCAGCCTTTTCCGACGATAGCAGCTCTTTGAGTCGCTTAGTACATTCTTTAAGTCTGATTTTATTTAGGGGTGATCGGTGTTGTTGCCATTCTCTTCTAGCTCTCCTTTTTTCACATACAAGACGTTCAATTTCCGTAGAATAAATTCTATTAAAGCCAGTCTGCGGATAGGAAGTAGTGGCATCAGCCTGTTTAATATATTCCTTAAGATTGGCAATATTAAATTCAATATCATCAGGTGAGCTGAATGTTTTCTACGCAGTGGATACTAATATATTTTTTTAATCCTAGCCAGTTGACCCTATTAATCGTTTTCGCATATGAGTTAGTTAAATCACTCCTTAGTGGGTTGAAAATTGTAACTATTGTGGGAGAGTGATCGGAGGACAGATCTAGAGAGCCCTCTACGTGAATTAAGTCCTTATGGATATTTTTCGTGACGCCAAAATCTATAACATCTGGAATTTTTCTTACGTCAGTAGGCCAATAAGTAGGCTCCCCACTTGAAATGACATCTAAGCCCATTTTTGAAATTGTGTTGAACAACGCTCGACCTCTGGGAGTAATAAGACGAGAACCCCAGAACGTATGCTTATCGTTATAGTCGCCAGCTGCCACAAAACAAGATCCAAGCGATTTGTAGAACTTCTCATACTGATCTTCGGTAACTGAAAATCTGGGAGGTGAGTAAATTGAAGATATCACGAAATTCGCACAAAAATTTTCTACAAAAATATTCGTAGCTTGCATATATTCTTCACTAACGTTCTCAAGAATATAGTGCTTGAGTCTTGACTTAATTAGAATTGCTGATCCACCGCATGCTCTCCCTCTCGGGTCCTTTGAATCATATAGAGTGTAACCATTTATCTTAAAGCAGCTTCTCGAAGTCAAGTGAGTCTCAGAGACCAACATTATATCAATATTTTTTTCCATGAGGAAGTGTTCAAGTTCATTTTTATGTTGGCGAATGCTGTTTGCGTTCCAGAAACATAGTTTTAACGTGTTCATGGTTTGTTGACTAATGGTTGAAGCAGAGTATTCTGCATTCTCAGCATTTCTTGCATCATGCTAGTCATATGTGCTGTAAAGTTGTTTATAGTTAGCACCAGATTCTCAATAGTAGCTTCAAGACGACTAAAGTTAAAGCTAGAATTTGCATTTGTTGAATTACTTGGTGGTGGAACATTTTGTGTCGGAATAGAACTAGTCTTAGCAGCATCAGCGTACGATACACGTGAATTAACTAGTTGGCTAGTTTGAGGCAGAGTGGCGGAGTAAGCATTTGCTGATTGAACTGGAGCTAATTTAGGTTTTTGACCCATAGCCGTTTAACGAAAGAATATACAGGGCATCCTCTGTAGTTAGCGGTGTGATTACCTCCACAATTACTGCATTTTTTTTCTGCTTGTACTTTTGGCTTGGTACAGTTAGCAGTACCATGCAATTCACCGCAGATAACACAAACTGTAGGTAATTTGCAGTAAGTTTTTGTGTGGCCATATTCTTGGCAATTATGGCACTGTACGGGACCTGAACGCTTACGTGGCTCTTCAACTGTGATTTTTCGGTGTAAAAGGTATTTTAGACTATAAATTGGGTGCGTCAGCCAGCCGTTTTTGAAGGCCACTAAACCTTCCTCATCAGCGTTCTTCTGTGTTTTGGTCCACTGTGTGTGGTGTCAGTTGATGTAGATGTCAGCCTTATATACGAAACTTTATTGCAAATGGAATATGTGAATTGGTTTGATTCATTGCATTTCAATTTGCTGACGTTTTTTTCGGCCGAAGCCGAAGCCGAACTTCGACTAAAATCCTAAACTTCGGTCAAAACCGAAGCCGAAGCCGAATGTTTTAAATTTTAAAAATGATACTTACGTTTTATATGAATTAAGAAAAAAGTTTGCTTTTTTGATATCACTGAAATAGCTGTAATATCTATTGGATACATAACAAGAAAAATAAAACTATTTTGCAATTTCTAGATTGCTTTTTCATATGATCACTCACAAGAACGTCCAAGTAAAGGAAAATAGAAAGCAACAGGGTTGTATTTCAAAGCAGCCCTTTATAAACGTTAAACACAATAGAAACTGTCGGCGAGCAACGACCAAACATAATTTTATTTTTCAAGCTTGGAATGAAAAATATTCGGCTTCGGCTAATCGGCCGATTTTTGCCATAGGCCGAATGATGGCCGATTACCAATTTTTGGCCGAAGCCGAAGCCGATTAATCGGTCGAACTCTACACCACACACAGTGGACCAAAACACAGAAGAACGCTGATGAGGAAGGTTTAGTGGCCTTCGAAAACGGCTGGCTGTTCCATTCAACTGTGTGTTGTTGTCAGAATATTTACAACTAACTTTGATGTTATTTGTTCATTAATAACACTGTGATACAAAAAAAAAAAAAAATATTCAGGGATTCTAATGTACCAATTCGATTTTGTTGGAGTCCATGGATGACGAAAATACCGTTGGTTTTTTTAGGTCACTTCATAAAGTGATTTTATAACGGTAAATGTAGTGAAAAACGGGGTTTCAGTTTTAAACAGGTGTAACTTCTTTGTTTCCTAACGGATTTCTTTTAACTTTCCGTTGGAGTAAAGGACCGAATATTATCTTTCAACCAAGATATATTTTTTGAAAATCGACTCACAAATGGCTAAGTTACAGTCGTTGAAGTGTAGAAAAAACCCATTGAAAAAGTATTCTTTTGTTTTCCTCAGGCCATAAGTTGCTTATGAGTTACAAAAGAATACTTTTTTAATGGGTTTTTTCTACACTTCAACGACTGTAACTTAGCCATTTGTGAGTCGATTTTCAAAAAAATATATCTTGGTTGAAAGATAATATTCGGTCCTTTACTCCAACGGAAAGTTAAAAGAAATCCGTTAGGAAACAAAGAAGTTACACCTGTTTAAAACTGAAACCCCGTTTTTCACTACATTTACCGTTATAAAATCACTTTATGAAGTGACCTAAAAAAACCAACGGTATTTTCGTCATCCATGGACTCCAACAAAATCGAATTGGTACATTAGAATCCCTGAATATTTTTTTTTTTTTTTTTGTATCATAGTGTAATTATCACATGTAATTTGGCTTAAAAAGCGTTACGAACATTAGCCTATTCAATTAATAAGAATATAGAAACAAATACAGTTCGAAAAATAATAATTAAATTAACTAAAATTAATAGTCATTGGCTTGTGGCAAAAATTAAATAAAAATATACTTAATAGTAGCAAACCAAAAAAGTTTGTCTTAAGTAGAACAAAAATAAGCAAATTAACAAACATGTGCATAGTTAATAAAGAACAAACGACAATGGTAAGACTGTTGTATATATATAGAAAATGGTATATATATAGAAGATGGTATTTATAGAAGATGGTATATACTATATATAGAAGATGGTAACTTTGAGCCTACATTACAAAACACATGAGCAAATTGAAATGCAATGAATCAAACCAATTCACATATTCCATTTGCAATAAAGTTTCGTATATAAGGCAGACATCTACATCAACTGACACCACACACAGTGGACCAAAACACAGAAGAACGCTGATGAGGAAGGTTTAGTGGCCTTCGAAAACGGCTGGCTGTTCCGTTCAACTATGTGTTGTCAGAATATTTACAACTAACTTTGATGTTATTTGTTCATTAATAATAATTAAAAAGCGTTACGAACATTAGCCTATTCAATTCATAAGAATATAAAATTTTAATGTTTTTCTTATTTTTATCGATTTTGATACACAACCTTTTTTTGACACTAGGTCAAAAAAAGAAGGTCACATATAGTAAATAGTTCAAACAATATTGAGAGTATAGAATTACGAATATCAATACCTTGTCACGGTCAAAATGAAGCCGATTCAGCACAAAGTCCAATAACCTATGCTTTAATAAAAACGCTGGGGACATTCACTTTGCAAGTCAAGTCAATTCTATAATTGCATTAGCGCGAAGAAAGAAACCATATGACGTAATTCCAATGGAATACTCAAATTTTGTATGTATTAAAAAACTGTCAAAAGACCTTAAGCCTCTACATACTCGAATGGACGATTAAGAAAAATCTGTAAATTGTACTGAAATGGCTGAGTATAAAATTAAAAGAGCGAGCCCACGGAACTCGTTTTTAAGAATAAACATGGTGACGACCCCTATCGTTCATTGACAATAAAGCGGTCTACATACAAATTTTTGCCAGCCGAAATTTCAAACCTCAACATGAGTCCTGTTAAAATATCTCAAACTAAATATAATGATTTGATTTCATTAACGACTGGTGATAATCCAGTTACCAAGCTCTCAGAGCATGTATTATTTTATAAATCGCTATCGCATTAAATAATTCCTTTAATTTACATTTTTATTTTATCCAAATGCTCCAGCGAATATACAAATGCAAAATGTACTACGTTTTTTATGAATATTTATGTATGTATTTTGTTCTTGGATTTCACAAAAAAGCTCAGAAAATTTGCATTTGGACTTTCGCAAGGTCGTTTGCATCAAATACTGAATTCCGACTCTTAAAATCAAAGAATTTTGCAAAAATAATTTTAAATTTTTTTATACTATAAAAGTATATAAATAATTACATACATACATACATATGCCGTATTCGTACAAAGGAAAAATAAATTTTTCACTAAATGTCCTATCTGCTTGAGAATCACAAAAAAGTATTTAAAATAAAAATATTTGTCTTTTTCTTTATTTAGCACTTAAGAAAAGATGTTATACTACATAACAAAAAATAATGCATAAACCCAATTTCATTCGTATTTTGGCTAGAAAATTACTACATTTATGACAAAAAACATTAAAAGTGCTCTCCTGTAAAATTTGTTAAATGGTAGTTAGGTCGGTTAGTTAAAACAGCGACAATATGCCAAAGATATTTACCTCCATTTGAAAAAAAAAAATATAGCATCTTCCGACACGATGACTAATTTTGCGTCACCCTGTTTATACAACTTGTTATATTTATAACTAATATACATTAACCTCGAAGCGCCAGCTGCTTTGCGTGTTTCGTGATGTGATCTGCCAAATGTTGTTTATACATATTTTACCAATACGAGTATACGCGCATAGTGGCTACCAAACCTGTACTAATACAAAAAAGTTTTGCAAATACATATGTGCAATAATTTTTTACCAACACATGCACACAGTGCCTATTAAAACTGTACTAATACAAAGAAGCTTTGCAAAGCCAAGAGAAAATGCAAGTACATGTATCTTGTTTTCTCTTGCTTTTTTGGCAGTTGTCATCACATAAAAATTAATGTTCTTTTATTTGTTGTACATTTGTTGTAGATTCGCGGCTACCTGTATTATTGTATCATGATTTTGACATGAAATTTGTTGCACGAAACTTTTTCTATTCGCTAATTCAAGGCATGTCAAACAGGTACATGAATCAAGCAAATTGCTCATCCGCTGATGTTTTGTTTACACGTTTATAACGAAGAGTTCATTTGACAATTACTTTTGTGCCTTGTTTGATGCATAAAATTTTTTGACAAATACTTTGTAAAACTACATATGGGCATTTCCATATCAGCGTACGTGACATTTGCACGCCTACAAAGTGGAATAGATTCTGAAAAAATAGGGGTAACTCAAAAATATTTTGTTGTTATGTTCCATTCAGGGCGTACTATATGTGAAAAAAAAATTATTACACTTGGAACCCTGTTGTCCAAAATATCAAGGGAAATAAGGGCATAGCGTACGTGACATAAAACGGAACTGATATCAAAGTGCATGTAAAAGTATACGAAAATCTGCGAATTGTGAAGTTTTTTTTCTTGTTTTAAATTTCTTACACGAAGCCAACTATTTTTCCTTTATTATCAGTAATTTTTAAATAAAAAAGACTTTTGGCTGATTTTATAATGAATGAACTTTAATAGCGTACGTGACATAGCGTACGTGACCGATTTTTCTCTTATGGTATTCTTAAGTAAAAATTTTTTTTTTTAATCTGTGGAAATAAATAATAATGGCTTGAGTAGAAATTTTGTGTTTTGAGATATTATGGGTTTTGTCTAAAATAAATTGTGTTTGGTTTTTATATAAAATTTTTAGATACCGAAAAAAAATGCACATTTATTTATAACAAAACTGTTAATTTTATAAAAAAAAGAAACGATTTTATTAGTTATTATTCGTTGTTTTTTAGTTAAGATATGAAAAAATCCATTTGGCAGAAAAATAAAAACTAAAGTGCACTTATTATATTGAAAGGCAAAATAGTTTTTATTGATAGTAAGTCGAGATAAGTGCTTTAGGTTAAATTAAAAAAATGCGGAAAACCTGAAATAAGACAATTTTTAAACAGCTTATGTGCTGGTATGAAAATCACTCAAAAATATGAGTGCTTTCCATACAAATTTTATACTCAAGTCAACCGTCTGCGTTGTAGAAACAGGGAGTTAGTTAAATATAACTCCCTATTTCTACAACCCAGGAGTCGACTTGAGTATAAAATTTACATGGAAAGCACTCATTTTCTTGAGTGACTTTCATACAAATTTTCTAGACGAGTCGTTATTATTGAGTTATTGAACTCAAGTGTATACAAGTTTTGATGCTCAAATATTTTAATATTGATGTAGCTACCTTATAAAAATTAAGTTGAGTTAAGATGTTATGGCTTATGTATTATTTTCCAAGAAGACTTAAGTTAAAATATAAATGGGTATAGTTTAAATGATAGATCTTGAAGAGGAGAATAAGAATATATAATAAAATGCAAAAGCACTTATGTCAACTTAAGCCATTATTATATATTGCCACAGAAATTTATGCATACAAAAACTTAAAAACAAAACAAAAATATGTATTCAGTGAAAATAGCAATAAAACAAGAAAGAGTCAACTTCATTTCTTACTACATACTGTTTACTTGGGCGCTGAGTTTTCGCCGCCATCTTATACAGGCATGTTCTGGAAATCACAAGTTTTCAAATCACTTGTGATTTTAAAATCACAATTGTGATTTGATGGTGTTCTGAATATCACAAAACTTTTAAATTTTCTATTTTACATTTAAAAATAGAAGAAAACAACTGACGTTTTGTTTTGTAAATGCAATATCACAAATGTTAATCTCAAAGCAAATAACAACATTTTTGCAAAATTAAGAGTTTTAAATTTTTTCATAATTTCATAAATTCTTTCGTAGAAAATTGCTCATTTTACTATAAAAATCAATAAAGAAGATATTAAGTTATTCATTTAATTAATCTATTGAGAATTTCAAAATAAAGTGATTGAAAAAATAACCAGGTGATTTCAAATCTGCAGGCATTTAGGTGACCGATTTAAAATCACAAAAATTCAAAAAGCTATGTGTGCAAAAAGTGATTTTCAGAACATGCCTGATAATTATCAAGTTAACGCTGATACATTTAATTGCAATTTTAATACTTATAATAGCGTACGTGACAAGCTTTAAATGCTTATATCATTTTTATTACACTAAATTGAGAAAAAATTTTGAACAATATTTATTTGCGACAATTATCCTGCTTTGAACTTTTATTTTGAAACAGTTGCGACCGGTCAAATTCAAATGATATAGACAAATGCGGTTTTTGCACCGCGTACGTGACATTAGAATAGTATCCAAAGCAAACCAAAAAAATACCGCTTATCGAACTCTAAATTTTCTCTTTCCTCATGGATCTTGTTCATTGTTGTTGTAACATTAATTTTAAAGTATAATTGTAATGTTACAAATACCTGAATCGAGTCGCTAGTTAAGAAAAAATAGGTGATTGCAATTTCTTAACATTAATCAAAGAGATGGTCAGTTTAAACTGCTATTTTTGCTCTTGAAAAATTTTTATAAGCTATTAATATCTCTGCATAGTAAAATTTGAGTAATTTTTTCCTCTTTGACATATTTTAAAAAAAAAATTCAAGGTTTTTTAATTTTTCAGTCGTGGTTGTCATTTTCATGGAAATGCCCATATGTGAGAAGCACAGAGTTGCCACAGTGTTTTCTCTAATGCGTGTATGTGTAGTAAATGTGCTTTGCGCTAATTGCAGCGCCAAAGAAGAGAGTGATTTATAAAAAATTACGTACCATAAATCTGAAGCATTTTCAAATGTATCATTAAAAAAAATCTTATAAAAAAGTAATATTAGTAAATTAATTTACTGCACAGCACTGCGCTTATTTTAATCAAGGATTATGAATATGAACTTTGCATACTGTATAGGGAATGTATACACTCCATAAATATTTTTTTAGCTGGGTATACTCTTATTTCAGATACATGGATCGGGGTTAATTGCAGGACTTTTAAGAAAAACGATGTACAATTTAAACATAGATGAAACTGTTTCTACGAACCTGTCTAATGAGAATTGTTTGCCGACACCAACCATTTTGCCAAAAAGGTAAGAAATCCAGTGAACTTAATATGTATATGAAAAATTCAAAATTTACGTAGGATATAAATAATAAATGTGGTTTTCATGAATAACAGGGCATGTCCAAAAATTTAATTTTTCAGTAGAGCCAACAAAATTATTTTAAAGGTATTATTTTAGAAAAATAACTATGTACATAATTTTAAATTGTCTAAGACCTTTTTAAAAAGCATTTAAAATATAACAATTTGATATCATAACCTCGAAATTAGAAATATGTATATAACATAGGTTGTTATTCATGAAAACCACCGATATATAAGTTAAGAAATCAACTTCTGCTGACTTTCATAACTTGTTGCAAGACAAATTCCTTAGCGGTCAGATTGCAATACACGTTAAATAAGTTGCCACATTTTGTACTGACACTATGTTTGCAATATGAGAGTTGAATAAACAAGTTGAATGTAAAATTTTAATTTAAATAATGTTTTTGACATATTTGAAGGGCAGTCTTAATTTGACAGTTAATTTCTACAACTCGTTTTAAGAATAAGGAACAATAGAAATATGATACAGCTAAATATATAGGTATGGGCTGGCCTTCCTCTTCATCGGGTTCCAATCACGCGCGAATCGAGTTAAATCTTCTTGTTGGTTTCCGCAGTGTAACCAACCCAGTTCCACTTGCGCCTGAGGATTTCTGATGCTATCGGAGATTATCCTGTTGTAAGCCATAGATTGTTGTTGGAGTTAGTTGGTGGCCAGAATATATTGATAATTCTCCGTGGTCATCTGTTGGTAAAGTCTTCAAGCGCGTGCAGATCACGGGAACATGGGTTCCATGTTTCACATCCATATAACAGGGTTGTTTTAAGGTTGCTGTTAAAGATTTTTAATATGGTTTTCCTTGATATATATGTATATGGGGCTCTAGACGGGGTTCAAGGCTTCAAATATTCGCTTAGCTTAATTGCTTATGCGATAATACTTTCTAAGTAGCAGAAGCTATATACGTCTTTGATTGGTGATCCGTTAATAACACTATGCAACAAAAAACATGAACCTCTAAAATGAGATGTTTTCTTAGCTAATTTGGGGTCGCTGAACACTCATTTATTTTTGTTAAGAAGCGTTTTCGAGATATTTACAAAAATCTTGAGAACTGTTTATTTAAATTAAGCAAATTTTACACCGTTGAAAAGATATGATTTTCTTTTATCAGCCCATAGCTATCGGTAGTGCACGCGTGGTGTTAAATAAATAAAAAAAAGTATAAACAAATGGGTAGATAAATAAAAATATTATGTACATATGTACATATATATGTATGTACATCTCTCCATAGAGATGTGTTTGTATTTCGTGTATATACATATGTATATGTAAGTATACATTTCTATACATACATACATACATTTTATTTCAACAATATTAATTTATTCTTATTTTGGACTTACCGCACAGCTGTTTTGAATAAAAGATTTGCTAATAAATATATGATTAAAAAACAAATTATTATAATTACATTAAATAATACTATGGTCGCATTTAACAATATTATTATAATATTAAAACATAGTATGGTAAGTCTCAATTATATTTTAGTCACATCTAACAACAGTGTTGTCTTATTTACAATAATAAGACTAGGTATAACAAAGTTAATTGTTTTTGTAGATAATATTATTATTATTAACTCAGAAAATAATATTATTTAAACTTTGCTTTTCCATTGACAATAATATGATTTGACTGCAACCATATAATTCAATCATAGTATGTTGCTGTTTGATTATGGTTACCTCAACCATTTGCTTTGTGTGTAGTGAGTGAGTATTTACAACTTCTGGATTAACCTTAAGCGAACGCCGCACAAGATTATTGAGCGCAAATCTTGATAAATTACTTTTTCCCAACAAAACTATGTAAATTATAATGCTGTTTTATTTTCCAGCTGAGGTTAGCTCAGTCTGTCCAGGGTCGTCAAAGGTCTGCTTCCTTTGTAAATTGTCCACCACACTGTTGCCCTACTCGCGTACTTAGGTTTCTGTGCCCTAAGACGTGCACGCTTTGTACCGAAGAAACGAATACGTCGCTTCTTAGCCGGTTAATTGCTATTTGTAATACGACTGTTAACGAATGCTGGTAATGTGCACTTCGTAAGCTGGTCGTTTAATTACTGTTCAGAGATACCTGGAACAATATAATGCTTCGGATATTGTTCGGCTAACTACGGTTTGAATATGTTACGAACAATATATTACTTCGGATATTGTTCGGCTAATTACGGTTTAAATATATTACGAACAATATAATTCTTCAGATATTGTTCGGCTAACTACGGTGTTAAATGTATTACGATCAATAAAATTCTTCGGATATTGTTCGGCTAATTACGGTTTAAATATATTATGAACATATAATTCTTCGGATATTGTTCAACTAATTACGGTTTAAATATATTACGAACAATATACTTCTTCGGATATTGTTCGGCTAACTACGGTTAAAATATATTTTGAACAATATAATTCTTCGGATATTGTTCGGCTAATTACGGTTTAATTATATTATGAACAATATAATTCTTCGGATATTGTTCAACTAATTACGGTTTAAATATATTACGAACAATATAATTCTTCGGATATTGTTCGGCTAATTACGGTTTAAATATATTACGAACAATATAATTCTTCAGATATTGTTCGGCTAACTACGGTGTTAAATGTATTACGATCAATATGCTTCTTTTTATATTGTTCGGTAAATAAAATATATACAAAATGAGAATTTCTAGGTGTTGTAAACTTGTTTAATCACTAACAAACTTGTCTGTGCATAATTCTGGTTGGGAGTGTGTTGTTGTTGCTGTGTAGTTTTTTTATTGTTTTGTTTTGTGTATGTTCGGTGGGGGTACTAGTAGCTGTCTTATTCGTAAGTTATACAAGTGAATGTAAATGCAAATATTAGGTAAGGGTAATTGTAACGTCACGTAACAAAATAAATACGAATAGAACATAAATATGTATGTACACACATACATACAATTCGGCATATTCTACGTTACCCAGTTGGCTTACTAAACCCCACGTTATTCCATTGGTCGTGTTTACTGCGGTTTTCATTACGACGTCCTGCAATATATTCCTCATATATAAATCACTCATATATAAATCACTAGTCTGTTCTCGTGGTACCTTCATAGCGAACAGTCGAATAGCGGAATTTTACTTACTTACCAAACAAACAAAAATTACATATACAAAAAAAAAAATATTGGTAGTACATATTATTCGTAATAGGTACATACATACTGTCTTTAATAAATAAGCTTTCTGCTTTGCTAATATTTTTTACATTGTAAAAATAACAAAAACAAAAAAACCGCAAAAAAAACTTAAACAAGTGATATTGAGGAATACCTCAAAGTCAAACAAACAATCATAAATAACAAAAACAAAAAATACCGAAAATAAAAAAAAAACATAAACGAATAACCCTTGAGAAATTCTTTGTATGAATTCCTCAAATACAGAAAAACTTGAAGTGAGTTCTAACGGCAGAAATGCTTATTTTACTGTGAGTTCTGAAACTCTGAATGAAAAAAATATAAAAAATAAATCTGATGAAAATCTTTTGTTAACGGCAACGCCAATTTTTCGTCAGCGATCAACTTCGCTTTGTCCAATGCCAAATAGTAATGATGCATTAACATTACAGTTGCCCAGTACTTCTTCATTTAAGTCAGTAATATCATCCCCTTCAGGCTCGTGTTTATCACTTAACAAAGTTATCACTACAGATAACAGCGGCTCGAAACTCAAGGTACAAGTTGGAATGGACAGATACATTACAATTTTAAAGCGCGGGCGAAGCCCGAATTCTTCAAAAATCTCATCTGCTCCAAAAGTGTCTAGGGATAACAGCGCAGCCTCAACTAATCGCCAAAACCGCTTTAAAATTTTTCAAGATGACAACGACAAACCCGAGGTATCCTCGAACAAAACATCCAAGCCGCCACCAATCTATTTGAGACAAAAAAATTCAAATGCCCTTATTAAAAAATTAATTTCGGTCATTGGTGAGAATAAATTTCACATTGTTCCAATAAAACGTGGCAATATCGATGAAACGAAAATTCAAATCTATGACGAAACTGATTTCCGCAAAATGGTTGCTGAATTTGAAAAAAGTAAAACAAGCTTCTACACATACCAGCTTAAGAGCGCTAAAGGCATGCAGATCGTATTGAAGGGCATAGATTCTTATGTTGCCCCCGAAGAAATAAAAGATGCACTCGTCCTCCAGGGCTTTAAAGTAAAAAATGTATCGAACATAATAAATAGGGAAAAGATCCCTCAACCTCTATTTCGCGTTGAACTTGAGCCAAATGATATAAAATTGAAAAAGAGTGAGACCCATCCAATATATAATTTAAGATATCTCTTATATCGAAAAATAACCGTTGAAGAACCACACAAGCGTTCAGGACCCGTACAGTGCCATAATTGTCAAGAATATGGCCATACTAAAACTTACTGCAAATTACCTACTGTTTGTGTCGTGTGCGGCGAGTTGCACGGCACTGCTAGTTGCAATAAACCGAAAGATCAAAGTAACAAAAAATGCAGTAATTGTGGAGAAAATCACACTGCTAACTACAGAGGTTGTCGTGTGTACTCTTTGGTAAAGAAGACTATGGTGCAAAAACCTAAATTAGCTCCAGCTCAATCAGCAAACGTTTACTCTGCCACTTTTCAGCAAATGAGCCAACCAGTTACTTCCCGTGTATCGTATGCAGATGCTGCTAAGGGTAGTTCTATTCCGACACAAAATGTTTCACCGCAAAATAATTCTACAAATACACACTCAAACTTTAATTATAATCGCCTTGAAGCCACTATTGAAAATCTTGTGCAAACTATAAACAATTTTACAACAAATATGACTACCATGATGCAAGAAATGTTGCGAATGCAGAATACTCTGCTTCAAGCAATACTTAATAAGCCATGAACACGTTAACAATATGTTTCTGGAACGCAAACGGCATTCGCCAACATAAAAATGAACTTGAGCACTTCCTCACGGAAAAAAATATTGATATAATGTTAGTATCTGAGACTCATTTGACTTCGAGAAGTCTTTTTAAAATTTATGGCTACAATATATATGATACAAAGGACCCTAGAGGAAGGGCTTGCGGTGGATCAGCAATTCTAATAAAGTCAAGACTCAAGCACTATGTTCTTGATAACATTTGTGAAGAATACCTACAAGCAACAAATATTGGCATTGAAAGTTTTTGTTCAAATTTCGTTATATCATCAATTTACTCCCCTCCCAGATTTTCAATCACTGAGAATCAATATGAGGATTTCTACAAATCTCTTGGACCTTGTTTTGTAGCAGCTGGAGACTACAATGCGAAACATACGTTCTGGGGTTCGCGCCTTGTTACACCCAGAGGTCGAGCATTGTTCAACACTATTTCAAAAATGGGCTTGGATGTCATTTCGAGTGGGGAGCCCACTTATTGGCCTACTGACATACAAAAAATTCCGGACGTTATAGATTTTGGCGTCATAAAAAATATCTCTAGGGATTTAATTCAAGTTCAAGCTTCTCTTGATCTCTCGTCCGATCACTCCCCGACGATCATCACAATTTGTAGCCCATTAAGAAGTAACTTACCTGACCCATATGTGAAGATGATCAATCGTGTAAATTGGCTGGGTTTCAAAAAATATCTCAGCAGTCATTGTACGGAAAACATTACGCTTAGAACACCCGATGATATTGAATCGAACATTGCCAATCTCAGCGAGAATATTAAACAGACTGCTGAACATGCCACTATCTCCCATCCGCAGATTGGGTTTAATAAAATTTATTCTACAGACATTGAACGTCTCGTACGTGAAAAAAGAAGGGCTAGAAGGGAATGGCAACAGCACAGATCACCACAAAATAAAATCAGATTTAAAGAGTGCACTAAACGACTCCAAGAGTTGCTTGCATCTGAAAAAATTGCATCTCTTAAAAATTATCTGGAGGGTCTTGATGTTACACCGGCGTCTAATTACTCCTTGTGGCGCGCTGCCAGAAAGCTTAAAACACCCGTTGAGTATAAGCCACCTCTACGCACATCTACCGGAGGTTGGGCAAGAAGCGATACTGAAAAAAGTAAAATATTTGCTGAGCACTTAAAATCCGTTTTTACGCCAAATATATGTACTGGTGTTGCTGATTTACCGAATATAGTCGCTCTACCCCCTCAACACATAAAGTTTAAGACGCGTGATTTACAAAAATTAATTGCCGAACTCAACCCGAAGAATGCTCCGGGTATTGATGGAATTAGTAATCAGATGCTGATGAACTTGCCTCGTATTGCAATGAGAAACCTGTTATTCATATTTAATGCTATTTTACGACTGGAGTATTATCCACACAACTGGAAACTTGCCAAGGTTAAAATGATTCCAAAGCCTGGCAAAGATATAACAAAGGCTGAGTCATATAGGCCAATAAGTCTACTATCTACAATGTCAAAGCTTTTCGAAAAACTGCTCAAAACAAAATTGTCCCCAATTCTAATTAGTAGTGGGTGCATACCAGACCATCAATTTGGTTTTAGAAGTCAGCATAGCACCATTGAACAAACTCACAGATTAGTTCAATTTATAAGAAGAACTTTTGAGGGAAAAAAGTATTGTTCTGCGCTGTTTATTGACGTTTCCCAGGCATTTGATAAAGTGTGGCATGAAGGCCTTATTTTAAAATTGAAGACTTACTTACCAATAAACATTTTAAATCTTTTGGAAAGTTACATTATTTCCCGTAAGTTCACTGTTGCGGAAGGAGAATTTACAAGTAGGCCTGAAACAATTTCATCTGGTGTGCCACAGGGGAGTATACTGGGACCAGTTTTATATTTAATTTATACTTGTGATATGCCTGTGAGCAGTAGTATCCATACTTCCACATTTGCCGACGATACAGCCTGCCTTAGTATGCATGAAAACCCTGATGAGGCATCCCGCAAACTCCAGGAACACATTAGCCAGATGGAGCTTTGGTTAAACTTATGGAGAATCAAGGTAAATGAACAAAAGTGTGTTCAAGTAACATTTACTTTACGAAGAGATACTTGTTCCCCCATTCGGATTAACAATCAAGTTGTTTCTCAACATTCACATGTGAAATATCTTGGTATACACCTTGATCGACGACTTACATGGAAACACCACATTGATTCTAAGTTAACTCAAATGAAACTTAAACTAACTCAGGTACATTGGCTGATTGGTCGAAATTCAACACTTAGCCTAGACTGTAAACTTTTAATATACAAGTCGCTTTTAAAGCCAATATGGTGCTACGGAATTCAACTATGGGGCACTGCTTCAGCTTCAAATGTAGAGAAAATTCAACGCAGGCAAAATAAAATTTTACGCATGATAACATCGGCTCCATGGTACATCAAAAATTCAAATATACATCGTGATTTGAATATGCCACTAGTGACTGAAGAAATTGCAAAATACGCTGGCAAATATTTAACAAAACTCGAGTCACATCCTAATCCGCTTGCCCGTAATATTTTGAACTTTACTGGACACATCCGCCTAAAAAAGAGGGACACAATGGCTCTTATTCACAGCACTCCAGATGGGACTTCTTGAAAATACTTTTATTTTTTTTTTCCTTTTGATTATCACTACTTACATATGTATTATATATAACTACTACTAAGCTTATGTCCGACATTGGTCGGGCCTAATTATATTTTTTAGATTTAAGATTTGAATACTTATTGTTAGTTCATATATGAAGATACAATAAATAAAAATTCATGCAAAAAAAAAAAAAAAAAATATATATATAAATCACTGAAAGTATAACTAACAAATCGAGACGCAAAAGAGTGCAGACGTATTTACTTTTCCGCTATCGTTTTAAATTAAAAAACTTTTTAAAATTCCATTTAATATGTGCGGTTCGTGCTCCGGTGAATTCATTGATGAATTTAGTATTCAATGCCGCCTCAATTGTTTTTTTACATTTTTTACAAAAAGCTGTTACAAAACATTTAAAAATAATTATATTTAATTATTAAAATAAATATGTATGTAGCTTTTATTATACTTATTTCACGTAATAAGGGTTTATCAATTAATAAATTTACTTTGGTTTTGCGTATCCATACATTTTCTTTTTGTTGTATGCAGATCTGGGACTTGAATTTAATAAGCAAATGCATTGACCATTTTTCCACACTAAACCAAATCAATACAAATGCAAATTTATTACATTAGAATTAACTTTGATAATTATAGTGCAATTTTTTGGCATTAAACTAAAATCTCTTCAAAGTATTACATTAATATTGCATTAACACATAATCACATGGCGAAAAATAGAACATAAATGTGTAAATACATAAAAACATACGTTTTTTTTGTGATACGGTCTAATGTACATATCGCCACTTAAGGCAAAAATCATATCACTACCATTTTTATAATTTTTCAAGAGAAAGACAAAACTTGATTAAATTGTTCCAAGCGGTAGTATATTCCTTTTATAAAATCACCATTTTTTAAGATATAACTTTACAATAAAATAAACGAAAACCTAAGTTCTGATCTTTCATTTGTATGCACGGTCTTATACAGGTGCCTGCAATGTTCATTTACTGTATTTTTTTATTTGTGATATCTGATAAAAATATGATTACATTTTATATAATTTTACTGTGTACAATACATATGTACTATTGCAATAATATCGCATCACTTCATGATGTGCTTAGTGGAAATACAAAATTAGAGTATTTTTCGCCATTCGATTAGGTGCTAATGCTAAATTAATCCATTACTTTTAAGAGATTTTATTTAATGAGACATTATTAGATTTAATTGAACTATAGTGTATTTTTAATCAGAAATAATTTCTTAATCAGGCTTGAGTTCAGTAATTTCAATTCTTATGAATGAAATATTTTTATTAATTAATGTGAGTATCTAAAGAATAGAAGAAAAATTAAACTAGACACTATTAGCTGGGGGAAATACCGATATTTTTCTGTGCAGCCACGCACTTCATCAGCACCCATGTCTATCTACTGGGGTAGAGATTATTATTAACATCAGCTATTAAACTTAAATTTCTATGAAATGGAATATGAGAATTGATTGTGTATACAATTATTGATTTGCCTTTGGCAAACACATTTGTAAGTATCACTATTCATTTTCTGTTTTTCCATTTTCTATTTAGGTTAGCACGAAGTTATATCACTCTACCTATGTATGTTTAACTATTCTTACTTATCTTTTACGATCATCACATTAATTATTTTTACTTATTCGATGCACCATCGGTACATACATATAAGTATTATTGTAGTGGCTTTATGTTACTTTGTTTTTGCTTTCTACAGTTGACTTAGCTTTCCAGCATTCTGAAGCAGTTCTGGCCAAGTGAACAGTGATCGCCAAGTGAACATATTTTTGTCACGTGTCCATGATGAATTAAATGAGACATTATTAGATTTAATTGAACTATAGTGAATTTTTAATCAGAAATAATTTCTTAATCAGGCTTGAGTTCAGTAATTTCAATTCTTATGAATGAAATATTTTTATTAATTAATGTGAGTATCTAAAGAATAGAAGAAAAATTAAACTAGACACTATTAGCTGGGGGAAATACCGATATTTTTCTGTGCAGCCACGCACTTCATCAGCACCCATGTCTATCTACTGGGGTAGAGATTATTATTAACATCAGCTATTAAACTTAAATTGAATATGAGAATTGATTGTGTATACAATTATTGATTTGCCTTTGGCAAACACATGTGTAAGTATCACTATTCATTTTCTGTTTTTCCATTTTCTATTTAGGTTAGCACGAAGTTATATCACTCTACCTATGTATGTTTAACTATTCTTACTTATCTTTTACGATCATCACATTAATTATTTTTACTTATTCGATGCACCATCGGTACATACATATAAGTATTATTGTAGTGGCTTTATGTTACTTTGTTTTTGCTTTCTACAGTTGACTTAGCTTTCCAGCATTCTGAAGCAGGTCTGGCCAAGTGAACAGTGATCGCCAAGTGAACATATTTTTGTCACGTGCCCATGATGAATAAAATGAGACATTATTAGATTTAATTGAACTATAGTGAATTTTTAATCAGAAATAATTTCTTAATCAGGCTTGAGTTCAGTAATTTCAATTCTTATGAATGAAATATTTTTATTAATTAATGTGAGTATCTAAAGAATAGAAGAAAAATTAAACTAGACACTATTAGCTGGGGGAAATACCGATATTTTTCTGTGCAGCCACGCACTTCATCAGCACCCATGTCTATCTACTGGGGTAGAGATTATTATTAACATCAGCTATTAAACTTAAATTTCTATGAAATGGAATATGAGAATTGATTGTGTATACAATTATTGATTTGCCTTTGGCAAACACATTTGTAAGTATCACTATTCATTTTCTGTTTTTCCATTTTCTATTTAGGTTAGCACGAAGTTATATCACTCTACCTATGTATGTTTAACTATTCTTACTTATCTTTTACGATCATCACATTAATTATTTTTACTTATTCGATGCACCATCGGTACATACATATAAGTATTATTGTAGTGGCTTTATGTTACTTTGTTTTTGCTTTCTACAGTTGACTTAGCTTTCCAGCATTCTGAAGCAGTTCTGGCCAAGTGAACAGTGATCGCCAAGTGAACATATTTTTGTCACGTGCCCATGATGAATTAAATGAGACAT
Organism: Tachina lurida; assembly: GCA_944452675.1. NCBI lineage: Eukaryota > Metazoa > Arthropoda > Insecta > Diptera > Tachinidae > Tachina > Tachina lurida. The sequence continues at coordinate 104,197,873 of OX101752.1, forward strand.
TATTAGATTTAATTGAACTATAGTGAACTTTTAATCAGAAATAATTTCTTAATCAGGCTTGAGTTCAGTAATTTCAATTCTTATGAATGAAATATTTTTATTAATTAATGTGAGTATCTAAAGAATAGAAGAAAAGTTAAACTAGACTTTATTAGCTGGGGGAAATACCGATATTTTTCTGTGCAGCCACGCACTTCATCAGCACCCATGTCTATCTACTGGGGTAGAGATTATTATTAACATCAGCTATTTAACTTAAATTTCTATGAAATGGAATATGAGAATTGATTGTGTATACAATTATTGATTTGCCTTTGGCAAACACATTTGTAAGTATCACTATTCATTTTCTGTTTTTCCATTTTCTATTTAGGTTAGCACGAAGTTATATCACTCTACCTATGTATGTTTAACTATTCTTACTTATCTTTTACGATCATCACATTAATTATTTTTACTTATTCGATGCACCATCGGTACATACATATAAGTATTATTGTAGTGGCTTTATGTTACTTTGTTTTTGCTTTCTACAGTTGACTTAGCTTTCCAGCATTCTGAAGCAGTTCTGGCCAAGTGAACAGTGATCGCCAAGTGAACATATTTTTGTCACGTGTCCATGATGAATTAAATGAGACATTATTAGATTTAATTGAACTATAGTGAATTTTTAATCAGAAATAATTTCTTAATCAGGCTTGAGTTCAGTAATTTCAATTCTTATGAATGAAATATTTTTATTAATTAATGTGAGTATCTAAAGAATAGAAGAAAAATTAAACTAGACACTATTAGCTGGGGGAAATACCGATATTTTTCTGTGCAGCCACGCACTTCATCAGCACCCATGTCTATCTACTGGGGTAGAGATTATTATTAACATCAGCTATTAAACTTAAATTTCTATGAAATGGAATATGAGAATTGATTGTGTATACAATTATTGATTTGCCTTTCGCAAACACATGTGTAAGTATCACTATTCATTTTCTGTTTTTCCATTTTCTATTTAGGTTAGCACGAAGTTATATCACTCTACCTATGTATGTTTAACTATTCTTACTTATCTTTTACGATCAATACATTAATTATTTTTACTTATTCGATGCACCATCGGTACATACATATAAGTATTATTGTAGTGGCTTTATGTTACTTTGTTTTTGCTTTCTACAGTTGACTTAGCTTTCCAGCATTCTGAAGCAGGTCTGGCCAAGTGAACAGTGATCGCCAAGTGAACATATTTTTGTCACGTGCCCATGATGAATAAAATGAGACATTATTAGATTTAATTGAACTATAGTGAATTTTTAATCAGAAATAATTTCTTAATCAGGCTTGAGTTCAGTAATTTCAATTCTTATGAATGAAATATTTTTATTAATTAATGTGAGTATCTAAAGAATAGAAGAAAAATTAAACTAGACACTATTAGCTGGGGGAAATACCGATATTTTTCTGTGCAGCCACGCACTTCATCAGCACCCATGTCTATCTACTGGGGTAGAGATTATTATTAACATCAGCTATTAAACTTAAATTTCTATGAAATGGAATATGAGAATTGATTGTGTATACAATTATTGATTTGCCTTTGGCAAACACATTTGTAAGTATCACTATTCATTTTCTGTTTTTCCATTTTCTATTTAGGTTAGCACGAAGTTATATCACTCTACCTATGTATGTTTAACTATTCTTACTTATCTTTTACGATCATCACATTAATTATTTTTACTTATTCGATGCACCATCGGTACATACATATAAGTATTATTGTAGTGGCTTTATGTTACTTTGTTTTTGCTTTCTACAGTTGACTTAGCTTTCCAGCATTCTGAAGCAGTTCTGGCCAAGTGAACAGTGATCGCCAAGTGAACATATTTTTGTCACGTGTCCATGATGAATTAAATGAGACATTATTAGATTTAATTGAACTATAGTGAATTTTTAATCAGAAATAATTTCTTAATCAGGCTTGAGTTCAGTAATTTCAATTCTTATGAATGAAATATTTTTATTAATTAATGTGAGTATCTAAAGAATAGAAGAAAAATTAAACTAGACACTATTAGCTGGGGGAAATACCGATATTTTTCTGTGCAGCCACGCACTTCATCAGCACCCATGTCTATCTACTGGGGTAGAGATTATTATTAACATCAGCTATTAAACTTAAATTGAATATGAGAATTGATTGTGTATACAATTATTGATTTGCCTTTGGCAAACACATGTGTAAGTATCACTATTCATTTTCTGTTTTTCCATTTTCTATTTAGGTTAGCACGAAGTTATATCACTCTACCTATGTATGTTTAACTATTCTTACTTATCTTTTACGATCATCACATTAATTATTTTTACTTATTCGATGCACCATCGGTACATACATATAAGTATTATTGTAGTGGCTTTATGTTACTTTGTTTTTGCTTTCTACAGTTGACTTAGCTTTCCAGCATTCTGAAGCAGGTCTGGCCAAGTGAACAGTGATCGCCAAGTGAACATATTTTTGTCACGTGCCCATGATGAATAAAATGAGACATTATTAGATTTAATTGAACTATAGTGAATTTTTAATCAGAAATAATTTCTTAATCAGGCTTGAGTTCAGTAATTTCAATTCTTATGAATGAAATATTTTTATTAATTAATGTGAGTATCTAAAGAATAGAAGAAAAATTAAACTAGACACTATTAGCTGGGGAAAATACCGATATTTTTCTGTGCAGCCACGCACTTCATCAGCACCCATGTCTATCTACTGGGGTAGAGATTATTATTAACATCAGCTATTAAACTTAAATTTCTATGAAATGGAATATGAGAATTGATTGTGTATACAATTATTGATTTGCCTTTGGCAAACACATTTGTAAGTATCACTATTCATTTTCTGTTTTTCCATTTTCTATTTAGGTTAGCACGAAGTTATATCACTCTACCTATGTATGTTTAACTATTCTTACTTATCTTTTACGATCATCACATTAATTATTTTTACTTATTCGATGCACCATCGGTACATACATATAAGTATTATTGTAGTGGCTTTATGTTACTTTGTTTTTGCTTTCTACAGTTGACTTAGCTTTCCAGCATTCTGAAGCAGTTCTGGCCAAGTGAACAGTGATCGCCAAGTGAACATATTTTTGTCACGTGCCCATGATGAATTAAATGAGACATTATTAGATTTAATTGAACTATAGTGAACTTTTAATCAGAAATAATTTCTTAATCAGGCTTGAGTTCAGTAATTTCAATTCTTATGAATGAAATATTTTTATTAATTAATGTGAGTATCTAAAGAATAGAAGAAAAATTAAACTAGACTTTATTAGCTGGGGGAAATACCGATATTTTTCTGTGCAGCCACGCACTTCATCAGCACCCATGTCTATCTACTGGGGTAGAGATTATTATTAACATCAGCTATTTAACTTAAATTTCTATGAAATGGAATATGAGAATTGAAGTGCGTGGCTGCACAGAAAAATATCGGTATTTCCCCCAGCTAATAGTGTCTAGTTTAATTTTTCTTCTATTCTTTAGATACTCACATTAATTAATAAAAATATTTCATTCATAAGAATTGAAATTACTGAACTCAAGCCTGATTAAGAAATTATTTCTGATTAAAAATTCACTATAGTTTAATTAAATCTAATAATGTCTCATTTAATTCATCATGGGCACGTGACAAAAATATGTTCACTTGGCGATCACTGTTCACTTGGCCAGAACTGCTTCAGAATGCTGGAAAGCTAAGTCAACTGTAGAAAGCAAAAACAAAGTAACATAAAGCCACTACAATAATACTTATATGTATGTACCGATGGTGCATCGAATAAGTAAAAATAATTAATGTGATGATCGTAAAAGATAAGTAAGAATAGTTAAACATACATAGGTAGAGTGATATAACTTCGTGCTAACCTAAATAGAAAATGGAAAAACAGAAAATGAATACTGATACTTACAAATTTGTTTGCCAAAGGCAAATCAATAATTGTATACACAATCAATTCTCATATTCCATTTCATAGAAATTTAAGTTTAATAGCTGATGTTAATAATAATCTCTACCCCAGTAGATAGACATGGGTGCTGATGAAGTGCGTGGCTGCACAGAAAAATATCGGTATTTCCCCCAGCTAATAGTGTCTAGTTTAATTTTTCTTCTATTCTTTAGATACTCACATTAATTAATAAAAATATTTCATTCATAAGAATTGAAATTACTGAACTCAAGCCTGATTAAGAAATTATTTCTGATTAAAAAAGATTTTATTTAAGTGCAAAAATAGTGCATTACAAGCATCAAATTTAAATTTTCACTAAAATTTTTGTTTTTCAATCAGTGCTTATGAAAAGTAATGCAAGTTGCCCAGGTCTGGTTGTAATAATCTGTTTGTGACATTCATCCATTATTTTTACACAAACAAATCGCATGTTGTTTTTGTATTTTCTTAGTTGTTGTAGACCTGCATATACTTTATATAAATATACTTTGGTATAGACGATATGTTAAGGCAGAATTACCCGACTGTAAATGTAGAACTGTAAATGTAAATGTGTCAGCTGATCGAATCTGTTGCATGAAAAGCTATGCAAATGCTTACCTGACTGAAATGTCACGTAAATGTAACGTCTGAACCTGCAGAAAATAGAATTTCATGACGACGTTACGTGATATTTGTAGACAGTGATGAGATGTATGTATCACAAAGTATACCCTGTGGTATGTATATTGAATGATAGTGTGGCACAATAGCCCTATTTTGTTACTTTTGTTTCTTTTAATAATTTAAGCTATTGAGTTGCTAAATTTGTATACGTACATGACATATTTAATAAATTTAATTTTCTAATAAAGTTTTTTTCTTTATAAAATCTAACCACAGACTGCCAATCGTATTTGTTTACTTTTTTTGTTAATATACAAATACATATATGTATGAATATGTAACATACATATAGTACATTTGTGCGAACAAGCAGCATACAAGCGCACAAAAACTATTTTTGTTTAATAATATCAAAAAAATTGTAATATGTGCGTTTAATCATAACAATTATAATGATAATAAAAATATAAATATTTTTATAATTATAGTACGTTGTAATGTATATATTTATACATATGAAGCTAAAATTGTAATTTCACTAAATATCAAAGTCATAACATTGTTTGTAAGTATAAAGTAATGATTTGATACCATTTAAATAATTTTCGTACTTTTTGTACACAATCAAAAATAATGTGAAGATTTTGAACTCCCATCAATGTTTCGAACAGCTGTTGCGCATTTTATTTGAATTTACCTACAAGAAGGCTACCAGTCAACTGACTAGTCATTTGACTAGTAGCGACGACCACAACTTCGGTCACCGTCCCCAGTTAATGTAGAATTAGTAAAATCGTATCGTGAAGTGGCGTGTCAGCTGACAAAAGCCGTACCATATGCAATGCATGTAACTAGTTATAAAATATGTGGTGGTAGCACTGCTGACGCAGAAATCTACAGAAAACAGATTTTTCTGTAGCGAATGTCAAAAAGCCGCATTCAAAGCCAGACAAAAAAATTTGCTGTGCAAACTGTTACATTTTCTATAACTTGTACACAAAGCTGAACGATACGGCAAGCTGTAAAGTAGAACGATACGATTTTACTAATTCTACCTTTAGTTTATTAGGGGCTTGGTGAAAAAAATGACCAAAACATTTGTGTACGTGTGATTTTTTCTCTCCCTCTAACTCATTAATTTCACTTAATTTAAACACATATATCTGAACTGCTTACTCTGCTACTTTTTTGCTAGTCACAGATTACGTAAGCATTGGTGAACTATGACTAGTAAGTGGTTACAAAGCAACTGGTCACCTGTTACTAGTCAATTTTTACATAGAAACTGGAAAAATGTAACTTTTAAATAAATAAACATAATTTTTATATAATTTAAATTGTTTTTTATTATAAGAAAATAAATAAATAAGTAATATACATATATAAAAACAGTCCAAAATAATGTAGATGGCACCAATCAGTCTTCTTTACGCTTTTTTTTAGGTCGTACACACATTTCTTTTTGTAAATATCTAAAATTAAAAAACAAAATACACAAATGTATAAATTAAATTAAACTTTTCAATTTCTTTTATGCAGTATTGTTGTTACTTAACTTTCTTAAAATTTTAATAAATTTTCACTTCACAGACCGAACGAATTCTATATTTTACAATAAAATGCGTTGTCTTAAAATTTTTGGGTTATGTACATTAGATGTTTCACTCTAACATACATGTTAGAGAAGAGCAACTATGATTGGTAAGTGTGTCGGTCATCGCTACCAGTCAAATGACCAGTCAATTGACTGGCACTCTTAAATTCACTATAAAATTATTGCAAATGTATTAGTGAAAAAATTTCGTTTGTGTTAGTTTCGGTTAGTCATTTCTTGTAGGGATTGTTATACTGATAAACACCCAGCAAACAAAAAGGAGTATATATGTGTTCTTGTTAAAAAATATACATATGTAAATGTATATTGTTTGTGTTTAAAACTAATTATTATTAGTAGATACGAACATTAATAAGAAAAGGATAAAACGATAAAGTGGATATATAATAATGTTTTTATATGATTGAGGTGCTACTGAAACCATAGGCATTCCTGGAAATTAAGGAGTCAATTATTATTATATTATATTATTATTATATTATATTATTACAATTGAGTTCTTTTACATAAAATAATAATTTTTAAAACCTCTAGGCACATTTTCATTATAAAAGATGTCTTATTTCAAAACATCCCTTACTTTTTTCCAACAGTATAAAACTTGCCATCAAAAGAAAGTAAATTATAATAGCTTCAGCGAAATTATTAAAGAAATCTTGGATTAATTGAAACATTACCATTTTATATATTATTAACTTATAAGCAGTAATGTATGTATACATACATTATGTATGTATGATCACACAATCCATATACATTTCAATCAAAATGAATTTCATGAATTTAAATATTATATGAACTTTCGCGTTTGACTACAAATAACTCGCAATTTAAAATCAAAAATTAGTGTTTGCTGGGCACAAAGCAATTAGCATGTATGTATGTGTGCACAAGGAAGTTTTTTTGTTTTTGTCGAAAACACATGACACGTTTTTAAGCATTCTATAAGCATTCAAACATTTACATTTACATTACATTTACATTTACATTACATCTACGATTTCTACAGTCGGCTAACGAGGCCTTTATAGAGCTGTAGTTATTTAATATCAGTGTTGCCACATCGCGGGTAATTACCAGAGGTCCAAGCCGATGGCTGAGTGCTAAAATGTTCGGCGGCTGCTCGCAGCCGGCTGGAGGAGACACTTATTGAAAACTAAATCAAGTTATATTATAGGATTTATTTACTTTAAAATAAGTAAATATAAAATTTACATACATTTATGCATAGACACGTGAAAATACTGCCGTGTCATTAAGTGAAATAAAAGTAAATAACAAGCATTAATTAAAATATTACTTCAAACCTAATAGAGGCTGAACAATTTTTATGTTATCATGAACAAAGAGCAGTTTTTATACAATGCTGGGATTAAGCGCACTTCTATTTTCATTAACGTTCGCTCCGGCTTGTTCAGAGGATGCCGATCTGGCTGTAGTTAATACCGAAACAAACATTAGCTAGCTTTGCTACATATGGAAATACCTAACTAAGAATATAATTCAGTTTAAGAAAACTAAACATATTTCTAATTGAAATTATACTCTCAATTTCGGCAACGTTCATAAATAAACTATTTCTTTATTTCCATTTCAAAACATAAGTTGTAGAATTTGTATATATTAAGAACTTGATTCCCTCCAATAAAAATATCACCAAATATTTGCAGCAGATTCTCAGATTCCTCTTAAAGATCGTCGTAAAGATAGTTTTACACGCCGAAGAACTTTTTGCAAAAAGTAATTCGATATGTTTTGTATGGTTTCGTTCATGATCCAATAATTAGGTCTACGCATCTCTTCAACAAAAATACCATAATCGTCAATTTGTCAAACAAACTCCATATATAAAGTATGTTTAGGTTTTTTTTATATGAAGTTTTTCATCCTACGATGGTAAACGATAAACAGTTGTTGTTGAGTTGTATTGACCCGATTATTGGCTCATCGCTTCGTTGTTTTTTTTTTCAATATAACCATCAGCGTTACCATTTGTCAAGTTTTCCCTTTTTTGAAAGTTTTTGAAAATGTAAAGTTTTTTAAAGTTTTTTATAGATATGTTCATATCTTAACTTTTGTAGTATATTGAATGAAAATATTAAGTGATGTTTGTATGCAATAAAACGATCTTATATTTTCTCACTCCCTTATTACTGCAATAGTGTTTAAAGGTTCAGTTAGCCGACAGTAATTGAATGTAACTGCAATGTAGGAAGTAGCTGATCAATATTTTTATATAAAAAGTATGTTACGTTACATTACATCTCTATAACCATTTTCATTACTTTTCACATAACAATATCGATCAGTTGTTTCTTACAGTTGCAGTTACATTACATTACAGTCGGGTAAATGAGCCTGAATTGGCTTTAAATTTTAATATAATTAATAGGCGAACACGTTTCTTGTAATCCCTTTTACGCCGGAACTACTACACCGATTTTGGAAAGATTTATATCATTTTAAAGGAATTTCTGCGCAGATGTGCAGAATCTATATTTTATTGAAATCCGTTTAGTATTTTGGGAGCTATAAGCGTTTAAAGTTGCTACTACTACATGCAAACATAGTACACGCTCATTTGTTAGTTTACACTGTGTGTGTGTGTGTGTGTGTGTGTTTGTGTACTATTTTTCATGCTATTCCATATTTTTTCTTATTTGTTATTGTATGAAAGCCATAAAACCAGGGTGGCCGATGACATTTTTCAAAAAGTTGCACCAAATAGGGAATTTATCAAAAAAAGGGGCAAAATTAAAAAAAGACGTGAAAACTACACTAATTTTTTTATTTTTAATGTATTATTATATAATTCACTCTAAAAAAAGGGGAAAAAAGTGGCAAGGCAGTCGAAAAAGTGGCAATTTGCCCCTTTAGTCGGTCAAACGGTCACGCTGCATAAAACTTATAGGACGAAAGTTCAATAAATTGAATAAGGTTTAATAAAGAGATTTTGTTTCTGTTTAGAATGCGGACGATTGTATCGTCCGTTTGGTATATCTAGTTTTAATAAAACAATGTACAAATAAGAAATATATTTATTAATTTATGTAATATTTTTTTTAAGATCTCTAAATCTAAATATGAATTTTATTTTATGTTTTTTTATTATATGTTATGGGTTTGATTTTAATTGGTTTTATATTTTTAAATAAAATGAATTCCAAATACAATTTTATTTTTTCTTTTAAAATTGTGTTACTTTTGTAGAAAAAAAGTATTTGTATTGGAAAAAAAATTTTTTTTTGCAGATTTAAAACGTTTTATAAATATATATATGGTTACGCTAATAACCATACTCTATTTTTATCCCCAGATTAAAGAGTTGTCAAATTGTTCTTTTAAAAAAATATGCATATGATAAAACACAAAGTCAGAGAATACATATGTCGAAGGCTAAGCTATTAGCCGAATACAGCCGGAAGAACCGGCGGCGGCTCTTCTTTAGCGAAATGAACTCGGCGGCGGCGGCAAGCCGGCTTGCAGCCGATCGACTTGAACCTCTGATAATTACCCGAATGAGGTGTAATTTTTATCACAGAATATGAACTTAGTACTCTATGATTTTTATGTGCATGCACTGTTGCCAGATAATTTTATGAAAAATCTGCACAATTGGCTAAAAAATCTGAAAAATAATTTAAAAAAATCTGCAACTATAAAAACATCCTCATTTTGAATTGTTTTTAATTTTGAGTTGTGAATATATATGTATATATTTATATGTATGTAGATATCTTTGCACAGATTCGTTAGTTCCTTTTTAATACTGTGTTCAGACATGCATTTTTAATTGAGTCAATTTAATTTTAATTGAGCAATTAAATTTAGTGTTCACAGTGTGAACTTCACACATACTCAATTTAGCTGATTCAATTATCATTTGACAGCTGGAAAACACATTGTTTTTATTTGTTTTGTGAATATTTGTGTTTGTAAATTTTCAAAATGGATGCAAATTGTGGTTTAAAAGAAATTTTACTTGCATATAATAGAAATATGGAGCTCTTGGAGTCAGTGCGATCGATTTTTGATTCAAAATTATCAGTGCTTAAAAAAAGGAAAAGAAAAACTTGTCAATTTTACAAAGTTTGCGAAAGCAGCAGCTTTTTCTCCTTGCACTAATATTTTAATTTAACGTGTACATCGCGCAGGCTGTATGAGAAGCCCAACTTCTGCAGCTCATGCGCCATCTCATCATATACGTGACCGCTTTTTCGTTGGCGACGAAGCTCCTCTATTCGACATGGCCACAACTCCAATACAGCAGCTTCACTGGCCTCACTCCACGCGAGCCTCTTTCTCTTAATTTTTTTTCCTATTTATAAAAGATATTTGTTAATAAATTTATCTATGAATTTAAAAAAAACTTCGCAAGCCTTTTCTTTTTTGTTTATTTATTTATTGGAGTTCATATTGTTCAGTTTCTTTTGTTTATATGTATGTATGTATGTATATTTGTTTTATTTATATGTACATATGTATATTTTTTGACATTTGGCTCGCCATTATAGGAAATTTTTTTGCTCACTGAACACAGTTCTAGAGTTGTGCTTATCAGCTCTTTTGAGTGACCGCTCTTTTCAGCTCAGCTCACTTTACAGAAGTATTTCATTCAGTTGGCTCAGTAGCTCAGTTCATTTGTAGTGAAACATTTTGTGAAGCATAAAGAAAGAGCGAAAACAGAAGCATAAAAAGTGACAGATTTATAGAGTATGTGTGTGTCCGTGTGTGTGGTCATACACAGCGTTACCGTTGGTGCTACTAAAGTAGCAATTTGCCACTTTTTCGACTGCTTGGATACTATTGTGCTACCCAGAGACCTGCGCCGAGCGATTTTGTCGGCGGCGGCTGGCTCATAAAAAAATCATCGGCGGCGGCTGAAAGTCGGCTGTCAGCCGGCTGAAACAACTTCAGGTATAAACATGATACAATAATATAAAAGTAGAGAAATTCCAAAATAATAGAAAAAATATAATATAAATAAAATAATATAATAGGAAAGAAGTAAAAATTAATTCAGTTCTTAGCTTCAAATACTAAAATGAGTGAACTAAATATGTTTTAAAAATTTCCTTTCAATCATGCATTGATACCTCTAGTGCATTCGAAGCTAAAATGTCAAATTCAATAGATAAAAATTGTGGCAATTTTTTCTTTCCATTAACGCACAGGGGTCGAATCGCCAAATCCGTCAACGAACTTTTAACGTAAAGGCACAATTTTCGGATTATGACATACGTACTGAAATCCCATTCAGATTATATAATTGACGTATCACTTAATTTGTTTTCGTACGATTGTCGATACGATCACGGATGTGACGATTTGAGCCCAGAACTGATGTTTCATTATTGGTTACATCGTCTTTATTAAAAAATAAAACAGTAGAAACATATGTTTCTTAACAAGTTCCTTCGTCTATGGCCAGCATAAGATATCCATCTCAAAAAATTATGATGCCACACGAAGGAACATGTTAAAGGAAATGTGTTCCTGTGTCTACTCATTTCTGTCAAGCAAAGCAAAACGATCTAAAATTTTTAGCACTAAAGTGGTCTAGACACGGTCAAAATGCTTGATGAGATTGGTTAGAGTATGAGTATGTGTGACACCAACGACGCTTGATGGAAAATCAAACAAATTTGATTTTTGGCATGCTTGCTGTCACTTTTTATATACGTGTATGTGTATCCGTCAAGCACGAAAAAATTTTCATTATAATTTTATTTCCATTGTGATCGGTTGCTAACAAATCGGAATTAAAAGAAGAAAAACATAAATTTGACTTGTGAAGAAAAAAAGAAGTGTTGAGAACTATTTTATTTCGCATTTCTTTTTTTTTTGTAAATAGTGCTGCCATTATTGCTATTAAATTTCTTTATCTAGAAATTTTTATATATTTTTTTAAACAACGAACAGTACAAAATCAAAATATAAATGAATGATTGGTGGGTCATCAAGCCTGTTAACATCAAGCCGACAAGCACACGTACACGAACTTGACAGCAAGCATTTTGATCGTGTCCAAAGCCCTTAACATATGTATATGCAAAGCAACTCTGCAGAGTTGCACATCGAGGCGAAAATTTACATACTGAATAAATGCAAAATTATAAATTATATCCAAGATATGTAAAAACAGTTTTTCTGCCGAAAAAACATTAAAAAAATATTTCAATCGGCGGCTAATTTCTAGCCGCTTGTTAGCCGAAAAATAATCGGCGGCGGCGGCTGGTCAAAACCATTCGGCGGCTCGGCTAAGCCGGCTCTCAGCCGATCGGCGCAGGTCTCTGGTGCTACCTTTACAAAATGCACTCAAATTTGAAACTTTTTCTAATTTTTACCACTTTTTAATACTTATTATTGTACTTTTGATTTTATTGATAGAAAAGTTATTCTGTTTAATATATTAATATGTAAGCAAGCTTATACTAACTGCGAGTTTATGGAAGCTATGTAAAAATTCTCGTTTGTCTATTTATATTGAAAACAAAAAGAAATCACCAGGGGACGAAGCCGACCTGGTTTGTCGACCGGCGGCGGCTGAACAAAATAATCTTCGCGGCGGCTCAAAGTCGACTCATTATAAAAAATTCATATGTATGTAGTAAAATAGTACATACATACATACAAATGTATGTATGTATGTACCCAAGTAGCATTTTGTATCATAATCCAATCGTTTCCGAATCAGCTTGACGGGAAATATAACCGTAAATGAGCTCATTTTTCGATCATAAATGATACTCCCGTTGTGAGAAAATGGTACCCTACAGATGAATCATACCAAAGAATCAGTTATGATACGATTTGCTGATTATTTTTGAGCAATTTTCATATTATATCATTTAAATCACCTTTTTGCGGTTTGCATGATGTTCCTCTATTTTCAAGAAATCATTATTTGTTCATATAGATGAATCATAAGTGAATCCTCTTTCAATCGCCCAAGTGGTAAATCACTTTTTAATCATCAAAAGCGATCTGTAGAGAATCATATAAGATATTTCTGCCAAAATTGATCACCCAAATGCTAGCTGGGTACATATGTATGTATGTTAATCTGACTACCCCATATAAAACAGATGAAATCAAAATGTAATTGCATATTCTAGTAGTTTTTTTAATTTGAAAAGTTTTATTTTTTGTAATGAATAAATGTATTATTTTGATATTAGCGTTTTCTTGCAACAAAATATTAAATTGGTGTTTTATTTTGGGATTCGTTATAATTCAGTTTAGTAATTGTTAAGGCACTAATAATACTTGTTGATAAAGTAATGATAAAAAATATAAATTTCTCAATTTGTAAAATTTTTTCTTAATTCAGTTATTTATTATATGCTTTAAAAATCGAAAACAAATGTTTGAATTGGATAAAGCATAACAATATAATTCCAAAATAGGATATACAGTGGACAATAAAGTTACAGTAAATCTTCCAATTTTTTAATAATGCTAACAACTAACATAGTTAGCCTGATCGAATCGATATTTTTTCCTTAAGTACATTTTAAAGAATACCTTATCTTCATAACAAATTTAATTTTATGTAATGCTGCTGGTGATGTGCGTAAATTTTTTTGCGTAATTTATGGTTATGATATTTTTTAAATATCTCTTCTTCTAAAAGCAAGTTTTAATATGAGGACAAATGATTCTCTAAAAGCTAATAAGATAAAAAGATTGCTTCGATTAGTCTAATTATGTTCGTTGTTAGATTTATTACAAAATTTTAAGGTGTACTGAAACTTTCTAGGGTAACTGCATAACTTCTTTATTTACATACAACAAATCTAGCAGAGCATAACCACAGGATATACCAGAGATGACACGAGACGGAAGATAATTTGTGTTTTCGGATCTCGCGCTCACTCTGTCACTGCGTCTTCTTTAACCTTCTTTCGTGGTGGAATTTTGTAGCTTAATTTCAATTTATACTTTGTAACCTCATTCGCTTGACGATTTTTGGAAATAAATGATAAAAATTAATATTTTTTTAATGAAAATGCTTCAAATGAAATCTGCAATCATCTTAAAACAATTTGTAATTGCCTTATTAATAGTTATAAGCTATTTCGCACTTTGTTTCTTAATTCAACACAACAAATTCTTTCATCTAATTTTGCAAAATTGTTTACTTGTTGAAATGTTTTTCGTTTAACACTTTGTGGTCTTATTCGCTGAGTGATTTTTGTAAATTAAAATTTTTCAATGAAAATGCTTAAAGTTAAATCAGGAATAATTTGTAAACAAATTTTAATAACTTTTTAATACAAATAATCTTTTTCACATTCGGTTTTTTAAGTAAATGCAACAAATTCTTCAATTTAATTTTGTAAATGTGTATGTACGTATGTATGTATATGTATATTTCACAAAGCACACATTTTCTCTTGTTTGTTTTGATTTTTTTGGTAACATTTTAATAATAAATATACTGCAGTTGTCCCTTTCTCGCAGAATCTGCGCGACAAATGATTTTAGCTTTTTCATAAGTCACTTTCTTCAACTCTGGTCTACTTTGTGGCATAACTGATAAGACCAATAAACTGATGAAATTCGCGTTTGAGATGTACCTCTCTTAAATGATGTGTGCAACTGCACAAAAAAACTAATATATATACAGTGAACTCGCGAAAACGTGAATACTCGAAAACATGAACACTTTAATTTTTCCATTTATTACTCTTATTATTTGAATTTACTTTTACTTTTTTCATCAAGACAAATTTGTCTGAGCTGAAGCTCACTGCAATAACACTAACAAATACAGTCTACACCTGGCAAATTTTTCTCTTGATAACGATTTGACTTTTATCATGATAAAAATTTATCGGGTATAGACTCACTGTTACGTGTAGGCCACAAGAGAATGAAAAAAATTTAATACACAAATTTTTAGTGATTTTATAAAATCTGGCACCCTTGCTGTGCAGAATCGGCTCAGCCGGTGCCGTCGACTGAAAATTTTAGATCGTCGTGAAGAAAACAACATTTTTGGCAAACCGGATGTTTTGGTTTGCTATTTTAACAACATGCAAAATGTAAACAAATAATGAAGAAATATTGCAAATTTAATTGCATTATTTTCTAAGTAATTTTTTTAAAAATTATATATCTAAATACAGAAATAAATAGCAAAAAGCCTCTAGTATCAGATTATTTAACTGTCATTGTTGACATTTTACTGATATTGAATATATCTGATGTTTTCATTAGACACTTTTGCAACACTTTTTCACTCATAACTCGTAAGCTAGACTTCGTGCCCATATGGTGCTACCTTCAAAGAACAGCTTATTACAATGCGCATCGGTTGATATAAGATTTATATCTCGGGAGACTTTCTGAAAAAAGTTGTAGAGCAAAAACTATATTTTGGTACTTAAAATATGAAAGTTTTCGTTTTTTGCTCGTAACTTATAAACTAGATCGCGTGCTCATATGACGCTACCTGCAATTGATAGCAGACTAAAATACGCGTCGATTAAAGGATCAATGACTTTTCGGGAGACTTTCTGAAAAAGGTTATTGGCTTAGCAAATTTTTTTTAATAAAAAATTTCCAACAAAACAACATTTTCAGTTTTTTGCTCATATCTCTAAATCTAGATGTCGTGCGCATATCGCACTACCTTCAATAAGTTAAGGACAAAAATACGCGTCTATAATGACGTCTTTCTTCTTCCAAAAGACTTTCTGAAAAAAGTTATAGGATCAGCAACATTTTTTTAATGAAAAATTTGCAACAAAAAAGCATATTTACATTTTTGCTCATATCTCAAAATTTAGATCTTGTGCGCATATCGCTGTACCTTCAATAAGTTAAGGACAAAAATACGCATCTATAATGGGTTCTTTTATATTCCGGGAGACTTTCTGAAAAAAGTTATAGGATCAGCAACATTTTTTTTTATTAAAATCGTGCCAAAAAACCATCTTTACTTTTTCACTAATTACTTATGAACTAGACCTCGTACCTATATATTGCTATTGTTTATCGATTAAGGATAAAAATACGCATCGATAATGGGTTCTATTTTTTCCCGGGAGACTTTCTGAAAAAAGTTATAAGCACATAAAAAATTAAAAATTAGTAATTATTTTACAGTGTGGAACAACTGGGCAGCACTGATCAACATTTTAGCGAAGCACGTTTTTTCCATTTGGCAAACTTTTTGGTACGTGCTAAATGTAAACAAAGAGTGAAAAAAAATTATGGTTTTTAATACAATATTTTTAAAGTAATTTTTTACTAAATTAAAAATTAAAAAACAGGAGTAATTAGCGAAAGACCTCTAGTATCAAATTATTCGACTGTCATTGTTGAAATTTTTGTCATGTTGTATATATCCGATGTATTAATTAGATACTTTTGCAAATATTTTTCGCTTATATCTCGTAAGATAGACTTTGTGCGCATATGGCGCTACCTTCAATAAATAGCTTATTCTAATACGCGTCGGTTGTTATAAGGTTTATATCTCGGGAGACTTTCTGAAAAAAGTTATAGAGCAAAAACTATATTTTGGTACTTAAAATAAGAAAGTTTTCGTTTTTTGCTCGTAACTCTTAAATTAGATTGCGTGCGCATATGACGCTACCTGAAATCGATAGCAGACAAAAATATGCGTCGAATAGGGGTTCAATCATTTTCCAGGAGACTTTCGGGAAAAAGTTATAAGATTAACAAAAAAAAATTATTAAAAAACAAACCAAAAAGCGTCTTTAGTGTTTAGCTACTAATTTCATAACGAAATCTCGTGCACACATAGCTTCACCTTCTATCGCTTTAGGATATAAATAGGCATATATATGGGAACTGTCATTTCCCGGGAAACTTTCTGGAAAAAGTTATAGGCCCAGAAAAAAGTATAAAATGTAAAATATTTAAAAAGAAAGTTAACTTGGTGTCAGTGCTACCTAGTTAATTTTTAACCAAATACAAAGCTGCATGGTGAAAAATTGTTTCATTTTCATTCGTTCTTAATGCACGTCTGGCAACATTAAAGCGTGTTGAAAAATTTATATAATGTTGCACGAGACGGAAGATTTTTGTGTTTTTATACCTAGCTCGCTCTCCCCGGAATTTTGTCGTTGATTTTGCTTCTAGCGCAACAAAATTTTAGCTTGTTTTGTGATTATGCTTTGTGCTTTTATTCATGTGTTAATTGGTAAGTAAAAGGGTGAAAAATTTTTTAATTTTATGAATTTGTGTTTAATGTTGGATATATTTTCAGTTTATTTTCAGGAAACCATTCTTTGGCTCAATATTTAATGTAAGTATAATTCTCAGTTGGAAAATTACAAGAAATATATGTATTTATTAATATTTTGCTTTCAGAAATTTGGCAAACTTTTTTCTGGGAAATTGGCAAACTTTTCGGCCTTCAATCCCGAAAATGCCAAGGACTTGAATCAGGAAACACTGTTCAGTCAACACTTCTTAGTGTGTGCATTGCAAGAACTGGGCTCTATGGTATTAGGATTAGGCACAACACCTCAAAACCTTCTGGCTGATCAATTTCTGCATGCCATTGATACGACTTGTGCTGTATTGGTGCATCCAAGTGCAGCAGCCCAAGACTGTGCCAAGTCTTATAACACCACTTATCGATAGCTTTGTTGATGCCCTCGAGCAAATGCGGTCTTCACCGGAGTTCATATCGGGTTACAGTTGCGCTTTGGCGGCATCATATCAAGGGTAAAATTGTATTTAATGCGACACGAGTAGCATGTCGCTAAATCGTACCCAAGCCGGTTGGTTGTTAATTGGATCCATAATGACTCTGGGATCTCGCATTAGTAAAGGGACTATTACCCAAATTGCTGCTGTTGTGGCGCCACTCTTTTCCTCGTTCCAGCAAAGAATTGGAGTCAGAAAAGGCTCACGGCGCCTCATTTACATGGCAAGTTACGAATGCCGAGCAGGGACCGGATTCCACAACGATGAATTTTGAAGTGTTCAGCAATTTCAGTGTACCCTTGTTGCTTTGTGCATCCTCAACGGTGAGAAAGAATAATTTTGATAGTTATAGTGAACACTAGCGTCAAAATTTATCACTGGAAAAAGTGTGCTGAATTGTGAACACTGAAATTGGTGACCATTTCAAAACTCATCGTTGCGGAATCTGGCCCTAGGAGCCTAGGAACAAAATATTGTAACCACACGTTATTAAGTAAATTAAAGATTTTGTTCGTTTTAAATAATCGATTTGTTTTTTTATTTTTGTAACAACTTCAAATTTAGTTAATATAAAATTGGGGTTGTTTTGGACATTTTGGCGAAATATGGATGAGCACGCGTGTGCCATTATATAGTTTAGGTAGTCCTAAGGGTCCTATACGTGACCCAATTGGTCACGTTTCTAAAATAATTTTGGAAATCGAAAAAAAATTATTTTTGAAATTTACTTTTCAGTGACATTTTTTGAGAAGATTAGTGGACATTTTGGCGAAATATGAAAGAGCACGCATGTGCCATTATATAGTTTAGGTAGTCCTAAGGGTCCTATACGTGACCCCATTGGTCACGTTTCTAAAATAATTTTGGAAATCGAAAAAAAATTATTTTTGAAATTTGCTTTTCAGTGACATTTTTTGAGAAGATTAGTGGACATTTTGGCGAAATATGAAAGAGCACGCGTGTGCCATTATATAGTTTAGGTAGTCCTAAGGGTCCTATACGTGACCCAATTGGTCACGTTTCTAAAATAATTTTGGAAATCGATAAAAAATTATTTTTGAAATTTGCTTTTCAGTGACATTTTTTGAGAAGATTAGTGGACATTTTGGCGAAATATGGAAGAGCACGCGTGTGCCAATTGGGTCACGTATAGGACCCTTAGGATACCTAAACTATATAATGGCACACGCGGGCTCTTCCATATTTCACCAAAATGTCCACTAATCTTCTCAAAAAATGTCACTGAAAAGTAAATTTCAAAAATAATTTTTTTTCGATTTCCAAAATTATTTTAGAAACGTGACCAATTGGGTCACGTATAGGACCCTTAGGACTACCTAAACTATATAATGGCACACGCGTGCTCTTCCATATTTCGCCAAAATGTCCAAAACAACCCCAATTTTATATTAACTAAATTTGAAGTTGTTACAGAAATAAAAAAAAACAAATCGATTATTTAAAACGAACAAAATCTTTAATTTACTTAATAACGTGTGGTTACAATATTTTGTTCCTAGGCTCCTAGGGCCAGATTCCGCAACGATGAGTTTTGAAATGGTCACCAATTTCAGTGTTCACAATTCAGCACACTTTTTCCAGTGATAAATTTTGACGCTAGTGTTCACTATAACTATCAAAATTATTCATTCTCACCATTGAGGATGCACAAAGCAACAAGGGTACACTGAAATTGCTGAACACTTCAAAATTCATCGTTGTGGAATCCGGTCCCTGCTCGGCATTCGTAACTTGCCATGTAAATGAGGCGCCGTGAGCCTTTTCTGACTCCAATTTTTTGCTGGAACGAGGAAAAGAGTGGCGCCACAACAGCAGCAATTTGGGTAATAGTCCCTTCACTAATGCGAGATCCCAGAGTCATTATGGATCCAATTAACAACCAACCGGCTTGGGTACGACTTAGCGACATGCTACTCGTGTCGCATTAAATACAATTTTACCCTTGATATGATGCCGCCAAAGTGCAACTGTAACCCGATATGGACTCCGGTGAAGACCGCATTTGCTCGAGGGCATCAACAAAGCTATCGATAAGTGGTGTTATAAGACTTGGCACAGTCTTGGGCTGCTGCACTTGGATGCACCAATACAGCACAAGTCGTATCAATGGCATGCAGAAATTGATCAGCCAGAAGGTTTTGAGGTGTTGTGCCTAATCCTAATACCATAGAGCCCAGTTCTTGCAATGCACACACTAAGAAGTGTTGACTGAACAGTGTTTCCTGATTCAAGTCCTTGGCATTTTCGGGATTGAAGGCCGAAAAGTTTGCCAATTTCCCAGAAAAAAGTTTGCCAAATTTCTGAAAGCAAAATATTAATAAATACATATATTTCTTGTAATTTTCCAACTGAGAATTATACTTACATTAAATATTGAGCCAAAGAATGGTTTCCTGAAAGTAAACTGAAAATATATCCAACATTAAACACAAATTCATAAAATTAAAAAATTTTTCACCCTTTTACTTACCAATTAACACATGAATAAAAGCACAAAGCATAATCCAAAAACAAGCTAAAATTTTGTTGCGCTAGAAGCAAAATCAACGACAAAATTCCGGGGAGAGCGAGCTAGGTATAAAAACACAAAAATCTTCCGTCTCGTGCAACATTATATAAATTTTTCAACACGCTTTAATGTTGCCAGACGTGCATTAAGAACGAATAAAAATGAAACAATTTTTCACCATGCAGCTTTGTATTTGGTTAAAAATTAACTAGGTAGCACTGACACCAAGTTAACTTTCTTTTTAAATATTTTACATTTTATACTTTTTTCTGGGCCTATAACTTTTTCCAGAAAGTTTCCCGGGAAATGACAGTTCCCATATATATGCCTATTTATATCCTAAAGCGATAGAAGGTGAAGCTATGTGTGCACGAGATTTCGTTATGAAATTAGTAGCTAAACACTAAAGACGCTTTTTGGTTTGTTTTTTAATAAATTTTTTTTTGTTAATCTTATAACTTTTTCCCGAAAGTCTCCTGGAAAATGATTGAACCCTTATTCGACGCATATTTTTGTCTGCTATCGATTTCAGGTAGCGTCATATGCGCACGCAATCTAATTTAAGAGTTACGAGCAAAAAACGAAAACTTTCTTATTTTAAGTACCAAAATATAGTTTTTGCTCTATAACTTTTTTCAGAAAGTATTCCGAGATATAAACCTTATAACAACCGACGCGTATTAGAATAAGCTATCTATTGAAGGTAGCGCCATATGCGCACAAAGTCTATCTTACGAGATATAAGCAAAAAATATTTGCAAAAGTATCTAATTAATACATCGGATATATACAACATGACAAAAATTTCAACAATGACAGTCAAATAATTTGATACTAGAGGTCTTTCGCTAATTACTCCTGTTTTTTAATTTTTAATTTAGTAAAAAATTACTTTAAAAATATTGTATTAAAAACCATAATTTTTTTTCACTCTTTGTTTACATTTAGCACGTACCAAAAAGTTTGCCAAATGGAAAAAACGTGCTTCGCTAAAATGTTGATCAGTGCTGCCCAGTTGTTCCACACTGTAAAATAATTACTAATTTTTAATTTTTTATGTGCTTATAACTTTTTTCAGAAAGTTTCCCGGGAAAAAATAGAACCCATTATCGATGCGTATTTTTATCCTTAATCGATAAACAATAGCAATATATAGGTACGAAGTCTAGTTCATAAGTAATTAGTGAAAAAGTAAAGATGGTTTTTTGGCACGATTTTAATAAAAAAAAATGTTGGTGATCCTATAACTTTTTTCAGAAAGTCTCCCGGAATATAAAAGAACCCATTATAGATGCGTATTTTTGTCCTTAACTTATTGAAGGTACAGCGATATGCGCACAAGATCTAAATTTTGAGATATGAGCAAAAATCTAAATATGCTTTTTTGTTGCAAATTTTTCATTAAAAAAATTTTGCTGATCCTATAACTTTTTTCAGAAAGTCTTTTGGAAGAAGAAAGAAGTCATTATAGACGCGTATTTTTGTCCTTAACTTATTGAAGGTAGTGCGATATGCGCACGACATCTAGATTTAGAGATATGAGCAAAAAACTGAAAATGTTGTTTTGTTGGAAATTTTTTATTAAAAAAAATTTGCTAAGCCAATAACCTTTTTCAGAAAGTCTCCCGAAAAGTCATTGATCCTTTAATCGACGCGTATTTTAGTCTGCTATCAATTGCAGGTAGCGTCATATGAGCACGCGATCTAGTTTATAAGTTACGAGCAAAAAACGAAAACTTTCATATTTTAAGTACCAAAATATAGTTTTTGCTCTACAACTTTTTTCAGAAAGTCTCCCGAGATATAAATCTTATATCAACCGATGCGCATTGTAATAAGCTGTTCTTTGAAGGTAGCACCATATGGGCACGAAGTCTAGCTTACGAGTTATGAGTGAAAAAGTGTTGCAAAAGTGTCTAATGAAAACATCAGATATATTCAATATCAGTAAAATGTCAACAATGACAGTTAAATAATCTGATACTAGAGGCTTTTTGCTATTTATTTCTGTATTTAGATATATAATTTTTAAAAAAATTACTTAGAAAATAATGCAATTAAATTTGCAATATTTCTTCATTATTTGTTTACATTTTGCATGTTGTTAAGATAGCAAACCAAAACATCCGGTTTGCCAAAAATGTTGTTTTCTTCACGACGATCTAAAATTTTCAGTCGACGGCACCGGCTGAGCCGATTCTGCACAGCAAGGGTGCCAGATTTTATAAGATCACTAAAAATTTGTGTATTAAATTTTTTTCATTCTCTTGTGGCCTACACGTAACAGTGAGTCTATACCCGATAAATTTTTATCATGATAAAAGTCAAATCGTTATCAAGAGAAAAATTTGCCAGGTGTAGACTGTATTTGTTAGTGTTATTGCAGTGAGCTTCAGCTCAGACAAATTTGTCTTGATGAAAAAAGTAAAAGTAAATTCAAATAATAAGAGTAATAAATGGAAAAATTAAAGTGTTCATGTTTTCGAGTATTCACGTTTTCGCGAGTTCACTGTATATATATTAGTTTTTTTGTACAGTTGCACACATCATTTAAGAGAGGTACATCTCAAACGCGAATTTCATCAGTTTATTGGTCTTATCAGTTATGCCACAAAGTAGACCAGAGTTGAAGAAAGTGACTTATGAAAAAAGCTAAAATCATTTGTCGCGCAGATTCTGCGAGAAAGGGACAACTGCAGTATATTTATTATTAAAATGTTACCAAAAAAATCAAAACAAACAAGAGAAAATGTGTGCTTTGTGAAATATACATATACATACATACGTACATACACATTTACAAAATTAAATTGAAGAATTTGTTGCATTTACTTAAAAAAACCGAATGTGAAAAAGATTATTTGTATTAAAAAGTTATTAAAATTTGTTTGCAAATTATTCCTGATTTAACTTTAAGCATTTTCATTGAAAAATTTTAATTTACAAAAATCACTCAGCGAATAAGACCACAAAGTGTTAAACGAAAAACATTTCAACAAGTAAACAATTTTGCAAAATTAGATCAAAGTAAATTTATATAAAGTATATGCAAGTACTCAGGTGATTAATTTTTTTCTCGTGTAGTGTCTATGCATGAATGTCAAAAGTTGTTTACAATTTTCGTGCGCCATTTTGTTTTGCTTTGATTTGTTATACACAATTGTGTGTAGTGAAAAAGTTGAAATAAATTTTTACTCAAAAAAGGTGTTACAAAACATTTAAAAATAATTATATTTAATTATTAAAATAAATATGTAGCTTTTATTATACTTATTTCACGTAATAAATGTTTATCAATTAATAAATTTACTTTGGTTTTGTCTATCCATACATTTCCTTTTTGTTGTATGCAGATCTGGGACTTGCATTATGCTATGTTTAGACGACGAGTTGAATCACCTGCTTCGCTCTCTGAATCATGTTTATGAATCATGCTGTTTAGACTACGCATTCGTGCTTCGTGTGCATCGTGCCAATTTAGTGCTTTTCGTACTAGATTTAGAGTTTTTTAATTCATAACAGTGCGGAATTTTTCAAATTGTTGCATTAAAAAGAAATTAGTGCCTTTTTTTGGTGCTTTTCACCTTTGATTTTAGTGCGTTTTACAAATCTACTAAATATTAATTTGTTAAAGTGTGGTGGCTTTATTTTCACTTTCAAAAACTATCTGCTTTCACCCCTTTTAGACATGCAAAGTTTCCTTTGCAGAATGTTAATTCAGCTGCGTGAAATACAAAGGAAGAAAAACTTTCTCTTTCACAGTTAGAAAAAAGAAAATATTTCTAGATATTACAGAGGATACCATACACGTAATAAAATAACTTAATTACAATAATCGAATCTACTAACCACTAAGGGAAGCAATGTATTGCTTTCTTGATAACGGTGCTTCCAAAAATGCTTCTGAAAAGTAATAACGTAAGGCTCTCTAAGAAAGTGGACAGAAGTAAAAAAATGTAAACCAGTAACTTTTGCACCTGAGTACACAAAAACTACACATTATTGCTTCTGTAAAACGAATTAGTAAAGCAAAAAATTAACGGCTTTTTGGAAACTGAATGCATTGCTTCTAGCTGGCTTACAAAAACTCTTCTGGGAAGCGGTAATTTTTGCTGGGATGGTGAAATTAAAGAAATAGAACGAAGTATCAGAAATTTAAGGATACATAAATGGACAAATTTGCTCAAAACTGATCAATTTTGGATTGAAGTTTATAATTATAGAAATTCAACTTATCATAATCCATTTCTAATACTGTCAATATTTTCTCAAGACTATAAACATTACCATGTTCAAATGTTGTAGTAGAAATGACTTTTAGCGCTTATAAATATTTTAAAAGTAAGTTAGAAATACAATAATGATTTTATAAATCAAATTGTTTCATTCATATAAAATACGGTCTAAAAAGAAAAGGCTTATGTTGTTCAGAATGTAACATACTGAACCATGTTCATCTAAAAATTAATTCAGACGAAACACCTAAAAATCTAATTGTTTTATTAAAACAGTTTTATGGCCAGAGGAAAAAGATGAAACTGCATTTCCTGAAACGAGGAGTATAATTCTCGTTGATCATCTTTTGTTAATAGTACACCATAATTGGAGTGTCTTCCCAAATGAACTTCAATTATTTTCCTACTCATATTCTACTTATAAGCAAAATTGAAATATGGCTCGATATATGTAATTGAAATTATTACAAAAACCTATGAAATGTAGTAAATTTAAAATTGTAGTTAACTTAAATTTTTAATTTTTACTAATTCAGTACATTTATAATTAGCCATATGGGCTTTCTTTGTATTGCAAATAAATAGATAAATATAAAAAAACAAATAAAAATATATTTATGTACATACATACATATGTACATATATACGAGTACTTATTTCATTTAGTGTTTTTTTATGAACACACAGTGCTTTTTGCTCTGAAAAAGTTGGCATCACTGTTCGCGTGGCATTTTTTTATGTATATTCACACAACATACGTATCATACGCACGTATATACATGCATACACATAAGCATACATACTTTACATAAATTCCACTCATGCGAAATCTTGTTTTTGAAGGCATCTCTATATTTTCTTCTTATTTTTCCTTTTTATATTATTCATAACTTAATTAAATTTATTTATATTAAACTCACATCTATGTTTTTTGGTTTGTTTTTATTTGTTTACAAACGCACACATACACATATACCTATTTTGTTTTGATAGCTAGTTCAGATAAAGTGGCGATTAACTGCGATAAAAGTTAGAGAAGATACCAATTTTACGTGCTTCGCAAGTAGATTCATATTGAATCTACCTGATTCGCTCTCATAATTTTGTATGGCGAAGCAAGTGGATTCGGTCATGATTGGGGCGTGAAGCATGAATAGAGAGCGAAGCACGTACCGTCTAAACATAGTATTAAATAAGCAAATCCATTGACCATCTAAACCAAACTAAACCCACACTAAACCAAATCAATATAAATGCAAATTTATTACATTAGAACTAACTTTGATAATTATAGTGCAATTTTTTGGCATTAAACTAAAATCTCTTCAAAGTAATACATTAATATTGCGCTAGCACCAAATCACATGGCGAAAAATGGAACGTAAATGTGTACATAAATAAAAACATACGTACATACATAAATATGTAAACTTTTTTCTATGTACATATCGCCACTTAAGGCAAAAATCATATCACTACCATTTTTATACAGCCCAATTATGAATCGTAATTCCCCGGGGGTTTTTCCCCTTTCCCATTCCTCCTATTATGAATTAAAATATCCCCGGGAAAAAAGTAGGTATTCTAAACATAAGAGAGATGGAGAAAAAACTCCCCGGGAAAAATGTAGGTATTCTAAATATGAGGAAGATGGAAAATTTTTTGAGAGTTTTCTCCCCAAACATTTTGAAGGGAATTAATGCAAAAATTTTAAAATCAAATTAATAAATGTTATATGTATGGTATATGCATTTGTTTAGAACAAAAAGTTTAAATAAGCACTGGAATGTTATATATCTCTCTTGTTTTAGGCATTTTTATCCAAGCCCTGCGCACATCAACTTCAAAAACATGAACTACTTCTACCTATAGAAATAATACTAAAACACTAAAAATGTCACGCGTCCTTTAAGTTCACATAAAAGGTACAAGGAAGATTTGTTTTCCTATAATATCAAGACCGATAAGAAAAACTATGAAATTTACAATTTTCTTTGTATATACAGTAATTGGAAATTTAATCCATACGCATCTGCACCTGGGCAGTTTTAGCCTCCACTTTCCCAGCATACAATTATTCTGAATGGTTGTATATGGTTACGCTGTCTATTTATTTTTTATTTAAGCAAAAAAGATATTTATATTAACGTACTATCTTATTGGCAATGAAAAACCAACATTTTTATTAAATTTCTATTGCTGAACTCTTGCTTTATTGCAGAGTAAAATGTAAACATTAAAAAGCTGCTTCAGATTTTCCTCTCTCCCGCATTTGCTTATTCCCCTGCTATTCAGAATAGGATGATTATTCCCCGGGAAGAAATGACAGGGAAGAGAAAAAACTCCCCGGGAATATTCATAATTGGGCTGATAATTTTTCAAGAGAAAGACAAAACTTGATTAAATTGTTCCAAGCGGTAGGATATTCCGTTTATAAAATCACAATTTTTTAAGATATAGCTTTACAATAAAATAAACCAAAACCTAATTACAAGCATCAAATTTAAATTTTCACTAAAATTTTGTTTTTCAATCAGTGCGTATGAAAAGTAATGCAAGTTGCCCAGGTCTGGTTGTAATCATCTGTTTTTGACATTCATCCATTATTTTTACACAAACAAATCGCACGTTGCATATACTTTATATAAATATACTTTGAATTAGATGAAAGAATTTGTTGTGTTGAATTAAGAAACAAAGTGCGAAATAGCTTATAACTATTAATAAGGCAATTACAAATTGTTTTAAGATGATTGCAGATTTCATTTGAAGCATTTTCATTAAAAAAATATTAATTTTTATCATTTATTTCCAAAAATCGTCAAGCGAATGAGGTTACAAAGTATAAATTGAAATTAAGCTACAAAATTCCACCACGAAAGAAGGTTAAAGAAGACGCAGTGAGAGAGTGAGCGCGAGATCCGAAAACACAAATTATCTTCCGTCTCGTGTCATCTCTGGTATACCCTGTGGTTATGCTCTGCTAGATTTGTTGTAAGTAAATAACGAAGTTATACAGTTACCCTAGAAAGTTTCAGTACACCTTAAAATTTTGTAATAAATCTAACAACGAACATAATTAGACTAATCGAAGCAATCTTTTTATCTTATTAGCTTTTAGAGAATCATTTGTCCTCATATTAAAACTTGCTTTTAGAAGAAGAGATATTTAAAAAATATCATAACCATAAATTACGCAAAAAAATTTACGCACATCACCAGCAGCATTACATAAAATTAAATTTGTTATGAAGATAAGGTATTCTTTAAAATGTACTTAAGGAAAAAATATCGATTCGATCAGGCTAACTATGTTAGTTGTTAGCATTATTAAAAAATTGGAAGATTTACTGTAACTTTATTGTCCACTGTATATCCTATTTTGGAATTATATTGTTATGCTTTATCCAATTCAAACATTTGTTTTCGATTTTTAAAGCATATAATAAATAACTGAATTAAGAAAAAATTTTACAAATTGAGAAATTTATATTTTTTATCATTACTTTATCAACAAGTATTATTAGTGCCTTAACAATTACTAAACTGAATTATAACGAATCCCAAAATAAAACACCAATTTAATATTTTGTTGCAAGAAAACGCTAATATCAAAATAATACATTTATTCATTACAAAAAATAAAACTTTTCAAATTAAAAAAACTACTAGAATATGCAATTACATTTTGATTTCATCTGTTTTATATGGGGTAGTCAGATTAACATACATACATATGTACCCAGCTAGCATTTGGGTGATCAATTTTGGCAGAAATATCTTATATGATTCTCTACAGATCGCTTTTGATGATTAAAAAGTGATTTACCACTTGGGCGATTGAAAGAGGATTCACTTATGATTCATCTATATGAACAAATAATGATTTCTTGAAAATAGAGGAACATCATGCAAACCGCAAAAAGGTGATTTAAATGATATAATATGAAAATTGCTCAAAAATAATCAGCAAATCGTATCATAACTGATTCTTTGGTATGATTCATCTGTAGGGTACCATTTTCTCACAACGGGAGTATCATTTATGATCGAAAAATGAGCTCATTTACGGTTATATTTCCCGTCAAGCTGATTCGGAAACGATTGGATTATGATACAAAATGCTACTTGGGTACATACATACATACATTTGTATGTATGTACTATTTTACTACATACATATGAATTTTTTATAATGAGTCGACTTTGAGCCGCCGCGAAGATTATTTTGTTCAGCCGCCGCCGGTCGACAAACCAGGTCGGCTTCGTCCCCTGGTGCTTTCTTTTTGTTTTCAATATAAATAGACAAACGAGAATTTTTACATAGCTTCCATAAACTCGCAGTTAGTATAAGCTTGCTTACATATTAATATATTAAACAGAATAACTTTTCTATCAATAAAATCAAAAGTACAATAATAAGTATTAAAAAGTGGTAAAAATTAGAAAAAGTTTCAAATTTGAGTGCATTTTGTAAAGGTAGCACCAGAGACCTGCGCCGATCGGCTGAGAGCCGGCTTAGCCGAGCCGCCGAATGGTTTTGACCAGCCGCCGCCGCCGATTATTTTTCGGCTAACAAGCGGCTAGAAATTAGCCGCCGATTGAAATATTTTTTTAATGTTTTTTCGGCAGAAAAACTGTTTTTACATATCTTGGATATAATTTATAATTTTGCATTTATTCAGTATGTAAATTTTCGCCTCGATGTGCAACTCTGCAGAGTTGCTTTGCATATACATATGTTAAGGGCTTTGGACACGATCAAAATGCTTGCTGTCAAGTTCGTGTACGTGTGCTTGTCGGCTTGATGTTAACAGGCTTGATGACCCACCAATCATTCATTTATATTTTGATTTTGTACTGTTCGTTGTTTAAAAAAATATATAAAAATTTCTAGATAAAGAAATTTAATAGCAATAATGGCAGCACTATTTACAAAAAAAAAGAAATGCGAAATAAAATTGTTCTCAACACTTCTTTTTTTCTTCACAAGTCAAATTTATGTTTTTCTTCTTTTAATTCCGATTTGTTAGCAACCGATCACAATGGAAATAAAATTATAATGAAAATTTTTTCGTGCTTGACGGGTACACATACACGTATATAAAAAGTGACAGCAAGCATGCCAAAAATCAAAATTGTTTGATTTTCCATCAAGCGTCGTTGGTGTCACACATACTCATACTCTAACCAATCTCATCAAGCATTTTGACCGTGTCTAGACCACTTTAGTGCTAAAAATTTTAGATCGTTTTGCTTTGCTTGACAGAAATGAGTAGACACAGGAACACATTTCCTTTAACATGTTCCTTCGTGTGGCATCATAATTTTTTGATATGGATATCTTATGCTGGCCACAGACGAAGGAACTTGTTAAGAAACATATGTTTCTACTGTTTTATTTTTTAATAAAGACGATGTAACCAATAATGAAACATCAGTTCTGGGCTCAAATCGTCACATCCGTGATCGTATCGACAATCGTACGAAAACAAATTAAGTGATACGTCAATTATATAATCTGAATGGGATTTCAGTACGTATGTCATAATCCGAAAATTGTGCCTTTACGTGAAAAGTTCGTTGACGGATTTGGCGATTCGACCACTGTGCGTTAATGGAAAGAAAAAATTGCCACAATTTTTATCTATTGAATTTGACATTTTAGCTTCGAATGCACTAGAGGTATCAATGCATGATTGAAAGGAAATTTTTAAAACATATTTAGTTCACTCATTTTAGTATTTGAAGCTAAGAACTGAATTAATTTTTACTTCTTTCCTATTATATTATTTTATTTATATTATATTTTTTTCTATTATTTTGGAATTTCTCTACTTTTATATTATTGTATCATATTTATACCTGAAGTTGTTTCAGCCGGCTGACAGCCGATTTTCAGCCGCCGCCGATGATTTTTTTGAGCCAGCCGCCGCCGACAAAATCGCTCGGCGCAGGTCTCTGCTTCCATAAACTGGCAGTAAATTTTTTTTTGTCATGCGTGGTTAGCTTATGCATATCACAGAATATGAACCAGAAGACCCACCAGTGAGCAGAGAAACAAGTCGAGGCAAAATTATCGGCGGCGGCGGCGCAGTAGTTTTGTGACCGGCGGTGGCGCGCCGAGAGAATTTTCGGCGGCGCAAAAGAGCGTATAAAAATTTAAAGAAAAAATAAAAATTGAAACTGAAAACCGATTTTCAAATTTTTTTCTCCGAAATTTGTGTTTTTGAGAAGATAAAATTTCGGCTCGTTTTGAGCCGATGCGAGCCGATACAATCGGCGGCGGCTTGATGCACAGAAAAATAACCGGCGGCGGCGCGCCGACGGCTTCTAGCCGGTCGACTTGTTTCTCTGCCAGTGAGTGATGAAAAATCGCGATAACAGCTGATTGGTGAGAATTCTTAATTTTTACTAAGTTGTTGCAAGTGAGAGAAAAAATTATTTTCTACATGCATAAAAAGCAAAAGCTATATGTTGCATTTGCAAACATATGTTCTTAAAAAAGTAGAAAATAAAATTGTTCAAAAGTGAACAATTTTAAGTAAAAATTAAATTTTTGTTGAAAATAGATGTGTTTTTGATATAATAAGTTGTGTAATTGATAGTCAGTGGGCTTCCTCAACTACTGACTGTAAATTGTTGCCCAAATAATGTAAACAATTTTCGTAATTACAAAGTTTTTACAAAAAAAGTGGATAAGGGCATTGTGATACTTTCCCGAAATTTGGAAATATGGGTATGTAGCCACAAAGTTACTACCGATGATGGAGACTCATCTAAAGCAAACGGCTTTGTGCACTTCGGAAGATGTAGAAAATGAAACAATTGCTAAAGTTGTGCATGTTGTTTATACATATATGGAGAAAGGATACGTTTGCAAGTTCCTTCCCCATAAGAAAATCGGCATTTGCTCAACGAAAATAAGTTTGGAAAGCTCATCTGGACTCACTACATGTGCATCACATGGGCGTTAAGCGATCCATGCAACAATTTGGCCAAGTATTCTAATATAATGCAACTGGAAGCTTCTGTGTGTCTAACATGGGGCCCGGCCAACTTTTTTTGGATCTGCAAGTGCCTACGCAAATGCGTATATCACTTTCACTTTGCTGTGTATGGACGCTTGTGATATAACTGACCAGCAAAATATTCCAGTACCTTATATTACTTTGGCCGGACCACCTTTAACAGCTGGTGCTACTCAAGAGCGTGCTACCAAATAAAAATGCACGCGTGCTTCCACGCCTAATGTACCCGGCCACATTTTTCTGATCTATAAGTGCCTACATAAATGTGTAATACTCTACCCTGGGCTGCATACTATTCCAGCACCTTATATTACTTTGGCCGGGCCACCTCTAACGCTGCTCAACATCGTGCTACCAAAAAAGGTGTACGCAAACAGTTCAAAAGGTTCCAGCAAGTCAGCTTTTGTCGCAAATACATCAAAACGGTAAGTTTTATTTGAATAATATTTCACTATTTGAAACATTAATTGTTCTCACCGTTTATTCCAGAAAATCGTTAGTACTCTTTGTTACTATACTGGTCGAACGTTTATACCCAGACAGACATTTATATACATTTTTGGCTAGTAAGCTCAATGGTATGTTGCTTGAAAT
The DNA here is from genome assembly GCA_944452675.1 of Tachina lurida. Taxonomy (NCBI): domain Eukaryota; kingdom Metazoa; phylum Arthropoda; class Insecta; order Diptera; family Tachinidae; genus Tachina; species Tachina lurida. Next base: position 104,230,200 of record OX101752.1, read on the forward strand.
AATAGCTGGCCGAGAAACTATTGACAAAACACAATCAGCATTAGCTAGACGATAATAAAGCTCGTCTGGACTCACAATATGTGCATCACAAATACGGTCCATGCAACAACTTGGCCAAAGTTGAGGCCAGGCCAACTTTTGTTGGATCCGCAAGTGTATACAAAAATACGTATAACACCACGCTGACCTGCACATGTGCGGATATGATATAACTGGCCAGTAAACTGTTCCAGCACCTTATATTGCTTTGGCCGGGCCACCTGTAAAATCTGGTGCTATGCATCAAAACGGTAAGTTTTATTTGAACAATAATTATTACATCCATTGAATAAATAAATAAATAATTCATTATTTGAAATATTAATTGTCATCGTTTATTTCAGATAATCGTTAGGCCTCTTTGTTGGTAAATGCAACAAGATCAGAAACAAATACTGGTCGAACATTTATACCCAATAATCAGACATATGCTTCCAGTAGTAGTAGACGGCTCCCATAAATAGAGAAATTAGAAATTGAATAACATGATTACAAAATCATAAGGGTCAATTGAAATCAGAAGTACACGATATTAATTTGAGAAACTTTTTCGAGGTCAAGGTATTTTTTACTTTAATATACATGAATGTACATTTATTAATTAACTTGTTTTCTTACATGTGCACACATCATTAAAGAAAGTTACATCGCAAAAGTGTATTTGATTAGTTTATTTATTTTATCAGTTATACAGTGGATCTATCTATTCCAATTTTTAATAATGCTCATAATTAGCTTAATCGAATCATGTTTTTTTGTGTCAGTAGTTTTTTAGAAAGAAAGGGATATTTATAAAATAGTTATAATCATAAATAATGTAAAAAAGTTTACGTACACACTACTTTTTTATGGCTATGACTGCACTATTATAAATCTCTTTTCTTTCTAAAAACTGCTGATACAAAAAGATCTGATTCGATTAAGCTAATTATGATAGTTATTAGCATTATTAAAAAATTGGAAGGTGTACTGAAATTTTAGAGGTCCACTGTAGATCTAATTTAAGAGTTGTTTTTTGCATTAAAGTAATTTTATATTGAACATTTTAAATATTTTTTCTGAATCTTAGTACCTTATACCTGTCCGAATTGCTTACCAATTTCTTAAGAGTGGAACAATCGTAGAATTGTGTTACCAAACTGTTATATCCAAGGTCTGGCAATAATGGCTTTTCATTTTGCGTACTTTCTAAATATAATGATTGACATCACTAATTTTGTATAAGAACATTCTTATTACTTATTACTTTTTTGTATCTTATTCTGATGAAGCACATGTTAATATAACAGTTGAAATAAATGAATTATTGAGCAATTATATTGAGTACACAAATTCTTAAGTATATAATAAATTGGTGTCAGAAGTATCTCGAACCATGGTGTTGGACAAAGAAGACACGGAACAAATATCGTCTATGTTCGCAGACGCACTACGACAAGCAGTAGCTGAGGCAACGCAGGCCGCCTTAGCGACTGTATCACTTCAACAACAAACAAATGCACAATCTTCATCGAATGTATTGACAAAACCACCACCATTTACCATAAGCGAATTTAAGGCCTCTGAAACTTTTTCAGTCGAAGATTACTTTCAGCGTTTTGATTTGGCGTTGAGTCTAAGTAAAGTACCAAAAACAGATCACCATACTTACGCTAGGGTACACATGGGTGGGGAGTTAAACGAGGCATTGCGAATCCTTATTCAACCTCAAGATCCACAACGGTGTACCTATGAGGATATCAAAAAGATTCTAATAGCGCACTTCGACAAGAAAAAAAATAGATTTGCTGAAAGTATTAGGTTTAGGCGCATTGTACAGGATAAGGATGAGTCAGTGTCAAATTTCGTATTGAGACTCAGGAAAGCAGCAGCGCATTGCGAGTATGGTGTGTTCCTCGATAGAATGCTCACCGAACAATTACTGTTCGGCATGGAGTCCCGAACTACGTGCGACGAAATAGTAGCTAAGAATCCAGATACGTTTAAGGAAGCCTACGAAATAGCTCATGCATTAGAAGCGACACGACAAACGACTACAGATATGAGAGAGGTAGCACAGGGACAATCATTAGAGCCCGTGAACAAATTAGGGTATGCGCCGACACAATTAAAGAGAAAGAACCAGCAAAATACGCGTTCAACTGCTGAAAATAACAACCAATCGCAATGTTATGGTTGTGGTGGTAAACACCTACGTAGTCAATGCAAATTTCGCAACGCAAAATGTTTTACGTGTGGCAAGATGGGTCATATTGCTCGTATATGCAAATCGAGAGCATGTCAAATTTCTGAAGAGCAACCAGAAGAAAATTGCGATACGTACGACTCCGTACAATGCCTTAATACAATAAATTTGATAAATAGTGCATCTATATCTAAGAAAATTATCAACACTTTCGTAAATGGGTGCCCAATTGAGATGGAACTGGATACAGGTGCTCCAGTAGGTATTGTTGGTAAGGAAATTCTAAAAAAAATCGGCATCAAGGGTCGAATCAATAAAACCTGCAGAAAGTTTTCCAGCTACACAGGCCATGACTTGCAGGTTGTAGGTCGAATGGTTGTCGACGTCAGGGTTGGAAGAACAACCCGTAGGCTTAATTTGTATATCGTGGAAGGCGAATACGATTCATTGTTTGGGAGAGAGTGGATCCCGCACTTCTTAAATGAAATCAATTTAAATAAAATGTTTACAGAGCCAGATAAAGTAAATTCTATCAAAATCGCAACACCGGCTCTTGTGGGAAAACAGGAACATCAGTTGAAACTCGTTTTGGAAAAGTACGACGAGCTGTTCAGCGAATTACCGGGGAAACTTGACGGGCCACCAGCAAAAGTACATTTTAAGCCGGACACTACACCCGTTTTTACGAGGGCTCGCGAAATACCATTAGCGCTACGGAATGCTTACGCTGCAGAAATTGAAGCAAAACTTGCGTCAGGCTTATACAAAAAAGTAGAGTTTTCAGAGTGGGCGTCATCAACACATGTGGTGACGAAAAAAAAATGGTAAGATACGAATAACGGGTAACTATAAACCCACGTTAAACCCGAGGATGATAATTGATGAACACCCAATACCAAAAGCTGAAACGATATTGAATAAAATGAATAATGCTAAGTTTTTCTGTCATTTAGATATTACGGATGCATACTCACATTTACCCATAGACGAGGAATTCGCTCATGCGCTCACTCTGAACACTCCAACGCATGGGCTGGTTCGACCAACACGTGCTGTATATGGAGCAGCAAACATACCAGCGATATGGCAACGCAGAATGGAGAATGTGCTTCAGGGTATTAATAATGTTTGTAACTTCTTTGACGACATTTTGGTTTATGCGGACAACTTTGAAAATATGCTGGACGCTCTACAGATCACCCTGGAACGACTGAAGTCCCATGGCCTTAAACTAAACAAATCAAAATGCGTGTTTGCCGCACCATCAGTCGAGTTCCTGGGTCACAAAATAGATAAAGACGGAATTCATAAATCAGACAAGCATATTGAGGCAATTCGCGACGCCCCAAAACCGAACTCAACTGAGGAGCTGCAATTATTTTTAGGTAAAGCGTCATATTACAGCTCGTTCATTGCTAATTTGTCAACGAGAAACAGAACCCTTCGTAATATGCTACTTCAGGAAAATTTTAAATGGACTCCTGAAGCCGAACATGCATACAATGATATAAAAAACGCGTTAATTTCACCAGAAGTGCTAGTACCATATGACTCCGACTTACCTCTATTGCTCGCTACTGACGCGAGTCAAGTTGGCTTGGGAGCAGTATTGTCACACCGTTTGGCCGACGGAAGAGAACGGCCCATTGCGTATGCAAGTCGCACACTAACACAGACGGAGAAAAAATATCCTCAAATGGATAGAGAGGCATTGGCAATTGTTTGGGCGGTCCAAAAGTTTTTCCTCTACCTATATGCACGTCACTGGACCTTAATTACGGACCACAAGCCACTGTCACAAATTTTGCATCCAGAAAAGTCCTTACCAGCCCTATGTATCAGCCGAATGGCAAATTACGCCGACTATCTAGCTAATTTCGACTTTGATGTTATTTTTCGACCAACCAAAGCTAATACAAACGCAGATTATTGTTCCAGAATGGTAAGACCTAGTTCTAAAATAAATAAAGTCAGTTGTGCAACCAAAGATCAGGTGGAGACGCTTGAAGCCGATGGTTTTGATTTGTCAAATACACCAAATGCCGATTAACTCGTACCAAATCGCAAAAGAGTCCAGAAGAGATGACAAATTGGGCTTAATTGTTAGGCATCTAGAGGCGGGTAAGTGTCTAAAAAGACTAGGATACAAATCTCCGGAAGTAAATTATGCATTGACGGGTGGCTGTTTGGTACTAGATCATCGCGTTGTAATACCCCCAGTTTTACGAGAAAAAGTACTCCGTGATCTACATGCCGCTCATCTAGGAATCACCAAAATGAAAGGCTTGGCACGGTCGTTTGTGTATTGGCCAGGTCTAGATGCCGACATTGAGAAACTCGCTAACAGCTGTGTTGAATGTGCCAGATTAGCAAATAATCCACCGAAGTATAGAACCCATCACTGGGAATATCCCAAGGGACCGTGGGAACGCGTACATATAGATTACGCTGGTCCATTTCTTGGCACAATGTCCTTAGTGGTCTCAGATGCGTACAGCAAATGGGTTGAAATAAAAACAACAAACAACATTACAGCCAAAGCTACAATAGAAATCTTAGATGACCTGTTTGCCGCGTATGGCGTACCGATAACTATAGTGTCAGACAACGGCACTAATTTTAAGTCTATAGAGTTTAAAGACTACCTGCAGAAAATCGGAGTAAAATACCACAAGCTTACACCCGTCAACGAATGGCCAAGCTGAAAGGTCAGTACAAACGTTTAAGAACTCTCTCAAAGCTATGTGTACCGATAAATCTAATATAAAAGAAAATCTAAATGAATACTTGCGGCAGTACAGAAATGCGCCGCATTCTACCACCGGCCAATGCCCAGCTCAGTTGTTTCTAGGCAGAACGATTCGCACTCACCTTCACTTAATATTGCCTGAGGATGTTAGTACTACCGTGACACACAAACAATTCATGAAATTCGATAAAAATTTCCGTACTTTCGATAACGAGCAGACAGTCTGGTTCCTGTCAGGAAATCCTAGGATGGACAAATGGGTCCAAGGGCCCATTATTCGCCGTTTGGGAGACCTACATTACCACATTTTATACAAGGGAAAAATTTATAAACGACATATAGATCAACTGAGAAGAAAACTAGAAGAGGGAGAAGTGAGTAATGAGCAACAGAATATCCGCAACCAACATAATCTGAGAGAGGATGACTTGGACATAAGTGAAAACGGTATCCATTACTACCCGGTCAAGAATAATGAAAGTTCGCAGAATGCCACACAGATCCAAAGTCCACAAAATGGTCAGAGCGCACAAGCTCTTAATTCTCCAGGAAAAATAAATCTTCCTGAGTTCTCAGATCCTTCCGTATCAGCACATATCGATAGAGAGCGCAGGTGCACACCAAATCTGGAGGGTGCACCACAACTCCGAAGATCTAACAGAAGAATCAAACCTCGACAAATTTACTCGCCTTGAACAGCCTAGATAAGGAGGAAGAATTGTTATATCCAAGGTCTGGCAATAATGGCTTTTCATTTTGCGTACTTTCTAAATATAATGATTGACATCACTAATTTTGTATAAGAACATTCTTATTACTTATTACTTTTTTGTATCTTATTCTGATGAAGCACATGTTAATATAACAGTTGAAATAAATGAATTATTGAGCAATTATATTGAGTACACAAATTCTTAAGTATATAATACAAACAAAAAAGTATTAACTTTTTTATAAAAATAAACGATTTTTTAAACTTTTGTATTAACTATATTCAGTATAGAAATAAGTTATTTTAATAGGAGATCCAAACCAAAAGAGGTCTTCGTTTCTTGAGCGTATACTAACCTCAATTTGCAGAAATAAAATCTTAAAAAAAACTATATAAAATTTTGGAATTGTTTTCTTATTTTTATTTTAATATTTTTTTAGTAATTGCATAAATATATAATTTTTAATAATTTGAAATTGTTACAAAAAGAACTCCACTACACACATTGTAAGCAAAAACAAAATATAAATATTTACTAATGTAATTAATTAAATTTTTTGTTAAATATCTTGAAATAAAAATACTTTTACTTATGCAACCAAAGGGTTGGAAGAACAACCCGTAGGCTTAATTTGTATATCGTGGAAGGCGAATACGATTCATTGTTTGGGAGAGAGTGGATCCCGCACTTCTTAAATGAAATCAATTTAAATAAAATGTTTACAGAGCCAGATAAAGTAAATTCTATCAAAATCGCAACACCGGCTCTTGTGGGAAAACAGGAACATCAGTTGAAACTCGTTTTGGAAAAGTACGACGAGCTGTTCAGCGAATTACCGGGGAAACTTGACGGGCCACCAGCAAAAGTACATTTTAAGCCGGACACTACACCCGTTTTTACGAGGGCTCGCGAAATACCATTAGCGCTACGGAATGCTTACGCTGCAGAAATTGAAGCAAAACTTGCGTCAGGCTTATACAAAAAAGTAGAGTTTTCAGAGTGGGCGTCATCAACACATGTGGTGACGAAAAAAAAATGGTAAGATACGAATAACGGGTAACTATAAACCCACGTTAAACCCGAGGATGATAATTGATGAACACCCAATACCAAAAGCTGAAACGATATTGAATAAAATGAATAATGCTAAGTTTTTCTGTCATTTAGATATTACGGATGCATACTCACATTTACCCATAGACGAGGAATTCGCTCATGCGCTCACTCTGAACACTCCAACGCATGGGCTGGTTCGACCAACACGTGCTGTATATGGAGCAGCAAACATACCAGCGATATGGCAACGCAGAATGGAGAATGTGCTTCAGGGTATTAATAATGTTTGTAACTTCTTTGACGACATTTTGGTTTATGCGGACAACTTTGAAAATATGCTGGACGCTCTACAGATCACCCTGGAACGACTGAAGTCCCATGGCCTTAAACTAAACAAATCAAAATGCGTGTTTGCCGCACCATCAGTCGAGTTCCTGGGTCACAAAATAGATAAAGACGGAATTCATAAATCAGACAAGCATATTGAGGCAATTCGCGACGCCCCAAAACCGAACTCAACTGAGGAGCTGCAATTATTTTTAGGTAAAGCGTCATATTACAGCTCGTTCATTGCTAATTTGTCAACGAGAAACAGAACCCTTCGTAATATGCTACTTCAGGAAAATTTTAAATGGACTCCTGAAGCCGAACATGCATACAATGATATAAAAAACGCGTTAATTTCACCAGAAGTGCTAGTACCATATGACTCCGACTTACCTCTATTGCTCGCTACTGACGCGAGTCAAGTTGGCTTGGGAGCAGTATTGTCACACCGTTTGGCCGACGGAAGAGAACGGCCCATTGCGTATGCAAGTCGCACACTAACACAGACGGAGAAAAAATATCCTCAAATGGATAGAGAGGCATTGGCAATTGTTTGGGCGGTCCAAAAGTTTTTCCTCTACCTATATGCACGTCACTGGACCTTAATTACGGACCACAAGCCACTGTCACAAATTTTGCATCCAGAAAAGTCCTTACCAGCCCTATGTATCAGCCGAATGGCAAATTACGCCGACTATCTAGCTAATTTCGACTTTGATGTTATTTTTCGACCAACCAAAGCTAATACAAACGCAGATTATTGTTCCAGAATGGTAAGACCTAGTTCTAAAATAAATAAAGTCAGTTGTGCAACCAAAGATCAGGTGGAGACGCTTGAAGCCGATGGTTTTGATTTGTCAAATACACCAAATGCCGATTAACTCGTACCAAATCGCAAAAGAGTCCAGAAGAGATGACAAATTGGGCTTAATTGTTAGGCATCTAGAGGCGGGTAAGTGTCTAAAAAGACTAGGATACAAATCTCCGGAAGTAAATTATGCATTGACGGGTGGCTGTTTGGTACTAGATCATCGCGTTGTAATACCCCCAGTTTTACGAGAAAAAGTACTCCGTGATCTACATGCCGCTCATCTAGGAATCACCAAAATGAAAGGCTTGGCACGGTCGTTTGTGTATTGGCCAGGTCTAGATGCCGACATTGAGAAACTCGCTAACAGCTGTGTTGAATGTGCCAGATTAGCAAATAATCCACCGAAGTATAGAACCCATCACTGGGAATATCCCAAGGGACCGTGGGAACGCGTACATATAGATTACGCTGGTCCATTTCTTGGCACAATGTCCTTAGTGGTCTCAGATGCGTACAGCAAATGGGTTGAAATAAAAACAACAAACAACATTACAGCCAAAGCTACAATAGAAATCTTAGATGACCTGTTTGCCGCGTATGGCGTACCGATAACTATAGTGTCAGACAACGGCACTAATTTTAAGTCTATAGAGTTTAAAGACTACCTGCAGAAAATCGGAGTAAAATACCACAAGCTTACACCCGTCAACGAATGGCCAAGCTGAAAGGTCAGTACAAACGTTTAAGAACTCTCTCAAAGCTATGTGTACCGATAAATCTAATATAAAAGAAAATCTAAATGAATACTTGCGGCAGTACAGAAATGCGCCGCATTCTACCACCGGCCAATGCCCAGCTCAGTTGTTTCTAGGCAGAACGATTCGCACTCACCTTCACTTAATATTGCCTGAGGATGTTAGTACTACCGTGACACACAAACAATTCATGAAATTCGATAAAAATTTCCGTACTTTCGATAACGAGCAGACAGTCTGGTTCCTGTCAGGAAATCCTAGGATGGACAAATGGGTCCAAGGGCCCATTATTCGCCGTTTGGGAGACCTACATTACCACATTTTATACAAGGGAAAAATTTATAAACGACATATAGATCAACTGAGAAGAAAACTAGAAGAGGGAGAAGTGAGTAATGAGCAACAGAATATCCGCAACCAACATAATCTGAGAGAGGATGACTTGGACATAAGTGAAAACGGTATCCATTACTACCCGGTCAAGAATAATGAAAGTTCGCAGAATGCCACACAGATCCAAAGTCCACAAAATGGTCAGAGCGCACAAGCTCTTAATTCTCCAGGAAAAATAAATCTTCCTGAGTTCTCAGATCCTTCCGTATCAGCACATATCGATAGAGAGCGCAGGTGCACACCAAATCTGGAGGGTGCACCACAACTCCGAAGATCTAACAGAAGAATCAAACCTCGACAAATTTACTCGCCTTGAACAGCCTAGATAAGGAGGAAGAATTGTTATATCCAAGGTCTGGCAATAATGGCTTTTCATTTTGCGTACTTTCTAAATATAATGATTGACATCACTAATTTTGTATAAGAACATTCTTATTACTTATTACTTTTTTGTATCTTATTCTGATGAAGCACATGTTAATATAACAGTTGAAATAAATGAATTATTGAGCAATTATATTGAGTACACAAATTCTTAAGTATATAATACAAACAAAAAAGTATTAACTTTTTTATAAAAATAAACGATTTTTTAAACTTTTGTATTAACTATATTCAGTATAGAAATAAGTTATTTTAATAGGAGATCCAAACCAAAAGAGGTCTTCGTTTCTTGAGCGTATACTAACCTCAATTTGCAGAAATAAAATCTTAAAAAAAACTATATAAAATTTTGGAATTGTTTTCTTATTTTTATTTTAATATTTTTTTAGTAATTGCATAAATATATAATTTTTAATAATTTGAAATTGTTACAAAAAGAACTCCACTACACACATTGTAAGCAAAAACAAAATATAAATATTTACTAATGTAATTAATTAAATTTTTTGTTAAATATCTTGAAATAAAAATACTTTTACTTATGCAACCAAAGGGTTGGAAGAACAACCCGTAGGCTTAATTTGTATATCGTGGAAGGCGAATACGATTCATTGTTTGGGAGAGAGTGGATCCCGCACTTCTTAAATGAAATCAATTTAAATAAAATGTTTACAGAGCCAGATAAAGTAAATTCTATCAAAATCGCAACACCGGCTCTTGTGGGAAAACAGGAACATCAGTTGAAACTCGTTTTGGAAAAGTACGACGAGCTGTTCAGCGAATTACCGGGGAAACTTGACGGGCCACCAGCAAAAGTACATTTTAAGCCGGACACTACACCCGTTTTTACGAGGGCTCGCGAAATACCATTAGCGCTACGGAATGCTTACGCTGCAGAAATTGAAGCAAAACTTGCGTCAGGCTTATACAAAAAAGTAGAGTTTTCAGAGTGGGCGTCATCAACACATGTGGTGACGAAAAAAAAATGGTAAGATACGAATAACGGGTAACTATAAACCCACGTTAAACCCGAGGATGATAATTGATGAACACCCAATACCAAAAGCTGAAACGATATTGAATAAAATGAATAATGCTAAGTTTTTCTGTCATTTAGATATTACGGATGCATACTCACATTTACCCATAGACGAGGAATTCGCTCATGCGCTCACTCTGAACACTCCAACGCATGGGCTGGTTCGACCAACACGTGCTGTATATGGAGCAGCAAACATACCAGCGATATGGCAACGCAGAATGGAGAATGTGCTTCAGGGTATTAATAATGTTTGTAACTTCTTTGACGACATTTTGGTTTATGCGGACAACTTTGAAAATATGCTGGACGCTCTACAGATCACCCTGGAACGACTGAAGTCCCATGGCCTTAAACTAAACAAATCAAAATGCGTGTTTGCCGCACCATCAGTCGAGTTCCTGGGTCACAAAATAGATAAAGACGGAATTCATAAATCAGACAAGCATATTGAGGCAATTCGCGACGCCCCAAAACCGAACTCAACTGAGGAGCTGCAATTATTTTTAGGTAAAGCGTCATATTACAGCTCGTTCATTGCTAATTTGTCAACGAGAAACAGAACCCTTCGTAATATGCTACTTCAGGAAAATTTTAAATGGACTCCTGAAGCCGAACATGCATACAATGATATAAAAAACGCGTTAATTTCACCAGAAGTGCTAGTACCATATGACTCCGACTTACCTCTATTGCTCGCTACTGACGCGAGTCAAGTTGGCTTGGGAGCAGTATTGTCACACCGTTTGGCCGACGGAAGAGAACGGCCCATTGCGTATGCAAGTCGCACACTAACACAGACGGAGAAAAAATATCCTCAAATGGATAGAGAGGCATTGGCAATTGTTTGGGCGGTCCAAAAGTTTTTCCTCTACCTATATGCACGTCACTGGACCTTAATTACGGACCACAAGCCACTGTCACAAATTTTGCATCCAGAAAAGTCCTTACCAGCCCTATGTATCAGCCGAATGGCAAATTACGCCGACTATCTAGCTAATTTCGACTTTGATGTTATTTTTCGACCAACCAAAGCTAATACAAACGCAGATTATTGTTCCAGAATGGTAAGACCTAGTTCTAAAATAAATAAAGTCAGTTGTGCAACCAAAGATCAGGTGGAGACGCTTGAAGCCGATGGTTTTGATTTGTCAAATACACCAAATGCCGATTAACTCGTACCAAATCGCAAAAGAGTCCAGAAGAGATGACAAATTGGGCTTAATTGTTAGGCATCTAGAGGCGGGTAAGTGTCTAAAAAGACTAGGATACAAATCTCCGGAAGTAAATTATGCATTGACGGGTGGCTGTTTGGTACTAGATCATCGCGTTGTAATACCCCCAGTTTTACGAGAAAAAGTACTCCGTGATCTACATGCCGCTCATCTAGGAATCACCAAAATGAAAGGCTTGGCACGGTCGTTTGTGTATTGGCCAGGTCTAGATGCCGACATTGAGAAACTCGCTAACAGCTGTGTTGAATGTGCCAGATTAGCAAATAATCCACCGAAGTATAGAACCCATCACTGGGAATATCCCAAGGGACCGTGGGAACGCGTACATATAGATTACGCTGGTCCATTTCTTGGCACAATGTTCTTAGTGGTCTCAGATGCGTACAGCAAATGGGTTGAAATAAAAACAACAAACAACATTACAGCCAAAGCTACAATAGAAATCTTAGATGACCTGTTTGCCGCGTATGGCGTACCGATAACTATAGTGTCAGACAACGGCACTAATTTTAAGTCTATAGAGTTTAAAGACTACCTGCAGAAAATCGGAGTAAAATACCACAAGCTTACACCCGTCAACGAATGGCCAAGCTGAAAGGTCAGTACAAACGTTTAAGAACTCTCTCAAAGCTATGTGTACCGATAAATCTAATATAAAAGAAAATCTAAATGAATACTTGCGGCAGTACAGAAATGCGCCGCATTCTACCACCGGCCAATGCCCAGCTCAGTTGTTTCTAGGCAGAACGATTCGCACTCACCTTCACTTAATATTGCCTGAGGATGTTAGTACTACCGTGACACACAAACAATTCATGAAATTCGATAAAAATTTCCGTACTTTCGATAACGAGCAGACAGTCTGGTTCCTGTCAGGAAATCCTAGGATGGACAAATGGGTCCAAGGGCCCATTATTCGCCGTTTGGGAGACCTACATTACCACATTTTATACAAGGGAAAAATTTATAAACGACATATAGATCAACTGAGAAGAAAACTAGAAGAGGGAGAAGTGAGTAATGAGCAACAGAATATCCGCAACCAACATAATCTGAGAGAGGATGACTTGGACATAAGTGAAAACGGTATCCATTACTACCCGGTCAAGAATAATGAAAGTTCGCAGAATGCCACACAGATCCAAAGTCCACAAAATGGTCAGAGCGCACAAGCTCTTAATTCTCCAGGAAAAATAAATCTTCCTGAGTTCTCAGATCCTTCCGTATCAGCACATATCGATAGAGAGCGCAGGTGCACACCAAATCTGGAGGGTGCACCACAACTCCGAAGATCTAACAGAAGAATCAAACCTCGACAAATTTACTCGCCTTGAACAGCCTAGATAAGGAGGAAGAATTGTTATATCCAAGGTCTGGCAATAATGGCTTTTCATTTTGCGTACTTTCTAAATATAATGATTGACATCACTAATTTTGTATAAGAACATTCTTATTACTTATTACTTTTTTGTATCTTATTCTGATGAAGCACATGTTAATATAACAGTTGAAATAAATGAATTATTGAGCAATTATATTGAGTACACAAATTCTTAAGTATATAATACAAACAAAAAAGTATTAACTTTTTTATAAAAATAAACGATTTTTTAAACTTTTGTATTAACTATATTCAGTATAGAAATAAGTTATTTTAATAGGAGATCCAAACCAAAAGAGGTCTTCGTTTCTTGAGCGTATACTAACCTCAATTTGCAGAAATAAAATCTTAAAAAAAACTATATAAAATTTTGGAATTGTTTTCTTATTTTTATTTTAATATTTTTTTAGTAATTGCATAAATATATAATTTTTAATAATTTGAAATTGTTACAAAAAGAACTCCACTACACACATTGTAAGCAAAAACAAAATATAAATATTTACTAATGTAATTAATTAAATTTTTTGTTAAATATCTTGAAATAAAAATACTTTTACTTATGCAACCAAAGCCTAAAGTTGTTTTCCTTTGAAACATTCGTCCTAGTTTTTTTCCAGTTTAGTTCTTAGGCGTCGAATGGGTTTTGTAGCAGCGATATTTCGTTTAGTTTCTTCCAGGTTTCTTGCCGTTCAAATATGTAAATGAAATAAAAATTAAAAAAATAGAATTATTAAAATAGTATTTTTAGTTTAAAAAAATTATCTTCTTTGGAAAAAGTAAAAGGGCTTTTTATTTATAGAACTAAGGTTATATATCTATAAAACAAAAGTTGAATGTCTTTTATAAAGTATTCTGTAGCCCGTAAAAGTTCTTTTAATTTAATGAAAAATACTTTCTTTTTTGTCTCAAGTATTTGTAAAGAAGGATACAAAATTAACACTATTGCGTTCCAATTGATTGGAAAACTTATTTTTCTAGCGACTTACAAACTGGTGCTATTGTACATTGGACCAGACTATCATCGTCCTTTCCAATGTACAAAATTCCACGTTGTCAATTCACTTTATAGGCACACATTAGTCTTATTTCTGTCAAGTAGTTAAAAAAAGATCACAAATCAAACATATTTGGATTCCAATTAATCCGAACACTTCACTTTTTTGCGGCTTGTTAACCTGTGTCATTGTACATTGGACAATAACATGAATGTCCTTTCCAATGTACAAGATTCCACACAAACACTTCACTTATATGTACACATTAGTCATAAAAACTAGTTATTTGTGAACAAATTTTGAATCCAATTGTTCCAAGCACTTCTTTCTTAAACGGTTTTATTATATTCAATAAAATGAGTTTTTATTTATTAACTAAAAAAGTACATACAGTTTCTATTATATTCAATGTTATAAGAAAAAAAGTTTTTAAGTAAGTGACGCCATAATTGCACGTCAAGTTTACAAAACATACAAAGTTAACAATAGCGATTAACTGACAGGTCGGTGTGAAATACACAACATTTCTTCTCCCTCTAGGGTGAGTAAACAAGCCGTCTTTTCCTGACTCTGGTAGATCTGCGTACCGGAACAGGGTTCTCCTGCTTTGATGATAATTCGAGGTTTGTGGCTTCCGTTTGTGACTGCGGTGGTAGCGGTGTTGACGTTTGATTGAATTCTCGGCCAGTGTTTCGAGGAGTTGCTCCAGTATAAATAGGACAATCATTCTGCGTATTCGCAATCTGTCGTTGCTTGTTTAAGTCTCAAAGCAAAGTTCGCCATAGATTCCCCATTTTCTTGTACGGTTCTCCGAAATCTAATGCTTTCTGCGTATTTATTTTTTTCGGCGTCAAAATGTTGTACCAGAACATTTTTTATCTCGCTGTACGTAACACTCTCAGGTGTGTTTGGGCTTATCAAAATTTTCAAGGCGTTGTTTAATTCGGGACCCATGTGCACCCTAGCATAACTTGCATAATCCTGCTCTGCGATTTTGCTAAGTTGAAGTGCCCATTCGAAGCGTGTGAAGTAGTCACAGACTGTAGTAGTCTCTGACGTTCTAAATTCTTGGATAGAAAATGGTGGTGACTTTGTGCTAGACGAGCCGTTTTGTGGCGGAGCACTATTCAATGCTAGTTGTGTTGCCTGTTGTACTGCTTGCTGAATGGCGTCCGCAATTATTTTTGTCAGGGGTTCAATTTGTGTGGGATCCATAGTAATTGCAGTAATAATCCGGATCCTACTTCTGACACCACTATTATATTCAATAAAATGAGTTTTTATTTATTAACTAAAAAAGTACATACAGTTTCTATTATATTGAATGTTATAAGAAAAAACGTTTTTAAGTAAGTGACGCCATAATTGCACGTCAAGTTTACAAAACATACAAAGTTAACAATAGCGATTAACTGACAGGTCGGTGTGAAATACACAACAGGTTTGTTAACCAAAGTATTTGTACATTGGAAAAGAGCATCATTGCTCCTTCCAATGTGCAAAATTCCACACAAACAACGCACTTTACGTAGACACAATTCACTTATTTTTGTTAAGAACTTGTGAAAAACAAAAAGAACTTGGAACACTTGGAATCCAAAAGATCTGGACACTACATTTTTATATGTCTTGTTAACCCTTGCTATTGTGCATTGGACAGGAACATCATTGTCCCTTCCAATGCACAAGATTCCACACATACACTTCACTTTATCTGTCCACATTAACCATATAAACTTGTTTGCGTAAGGCACTTGCAAAAAGCGAACAAAATTGGATTCCAATTGATCCCAACACTTCATTTCATGTCGGCATGTTAAACAAAGTTTTTGTACAATGGACAAGACAAACATCGTCTTTTCCAATGTACATAATTTCACACTTTCAATTCACTTTACATGTACACATTAGTCGTGTAGTTTACATTACTTAGCTCCTTCTAAAAGTAATACAAAGTGAGCGTATTTTGGATCTTATTGATCGGAACACATCTTCTCTTCACTACATGTTAAGCAAATCACTTATTCATTGGAAGGGACAAGAACACCATTGTCCCTTCCAATGTACACAGCCCCACACTTAAATTTGACTTTAAAAAATTCACTTTTCACAGACGTTTTTATATAAATTACTTACTTAGTTGGCTCTGTCGGGAACAAATTCAGCTTCTATCCTGTGGGTCAACCCATAGTGCATCTGTGGCTACTGGAAATTAAGTATATATTGTTAGAATCTATTATAAATAAGTAAAAGAAACAATAAATATATACTTACATTTTTACTTTTGCTGTGTGATGTTCCCAGTAATCCATGTTTTTTTCACCATCACTTTTGTTTTGTTCACTTTTCTCACTGTTGGTAATATGTGGACAAGATAATCTACCAATTTTTGTCCACATATTACCAACTTTGGCAAGGATTTTGGCGCAAAATCATTTTTTATCCAATTTGCGCCAATTCCTGCCAAGAAAATTTATATTTTGTAAATAACTAAATGACATTTTACTAAGATGGTGCGATAGAGAAAGGCATAGAAATTAGTCATATTTGCTGTCTCTACCGCAAGAACTTAGTAAAGCGAATTCTCTTCAATTCGCCGGTGTCGCCTCTAGTTAGTACTCTATGATGGATATATGTAAATATTAAAAATATTTTCCTATTAAAATATGTAAATATGAACAAAAATTGTTCGACTATTCGAACAACTTTTTCTCATTTTTGTTCAAGCGAACAAAAATTTTCAATTTAGAATAAAAAACTATTCGAATTATTTTTGTCGAATATTCGAACAATTTCCTTAACTGCTTTGTATAAAAAGTATTTTACATTGCATAACTTTTTAATTTGTTATTAATGGGGTGTTGAGTAATCAAATTACTCCAAATTATAAATACTTTATATACATATAAATATGTTCGCTAAGCGCATCTTTTCTTTTCTTCCTAGGAAAAGATAATACCTCTTTAATGGAATTAGAAGCAGTGTGCACACTTCGGAACAAATGCAGTTTAGCGAAGCAGCTCCAAAGACAATAAAAAGTAGCCTGTGTGATAGAAAATTTAAAAATAAGAAGAAAATATTAAATAAAAAAGTTGGCGGCGACGCCAATTTTCCGAGTTATGGGGCTGTGAACTTTTTTATAGGAAACTGCGAAAAATCTCAAAAAAAAATTTAAATAGCTTAACTGATAAGAAATTAAAAATATAAGAAAAAAAAAATTAAGTAGAAAAATTAGCTCCGACACTTATTTCTCGAGTTATTGGCCTCTGAAGTTTTCACCATGGTGTTTCCTGACACGGCGCAGCTTAATAAAGATTTTCTGCATTGCAAAGTTTTCTTGTCTAAAAAAGTTTTCGTGGACTGTCGGCCTTCGGCCGGGCTCAAGAATTTTCTTCACCATTGTGTTTCCCGACACGGCGCAGCTTAACAAAGATTTTCTGCATTGCAAAGTTTTCTTGTATAATAAAGTTTTCGTGGAATGCCGGCCTTCGGCCGGGCTTAAGGATTTTCTCCACCATGGTGTTTCCCGACACGGCGCAGCTTAATAAAGATTTTCTGCATTGCAAAGTTTTCTTGTATAATAAAGTTTTCGTGGACTGCCGGCATTCGGCCGGGCTTAAGGATTTTCTCCACCATGGTGTTTCCCGACACGGCGCAGCTTAATAAAGATTTTCTGTATTGCAAAGTTTTCTTGTCTAATGAAGTTTTCGTGGACTGCCGACCTTCGGCCGGGCTTAAGGATTTTCTCCACCATGGTGTTTCTAGACACGGCGCAGATTAATAAAGATTTTCTGCATTGCAAAGTTTTCTTGTATAATAAAGTTTTCGTGGACTGCCGGCCTTCGGCCGGGCTTAAGGATTTTCTCCACCATGGTGTTTCCCGACACGGCGCAGATTAATAAATATTTTCTGCATTGCAAAGTTTTCTTGTATAATAAAGTTTTCGTGGACTGTCGGCCTTCGGCCGGGCTTAAGGATTTTCTCCACCATGGTGTTTCCCGACACGGCGCAGATTAATAAAGATTTTCTGCATTGCAAAGTTTTCTTGTATAATAAAGTTTTCATGGACTGCCGGCCTTCGGCCGGGCTTAAGGATTTTCTCCACCATGGTGTTTCCCGACACGGCGCAGATTAATAAAGATTTTCTGCATTGCAAAGTTTTCTTGTCTAATAAAGTTTTCGTGGACTGCCGGGCTTAAGGATTTTCTCCATCGTGGTGTTTCCCACACGGCGCAGCTTAAAGATTTTCTGCATTGCAAAGTTTTCTTGTCTAATAAAGTTTTTATGGACTGCCGGCCTTTGGCCGGCCTTAGGGATTTTCTCCACCATGGTGTTTCCCGACTCGGCGCAGCTTAATTAAGATTTTCTGCATTGCAAAGTTTTCTTGTCTAATAAAGTTTTCGTGGACTTCCGGCCTTCGGCTGGGCTTAAGGATTTTCTCCGCCATGGTGTTTCCCGACACGGCGCATATTAATTAATCATTGTATTTCCCAAAACGACACTGCTTGTTAATGATTTTCTGCACACATCTAAATTGTTTCAAATATTGACCCATCACATTTAGAAATGCAGAGAAATCACAATCGTCTATGAAAAATTTAAAGGCCAATAACTCAAGAAATAAGGGTCGCAGTAATTTTTTTACTTAATTTTTTTTCTTATAGTTTTAATTTCTTATCAGATAAGCTCTTTAAATTTTTTTTTTGAAATTTTTCGCAGTTTCCTATAAAAAAGTTCAGAGTCCCATAACTCGGAAAATTGGCGTCGCCGCCAACTTTTTTATTTAATATTTTCTTCTTATTTTTCAATTTTCTATCACACAGGCTACTTTTTATTTTGTTTGGAGCTGCTTCGCTAAACTGCATTTAAGCCCACACTTCTACCGATATTCGGTAGATTCTACCGAATATGTTTGTGAATTTAACGATCTACCAATTCTACCAAACAAGGCCTGAAATCTACCGAATATTGAACGAACATTTTGATTAACGATGATGCTAAAAGATCAAGTTGATCACACATACGGAAAATTTATCACATGTATATTCTAAAATGTGGAAAGCTTTCCGCGGAGAAGAGAATATGTTTAACGAATTGTTATTTAGTAATTTAAGTCGATATATGTGTAAATTGGATATTTTGCCACATAGCAGTGCGGCCGCACTGTCATAAAAATCATTAAAACAGAACATAGAATTGTGACTTGGGGTTGAAATATTTATTCCGCCCAATGATTTAATAATTTTTGCACAAAAGTTTAAATTCATAAATGGATCTTACATATAATCCTTGCAGTAGCAAATGTTTGTCAAATAAAAGTTATTTTAGTAGCTTTATAAAACCTATGTACAAAAACTGAATTCCTGTTACTTATGTATATTATTTTATGTATGCATAGCATATCTATATAAAGGGTAAGGGCAAATAACTGGGGATGACACTTTTTTCATTGGAAATGCTTCATTGTTTATGGCAATCACATGTGAATTTATATATATGTAGGCAAGGTGTATTTAAACAGGTGGCAGCGTTACTTCAGCTGATAATTTTTTGCTCCATGTGCTTTGTAGCTAACGAATGTCAAAAACTTCGTTTTGTTTTGGTTTTGGTACAATTATTTTTGTGCTTTTGACATTCTTCGGTTCCATAGTTGTGTATATGGTTGCCGTATTTTTGTATAACAAATCCTTACGCAGTCACCTGTATAATTACATCATGATATGTAGGTACTAGGGTTTGGGATTTCCCGGACTTTTGCACTTCCCGGGAAACGGGAATTAAAAAATCAAGTTCCCGGGAATTCCCAGGATTCCTGGGAAAAGCTAATTTTCTAAATTAAATACATTTATTAAATGAAAGTTGGTGAAATTTCGATTGTTTTATTAATGTAAGCATTCTTTTGAAATAAAAGTTAATAAAAAAGCAGTTCTAAGACAATTTTTTAAGAATTTTTAATTGAATTTAAGCAAATGGAATAAAGTTATTACACAGCAAAAGATCATATAAAAACCAATTGACGACTGTTACCACATTTAGTAGACAATTTTCTAATAAGACCTACCTTCATTTTAATAAGAATTTGCTTTGCTTGTTTCTCATTCTTTTTGAAAAAGTTCCAGGCGGTTTCTTATCGTTAAGTACAAGCAGGTTACAGTACCATACTGCGCTGCGCCGAATTTTGAATACCCTGAGCCACAGTATGTCTAAGTGTCTTTTATTTTATGTATTTATTTTATAATTTTCACTACACTTTTCAAAATTTGTTCACTAATTCGGCGAAAAATCACTTCAAGTTCGCTTAGCATCAAATTATTTACTTTAGGAAACGATTATATCATTGCAATCATTGATACTTATACAAGTTATTCCATTTTTTTTTAGGAGATAAGGTATGACCTCAATTTAATGGAATTTTTATGAAATTTCAGACTAGATTTGAATACCTCACATTTTTATTTTATATTAAAAAAACATGGACATTTTACTTCTTGTTTATCGGAGTCGAAAGAATTCTTTCTTTCTTACAGTTACATTTAAAACAAAAACTCAATTTAAATTTTAAGATTAAAAAATTTCCTTCGAACAAGGTATATGTAAGTGTTTAAACAGACGATGAAAAACGTGTCAACGTTCGTGTAAATTTAGTCATACAATCATTCAAACGAACTTTTGTAATATTTAAAAAAATAATAAGTTTTTAAAGTAAAATTGGATTATAAATTCTATATATTTATGAAATAACATGCACTTTTAATTTCCCGTTTTCCCGGGAAAATCTCAAAAATTTCCCGGGAATATTAGACTGACATTTCCCGGGATTTCCCGCCCGGGAATTCCCGTTTCCCAAACCCTAGTAGGTACATATATTTTGTTATTTTTTATGTTTCTTTGAATTGTTATTTTTTATGTTTCTTTGAATAAAAAATATTTTCTACCGAATTTCATTTAAATCTACCGATTTTTTTCGTCGATTCTACCGAATTAAAAAAAAATTAATGGCGTTTTCTTTTCTAAAAGAAAAGTGTAACATATATGTTACATGTAATTTGGCAACATTTTTAAATGCTCACCTGATTTTTAAGAAGTGTTGCATATATTGCGTTTACAAAAGAACAATTTTCCAACAAGTTTCGGCATAAAACAATGACGAACTATAAAATGATTCATTTTTTTCATAGACAATAACAAAAACAGCTGTTAATATAATGCTGCACTCATGCCCCTTTAATGAAAATGAGTGTTGAACATGTAGCATTTTTCTTCTTTTTAAGGGCAACATCATGAGAAAAGAACGCGTTGATTTTTAAAATATTACATACTTTTCAGAAAAGAACATAAAGAAATGTAAAAGGCAGCATAAATGCAGCATATTGCTCAGAAAAGAAAACGCCATAAGTGTGCACACTGATTAGAAGGTGTCTCACAATAAATAATAAAGAGTTTAGAAAAAAATAGATGCTGTTTTCTAATCGAAACCTTAAAAATCGAATTATTGAACG
Organism: Tachina lurida; assembly: GCA_944452675.1. Taxonomy (NCBI): domain Eukaryota; kingdom Metazoa; phylum Arthropoda; class Insecta; order Diptera; family Tachinidae; genus Tachina; species Tachina lurida. Next base: position 104,251,764 of record OX101752.1, read on the forward strand.
ACGTAAAAAAGCATTAAATGCTTTAATATTCCTCAGCTTTCCTATTCAATACCAATATTTTCAAATACACCACAAAAAGCTTAAAAAGAGTACGCGAATAATTTGTTTTCATGATTATTTTGTATTCAAAATATGCGATAATAATCTCAAATATGATGGAGTAACTGATAATGTTTCATTAACTGATTGATTAATTGATTTAAATTATTTGGAAACATCAAAGAAAAGATTACGTAAACTGTATATGATTTTTAATGCTATTTTTATATCACCAACATTAGCAATTTGCGAAAGAAACTTTTCTACCTGTTCTTTTATTAAAAGAAAAAATAATCGTCTGCCAACTACGAGTAAAAAGTGGGATTATCTGCTGTTTTAAATGATTTTTTAAATCAATGACATATTAAAAAGGGTTTGTAAATGTGTATAAATACCTTTACTTTTTAACTAATATCGTTTCGGTTTTTAACATCCAACATCTGGAAAAAAGTGATGTTATTTTTAATTTATTTAAACTTAAATTTTTATTTATTAAAATTTCTAAGTTTGTTATTAAAATTATTTGTTTTTCTTGTGTAATGAATTAGTTTTTGTTTGTTAATAACAAAAATTAAACTAATATAGATGCGTGACATTTAGCAAACTTGTTTAAAATTATTCCAATACATTTTTGTTCGTTCGAATATTTGAACAAAAGTTCAAAATTATTCGTTTGTTCGAACAAGAAAAAAATCGTGAAATTTCATTCGAACAAATATAAAAGACGAATAGTGAATTTTTGCCAAGAATTAATAGAAACGATACAAGACTGATTTTATTAAAGTAGTTTTTTAGATCCAGTACCTATTAAATCAATTGAGGATACTAACTATTTTGAAATTTCTTCCGTTTTTAGTAATATAATAAGTGAACTGTAGGTTTTTGTAAAAGAGTTAAAATTACGCGTGTAAGAAAGCGTAAAAAATATATTAATCTGAAGTGTTAATGAAAGTTTATAATCAAAATTTTATACATTTGCTTCATATATATATTTAGTTTGCTGCATACTAGTGCTTCCGATAAGCGCTTTTTTTAATTGGAATCGTTAGAAAATAAATTATCTAACAGAATGAAAGTTTAAGCTTGTCTTTCCTTGTTATCTACCTTAAGTTTGTAGTAAAGGGATTTGAAAGACTGCATTCCAAATGATGAACCTGCTCAAAAGCACAGATATACAGTTCTAAGAAATAGGCATTTAATAACTATTAAAAATGCATAAAAACTACCTTTTTTCATTAATTAAAAAATGCAATGTACACAAAATTTACCGAATTGTCGTGTGCATGTATCTTGAGAATTCAATATTAAGATATTTATCAAAAGTTGAATAAATTTTCTCTAAAATATATAAACTGAGTTAGTTTTTTTTTTTGTAAATAAGTGCCAATGTCAAAAAATCATTAAAAATATATCTGTATCTTCAAAAAATTCAAGTAATTTTTTATTATAAGCACATATTATATGAATTATTTTTATATTTTGTGACTATTTTATCATAAAAATAGTATATTTTCGTCTTTAAATATGCAAAACCTGATTTTTATTGTTGATATTTTTAAAAATAAGCAGATTTGTTTTAATTTTTCTTGTTTTTAAAGTTGCCCCTTTTTTTCCTAAAATCCCCTTTTTGGTGCCACCTTGTTTTAAAAATCGCTTTTTGTTCCACTTTCTGAAATTTTACAACGGTAACGCTGGTCATACATTACAAAACAAGACAGATGAAGTATAAGAAATAAATAAAACTAAAATAGTGTAATGAGTGGAATTTGTTAATAAATATATCTACATACATATAAATACTATGTCCATATGTATATACTATATATGTAGAATCAAAATGAAAATTATTTAATATATTTTAATATCACAATATGTATGTATATAAATTTTTTTTATGTATGTACTTGTGCGACAAAAAAAAATTGCTAAAAAAGAACGAGACTTGTATCGAACTCTTTCATTAGGTCGTTTTAGACACAAACCTATAATCTAACCCACTTAATTTACATAGGTTTGTGTCTAAAACGAGCTGCTTAAGAGTTTGATAGAAATCTACATGTAATTTAAATGGGTTTTATTATAGGTTTGTGTCTAAAACGAGCTACTGAAAGAGTTCGATACAAATCTAAAAACCGCTCAGTACTGAGCTGAAAGCGCTCAGTGGATTGAACGGCTCATAGCGCTCAGTGAAGTGAATCGTTCAATTGAACTAGTTCGTTCATGAGCTGCACAACTCTACACAGTTCTTAATAAAATCTCTTATGACCAAGGTTGCATTTCGAGTTTTACGTAATTAGTGATACAATTAACTAATAATTGCTCAATTTATTAATTGACTTATTGTATGGTAAATTGTGATCAATTAAGGGCTTAATTGCGAAAAATGCCCTAATTGCTCAATTACTGGGTATGTCTGAACACGGTATAATACTGTGTTCAGACATGCATTTTTAATCGAGTCAATTTAATTTTAATTGAGCAATTAAATTTAGTGTTCACACATACTCAATTTAGCTGACTCAATTATCATTTGACAGCTGTTTTGTGAATATTTGTGTTTGTAAATTTTCAAAATGGATGCAAATTTTGGTTTAAAAGAAATTTTACTTGCATATAATAGAAATATGGAGCTCTTGAAGTCAGTGCGACCGATTTTTGATTTAAAATTATCAGTGCTTAAAAAAAGGAAAAGAAAAACTTGTCAATTTTACAAAATTTGCGAAAGCAGTAGCTATTTTTCCTTGCGCTAATTTTTTAATTTAACGTGTACATCGCGCGGGCTGTATGGAAAGGCCAATTTCTGCAGCTCATCCGCCTTCTCATCATATACGTGACCAATTTTTCTTTGGCCAGAAGCTCCTCTATTCGACATGGCCACAACTCCAATAGAGCAGCTTCACTCGCCTCACTCCACGCGAGCCTCTTCCTCTCAATTCTTTTTTGCTATTTATAACAGATATTTGTTAATAAATTTATCTATGCAACTTCTTCACCAGCCATTTCTTTTTTGTTTATTTATTTATTGGAGTTCATATTGTTAAGTTTTTGTTTATATGTCGTCGGTTGGTTTCTGGTTTGCGGCACAGTATATTCAAAATACATTATGTCTGCAGCAAATCAGAAGCCAACCGACGATGTATGTATATTTGTTTTGCTTATATGTATGTATATTTTTTGACATTTGGCTCGCCATTATAAATTGTAAATTGTTGTCAACTAAGGTCTTAATTGCAAAAAATGGCCTAATTGCGCAATTAAGGGGTATGTCTGAACACGGTATAACACTGTTATGATGGTGGTATGGTTACTCCAAAATTAAACGTCAAAAACTACTTATTTGTTAGTGTTTCTTATGTGTAGGTTTCTGACAGTGACACCATGGTTACTTCTGTTACGGAGTAAAGAAAAACTCGAAATATTGATGTTACACAAGCATTTCAGTAAATCTGCAATTTGGCCCTGAAAATCTGCAAATCTCACTTTATAATTTTTGCAATGAAAAATCAGCAAAATGCAAAGAAATCTGCAAATCAAGTAACAGTGTGTGAATGTGTAGCGCGTGGGTAATTGCTCTCAGGTGTAGTTCACGGGTAACATGAAATTCTTTTGTTTTATTTAATAAATATATATGTAAATGTATAATATAATAAATATATAAAATAAAATATAATAAATTTACTTTTAATGTATTGATTGCTGTTTGTAACATACTTTTATGAAATAAAATAGTTATCAAAAACGTATTGTTTGTTGTGTGTTCAGCCTGTATTCAAAATACGTCAACTCAAAAAAGCTAACTTTTCAGTAGAGCGAAACTCAATCATTTAGATACTTTCTCTGGTTCAAGTGCTAGAAGAAGGAAAAACATTAATTACAATTTAGTGCCAGCCCAAATTAATGTTTTTGGACTGATTATCACTAAAGACCAAGAAACACAATGGCTTGTGTATTTTTTTGAGATAGCATATTTTAGTCGATCAAAAAACAAATATTTGTTTAAATTTAGCACATATTGTCGGAAAAAAATATGATTTTTTTTAAAATATTTATTTTTTTCAATAAATTTGTGAAATCTTTTACTCAATACTAGATATAAGAATTGAAAAGCTGCAAGAAAAAACTTAAAATACCATAAAAATATAACTTAAGCCTGACTGAAATCCTCTTTTATCTCGAGGTCAGCTTTGGCACTCTATAACTCAATCTCTATTGTAGCAAGGTCACTCCAAATTTTCAATTTCGAAAACTTATATCATGGACTATAATCGGTCCATACAAAATGTTTCTATTCTGTTACCACTTTAAAAGTTATACATATGTATTATTGCCAATTTTTTTATCGGAACCCCTATGTACTAATATATATATATATATCTCAAAAACTAGCCATAGGATATCAAAATCCTTACCTGATCCGTGTTCAGCATGCCAAATGCAATCAGGTATGAGGTAGATTTATTATAAGCAAGTTATTTGTTTTTTAAATTGACACTGGAGTTAGCATTTATTTTCACCAAAAAAAGTATACTTTGAGATAGCAGAATAAAAAAATTTGATACCAAACGAGAAAAAATCATTTATTTGATTCAAAATTTATATTACAGATGAATATTACATAGGGGAGCTTTTTGCCATCGGAAACTCATATTGACCAAATTTTAGTTGGCGTATTTTGAATATAGGCTCCTGCGGCACGTTGCATTTCATTGAAATGCGTCAAATATTTATTTTAATATTGGGTGTAATTCCGTTGAAATCGGGTAATATTGGTTCCTGTGAGGTGCAATTTGGAATATATACTCCCACCTCGACGAATTCGTCGATAAAAGCTCACTGCGTACAATCAAAGAATATAAATTATATAGAATGCGCATCTGAGATAAAAAATTAAACATTTTTTGCTTATTCCTGATTCACACACGTCAGGTCTGATTCGTTAAGTCTTGAGTTTTTAGGAGAGAGGAAAAGAGAATGGAAAGGTGTACATACTTGACCGTACCAGTCAAGTTTGCTTTTTCGTTTTGTTTTGTCATTCGTAACATGATACAATTATACTAGGTACATGCACGACTACAACAATTGGAATTTTGTTGTATTTGTTGTTATAAACAAACGATAAATTGTCAGAAACAAATGTCTTTTGTTTATAAAAAATTGCAATTACAGGGCAACTAAAGTAGAATTGCAGACGCGGCATTCCTGCATGATTATAGTTATTCAGTGTTGCCATTCTGTGTGTAGTTAAATAGTGTGTAATTTCTACTCACATGTGTAGGCCATGGAATTAAATTCTTGTATAATGTCTGTGAAATTCTACTTTGGGTTCTATTTGTATTTATTTTTCATTTAATTTTAACCTACACAAAAGATGTGTAGTGTAATTTTCTTCAATGTTTAATTGCAGACACAGCCTTGTGTAAATTCATTGGCAACACTATAAACATTTTATTCACACACATACACTAACATTTTTGCAGCTTGTAAACAAAGTTTGACATTTATCTGCAATGTATACAGTAACAGGCTGGGCTTGTGCATGTACCTGTTATAATTGTATCATGATTCGTAATACCAAAGAATATAAATCATATAGAATGCGCATCTCATACAAGCTAAAATTTTCTATGCGGGTATTTCCAGTAGAACCCGTCAGCACACGTGCTCTCATTTCTTTCTGCAGTGTATGCTGCGCTCGCATTGCTGAGAGCGAAAGCATGTGTGTATTTATGTTTGATTTTTATTATTTTGCTTTTTTCCAGTCTCGTAGACAGCGTATGCAATGATCAGCGTTGCCGTTTTAGTTACTTGTAACCAAAATTGGTTACTTTTTTCCAATGTGTACTTTTTTTCATTTTGGTTACTTTTTTTAACACAAAATTAACAATTTTTATATGGTATTTAAATTAGAAGAGAAGATTATTTTTATAATATTCAAATTTGTTTCACATAATTAATTTTCGCTTACGATAAAATTTTACAGCCCGTACTCGTATCTTAAAAGTTATAAAATATTTGGCATTTTGATAATTCTTAACTATAGATAGGCCCATAAAATTTTAATTTAAATAAAAAGGTCTATTTTCAATTAAATTTCACTTACGATAAATATCGAAAATAAAGCTCAATACAAATATGAAACTGAATTACAAATTTAAATGTAATAGCTTAAAAACATTGCATCCTAAACAAAAAATGTGTATATTTCTCACTATCAAACATAAATTTGTTTAATTTTCTTCCCGTTTTTTACATTCACTACGAATCAATAGCGGGAACAAACGTTCCCATGAAGTTCCCGATAGCAAATTTCCCCTCATGGGGAATGAAAATTTCATGGGTTCAAAAATTTCACATTTTATTCACGATAGGGGTGAATGTTTACAACGTCAAGCACTGGTGCCAGAAAATTTTACAAAAAATCTGGAAAAATTGGCTAAAAAATCTGCAAAATTATTTTAAAAAATCGGAAAAAAATCTGCAACAATAAAAACACCTATATTTAGAACTGTTTTTCATTTTGTTTTCGAATTATTAATCGTCTTCAATTAAGGAGGAGGTTACATGTTTGTCATGTATGCATTTTTTATTTAATTTGCGAATTAAGATAAATTATCTTGCTGTATAAAAACATATACCGATATTACAAATTCTTTAAAATAATGGCACATATGCGTGACTGTTTATGATTTAGAGTGCGATATGTTTATATGTATGTATATTCATACATCTTTGCACAGATTAGCTAGTTTCTTTTTACCATTGTTATGTTGGTGGTATGGTTACTGCAAAATTAAACGTCAAACACTACTTATTTGTTAGTGTTTCTTATGTGTATGTTTCTGACAGTGACACCATGGTTATTTCTGTTACGGAGTAAAGAAAAACATGAAATATTAATGTTACACAAGCATTTCAGAAAATCTGCAAATTTCATTTTATAATTTTTTCAATGAAAAATCAGCAAAATGCAGAGAAATCTGCAAAACTGGCAACAGTGACGACAAGCTGTAGCAGAACTCGAAGCTCTGTCGCTGTATCGTACAGTGTGACCGTTTGATCGACTACAGTGGCAAATTGCCACTTTTTCGATTGCCTTCCCTCTTTTTGGCCCCCTTTTTCTAAAGTAAATTATATAATAATACATTAAAAATAAGAACTTTAATGTAGTTGTGTCGATTTTTTTAACGTTGCCCTTTTTTTTGATAAATCCTCCCCTATTTGGTGCAACTTTTTGAAAAATTTTCATCGGTCACCCTGGAAGCAAATGGTCTCTCTCTGCGTGTTTGCTTGCGCTTTATACTTTCCCCCCGCATCAAAAACGAAATCAAAAAATGTTTAATTTTTTAGCTCAGATGCGCATTCTATATAATTTATATTCTTTGGTAATACTCTACGACAACGAAAATTGATAACACTTGATGACGATATGACGGTGTGTATGAACGTAAATGCAGGTTCAAAAGAAAATTGAACAAAAACTGATCAGCTAAACAGATGCGGGGGGAAATTATAAAGCGCAAGCAAACACACCGTGAGAGCATTCGCTTTCAGGGTGACCGATGACATTTTTCAAAAAGTGGCATCAAATAGGGGAGGATTTATCAAAAAAAAGGGCAACGTTAAAAAAATCGACACAACTACACTAAAGTTCTTATTTTAATGTATTGTTATATAATTCACTTTAGAAAAAGGGGGACAAAAAGAGGCAAGGCAATCGAAAAAGTGGCAATTTGCCGTTTTAGTCGATCAAACGGTCACACTGTACGCTACAGCGACAGAGCTTCGTTTTCTTGCTACAGCTTGTCGTCACTGTTGCCAGTTTTGCAGATTTCTCTGCATTTTGCTGATTTTTCATTGAAAAAATTATAAAATGAAACTTGCAGCTTTTCTGAAATGCTTGTGTAACATCAATATTTCGTGTTTTTCTTTATTCCGTAACAGAAATAACCATGGTGTCCTGTCAGAAACATACACATAAGAAACACTAACAAATAAGTAGTGTTTGACGTTTAATTTTGCAGTAACCATACCACCAACATAAAAATGGTAAAAAGCAACTGGCTAATCTGTGCAAAGATGTATGTATATACTAGGTATGTAACGAATGTTCGCATTCGTTTTCGCATTCGCAAGTAATTCGCTTGCTTTTGCTATTTGCATTCGCTTTTACATTCGCTAAAATGTATGCGAATATTTCAAGCGAATACGAAAGACAAAAAAAATTTGTAATTCTTTTACGAAAATAGTTTACGATTTTAAATTAAAAGACGAAAATTATTTTAAGGCAGCTTGAAAAAGATACAAACAAAGCATTAATATTTTAGCGGAAAACTTTTCTATCAATAAGTTCTCATAAGTATCAAAATGAATCCCAAATCCAGCGGTGTTTGGAAATATTTTTCAGTTTTGAAAAAGAAAAGACAGTGTTTGATTTGCGCGAAAATATTTTCTGCTTAAGACTAGTCTGTTAAAACTTTTGAACGCCATTCAGTACTTCGTACAACAAATTTCAAATCCAAACAATATTAACTAGTCCTTGTTTGTTGTAAATTCCACGCGAAACAAGTGCCACTCATATTATTTCTCATGAAAATTTAAAATGTTGAAGATATATTTCATATGTTTTTCCCAAGATGAACAGAGTACTACTTCTGCAAGATTTTTTCAGGAAAAATCCATTCCAAGTTTTCTTCATATGTATTTGACAGCATTTTACATGAAATGTTGAACAGAGTACCAGGATTTAGGGTCAAAGTACGAATGGGTGGATTGCCTAATATTGTGTACACTTGTTTTTAATTATTATATATACTTACTCTTATATAAATTTATTTGCATGTGATATTTTAACGAATTGTAATATTTGCATTCGCTTTCGCATTCGCAAAAATTAAAATGTATTATTAACTTTCGTATTCGCATTCGCTAAACTGGTATTCGTTACATTCCTAGTATATACATATCGCACACTAAATCATAAACAGTCATAGCTCAAAATTATGAAAATGGTTTTGCATGGACCGAAAAAATTTCTTTTGCAGCAAAGCCTTCGTGAACAGTTTTTTGCCACTCCTAAGCAACTGCGATTTTTTGAGTAGTGACTGTTCATGATTTAGTGTGCGATATTTTGCACAGATTTGTATGTATATGTCCCATTATTTTAAAGAATTTGTAATATCGGCATATGTTTTTGTACAGCAAGATAATTTATGTTAATTCGCAAATAAAATAAAAAAAAGCATACATGACGAACATATAACCTCCCTCTTAATTGAAGTCTGTTAATAATTCGAAAACAAAATGAAAAACAGTTCAGAATATAGGTGTTTTTATTGTTGCAGATTTTTTCCCAAATTTTTTAAACAGATCTGTCAGATTTTTAGCCAATTTTTCCAGATTTTTTGTAAAATGTTCTGGCAACAGTGCTTGACGTTGTAAACATTCACCCCTATCGTGAATAAAATGTGAAATTTTTGAACCCATGAAATTTTAATTCCGCATGAGGGGAAATTTGCTATCGGGAACTTCATGGGAACGTTTGTTCTCGCTACCGATTCGCAGTGAATCTAAAAAACGGGAAGAAGGCTTGTAAAGCTTAAAAATAAATTGAAAATCAGATAAATTTATTTAATTATTATTTTTCGAACTGTATTTGTTTCTTAAATTCTTATGAATTGAATTAAAAAGCGTTACGAACAGTAGCCTAATTCAATTCATAAGAATTTAAGATAAATTTATGTTTGATAGTGAGAAATACACAAATTTTTTGTTTCAGATGCAATGTTTTTAAGCTTTTACATTAAAATTTGTAATTCAGTTTCATATTTGTATTGAGCCTTATTTTCGATATTTATCGTAAGTGAGATTTAATCGAAAATAGACCTTTTTATTTAAATTAAAATTTTATGGGCCTATCCATAGTTAAGAATTATCAAATTGCCAAAAATTTTATAACTTTTAAGATACGGGCTGTAAAATTTTATCGTTAGCGAAAATTAATTATGTAAAACAAATTTGAATATTATAAAAATAATCTTCTCCTGAAAACTAATGTTTTTGTCGCTTAGTCATAATTTACATGATGCAAGTCTTATTGCTTAGTTTGTGGGAGAGAGAGAGACAAGGGGAACAGAAACGTTTCTTTTCCCCTCGAATCTCTCTCCTAAAAAACTAATCAGCTAAGCAATAAGACTTGCATGTATATTAGGACTTACGATTAAATCAAAAATAAGGTTCGATGTGTCTTATAATTATTTATCAAATAATACACTATAACAAAAGAAATAAGTTCTTTGTAATAAAAATAAAATGTAATTTTATTTTTTTTATACATTTTATAAATTCATATTAAAATATACATATGCAATATCGAGTTGGTACCAAAACCCAGCTTCCTACATTTAGTTTTGGTAGCTACGAAAATATCCTTTCAGAAGCCGATGAGCTGTGTGTAGGGTTTGGGAAACGGGAATTCCCGGGCGGAAAATCCCGGGAAATGTCTGTCTAATATTCCCGGGAAATTTTTGAGATTTTCCCGGGAAAACGGGAAATTAAAAGTGCATGTTATTTCATAAATATATAGAATTTATGATCCAATTTTACTTTAATATAAAAACTTATTATTTTTTTATATATTACAAAAGTTCGTTTGAATGATTGTATGACTAAATTTACACGAACGTTGACACGTTTTTCATCGTCTGTTTAAACACTTACATATACCTTGTTCGAAGGAAATTTTTTAATCTTAAAATTTAAATTGAGTTTTTGTTTTAAATGTAACTGTAAGAAAGAAAGAATTCTTTCGACTCCGATAAACAAGAAATAAAATGTCCATGTTTTTTAATATAAAATAAAAATGTGAGCTATTCAAATCTAGTCTGAAATTTCATAAAAATTCCATTAAATTGAGGTCATACCATATCTCCTAAAAAAAGTGGAATAAATTGTATAAGTATCAATGATTGCAATGATATAATCGTTTCCTAAAGTAAATAATTCGATGCTAAGCGAACTTGAAGTGATTTTTCGCCGAATTAGAGAACAAATTTTGAAAAGTGTAGTGAAAATTTTAAGCTGTAAGAACTCTGAATTGACGAAACTTAAATTGATTACAAGTAGACGCTATTATGGAAACCCTGCAGAAAATATTTTAGGAGAAATAAAATGAAAGACACTTAGACATACTGTGGCTCATGGTATTCAAAATTCGGCGCAGCGCAGTATGGTACTGTAACCTGCTTGTACTTAACGATAAGAAACCGCCTGGAACTTTTTCAAAAAGAATGAGAAACAAGCAAGGCAAATTCTTATTAAAATGAAGGTAGGTCTTATTAGGAAATTGTCTACTAATTGTAACAGTCGTCAATTGGTTTTTATATGATCTTTTGCCGTGTAATAACTTTATTCCATTTGCTTAAATTCAATTAAAAATTTGTCTTATAGTGTTTTCACACTGCAAGTTAAAACCTGGTCTTAACGTTAAAACCATAAACAGCTGATTTTGCATTCACACTGACAGTTTGCTAAATTCAGGTTTTAATTCACAGACTGTCTAATAACTTTGCTCAAAATAAAATAAATCTCCTGCAGAAATGCGTGTGTTTGTTGTTGTATTTTTTCTGCTTTTTATAACACTTATTTGACAAACTGTACAACTGTTTTTGTTTGTATGAAAAACTAAGAAACTTTACAATGCGCTCTAAAATAGAAATTATTTTATATTTTGTAAATTAATATTTTAAAATTATGGAACTAGTAATACAAAGTGAAGAAGTGCTTGGAAATCAAGTTATTTTATATAAAAAATGCACAAATAAATCACAAAATACAACTTTTTCATCCGTGGATCGATTTGTAATGTCGTTTATTTTCACTTTCCAGAGGTCAATGAAAATATTTTTGTTGTTTTCCTTCCAAAAAACTCTTATTTTTCTATAATTTTTAACTTATTGTTGCTGCTGCATCCATGTTTAAGTGGAAAATCTTTCAAGCGCCATCTCTTGTTATTCACTGGCATAAACATTATCAGCTGCTACCGGTCATTTTAACTTGGCAGCACTGAATTTACCACAGCGAAAACAGGGTTTCATTTCATAAAACCAAAATAAAACCAATTCAGAAATGGTTTTAAGTTGGATTTAACAAAAACAATTTGTATGGTAAAACCAGGTTTTAACAGTTGGTTTTAACATTAAAACCAATTTTTATTAAAACCAAGTCAGTGTGAAAACACTATTAGAACTGCTTTTTTTTATTAACTTTTATTTCAAAAGAATGCTTACATTAATAAAACAATCGAAATTTCACCAACTTTCATTTAATAAATGTATTTAATTTAGAAAATTGGCTTTTCCCGGGAATCCCGGGAATTCCCGGGAACTTGATTTTTTAATTCCCGTTTCCCGGGAAGTGCAAAAGTCCGGGAAATCCCAATCCCTAGCTGTGTGGCAATCAAATCATATGTTAATGTTTATATTTGGAAACTTTGTCTCAAAATATTTCAATTTTATTTAAATTGGGAAAATCTGAGCAATTGCTAGTGGGATACAATTTCTTCTTCTTTATCATGTACTAAATTTGGAAACTATTTAAAAATATGGTAGTGCATCACGATATACAAATTTAAATACCATATAAAAATTGTTAATTTTGTATTAAAAAAAGTAACCAAAATGGGAAATAGTACACAAGTACACATTGGAAAAAAGTAACCAATTTTGGTTACAAGTAACCAACACGGCAACGCTGATCATAGTATACGCTGTCTACGAGACCAGGGCTGTCAGATGTGGCGATTTCTTTCCAAACGTGGCGATTTTTCAACTTGTTTGGCGTCTAAATTTTTGGTTTGGCGACATGGCGATTTTTCTGGCGATAAATAAATTCGTTGGCGATTTTGTGGCTATTTTTTTTAACAAAATTTAAATTAAAAATTTTTGTAGTTTAGGAAAATTAGTTTGTTGAGCGAGTAGATAAAAAAAAATAAATCCTACAAAAATTCGTCTGCAAGAAATGAAACCAACTTGATTTTGATGATTTTTCTTATATTAGTTATTTTAATTAATAAATTTTAAATTTGGATGAGAAAAATTTACAAAAATAATTTTTGGCGACTTTATTTCTACTTTTGGCGATTTTCTGTTAAATTTCTACACGATTATTTTCTAAAAAATTATATTAAAAAAAGTGTTATATAAAATTTAATTTAGTATCAAATATTTATTAAGAAAAACTGCATAAAATTGATTTTGGCAACTTTTGGCGATTTTTAAAATCAATTTGGCGAAATAGGCCAGAAAAAATCTGACAACCTTGTACGAGACTGTAAAAAGCAATATAATAAAAATCAAACATAAATACACACACCACGGATGGAAATCATGGTACAATTGTACTTTTTATGGTACATTTTTGATCTCGTTGGTACCGTGATACTACCGCGACTTAATTGGTACAATTTAAAAATGCCAATGTTTCACTATATGGTAACATTAATTTTGTCTTGTTGTCTTTAATTTTTTTGTGTGTTTTTTATTTTAGACGGTCAGCTTGTCTGTTTTTGTTGCAATGCTGTTGTCAAGGTAAATTCATGTGCTAGGTGGTGTCAAGTCTGCTGAATATACTGAATTTTTATACACATTTTGTGAAGTTTCTGTTTTTTATTGTTTACTTCTGAATTTTTACACATTTTTTTACGTTTCCGTCTTATTAATAAATATTAAAAAAATGGTACCGTCATGGTCCAAGAAGTACATTTTGTTTTCACAGTTGGTACAAAATCCAAGAAGTCATTTTCCTTCCCTGACACACACGCTTTCGCTCTCAGCAATTCGAGCGCAGCATACACTGCAGAAAGAAATGAGAGTGCGTACCATGATACAATAATACAGGTTCCCGCGAAGCGCCAGCTGTTTTGCTTGTTTCGTGATATGATCTGCCAAATGGTGTTTATGTTTTACCAGCACACGCGCACAGTGCCTATTAAAACTGTACTAATACAAACATGGTTTACAAAACCAAGAGAAAACGGAATTACATGTATATTGTTTTCTCTTGGTTGTCTCTCTTGTCAATCACAAAACAGCAATAAAAATCACTGTTGTTTTATTTGTTGTGCATTTGTTGTAGATTCGCGGCTACCTGTATAATTGTATCATGGTGCGTACGCTGGACGGGTAGCAGTGTGCACACTTAATATTTTTTAATTCGATAGAATCGATAAAAAAATTCGGTAGATTTGCATAAACAATTTTTTTATTCAAAAAAACATAAAAAATAACAATTCAAAAAAACATAAAATATAACAAAATATATGTACTACTAAAATAACTTTTATTTGACAAACATTTGTAACTACAAAGATTATATGTAAGATCCATTTATGAAGTTAAACTTTTGTGCAAAAATTATTAAATCATTGGGAGGAATAAATATTTCACAATTCTTTGGCAAATATTAGGTTACATATAGTTTCAGTTTTTAACCGATTTTTTTGTTCTGTTTTAATGATTTTCATGGCAGAAAATGACCGCTCTGCGGCCGCACTGCTATGTGCCAAAATATCCAATTTACACATATATCGACTTAAGTGACTAAATAAGAATTCGTTAAACATATTCTCTTCTCCGCGCAAAGCTTTCCACATTTTAGAACATACATGTGATGAATTTTCCGTATGTGTGATCAACTTTATCTTGTAGCATCAGTGTTAATTAAAATGTTCGTTCAATATTCGGTAGATTTCAGGCCTTGTTCGGTAGAATTGGTAGATTGTTAAATTCACAAACATATTCGGTAGAATCTACCAAATATCGTTAGAAGTGTGCACACTGGTCGTTGTGTGTACAAAGGCCGAGAGAGAGAGAGACATAAAATTGTTTTTTCGTCGTTCGTCGGCGTACAAAATAGAAATAAATTAATCTCAGAGTTCTTCACGCACAACGAATTTCGTTCTACGGCTGTGTTATGTTCATTATCATATGCACAAATGTGTTTTATTTTTTATGACGAAAGTTCGCACCGAAAAATTCGTCGTTCGTCCCAGTTGTGTTCCTAGCATTACTCATACTACGTTTATACGCGCACTATTTGCAAATAAATTAACTCACTGTTTATACGGCAAAGCAAAAGTACACAAACTTGGTAGCACTTCTATAGAAAGCTTACTTATGTTGACAAAAAAATTGTGCAAATGCACAAAATATCAAATAATTATTTGTTTTAATTGTTATTATTTGCTTCTATCAATGTTTTTTGTTGCAATATTTGTCCACTTATTGTTTTTGTTATCAAACATTTGTAAGCGTGGCAACCTCAAGTATTTTATTTGCAAATAGTGCGTTAATCGTGAATAGTTTTCTGAATTAGTAAGTCGCAATAAAGAGAATAATATGGCAAAAATTTACAGTTTTATTTGCAAATAAGCCTTGCGCATAATGCTAGGAACACAACTGGGACGAACGACGAATTTTTCGGTGCGAATTTTCGTCATAAAAAATAAAACACATGTGTGCATATGAAAATGAACACGACACCGCCGTTCAACGAAATTCGTCGTGCGTGACGAATTGTGAGATAGGTTTATTTCTAATTTGTACGCCGACGAACGACGAAAGAACAATTTTCTCTCTCTCACTCTCTGTATTTGTACACACAACAACCAACTTTATCAAATATAAGAGAGGAATTCGCTGCGTAAATTCGTCGTTATTGTGCTTCACACGACGAATTTACGCAGCAAACTCATATCGACGAATTCGTCGAGGTGGACGAAATTCGTCGTTCGTCCCAATTGTGTTCCTAGCATAAACGTAGTATCAGTCTCTCTGTATCCACTCACATCTATTGTACTTCAGAGTCAGACAATAACAATATCACCTAATAACCAGCGATGCCAATTTAGCGCCTTTCGCGCTAGTCTTAGCGCGTTTTAACTATGCCAAACGCGCTTTTTTTCGTCTTAGCGCGTTTAATAAAAAAGCGCTAAATTAGCGAGTTTTGATAAAAGTCAAAAATATCATTTCAGTTCAATATCTTCTTACTTTTTTGTATAAGTTTAACATTTGTCTAATTTCCAAAATTTAACTTTTTGTTTAAATTCGTTAAAGATTCAGATGTTGCAAATAAAATTCCCTTGACTGTGGTTAGAATTAAAAACGTATTTAATATTGTAAATGGCAAATATTTTCACAGCTTAAAATATGTACTCGTTACTCGTGACCATCTGCCCCTAAACACGGGCGGCAAGCGTTTTTTAGCTGTCAAAAGTTATCATGTCCATACATTTTGTATGGAGCATACCTAAATAACGCGGCGGCAACGTGACGGCAAAGCTTTGCTGTTGGAAAATCCGATTTTGACAACGCGTTTTACAATGAAGTTAGTTGCAAAAGAAAACAATTGCCTTCTGTGTGCCATCATCAGAGTTACCACATGTGAATATTTATCTTATTTTCGAAGTTTTTCGGGATGCTAAAAATACTAAAATATTTCTTTGTTAAAAATAAGATTTTTAAGAATATGATATTTAATACTTTTAGTTTATTATTTAATGTCCTTTTGACTAAAGTGCTGACACATTTTCTTCTTTCCTTCATTAAAAGTATGAATTATGTGCATGTATATGTATATTTATCTTATACATGTTCTATTCAGTAAATATTTTGTGTTATTTACCTTTACGTTTGTCCCCTACAAGAAATGAATGACTAGTTTCACAAACAAAATTTTTTCACTAACACATTTGCAACAATTTTACATTGAATTCAATAGTGACAGTCAATTGAAGTGATGATGGATTTATTTATTAATTATAGGTGCTCTACTCTAGCATATATGTTAGAGTGGGTCATCTTATATACATATGTATGCCAAAACTTTTATGACTCGAATTTTATTTAAAAAAAATCATTCTGTCTGTGAAAATTAAAATTTATAAGTATTAAAATAGATAAGTAAAAACAATAGTGAATAAAAGAAATGTACAAAATTTAATTTAATCTATATTTTCTTTTAAAAGAAAGATGTGTGGGCAATGAAAAGGTGTGAAGAGGGCTAGATACCGCCTAGGTTATTCTGTTTTTGCTTATTTCTGTCTTGAACTTTAAATATTTTATTTACTTGAATAGTTTGAATTTAAAATAAACAAAAAATAATAAAAATTATATTTATTGTCAGTATATGGGGGATATATTAGTCAATTATGATCAGTCGAATTAATATTATAATTGATTAGTAGAAAGCACTGGAGTGAGCAGTTCGACTATATGTTACATTCATTAGTTAGAGAGATGCAATATCACACAAAAGTTTACATCACACTTTTCATTTTGTCTTTAATAATGTGATAGAAACTTTGTTATACGCAATGATGAATATAACCTACATGACTTCCGGTCAAATGGCCGGTCAATTGACTGATATTATTCTTGTAGGGTTTAGTTCATTTGAAACAAAATAAATTTTTCCTGAATTTAAATTGAGTAAAATCAATGCATATTAATATATTTTTAGTAAAATCACAAAAGATTATTAATGAGAAAAAAAGATTTTTTTGTCCGACTTAAAGGTTTTTGAGAAAACACAAGCAAGTTTTCCAAATTTTCTAAATAACTAATTTTTTCAAACTTTAATTATTTTATTTTAATTTAAATAACAAAATTTTAATAACAAAATCACAAACAACAATGTCGTCTGTCCAGGGGGTCGATTCTGTTTCTGTGAAATCGTGAAAATGAAAAATAAAATATCACTTCATTGAAAATGCGATTCTGATTTTAGTTTTTATGAGAACTACCTGTCAAGTGAAGTGAATATGATAAATTTTTTATCACTTCATTTTTATCATAAATTCAGAATCGACCCGCAGGTGTTAAAATAATCAGGTTTGTTTTATTTATTGCTTTGATAACTGTGTTTTATCGTTTTGACATAACGTTGCCGCTTTTGTTTAGGTATGGCATTTCAGCGTTAAAGCTCGGCGGAAAAAAACGTTCCGCTTTCCGCCCTTGTTTAGCGATGGCTGTTATTAAGGATCTATCCTTTTTGTACTTCAAAGAGCATTTGAATTGCAACACTATTCGACAAGCTATATAAGTTGTTACAAAGTTTGACAAATAAAATTAAAATAAAAACCATGAATTTCTAATATTTGGAAGACGAGTCTGATTCTGTATTAAATGATTTCAGTTATTTAGGATATAATTTCGTAGAAGCAATATTGCAAATCTGAAAAAGAGTTACTAAAAAAATTAATTGTATTTACTAATACATAAATCGACCTTTATTAAAATTTAATTAAGCGCGTAGGAAAATAGCGCGTTTTGACTATAAATTGTTAATAATGCTGTAACTTAGCGCGTTCTAGCGCGTTTTGAGGAGGTGTATAGCGCGTTTTGAGGAGGTGTATAGCTCGTTTGTGTTATAAATAGTTGGCATCGCTGAATAAATGATATTAAATATATTAATATTATTGATGTGAAGAAAAGTACCTGCTTTGACGTTTTTAATGTTAATTATACAAGATTGTTTTCTTTGTTTTTAAGTTGGCTACAAGAATATTGTTTATTATTTGAATTTATAGGTGTGTTTTATTCGAAACATATACCTACTTAATTTTTAAGCAGCTATAGCTATGTTATGGTGTATTTTTATCTTTTACCTTTTACCTGGAGGGTCCCTTGGGAATCGCAAGTATAGGTATTTTTATTAACAACAATTCTAGTTACTGTAGCTGCTTGCACACTTGCAGACTGACGTTTCTTTTATTTTTCTATCTGCTATTTATACAAAATATATATTTTTTCAATATTTTACTTACAATTAATATTCTTATGCTTTTTTTCAATATTTTACTTACAATTAATTTTCTTATGCTAACTAGACAATAACTTATTTCATAAGTATTACTTAGCTTTTGACCCAATTACAAAATATCGATATTGCACAATTTGCCAGCGCCAACAAAATAAGAAGTAACTGAGTCAATGAACTAGTTTCTGCTGCGTCAACCAATTAGTGCAATGTTTGAATACGAGGGTTGTTCAAGTATGATTCACAACATCCCTCCCCACTTGGCACAAGAAAACATCTAGCTATAGATGTTTTCTAAATATAGTAATTGGATCAAATGCTTAAATCTTAATATAAGAAGTATAAATAAATGCTCCATTATAAAAAAAAATATAAGTAATCTTAATATAAGAAGTATAAATAAATGTTCCATTATATAAAAAAAATATATTTAGCCGATGGCCTTAGCAGCCAGTGCTATCAATGTATATATTAGCGTTATATTTTATATAATTTTAATATCAAGTAAATAAATAATAAATAAATAATAGAAAATATATAAGTAAGTGCCTCCGACTCCTAACATACCTCCCCTCTTGGCGGAAAGAAAATGCGCCGCATTTTCTGTTGATGTTTTGATTCTTGACATCTAAGTTAGGTTGACGTGGTTTTGTTTATCCTTATGTGTTGAAAATTGTGGCACCTTTATGTATTCAGTGATTTTCTTCTTTATGCAGGGACGTACTTGCTTGTGGTATAAAAAAAAAACAAATCACAAGCATCACGAACTAATGTCTTCGGCTGAGTAAGGGTGTATCAAGAAACCAGCATCGCCAATAAAGGTGTTCTCACTTGAGCTGAGATGTGTTAATGGTCAAAGACTACGACTTGTGCAATAGATGGCCAGTTCATATGTAAAATGACGGCCATCGGTATCACAACGTGACACCCATCGTGGAACGAATACAATACACTTTTTAAAATTTTTGGATAACAGTACGAAGAACTATCACTTAGTTTATTGGATTACAAATCCGCATGTAAGCTGTTAAGCTGTACTCAAACCGTGTATAGTATTGATGATAGCAACGGAACCATCCCACTTCGTGTGGATGGATAGAGAAATGTCAATGCGGTATAGTTGATTTCAAAAGGGTTGTAATCTATACAAAGATTTTTTTAAGTGTTGCTGGGCCTTGACTTCCCGAAATAATCTGATCGTGCATATTATTGAGAGTCCTGTTGTGGCTACAATAATTCATCTCAATGTACTACACTCGTTAGATAAGAGTATTACTTGATGTTTCAGCTGCTGTTTTTATGGTGTGTGTTGCAGGCTTTTGATTTAAAAATTCATCGGTTATTTTGTTATTGCTGAGGTAAAGTTATCGCTTCAGATATTACTTAACTTTTGGCTGCAAGAGACTATACGCCTTGTGTTGTTAAATTTATATGATGGTTGCAATTTCTCTTGTTGTTTTGATGTTGTTGTTACATTTGTTGTCTTCACTGTATGCCAACTTTCTAGTTCTGGGGATTGTAGTTGAGCCGCGGTTGCACTTATCTTGGTTTAGTATTAGCATACAATAAAATTACTTATTTATTTAATTTATATTAATTTACTGGCTGCCAAGGCCATCGGCTAACAACACAAGTAATTTGCGTGTTTATGTTTCAAATACAAACAATTTATTTAGTTTTGTTTTCTATTCATAATCATTATTTATTTACTATTAATTTAAATTTTCACTTTCAAAAGCTGTGTTTGAGTACTCGTTAATTGTGACAATTTGTGCACTTGTTAAGGTATTGCGTTTGATTTCAAAATGTTAACCAATTATTCCAAGTTTACTGAATAATTATTATTGGAAGGATACTCAAACACATCTTTAAATAATAAGTAGAATATTACTATTTACGCATTTCTTGTTATTATTATTATTATTATTATTGTTTCTCTTTCTTGCAAATATTTTACTTGTTTAAACAACTTTCATTTATAATATAATGTTCTGAATTTTTTTTTTTTTTTGCTATTGTTATATATACTTATACTACCTTCACATACACATGTAAATACATATGTATTTATATTTTCCCGAAGATGGCTGACTGTTTCACCATTGAATTCTTTTTCGTAATTGCTTCCTTACAGTGTAAAATTTACTGACCTAGCCTAAGGTTTTCCAACCTTGAAAACTCAAATTATTTAATAATATTTACAATTAATTTGCTTTGAAAAAAAAAAAAAAAAATCATTCAAAACACATAAGCATGTATCTTATGATTACTCAGCAATCGTTTAATATGTTGGTTTATTTTTGTCTTTTTTTTTTTTATTTTATTTATTTTTTATTTTACTTCTTGTAATTTTGTTGTAGTTGCAAAATACTGTTCTACTTTTGAATATGACGAAAGACAATATTCTTTTTATTTTAACACATAAAGCAAAACACAAAAATTAAATTGAATTTCAAATATGAAGCCATGAAAGTTTAATGATCTCTATGAAAATCATTTAAACCCCTTTTTTATAATGAAAGTTTAATGGTATGCATTTAAATCATTATGACCTCTTTTCCATAATAATGCACGATGCTCATTAACGTATTACCGTGAACACCAACCTACTAAAAAAAAAAATATTTTGTTTCATCTTCCTACAGTGTTTGCATTCCTCTTCCCTTGCTGTAAACCAGTGATCATGATTTTTCCTCCTTATTTCTCTTATATGCGCCTGCATATGTGTGATTTATATTTTAATTTTCTCCTTTCTTGTTAATTTCTTATAACGCCTTGTACTTCCATTTCGCCTTGAACATTTGGTTTCGAGCCAAAGTTCACTAAGGTTGGAAATGGAATAAAAGGTCTTCCTTGGAGCTTGAATATCCTCCATATTTATTTATTTTCTTATCTTCTCTCTTTTTCTTCTTATATGCGCCTGCATATGTATTTTTTGCAACTTTAAATTTCTGCTTTTCTTCATTATTATTGTTACATTGCCTTGCACTTCTATTTCGCCTTGAACATTTGGTTTCGAGCCAAAGTTCACTAAGGTTGGAAATAAAGTGATAGGTCTTCTTTTGAACTAGATCTAAGCTATTCCTGAGTAGCTACTATCCTTAGTTCTTTTAGTTTTAGAGTTTTCATTTTCTTTTAGCATTTCTTTTTTATTATATTCAGTTTGGAAGAGGTTGCTTGTTAATGTATTCTACATCTGTTGTTGTTTTGTGTTCTGTTTCATGTTTCATAACTTCTACTGTGACTTGTCAAATGTCGTCCCTTTTGTTTTCTCCTTATTTTGGAATCTTTTGTTTTTCCATCTACATTCATGTCATCTTTCCTGGAGTGGCAGGTCTTTCTGTGGGTTTACCACTATTAAGACACCTAAATAATTAACCTACACATGGTTTTACCAAATTGTTATGGTAAACCTTCTCGGAATTTCTAATTTTTAACTTAACATTTACAGGTGTTGGAACTTGTAAAACTTCATAGGGTCCTAACCAAATGGGTGAAAATTTGTTCTTCCGTGCTTGGTTTTTCAGCCATACTTGTTGTCCTACCTTGAATGTCCTTGTCTTTGTCCCCTTGTCGTAATGTTTCTTGGAGTTGGCCTTGGCTTGATCTTGATTTTGTTTTACTAGTTGATAGCTTCGTTGTATCTGGTATTTTAGGATCTTACTAAAATTATCTGCATTATATACTGGTGACGGTTTTTCTTTTAGTTTAATAGGTACTTCAAACTCGAATCCATATAGGATTCTATTAGGTGTTTGTTTGGTAGACATATGCCTCGTATTATTGTGTACATGCATAGCATGATGTAACCATTCATCCCAATTAGTGCCATCCATCTTAACGAAACTTCTCAAATACTCTGCCAAAGGTCTATGAGTTCTTTCCAATGATCCATTGGATTGGGGGTGATAGGGGGTAGTGTTAATATTTTTTTTCCCAACAGCTTATAAACTTCTCTAAATAGTTTCGAAGTAAAATTTGTACCATTATCAGTCACCAAAACCTTGGGTATGAAAAAACGGGAAATTATTTCATTGAAGAACTCTTTTGCCACCGTGGTTGCTTCCATGTCCGAGACGGCTGCACATGCTAGGAATTTAGAGAAATCGTCCAAAAATGTAATTATATATTTATTGCCCCTAGCAGATTCTGGCAACGGCCCAACAATATCCATATAAAGTCTTTGAAATGGTCTACTCGGTGTTTTTGTTAAAATCATCGGCATTCTTTCTACTTTTGAACTTTTGTTTCGTTGGCAAAGTTTACAGGTAGCAACATAGTTTTTAATTTGTCGCTGCATACCATACCACTTATACTGATTTCTAATGCGATGGTATGTTTTCAGCCCTTGGTGTCCTCCCAAAGGTGTATCGTGGAATGCCTTTATTACTCTCTTAATATCTTCTTTATTAGCTAAATACGCTGCGGTGTCTTCCTGTTCCATATCTTCGTTCTCATTCATCTCATCGGTTTGTGATTCACTTCTCTTATTCGAGTTTACTTGTAGCTCTCTTGCTTTTGCTCTAGTTACTGCTCCTATGTTTACTTCTTCTAGTGGGAGTCGACTCAGAGCATCCGCGTTCTGATTGCTTTTCCCCGGCTTATAACGTATTTCAAAGTCGTATTCCAGTAGTTTAAGTCTTAGGCGGCCTAATCTGCCTTCCTGATTCTTTAGATTCGCAATGCCTTTTAAGGGCTTGTGGTCTGTGAAGACCGTAAAGGGTCGGCCTAGCAAATAAGGTCTAAACGTCTTTACTGCCCATACGATGGCAAGTAGTTCCTTCTCTATTGTTGAATATCGCTTTTCTGTGGCGCTTAGTACTCTGCTCGCGAAGTAAATTGGTAAATCACTACTTGGCTCTCCTTGAGAAAGAACAGCTCCTAAGGCTTCATTACTAGCATCAGTGGTAAGAATGAATGGTTTTGTAAAATCAGGGTATTGTAGTAGAGGGGGATTTGCAACTGCTGCCTTCAGTTTGTCCATGGCTTGTTGGCACTGCTGAGTCCATTCCAATTTCACGTCCTTTCTTAATAATTTGTTAAGTGGTAGTGCTATGTCTGAGGAGTTTGGTATAAACTTCCTATAATAGTTAACCAGTCCCAGAAATGCTTGTAGTTCTTTGATATTTTTGGGCGGTGGTATGTCCTTCACTGCTCTTGTCTTACTGGGATCTGGTAATACTCCCTTTTCTGAACATTGGTGACCTAGATAAACTACCTCCCTTTGGAGAAACTGACACTTTTCGGGGTGTAACTTGAGATTATACCTTCTTAAGACATCTTGTACTCGCTTTAATCGTATCTGGTGGTCCTCTAGATTTCTTCCGTATATTACTATATCGTCCAAATATACAAAACAGTCGATACCCTGTAGACCGGTTAATATTGAATTCATGATTCTCTGGAAAGTGGCTGGTGCTCCTGTTAAACCAAAAGGCATACGATTGAACTCGAAATGGCCCAAATTCCTACTGAATGCCGTTTTCTGTCTATCACTTGGGTCCACTAAAACTTGATGGTACCCGCTTGCTAGATCGAGAGTCGAAAAGTATCTACTGTATCCCAGCTGGTCCAGGATCTCGTCAATCCATGGTATGGGAAAAACTTGTTTTATAGTAGCGTCATTTAATTTTCTGAAGTCGACCACCAAACGCCATTTTTTCTTTCCATCCATTCCCGCCTTTTTGGGTACTAGAAGGATTGGTGAATTCCAAGGGGAAGTGCTGGAAGATATTATTCCATCTTTGATCATCTGGCCCACTTGACTATTA
This sequence comes from Tachina lurida, assembly GCA_944452675.1. NCBI lineage: Eukaryota > Metazoa > Arthropoda > Insecta > Diptera > Tachinidae > Tachina > Tachina lurida. The sequence goes on from OX101752.1 coordinate 104,276,387, forward strand.
ATCTCATTTCGATGGACCTCAGGTAGCCTATACTGCTTAGTATTTATTGGGGGTTGACAGGGATCAGTTGGTATTTTGTGTTTAAGTACACTGGTGTACGTAAGACTGTCTCCGGGAAGTTGAAACACATCGTCGTATGAATTCAAAATATTTTCGATCGAAGCCCGTTCTTCCGGGTTCAAATCTGAGCTTAACGGTACTGTTTTAATAAGTAACTTACTTCTTACTGCTTTATCAGTAGTTCCTATTGTATTTATGACTGATGTCGCTTTTAGTGTGTAGTTTTTCGGGTTCTCATAGCTCAAACCTATTATTTCATTGATATTTATTGTAGAGTCATTGGTGTTTAAAATGGGCACAAATGCGGTGCCCTTCTTGACAGTTGTTAGAGTTTCACCCACAAAAACCCCTGGCAAAATTTCCGATTTATTTACTATAATTTCTCCTTTAGCAGTTGTAACTACGACCGATATTATTGCCTGGGAACGCGCCTTGATAGATAAATTTTCGGCTATATACACCCGGGGGTTTTTTCCTTCTGTAGTAAGGGGTAAGGAAGCTATTTCTTCCTTATTATCAAAAAATTTAATATTTTTGTTAATTGTATCGGTAACAGTCCTGTTCCATAATACATCTCTACCGAGTAATCCATCTGCTGGAAGTCGGCTACCTTCTGGTGCTACATGCATCTGTACTGCAAGTGTTTTTACGCATGCATGTTGTGCAGTTATAGTTCCCTTCGTTGTAATATTTCCCCCAAATGCGCCTGACAAGTCCTTTTGATTGCATGAGTCTATCTCCACGTGGGGTGCTAAAGATTCAGCTTTTACTAATGTGGTGTCTGCTCCTGTATCTACCAGTAAGGATAAGTTTTTGCCCAGTGCTTCACTGCATGGAAAATCAATAAATGCGTCATTTTTCTCTTTTTCATTGTTATCACCTTGCAGATTCTGTTCTTTTTTCGACTCAGACCTGCAGTTAGAATAATTTCTTTCTGTATAATTTTCCGGTATATACGTATGGATGTTTTTATGCCAATGTATTTTCTTGTCAGTCCTTTTAGTTGCTACCCTCACTTGGTTTAATAAAGTTTCGTTTGCTGATTTCCTTTCAATTGTTTCGTGTATCCATGAATTGTCGGCATCCCAGTCCATTAGTTTTGGCTGGGCCGCCGCGAGTTTCCCGAATTTCGTGCTGGGCAGTTAGTTCTTAGATGTCCCGTTTCATTACAATTATAGCATTTCGGTGGTTCATTTCTCCCACGGCCATGGTATACTTGATTCATGTTGGCATTGATGGATCTTTGTGTTGTAGACTTTTGACCATTTTGCGTGCTATTGTGTTGTTGCCTTTGGTCATTGTCATTTCTTCTGAAGTAATTACCGTTAGGTGGTTGCCAGTTTGTGTTTAGCGGTGTGCTTGGGTTGCCTGAATATCTTTGCTGTGGTTTTCTACAGAACTGATTTTCTGCGTGTCCGGACGTTCTGCATATCCTGCAGAATAATGCTCTTAAACGTTTTCTGCATTCTACTTCCTTATGTCCCTTATTATTGCAGTAATCACACTTGTCAACTCTAGTGTCTCGGTTTGATTCACATTCTGGCGCAATTTCATGCCCATATTCTCCACATTTAATGCTATATGGAGTGTTAAGCCTCTGTTCACAATTTGTTCTGTTGTGACCTTGTTGCTTACAGAAACTGCATTGAGTAGTCAGGGTAATAGTGTTTATTGCGATGCGGTTTTCTCCAAAAAGTTGCTCAGCTTCCTCTACTATTTGAGTTAGTTTCTGTAAGCCCTCGCTTTCTTGGCCAATAAACCTAGTCCTTAATGCCTGGTCCCTAAGACCTTTGATAAAGCTCCTTACTGCTATTCTTTTGAAGTCTTCCAGTATCGTTTTTCTGCTACCTTCTTCACTCCATTCATTTGTTACTAGACTCCCGGCTTCATTTAGTAGAGTTTCAAGTCGATTACCAAATCTGCTTGCTGACTCTTGATTTCCTTGCTTGCACGAAACTATGAGTTCTCTTATTTGATCTAAAGTTTTCCTCTTCAAATACACCTTTTTTATTGAATCACATAATGCGTCTATCGTGCCGAATGTTTGTGGTGCTATTTGAACGTAAGCTGGTCCCATTAATCGCAGTTTCAGGCATTCTATAATATCTTGTGCTGGGACTCCATTTTCTTCAGAGGACAGCTCTCGGTCTACTAGCTTACATCCTTGAATGAATCGAAACACTTCCGATGTTAAATCTGGTCCTTCGGTGCCGAAAAATGTGGAGACTATATTGTTTACTATTTTGGTAATTGTCGATATTGCAGGCATCTTGTATGCTTTTGTATTTATACTACTGGAATCTTCTTCGGTGATTATGGGGGATAGTGGGTACTTCTTTAGTGAATTCCTAGCTTCTTGTAGGTACTTATAAAATTCTTTTTTAAGCTGAACTTCTTCTAGCCTTAGTTCTTTAAATTCCTTCTCGTATTCTGCTAAATCTGCTAGTTTTCTTTTTATAGTATCTGTTGAGTATCCTCTGTTGACAGTTTTTCTCGCGTTTGATAGTAAATTTTTCACTTTATTCAATAAGTTATTTCCTTCTCCCTCCTTGAGAAAGTTTTTATTATGTTCTATTGTATTCGTGTCTTCTCTAATTTCTTGTTGTGTATGAATTACTACTGATGGAAGTCTTTGGGTAGTATGTGATAAGTCCGTGATAGTGGATTTTTCTGGCAAACCAATTGAAGGAGTTAGTGAACGAGATCTGTAGGCAATATTTAGTTCTCTCTTTGCGTTTGACAATGCTACCGATAATCTTTGTATCGAGTTGTCCTTTTCGCTAATCAAGTATTTTAATTTTAAGTGTTTTTCAATCTCCTTCTCACTCAGTCCTTTCTGTCGTAGCTGTAGTCTTAGTTCTTCGTTCTCTTTTACCTGCTGTTCTAACAACTCATTTGTATAATCTATATCACTTTTTTAGTTGTTTGCTAAATTTCTCCAAACCTAATTTCGACTTTTCTAACTCTTCGATACGTTTTCCGAGTTCCTTTGACTTATTTCCGTTTAATTCACTTATCACTCCAAGTATATACCCTACTTCTTCTAACTTAGTCAATTTGTTATTCTTAACAATTTCTTTATGAGCATTAGTAGTATTGAAATGTATGCGCCATGACCATTAAAATTGTCAAATTTGGGTAATTAATGTCGAAATTTGGGTAATTAATGTCGAAATTTTGTAATTTATGGGCTAAATTTTACAAATTATGGTAATTAGTGTCAATGGTGTGCAGTGACGAGGGTTTGCATAACCCTTTTTTTGTTTGTACATAGATAAGGATGCTTTGATGTCGGTGCGTCGATGTGTTTTTGTTTTAATTTTATGGTTTGATATCCGCCCGTCTATGTGCATAGTTATTTATGTAGGCACGCAGGTGCGCTTGTTTGTACGTAGTATGTTTTTTCGTTTGTTAAGCGATTGCAGTAGCTGTATGATTTTAAATTGTGTGTGCTTGTGTGGATAGAGAAAATGTTGCTTTGGTTTTTTTGTATTATTCTTTTGTTTGTACGTAGTATGGTTTTTCGTTTGTTAAACGATTGCAGAAGGGTATTTGAGAAAGAAATTATGTATGCTTGTGTGGGGGGAATCTGAGAATGTTTTTGTTGTTGGTTTTATTTAGTTTGATTTTTCTATTTCCTTAAAGAGTTTGAAGAGATGAATAAAATATGTAATTTATGAGCAATGAACTTACTTGAAGGTTAAAGAAATTGAAGTGTAACATATTTAGGATTGTCAAAGGGAATTAGAGATGTGTGATCATGGGGAGCCAACGTTATACTCATGCATGTGTATTTACGTATGTTTTTACAATAACTTGAGCGTTGACAGATGGGTAAGTAGTCGTATATGTATATAAAAAAAGCGAGTGTGTAATGCCGAGTACACATCTGACATTTGTTGTGTTCTAATTATTTTTTAAAATGTGTACAACGCCTTTCACATTATGTTTTTTATAGGGAAGGCAACACCACACAACAAAAAATAAATAAAAAATCGGAAATCATAAACATTACTACTAGTGCACACTGTGTGCATGCGGCATTACTTTTTTTGTTTGTAGTATTTCGTTTAGGACATGGAAGGGTATTTATAGAAAGTAATTATGTATGCTGATGAGATATCAATGTTCCTGTTTTTGTTGTTGTTTGTGATATTGAGGATTGTCAAAGATTGGTTGTTATTTTCACTGCTTGCTGACATTTGTCTCTGTCTCTGTCTATTGACTCTTAAATTATGCATATGACTTGATAGTAATTCGTATAAATTGAGAAGTTTTCTAATCTAGCAGCAAGTACAGCATTGTATCTAGACAGTACATCATCAAATTTTACAAAATTTAAAAAATATATAAATTATTATTATGGAGACATTAAGCAGCAGCCCAATTTTAATATCTTTAAACGTCTCACAAACTCATCCAGAGACATTTGTGAGATTGAGCAATCGGGAGGAGGAGGTAACCGTAAGCCCTCTATCAATAGAGCTTTCAGTCGACGATTTGCCTCCTAATGTATCTATTAAAGATATTTTTGGGGACGAGGTAGATGAATATCTTATTCCAAACAACCAAATGGAATATTTCTATAACGGAAACTTCCAAAAGGAGGAGGAAAAGTTTATGGCAGACGAGGAGGGCGATGCCTTGTTGGCAACATTAAACTATATGCCAGTAGACGATTTTGTAGTTAAAGAAAGACGAAGAGGGCGATGCAGTATTGGCTGCCTTAAATTTAAGATTTTAATTTAGTTAATTTTTTAAACATAAATTCAAATTAACTGTCTCTGTCCTTGTACATACCATATACATATAAATAAAATGATTGAACAAAATTTTGTATATTCTTAATCTACATATTTATTTTAAAAAATATCGTAAATACATATATGTTGTAGCAATGTAAAAATAGAAAACTAAAATAATTTTTTTAGTTATTTTCCTGATAAAGTAAATATGCATTTCTTAAGGCACAGACTCCATAATTATGATAGCTGCAGTAAAAATATTCCGGATATTTAAGTTGTATTTGCTTTAAGCTTATGCAGCCAATATCCTCGATGTTGAAAACTCTAAGTTGAAGTAGTTTCTCAAACCATTTCTTCTTTTCCACACCCTTAACATAAATTGAAGAATGTTTTAAATTGGATTTTAAAAATTTTACAACACTCTTAAATGATATTGATCCGTCATTCCAATTCAGATGATGAAAGTTTCTTGTTAGCCAATTCGCTTCTCGTTGTTTTGCTATTGATAATCTTTTGAAGTTAAACGGTGGTTTAATAATAAAATTTATGTGCTCCTTATTGTTAAAAACAATTGATATTTCTTTTGCAATGAAGATGTTTGAATTGGATTTAAATCCTTGAATATCGATGAAAACTTTATCCCCAATCATCTTAGTTTTAATTTACATTATTTTACGAACTTGACCTTTTAAGGGTATGTATTCTATTATGCGATCGTGGATGAGAATGCAAAAAGCAGATGTATCAGTAGGAATGTTGGAGTCCGTTTCAATTTCAATTTTTATATCAACAGGACCGTTAGAGAGGGCTTCGTTTTGGTGACTGACATCTACTACCACTATCGGCACACTATTTTTATATTCCTGAGCAGTCAGAAGCGGTTGTGATTCCCTCATGTAATAGTTTTGTTGAAACCGTAGATACATATCATATACGATGGCATACCGATCATTTTTAAATTTTATATTTAGATCATCATATGGGTACGATTCTGAATTTAAATGCACTTTTAAATTGTTTAGATTACAGTGAACAAACTTATTTTCTTGTTGAAAAGCAATCAACACAAAACGGGGTCGTTCTCTATTTGCAGCCAGTTTAACATTCCATATATAGCTAGTTCCTGTATTTAGTTGAGGATTAATGTGACAATCCCAACTGCGAAATGCCACTGGTATAGAAGCACCACTGTTAATAATTTTAATCATATTCAATTTGCTCAAATCAGATAACTGTACATGTGGAATTCTCCATGAGATGTTTGAGATACTAATTTTTGGTTTGTCAGTAGCAACAGTTGAGTATACGAGTTTTTCATCGTTCTTACTACGTAGGAGAACCAATTCATGTTTGCCGCTGAGTATAATTTTATTATAGTCTTCAGCAAAACCTAAAAATAGTTTCAGTGGTACATAGAAATTAAAGTGTCCATTTGAAATATCCAAATCATCGAGTTTGTTCCATCCTGCGTTGTACAAGCCAACACTTTCTGTTGGTGATAAAGAAACAAAATTTTTTAGGCTGCTTGTGATCGCTAAATGTCTTGTATGATCAATTTCTATGCCATTAAGTTCATATCGAATTTCGTCAAAGAGATGTGCCACAAAGTTATTTTTTAATTTTAGATTTAAAAACGAAGATATTTTGCTGTTATTATCATCTACAATACTTCCCTCAACATATATGTAACTTTCGCTGGGTAGCACATATAAGTCTTGATTTTGTATTGAAATTCGAATCTCATCATTATTGTTGAAGGATTGTAGGTATGGTGTATATGTGTGATAGTCCTTTTTAATTATACTCTCGTCTGATTGAGGTTTTTCTAGAACATCTAGTATGTAACTCATTTCTTTGTCAGCTTTAAGTTGAGAGACTTCAAAAATTTTTTATTTTCTTGCGTCAAATGTTTTTTGTGTAATGATGTCTTTAATTGTGGTTTGGTTTGCAATAGCGTTTTATGAGTGTATCCAATTTTATCCTTAGATTGCTTGACGTTGTATATTATCATTATTTGCTAGATCTCAAATGTATTCGTGTTGTAATTTCCTCTCCTCGGAAATTAATTAAATCACCGTTCTGATCAACTATGCGTAGAGTAAGAGAACTTATCTCTCGGCAGTTAACTGGCAAATAGATAAGATTTCGAGGAATCTCAACAATTTTATAGCCTGGAGGGACATTGATCGCAAATTCATGTAATGTGTGTGCTTGTGAGTTATTCGTATATGTGTTAACCACTATACTAAATTCAACACGCAAGATATTCACGATGAAAATATTGACTGGTAGATCTGAGTAATGGTCTTGGTTAGGAGCTAGAATTTTCTTATTGAATCCAAAGAGTTTTCCAATTGTGTTATCTTTGTTAAAGTATATGGGATCCTTAGAGCTATTAACTCTAACTTGCATTGTATTGTTATTAGCTTCTATATCAATTTTATTTTCCGGACAATACTGCTTATAGCGATGTTTAATATAATCAACTATATCATTCAGTTCATAAGATCCTATTGGTATTTTAATTACATGTTCACCAATATGAAATATATTGTTATAATCATCTACATTGGGAATGCTATTATATGAATGAAAATCAGTTAGAGCACATTCATATTCACCATCCAAACGAATAGGAGGAAAGTAATTAGCAGATAACTCAGATGAGTTTGAGCTAAGAGTAAGTGTTATTGACATTATGATTGTCTGATTACAAATAAGTGAAATTAAACACAGCACTTTGTATAAAAAGGAAGTTTATATATAATTATATTTTATTTAAATATATTAGATACAAATATGGACTTATATATACACTTAACTACAATATTTCATTTTTATTGATCCAAGAATTATGTTGATTGGTAAATCCTAACCATTTAACATATGCCTTCTCACCTTTAGTTTTAAGAACTTTTTCAACTAGATATGTATTTGGATATCTGGTTTTTGAAAGTTCTTCATCATAGAATCCACCTTTAATAGGGTTACCACGATAGTCTTCTAATATGTATGTAGCTGGATGTGTATTTTGAACTCTTTTAATCGTAAAAATTTCTGTGGTCCAATTTGGTGTATATCCTTTTTCAAAAACATGTTTATATTTACTTATGCGCACATGATCTCCCACATTGAACTTTGATAATTTGAATAGTTTTAAGCGGTTATATACCGTGTTTAATAATTTTTTCTCATTTTTATAGTTAACTTGAATCGGTGGCATTTTGATGGTGCGATGCATTTTTTTATTATATGTATTAATCAAGTCTTTGTAAATGTCGAGCCAGTTATAAGACCCATTAAAGCTAAACTCTTTCCACATCATTCCTTTTAATGTTCTGTTAAATCGTTCTACTATTGATGCTTTCATTCTGCTATATGTTGAGTAGTGATTAATGTTGTATTTATTCATCAATTTTCCAAAGTGTTTATTGAAAAACTCTTTACCATCGTCTGTTTGCAAGTTTTTTGGTATTCGTCCCAGTTGAAAAATATTCTGCATAGCCTGGCTTGTTTCCAATGCAGTCTTTCTTTTCAAGGGTACTGCCCAAGCAAATTTTGAAAATGTATCAATTACACTCAGCAAAAATCGATAATCTCTATTGTCTGTAGAATAGTTCCCCATTTCAACTAAATCAGCTTGCCAAAGATCATCTATTCCTTTCATAACAACTCTTCGACGTGGAAAATGTTTTCGTGCTTGCTTATGTAGTTCATTTATTAAATTTCTTTTTGAAGTCATTATTTAATGATGGGATAAGTTGAGTTCAGTGTGAGTTCATTTAAATACTGTCGACCATCATAGTTCTTACATACCCATAAATTAACTCATTTATCTTTTTAATTTCTTTTTCAAAGAATAATTTCATACTTGAGATTGTTTCCTGAATTTCGTTGAGTTTCTGACTTAAACTTATGTTGATTTCATCTCGTACCTCTTCAATTTGACTTTGCAGAAACAATTTATTAACAACGTCGTTTTCCTCCAAAGCTTTTCCCACATTTTTGATTCTTTTGTTTTGAACGTCAATGTTATTAGTTGTATCCATAACGAAGCCCAGCAGCTTAGGAACATTTTTCACAAAAACTGTACCACTTGTATCATTAAGATAGTGCCCAAACTTATCGATGGACATGATTTATGTAGATAAATATTATTCTATAATTTTTGCTTCATATAATTCTTCGATAATTGAGACAATTTCGTTATTGTGATTAGTATGACCTGCAGCTTGTGATGCTAGCAATAGTCTAAGGCGATCTACTAACTCATTAGGATCATCCCAGTATATATAGTTAGCTTTGTATGGGTTTAGTTTCATCAAACCCTTACCCTTGCAAGGGCTTTTTATTGCATGTAGTGATGACGAAGTTGATGAGTTTTTTTCACTTTCTTTCTTAAACAATTTACTGATAATATGCTTATATTTATATGCTCTCGTTCCTTTGATTTGTCCTTCAGGTCTATAATCTCTTTTGTATGCATTTGTGCTCACTAAAATTTTCTTATATATATCTAATTCATGTTTATCATAATATTTTGGTGTTTTGTGAAACAGTAAAGAAAATAAACCTGGTGTAAAAGCCCATATTTGATTTCCAATCACTATTTTATCTTCAGTAAGTTTAATACTACTATTGCCAAACTTCCATTCATTATTAAAATCTTTATGTGGACCGTATAGAGTATCTAATTCGTTTCTGCTTTCCAAGAGTGCTAGGTCAGTATAACTCTTATTATTATCTGAATTGTCTAGAGTTTCCGATTGAGAGTAAAAATCATCATTGTCATCATCATCATCATCAGTATCAACATTATCAACCTTGTTTGCGTTTCGATTACGAAGTGAGATATTTTTATTGCATAACGTTTCTTCAACAAGTTTCTTTGGAGTACTTGTCTCTAACTTAACTGATTGTTCGTTGAATGGAAAATTTGAATTTTTATAAACTTTCGTTTTAAATTCATCTCTTTCTGATTTAATACTTTTTTTATTGTTTTTAGAACTGTTCACAAATTCTGTTAATGGTTCTATTATTGGTTTAAATGTATCTTTGAATAGCTCATGTGTATCTGCTTCATCAACTTTTATACTACGAAATTTTTTCTTTAAAACATTTCTTGTCTTTATTAGCTCTTTTAAAACTTTTTCATCCATTTTCAACTATTAGACACCAGATCAGGTATCAGCTATTAGATCAGGTATCAGCTATTAGATCAGGTATCAGCTATCAGATCAGCTATCAGATCAGGTATCAGGTATCAGATCAGCTATCCGATCAGGTATCACTTATCAGATCAGGTATCAGATCAGCTATCCGATCAGGTATCACTTATCAGATCAGGTATTAGATCAGCTATCAGATCAGCTATCAGATCGGGTATCAGATCAGGTATCAGCTATTAGATCAGGTAATAAATCAGCTTTCAGATCAGGTACGGTAAATACTTTAGGAAATAAGTAGATGTACTATGTGCAAGGCCAAATTTAGTACTAATGTTTTACTTTTATGTAGAGTAATTTATATCGTTATAAAATAGTCGAATTGCTTTCTATAGCGACCATTGTTTAAGTCATTATCTTTGCTTATCATCAAAAATCCATATTTATCCTTCCAACACTCTCGACAAATTTCATGAAACTTTTCATAACTCATATCGCTGGCAACATGATCACTATAAACGTGCTTCATGTTTGTCTCATCTTGCTTAAACATTATAATCACATTTGCATTGTCTCTTATTAAGTGCTTGGGGATTCTCGTATAAGTTTGGCACAAGTAGAATGAATCAACATCCTTATGTCGCCCCATGCAAAAATATGCTCGTATATTATTTTGTTTCTCGCATGCAACATCATCAAAGATCATAATAGAATTAGTTTTCGCTTTATCAGGAGGAATAACTTTTTCATTATCTGTAAATGTGTAATATCCCATCCCTTTAATTGGTGAAATTAATCGCTTTAAGTATTCATATTTGGGTTGATAAAGGGATTTTGAGTATAAATAGATGTTTTCAAACTTGAGTCCATTAGGACTTTCTAGCAAGCTAATCATAACATTAGTCTTTCCACAATTTGATGGTCCAACTATTAGAGCACGAATAGAATTTGGTAAGAGAGAGCTATGTTTTATTTTAGATCTGATGTTCGTTGAGGCATCAATATTGCGAATCACAATATTTTTATGTTGTTTTACTAATTGCATTCTTATAACTAATTGCATTTCATAAATGTTACTTTTATTATAGAAGAAAAAATAAAATAAGATGCTTATACATTATAACAAAACGTTTAGTTATAAAAAACCAGCCGTTGGAAAAGGTTTAGTGAATAGAGTAATAAACTCTCTGCCTGTTGAATTACACCTTCCTGGATATCAGTTTTGTGGACCCGGAACAAAATTACAAAAACGTTTAGATCGCGGTGACAAAGGAATTAATTTATTAGACGCTGCATGTAAAAATCACGACATTGCTTATTCCAAAACAAATGATTTAAATAGTAGACATCAAGCTGATAAAATTCTTGAAAATAAAGCTTGGGAACGAGTTATTTCAAAAGATAGCAGTCTTGCAGAAAAATCGTTTGCATATATGGTTACTAACGCAATGAAAGTCAAAAGAAAATTTGGTATGGGATTGAAGAAGAAGGTTACAAAAAAACGTGAACAAAATGGAAAAAAGCTGTTCAGTACATCAATTAAAACTGCAACAAAAATACTGAAGAAGGAAAAACCTCAAGACATTAACTCTGCCATTAGGATTGCACGAAAGGTTATCAACAAGTCGTTAAGGGGGAAGAAATCGCAAGTTGTAATACCACGCGTAATTAATGTTCCAAAAATTGGTGGCTTCTTACCTTTAGTACCTATTCTTACTGCTCTGAGTGCAATTGGTAGTCTTTCTAGTGGCGGAGCAGCTATAGCAAAAGCAATAAATGCTGCAAAGAATGCCAAACAACAACTTGATGAAGCAACTAGACATAATAAAACAATGGAAGCAGTAGCAATGGGAAAAGGTTTTTACCTTAAACCATATAAGAAAGGATATGGATTGGTTTGTCAAGAAAAACAAAAACCAAAACCAAATTTTTCGTAAAGCTGCCCAATAAACCCCTATCTGATGTTGATCTGAGAAACTTTTCAACAAACATTCCATACTTTAGAGGAGTTTTCATGTTGGATACACTACCAAAACAATCGAGAAAAAGAGAATGCGGAATCATTAATTTGGATTTATCAAGAGGACCTGGAACCCATTGGGTAGCATATTATAAAAACAATGAACATAAAGAATATTACGACAGTTTTGGAAATTTACAACCTCCATTAGAACTAGTTAAATATCTAGGCAAAAATATAAAATATAATTACAATCAATATCAAGATTATAATTCATTTAAATGTGGACATTTATGTCTTCAATTTCTTTACAAAATAAGTTTAAAAAATAAATAAATACAACACACGAACAATTTTTAAAATTTTTTCTGTTTTATTAATAAAAATGTTTATAAAATAATAGTTTCTACATATTATTCCCACTGTGGGTATTGAGCATTTGTTAAAAAGATATTTATTTCAGCAGCAGTATCCAATTTTAAGCCACTGTCTCCTTGCTTACATATACAATATATCCCGGATGCCAGTTCTATTATGTCATCATCCGATAGCGTGTTGTACCGATTGGGTAAAAACATTATGTTGTTTTCTAGTTCAATTTGAATTGTGGTGCCGTATTTACTCGTCACACGCTTAGCGTTTTTAACTGCATACTTCGTTGAGTCCTGGAGCTCTTTTATATGAATTAATTTTTTTTTATTCAATGTATTGAATTTCGTGATCAAATCTGGAGGATTCATTATCACAATATTAATTAATTAAATTTAATTTTTATATGTATTTTTTTCTTCTCTGACAGATAGCTCAATCTGCTTTTGTAAACTGATGTATTAAATATTTCTACCAATCTTTAAATAGGTAAAAACTAGTTCTTAAAAGAAAGATCAGTATCGTAGCTATCTCTTTTTCTCATATTGTAATCATGTTTTACGTAAATTTTTTGTTTTCTCACTGATAGAATTGTAGTGAAAGAGATAGTTACATATTTTGACGTTCTAAGGCGTAACTGATACAAACAATTTCAAAACAAAAGATCAGAGAGATAGTTATATTCATGTGCTAAAGTGTAACTGAAACAAAAAAATTTCAAAACAAAAGATTAGAGAGATAGTTATATTAATGTGCTAAAGTGTAACTGAAACAAAAAAATTCAAAAGAACTCACAATTTTTTGTAAAATTTTAATTTTACAAGTATATTTTTTACTATAAATAGGAACGTAAACCATTCAAGAATATTAGTGTAAAAATAGCATTCAACAAAATTCTTAAAAAAATTAATAAATTAAATTAAAAAATGAGCCAAATCCGTGAGCAGTTATTTGAATTCCTCCATTCCTTTGAGGACTCATTATTATATGAGCATAAAGAGAGCATAATTTTTTTTGTATCCATGCTCACTGAAAATGAGGAGCATGGAGTTGTGGAGCAGGAGGACTCCGACGAGAATGGACATTTTGCCAGCTGCCCCTGGTATAGTGAAGGATGTGAAGAAGGCCCAGACACATGTCGGTGTACCATGTTTCACATTAGGAAAAAAATAATTTTTAAAATTATAGATACCTATAAAAATTTATGTAAAAAAATCAATTAATAAATATAAAATATATATGTATGTGTGTGTATGCTTTTGATTTCTTATTTATTTTAATATACATATTTCTGTATATATAGAGATTAATAGACCGAAAAAGCTATTAGTTTAAATGTTATTTTCATTGAGGATGGATAAACGTACTTTAAAGAATATATTTCACAACAATCAAGAACGAAAACCTCAAATATATGATTTGGTTTTTGGGTTTGAATACTTGCTCAATTGGAAATTGAAGATTTCAAGTGGATTTTCTACAGCTTTTGGTTTTAAGCCAATGATATGGTTGCATTATAAAAATAAGCAATACATTGGACTGGATCGAGAAGAGTGGTTACATCTCATGTGCTATAAGGAGTATATTCATGATATGCTTAATCGTCGAGATTTTTTAAATTCTATAAATATAATTGATAATGAAAGTGAGAGAGATGTTGAATATAAGTTTCAATATAAAAGAGGTGTTTGCTTTTTAGTTATCATACAAGGAAACTTTAAAATAAAAATCGATTCTGACACATGGAGATCACTAACTCAAATTCGAGTATTTTTTACATCAATTTTATGTTGGAACAACATTCTGAGAAAACAAATCCTTCATTTCTATCATGAATATTATATACCAACCTGCTCTGCTTTAAACAAAACAAAACTTCAAATCAATGAAATACGAGAAATACACGAAAGGGATGTAAAGATTGAACTGACACGACTTTGTTATGAGATTGGGGAAAAAATGCAGCACAAGATTCTAACAGATGTGAAAATTCATAAATTATATTTAAGGATGGATAACAAATAAAAAACAAAATGTAGACAAAAATAATTGTTTTTAACGCTTTTTTTTATTTTTTTATTTTCATATTACTGTGTTTTATTTAAAGACTAATCTTGCAAATAATACATACAATTTGGGAATGCAAATTATGTAGAGAAACATAACATAGGAAATGTTATATTTTTTCTTTTTGTTATCTTAATAACTAGACAATATTTCATAAATAAAAAATAATTTACAATAGACACAAAAATTTTGGCTTAAAACTAAATAATTATAATTGTCGAAATAAATTACACAAACATTAATTTGTATACATATTTTGCTCATCTTGAAGTTTTTCTATTTCTAAAAGTAACATATCAAGTTCATAATCTGGATTTGTTTCATCAATTTCAATATGATGCCATGCATATGTGTTTATACCATCACTTTTGACTTTTCTCTTGTCATCTTGATAACTTAATATTACTTTATGTATTTGCATAGTATATAATTCATGTAACTTAGACTTAAAAGTTAGCATATTATCATAAACATTTGATCTGTTAAATAAACAATCTCTATAAGAACTTAGGCTATACTTATCTAAAACACATTTTTTTACTCCTTTCGATTTTTTAATTTCATTTCCATTTTGTACAGTAAAGGAGTACATTTTAGACCGTAGTCCCACGAATTCTTCCATAATCTTCCCACAATTCTCATCTTTCATCATACCCAGAACTTTTTTGTTTACAAGAGGAATCCCGTAATCATTTGTTTCTGGATAGTCAGAAGTGTCAAATTCATGTTCTACATCATTTTTAATGTCTGCGTAAAAGTCTTCAGTTTGTATCGTGTATATGAATGAGTCTGTGTCCATGTAATTTAATTTCAATTTTGTCTTGAACTTAGGTTGCATGTAACTATAATGAAAATTATACATCTTCCATTTAGAAAGTTCCAGCACACAAAATCCTAAATATATGGGCTTATTATAACATGTCTTAACTCGATTCATTTGAATCGCTACCATATCTTCTGAAAATATTGCTAAGCTATGAAAATTTGATTTAGCTATCCAATTTTGAGCACCCAAACGGTTTCGGTTTAATGTAGTCCAACTGGTAACAATCCTCACATCTTTCCTTTTATCCACATTCTCCATGGTTTTCCCATATACTGCGTTGTTGAGCAACTTGAAAAAATTTTTTTCAAAGTTATTTCTAGCTTCTGCTCTATATTTAGTATTAAGGTCTATATAATCTTTCAACCATGGAGACTGCTTAAAAGTTAGAACTCTATGTATTTTTTTCAAAATCAAACCATTTTCTAGACATTGTTTAAGTACTCTGTAGTGAATGATATAGAACGTTTTGGCGAAAAATCAGTTATTAGTTTTTTACATTTTGATGTTCCAATTTCCTTGTTTTCGGCGCAGAAAGGAAGATCGTTATGCATATTATGTAAATAAGAAGGGTATTCTAAGTCGACCTCATATACATAACCATCATTTGAATCATCATCTATTAACTGAGGATTAATAATATTTAGTTCTTCACTTTCTAACCATCTGAATCCTCCATAAGGAAGATGTTCAGACATGGCCCAACCGTAAAGATTGTTTGCGTCTAAATACATAAGAAATTTGGAAGGTTTATTTTTATCAAAAGTGTCTAAATACTTATTATTTGCCTTGGAATATCTTTTACTACATTGGACAATTCCACCTCGTATCCCTCTTTTAAAGAAATTGTACATGTCGATATCGGTTATTAGCTCTAATTCTATGTTTGTATGTTTAAGCATAGCATCCCAAGATAGCCCTGGAGCAGTATAGTATTGACAGGGATCCAAGCTATAAATATTTTTACAAACATTTCTAAAATTTTCAAAAATATCCGTTAGGAGAAGCACATCTGTTTTCAAATACAATTCCATATAATCTTTCAAAGTTTTACAGTTAAAAACTCTCCAAACTTCACACGCATGCGCATAGTCTTCAATAGAACATTCTTTGTTATTTAGTTTATTAAAGAAATCTTTTCTAGATGGAAGTTGCGTTTCATTAAGAATAAAAGAATCAAGATAATCATAGGGAAAAATTCCCTTTCTCCTTATGAGATTAAATTCTTGGCTTGTTTGAAATTGTGCTCTAATAGTATGAAAATCGTTGACGTTAAGATTATTTGCCAACGATTCCAAGCTATCGGCCATAAAACGCATTGTATCAAGAAACCTAAGTTCAAGATCTGTACCATCACTCATATTAATAAACTGAGATAGAGATATATATAATTCTTTATTTAACGGAAGGACTTTTATATTTGTCGCAACTTTACTTAATTGTCTCACAAAAAGATGAGAATCATACGATGAGTAGTTATGAAAATAAATTGGAATAAACTTGGGTACTTGATAATTTAGGTTGCATCTGTTATGTGCTGCACCTCGATATTTACCGCTTATATGACAATGATCTCTCACACGATCATTGTTTAAGTATTGTCCACATATGTGACAAGTTATCGCACTGTAAAATGTTACATTTTCTTCATCTGTCAAGTTCTCCATTTCAATTGTTTTTGTGAGATAATTGTTATATATATCTTGACAATCTCGATTCAAAAATGTAACAAATTTTTCAGAAGCGTCTTTACCCGTATAAATTCTTAGCTTATCCAATGTATTGTCATGCTTACACTTAATGAAATAGCTGAATGCGCAGGGTAAATGTCTTTGATTTAATTTAGTTTTAGTACTTACATTAAAGTCTATCTGTTGCAAAACACACTCAAAATCGGCGTATATAACAAACGGGACATCTATTTTTCTATGGTGGCTCTTAAACCGCAGTATGGAGTCTTCTGCTTTTGGCATTGTGGTAACAATTTTGCCACACTCCATTTTATGTTTCTCCATAATATTTTTATGATGCGTATATTGGAGACAGCTGTTGCAAAACAAAAGTCGTTCACAATGTGTCGTTGTTTGCCTTTTTAGTAGTCTGTAAGACATCAAACACCCGTATTTTATTATTTAATTTTAAATACTTTCCAATATATGTATTACTTACTTTGAAATATCTTTTATAAAGATATAGTGATGCCCATCCATGTTTTCCAATAGCAATAAGTTAACATGCTTTGTCTTCTCATTTTGTGTTATGTAAAATGGTCCAATTAGTTCATCACTCTCGTCGTCATATCCAAACACATTCACACTAACATCATTCCGCCCCTCAAATTCCTTAATATTTTTTATTGGCATTGGAAATCTTAAATTTGAAAAATCAACTATTGTTCCATCTTGAAGCGAAATTATATCCGCACTAATATCTTCAATATTATATGAAGAGCATCGAGTCGGAGCACCGATAACCGAGGTACTCATTGCCGCAATTAAGGCCCACTTAAAACAGTAATTGTCACTGTTTTGAATGTTAATGCAAGCACCACGACTAGCAAGCTTCTCCGGTGTGCTAATCCAATGAGCTCCTTTTACTAAAGAAGATTTATTAATATTTAGTTCAGCTAAATCATTTGAACCTTGCTGCTGCTGTTGTTGTTGTTGTTGTTGAGGGTAATGTTGTAGTGTTTGGTGTTGGTCAGTATTTGAATACCAATGCATTGGAGTAGGAGGTTCCTGCAAATTTGGATACCATTCCATGGGAGTAGCAGTTTGCTGCCAATACATTTGTAGTTGTGGTTGTTGTTGATCTTGATGAGGATATTGCTGATGAGCATATTGCTGATGAGGATATTGCTGATGAGTATATTGTTGATGACGATATTGATGTTGTTGATGAAGACATTGTAGCTGTTGTTGTTGTTCTTGATGAGGATATTGCTGATAAGGATATTGATGCTGTTCTTGATGAGGATATTGTTGATAAGGATATTGATGCTGTTCTTGATGAGGATATTGTTGATAAGGATACTGATACTGTTGAGCATGTTGCAGTTGTTGAGGATAAGTGAAGGTTGTATGTTGATGATTATTCAGTACTTGATTTGAGTCTCGACTTATAACGACTCGGTTCTCCACACCATGATTTTGAATATGGTCTAAAAAGCACTTTTGGTATTTATATACCTTGTTACATATATAACATGTATATACCAAAGTATTAATTTTATTTAATTAATATAATATATAATATATATTTTTAATATTATTATATTTATTAATTTTTTATTCAAAAGTCACTTTCTTTGATCGTTTACTATAACACGTTTCACACTATTAACAGCGAAATTATTGAGGATTTCACACGACTCTTTGTAGATACAATGCTGTACTTGCTGCTAGATTAGAAAACTTCTCAATTTATACGAATTACGATCAAGTCATATGCATAATTTAAGAGTCAATAGACAGAGACAGAGACAAATGTCAGCAAGCAGTGAAAATAACAACCAATCTTTGACAATCCTCAATATCACAAACTTCAATTTGTTTACAAAATAAGTGAAAAGAATGAATAAATACAACACGCATAAATTGTATATTTTATTCATTTCTTCAAATTCTTTAAACATAAAAAAATTAAAAATCAAACAACAACAAAAACAGGAACATTGATATCTCATCAGCATACATAATTACTTTCTATAAATACCCTTCCATGTCCTAAACGAAATACTACAAACAAAAAAAGTAATGCCGCATGCACACAGTGTGCACTAGTGGTAGATAATGTTTATGATTTCCGATTTTTTATTTATTTTTTGTTGTGTGGTGTTGCCTTCCCTATAAAAAACATAATGTGAAATGCGTTGTACACATTTTAAAAAATAATTAGAACACAACAAATGTCAGATGTGTACTCGGCATTACACAATCGCTTTTTTTATATACATATACGACTACTTACCCATCTGTCAACGCTCAAGTTATTGTAAAAACATACGTAAATACACATCCATGAGCATAACGTTGGCTCCCCATGATCACACATCTCTAATTCCCTTTGACAATCCTAAATATGTTACACTTCAATTTCTTTAACCTTCAAGTAAGTTCATTGCTCATAAATTACATATTTTATTCATCTCTTCAAACTCTTTAAGGAAATAGAAAAATCAAACTAAATAAAACCAACAACAAAAACATTCTCAGATTCCCCCCCACACAAGCATACATAATTTCTTTCTCAAATACCCTTCTGCAACCGTTTAACAAACGAAAAACCATACTACGTACAAACAAAAGAATAATACAAAAAAACCAAAGCAACATTTTCTCTATCCACACAAGCACACACAATTTAAAATCATACAGCTACTGCAACCGCTTAACAAACGAAAAAAACATACTACGTACAAACAAGCGACACACGCACACACAATCTAAAATCATACAGCTACTGCAACCGCTTAACAAACGAAAAAACATACTACGTACAAACAAGCGCACCTGCGTGCCTACATAAATAACTATGCACATAGACGGGCGGATATCAAACCATAAAATTAAAACAAAAACACATCGACGCACCGACATCAAAGCATCCTTATCTATGTACAAACAAAAAAAGGGTTATGCAAACCCTCGTCACTGCACACCATTGACACTAATTACCATAATTTGTAAAATTTAGCCCATAAATTACAAAATTTCGATATTAATTACCCAAATTTCGACATTAATTACCCAAATTTGACAATTTTAATGGTCATGGCGCATACATTTCAATACTACTAGCATTTAGGAATATTCTATCAGAATTAAAGGCTTTTAATTCCGACCATACATGCACTTGAAGACTATCAACGTTAATGTTGTAGTCGTTTAATTGTAGTATTAGTTTGTCCGTTTGTTTTTGTGGACTGTCCATTTAATTAAATTTATACTTACCATCCTTACGACTTGACCAAACCCGGACGTTGTAGTGTTTCGTGGCACAAAAATTTATAAATACACAAAAAAAAATTTTCCACAGTGCAAAGTTTAATTTTTAATCTGATTGAGAAATACACTTTTATTTTTATTGTATTATTATTGTAATAAGGATCTATATGCGTCCACAAAGTCGACTGCACTTTCTTTTCACAGCCTCCAAGGCGAGCTATAAAAGCTGTACCAACAGAGACTTTCCAAGTCAGAAACAGACGAAATTACATGGAAGCAAGGATCAATTTTGCGGCCACTAAACCGACTGCACTTGCTTTTCCCTGCTTCTAAGGCGAGCTATAAAAGCTGTACCAACAGAAACTTTCCAAGCCAGAAACAAGCGGAGTAATAGCATGCAAAGCCTTACCGGCTGCGCCAAAATATGTTATGGTGTATTTTTATCTTTTACCTTTTACCTGGAGGGTCCCTTGGGAATCGCAAGTATATGTATTTTTATTAACAATTCTAGTTACTGTAGCTGCTTGCACACTTGCAGACTGACGTTTCTTTTATTTTTCTATCTGCTATTTATACAAAATATATATTTTTTCAATATTTTACTTACAATTAATTTTCTTATGCTTTTTTCAATATTTTACTTACAATTAATTTTCTTATGCTAACTAGACAATAACTTATTTCATAAGTATTACTTAGCTTTTGACCCAATTACAAAATATCGATATTGCACAATTTGCCAGTGCCAACAAAATAAGAAGTAACTGAGTCAATGAACTAGTTTCTGCTGCGTCAACCAATTAGTGCAATGTTTGAATACGAGGGTTGTTCAAGTATGATTCACAACAGCTATAACTACTTAATAAGTTTATACACACTTAATTTTGTTCTGAATATTTATATAAACTTCGAATAAAACATACCTTATACATATATTCACAGTAGGTTGTTTGTGGGGTTTCGCGACCATGATCCTCATACAAAATTGGGACCATGCCTACGCTACAGCCGGCATTTAAGTTAGTTGATTGGTTTGCTACATTGTGTTGTATGGAGTAGGGGTATGTTGTGTGAAAATCGACCATTACCGATGTTCTTTAGGTAGGGTGTCAAACCGCAAAGATGGTGTGACGATTGTAGGGTTTTGATTTTGTTGTGGAGGGGGTGCGTGTGTGTATGTATGTATGTTTTTGAAAATATATGTATGTGTGTGTGTGTATGTTAGTTTATAAAAAGTTGATAATATTTGTAGCAAACGCAGGTGCAGTGGTTTCTATTGCTGTAAAAAGTTTATAATTAGAATTATAAAAATTTTACGTTTGTGATAAGAAATGAATATATGGATAGAAATGTTTTTTAAAATAAAACTATTTAACCACAAATATGCATTCTTTAACTGTAATTACTGAATTTGTTTGTTTTGTGTGAAATACATATGTAACTATGAAATGAAAAAATTTTTGTAGTGTATTATTACAGAAATAGTTTAGTATAAAATAGGGTACTATTTTAATATAAAATGTTTTTTATAATTAAATATTTACGGTTTTGGAATGTTCAATGTGGTTTGTGGTTGAAATCTACAGCTTAAGTAAATATAGGAATATAATTAAATAATTGCGTATGTGATTGTATATGTATTGAAGTTGATTTGATAAAAAAAGTTATATGTAAATCGTATACTCTAAGAAAGAGATTAAATACTGCATATGTTCAAATATATCATCATTCTTATTTCAACCACTTTTCTCTAACAACGTCTAAATAAAAATATATATAAAAATGACTAAATTTATTTGTGAATTTTGTAATAAAGAGTTCACTACGAATACAAATTTAAGGAGACATATTAGATGACATCATCAAGGGTCTTCCTCATCGTTTAAGTGTACAACGTGTAAGCTATATTTTTCAAACCGCGAGGAATGGGAACAACACTCTCATACTATATCAGACAGCGGTGCAATCAATATATATTGTGACAAATGTAGAACATATATGTATATCAAATACTAAATGGCATTATCATATAAGAACAAATATGCATAAAACTAACAGTGCGGAAAAAACAGAGAAATATAATAACTATGACGGTAGTTTAAAGTGTATCAAGTCTGTATTCAATAATCGCATCATAACATATTTGATTGAAAATAGCAATGAAACTGATTTAATACCAGAAAACTTTCTGTATACAATTAGAGACAATGTCATGGAATTGTTATATAATGTGACACAGGAATATTCGAGTGTAAAATTTAATATTGAATTATTTTGCGAGTATATGTTGGTTAAGGAAGATCATGATACATGTATCATAGAAGTTAAATCGCATCAAACAAAAATGGTGATCCTAAGCATATCAACGACAAGTGATGACATTATTGACCTTTATAATGAACAATGTAATAATATAATTAAAAAAATGAGTGAATTTCAGGAACGTGATAGCGGATGGTCATTAATTAAAATATCACATCTTGAAATCAATGTCAACAAATATAAATGTATTAAAGGGTCACAATATATTCCATTACCTCTAACAATACAGAGAAAGTTTGCTTGCATCAATGTCCAAAATACTGATATATATTGTTTTAAGTGGGCTATAATATCAGCACTTTATCCAGTTGATTTGCATACCAATAGATGTTCATCATATAAAGTTAACAACATAAATGAAGAAATCATAACGCTTGAAAATAATATAATATTAAATTTTAAAAGTCTGCATTTTCCTCTACCACTTAATAAAATCAAAGTGTTCGAAAGTAAAAATCCTGATAGAAGTATTAATGTGTTTGGATTGGGCGATGATAATAATATAGTCGGTCCATACTATTTTACTGTGCAGGAAAAATTCCAACACATCAATTTGTTGCTTTTGGAGGAAGGAGAAGGAAGATTCCATTATGTATGGATAAAAAATATATCAAGGTAATTGTAAAGAATATATATTCTTCAATAATTTTATACTAATTAAGTTTTTCTTTATATTTACAGATTAATTAAAAGTCAAGTAACGAAACATAAAACTATGGCATATGTATGCAATACCTGTTTAATACATTTCCATTCTCATTCATCATTAAACATACACAAACAGCATTGCAATAAAATGATAACTAAGATGCCAACTGAAGACAATAATTTAGTAAGTTTTAGGAATTTTAAAAAGCAAATGCATGTACCTTTTATAGTATACGCTGATTTTGAATGTATTCTAAAATCAGTTGATATTCAAAATTCTGCAAATATTAAATCTATACAAAAGCACATTCCATTTGCATACAGTTATTATATTAAATGTACATTTAACTCTAATTTAGATATATTTAGAATTTATAATGGTGCTGATGACGCACCTAATCATTTCTTTAAGAGTTTAGTTAAAGATGTAAGATATATCTATAAGAATTATTTAAGTGTAATAAAACCAATGAATTCCTTAACACCACTTCAACAGATCAGACAAATGGAGGACAAAATTTGTCACATTTGTGAATGTTTGCTATCTGTTGAAGATCTTGTGGCTGATCATTGTCATCTAACGGGTGAATATAGAGGTCCCGCACACAAAAAATGCAATTTAGAATTTCAAATTGCAAACTTCATTCCGATATTTTTTCACAATCTTTCGGCATATGATTGTCATTTGTTTATTAGAGAATTATCATGTATTAAAGGTGATATAAATATAATTCCTTTCAATAAGGAATTATATGTATCTATATCGAAAAGAATTTCGGTTAATGATTGCATTGATAATGATGTTGATAATGATGATGATGATGATGATGATGGTGATGATAATGGTGATAATGATAAGACAATAGAATTACGTTTTCTAGATTCTTTTCGATTTATGCCGTCGAGCTTAGAAAAACTAGCTAGCTATTTGTCTGATGATGACTTAACGACAGTAAAATTAATCTATCAAACTCATAATGAATTCAGTTTAATGAAGCGTAAAGGTGTCTTTCCATATGACTTTCTTAACTCAGTTGATCGGCTGGAGGAAACACAACTACCACCGCGATCATGTTTCTTTAATAAACTTACAAATGAGTCGTGCAGTATAGATGATTATGAACATGCTGAAAATGTTTGGAATACACTTAATTGCAACAAATTGTTGGACTATCTTCTATTATATCTAAAAGTAGATGTTCTCTTGCTATGTGACATATTTGAAAATTTCCGTAAAGTTTGTAAGAAAATTTACAATTTAGACCCTTGTCAATATTATACTACTCCAGGCTTATCTTGGGATGCAATGTTGAAAACAACTAAAATAGAATTGGAATTACTAACAGATATTAACATGTACAATTTCGTTGTACGAGGTATTAGGGGAGGTATTGTTCAGTGTAGTAAACGGCACACCATAGTAAATAATAAATACGTTAATGATTATGATCCCACAAAAGAATCAAATTATCTAATGTATTTTGATGTATATAATTTATATGGATATGCAATGTCGCAGTATCTTCCCTTTAAAAATTTTAAATGGTTTGAAAACGTTGAAGACTTTAATATACATGTAGTGGAAGAAGACTCAGAAATTGGTTACATATTAGAAGTAGACTTGGAATATCCAAGTACACGGCACGACCGTCATAGCGATTTTCCATTCTGTGCAGAAAATAAAAAAATTGGGGGCATGAAACAGCAAAAATTAATAACAGACTTAAACAATAAAACCAATTACATAATACACTATCGCAATCTGCAACAATGTCTTCAACATGGTTTGATTTTAAGGAAAATTCATAGAATTCTTCAATTTAATCAGTCAGATTGGTTGAAAAAATATATTGATATAAATAACTATCACCGAACATTAGGTAAGAATGTATTTGAACAGAACTTTTTTAAATTGTTAAATAATGCAGTATATGGGAAGACAATGGAAAATGTTGACAAAAGAAAAGATATAAAATTAGTATGTGAATGGGAGAGTAGGGGGAAGAGATTAGGAGCTAGAGCTCTTATTGCCAAACCTAATTTTCACAGTTGTCTGAAAATTCATGAACAAATGGTTGCGATTCAATTGAAAAGAGTACGCACTGTGTACGACAAACCCATTTACATTGGATTTTCTGTCTTGGAACTCTCGAAACATAAAATGTATAATTTTCACTACGAATATATGAAACCGAAATATTGTGAAAATATTAATTTAAATTACATGGACACGGACTCGTTTATATATGATATTAGAACGGATGATCTATACAACGATATTAGAAACGATGTACGAAATCAGTTTGATACATCTGGGTATCCGAAAGATAATATCTATAATTTACCGCTTGTCAATAAAAAAGTATTAGGAATGATGAAGGATGAATGTAATGGTAAAATAATTAAAGAGTTCATTGGTTTACGCGCTAAAATGTATTCAATTAAAATTGATGAGGAGGAAAAAGAAATTAAAAAAATTAAAGGAGTTAAAAAATGCGTAACCAATAGACTAACGATTAATGACTTTAGAAAATGTTTATTTGAAAAAAAAATGTACTATGATTCTATGTATGTATTTAGATCAAAGATTCATGAAATATATACTCAACACATTAGTAAATTAGCATTAAGTTATTTAGATGATAAGCGATTTATTAGAGATAATAGTATTAATACATATGCATGGGGACATTATGCAATAAATAGTCAACAACCATCATCATCATCATCATAATCATCATCATCATCATCATATCCCAATGAAAATGTATTAACATCATCTTCAAGTGATAATATTGTACAATAGTATTAAGTGATTTAAGATTATAAGTGAATATATATATAACGTGAAAAAAACAATAAATAAATAAATAAATAAAGAATATCATTAAAATATTTTAGTTTGTTTTTATTTTAAACTATAGTCATCTATTGAATAGGAATTTTAAACACAAGTAACCACAATTTGTTTTTGTGTGAATAAAATTTAATCGTGCTTGTTCTTAACCTTACTCAACTAAGTTGATATAAAATTTAATCGTTTAGAAATAAAAAAAAATCAAAACAAAACTTTTTTATATATTATTTTATTTTTTTGAGAATTTTATAATATAATAAAAATAAATCTCATATTGAAGTATATATAATATTAATGAAGTTCATCTTTATTGATCCAAGAATTATGTTGATTGGAAAATCCCAACCATTTTACGTACGCCTGGTGCCCCTTAGTTTTAATAACATTTTCAATCAAGTATGTATTTGGAAAATGTGTCTTTAATAGTTCATGTTCATAGAATCCACCAACAATCGGATTCCTTTGATAGTCTTCCAATAAATAGGTAATGGGGTTTGTGTTCTGTAAAGTACGAATTTTAAAAATTTCAGTTGTCCAGTTTGGAGTATATCCTTTTGAAAAAATATGTTTATATTTGCTAATTCGAACGTGATCTCCAACTTTTAGTTTACCAGATTTATATATTTTGGGATGATTATAGACTTGTTTTAGTATAGAACTTTCATTTTCTGTGTTAACAGACTTTGGTGTCATTCCAATTGTTCTATGCTTTTTATTATTATATTGATTAATTAAATCCTTGCATATATGTATCCATTGATAATTTCCTTGTAGACTAAAATTTTTCCACATCATTCCTTTTAGAGTTCTATTAAATCGTTCTACAATAGACGCTTTCATGATACTATATGTAGAATAGTGGTTGATATTATGTTTTTTCATCAAGTTTTGAAATATTTTATTATAGAACTCTTTACCATTATCGGTTTGCAAGTTTTTTTGAATTCTCTTTAGCGAAAAAATAGATTGCAAAGCATTGGTTATATCTTCACTACTTTTAGATTTTACAGGTACAGCCCAAGCAAACTTTGAAAATGTATCTATAACTGTTAAAATAAATCTATAGCCTTTGTTATATTTTGAGTAAGCACCCATTTCAACAAGATCTGCTTGCCAAAGATCATCAATTCCCTTGACCACCACTCGACGTCGAATGAAATTTCTACGTGCTTGCTTATGAAGCTCCTGAACCACTTCTTGTCGCTCCATTTCTAACGTCTATCTTACAGATTACATCAATTTAAATGCTGTTGATATTGAATTCAAATCAAAAACGATTTATATATCTATCTTTAAATGCTTTGTAATGAGCTTCGTTTTTTCATTTAGACGTTCTTCAACTGAATCAATTTTGTGATTAAATAATGATTTCATTTCATTTAGTGATTGATTGAGATTATTTAGTATTATACTTTGATCATGTATTAATTTACTTAAACGTGTTTCTACATTATCAAATTTTTCTGTAGTCAACACGTTTTGTTGTTGTATTATTTCGTTAAAACGATCCTCCATTCCCTTAATTCTCTCCATATACATTGTATCCAGTTGTTTCTTTATTTCACTTAAATAAGTTTTCATGTAAATTTTGTTTACGGCATCGTTTTCCAATACAGGACTAGCAATATTTTTTATTCTCCGCAAGTTAAAGTTGAAATTACGATCACTATCCAAATGAATCTTGAAATGTTGATTTTGGTATCTTACAGATCTTTCAATATAATGTCCAAACTTATCGATAGGCATTTTATGAATATGAATTGTTTGTACATTTTTAAGTCTATTTATATAATAATTTTTGCTTCTCTCAATTCCTCAATAATTGATACAATTTCATTATTATGATTTGAGTGACCAGCTGTTGTTGATGAAATCAAAAGACGCAATCTATCAACCAATTCATTAGGATCATCCCAATAAACATAATTATGCTTTTTTCTATTCAATTTCATTAAACCTTTTCCCTCATGAATTTTCTGTTGTTTAAATAGGTTTTTAATAATCGTTGTATATTTAATTGAACGATTTCCTTTAATCTGGCCATTAATACTGTTATTTCGTTTATGGACATTAGTCATCTCCAATATTTGTTTATAATTATTTAAATCTGTTTTATTATAATTGATTGGTTTCTTATAAACTAACAATTCATATAAGCCTGATGTGAAGGGCCATTTTAAATTGCCTACAGTAATATTGGTTGCATTGAAAGCGATGGGTTCATTACCCAGTCTCCATATTTGATTTTTATCCTTATGAGGACCATAGGTTTTATCATATATATTTAAGTTAACTTTTGATAAATTATATTGAACACTTTCATTGGGATGTATTGCAATGGTGTTATCATCATCATTGCTATCATCCTCATTATCAACATTATCATTATTATCATCATCATCATCATCATAGTCATCATGATCATTTTCATCATCAAATGATTGAAACGTGTTTGAACTTTTCTCGATTTTCTTGTTATTAGAGCTTGGAGAAAACGTGTTATAATCAAGCTTACTCTTTTTATATGGTGTACTGAAGGCAACTTTATTATTCTCAAGATCATGTTTAAAAGAGTTATCCGGATAATTTTCATGTTTTATAATGTTATTATTATTATTATTAGTTGATTGAACTAATTCTTTTAATGGTTTTGATATTGGTTTCAATGTCTTTTCCAACAATTCATCATTTGCGATTTCTCCAAGCAAAATATTCTTATATTTCTTTTTTAAAATATTTCGAGTTTTAATAAGATTATTAACTAGATTTGTGTTCATATTTATAGGTTGAATTAGAAACAGATTCAAAACAGATCAGTTTAGCAGTTTAACAGTTTAGCAGTATAGCAGTATAGCAGTATAGCAGTTTAGCAGTTAGCAGTTTAATAGTTGAGAAGCTATTAGTTTAATAATTAATCTTGTACTGATTTTAAAGTATCTGTAATATTTCTTTTATAGCTTTATAAATATATCGAAACCTTTTCTATATCGACCATTATTCATAGGATCATCTTTGTTAATAACTAGAAAACCATATTTTTATTTCCAACACTCGGTACATAACTCATGAAATGTTTTCAAAGTCATATCAGAACCAACATGATCATTGTAAATATGCTTAATATTAATTGCATCCTGTTTGAAAATTATAATCATATTAGCATTATCGCGAATCAAGTGTTTTGGTATACGTGTATATGTTTGACATAAATAAAAACTATCAATATCTTTATGACGACCCATACAGAAGTAGGCACGTACATGATTTTGTTTCTCACAAGCTATATCGTCGAATATAAATACTGAATTTGGTTTAACTTCGTCTGGCGATAGAACATCATCATTATTGGAAAATGATGAAAAATTTATCTCCTTAATGGGTTTAATTAGACTTTCTAAGTACTTATATTTCGGTTGTTGTGTTGATTTTGAATATAAGTAAATATTTTTAAATTTCAATCCATGAGGACTTTCAATAAGACTGATCATAACATTTGTTTTTCCGCAATTTGATGGACCCACAATAAGAGCTCGAATAGAATTCGGTAGTAATGAACTATGACGAATTTTATTTGATGAATCGAGCTTTGATTCGATATTCCTTACATTAATCCTTTTATGTTGTTTAAAAAAACGCATTCTAAAACCTAATGATAACATAATATATAAACCAGTCTCTTTTATTTGTTTTCAATCAATTTGATTTTAATCTTTAATCGACAAAGTATCAATAGATATGACAATCATTTATAAAAAGATATTCAGTGGTCATCCATACTTCATCGGTAGAGGTTTTCTGAATAAAATAATTAATAAACTTCCTATTGAACTTCATCTACCCGGTTATCAATTTTGTGGACCTGGAACAAAATTAAAGAAACGTTTAGAAAGAGGTGATCAAGGAATCAATCCATTGGATACTGCTTGCAGAGAGCACGATATAGCATACTCAAACAATAAAGATTTAGAGAAAAGGCATATTGTTGATAGAATCTTAACTGAAAAGGTTTGGCAAAGAGTCAAAGCAAGCGAAAGTAGTTTGGGTGAAAAATCAAACGCTTGGTTTGTTGCTACTGCAATGAAAGCAAAAACAAAATTCGGTATGGGTAACGTTATTAGTAAAACTAAAAAGTCGTCTCCAGTAAATACCCACAAACTGTTTACACATGCATTGAAAAGTGCAAGAAAGAATATAAAGAAAAGTGAAAACTTGAAAGATGCTATAAAGATTTCACGAAAAGTAGTAAACAACATTTTCAAGGGGAAAAAAAATCATTAATAAAAACACCTCGAATAATACCTCTACCTGAATCTGGAGGTTTTCTTCCACTTGCACCTATATTCGCTGCACTGGGCGCACTTGGTGGTTTAGCTGGTGGTGTATCTGGCATTACAAAAGCAATCAATGCAGTCAAAAATGGAAAGGAACAATTGACTGAAGCAAAACGACATAATAGTACAATAGAAGCCATTGCGATGGGAAAAGGCATGTTCTTAAAACCATATAAAAAAGGACTTGGATTATATTTAAAACCTTATCAACAAAATTTTTAATGAAGCTACCTAAAAGAGCTCTTTCTGATGTAGACTTGAGAAAATATGCGAAACATATTCCAAATTTTAGAGGTGTGTTTATGTGTAACACCCTTCCAAGCAGCAAACCATTAAAAAAAGAATGTGGAATAATCAATCTGGATACTTCAAAGGGCCCTGGCACACATTGGGTAGCATACTGGAAAAACAACAATCAAATCGAATATTTTGATAGCTTTGGCAATTTGCAACCACCAAAACAATTAATAAAATATTTAGGAAAAAACATTAGTTATAATTATGATAGATATCAAAATTTTAATACAATAAATTGTGGTCATTTATGTTTAAAATTTTTGTTTTCGAAGCTAAACTAAAAAGAAACTATAAATGTTTTTTAATAAAATACATTGATTAAGAATTAAAAATATCTTGTTTTATTTATATATATATATATATATATATATATATATATATATATATATAAAAATTTTTTTTGTTTTTTCATTTATTAAAAATTTTAAAAGAAATATTAGAATTAAATAATTTTTCTAATTTCACTTGTTAGAGGTGAGTATTCGATTAAGCGATCATGAATAACTAAACAGTATGCTGATGTTTTTTCTGGAATTGGTTTGTTTGCTTCAGTATCAAATTCAATTCGTACATCAATAGGTCCAATTTTAACAGTTTCATTTTGATGTGAAACATCAACAACAATAAGCGGTGCGTAAGACTTGTAATCATTAACATCCAGCAATGGTTCAGGTTCTCGCATGTAAAAGCCTTGTTGAAATTTTGCATACATATTATATAGTACAGAATACTGGCCATTTTCAAAACGATTATGTAAATCATCATATGGATATGACTCTGAGTTTAGATATACTTTTAAATTAGAGATATTACAATGGTCAAATATATTTCTTTGTTCTTTACTTTTCACTTTTTGTAAACCAATTATAAGAAATCGTGGTCTTTCGTTTTGTGGAGAAAGCTTTACATTCCATAAAACCTTTGTAGTCGTTGGTAGTGCAGGATTTACATGACAATCCCAACTACGAAATGCAATTGGTATAGAATTTTTGTTGTTGATTATCTTAAACATTTCCAATTTTGCAAAGTCTGATAGTTGAATATGCGGCATTTTCCATGTTATATCCAGAATTGTTAACTTCAACTGATCAGTTGTATTTGTAGAATAATATGATCTCTCATCGGATGTCGAACGTTGAAGAATGAGCTCATGTTTCGAATTTAATAGTATTTTGTTATAATCTTCAGCAAACCCCATCCACATTTTCAGAGGTATACAACAGCTAAAATGACTTTTTTCTAAAAAAAAGTTTCTTTAAGACACCAACCAGCATTTTTTAGTGTAGCACTTTCAGCCTTATTCAATGATATAAAATTTTTCATGGTAGATGAAATTCCAAGTTTGCGTGTACGATCAACTTCAAAACCATTAATTTCATAACGAATTTCATCAAACAAATATGAAACAAAGTTGTTTTTAAATTTCACATCTGTAGCTGGAACCTCTTTGTTTGCTTCCTTCTTCACTATAAAACCATGAATGTAAATCATACTCTCACTTGGTAAGACAAAGAGATCCTGATTTTGAATTGGTATACGAATTTCATCATTGTTGTTGAATGATTTTAGATATGGAGAGTAACTATGATATTCCCTTTTTACAATACTCTCATCATATATAGGTTTTTGAAGGACATTTAGTATTTCATTCATTGTTGAAGATTAAATCCTAATGATTTCAAGTATTCTATATTATATGATGTTAACGGGTTTTTTTTATTTTTTATACTTTCTCGAATGCGAGTTGATGAGGGATTGAATGGCAATCCTCTTTGCATTACGTTTTTATTGTAAATTATCATTATTCTGGTTTGAAGTGGAGTCTAAGAGTGATTTTTTCTCCTCTAAAATTTATAAGTTCACCGTCTTGATTTAAGATTCTAATCGTTATGTTGTTTATTTGCTGACAGTTGACGGGAAAATAAATAACATTTCGAGGTTTTTCGCTTATTTTATATCCTGGAGGAACATCAAGAGGAAATTCATGAATAGCATGATTCGAAGTATTATTAATAAATGATCCGGTTGTTAAGTTGCTTTCAATGCGTATTGTATTAACATTCGTAATATGTGCAGGTAAGTCAGATTCAAATAACCTTGTAGTATTCAATTGATTAATATCTACAATCATCACTTCCACAGATTTATCATTTTGAAGATTTTGATCAGTGTTATAATATTCAGTTGAATTTACTTCTAATTTACTTTTGCTAAATCCGAGCAAAAAAAAAAAGTGTGTTATTGTTAGCTTCAATTACTAGATAAATTGATTCATCAATATCTTTTAAGCTTGAGTTTAAGAAAAAATCAATATCCTCAAGTTCATATGAACCAACCGGAATAGTAATAATATGATTTCCTATATGAAACAAATTGTTGTGAACATCTACATTAGGTATGGAGTTGAATGTTACAAAATCAATAAGTCCACAAACATATTTTGTAGGGAGTTCAATTGGAGGAAAATATTCTCCAACCAGAGTTGATTTGTTTCCGTTTAAAGATATTGTTATTGACATTTCAAGTATTCAGAATGAACTGATGATGTTTGATGATTATTCTATCTGATTTAAGTGTTAAATAATAAATCCAAAAAAGAAAAAATGTCTTTTATAATTTTATGTTTTCTTTATTAATATTTGATTTAATAAACTTTCTTAAGAGTATTACATTTTTTTGAGCACATATACAATATTTTCTATGATAACAACAAACATTTACAGATTCATCATTTTGATATAATGTTTTTAAATTTGGACAATTTAAATCATCCAGGTTATAAAAATTAATTTTATCCTTAAAAATATTTTGAATCCACTTAATTTTTTCTAATCCTTTAGCATAATAAATATAATTTTTATCTTTAACATGCGCAATATAATATTCCACAATATTTGTTAAGGATGAATCGCCATCTTTCCATTTTAATCCATGATGATGATTATAAAGCCAATTAATTGAATATTTTTCTTTTGTTGTCAACGATGAATATGGAAAAGGTGGTTCAATAATAAATGTTTGAACTTGTGAGTCGTCAATTGAAATACTCAGTTCTTTTACAATGAATTTATTGTTGAGATAAAAACCTTGTACGTCTACAACTAATATTCTCTCCTCCGACATTGTTTAGTACTAATCAAGTCACAACGACGACTGTAGAACTGTTTATAAAGTCTATGTTTTTAAATTATTATAAAAATTCATTATATAATGCTTGATCCCAACTGTTATCGATAAGGGAACATTTACAGGTATCAGGTCCACAAGTTGTTTCATCGTTGGACCACACACAATTGTTATAATGATATCCAAATTTTGATTTACTTTTCTTATAAAATGCATATTCATCGAATTGAGCTTTTAATTTCTTCAAAATATTCTCATGTTCATACCACAAAAACCTTTCTTCATTCAAGAAGTCATGTACAATTTTCGAATAAAACTGATTATTCATTATTTTTCTTATTTTTTTATGTTAAATAAATCTTCTTAACACATCAACAACAAAGTTTATATTAAGTGGTAGTAGTAAATGTATTTCATCATATTAGTTAATTTATGATATTTCCATATCCAAATCATGTGTATAATCTTGAATGTTGATTAATGTCATATCGGATCGGTATGTAGTATCATCCTCAGAAACCGTCTCAATTTCACCATTACTTAAAATTCTCTCGTATTCAACTTGACGGTATTCGAAACATGAAATATTTAATCGACGTTTCAAGTAATTGCTGTTATATGTACAACGGATTCTCAATTTTATATTATCTTTGTATTGAAGTTGAAAATGTCTATAAAATGGAGCCGAACTTTCAATTATTCCTGCAATATTTTTTTCTTTTTTTACTAAATCTTGCCTAAATGCTTCAATAGCTTGTTCAACAGTAAAAGATTGATTTATAGGTGGTGGTGGTGAGGAGTCTTCTTGTTCTTCGTTTGATTCATATTCTGCTTTTGTTGTTGTTGTTGACTCGATGTTTTTATTTAAATCATTACTATTCTTTAAAAGTTTGAAATTTAGTTGTATGCTCACAGTATCATTATTCGGTAATTTTATTGCAAATTCTGTATTTTTAAGTTCATTTTCACTCAAATCAATAGGTAATGAAGCTGAAAACACTTGTATGATATAGATATATGAAAAAATATGATAAAAATATTTTTCATTTTAATTTTTCTTTTTTTAATATATATATATATATATATATATATATATATATATATATATATATATATATATGCATATATAAAAAGAGATTCAGTTAAATTAAAACTTTGATAAATATGTATTGGGGTAAATTTTTAAAAACTGGTGATAAATATTGTACTTGTCATGCACAGTGGAAAACTTTTCAAATAATAAATGCAATAGTTTTGGATATTATAATGCAGGTGTTTCTAACTGCAGAAGGAGGGACTAGAACGCAAATTTTTTCTCTTAATAGAGGAACAAATATTCCAATATTTCAATTTAGTCACAATCAACATATAAAAATTGAGGTTATTGGTGGTATGATATCACTAGTCGGAACAGTCTATGAGGGTGGTTTTAAAGATATAAATGTACACTCATACAAACCATCATGCGCGTATAGTGAAATAGATGAACATGTTTTTAGTGGTGCAACTAAATCTTATAATGGTAAGACTGGTATCCGCTCATTGAATAAAAATCAACAAAAACCTCTCCTCCTCCTCCCTCAAAAAATGGTTAATAATAGTATAGTTAAGAAAGCAGCTGGTGGTGCTAGCGGTGGTGATGATGACTCATTTCAATACGAAGATTATTAAATTAGTATATAAATATGAGAAACAATTCTTATCATCTATATATATATATATATATATATATATATGTATATGTATGCATACACGTATACTTAACCGCAACTGATAAGAAGTTATTGAAATATCTAAAAACGTCTTATACTATCAATTATTGAATATAAAGAATCAGTTTGAAAGTTCGTCTTACGGTGAAAAGTTGAAAGCAAAAAAAAAAAAAAAAAAAAAAAAAATTAGGGCAAGCTTAAGAAAATTGTTTCAAAGTTCTAATATTACATACTTACCTTTACAGAATATGGAAGAAAATACTATATATGAAATCAACAAGATAGATCGAGTAGATACAAAATATGGTGAAAGTATAAGATGTGATCTAAATAACGAATATTATATTTATTTACCTAAACGATTTCTGATTATTACTAAAAATCAGATGGATTATCTAAACACAACTCCACACATTTTAAAGAAAGTTAAAGAAGTGAAGGGGTCATATACTCTAATCCTTAAAAAGAAGAAGCAATTTGTATTCTACAACAACTTGTATAACAGTACTGAAGAAGACGATGATGATCATGATGATGATGATGAAATAGAAAACACATTTTAAACAATCCACGAAACAGAAACCTTTTAAAATTAAAATCATATATATTTATGTATATATATATATATATATATATATATTAACAAAACTCTGCATACATTAAAATTTCTTTCACATTTGATTAAATAGAAACTTTATAAAAAATAACGGAAAAACCGCAACAGAAACTTTTTAAAATTTTCTCATACATTTTAATTAAATAACAACTTTATAAAATTGAAAAACCGCAACGGAAACTTTTTAAAATTAAATTCTCACAACATTAAAATTTTAACCACATTTTTCCTGTTTAGAAACAAAATTACATTTCAGAATTTTGTATAAAAACCCTCTCTAGTTCTACTTTAATTACTATTCAAGTAATGGAAGCACACCTAAAAACAATATTTAAAAAAAGTCAAAATAAAACCATTCTCCCTGTAAAAGAGATGGTTTTTAACCATAACTATAAAATTACGAAGATGGAGCGTGTACAAACACGCTTTGGGACAAAAATTCGTTGTCTGGTGGAAGCGAATAAATATATATACCTACCGAGCATATTCAATAACACCATAGATGATGCTACTATTGCGGAATTTGACCGCAATACCTACTACCTTTTAAAAGAAAGAAAAGGTAGCGAAGATAGCAGCAGCAGCAATAAATATTATGAACTAACTATAAATGCAGCTGCAACAGGTAATTTTTGGTAAATAGTTTTTTTTATTTATTTTATTATTATTAAATCTAAATATTATTTTTTTGTTATCGTTCTAGCTCAAGATACACTAAAGAAACAAGATGCACTAAATAACTAAAAGTATAATTACACCAACTTTTTTACCAATTTTTTTATTATATTGTAAAATTTTTAAACAAATTAATAAATAAAATATATAAGTACATAAATAGTATTGCTTTGGGTTTTTTTATTTCTTATCAACTTTGTTGTGTATGGTTAGGGTCTTGTATTCAAATAATTTCAAATTGTTGTGTATGGTTAGAGTCTTGTATTCAAATAATTTCAAATTCAAACAAATTTAATCAACTGTTTCAAACACACACACACACACACACACACACACACACATTCATACATATCAACGAAACGAATGAAAAAAACCATAACAGAATTTTTAACAACAGAACAACAATACAATAGGGTGGCACTTATGTATATCATCGTTGTTAGTTTTCTCATACAAAATTAGTATACAAATCCTAACCAACACCTTAAATACTAGCAAAAAAATCACAGACTTTCGTAAACCGCCCTAATGTAGTTTAATTCATAATTAACCCTCTAACTTCAACAAAAATAACATCCACCACGACTTCACTTTAAGCAAAACCGAACACGCTGCCGCCTCATAACACAAAATATCATAGAGTCGAATTTAACCCCAACGACCGTTAAAGGGTTAAGGTATGCACATTTATAAACTAACATACACACACACACACATACATATATTTTCAAAAACATACATACATACACACACGCACCCCCTCCACAACAAAATCAAAACCCTACAATCGTCACACCATCTTTGCGGTTTGACACCCTGCCTAAAGAACATCGGTAATGGTCGATTTTCACACAACATACCCCTACTCCATACAACACAATGTAGCAAACCAATCAACTAACTTAAATGCCGGCTGTAGCGTAGGCATGATCCCAATTTTGTATGAGGATCATGGTCGCGAAACCCCACAAACAACCTACTATTCACATGTTCGTTTCGTCTGAATTTGGCGAGTACGAATACGAACATGTAAAAACGGACAAATATTCGGACATCACAAAGTACATACATAATTTATCCGTATAGACAAAACTTTTATTTTTACTATTTTGTTTAATAACCAAAATGTATACTTTATACTAGGGATGTAACGAATGTTCGCATTCGCTTTCGCATTCGCAAATAATTCGCTTGCTTTTGCTATTTGCATTAGCTTTTGCATTCGCTAAAATGTATGCGAATAGTTCAAGCGAATACTAAAGACAAAAAAATGTTGTATTTCTTTTACGAAAATAGTTTACGATTTTAAATTTAAGGACGAAAATTATTTTAAGCCAGCATGGAAAAGATACATGTAAAGCATTAATATTTTAGCGGAAAACTTTTCTATCAATAAGTTCTCATAAGTATCAAAATGAAACCCAAATCCAGCGGTGTTTGGAAATATTTTTCAGTTTTGTAAAAGAAAAGACAGTGTTTGATTTGCGCGAATATATTTTCTGCTTAAGACTAGTCTGTTCAAAATTTTGAACTCCATTCATTACTTCGTACAACAAATTTCAAATCCAAACAATATTAACTAGTCCTTGTTTGTTGTAAATTCCACGCGAAACAAGTTCCACTCTTATTATTTCTCATGAAAACTTAAAATGTTGAAGATATATTCCATGTTTTTCCCAAGATGAACAGAGTATTACTTGTGCAAGATTTTTTCAGGAAAAATTCATTCCAAGTTTTCTTCATATGTATTTGAAAGCATTTCACTTGAAATGTTGAACAGAGTACCAGGATTTAGAGCTAAAGTACGAATGTGTGGATTGCCTTACATTGTGTAAACGTATTTTTAATTATTATATATACTTACTCTTATATAAATTTATTTGCATGTGATATTTTAAAGAATTGTAATATTTGCATACGCTTTCGCATTCGCTTTCGCAAAAATTAAAATGTATTATTCTCTTTCGCATTCGCATTCGCTAAACTGGTATTCGTTACAGCCCTACTTTATACATATATCGCACAGTAAATCATAAACAGTTACAACTCAAAATTATTAAAGTGGTTTCCCTTTTCTTATAAATCAGTTACCTGTTTATATGTATGTATGTATATTTTTTGACATTTGGCTCGCCATTATAGTAGAGCTGCAAACCTATCGATAGTACTATCGATAGTTTCATTTTTAATGAAATATCGAAAGTTTTTTCCACTGTCGATACTATCGACAAAAAAACATGTAATTAAAAGAATAAAAATCGAAGTCGGTAAACAGTAGCCGATGGCAGCTTTGAAGCAAATTATCCGCAGTTTCTTGCACTTGAATACATATCGCTCATTTACTTCAATAGTGTCACAACTAAAAAAAACTGTTTTGCAGAAAACGCGTTTTAAGCTTTCAATTTGTATGCAACTCACTGAAGACATGAAAAAGTATTCTTCTCTCAGGAGATGATGCTAGAAGCTATTAATATGAAATTTTTAAACAAGATGAAATACAAAATTATGCATTATTAACTTAAAAAACTAATTTTTGGAGTGATGACACTACTGAAGTAAATGAGCGATATGTATGTAAATTTGTTATAACTCGATAGTAGCCAAAAGTATCTTCATAAATTCATCAGCGTCTTTGACTCAAAGATAAATTTCAGTACTACTGACACCGCGACTGCCGCCAATAATCTCCGATTTTTTTTGACAAATCTCCTGCTAACATACGCAAGCATATTTCTGTATACATATTTTTTAATTATACTTACATACCTACATATATTTTTATATACTAATGAAAATGTTGAGGACTCTGAATTTTTCTCGAGCATATGAAAGATATTAACTATGCTAAATGGCGTTTGTGTTGCAACATTTATAAAATCATTCGATACTATTGATAGTATCGATAGTTTTACATCAAACTATCGAAATTATCGATTGGGGTGACTATCGATAGCAGAGCTGTAAATGAATTATTCTTTTTGGATTTTAATTCCCTACGAATTAGCAATTTTTGAATTAATTCTTTTCAGACAAAAAATTAATTGAATTAAATTTGAGTAAATTCAAATGAATTTGGTAAAAATGAATTGCAATTCGTTTTTAATTCAAATGAATTTGTCAAATGAATCGCAATTCGTTTATAATTCAAATGAGTTTGTCAAAATAAATTGCAATTCATTTTTCAAATTCATTTGAATTGAATTGATTTTGAATTCATTAAAATGAATTAGAAAAATGAATTGCAATTCAAATGAATGAATTCAAAAATGAGTTGCAATCAATCAAATTCAAAAGCAGGTCTATTGGAATGAAAAATGGAAATTTCTCCTACCTTCTGTATGTATTTCAAAACACAATTGTGTTTTCAATTTTATCGTAAGGGACATGTTAAAGAAAATAGAGTTTTTTGTTGAAATTAAAAATGGGTCCAGCCCTTAGCTTAGAATTATCAAAATGGTAAAATTATTGATATTTTTTAAGATACGGGCTGTAAAGTTTAATCGTGAGCGACAATTTACGTATGTAAAACAATTTTGAATATTATAAAAAAACTTTTTCCTTAAAAATTTAAATAACGGTGTGCGCTTATGTTAATTACACTATGTACCAATTTTTTCTTATATATGTTAATTTTGTAATTTTGATAAATTCATTGAAACAGTTAATTTCTTTGCAATTATAAATTTAATAAGTGCGAAATATTATACGTACATATATAAAAAACAATCTTAAAACGTAACATAAGTGATTTTATTCTCTTTTGTACGTGGATCTCTTTCAGATGATAATTTTGAAAAGTTATTGCTGTTGAAGGTGAATGATGCATTCTAATTATATCTAATTAGCCTTATTTTGTAACTGAAATAAAAGCATAATTAGTTGATGCAATTAATTCTTATTATATGTCGCTCATTTACTAAAAGAGTGTTAAAAATCAAATAAAAAAATTTTTGAGTTAGTTATGTGGAATTATTCGTTATATTCTGCTTCATATTCCCTCAAAATTTCATAATAACATCTTGCACACTCTCCGAGTAAGTACTTTCGATTTAATCGTAAGTCCTCGTCCATACAGTGAAACATTTGCTGCAAAGCATTTGAGTTTGTTGACGAGAGGGGAAAGAGGAATGGCAAAGGCTACTTTGGTTCATGTACACGAAGTTCTTGTTGAGTACGTCACATTCTCGCCTCATTCTCATGAGAAATATATGAGAAAATGTATTGAGCTGCAAAACAAAAACTTCACAGTGTGGACACGAATGCAGTTTCAAATGAGAAAGCAAAAATGTTTTGCAGCAAATGTTTCACTGTATGGACGAGGACTAAGCGACAAAAATTAAATTTTTCAGGAAAAGGTTTTTTTATAATATTCAAAATTATTTTACACACGTAAATTGTCGCTTACAATTAAACTTTATAGCCCGTATCTTAAAAGTTATCAATAATTTTGGCATTTTGATAATTCTAAGCTAAGTCCCAGTTCACAACAGTCAAGTCTTATTCATAATCTTATCACTTTTTCTTCTTTGAACTATCTTCGTTGTTCACACAATGCGAGTCTTATTTTTAAGCACATATTTTTTATGCATAGTTTTGTGTATGCATGTATGCTTTTTTTAAAATTACGAATGAGAAAGCAAAACGTATCGACAGTACATGAAGCTTAGTACTCCTTTCTTTTCCCCTCGTCGCTCTCGCCTATAAACTAGCAAACTTAAAAATAAGAATCTCTTCGTCTGAGCACTGACTAAGGGCTTTTTAATTTTAATAAAAAAATCTATTTTCTTTAACATGTCGCTTACGATAAAATTTAAAACACAATTGTGTTTTGAAATACATACATTGTAATTTTTCCTGATTTTTGTTTATTTGTGAAAGATAGTTTTATTTTTTTTTTAATAAATATAACATACATATTACCAAAAAGTTTGTTTGTTGGGTGGTCATGGTTCACAAAATTTCAAAATTTATTAATTGCTACTGGAATTTTAAATGTGTTTTGTCGTTCGGCGTATTTCAAAATAAAAATCAGTTCTTCTTGAAGAAACAAACTCCATACACTATATTTTTTTTAAGAAGCGCAGATAAAGGACAAGGTTTTTCAACTTTTGTACTGAATATTTTAATTTTGGTAGGAGAAATTTCCATTTTTCATTCCAATAGATCTGCTTTTGAATTTGATTGATTGCAACTCATTTTTAAATTCATTGATTTGAATTGCAATTCATTTTTCTAATTCATTTTAATGAATTCAAAATCAATTCAATTCAAATGAATTTGAAAAATGAATTGCAATTCTTTTTGACAAACTCATTTGAATTAGAAACGAATTGCAATTCATTTGACAAATTCCTTTGAATTAAAAACGAATTGCAATTCATTTTTATCAAATTCATTTGAATTGACTCAAATTGAATTCAACTAATTTTTTGTGTGAAAAGAATTAATTAAAAATTTGCTAATTCAGTGCATGAATGATTCGCGAATTAATTCAGAAAAGAGTGATTCATTTACAGCTCTGATCGATAGTTTTGCAGCTCTACATTATAGCAAATTTTTCTGCTCACTGAACACAGTTCTTAATAAAAATACTTATGAACAGGGTTGCATTTCGAGTTTTACGCAAGTAGTGATAAAATTAACTAGTAATTGCTCAATTTATTAATTGACTTATTGTATGATAAATTGTTGTCAATTAAGGCCTTAATTGCAAAAAATGCTCTAATTGCGCAGTTAAGGGGTATGTCTGAACGCGGTATAAGATGTGAAAACAACCCAGCTAAAAAAATATGTATGGAGCATATATGATGTTCCATATATGATGTTCCATATATGGTTCAGATCCGAAAAATGACATATATGATATTATATATTCATATATTTCCATACATGTATGAATAACTATAGAATAACTATTCCATATACATTATGCAATGTTCATATTCATACACTATTATATATATTACTAAAATTAATGAGTTTTTTTGTAAGATTTAGTACAGGGAACCTTTATTTAATAAAACATTTGTGGCGGCCTTTGTAATCTGCATGTTGTCCATCCCATTATGCTAAAGTTTGTCATAATAATTTACAATAGTTTTTAGTGCAATGTGTTCCTTAAAAATTATCACATGTAATTTGTCTTACAGGGTGATACGAACTTTAGCCAAATCCAATCATGAACGTAGAAACAAATAAGCTCCAATAAAATAATTAAAAACTGACTAAAAGACATTCCATTCATCACTTTATAGGAAAAGGTGATTGCATTATTAAAACAAAAAACAAAATTCATAACTTAAGAAATCAGGTTAAAAACAGTGCAATTATAAAAGAAAAAAATAAACCATTTTTATATTAACACTAATTTTCAATATAATTTTTGGCAGTAATATGAACTTTGTTTCTTAAAAATCTAAAGAATTCCGCTATTTTCTATAAAATTAGTGAAGGAATTATCATTCTGATTATTTTATTTATTAAATGTGGCCACAATATATAAAATCGTACAATAATGGTTTTATTTGTTACAAAAGTTATTCTATTTTATACTTTGAAGCTGTACGCATATAAACTTTGCATACCGTCGTATGTATTTTCTAATAGATTTAAAATTCACCAGTTTTTTAAAAAAGAGAAAAAGATCGAGTTAATAAAATGCAAGATTTTTTTATAGCAAACCCGATCTTATCTGAGATATCATGTATGCATAAATTTTTATATGGTTCCATATATTACATCTCATTTCTATATATGGATCCACATCTGAAGAGCATCATAATTAAATTTCCATATATGAGCTCATATATTATAATACATTTCATATATTAGTCCATATGTCAATTCATATATAATAATTTTGCAATGTATAATCCTATACATTTCCATACATAAATTCATACATATATTATACATTCATATATTAACTGCATTATTCATAAAAAATATTTCAGGTTTATAAAGCGCTTATTTGACATATTTCTATGGGAAATTTGTCAAATAAACCTGTAATAAACCTGAAATATATTTTATGAATTAGACCGTAAACATATAAGCACCATACATTATTTTTTTAGCTGGGTTGAAGTAAAAAAAAATTAAATGGCCCAGCTAAAAAAATATGTATGGAGCATATATGATATCCCATATATGGTTCGGATCAGAAAAATTAGGGTATATGGCCATATATGATAATATATATTCATACATTTTCATACATCTACATACATATGTGTAAATTCATATTCAAATTTATTAAAATTCCTTTTTTTATGATTTTAAACATGGAAGTTGTATTTGATGAAACGTTTGTTTGGATAAATGATTAAAATCGAACTAGAAAACCCATCTTCATATATACAATTTAATTTAATAAGAATTTAGATACTAATACAATTAATCATTAAAAATAATTATCCGTTTTTATAAAATTTTTCGCGGTTATTTGAACTTTTTTTCTTAAAAATGTCTAGAGTATTTTCTATAAAATTAATTACTGAAATAT
The DNA here is from genome assembly GCA_944452675.1 of Tachina lurida. Taxonomy (NCBI): domain Eukaryota; kingdom Metazoa; phylum Arthropoda; class Insecta; order Diptera; family Tachinidae; genus Tachina; species Tachina lurida. The sequence goes on from OX101752.1 coordinate 104,320,610, forward strand.
CCTTTTGATTATTTCATTTATTTAATAGGGCCGCAATGTAAAAAAATCGTACAAGAATTGGGTTTATTTTTTAAACGATGAGGCTGTACGAATATAAACTTTGCAAACAGTTTGTATCTTCTAATAGATTTGCAATTCACCAAAAAAAACAGAGGCCGAATTCGATGTTTGATGCAAATGTTCTTGCGTTAGTGCAAATGCAAAATATCGTAGCTTTTCTTTGAAATCCAACTACAAAATACACACACAATCCAGAGAAAATCTACGATATTTTGCATTTGCACTAACGCAAAACATTTGCATCAAACATGGAATACCGCCAGAGAAAAAGTTCGAGTAAATAAAATTCAAGCTTTATTGATTACAATTGTGCAGGGCACACGGGGGTTAGTTATATAATGTAAGGATTAGAAAATGGGTGACTTACCGGGAGGTGGTTGTTTCTGGAACAAGAGTAGTAATAATTACGGGTGTAGTAAGCGGAGCTTATAGTTGTTGTCTTTGACGAGTCAATTCTTCGGAAAGTTGTTGCTAAAATTCTAGACACAAAATCAATCCAGACATGAATACGCTGGACTTAGTGCTCCACAGATCAACTGTTATAAAATTTATTAAATCACTTTACTTTAAATTTCTTCCAAAACCATAGAATGTATGTATATATTATTGTACAAAACAAAACGCAAAATATTCCAGACACTCTGTTTTTTTTGGTTTCTATTTTATTTTATTTATTGAGCATTGCTGAAAAAAACTACAATTCGTATGACATATGTAAGTATATTGTATGCTTGTATGTGGATTTTTGTTGTTTGCAATAGCACGTAAGTATATTCTAAAACCCAAATATATTTTAATTTTAATTAAATAATTCTTTATAAATGCACTAATAATATGTCTCAGTTTGACATACACGATATAATTGTATTTCACTTAGTATTTCTTCAATTGCAGTAATATTTATAAATATGCGTATACATGCTATACATATTTGTATTTAAAGGCAATGTTTCAATTTGTTATACATTTACAGAATTTTATACATAATAAACGTTTTACTTTTAATCTCTATTGAACGCTTCAACTTTCACACGACTTTATCACACGACCGCCAATACTTAACTTGCCAAAACTTCTCTTGCTCCAAACGAAAGAAGCGAAAGAACAAATGGCAAAAAAAATAAACAGAGTTGCCGTGCATCAACATTCTGCCCCCCTTGCTATATTGTAATAGCAACGAGGGACGTTCTACAATGATATGTAAAAAAAAGGTTGTGATTATAATATTAATATTATAATGTTATAATAATTCAAAAATGCAAATAAAAATTATAATTCAAATATGATTTTGTATAAATGTGTAGAAGGTAAATATGTATATAAGTATGGTATAAATGTTGTAATATAAAAATGATATTCAAACGGCAAATTTTCCTATGATAACCCATCCCAGCACGGTGCCTTGCGCCAATGGGGACCCAATAGAGGCTGTTTGGATACCACTTTGGATTAACCTAGGATACACGTCCGCTCCCAAAACAAAATTGATGGTGTGGCTTTCAAAAAAATCAGGATCAGCCAAGCGTAAATTGATATAAGCGTCAGTGACGCTACGATCCAGGCGTTTTACTGGCGGCCTCTCTGGCAGATCGTCTGCAACACTGGCCTTCACAGTGAAGGTCCCTCCTTCTCCATCAAACCGGGTGCGAAACTGGAACTGACACCACTTGTCCTCGTTGAACCTTTCAAATGGTAGATGATACCGTTCGACTAGGAAGGAAGCGATAGAACTCGTGGCAGCGCACGGATTTAAAAGTCCGCGAACTAGGCTCCATTCTTTGTCCAAGTATATCTTGATAATTACAGTAGGCACAACAGTGGTGGGGTTGGCGCGGCTCAACGGCTTATTAACTCTCCTGATTTCGGGAGGATGAAGAAGGGTGTGATGGTTCATATTGCAATGGTTGCAGCGATCACGACTACGGCAATTTTGGAGGCGATGTGAATGGGCCAGACAATTTTTGCAGTAGCGATGGCGTTTGACGACGTCCAACCTGGCTGACACGGGCATTTTGTTAAATTTTGCGCACTTACGCAACGGGTGATCTTTCCGACATAAACGACTGTCGGGATTTTTAGCCTTTAGGTGGACGTTGAGCTGGTGCTGTTCAATGGGGGAGTCGTGACTGCGGCGACGATTAGGCATATTTGCTAGAAAGGGGGAAAAAATAAGGGAGGAAAATTATTTGTCATGTTGACGGGGGGATTGTGAGTAAAACTAGTTTTACAATCGGTCGAGTAATAGTGCCATTGGCAGTGCGTACCTCGGCAACCCGTACCTTGCTATCGGAGCCGTGAAAAATCTTATCGATGCGACCGAGACGCCATTGATTAGGGGGTAAATTTTCTTGCTTGACAACGACAAGATCACCAATTGCAAAATCTCTTTGGGGGAATTTCCATTTATTTCGTTTGTGAAGTTCGCCTAAATACTCCTCTTTCCACCTTTGAGCCAAGTGCTGATGAAATATTTTCAACTTTTGCCAACGATTTACGTAGCTAAGGGAGTGGTTGGATAAGTCAGGCTCGGGTGGAGATAAGAGTGGAGTTCCGACGAGGAAATGACCTGGGGTGAGAGCGCATAAATTGGTTAAATCTTCAGTCATTGGGCTTAACGGTCTTGAATTGAGACATGCTTCGATGCGCGCAAGCATGGTGGTGAATTCTTCATACGTAAAACTTTGAGTAATACAAATCTTTCTGAAGTGTAATTAAAGCTTTTGACCCCTGCTTCCCAGAGGCCACCCATATGAGGAGCTCCAGGAGGGATAAAATGCCACTCGATGGGGCTAAAACTGTTCTGAGATAAGAGACCTTTTTGTATTAAAGACAAGAATTGTTGCTTGTCCTGACGTAAAGTATTAGAGGCGCCGACAAAAGCGGTGCCATTATCAGAGTAAATTGCATTGGGGGTTCCTCTTCTGGAGAAAAAACGCGCAAATGCGGCTAAAAAGGTTTGTGTTGAGATATCTCCGGTGGCTTCTAAATGTATCGCCTTGGTGGAAAAACATACGAAAACCAGCACGTAACCTTTAGTAATTTTGCAGCCCCGACCCACATACGATTTTATGTCAAAGGGTCCGGCGAAATCGACTCCGGTGTTGTAGAAAGGGCGAGATAAACTTGTACACTCGGGGGGTAATGCTGCCATAATTTGTTGGCTGACTTGTCTCTTATGTCTCACACAAATTATGCATTGTGATACTATTGTTTTTATCAAAGTTCTGAGTCTCGGGACGTAATAACGTAGTCTCATTAGGCGATATAACAGCGCATTTTGGCCATGAAGAGAGTATTGATGCAAGTATTTTAGAAGTAATCGCGTAAAACTTGCACGATATGGTAATAGAATGGGGTAACGTTCATCGTAAGTTAAGGTAAGAGAATTTGCCAAACGGCCATTAATTCTCATAGCTCCGTGAGAGTCCAAAAATGGGTTGAACGTTAGAAGCGAACTTTTGCGGGACAGAGGTTTTTGGCCCAATAATTGTGAATACTCGTCGCTGAAATGTGATTTTTGACAGGCGATTATCAAACGATTTTTGACGAAAACTATTTCTTTAGCTGAAAGTTCGTTGTTGATATTATCAGACCTTTGTTTGGTGCGCAGGTGGTAGTAAAAACGAAAAATGTAACATATGACGCGTAGTGCACGAGGAAGGTCAAAAAAATGGGTAAGAATATCTTCGGGATGGACTGTAGTGGTAAGAACGCGTACTGGCCATTTTTCTTCTTCAGTTTCAAAATCAACCTTTCTTGATGACAAATCAGTAAACGTCGTACCTCGAGATTCCAGATCAGCTGGATTGTATTTGGAGTCCACGTGAGACCAACAATCTCTGCCTACCTTTTCAATAATGGAGGAAATTCGATTTTCAACGAAAGTTTTCCACTTGTGAGCTGGTTTGTTCAGCCACGCCAACACAATGGTGGAATCTGTCCACAAGAAGATTTCATAATTCTTGAGGTTGAGCTGCGATTGAGTAGACTCTATCATGTTTGCCAGTAGTTCAGCTCCGCATAATTCTTTCCTAGGTAAGGAAACGAATTTCACTGGTGCAACTTTCGTTTTAGCTGCTAGTAGATGACTGGCGACATATCCTTGGAACTCAGAGCGAAGGTAAATGGCTGCTGCATATGTTTTTTCCGACGCGTCACAAAAGCCGTGTATTTCGACTTTATAGGCGGGATCAAAATCAATGAAACGGGGGATTTTAATTTGTTCAATGTTCATGTAGTCATCAAGGAATTCATGCCACTTTTGCATCGTCGGGGGATTCAAATCTTCGTCCCAGTCGGTACCGTCTTTCCAGATTTGCTGCATAATGATTTTTGCTACGATGATTTTGGGTGACAGCCAACCTGCTGGGTCGAATAATCTTGCTATTTCAGATAGCACACCTCTTTCTGTAGTGACCTTGCGATTGGGCGTAGTTTTAAGTTTAAAATAAAAATAATCGCCTCCAGCATTCCATCTGAGGCCTAAGGTTTTGGTTATACTGGAGTCTGATAATTTTAGAAACTCTTCGTCCAGTAAATGTGTTGACGGTAGTCCTTGTAGTAACATTTCATTGTTTGCCGTCCACTTTCGAAGCGAAAAGCCTGCTGTAACAAGAACTTTTATGAGTTCATCGCGTGATTTTAGCGCAGATGATATGGTATGTGCTCCAGAAAGGACGTCGTCGACGTACATATAGTTTCGTAATATTTCGGCCACGTTAGGGTGATCGGTTTCGCTTTCTTTGGCGAGTTCTAGCAACGTCCTGATTGCTAGGTAGGGGGCACAGTTCACGCCAAAGGTGACTGTTTTTAACTCGTGGTCTTGAATGAATTCAGTTGACGAATATCGAATTCGCTGAAAGGGGGTTTGAGAAGGGTGGACTAAAATTTGGCGGTACATCTTTTCGATGTCCACGTTAAAAACGTAGCGGAAAAATCTCCATCTTAATATTAAGATCATTAAGTCTGCCTGTAGAATTGGGCCAGTATATAGCAAATCGTTGAGGCTGACGCCATTTGCTGAGGGATTTGATGCATTAAACACCACACGTAATTTGGTTGTGGTGCTATCGGGTTTGAAGACAGCGTGGTGGGGCAAATAATATGTGCCGCTGTCACCACTTATGGGGGTTACCTTGGCCATTTGGCCCAGAGCATAATATTCGGTAATAAGTCGATCATATTCAGCTTTGAGCTGGGGGTTTTTGATCAAGCGCGCTTCATTTCGTAGAAATTGGGATAACGCGATTTTTCGGGATTGACCAATATATAATTTTTCGGGGTGTTCTTGTTTAAAGGGAAGTGATACAACGTATCGACCATCTTGATTGCGTAAGGTAGTCGAAGTGTACAGCTTCTCACAATATGTGTCCTCTGGTGATGATTTTGCTTTCTTCGGGAGATCTTCAAGCTCCCAGAAACGTCGAAGTTGAGTATCCAAGGCGAAGGTGTTATAAAATGATAAAATTGCCTTTTTACACGGATGGGCGGTTACCTTGCCGGTAATTATCCATCCGAAAGCAGTTTTCTGCGCAACCAAAGACTGTTGTCTATCCCAGTGCAGCCCATCCCGAATTATTTTTGGGTAGACATCTCCACCGAGAAGTAGCTCAATTTCGGACCCACCACTGCGGTAAGTATCGGCTAACTGTAAATGTGAAAAACTGCTGTATGCCGGCGATGATGGGCGGTAATATGCAAGATGACCTGTCAGCCTGCTTATGACTAATGCCTCTGCAAACAATTCAAACGATGGGTCGATAGGAGAGCCTATTTTAATGGGGCATGTCTGCGCTGAGGTAGCAGTTAATGAGTCACCTAAGCCATGTATTTGAGCTTGTGAAGATCGCGTGCTAAGGCCCAGACAGCTTTGTAGTTTTCGCGAAATGAAAGTTGCCTCAGATGCAGAATCAATCAGTGCGCGAACTGTATATTTGCATTCGCCCTGATATACGTCAACAAGAGCTGTGCCTAGGATGACAAATTGTGTCGTTGCTGGTAGATGTGTTGAGAACGATTGCAGCATTCTGTCAACGGCTTGTGCTGACGTTGAGTGGCTCATATCTAAAGGAGGCTGATTATTGTTTAAGTTGGTCTGAAAAGGGGGGGGGGAAATGGCTTGGGGGGTGTTGGAAGATCGTTGGGCCGTTGATGTGCGATGAAGCAACGTATGATGTTTTCCTTTGCACGTATGACATGCTTTTGCATGTTTGAGATCCATGAGATGTTCCCAGACAATTGGTACATCGATTTTGGTGTTTAACCGTAGCATAGCGTTCTTCGATTGGCATGGCTAGGAAAACGGAACAAAATCTCAGCGATGAAACTGCGGACAAAGGGCACATTTTCCCTTCTTTTCTTTGGAAATATTAGTCTGGTAACTTTGAAGCTTTGGCTTTGCAGACGGATTAGATTTATTCAGCTTAGCCGGCTGTGTGGGTCTTGAACCATTCGAGCTCGCAAAAGTTGATCGAATATCAGCAACCGACTCTAAAGTGTGAAACCGAGATGTAAGAAATACATCCAGCTGTGTCCAAGTGGGCAAATCCGCAGTTTGGGGCAAATATTGTTCCCATAAGTTAAGAGTAACTTCAGGCAAGCAGGTCGAACAGATATACACGAATATTGAATCCCAATTCCCCGTGTCAATTTGAAGCAAACGAAGATTGGTGATACAATTGCTAATTGTACGCTGCAGACGCCTTAAATCAGAACCAGTTTCCCGCGACATCGGTTTTATATTGAAAAGTGATTTCAATTGTGCGTTGACTAGGACCCTCTTGTTTTCATAACGATGCATGAGGTTCTGCCATGCCATGTCAAAACCTTCGTTGGTCATAGGACAAGTTTTTAGAAGCTCACGTGCTTCGCCTTGCGTCTTCTGCATTAAGTGGCACATTTTTTCTACAGGTGAGAGACGGTCGTTATTGCGGTACAAAGCAGTGAACATATCTCGGAATGTAGGCCAAGATTTGTAGTCACCATGGAATACTTCAGTATCGCAGGGGGGTAAAGAAATATGTGGAGTCATATCGACTTATTTTTTCACTGATGGGGTAGCTGCTGCGGCCTGGGTACGAATATTGTCGGTATATTTGTGAATAGTCGCGATTATCTCTGTATAGGCTTCAAAGGTAGAATAAAAACGGTTTTTTAATGCTGCCATTTAGATTTCTTCCTTAATTGTTTCGTATTTCTCCAGTGCTATGTCATAGAGTGTCTCGAAACTAGCCCATAGCTTCTCAAGCTGTCGTTCTTGAGCTACCAAGGTATGAAGAGTGTGTCCCTCTTCTTTCAAGCCTTTAAAATAGGTTTGAAAATCGATTACGCGATCAGAAGCGCGTATTAAATTTTTCAACGTTGCCATTCCAATGAGAAAACGATAGGCGTTATTGATAAGAAGTTTTTATGGGGGTTTGAAAAATCGTCACCGGTATCGGTATAACGATCAATGTATCGGGGTTAAAAACTCCGCAAGCTAGATGTTCACTGGTACTTAGTATAAGTGACCTATGTTATTGTTGTAAAAATTGTAAATTTCCACAGATGCTTCGTATAAGCGGCCAGGATGTATGGGAGAAAATTTAATAAAGTATTTCAGTGGTGCTTCGGATAAGCGACCAATATGTGGGGGTCAAAATTTTAAATAATTAAACAAATTTTAAATTATTTGTTTTACGAGTGGCAGAAAATTTTCAATGGTGCTTCGTATAAGCGGCCAGGATGTATGGGAGAAAATTTAATAAAGTATTTCAGTGGTGCTTCGGATAAGCGACCAATATGTTTGGGGTCAAAATTTTAAATAATTAAACAAATTTTAAATTATTTGTTTTACGAGTGGCAGAAAATTTTCAATGGTGCTTCGTATAAGCGACCAATATATGGGGGTTAAGAAAATTTGAAATTATTAAATAAATTTTCAAATTATTTGTTGAGGGAGAGAATTTCAGAAAATTTTCAATGGTGCTTCGTATAAGCGACCAATATATGGGGGTTCGTGAAATTTGAAATTATTAAATAAATTTTCAAATTATTTGTTGAGGGAGAAAATTTCAGAAAATTTTCAATGGTGCTTCGTATACGCGACCAATATATGGGGGTTAATAAAATTTGAAATTGTTAAATAAATTTTCAAATTATTTGTTTCAATATTTCATATAGCGAAAGTATGGGTATGATGATCTGACATATGGGGACACCGGGGGTTAATTACGGCAAAAATTTGTCTTCAATAATACAAATATCGGGAGTTTTCATCGATTTATTTAAATAAAAAAAAATAAACATAACAATTTATTTTTCTTCTCGATACTTTTCGCGCTACCCTCGGAACCATTTATTACTAAATGTTCTTATGTATCAGGTGCTTCGTTTGGCTTACTGACCTATATATTTTGTCAGCAGTAAATACATACATACATATGTACATATAAATGATTTTTGCTGCTTTTATTTGGTGGTTGATCGTTCACTCGCTGCTTGAGTGAGCAAGAGTGTCAAAAAAAAGAACATAAACTTCGTTAATACATAAAGAGTATCAGTGTATGTAAGTATGTATGTATTTATGTACTTGCAGGAGAAACAGAAGAATAGAAAGAATGAGATGTTTTTTCAAGGGCAAAAATTCCAACCAAATTACAATAGCAACAACTTCTTTTTGTCTCCTTTTAGTTGTGCAATTATTTGTCTTAACTTTTGGTTGCGGGGAACAAAGTATGGGGGGATACATACATATGTATGCGGTTAAGAGGTAAATTTTTGACAAAACAATTTTTCGTTTTGCTTTTTTTTTATTTAAGCAATAAAGAAAAAAAATGTGTTTGTTACCTGTTAAGCCTGATTCTCTGTTCACAATTAAGTGCGAAATGCGGTCAAACTACATATAAAAGTATTTGGTATGAAATATTTGCGAAATAAATTCGCAAGAGTAGTACTCTGTTCTTGGTGTGAAAAACACGGAAAATCATGTCTTTCCATGCAAAATTGATCTGGCATCATTTTAGTTTAACTGCGAAACAACATGAGCAGTACTTTTTTCGCACGGAATTTTAACAATGTTGCATACTCTCAAGCAATAAAAGCGAGAAATTTATTAAAAAAAACCGCCAGTTGGGCTACATTTAGTACATGTCAAATTTTTCACGCGAAATAACGAATGGCACTGAAAAGTTTTCACAACTTCGAACAGAGTACCATGCTTTAAGTATGAATGCACGTATGTATATTTATTTGGTGGACCGTTAGAGTTTTTTATTAAAAATATAAAAGGAACACCAATTTTTGACGAAATGGAAAGTTTTGTAAAAACTAACGTTTTCTGACGAGACTGTACATATATCATATCATACACGGGGGTTTATGTACCATTTATTGCAAAAATGGCATATCTCACATATGGAGGTTATACCAGTTTTGTATGAAACATGGGATTTTAATGAAACAAATGGGGGTTTTTCAGATAGCCAAGGGGGTGTGCCGGGTTTTGGATGACCTGGATCTGGCTCAAAGGACCAAAATGTGCAGGGCACACGAGGGTTAGTTATATAATGTAAGGATTAGAAAATGGGTGACTTACCGGGAGGTGGTTGTTTCTGGAACAAGAGTAGTAATAATTACGGGTGTAGTAAGCGGAGCTTATAGTTGTTGGCTTTGACAAGTCAATTCTTCGGAAAGTTGTTGCTAAAATTCTAGACACAAAATCAATCCAGACATGAATACGCTGGACTTAGTGCTCCACAGATCAACTGTTATAAAATTTATTAAATCACTTTACTTTAAATTTCTTCCAAAACCATGGAATGTATGTATATATTATTGTACAAAACAAAACGCAAAATATTCCAGACACTCTGTTTTTTTTGGTTTCTATTTTATTTTATTTATTAAGCATTGCTGAAAAAAACTACAATTCGTATGACATATGTAAGTATATTGTATGCTTGTATGTGGATTTTTGTTGTTTGCAATAGCACGTAAGTATATTCTGACACCCAAATATATTTTAATTTTAATTAAATAATTCTTTATAAATGCACTAATAATATGTCTCAGTTTGACATACACGATATATATGTATGTATATGCTATACATATTTGTATTTAAAGGCAATGTTTCAATTTGTTATACATTTACAGAATTTTATACATGATAAACGTTTTACTTTTAATCTCTATTGAACGCTTCAGCTTTCACACGACTTTATCACACGAACGCCAATACTTAACTTGCCAAAACTTCTCTTGCTCCAAACGAAAGAAGCGAAAGAACAAATGGCAAAAAAAATAAACAGAGTTGCCGTGCATCAACATTCTGCCCCCCTTGCTATATTGTAATAGCAACGAGGGGCGTTCTACAATGATATGTAAAAAAAAGGTTGTGATTATAATATTAATATTATAATGTTATAATAATTCAAAAATGCAAATAAAAATTATAATTCAAATATGATTTTGTATAAATGTGTAGAAGGTAAATATGTATATAAGTATGGTATAAATGTTGTAATATAAAAATGATATTCAAACGGCAAATTTTCCTATGATAACCCATCCCAGCACGGTGTCTTACGCCAATGGGGACCCAATAGAGGCTGTTTGGATACCACTTTGGATTAACCTAGGATACACGTCCGCTCCCAAAACAAAATTGATGGTGTGGCTTTCAAAAAAATCAGGATCAGCCAAGCGTAAATTGATATAAGCGTCAGTGACGCTACGATCCAGGCGTTTTACTGGCGGCCTCTCTGGCAGATCGTCTGCAACACTGGCCTTCACAGTGAAGGTCCCTCCTTCTCCATCAAACCGGGTGCGAAACTGCAACTGACACCACTTGTCCTCGTTGAACCTTTCAAATGGTAGATGATACCGTTCGACTAGGAAGGAAGCGATAGAACTCGTGGCAGCGCACGGATTTAAAAGTCCGCGAACTAGGCTCCATTCCTTGTCCAAGTACATCTTGATAATTACAGTAGGCACAACAGTGGTGGGGTTGGCGCGGCTCAACGGCTTATTAACTCTCCTGATTTCGGGAGGATGAAGAAGGGTGTGATGGTTCATATTGCAATGGTTGCAGCGATCACGACTACGGCAATTTTGGAGGCGATGTGAATGGGCCAGACAATTTTTGCAGTAGCGATGGCGTTTGACGACGTCCAACCTGGCTGACACGGGCATTTTGTTAAATTTTGCGCACTTACGCAACGGGTGATCTTTCCGACATAAACGACAGTCGGGATTTTTAGCCTTTAGGTGGACGTTGAGCTGGTGCTGTTCAATGGGGGAGTCGTGACTGCGGCGACGATTAGGCATATTTGCTAGAAAGGGGAAAAAAATAAGGGGGGAAAATTATTTGTCATGTTGACGGGGGGATTGTGAGTAAAACTAGTTTTACAATCGGTCGAGTAATAGTGCCATTGGCAGTGCGTACCTCCGGAACCCGTACCTTGCTATCGGAGCCGTGAAAAATCTTATCGATGCGACCGAGACGCCATTGATTAGGGGGTAAATTTTCTTGCTTGACAACGACAAGATCACCAATTGCAAAATCTCTTTGGGGGAATTTCCATTTATTTCGTTTGTGAAGTTCGCCTAAATACTCCTCTTTCCACCTTTGAGCCAAGTGCTGATGAAATATTTTCAACTTTTGCCAACGATTTACGTAGCTAAGGGAGTGGTTGGATAAGTCAGGCTCGGGTGGAGATAAGAGTGGAGTTCCGACGAGGAAATGACCTGGGGTGAGAGCGCATAAATTGGTTAAATCTTCAGTCATTGGGCTTAACGGTCTTGAATTGAGACATGCTTTGATGCGCGCAAGCATGGTGGTGAATTCTTCATACGTAAAACTTTGAGTAAGACAAATCTTTCTGAAGTGTAATTAAAGCTTTTGACCCCTGCTTCCCAGAGGCCACCCATATGAGGAGCTCCAGGAGGGATAAAATGCCACTCGATGGGGCTTGTAGCGTGGTCATACTGTAACATTAATCAGTAGCGTGGTCCTACTGTAACATTAACCAACAATGTATTAAGCAATGCACACAACAGTGTCGAATTGCATTTAAAAACCTCAACTAAAATATTTTGGGTGACGATCACTTGACACCCCTTGAGTTAGTTCAAAGGCAACGGCATAAAGCACTTAAATTATTATTTTCATAAATATAAACAAACCTAATTATTTGTTGGACACATGTGTTACTGAGTAGGGTTTAATAAAATTCTTATGATACACACTCCGCATGTCTACCTTGGGAAATTAAAAGGAATATTTTGCCTAATAAGCATATACCTTTTCTTTTCCCTCTTACATTAAGATAGGTTAAGAATTCTTCTCATTGTTAGTATATAAGACGATGAAAATTAGTTCTAAGACAATTACTAAATAGACATTCTTAGGAGCTCCTCAGCGAGCTCTAAGAAAAATAAAATAAATTTAAATAAATACTAGGAGCACATTAGTGAACTCTAGTTTAAATAAATAATTTGTTTTTATTACACTACATGGCGATCCTGCCAGTCCTGGAGTAGCTTGATATAAAGAGCACCCAACAAAGTTTTTTTTTTTGAGTGCATTTATTGCACCAAAAGGCCTCGACGGACAGCCAAGCCTCCGTCGGAAGAGTGTCTGGCCAAGAGACACTGAGAAGGATGACATCCCACGGCCTGGGAAAACAACCTTCAACAAGTATGCAACAAGGACCTAAGAAACTAACAATAGAAGAGTACCTTAAAAGGAACCAAGAAAAACAAAACCACCGTCTAACATCAATCCCTACAGTTAAAAAACCAAAGCGAAGAGGGGGATATTTATGTAAGTTGAAAAGGGAAAAATCCCTTTTATTACGCGAGCTCAACAAGGAAGTGCCGCCAACGTGGAACGATTCCACAAAGATATGGAAGCGCATAGATAAGCTGGATCGGCTCATCCAGATAAAACTAAATAAGGTATAATCCTTTAAAAAAAAAAAAAAATATACTAATAATTCTTTTATACAATAGTGCTTATTTAAAAGCACATTTAGGTCGGTAGGCGTTAACCGCCGTTGACAACTTTTTTTTTTATTTAGTAATAAATTTTTATCTAACACATATAATCCTTTTCTTCGCACTTTGTTTGACATAATCTATGAGAAGAAATTTTTTTTTGGGTACCTTTATAATGGATAATCCAATTTATGAAGAAGAGGAATTGCCTATGAAAAAAAACTAAAACTTTTAGGAGAATTTTGGAAGATAATAGGTATGCCAGGCGTCCCAACTGAAGACGACATTATAAATAAACCAAAGATAGAAGAAGAAACAATTCGTGCTATTAGGTGGTCAGAACAATTAGAAAAAAAAATTAAAATTAAATTAAAATTTCAAATATGGGTAAAACAGAATCAAAAATAGAAAACCCGAACGCAAACGTAATAAATGAAGTAGAAATCATTCAAACGAAAATAAATTTAAAATTAATTGAAGTAAATTTAATAATTATAACAATAGTACTACTTTTAACCTTCATTTTGAAAATCTACAAAATACACCATAATTACTTAAAAAAGAAATATATTAGTAGAGCAGACGGGTTAGACAAAGTATAGCCATATTAAATGATTTAGCTCTCCTAATGGAATGGAAGGACATTTTGAATAAGGCACGAATTTTAAAAGAAGATTTTGAACGGTCATATAAATGTATAAATATTGATAGACCAATCAAAACAGAAACAATTAACAATCATTTTCAAACAATTCTTACAAAATTAGAAGAGATAAGAGTTTTATTTAATGTTTGTTACAATAGACTTACAAAGAGCACCAAAGAGCAGCAGACGCATTTTTCCTTGACCTAACAAACATAGTTTCAAAACTAGCCGATAAAAAGGCAGTAAAAATTCTACTACCAAATTCCATACACGAAAGTGTACTACTTAGAATTACTATAACCGAATCCACAATGACTCAATCTGTAGTAGAATTTTTAAACACGGCTTCAAAGCTGATTACCGATTTTGACGGCAAGGCTGAAAATTTACGTTCTTTCCTTGATTCTTTGTCTTTAGTTAATTCTATAAAAGGTGATCATGAAGCCACCGCAGTTTCACTAATAAAAACAAGGTTAAAAGGAAATGCCAGAAACTTAATAAATAATGAAGCAACAATAACAGAAATTATAAACAAATTAAATAAGACTGTTAAAGGCGAATCAGTCGAAGTACTGACAGCGAAAATAATGAATACTAAACAAAATAATAAAACTGCTAACGCTTACTGTACTGAGATAGAAAATCTCACAAAATCATTAGAAACCGCATACATATCAGATGGATTGTCATGCGAATTAGCAAATAAATATTCCACACAAATTGCTGTAAAAGCATTAACTAAAAACTGCACGATCGATAAGGTAAAACTGATCATGGAAGCTGGACAGTTTAATAACATGAATGATGCAATCAGCAAATTTGTCAATAGTTGCACAGATGCAACTGGCCAACAAAATGCAATCTTATACTATAAACAAAAATATAGGACTAACTACAATTATCGTGGCAATAACACACGATCACGTGGAAAAAATAACTTTCCACGCAATTATACCAACAATAACAATAATAATAATTATAACAGCAGTAATCATAGAAACAGAAACTACGCAAGGGCAACTGAATCAAATCATCTAAACCTCAACTTGTGTTTCTTTATTACTATTCAAATAAATAATACTAACAAAATTTTAACACTTTTAGTAGATACCGGTGCTGATATTTCAATAATAAAAGCAAAATTTTTTAAATTGCAAGAAATAAATACGAATAACACAACAGTATTTAGCGGAATAGGACAGGGTAATATAAAATCTATAGGAAGTATATTTTTTGATTTAAAATACGAAAAATTTCTAATACCACATAAATTTCAAGTGGTACATAATAATTTTCCTATACCATGTGATGGAATTATTGGCATGGACTTCATCAAAAAGTACAACTGTATGCTAGATTTCAACAAAGATGACAATTACCTTATCCTAAGACCATCTAATATACAACAAACTATCAATATACCTATTACAAACAACAATGATGAAATAACTTTACCACCAAGATGTGAAATAATCCATCAAGTAAAATTTAACACATTAAATACTGATATATTAATTCCAAATCAAGAAATTAAACCAGGCGTTTTCATACCTAACACAATAGTTATCTCCAACAGAGCATTCATTCGTTTTTTAAACACTAACAACACCAATACTAAAATCCAAAAAAGTAACATAAAAATCGAAAATATTGCTGATTATGAAATCATTAAACAAACCTCTAATAAAAATACAACAAGAAAATCAGAAATATTGAAAATTTTAAAAAATAATTTTCCAGAACAATTCAAAAATACCTTAACAAATTTATGTTCAGAATATAGTGATATTTTCGGTTTAGAATCAGAAAAAATAACAACAAATAACTTCTATGAACAAAAGTTGAGAATAAAAGATGAAGAACCAGTATACATCAAAAACTATCGTATACCACATACACATAAAGAAGAAATTGATAAACAAGTTAAAAAACTAATTAATGATAAAATTATTGAACCTTCATGTTCCGAATACAACAGTCCACTCTTGTTAGTACCAAAGAAAAAACTTCCCAACTCAGAAACAAAAAGATGGAGACTGGTCATAGATTACAGACAAATAAATAAAAAACTCATTGCAGATAAATTTCCATTACCTAGAATTGATGATATTTTGGATCAACTTGGCAGAGCAAAATATTTTTCTTGCCTAGATCTAGTATCAGGTTTTCATCAAATAAGTTAAGAGAAAAATTCTAGAGACTTGACTTCATTTTCAACCATACAGATTTACTAGATTACCTTATGGATTAAAAATAGCACCCAACTCATTTCAACGAATGATGACACTTGCTTTCAGTGGTTTAAAACCAGACCAAGCCTTTCTATATATGGATGATTTAGTCGTACTGGGATGCTCCGAAAAGCACATGCTTTCTAATTTGAAAAGCGTTTTCGATCTGTGCCGAAGGTATAACCTTAAATTACATCCTGAAAAATGCTCATTCTTCATGAGAGAAGTAACATACCTTGGCCACAAATGTACAGACAAAGGAATATTACCAGACGATAGCAAATATTCAATAATAGAAAACTATCCAAAACCAACTGACGCTGACAGTGCAAAAAGATTCGTAGCATTTTGTAACTACTATCGAAGATTTATTAAAAATTTTTCGGAATATTCCAGACATTTAACAAAATTATCTAAGAAAAATACACCCTTTGAATGAACAAAGGATTGTGATTTTGCATTTAAATACCTCAAAAAGGCATTATTGAATCCAACCTTACTACAATATCCTGATTTTTCCAAGGAGTTTTGTATAACAACAGATGCAAGTAAGCATGCCTGTGGTGCTGTTTTAACACAAGAATACGAAAATATACATTTGCCTATTGCTTATGCATCCAAAACTTTCACAAAGGGAGAAAGTAACAAATCAACCATTGAGCAAGAATTAACTGCAATTCATTGGGCAATTACCCACTTCAGACCATATATATATGGAAAACATTTTCTTGTCCGTACTGATCATAGACCACTTTCTTATTTGTTTTCAATGAAAAACCCAAGTTCCAAATTGACAAGAATTAGACTCGAATTAGAAGAATATGATTTTACAGTAGAATATCTTAGGGGAAAAGATAACTATGTTGCTGACGCTCTATCACGAATTACAATTAAAGACCTAAAAGACATGAATAACAAAATTTGTTCTATATTAAGAGTCACGACTAGATCGATGACCAATATAGAAAAAGAAAAGAATAATAATACATTAAATAATCAGCATAAAATTGATAAAAATACAAATGATAATAAGCCCAGTATATATGTACCTTTAACAAACACTGACGTCAGAAAATATTATAAACTAAAGATTTCCCCCGGAAAATGTTACATCAAACGTGGAAAATCTATAGTAACATATATACAAATAAATGATTTGTTTACTAACGAGAATTTTGACTTAGGACAATTTTTCTCTAGGCTCGAAAAAGTGGCCGGTAAACACAATATATATAATTTACAAGTGGCACCTAGTGAGAAAGTTTTCGAATTTATCTCTATTAATGAATTTAAAATAATGGGGAATAAAATATTAAATAAAATTAAAGTAGCGCTACTAAATGAGGTGACCCACATTGATAATAAGAATGCCAAGACAATTACTAAATAGACATTCTTAGGAGCTCCTCAGCGAGCTCTAAGAAAAATAAAATAAATTTAAATAAATACTAGGAGCACATTAGTGAACTCTAGTTTAAATAAATAATTTGTTTTTATTACACTACAGGCTAAAACTGTCCTGAGATAAGAGACCTTTTTGTATTAAAGACAAGAATTGTTGCTTGCCCTGACGTAAAATATTAGAGGCGCCGACAAAAGCGGTGCCATTATCAGAGTAAATTACATTGGGGGTTCCTCTTCTGGAGAAAAAACGCGTAAATGCGGCTAAAAAGGTTTGTGTTGAGATATCTCCGGTGGCTTCTAAATGTATCGCCTTGGTGGAAAAACATACGAAAACCAGCACGTAACCCTTAGTAATTTTGCAGCCCCGACCCACATACGATTTTATGTCAAAGGGTCCGGCAAAATCGACTCCTGTGTTGTAGAAAGGGCGAGATAAACTTGTACACTCGGGGGGTAATGCTGCCATAATTTGTTGGCTGACTTGTCCTTTATGTCTCACACAAATTATGCATTGTGATACTATTGTTTTTATCAAAGTTTTGAGTCTCGGGACGTAATAACGTAGTCTCATTAGGCGATATAACAGCGCATTTTGGCCATGAAGAGAGTATTGATGCAAGTATTTTAGAAGTAATCGCTTAAAACTTGCACGATATGGTAATAGAATGGGGTAACGTTCATCGTAAGTTAAGGTAAGAGAATTTGCCAAACGGCCATTAATTCTCATAGCTCCGTGAGAGTCCAAAAATGGGTTGAACGTTAGAAGCGAACTTTTGCGGGACAGAGGTTTTTGGCCCAATAATTGTGAATACTCGTCGCTGAAATGTGATTTTTGACAGGCGATTATCAAACGATTTTTGACGACAACTATTTCTTTAGCTGAAAGTTCGTTGTTGATATTATCAGACCTTTGTTTGGTGCGCAGGCGGTAGTAAAAACGAAAAATGTAACATATGACGCGTAGTGCACGAGGAAGGTCAGAAAAATGGGTAAGAAAATCTTCGGGATGGACTGTAGTGGTAAGAACGCGTACTGGCCGTTTTTCTTCTTCAGTTTTAAAATCAACCTTTCTTGATGACAAATCAGTAAACGTCGTACCTCGAGATTCCAGATCAGCTGGATTGTTTTTGGAGTCCACGTGAGACCAACAATCTCTGCCTACCTTTTCAATAATGGAGGAAATTCGATTTTCAACGAAAGTTTTCCACTTGTGAGCTGGTTTGTTCAGACACGCCAACACAATAGTGGAATCTGTCCACAAGAAGATTTCATAACTCTTGAGGTTGAGCTGCGATTGAGTAGACTCTATCATGTTTGCCAGTAGTTCAGCTCCGCATAATTCTTTCCTAGGTAAGGAAACGAATTTCACTGGTGCAACTTTCGTTTTAGCTGCTAGTAGATGACTGGCGACATATCCTTGGAACTCAGAGCGAAGGTAAATGGCTGCTGCATATGTTTTTTCCGACGCGTCACAAAAGCCGTGTCTTTCGACTTTAAAGGCGGGATCAAAATCAATGAAACGGGGGATTTTAATTTGTTCAATGTTCATGTAGTCATCAAGGAATTCATGCCACTTTTGCATCGTCGGGGGATTCAAATCTTCGTCCCAGTCGGTACCGTCTTTCCAGATTTGCTGCATAATGATTTTTGCTACGATGATTGTGGGTGACAGCCAACCTGCTGGGTCGAATAATCTTGCTATTTCAGATAGCACACCTCTTTTTGTAGTGACCTTGCGATTGGGCGTAGTTTTAAGTTTAAAATAAAAATAATCGCCTCCAGCATTCCATCTGAGGCCTAAGGTTTTGGTTATACTGGAGTCTGATAATTTTAGAAACTCTTCGTCCAGTAAATGTGTTGACGGTAGTCCTTGTAGTAACATTTCATTGTTTGCCGTCCACTTTCGAAGCGAAAAGCCTGCTGTAACAAGAACTTTTATGAGTTCATCACGTGATTTTAGCGCAGATGATATGGTATGTGCTCCAGAAAGGACGTCGTCGACGTACATATAGTTTCGTAATATTTCGGCCACGTTAGGGTGATCGGTTTCGCTTTCTTTGGCGAGTTCTAGCAACGTCCTGATTGCTAGGTAGGGGGCACAGTTCACGCCAAAGGTGACTGTTTTTAACTCGTGGTCTTGAATGAATTCAGTTGACGAATATCGAATTCGCTGAAAGGGGGTTTGAGAAGGGTGGACTAAAATTTGGCGGTACATCTTTTCGATGTCCGCGTTAAAAACGTAGCGGAAAAATCTCCATCTTAATATTAAGATCATTAAGTCTGCCTGTAGAATTGGGCCAGTATATAGCAAATCGTTGAGGCTGACGCCATTTGCTGAGGGATTTGATGCATTAAACACCACACGTAATTTGGTTGTGGTGCTATCGGGTTTTAAGACAGCGTGGTGGGGCAAATAATATGTGCCGCTGTCACCACTTATGGGGGTAACCTTGGCCATTTGGCCCAGAGCATAATATTCGGTAATAACTCGATCATATTCAGCTTTGAGCTGGGGGTTTTTGATCAAGCGCGCTTCATTTCGTAGAAATTGGGATAACGCGATTTTTCGGGATTGACCAATATATAATTTTTCGGGGTGTTCTTGTTTAAAGGGAAGTGATACAACGTATCGACCATCTTGATTGCGGAAGGTAGTCGAAGTGTACAGCTTCTCACAATATGTGTCCTCTCGTGATGATTTTGCTTTCTTCGGGAGATCTTCAAGCTCCCAGAAACGTCGAAGTTGAGTATCCAACGCGAAGGTGTTATAAAATGATGAAATTGCCTTTTTACACGGATGGGCGGTTATCTTGCCGGTAATTATCCATCCGAAAGCAGTTTTCTGCGCAACCAAAGACTGTTGTCTATCCCAGTGCAGCCCATCCCGAATTAATTTTGGGTAGACATCTCCACCGAGAAGTAGCTCAATTTCGGACCCACCACTGCGGTAAGTATCGGCTAACTATAAATGTGAAAAACTGCTGTATGCCGGCGATGATGGGCGGTAATATGCAAGATGACCTGTCAGCCTGCTTATGACTAATGCCTCTGCAAACAATTCAAACGATGGGTCGATAGGAGAGCCTATTTTAATGGGGCATGTCTGCGCTGAGGTAGCAGTTAATGAGTCACCTAAGCCATGTATTTGAGCTTGTGAAGATCGCGTGCTAAGGCCCAGACAGTTTTGTAGTTTTCGTGAAATGAAAGTTGCCTCAGATGCAGAATCAATCAGCGCGCGAACTGTATATTTGCATTCGCCCTGATATACGTCAACAAGAGCTGTGCCTAGGATGACAAATTGTGTCGTTGCTGGTAGATGTGTTGAGAACGATTGCAGCATTCTGTCAACGGCTTGTGCTGACGTTGAGTGGCTCATATCTAAAGGAGGCTGATTATTGTTTAAGTTGGTCTGAAAAGGGGGGGAAATGGCTTGGGGGGTGTTGGAAGATCGTTGGGCCGTTGATGTGCGATGAAGCAACGTATGATGTTTTCCTTTGCACGTATGACATGCTTTTGCATGTTTGAGATCCATGAGATGTTCCCAGACAATTGGTACATCGATTTTGGTGTTTAACCGTAGCATAGCGTTCTTCGATTGGCATGGCTAGGAAAACGGAACAAAATCTCAGGGATGAAACTGCGGACAAAGGGCACATTTTCCCTTCTTTTCTTTGGAAATATTAGTCTGGTAACTTTGAAGCTTTGGCTTTGCAGACGGATTAGATTTATTCAGCTTAGCCGGCTGTGTGGGTCTTGAACCATTCGAGCTCGCAAAAGTTGATCGAATATCAGCAACCGACTCTAAAGTGTGAAACCGAGATGTAAGAAATACATCCAGCTGTGTCCAAGTGGGCAAATCCGCAGTTTGGGGCAAAGATTGTTCCCATAATTTAAGAGTAACTTCAGGCAAGCAGGTCGAACAGATATACACGAATATTGAATCCCAATTCCCCGTGTCAATTTGAAGCAAACGAAGATTGGTGATACAATTGCTAATTGTACGCTGCAGACGCCTTAAATCAGAACCAGTTTCCCGCGACATCGGTTTTATATTGAAAAGTGATTTCAATTGTGCGTTGACTAGGACCCTCTTGTTTTCATAACGATGCATGAGGTTCTGCCATGCCATGTCAAAACCTTCGTTGGTCATAGGACAAGTTTTAGAAGCTCACGTGCTTCGCCTTGCGTCTTCTGCATTAAGTGGCACATTTTTTCTACAGCTGAGAGACGGTCGTTATTGCGGTACAAAGCAGTGAACATATCTCGGAATGTAGGCCAAGATTTGTAGTCACCATGGAATACTTCAGTATCGCAGGGGGGTAAAGAAATATGTGGAGTCATATCGACTTATTTTTTCACTGATGGGATAGCTGCTGCGGCCTGGGTACGAATATTGTCGGTATATTTGTGAATAGTCGCGATTATCTCTGTATAGGGTTCAAAGGTAGAATAAAAACGGTTTTTTAATGCTGCCATTTAGATTTCTTCCTTAATTGTTTCGTATTTCTCCAGTGCTATGTCATAGAGTGTCTCGAAACTAGCCCATAGCTTCTCAAGCTGTCGTTCTTGAGCTACCAAGGTATGAAGAGTGTGTCCCTCTTCTTTCAAGCCTTTAAAATAGGTTTGAAAATCGATTACGCGATCAGAAGCGCGTATTAAATTTTTCAACGTTGCTATTCCAATGAGAAAACGATAGGCGTTATTGATAAGAAGTTTTTATGGGGGTTTGAAAAATCGTCACCGGTATCGGTATAACGATCAATGTATCGGGGTTAAAAAATCCGCAAGCTAGATGTTCACTGGTACTTAGTATAAGTGACCTATGTTATTGTTGTAAAAATTGTAAATTTCCACAGATGCTTCGTATAAGCGGCCAGGATGTATGGGAGAAAATTTAATAAAGTATTTCAGTGGTGCTTCGGATAAGCGACCAATATGTGGGGGGTCAAAATTTTAAATAATTAAACAAATTTTAAATTATTTGTTTTACGAGTGGCAGAAATTTTTCAATGGTGCTTCGTATAAGCGGCCAGGATGTATGGGAGAAAATTTAATAAAGTATTTCAGTGGTGCTTCGGATAAGCGACCAATATGTTTGGGGTCAAAATTTTAAATAATTAAACAAATTTTAAATTATTTGTTTTACGAGTGGCAGAAAATTTTCAATGGTACTTCGTATAAGCGACCAATATATGGGGGTTAAGAAAATTTGAAATTATTAAATAAATTTTCAAATTATTTGTTGAGGGAGAGAATTTCAGAAAATTTTCAATGGTGCTTCGTATAAGCGACCAATATATGGGGGTTCGTGAAATTTGAAATTATTAAATAAATTTTCAAATTATTTGTTGAGGGAGAAAATTTCAGAAAATTTTCAATGGTGCTTCGTATACGCGACCAATATATGGGGGTTAATAAAATTTGAAATTGTTAAATAAATTTTCAAATTATTTGTTTCAATATTTCATATAGCGAAAGTATGGGTATGATGATCTGACATATGGGGACACCGGGGGTTAATTACGGAAAAAATTTGTCTTCATTAATACAAATATCGGGAGTTTTCATCGATTTATTTTTTATTTTTTTTCATATACAAATTTTTTTATTGTATCTTCAAAAATGAACTAACAATAAGTAATCAAATCTTAAATCTAAATATAATTATTAGGCCCGACCAATATCGGACATAAGCTTAGTGATAGTTATAAATAATACATAAGTAGTGATAATCAAAAAGAAGTATTTTTAAGCAGTCCCATCTGGAGTGTTGGGTATAAGAGCCCTTGTGTCCCTTTTTTTTAAGCGGATGTGTCCAGTAAAGCTCAAAATATTACGGGCAAGCGGATTAGGATGTGACTCGAGTTTAGTTAAATATTTGCCTGCGTATTTTGCAATTTCTTCACTCACTAGTGGCATATTTAAATCACAATGAATATTTGAATTTTTAACGTACCATGGAGCAGATGTTATCAAACGTAAAATTTTGTTTTGCCTTCGTTGGATTCTTTCGACATTTGAAACTGAAGTAGTGCCCCACAGCTGAATTCCATAGCACCATATTGGCTTCAAAAGCGACTTGTATATCAAAAGTTTGCAGTCTAGGCTGAGTGTTGAATTTCTGCCAATTAACCAATATATTTGAGTCAATTTAAGTTTCATTTGGGTTAACTTAGAGTCAATATGATACTTCCATGTAAGCCTTCGATCAAGGTGTATGCCAAGGTATTTGACTTGAGAATGTTGAGGAATATTTTGATTGTTGATTCGAATGGGGGAACAGGTATCTTTTCTTAGGGTAAACGTTATATGAACACACTTTTGTTCATTGACTTTAATTCTCCATAAGTTCAACCATATTTCAAGCTGGGTAATGTGTGCTTGGAGATTGCGGGATGCCTCATCAGGATTTTTGTGAATACTCAAACAGGCTGTATCATCGGCAAATGTAGAAGTGTGGATGTTATTGCTCACAGGCATATCACAAGTATATATTAGATACAAGACTGGCCCCAGAATACTACCCTGTGGCACACCAGAAGATATAGATTCGGGTAAACTCATGAAGTCTCCTTCCACAACGGTAAATGTCCTATCAACAATATAATTTTCCAAAAGCTTTTGTATATTTATTGGTAGGTATGTCTTCAATTTTAAAACTAGGCCTTTGTGCCATACTTTGTCAAATGCCTGAGAAACATCAATAAAAAGGGCAGAACAATACTTCTTTTCTTCAAAAGTCCTCCTTATAATTTGAACCAATCTATGCGTTTGCTCAATAGTGCTATGCTGACTTCTAAAGCCAAATTGATGGTCGGGGATGCACCCAGTATCAGCTAAAATTGTTGACAATTTAGTCATGAGCAGCTTTTCGAAAAGCTTTGAAATTGTTGAAAGAAAGCTTATAGGCCTATATGACTCAGCCTTGGTAAGATCTTTACCTGGCTTTGGAATAATTTTAATCTTGGCAAGTTTCCAGTTATGTGGAAAATACTGCATTCGTAAAATGGCATTAAAAATAAATAGCAAAATTCTTATTGCAATATGAGGCAAGTTCATCAGCATCTTGTTACTAATGCCATCAATACCTGGAGCTTTCTTAGGATCGAGTTCAGCAACTATTTTTTGTAGTTCACGCATCTTAAACCTTAAGGGACGAGGGGGTAGAGAGACTACACTCGGTAAATCGGCAGCACCCGTACATGAATTGGGAGTGAATACAGATTTTAAATGCTCAGAAAATAAGTTACCTTTCTCACTATCGCTTCTTGCCCAGCCTCCAGTCGAAGTACGCAATGGTGATTTGAGATCAACGGGTCTTTTAAGATTTCTAGTAGCGCGCCATAAAGAGTAATTAGATGTTGACGTTACATCAAGACCTTCTAAATACTTTTCCAGTAATGCAGTCTTTTCCGACGATAGCAGCTCTTTGAGTCGTTTAGTACATTCTTTAAGTCTGATTTTATTTAGGGGTGATCGGTGTTGTTGCCATTCTCTTCTAGCTCTCCTTTTTTCACATACAAGACGTTCAATTTATGTAGAATAAATTCTATTAAAGCCAGTCTGCGGATAGGAAGTAGTGGCATGTTCAGCAGCCTGTTTAATATATTCGTTAAGATTGGCAATATTAAATTCAATATCATCAGGTGATCTTAGCTGAATGTTTTCTACGCAGTGACTACTAATATATTTTTTGAATCCTAGCCAGTTGACCCTGTTAATCGTTTTCGCATATGAGTTAGTTAAATCACTCCTTAGTGGGTTGAAAATTGTAACTATTGTGGGAGAGTGATCGGAGGACAGATCAACAGAGCCCTCTACGTGAATTAAGTCCCTATGGATATTTTTCGTGACGCCAAAATCTATAACATCTGGAATTTTTCTTACGTCAGTAGGCCAGTAAGTAGGCGCCCCACTCGAAATGACATCTAAGCCCATTTTTGAAATTGTATTAAACAACGCTCTACCTCTAGGTGTAACAAGACGCGAGCCCCAGTACGTATGTTTTGCATTGTAGTCACCAGCTGCCACGAAACAAGATCCAAGCGATTTGTAGAACTTCTCATACTGATCTTCGGTAACTGAAAATCTGGGAGGTGAGTAAATTGATGATATCACGAAGTTCGCACAAAAATTTTTTACGAAAATATTCGTAGCTTGCATATATTCTTCACTAACGTTCTCAAGGATATAGTGCTTGAGTCTTGACTTAATTAGAATTGCTGATTCACCGCATGCTCTCCCTCTCAGGTCCTTTGAATCATATAGAGTGTAACCATTTATTTTAAAGCAGCTTCTCGAAGTCAAGTGAGTCTCAGAGACCATCATTATATCAATATTTTTTTCCGTGAGGAAGTGCTCAAGTTCATTTTTATGTTGGCGAATGCCGTTTGCGTTCCAGAAACATAGTTTTAACGTGTTCATGGTTTGTTGACTAATGCTTGAAGCAGAGTATTCTGCATTCTCAGCATTTCTTGCATCATGCTAGTCATATTTGTTGTAAAGTTGTTTATAGTTAGCACCAGATTCTCAATAGTAGCTTCAAGACGACTAAAGTTAAAGCTAGAGTTTGCATTCGTTGAATTACTTGGCGGTGGAACATTTTGTGTGGGAATAGAACTAGTCTTAGCAGCATCGGCATACGATACACGTGAATTAACTAGTTGGCTAGTTTGAGGCAGAGTGGCGCTATAAGCATTTGCTGATTGAACTGGAGCTAATTTAGATTTTTGACCCATACCCTGTTTAACGAAAGAATATACACGGCATCCTCTGTAATTAGCGGTGTGATTTTCTCCACAATTACTGCATTTTTTTTCAGCTTGTACTTTTGGCTTGGTACAGTTAGCAGTACCATGCAATTCACCGCAGATAACACAAACTGTAGGTAAGTTGCAGTAGGTTTTTGTGTGGCCATATTCTTGGCAATTATGGCACTGTACGGGACCTGAACGCTTACGTGGCTCTTCAACTGTGATTTTTCGGTGTAAAAGGTATTTTAGACTATAAATTGGGTGCGTCTCATTTTTCTTTAACTGTATATCATTTGGCTCCAGTTCAACACGAAATAGAGGCTGGGGAATCTTCTCTCTATTGATTATATTGGTAACAATTTTTACTTTAAATCCTTGTTCGATAAGTGCACATTTTACTTCTTCAGGCTCAACATATGAATCTATGCCCTTTAATACTATTTGTAGGCCTTTAGCACTCTTAAGTTGATATGTATAAAAATTTGTTTTATTTTTTTCAAACTCACTAACAATTTTTCGGAAATCTTTTTCATCATATATTTGGATTTTAGTTTCATCAATATTACCTCGTTTAATTGGAATGATGTGAAAAGTATTTTCACCAATGGTCGACAGTAGATTTTTTAGAAGCGCGTTTGAATTTTTTTCTCTCAGATAAATAGGTGGTGGCTTAAAAGACTTTTGCGATGATGCAGCGGGCTTGTCGTTTTTGTCTTGCAATAATGAAAAACGATTTTGACGATTGATAGAAGATGTACTGTTATCCCTAGACATCTTTGGGGCGGATCCAATTTTAGTAGAATTTGGGCTTCGCCCGCGCTTTAAAATGGTTATATATCTGTCCATTCCTACTTGTACCTTTGGTTTTGTACTACTGTTGTCTTCAGTAACAACTTGTTTAATTGTTGACCACGAGCCCGAAGCGGATGATATCGCTGAGTTAAATGTAGAAGTACTAGGCAATAATGTCAACGATTCACTAGTTGGCATTGGACAAAGCGAAGTTGATCGCTGACGAAACTGTGGTTTTGCCGTTAGTAAAAGTCTATTATCAGATTTTTGATTTTTATTAAGAGCTTCAGAACTCACAGCAAGTTTATTATCAGATTTTTTATTTTTATTGTTATCATTATGAGCATCAAAACTCACAGTAAAATAGGCATTTCTGCCGTTAGAACTCACTTCACTATTTTTTTCGTTTGGGGTACTCATAAAGAGTATTCCTCAAGGGTATGTTTGTATGTGTTTTTGTTTACGGTTTTTTGTTTTGTTTTTGTTATTTCAATATGTAAAAATATTATCAAAGCAAAAAAATGCTTATTTATCAAAGTTAATATGTACTACGAATATTTTTTGTATGCTTTTTTTTGTTTAGTTTGTATATAAGAAAAATTCCGCTATTACGTCTGTTCACTATGAAGGTACAACGAGAACTGCGATTTATTTAAATAAAAAGAAATAAACATAACAATTTATTTTTCTTCTCGATACTTTTCGCGCTACCCTCGTAACCATTTATTACTAAATGTTCTTATGTATCAGGTGCTTCGTTTGGCTTACTGACCTATATATTTTGTCAGAAGTAAATACATACATACATATGTACATATAAATGATTTTTGCTGCTTTTATTTGGTCAAAGACTATAAATATATAAAGATGTTCCACGTAGAACATTAAATGAAAACTAAAATTTTTTGTGTTTATAGATGCTGTGGGGGAGGTAACAAGGGAAAAATAAATTGTTTGTTATTTGAACGAAACCACAAAGAGAGCACAAAATTTTTGAGCATTCACACTTATATAAATATGTATGTAGTAATGTTGTATGGCATACAATGTATGCACACACATAATTGAAGCTTATAGAGAAATTTAGTTGTGTGTGTGTTATATTTCTTGTTTAAAGCGCAGTCAAGTAGGAGCAAAAATATGAAATAACTAAAAGAAGTTTCTTGTTTTGATACATTCATGTGCAAATAAATCATGAACTCAAATGCGACCGATTGTGTTATTGTAGGGTAAAAATACGTGTTTTATTGTTGTAAAATTAAAAATAAGTTGATTCGCACCGAACTATAATTATTTTATTTAGAAATTTCAATTATATGTATATCAATTATATATTTCAATTACAGTGGAATCTCTATTGAGCGGACACTGAAGGTACCATTGAAATGTGTCCGTACAAGGGAACTGTCCGGTCAAGAGAAAACTAAACATTTAAATGGAGCGCTGCTGGGACCTGTCAAAAGTGTCCGTCTACAGGGGGTGTCCGCCTATAGGAAGTGTCCGTTAAGGGAGATTCCACTGTATTATCTGTTTCTTTATCATAATTTTTAGCGTGAAAAAACATTTCTGAAGGATATTACAAAACTTGTGCTGGTTTAATTATATCCACACGACATTTAGCGCAAGTAATTCGTTGAGCTACATATATAACCAACAAAATATCGGCTTGATGTTAACTCTATTGGAACATTATTAGAGTTAAAACAATCTGCATCTTCATTAAAATAATCTTCATTTTCATCGAATATGTTTGTTACATTAACGTCAGGTGTGTGACTACTTTCTGCTGTACTTCGACTTCTTTGAGTATCTTCTAAAATTGTTTGGAACTCAATAGGTAAAAATATCGCATCGTCGTTTGCACAATTTGAAGAGGTACTAAATTGCGTTATTTTAAGAGATAGCAGTTTAGCTACTGCGACATTTAATTCATAGACCGAAGGATTTTTGCAGTGTCCGCCCTTGGGACGTAGGTATATATGAAAACAAGTTTTCCAATGGATCTTGATTAAAATGGCTCGTTAAAATGCATATCAAATTTGAGTTTTCCGCAAACAATTCACGATAACGATAAAATAGCTCTCGTAGTTTGAATTAGGCCATCAATTGAAAATATTTTATTTCCTGCGTATTCAACCTGTTTCATATAGGTAATTAGCTCTTCGAGTAATTACCAAGTTGTGCTTTTCGGCTTCAGGCCACGCTTCAGGGGCTTTGCATCGTTAAAATACATGCTGTTTAAGCAATCAAAATAGCTATCGAGTTTTTTTATAAAAGAGCACGTTGAAGTGGCTTTTGTTGCGGAACTTCGTGTAAACTGGCGATTTTCATTTACAGATTGGATTGCAGCAGCAACTGAATTGCTTAAAGTTTGGACAGCTAGGCCAACACGCATCTTCTGAAAATTATTTGGGTTTATGTGCACCGTTGTTAATTTTGTCATTTTGGTTACTTTTCCATACTCCAACTCGAATATTTCTCTAACAACGTCGAATCGCGCTACGCCATGCAGTGTTTTAAAATCGGCTTTGATGAAAGCATTTGTTATGGATTTGAAAATATGGGGTACGTCGTACATCAGGTAAATTTTTGCATTTTTATAAATAAAATAAGGTTTTTCACAAGATCCGCCTAGCATATCATAGCATTTTCTATTATTGGGTCCTTGATCATACGTAAGCCCACGCACATTTAGTCCCATTTCTCTTAAAATGTCAAAGTTTGACTCCACAAGTTTTTTTAGTACATCACCTTTTATTGAACTGGAAGTAACAAAATAGTTTAAAACGAACTTCCAACTTTTTACAACTCCTCTTATCATAAAAACGCAAACTTGGGACCCCATTTGATTCACTCGTTCATATCCTAAATCGACAACTCCATCTATAACATCTGCACATTTATTATAAGTAAATTTTTTTTTTTTTTTTATATTTTAGACACAGTGGGGCAGACGCGTACATTTCTGAAAGAAAATGAAGATGTATATATTTTAAATTCTGATAAAGGAAATAAAACTGTAGTGATGACGAAACAAGATTATAAAGAAAAAATGTGTCAAATTCTACGAGATATGTGTACTTACCGTCGTTTGAAAAGAGACCCAACATCAACTTTACAAACAAAAAATAATGCATTGGTGGACAAATTATATAATTTAAACATAATAAATATTGGCGAGAAAAACCGACTAAAAAGTACTACATCTACTGCACCGAGAATATATGGGCTGCCAAAAGTACATAAAATAGGTACACCTTTAAGGCCAATTTGTTCATCCCAAAACGCACCGTCATATGAGTTGGGTAAATACTTAGTAAGCATCTTGAAACATTTAACAAAAAATTCAAGATATAATGTGATAGACGCAATACAATTTAAATCAAAAGTAAACAATACAAGAATAGATGATAACGAAATTATGGTATCATTTGATGTGATATCGCTATTTCCGAGCGTACCGATAAATCTGGCAATACAAATAATAGACAAAAAATGGGAAAAATTACAGGAACACACAAAAATACCAAAAAAACTTTTTATAGAACTAGTGAGATTTTGCATCAAAGATAATCGTTATTTTAAATATGAGGAAAAAATATATGAGCAATGTAAAGGAATGCCAATGGGGTCACCAATATCTCCAGTTGTTGCAGACATCGTAATGGAGGAGTTATTAGAACAATCACTAGAAAAGTTGGTAATAAAACCTAGAATGTTAACAAAGTATGTTGATGATATCTTCGCAATTATACACAAAGATACACTATCAGAAGTTCTAAACGTTTTAAATTCATTCAACGAACAAATTCAATTCACCGTGGAAACAGAAAATGAAAATAATTTACCATATTTGGATGCAATTGTCATCAAATGCAACAATAAATTGAAAGTCAATTGGTACCAAAAACCTACGGCATCTGGCCGTTTAATAAATTTCCATTCAAAACACCCTAGAAGAATTATAATAAACACAGCCAATAATTTCATTAGACGCGTACTCAACATCAGCGATGAAACTTTTCACGAAGAAAATAAATGTAAAATAGAAAAGATTTTAGTGAAGAATGATTTTCCAAAAACAACAATAAAACATTTATTAGAACGAACTGTTCGAAGAGAAGAAAAGGAACAAAAGTCACAATTTTATAAAGGACTAACATACATAGCTGGATTTTCTGAAAGATTAAAAAACTCTGACTTGTATGACACTGACAAATTCCAATTAGCCTTTAAATCAAACAACACTTTACAAAAGCTATACAGCAACACAAAGACAAAACTGAAAAATGAAGAGAAGTGCAATGTTATATACAGCATTAACTGCACCGGCGACGGTTCTGGAACATGCGACAAAAGATACGTCGGAACAACAAAAACTAAACTAAAAACAAGACTAGCTTCTCATAAGTCGGACTTAAGAGCAACCGACAAACCTTTAGAGCAAAAAACTGCGCTCGCGGCCCATTGTGCAAGGGAAAATCATGTTCCAAACTTCGATGATGTAAAAGTATTACAGGAAGAAAAAAACTATTCCAGGAGATTTACTTTAGAAATGTTACACATACTTGACGTCCCTCCAGATAAAAGATTAAATTATAAACAAGATACAGAAAAATGCGCTCAAATTTATAGAAGTATTATTAATAGACACAAAAAAAAAAAATAAAATTAGTAAGCCGAGTCCTGCTGCTAACGACGGTCAATATCTGAACGATAGTTGAATACGTAATTTTTATTAAACTTATTACATGTAATGTATTTTTAACATATAGAAATTTGGTTTTTGTGTAATATAAATAATTGTTGTTTATTGTTTTTTATTGTGTATTTAACAGTGGTTTCCCCTGAAGATGAATAGCGAAGCTATTCGAAATATTGGGAGTTAAATGAAATAAAATTTAATAAATTTAAAGGACAAAAAAAAAAAAAAAATCGTCTAAGTTTTATTAATTTT
This sequence comes from Tachina lurida, assembly GCA_944452675.1. Taxonomy (NCBI): domain Eukaryota; kingdom Metazoa; phylum Arthropoda; class Insecta; order Diptera; family Tachinidae; genus Tachina; species Tachina lurida. The sequence continues at coordinate 104,352,431 of OX101752.1, forward strand.
TATAAAATATATGACCTAATAGCCGAACGATACAAACATAGGAGATAGAAATAACAAAAAGGTCAACTATTCAACATATAGTAAATTTTTTTCTTATAGATACTTCATCAAAAATTAAAATGCATTCTTTTTCAAAAGGTTGCATCTTTTTCACAGTTTCTGTGAGCGCATTGTATATACATGAATTGTTACCTGGCTGCAAATTTTTAATGCTACTCCATCCACTAAAGGATGAAGGACTCTGAAGGTTCAATTTCAATATATTTCTTAAGAACAAGTATGTGGAGGTTGATCTTTAAAATATACTTTGAGAAAAGCTTATCTCATGCTCTTCCCAACGCGCAATTGTCCCTCTATTTATCTTTAGGAGCATTTTGCAAAATGTTTTTCGTTTGGACTTATATTTAAATTAAATAAGTAAATTTATATTCGGTGCGAATCCATGTATTTGCAAAAGTACAACAATAAAATACATATTTTTGCCCTATAAATAGACAATTGGTAACATTAAATTTTATGTAGCTTATGTCCATACACTTATGCATATGTGCGAAAACACAAGTTCTTTTTGTTTGTGTAAATTTTTTCTTTGCTTTAAATTAAATACACACATCCATTCATACTTACGCATGCAAAGGCACACACACATGCATGCGTATGCAGATGAATAGCGAAGACTTGAGAATAATAAGTGCTCTGAGAAAATAAATTACTCTCTTTGAAACAAATGGATTTAGTAGTAAATCCACCAGCAAATTAAGCACTGGCAGTACAATGTATGGACGTAGAACATCTTTATATATTTATAGTCTTTGATTTGGTGGTTGATCGTTCACTCGCTGCTTGAGTGAGCAAGAGTGTCAAAAAAAAGAACATAAACTTCGTTAATACATAAAGAGTATCAGTGTATGTAAGTATGTATGTATTTATGTACTTGCAGGAGAAACAGAAGAATAGAAAGAATGAGATGTTTTTTCAAGGGCAAAAATTCCAACCAAATTACAATGGCAACAACTTCTTTTTGTCTCCTTTTAGTTGTGCAATTATTTGTCGCATACATATGTATGCGGTTAAGAGGTAAATTTTTGACAAAACAATTTTTCGTTTTGCTTTTTTTTATTTAAGCAATAAAGAAAAAAAATGTGTTTGTTACCTGTTAAGCCTGATACTCTGTTCACAATTAAGTGCGAAATGCGGTCAAACTACATATAAAAGTATTTGGTATGAAATATTTGCGAAATAAATTCGCAAGAGTAGTACTCTGTTCTTGGTGTGAAAAACACGGAAAATCATGTCTTTCCATGCAAAATTGATCTGGCATCATTTTAGTTTAACTGCGAAACAACATGAGCAGTACTTTTTTCGCACGGAATTTTAACAATGTTGCATACTTTCAAGCAATAAAAGCGAGAAATTTATTAAAAAAAACCGCCAGTTGGGCTACATTTAGTACATGTCAAATTTTTCACGCGAAATAACGAATGGCACTGAAAAGTTTTCACAACTTCACAACAAAGGAACACCAATTTTTGACGAAATGGAAAGTTTTGTAAAAACTAACGTTTTCTGACGAGACTGTACATATATCATATCATACACGGGGGTTTATGTACCATTTATTGCAAAAATGGCATATCTCACAAATGGAGGTTATACCAGTTTTGTATGAAACATGGGATTTTAATGAAACAAATGGGGGTTTTTCAGATAGCCAAGGGGGTGTGCCGGGTTTTGGATGACCTGGATCTGGCTCAAAGGACCAAAATGTGCAGGGCACACGAGGGTTAGTTATATAATGTAAGGATTAGAAAATGGGTGACTTACCGGGAGGTGGTTGTTTCTGGAACAAGAGTAGTAATAATTACGGGTGTAGTAAGCGGAGCTTATAGTTGTTGGCTTTGACAAGTCAATTCTTCGGAAAGTTGTTGCTAAAATTCTAGACACAAAATCAATCCAGACATGAATACGCTGGACTTAGTGCTCCACAGATCAACTGTTATAAAATTTATTAAATCACTTTACTTTAAATTTCTTCCAAAACCATGGAATGTATGTATATATTATTGTACAAAACAAAACGCAAAATATTCCAGACACTCTGTTTTTTTTGGTTTCTATTTTATTTTATTTATTAAGCATTGCTGAAAAAAACTACAATTCGTATGACATATGTAAGTATATTGTATGCTTGTATGTGGATTTTTGTTGTTTGCAATAGCACGTAAGTATATTCTGATACCCAAATATATTTTAATTTTAATTAAATAATTCTTTATAAATGCACTAATAATATGTCTCAGTTTGACATACACGATATAATTGTATTTCACTTAGTATTTCTTCAATTGCAGTAATCTATATATAAATAGGCAAGTGAAAAAAGTTAAGAACCATTTTAACTGACTTAAACTCAACGTATTCCCTTGATTTTTTTTTGTTAGATAGATTGTCAATAGGAGCAGTGCAGAAAGTATTTTTTCTTCTACATTTTTGTGTCTAAGATAGTTAAAAACAGTTAAGAATATTAGCCAATCATAAAGCCATGATTTCTCTTTCTCTCTTAATTTGCTAAAAAAATTAAAACAATTTGGCTTGGCAACTCCATAAACACTCAGAAGGAAAAACGTATTTGATTTATTCATTATATTCCAGAGCCCACCAAACGTGACTGAGCGCTTTTGTGCGCATGTGTATGTTCTTTCTGCTTTTTATGTGTGTTTGTTGTTCTTTTTGCAGTTCGAGTCATCATCATCACACACACTTTGTCCGAAGTAGCTGACGAAACAGCCAAACACACAACATCACACATACTTTGTACGAAGTATACGTGTGTCACCAAAACGTCGACTGCGCAAGCCCATGGGCTTGCAAATGAAATTTTGAGTGGCTATGTTCTATTCTTATTTCCATCTTTCTATGTACTTAAACGATTATTGCTGAAACTAATAAAATTTGGACATTTAAATAACGAGTGGTACTGTATTATTTTTCTTTAGATGCTTAAAAATAATATACCTATTTTTTTAATTATTAATAACTTTGATTAAAGTTAAATTCACCTACAGCACAAAGTAAGTTTTTTATTGTTGGTTTATTTTGTGTGCGTTTTGTTTTTGTTCATTGTGTTCATTATTTTTTCTGTGCTTTAAATTACTGAACATACTGGAATGTTGGAATATCATGGAATGTTTATATTATTAGTCTAGCAAATTCCTACATACATACATATGGGGTCTTTCTCAAAGAATAGGGAATAGAAACATTATTTGTAACAAATGTTTTAATGGGGAGTCTAAAATTTTAGAGAAAAAGCGTTTAATGAAAAAATAAACGAATATTTTTGTTTTGGGCAATAATAATGAATATGAAGTGAAAGCACTAGGAGCAAATATCTAATTACATTTAGTTCAAAAAGTGAACAACTTTTTTTAAATAGTTTGCTTAAAATCTATTCTTATTTATGCCGATAAATGAAATTTTAAATTCGTATTTAGTAGTTAAGAAAGTGGTTTAAGAGAGTGGATTACCCTGTAGTCTATACATATGTATATTTGAATATAGTTTTTAAATTGTGTTTTAAATTCATCCAACTTTAAATATTTTCATTCTATTCTCCACCTCTGTGCGTTAATGGTTGATTTTCAACCACTGGGCGAATACTAGTATTTATAAATATGCGTATACATGCTATACATATTTGTATTTAAAGGCAATGTTTCAATTTGTTATACATTTACAGAATTTTATACATGATAAACGTTTTACTTTTAATCTCTATTGAACGCTTCAACTTTCACACGACTTTATCACACGACCGCCAATACTTAACTTGCCAAAACTTCTCTTGCTCCAAACGAAAGAAGCGAAAGAACAAATGGCAAAAAAAAATAAACAGAGTTGCCGTGCATCAACATTCTGCCCCCCTTGCTATATTGTAATAGCAACGAGGGACGTTCTACAATGATATGTAAAAAAAAGGTTGTCATTATAATATTAATATTATAATGTTATAATAATTCAAAAATGCAAATAAAAATTATAATTCAAATATGATTTTGTATAAATGTGTAGAAGGTAAATATGTATATAAGTATGGTATAAATGTTGTAATATAAAAGTGATATTCAAACGGCAAATTTTCCTATGATAACCCATCCCAGCACGGTGTCTTGCGCCAATGGGGACCCAATAGAGGCTGTTTGGATACCACTTTGGATTAACCTAGGATACACGTCCGCTCCCAAAACAAAATTGATGGTGTGGCTTTCAAAAAAATCAGGATCAGCCAAGCGTAAATTGATATAAGCGTCAGTGACGCTACGATCCAGGCGTTTTACTGGCGGCCTCTCTGGCAGATCGTCTGCAACACTGGCCTTCACAGTGAAGGTCCCTCCTTCTCCATCAAACCGGGTGCGAAACTGGAACTGACACCACTTGTCCTCGTTGAACCTTTCAAATGGTAGATGATACCGTTCGACTAGGAAGGAAGCGATAAAACTCGTGGCAGCGCACGGATTTAAAAGTCCGCGAACTAGGCTCCATTCTTTGTCCAAGTACATCTTGATAATTACAGTAGGCACAACAGTGGTGGGGTTGGCGCGGCTCAACGGCTTATTAACTCTCCTGATTTCGGGAGGATGAAGAAGGGTGTGATAGTTCATATTGCAATGGTTGCAGCGATCACGACTACGGCAACTTTGGAGGCGATGTGAATGGGTCAGACAATTTTTGCAGTAGCGATGGCGTTTGACGACGTCCAACCTGGCTGACACGGGCATTTTGTTAAATTTTGCGCACTTACGCAACGGGTGATCTTTCCGACATAAACGACAGTCGGGATTTTTAGCCTTTAGGTGGACGTTGAGCTGGTGCTGTTCAATGGGAGAGTCGTGACTGCGGCGACGATTAGGCATATTTGCTAGAAAGGGGAAAAAAATAAGGGGGGAAAATTATTTGTCATGTTGACGGGGGGATTGTGAGTAAAACTAGTTTTACATTCGGTCGAGTAACAGTGCCATTGGCAGTGCGTACCTCGGCAACCCGTACCTTGCTATCGGAGCCGTGAAAAATCTTATCGATGCGACCGAGACGCCATTGATTAGGGGGTAAATTTTCTTGCTTGACAACGACAAGATCACCAATTGCAAAATCTCTTTGGGGGAATTTCCATTTATTTCGTTTGTGAAGTTCGCCTAAATACTCCTCTTTCCACCTTTGAGCCAAGTGCTGATGAAATATTTTCAACTTTTGCCAACGATTTACGTAGCTAAGGGAGTGGTTGGATAAGTCAGGCTCGGGTGGAGATAAGAGTGGAGTTCCGACGAGGAAATGACCTGGGGTGAGAACGCATAAATTGGTTGGATCTTCAGTCATTGGGCTTAACGGTCTTGAATTGAGACATGCTTCGATGCGCGCAAGCATGGTGGTGAATTCTTCATACGTAAAACTTTGAGTAAGACAAATCTTTCTGAAGTGTAATTAAAGCTTTTGACCCCTGCTTCCCAGAGGCCACCCATATGAGGAGCTCCAGGAGGGATAAAATGCCACTCGATGGGGCTAAAACTGTCCTGAGATAAGAGACCTTTTTGTATTAAAGACAAGAATTGTTGCTTGCCCTGACGTAAAATATTAGAGGCGCCGACAAAAGCGGTGCCATTATCAGAGTAAATTACATTGGGGGTTCCTCTTCTGGAGAAAAAACGCGTAAATGCGGCTAAAAAGGTTTGTGTTGAGATATCTCCGGTGGCTTCTAAATGTATCGCCTTGGTGGAAAAACATACGAAAACCAGCACGTAACCCTTAGTAATTTTGCAGCCCCGACCCACATACGATTTTATGTCAAAGGGTCCGGCAAAATCGACTCCTGTGTTGTAGAAAGGGCGAGATAAACTTGTACACTCGGGGGGTAATGCTGCCATAATTTGTTGGCTGACTTGTCCTTTATGTCTCACACAAATTATGCATTGTGATACTATTGTTTTTATCAAAGTTTTGAGTCTCGGGACGTAATAACGTAGTCTCATTAGGCGATATAACAGCGCATTTTGGCCATGAAGAGAGTATTGATGCAAGTATTTTAGAAGTAATCGCGTAAAACTTGCACGATATGGTAATAGAATGGGGTAACGTTCATCGTAAGTTAAGGTAAGAGAATTTGCCAAACGGCCATTAATTCTCATAGCTCCGTGAGAGTCCAAAAATGGGTTGAACGTTAGAAGCGAACTTTTGCGGGACAGAGGTTTTTGGCCCAATAATTGTGAATACTCGTCGCTGAAATGTGATTTTTGACAGGCGATTATCAAACGATTTTTGACGACAACTATTTCTTTAGCTGAAAGTTCGTTGTTGATATTATCAGACCTTTGTTTGGTGCGCAGGCGGTAGTAAAAACGAAAAATTTAACATATGACGTGTAGTGCACGAGGAAGGTCAGAAAAATGGGTAAGAATATCTTCGGGATGGACTGTAGTGGTAAGAACGCGTACTGGCCGTTTTTCTTCTTCAGTTTTAAAATCAACCTTTCTTGATGACAAATCAGTAAACGTCGTACCTCGAGATTCCAGATCAGCTGGATTGTTTTTGGAGTCCACGTGAGACCAACAATCTGTGCCTACCTTTTCAATAATGGAGGAAATTCAATTTTCAACGAAAGTTTTCCACTTGTGAGCTGGTTTGTTCAGCCACGCCAACACAATGGTGGAATCTGTCCACAAGAAGATTTCATAATTCTTGAGGTTGAGCTGCGATTGAGTAGACTCTATCATGTTTGCCAGTAGTTCAGCTCCGCATAATTCTTTCCTAGGTAAGGAAACGAATTTCACTGGTGCAACTTTCGTTTTAGCTGCTAGCAGATGACTGGCGACATATCCTTGGAACTCAGAGCGAAGGTAAATGACTGCTGCATATGTTTTTTCCGACGCGTCACAAAAGCCGTGTATTTCGACTTTATAGGCGGGATCAAAATCAATGAAACGGGGGATTTTAATTTGTTCAATGTTCATGTAGTCATCAAGGAATTCATGCCACTTTTGCATCGTCGGGGGATTCAAATCTTCGTCCCAGTCGGTACCGTCTTTCCAGATTTGCTGCATAATGATTTTTGCTACGATGATTTTGGGTGACAGCCAACCTGCTGGGTCGAATAATCTTGCTATTTCAGATAGCACACCTCTTTTTGTAGTGACCTTGCGATTGGGCGTAGTTTTAAGTTTAAAATAAAAATAATCGCCTCCAGCATTCCATCTGAGGCCTAAGGTTTTGGTTATACTGGAGTCTGATAATTTTAAAAACTCTTCGTCCAGTAAATGTGTTGACGGTAGTCCTTGTAGTAACATTTCATTGTTTGCCGTCCACTTTCGAAGCGAAAAGCCTGCTGTAACAAGAACTTTTATGAGTTCATCGCGTGATTTTAGCGCAGATGATATGGTATGTGCTCCAGAAAGGACGTCGTCGACGTACATATAGTTTCGTAATATTTCGGCCACGTTAGGGTGATCGGTTTCGCTTTCTTTGGCGAGTTCTAGCAACGTCCTGATTGCTAGGTAGGGGGCACAGTTCACGCCAAAGGTGACTGTTTTTAACTCGTGGTCTTGAATGAATTCAGTTGACGAATATCGATGTAAAATTCGCTGAAAGGGGGTTTGAGAGGGGTGGACTAAAATTTGGCGGTACATCTTTTCGATCTTTTCTCGTTGTACCTTCATAGTGAACAGACGTAATAGCGGAATTTTTCTTATATACAAACTAAACAAAAAAAAAAAGCATACAAAAAATATTCGTAGTACATATTAACTTTGATAAATAAGCATTTTTTTGCTTTGATAATATTTTTACATATAGAAATAACAAAAATAAAAAAAAAAAACCGTAAACAAAAAAACATACAAAATACCCTTGAGGAATACTCTTTATGAGTACCCCAGAGGAAAAAAATAGTGAAGTGAGTTCTAACGGCAGAAATGCCTATTTTACTGTGAGTTTTGATGCTCATAATGATAGCAATAAAAATAAAAAATCTGATAATAGACTTGCTGTGAGTTCTGAAGCTCTTAATAAAAATCAAAAATCTGATAATAGACTTTCTAACGGCAAAACCACAGTTTCGTCAGCGATCAACTTCGCTTTGTCCAATGCCAACTAGTGAATCGTTGACATTATTGCCTAGTACTTCTACATTTAACTCAGCGATATCATCCGCTTCGGGCTCGTGGTCAACAATTAAACAAGTTGTTACTGAAGACAACAGTAGTACAAAACCAAAGGTACAAGTAGGAATGGACAGATATATAACCATTTTAAAGCGCGGGCGAAGCCCAAATTCTACTAAAATTGGATCCGCCCCAAAGATGTCTAGGGATAACAGCACATCTTCTATCAATCGTCAAAATCGTTTTTCATTATTGCAAGACAAAAACGACAAGCCCGCTGCATCATCGCAAAAGTCTTTTAATCCACCACCTATTTATCTGAAAGAAAAAAATTCAAACGCGCTTCTAAAAAATCTATTGTCGACCATTGGTGAAAATACTTTTCACATCATTCCAATTAAACGAGGTAATATTGATGAAACTAAAATCCAAATATATGATGAAAAAGATTTCCGAAAAATTGTTAGTGAGTTTGAAAAAAATAAAACAAATTTTTATACATATCAACTTAAGAGTGTTAAAGGCCTACAAATAGTATTAAAGGGCATAGATTCATATGTTGAGCCTGAAGAAGTAAAATGTGCACTTATCGAACAAGGATTTAAAGTAAAAATTGTTACCAATATAATCAATAGAGAGAAGATTCCCCAGCCTCTATTTCGTGTTGAACTGGAGCCGAATGATATACAGTTAAAGAAAAATGAGACGCACACAAGTTATAGTCTAAAATACCTTTTACACCGAAAAATCACAGTTGAAGAGTCACGTAAGCGTTCAGGTCCCGTACAGTGCCATAATTGCCAAGAATATGGCCACACAAAAACCTACTGCAAATTACCTACAGTTTATGTTATCTGCGGTGAATTGCATGGTACTGCTAACTGTACCAAGCCAAAAGTACAAGCTGAAAAAAAATGCAGTAATTGTGGAGAAAATCACACCGCTAATTACAGAGGATGCCGTGTATATTCTTTCGTTAAACAGGCTATGGGTCAAAAATCTAAATTAGCTCCAGTTCAATCAGCAAATGCTTATAGCGCCACTCTGCCTCAAACTAGCCAACTAGTTAATTCACGTGTATCGTATGCCGATGCTGCTAAGACTAGTTCTATTCCCACACAAAATGTTCCACCGCCAAGTAATTCAACGAATGCAAACTCTAGCTTTAACTTTAGTCGTCTTGAAGCTACTATTGAGAATCTGGTGCTAACTATAAACAACTTTACAACAAATATGATTAGCATGATGCAAGAAATGCTGAGAATGCAGAATACTCTGCTTCAAGCATTAGTCAACAAACCATGAACACGTTAAAACTATGTTTCTGGAACGCAAACGGCATTCGCCAACATAAAAATGAACTTGAGCACTTCCTCACGGAAAAAAATATTGATATAATGATGGTCTCTGAGACTCACTTGACTTCGAGAAGCTGCTTTAAAATAAATGATTACACTCTATATGATTCAAAGGACCCGAGAGGGAGAGCATGCGGTGGATCAGCAATTCTAATTAAGTCAAGACTCAAGCACTATATCCTTGAGAACGTTAGTGAAGAATATATGCAAGCTACGAATATTTTCGTAGAAAATTTTTGTGCGAACTTCGTGATATCATCAATTTACTCACCTCCCAGATTTTCAGTTACCGAAGATCAGTATGAGAAGTTCTATAAATCGCTTGGATCTTGTTTCGTGGCAGCTGGTGACTACAATGCAAAACATACGTACTGGGGCTCGCGTCTTGTTACACCTAGAGGTAGAGCGTTGTTTAATACAATTTCAAAAATGGGCTTAGATGTCATTTCGAGTGGGGCGCCTACTTACTAGCCTACTGACGTAAGAAAACTTCCAGATGTTATAGATTTTGGCGTCACGAAAAATATCCATAGGGACTTAATTCACGTAGAGGGCTCTGTAGATCTGTCCTCCGATCACTCTCCCACAATAGTTACAATTTTCAACCCAATAAGGAGTGATTTAACTAACTCATATGCGAAAACGATTAACAGGGTCAACTGGCTAGGATTCAAAAAATATATTAGTAGTCACTGCGTAGAAAACATTCAGCTAAGATCACCTGATGATATTGAATTTAATATTGCCAATCTTAACGAATACATTAAACAGGCTGCTGAACATGCCACTACTTCCTATCCGCAGACTGGCTTTAATAGAATTTATTCTACGGAAATTGAACGTCTTGTATGTGAAAAAAGGAGAGCTAGAAGAGAATGGCAACAACACCGATCACCCCTAAATAAAATCAGACTTAAAGAATGTACTAAACGACTCAAAGAGCTGCTATCGTCGGAAAAGACTGCATTACTGGAAAAGTATTTAGAAGGTCTTGATGTAACGTCAACATCTAATTACTCTTTATGGCGCGCTACTAGAAATCTTAAAAGACCCGTTGATCTCAAATCACCATTGCGTACCTCGACTGGAGGCTGGGCAAGAAGCGATAGTGAGAAAGGTAACTTATTTTCTGAGCATTTAAAATCTGTATTCACTCCCAATTCATGTACGGGTGCTGCCGATTTACCGAGTGTAGTCTCTCTACCCCCTCGTCCCTTAAGGTTTAAGATGCGTGAACTACAAAAAATAGTTGCTGAACTCGACCCTAAGAAAGCTCCAGGTATTGATGGCATTAGTAACAAGATGCTGATGAACTTGCCTCATATTGCAATAAGAATTTTGCTATTTATTTTTAATGCCATTTTACGAATGCAGTATTTTCCACATAACTGGAAACTTGCCAAGATTAAAATGATTCCAAAGCCAGGCAAAGATCTTACCAAGGCTGAGTCATATAGGCCTATAAGCTTACTTTCAACAATTTCAAAGCTTTTCGAAAAGCTGCTCATGACTAAATTGTCCACAATTTTAGCTGATACTGGGTGCATCCCGGACCATCAATTTGGCTTTAGAAGTCAGCATAGCACTATTGAGCAAACGCATAGATTGGTTCAAATTATAAGGAGGACTTTTGAAGAAAAGAAGTATTTTTCTGCCCTTTTTATTGATGTTTCTCAGGCATTTGACAAAGTATGGCACAAAGGCCTAGTTTTAAAATTGAAGACATACCTACCAATAAATATACAAAAGCTTTTGGAAAGTTATATTGTTGATAGGACATTTACCGTTGTGGAAGGAGACTTCATGAGTTTACCCGAATCTATATCTTCTGGTGTGCCACAGGGTAGTATTCTGGGGCCAGTCTTGTATCTAATATATACTTGTGATATGCCTGTGAGCAATAACATCCACACTTCTACATTTGCCGATGATACAGCCTGTTTTAGTATTCACAAAAATCCTGATGAGGCATCCCGCAATCTCCAAGCACACATTACCCAGCTTGAAATATGGTTGAACTTATGGAGAATTAAAGTCAATGAACAAAAGTGTGTTCATATAACGTTTACCCTAAGAAAAGATACCTGTTCCCCCATTCGAATCAATAATCAAAATATTCCTCAACATTCTCAAGTCAAATACCTTGGCATACACCTTGATCGAAGGCTTACATGGAAATATCATATTGACTCTAAGTTAACCCAAATGAAACTTAAATTGACTCAAATATTTTGGTTAATTGGCAGAAATTCAACACTCAGCCTAGACTGCAAACTTTTGATATACAAGTCGCTTTTGAAGCCAATATGGTGCTATGGAATTCAGCTGTGGGGCACTGCTTCAGCTTCAAATGTCGAGAGAATCCAACGAAGGCAAAACAAAATTTTACGTTTGATAACATCTGCTCCATGGTACGTTAAAAATTCAAATATTCATCGTGATTTAAATATGCCACGAGTGAGTGAAGAAATTGCAAAATACGCAGGCAAATATTTAACTAAACTCGAGTCACATCCTAATCCGCTTGCCCGTAATATTTTGAGCTTTACTGGACACATCCGCTTAAAAAAAAGGGACACAAGGGCTCTTATACCCAACACTCCAGATGGGACTGCTTAAAAATACTTCTTTTTGATTATCACTACTTATGTATTATTTATAACTATCACTAAGCTTATGTCCGATATTGGTCGGGCCTAATAATTATATTTAGATTTAAGATTTGATTACTTATTGTTAGTTCATTTTTGAAGATACAATAAATAAAAATGTATATGAAAAAAAAAAAAATCTTTTCGATGTCCGCGTTAAAAACGTAGCGGAAAAATCTCCATCTTAATATTAAGATCATTAAGTCTGCCTGTAGAATTGGGCCAGTATATAGCAAATCGTTGAGGCTGACGCCATTTGCTGAGGCATTTGATGCATTAAACACCACACGTAATTTGGTTGTGGTGCAATCGGGTTTTAAGACAGCGCGGTGGGGCAAATAATATGTGCCGCTATCACCACTTATGGGGGTTACCTTGGCCATTTGGCCCAGAGCAGAATATTCGGTAATAACTCGATCATATTCAGCTTTGAGCTGGGGGTTTTTGATCAAGCGCGCTTCATTTCGTAGAAATTGGGATAACGCGATTTTTCGGGATTGACCAATATATAATTTTTCGGGGTGTTCTTGTTTAAAGGGAAGTGATACAACGTATCGACCATCTTGATTGCGGAAGGTAGTCGAAGTGTACAGCTTCTCACAATATGTGTCCTCTGGTGATGATTTTGCTTTCTTCGGGAGATCTTCAAGCTCCCAGAAACGTCGAAGTTGAGTATCCAACGCGAAGGTGTTATAAAATGATGAAATTGCCTTTTTACACGGATGGGCGGTTACCTTGCCGGTAATTATCCATCCGAAAGCAGTTTTCTGCGCAACCAAAGACTGTTGTCTATCCCAGTGCAGCCCATCCCGAATTAATTTTGGGTAGGCATCTCCACCGAGAAGTAGTTCAATTTCGGACCCACCACTGCGGTAAGTATCGGCTAACTGTAAATGTGAAAAACTGCTGTATGCCGGCGATGATGGGCGGTAATATGCAAGATGACCTGTCAGCCTGCTTATGACTAATGCCTCTGCAAACAATTCAAACGATGGGTCGATAGGAGAGCCTATTTTAATGGGGCATGTCTGCGCTGAGGTAGCAGTTAATGAGTCACCTAAGCCATGTATTTGAGCTTGTGAAGATCGCGTGCTAAGGCCCAGACAGTTTTGTAGTTTTCGCGAAATGAAAGTTGCATCAGATGCAGAATCAATCAGCGCGCGAACTGTATATTTGCATTCGCCCTGATATACGTCAACAAGAGCTGTGCCTAGGATGACAAATTGTGTCGTTGCTGGTAGATGTGTTGAGAACGATTGCAGCATTCTGTCAACGGCTTGTGCTGACGTTGCGTGGCTCATATCTAAAGGAGGCTGATTATTGTTTAAGTTGGTCTGAAAAGGGGGGGAAATGGCTTGGGGGGTGTTGGAAGATCGTTGGGCCGTTGATGTGCGATGAAGCAACGTATGATGTTTTCCTTTGCACGTATGACATGCTTTTGCATGTTTGAGATCCATGAGATGTTCCCAGACAATTGGTACATCGATTTTGGTGTTTAACCGTAGCATAGCGTTCTTCGATTGGCATGGCTAGGAAAACGGAACAAAATCTCAGGGGATGAAACTGCGGACAAAGGGCACATTTTCCCTTCTTTTCTTTGGAAATATTAGTCTGGTAACTTTGAAGCTTTGGCTTTGCAGACGGATTAGATTTATTCAGCTTAGCCGGCTGTGTGGGTCTTGAACCATTCGAGCTCGCAAAAGTTGATCGAATATCAGCAACCGACTCTAAAGTGTGAAACCGAGATGTAAGAAATACATCCAGCTGTGTCCAAGTGGGCAAATCCGCAGTTTGGGGCAAAGATTGTTCCCATAAGTTAAGAGTAACTTCAGGCAAGCAGGTCGAACAGATATACACGAATATTGAATCCCAATTCCCCGTGTCAATTTGAAGCAAACGAAGATTGGTGATACAATTGCTAATTGTACGCTGCAGACGCCTTAAATCAGAACCAGTTTCCCGCGACATCGGTTTTATATTGAAAAGTGATTTCAATTGTGCGTTGACTAGGACCCTCTTGTTTTCATAACGATGCATGAGGTTCTGCCATGCCATGTCAAAACCTTCGTTGGTCATAGGACAAGTTTTTAGAAGCTCACGTGCTTCGCCTTGCGTCTTCTGCATTAAGTGGCACATTTTTTCTACAGGTGAGAGACGGTCGTTATTGCGGTACAAAGCAGTGAACATATCTCGGAATGTAGGCCAAGATTTGTAGTCACCATGGAATACTTCAGTATCGCAGGGGGGTAAAGAAATATGTGGAGTCATATCGACTTATTTTTTCACTGATGGGATAGCTGCTGCGGCCTGGGTACGAATATTGTCGGTATATTTGTGAATAGTCGCGATTATCTCTGTATAGGCTTCAAAGGTAGAATAAAAACGGTTTTTTAATGCTGCCATTTAGATTTCTTCCTTAATTGTTTCGTATTTCTCCAGTGCTATGTCATAGAGTGTCTCGAAACTAGCCCATAGCTTCTCAAGCTGTCGTTCTTGAGCTACCAAGGTATGAAGAGTGTGTCCCTCTTCTTTCAAGCCTTTAAAATAGGTTTGAAAATCGATTACGCGATCAGAAGCGCGTATTAAATTTTTCAACGTTGCCATTCCAATGAGAAAACGATAGGCGTTATTGATAAGAAGTTTTTATGGGGGTTTGAAAAATCGTCACCGGTATCGGTATAACGATCAATGTATCGGGGTTAAAAAATCCGCAAGCTAGATGTTCACTGGTACTTAGTATAAGTGACCTATGTTATTGTTGTAAAAATTGTAAATTTCCACAGATGCTTCGTATAAGCGGCCAGGATGTATGGGAGAAAATTTAATAAAGTATTTCAGTGGTGCTTCGGATAAGCGACCAATATGTGGGGGGTCAAAATTTTAAATAATTAAACAAATTTTAAATTATTTGTTTTACGAGTGGCAGAAAATTTTCAATGGTGCTTCGTATAAGCGGCCAGGATGTATGGGAGAAAATTTAATAACGTATTTCAGTGGTGCTTCGGATAAGCGACCAATATGTTTGGGGTCAAAATTTTAAATAATTAAACAAATTTTAAATTATTTGTTTTGCGAGTGGCAGAAAATTTTCAATGGTGCTTCGTATAAGCGACCAATATATGGGGTTCGTGAAATTTGAAATTATTAAATAAATTTTCAAATTATTTGTTGAGGGAGAAAATTTCAGAAAATTTTCAATGGTGCTTCGTATACGCGACCAATATATGGGGGTTAATAAAATTTGAAATTGTTAAATAAATTTTCAAATTATTTGTTTCAATATTTCATATAGCGAAAGTATGGGTATGATGATCTGACATATGGGGACACCGGGGGTTAATTACGGCAAAAATTTGTCTTCAATAATACAAATATCGGGAGTTTTCATCGATTTATTTAAATAAAAAAAAATAAACATAACAATTTATTTTTCTTCTCGATACTTTTCGCGCTACCCTCGGAACCATTTATTACTAAATGTTCTTATGTATCAGGTGCTTCGTTTGGCTTACTGACCTATATATTTTGTCAGCAGTAAATACATACATACATATGTACATATAAATGATTTTTGCTGCTTTTATTTGGTGGTTGATCGTTCACTCGCTGCTTGAGTGAGCAAGAGTGTCAAAAAAAAGAACATAAACTTCGTTAATACATAAAGAGTATCAGTGTATGTAAGTATGTATGTATTTATGTACTTGCAGGAGAAACAGAAGAATAGAAAGAATGAGATGTTTTTTCAAGGGCAAAAATTCCAACCAAATTACAATAGCAACAACTTCTTTTTGTCTCCTTTTAGTTGTGCAATTATTTGTCTTAACTTTTGGTTGCGGGGAACAAAGTATGGGGGGATACATACATATGTATGCGGTTAAGAGGTAAATTTTTGACAAAACAATTTTTCGTTTTGCTTTTTTTTTATTTAAGCAATAAAGAAAAAAAATGTGTTTGTTACCTGTTAAGCCTGATTCTCTGTTCACAATTAAGTGCGAAATGCGGTCAAACTACATATAAAAGTATTTGGTATGAAATATTTGCGAAATAAATTCGCAAGAGTAGTACTCTGTTCTTGGTGTGAAAAACACGGAAAATCATGTCTTTCCATGCAAAATTGATCTGGCATCATTTTAGTTTAACTGCGAAACAACATGAGCAGTACTTTTTTCGCACGGAATTTTAACAATGTTGCATACTTTCAAGCAATAAAAGCGAGAAATTTATTAAAAAAAACCGCCAGTTGGGCTACATTTAGTACATGTCAAATTTTTCACGCGAAATAACGAATGGCACTGAAAAGTTTTCACAACTTCGAACAGAGTACCATGCTTTAAGTATGAATGCACGTATGTATATTTATTTGGTGGACCGTTAGAGTTTTTTATAAAAAATATAAAAGGAACACCAATTTTTGACGAAATGGAAAGTTTTGTAAAAACTAACGTTTTCTGACGAGACTGTACATATATCAGATCATACACGGGGGTTTATGTACCATTTATTGCAAAAATGGCATATCTCACAAATGGAGGTTATACCAGTTTTGTATGAAACATGGGATTTTAATGAAACAAATGGGGGGTTTTCAGATAGCCAAGGGGGTGTGCCGGGTTTTGGATGACCTGGATCTGGCTCAAAGGACCAAAATGTGCAGGGCACACGAGGGTTAGTTATATAATGTAAGGATTAGAAAATGGGTGACTTACCGGGAGGTGGTTGTTTCTGGAACAAGAGTAGTAATAATTACGGGTGTAGTAAGCGGAGCTTATAGTTGTTGGCTTTGACGAGTCAATTCTTCGGAAAGTTGTTGCTAAAATTCTAGACACAAAATTAATCCAGACATGAATACGCTGGACTTAGTGCTCCACAGATCAACTGTTATAAAATTTATTAAATCACTTTACTTTAAATTTCTTCCAAAACCATGGAATGTATGTATATATTATTGTACAAAACAAAACGCAAAATATTCCAGACACTCTGTTTTTTTTGGTTTCTATTGTATTTTATTTATTAAGCATTGCTGAAAAAAACTACAATTCGTATGACATATGTAAGTATATTGTATGCTTGTATGTGGATTTTTGTTGTTTGCAATAGCACGTAAGTATATTCTGACACCCAAATATATTTTAATTTTAATTAAATAATTCTTTATAAATGCACTAATAATATGTCTCAGTTTGACATACACGATATAATTGTATTTCACTTCATTTGCAGTAATATTTATAAATATGCGTATACATGCTATACATATTTGTATTTAAAGGCAATGTTTCAATTTGTTATACATTTACAGAATTTTATACATGATAAACGTTTTACTTTTAATCTCTATTGAACGCTTCAACTTTCACACGACTTTATCACACGACCGCCAATACTTAACTTGCCAAAACTTCTCTTGCTCCAAACGAAAGAAGCGAAAGAACAAATGGCAAAAAAAAATAAACAGAGTTGCCGTGCATCAACATTCTGCCCCCCTTGCTATATTGTAATAGCAACGAGGGACGTTCTACAATGATATGTAAAAAAAAGGTTGTGATTATAATATTAATATTATAATGTTATAATAATTCAAAAATGCAAATAAAAATTATAATTCAAATATGATTTTGTATAAATGTGTAGAAGGTAAATATGTATATAAGTATGGTATAAATGTTGTAATATAAAAGTGATATTCAAACGGCAAATTTTCCTATGATAACCCATCCCAGCACGGTGTCTTGCGCCAATGGGGACCCAATACAGGCTGTTTGGATACCACTTTGGATTAACCTAGGATACACGTCCGCTCCCAAAACAAAATTGATGGTGTGGCTTTCAAAAAAATCAGGATCAGCCAAGCGTAAATTGATATAAGCGTCAGTGACGCTACGATCCAGGCGTTTTACTGGCGGCCTCTCTGGCAGATCGTCTGCAACACTGGCCTTCACAGTGAAGGTCCCTCCTTCTCCATCAAACCGGGTGCGAAACTGGAACTGACACCACTTGTCCTCGTTGAACCTTTCAAATGGTAGATGATACCGTTCGACTAGGAAGGAAGCGATAAAACTCGTGGCAGCGCACGGATTTAAAAGTCCGCGAACTAGGCTCCATTCTTTGTCCAAGTACATCTTGATAATTACAGTAGGCACAACAGTGGTGGGGTTGGCGCGGCTCAACGGCTTATTAACTCTCCTGATTTCGCGAGGATGAAGAAGGGTGTGATAGTTCATATTGCAATGGTTGCAGCGATCACGACTACGGCAACTTTGGAGGCGATGTGAATGGGTCAGACAATTTTTGCAGTAGCGATGGCGTTTGACGACGTCCAACCTGGCTGACACGGGCATTTTGTTAAATTTTGCGCACTTACGCAACGGGTGATCTTTCCGACATAAACGACAGTCGGGATTTTTAGCCTTTAGGTGGACGTTGAGCTGGTGCTGTTCAATGGGAGAGTCGTGACTGCGGCGACGATTAGGCATATTTGCTAGAAAGGGGGAAAAAATAAGGGGGGAAAATTATTTGTCATGTTGACGGGGGGATTGTGAGTAAAACTAGTTTTACATTCGGTCGAGTAACAGTGCCATTGGCAGTGCGTACCTCGGCAACCCGTACCTTGCTATCGGAGCCGTGAAAAATCTTATCGATGCGACCGAGACGCCATTGATTAGGGGGTAAATTTTCTTGCTTGACAACGACAAGATCACCAATTGCAAAATCTCTTTGGGGGAATTTCCATTTATTTCGTTTGTGAAGTTCGCCTAAATACTCCTCTTTCCACCTTTGAGCCAAGTGCTGATGAAATATTTTCAACTTTTGCCAACGATTTACGTAGCTAAGGGAGTGGTTGGATAAGTCAGGCTCGGGTGGAGATAAGAGTGGAGTTCCGACGAGGAAATGACCTGGGGTGAGAACGCATAAATTGGTTGGATCTTCAGTCATTGGGCTTAACGGTCTTGAATTGAGACATGCTTCGATGCGCGCAAGCATGGTGGTGAATTCTTCATACGTAAAACTTTGAGTAAGACAAATCTTTCTGAAGTGTAATTAAAGCTTTTGACCCCTGCTTCCCAGAGGCCACCCATATGAGGAGCTCCAGGAGGGATAAAATGCCACTCGATGGGGCTAAAACTGTCCTGAGATAAAAGACCTTTTTGTATTAAAGACAAGAATTGTTGCTTGTCCTGACGTAAAATATTAGAGGCGCCGACAAAAGCGGTGCCATTATCAGAGTAAATTACATTGGGGGTTCCTCTTCTGGAGAAAAAACGCGCAAATGCGGCTAAAAAGGTTTGTGTTGAGATATCTCCGGTGGCTTCTAAATGTATCGCCTTGGTGGAAAAACATACGAAAACCAGCACGTAACCCTTAGTAATTTTGCAGCCCCGACCCACATACGATTTTATGTCAAAGGGTCCGGCAAAATCGACTCCTGTGTTGTAGAAAGGGCGAGATAAACTTGTACACTCGGGGGGTAATGCTGCCATAATTTGTTGGCTGACTTGTCCTTTATGTCTCACACAAATTATGCATTGTGATACTATTGTTTTTATCAAAGTTTTGAGTCTCGGGACGTAATAACGTAGTCTCATTAGGCGATATAACAGCGCATTTTGGCCATGAAGAGAGTATTGATGCAAGTATTTTAGAAGTAATCGCGTAAAACTTGCACGATATGGTAATAGAATGGGGTAACGTTCATCGTAAGTTAATGTAAGAGAATTTGCCAAACGGCCATTAATTCTCATAGCTCCGTGAGAGTCCAAAAATGGGTTGAACGTTAGAAGCGAACTTTTGCGGGAGAGAGGTTTTTGGCCCAATAATTGTGAATACTCGTCGCTGAAATGTGATTTTTGACAGGCGATTATCAAACGATTTTTGACGACAACTATTTCTTTAGCTGAAAGTTCGTTGTTGATATTATCAGACCTTTGTTTGGTGCGCAGGCGGTAGTAAAAACGAAAAATTTAACATATGACGCGTAGTGCACGAGGAAGGTCAGAAAAATGGGTAAGAATATCTTCGGGATGGACTGTAGTGGTAAGAACGCGTACTGGCCGTTTTTCTTCTTCAGTTTTAAAATCAACCTTTCTTGATGACAAATCAGTAAACGTCGTACCTCGAGATTCCAGATCAGCTGGATTGTTTTTGGAGTCCACGTGAGACCAACAATCTGTGCCTACCTTTTCAATAATGGAGGAAATTCAATTTTCAACGAAAGTTTTCCACTTGTGAGCTGGTTTGTTCAGCCACGCCAACACAATGGTGGAATCTGTCCACAAGAAGATTTCATAATTCTTGAGGTTGAGCTGCGATTGAGTAGACTCTATCATGTTTGCCAGTAGTTCAGCTCCGCATAATTCTTTCCTAGGTAAGGAAACGAATTTCACTGGTGCAACTTTCGTTTTAGCTGCTAGCAGATGACTGGCGACATATCCTTGGAACTCAGAGCGAAGGTAAATGACTGCTGCATATGTTTTTTCCGACGCGTCACAAAAGCCGTGTATTTCGACTTTATAGGCGGAATCAAAATCAATGAAACGGGGGATTTTAATTTGTTCAATGTTCATGTAGTCATCAAGGAATTCATGCCACTTTTGCATCGTCGGGGGATTCAAATCTTCGTCCCAGTCGGTACCGTCTTTCCAGATTTGCTGCATAATGATTTTTGCTACGATGATTTTGGGTGACAGCCAACCTGCTGGGTCGAATAATCTTGCTATTTCAGATAGCACACCTCTTTTTGTAGTGACCTTGCGATTGGGCGTAGTTTTAAGTTTAAAATAAAAATAATCGCCTCCAGCATTCCATCTGAGGCCTAAGGTTTTGGTTATACTGGAGTCTGATAATTTTAGAAACTCTTCGTCCAGTAAATGTGTTGACGGTAGTCCTTGTAGTAACATTTCATTGTTTGCCGTCCACTTTCGAAGCGAAAAGCCTGCTGTAACAAGAACTTTTATGAGTTCATCGCGTGATTTTAGCGCAGATGATATGGTATGTGCTCCAGAAAGGACGTCGTCGACGTACATATAGTTTCGTAATATTTCGGCCACGTTAGGGTGATCGGTTTCGCTTTCTTTGGCGAGTTCTAGCAACGTCCTGATTGCTAGGTAGGGGGCACAGTTCACGCCAAAGGTGACTGTTTTTAACTCGTGTCTTGAATGAATTCAGTTGACGAATATCGATGTAAAATTCGCTGAAAGGGGGTTTGAGAGGGGTGGACTAAAATTTGGCGGTACATCTTTTCGATCTTTTCTCGTTGTACCTTCATAGTGAACAGACGTAATAGCGGAATTTTTCTTATATACAAACTAAACAAAAAAAAAAGCATACAAAAAATATTCGTAGTACATATTAACTTTGATAAATAAGCATTTTTTTGCTTTGATAATATTTTTACATATAGAAATAACAAAAATAAAAAAAAAACCGTAAACAAAAAAACATACAAAATACCCTTGAAGAATACTCTTTATGAGTACCCCAGAGGAAAAAAATAGTGAAGTGAGTTCTAACGGCAGAAATGCCTATTTTACTGTGAGTTTTGATGCTCATAATGATAACAATAAAAATAAAAAATCTGATAATAGACTTGCTGTGAGTTCTGAAGCTCTTAATAAAAATCAAAAATCTGATAATAGACTTTTTCTAACGGCAAAACCACAGTTTCGTCAGCGATCAACTTCGCTTTGTCCAATGCCAACTAGTGAATCGTTGACATTATTGCCTAGTACTTCTACATTTAACTCAGCGATATCATCCGCTTCGGGCTCGTGGTCAACAATTAAACAAGTTGTTACTGAAGACAACAGTAGTACAAAACCAAAGGTACAAGTAGGAATGGACAGATATATAACCATTTTAAAGCGCGGGCGAAGCCCAAATTCTACTAAAATTGGATCCGCCCCAAAGATGTCTAGGGATAACAGCACATCTTCTATCAATCGTCAAAATCGTTTTTCATTATTGCAAGACAAAAACGACAAGCCCGCTGCATCATCGCAAAAGTCTTTTAATCCACCACCTATTTATCTGAGAGAAAAAAATTCAAACGCGCTTCTAAAAAATCTACTGTCGACCATTGGTGAAAATACTTTTCACATCATTCCAATTAAACGAGGTAATATTGATGAAACTAAAATCCAAATATATGATGAAAAAGATTTCCGAAAAATTGTTAGTGAGTTTGAAAAAAATAAAACAAATTTTTATACATATCAACTTAAGAGTGCTAAAGGCCTACAAATAGTATTAAAGGGCATAGATTCATATGTTGAGCCTGAAGAAGTAAAATGTGCACTTATCGAACAAGGATTTAAAGTAAAA
Source organism: Tachina lurida (assembly GCA_944452675.1). Classification (NCBI taxonomy): domain Eukaryota; kingdom Metazoa; phylum Arthropoda; class Insecta; order Diptera; family Tachinidae; genus Tachina; species Tachina lurida. The sequence continues at coordinate 104,374,907 of OX101752.1, forward strand.
ATTGTTACCAATATAATCAATAGAGAGAAGATTCCCCAGCCTCTATTTCGTGTTGAACTGGAGCCGAATGATATACAGTTAAAGAAAAATGAGACGCACCCAATTTATAGTCTAAAATACCTTTTACACCGAAAAATCACAGTTGAAGAGCCACGTAAGCGTTCAGGTCCCGTACAGTGCCATAATTGACAAGAATATGGCCACACAAAAACCTACTGCAAATTACCTACAGTTTGTGTTATCTGCGGTGAATTGCATGGTACTGCTAACTGTACCAAGCCAAAAGTACAAGCTGAAAAAAAATGCAGTAATTGTGGAGAAAATCACACCGCTAATTACAGAGGATGCCGTGTATATTCTTTCGTTAAACAGGGTATGGGTCAAAAATCTAAATTAGCTCCAGTTCAATCAGCAAATGCTTATAGAGCCACTCTGCCTCAAACTAGCCAACTAGTTAATTCACGTGTATCGTATGCCGATGCTGCTAAGACTAGTTCCATTCCCACACAAAATGTTCCACCGCCAAGTAATTCAACGAATGCAAACTCTAGCTTTAACTTTAGTCGTCTTGAAGCTACTATTGAGAATCTGGTGCTAACTATAAACAACTTTACAACAAATATGACTAGCATGATGCAAGAAATGCTGAGAATGCAGAATACTCTGCTTCAAGCATTAGTCAACAAACCATGAACACGTTAAAACTATGTTTCTGGAACGCAAACGGCATTCGCCAACATAAAAATGAACTTGAGCACTTCCTCACGGAAAAAAATATTGATATAATGATGGTCTCTGAGACTCACTTGACTTCGAGAAGCTGCTTTAAAATAAATGATTACACTCTATATGATTCAAAGGACCCGAGAGAGAGCATGCGGTGGATCAGCAATTCTAATTAAGTCAAGACTCAAGCACTATATCCTTGAGAACGTTAGTGAAGAATATATGCAAGCTACGAATATTTTCGTAGAAAATTTTTGTGCGAACTTCGTGATATCATCAATTTACTCACCTCCCAGATTTTCAGTTACCGAAGATCAGTATGAGAAGTTCTATAAATCGCTTGGATCTTGTTTCGTGGCAGCTGGTGACTACAATGCAAAACATACGTACTGGGGCTCGCGTCTTGTTACACCTAGAGGTAGAGCGTTGTTTAATACAATTTCAAAAATGGGCTTAGATGTCATTTCGAGTGGGGAGCCTACTTACTGGCCTACTGACGTAAGAAAAATTCCAGATGTTATAGATTTTGGCGTCACGAAAAATATCCATAGGGACTTAATTCACGTAGAGGGCTCTGTAGATCTGTCCTCCGATAACTCTCCCACAATAGTTACAATTTTCAACCCACTAAGGAGTGATTTAACTAACTCATATGCGAAAACGATTAACAGGTTCAACTGGCTAGGATTCAAAAAATATATTAGTAGTCACTGCGTAGAAAACATTCAGCTAAGATCACCTGATGATATTGAATTTAATATTGCCAATCTTAACGAATACATTAAACAGGCTGCTGAACATGCCACTACTTCCTATCCGCAGACTGGCTTTAATAGAATTTATTCTACGGAAATTGAACGTCTTGTATGTGAAAAAAGGAGAGCTAGAAGAGAATGGCAACAACACCGATCACCCCTAAATAAAATCAGACTTAAAGAATGTACTAAACGACTCAAAGAGCTGCTATCGTCGGAAAAGACTGCATTACTGGAAAAGTATTTAGAAGGTCTTGATGTAACGTCAACATCTAATTACTTTTTATGACGCGCTACTAGAAATCTTAAAAGACCCGTTGATCTCAAACCACCATTGCGTACTTCGACTGGAGGCTGGGCAAGAAGCGATAGTGAGAAAGGTAACTTATTTTCTGAGCATTTAAAATCTGTATTCACTCCCAATTCATGTACGGGTGCTGCCGATTTACCGAGTGTAGTCTCTCTACCCCCTCGTCCCTTAAGGTTTAAGATGCGTGAACTACAAAAAATAGTTGCTGAACTCGACCCTAAGAAAGCTCCAGGTATTGATGGCATTAGTAACAAGATGCTGATGAAATTGCCTCATATTGCAATAAGAATTTTGCTATTTATTTTTAATGCCATTTTACGAATGCAGTATTTTCCACATAACTGGAAACTTGCCAAGATTAAAATGATTCCAAAGCCAGGCAAAGATCTTACCAAGGCTGAGTCATATAGGCCTATAAGCTTACTTTCAACAATTTCAAAGCTTTTCGAAAAGCTGCTCATGACTAAATTGTCCACAATTTTAGCTGATACTGGGTGCATCCCGTACCATCAATTTGGCTTTAGAAGTCAGCATAGCACTATTGAGCAAACGCATAGATTGGTTCAAATTATAAGGAGGACTTTTGAAGAAAATAAGTATTGTTCTGCCCTTTTTATTGATGTTTCTCAGGCATTTGACAAAGTATGGCACAAAGGCCTAGTTTTAAAATTGAAGACATACCTACCAATAAATATACAAAAGCTTTTGGAAAGTTATATTGTTGATAGGACATTTACCGTTGTGGAAGGAGACTTCATGAGTGTACCCGAATCTATATCTTCTGGTGTGCCACAGGGTAGTATTCTGGGGCCAGTCTTGTATCTAATATATACTTGTGATATGCCTGTGAGCAATAACATCCACACTTCTACATTTGCCGATGATACAGCCTGTTTGAGTATTCACAAAAATCCTGATGAGGCATCCCGCAATCTCCAAGCACACATTACCCAGCTTGAAATATGGTTGAACTTATGGAGAATTAAAGTCAATGAACAAAAGTGTGTTCATATAACGTTTACCCTAAGAAAAGATACCTGTTCCCCCATTCGAATCAACAATCAAAATATTCCTCAACATTCTCAATTCAAATACCTTGGCATACACCTTGATCGAAGGCTTACATGGAAATATCATATTGACTCTAAGTTAACCCAAATGAAACTTAAATTGACTCAAATATATTGGTTAATTGGCAGAAATTCAACACTCAGCCTAGACTGCAAACTTTTGATATACAAGTCGCTTTTGAAGCCAATATGGTGCTATGGAATTCAGCTGTGGGGCACTGCTTCAGCTTCAAATGTCGAGAGAATCCAACGAAGGCAAAACAAAATTTTACGTTTGATAACATCTGCTCCATGGTACGTTAAAAATTCAAATATTCATCGTGATTTAAATATGCCACTAGTGAGTAAAGAAATTGCAAAATACGCAGGCAAATATTTAACTAAACTCGAGTCACATCCTAATCCGCTTGCCCGTAATATTTTGAGCTTTACTGGACACATCCGCTTAAAAAAAAGGGACACAAGGGCTCTTATACCCAACACTCCAGATGGGACTGCTTAAAAATACTTCTTTTTGATTATCACTACTTATGTATTATTTATAACTATCACTAAGCTTATGTCCCATATTGGTCGGGCCTAATAATTATATTTAGATTTAAGATTTGATTACTTATTGTTAGTTCATTTTTGAAGATACAATAAATAAAAATGTATATGAAAAAAAAAAAAAAAATCTTTTCGATGTCCGCGTTAAAAACGTAGCGGAAAAATCTCCATCTTAATATTAAGATCATTAAGTCTGCCTGTAGAATTGGGCCAGTATATAGCAAATCGTTGAGGCTGACGCCATTTGCTGAGGGATTTGATGCATTAAACACCACACGTAATTTGGTTGTGGTGCAATCGGGTTTTAAGACAGCGCGGTGGGGCAAATAATATGTGACGCTATTACCACTTATGGGGGTTACCTTGGCCATTTGGCCCAGAGCAGAATATTCGGTAATAACTCGATCATATTCAGCTTTGAGCTGGGGGTTTTTGATCAAGCGCGCTTCATTTCGTAGAAATTGGGATAACGCGATTTTTCGGGATTGACCAATATATAATTTTTCGGGGTGTTCTTGTTTAAAGGGAAGTGATACAACGTATCGACCATCTTGATTGCGGAAGGTAGTCGAAGTGTACAGCTTCTCACAATATGTGTCCTCTGGTGATGATTTTGCTTTCTTCGGGAGATCTTCAAGCTCCCAGAAACGTCGAAGTTGAGTATCCAACGCGAAGGTGTTACAAAATGATAAAATTGCCTTTTTACGCGGATGGGCGGTTACCTTGCCGGTAATTATCCATCCGAAAGCAGTTTTCTGCGCAACCAAAGACTGTTGTCTATCCCAGTGCAGCCCATCCCGAATTAATTTTGGGTAGACATCTCCACCGAGAAGTAGCTCAATTTCGGACCCACCACTGCGGTAAGTATCGGCTAACTGTAAATGTGAAAAACTGCTGTATGCCGGCGATGATGGGCGGTAATATGCAAGATGACCTGTCAGCCTGCTTATGACTAATGCCTCTGCAAACAATTCAAACGATGGGTCGATAGGAGAGCCTATTTTAATGGGGCATGTCTGCGCTGAGGTAGCATGTATTTGAGCTTGTGAAGATCGCGTGCTAAGGCCCAGACAGTTTTGTAGTTTTCGCGAAATGAAAGTTGCATCAGATGCAGAATCAATCAGCGCGCGAACTGTATATTTGCATTCGCCCTGATATACGTCAACAAGAGCTGTGCCTAGGATGACAAATTGTGTCGTTGCTAGTAGATGTGTTAAGAACGATTGCAGCATTCTGTCAACGGCTTGTGCTGACGTTGAGTGGCTCTAATCTAAAGGAGGCTGATTATTGTTTAAGTTGGTCTGAAAAGGGGGGGAAATGGCTTGGGGGGTGTTGGAAGATCGTTGGGCCGTTGATGTGCGATGAAGCAACGTATGATGTTTTCCTTTGCACGTATGACATGCTTTTGCATGTTTGAGATCCATGAGATGTTCCCAGACAATTGGTACATCGATTTTGGTGTTTAACCGTAGCATAGCGTTCTTCGATTGGCATGGCTAGGAAAACGGAACAAAATCTCAGGGGATGAAACTGCGGACAAAGGGCACATTTTCCCTTCTTTTCTTTGGAAATATTAGTCTGGTAACTTTGAAGCTTTGGCTTTGCAGACGGATTAGATTTATTCAGCTTAGCCGGCTGTGTGGGTCTTGAACCATTCGAGCTCGCAAAAGTTGATCGAATATCAGCAACCGACTCTAAAGTGTGAAACCGAGATGTAAGAAATACATCCAGCTGCGTCCAAGTGGGCAAATCCACAGTTTGGGGCAAAGATTGTTCCCATAAGTTAAGAGTAACTTCAGGCAAGCAGGTCGAACAGATATACACGAATATTGAATCCCAATTCCCCGTGTCAATTTGAAGCAAACGAAGATTGGTGATACAATTGCTAATTGTACGCTGCAGACGCCTTAAATCAGAACCAGTTTCCCGCGACATCGGTTTTATATTGAAAAGTGATTTCAATTGTGCGTTGACTAGGACCCTCTTGTTTTCATAACGATGCATGAGGTTCTGCCATGCCATGTCAAAACCTTCGTTGGTCATAGGACAAGTTTTTAGAAGCTCACGTGCTTCGCCTTGCGTCTTCTGCATTAAGTGGCACATTTTTTCTACAGGTGAGAGACGGTCGTTATTGCGGTACAAAGCAGTGAACATATCTCGGAATGTAGGCCAAGATTTGTAGTCACCATGGAATACTTCAGTATCGCAGGGGGGTAAAGAAATATGTGGAGTCATATCGACTTGTTTTTTCACTGATGGGGTAGCTGCTGCGGCCTGGGTACGAATATTGTCGGTATATTTGTGAATAGTCGCGATTATCTCTGTATAGGCTTCAAAGGTAGAATAAAAACGGTTTTTTAATGCTGCCATTTAGATTTCTTCCTTAATTGTTTCGTATTTCTCCAGTGCTATGTCATAGAGTGTCTCGAAACTAGCCCATAGCTTCTCAAGCTGTCGTTCTTGAGCTACCAAGGTATGAAGTGTGTGGCCCTCTTCTTTCAAGCCTTTAAAATAGGTTTGAAAATCGATTACGCGATCAGAAGCGCGTATTAAATTTTTCAACGTTGCCATTCCAATGAGAAAACGATAGGCGTTATTGATAAGAAGTTTTTATGGGGGTTTGAAAAATCGTCACCGGTATCGGTATAACGATCAATGTATCGGGGTTAAAAAATCCGCAAGCTAGATGTTCACTGGTACTTAGTATAAGTGACCTATGTTATTGTTGTCAAAATTGTAAATTTCCACAGATGCTTCGTATAAGCGGCAGGATGTATGGGAGAAAATTTAATAAAGTATTTCAGTGGTGCTTCGGATAAGCGACCAATATGTGGGGGGTCAAAATTTTAAATAATTAAACAAATTTTAAATTATTTGTTTTACGAGTGGCAGAAAATTTTCAATGGTGCTTCGTATAAGCGGCCAGGATGTATGGGAGAAAATTTAATAAAGTATTTCAGTGGTGCTTCGGATAAGCGACCAATAATTTTGGGGTCAAAATTTTAAATAATTAAACAAATTTTAAATTATTTGTTTTACGAGTGGCAGAAAATTTTCAATGGTGCTTCGTATAAGCGACCAATATATGGGGGTTAAGAAAATTTGAAATTATTAAATAAATTTTCAAATTATTTGTTGAGGGAGAGAATTTCAGAAAATTTTCAATGGTGCTTCGTATAAGCGACCAATATATGGGGGTTAGTGAAATTTGAAATTATTAAATAAATTTTCAAATTATTTGTTGAGGGAGAAAATTTCAGAAAATTTTCAATGGTGCTTCGTATACGCGACCAATATATGGGGGTTAATAAAATTTGAAATTGTTAAATAAATTTTCAAATTATTTGTTTCAATATTTCATATAGCGAAAGTATGGGTATGATGATCTGACATATGGGGACACCGGGGGTTAATTACGGCAAAAATTTGTCTTCATTAATACAAATATCGGGAGTTTTCATCGATTTATTTAAATAAAAAAAATAAACATAACAATTTATTTTTCTTCTCGATACTTTTCGCGCTACCCTCGTTCCATTTATTACTAAATGTTCATATGTATCAGCTGCTTCGTTTGGCTTACTGACCTATATATTTTGTCAGAAGTAAATACATACATACATATGTACATATAAATGATTTTTGCTGCTTTTATTTGGTGGTTGATCGTTCACTCGCTGCTTGAGTGAGCAAGAGTGTCAAAAAAAGAACATAAACTTCGTTAATACATAAAGAGTATCAGTGTATGTAAGTATGTATGTATTTATGTACTTGCAGGAGAAACAGAAGAATAGAAAGAATGAGATGTTTTTTCAAGGGCAAAAATTCCAACCAAATTACAATAGCAACAACTTATTTTTGTCTCCTTTTAGTTGTGCAATTATTTGTCTTAACTTTTGGTTGCGGGGAACAAAGTATGGGGGGATACATACATATGTATGCGGTTAAGAGGTAAATTTTTGACAAAACAATTTTTCGTTTTGCTTTTTTTTTATTTAAGCAATAAAGAAAAAAAATGTGTTTGTTACCTGTTAAGTATGAATGCACGTATGTATATTTATTTGGTGGACCGTTAGAGTTTTTTATAAAAAATATAAAAGGAATACCAATTTTTGACGAAATGGAAAGTTTTGTAAAAACTAACGTTTTCTGACGAGACTGTACATATATCAGATCATACACGGGGGTTTATGTACCATTTATTGCAAAAATGGCATATCTCACAAATGGAGGTTATACCAGTTTTGTATGAAACATGGGATTTTAATGAAACAAATGGGGGTTTTTCAGATAGCCAAGGGGGTGTGCCGGGTTTTGGATGTACCGGATCTGGCTCAAAGGACCAAAATGTGCAGGGCACACGAGGGTTAGTTATATAATGTAAGGATTAGAAAATGGGTGACTTACCGGGAGGTGGTTGTTTCTGGAACAAGAGTAGTAATAATTACGGGTGTAGTAAGCGGAGCTTATAGTTGTTGGCTTTGACGAGTCAATTCTTCGGAAAGTTGTTGCTAAAATTCTAGACACAAAATCAATCCAGACATGAATACGCTGGACTTAGTGCTCCACAGATCAACTGTTATAAAATTTATTAAATCACTTTACTCTAAATTTCCTCCAAAACCATGGAATGTATGTATATATTATTGTACAAAACAAAACGCAAAATATTCCAGACACTCTGTTTTTTTGGTTTCTATTTTATTTTATTTATTAAGCATTGCTGAAAAAAACTACAATTCGTATGACATATGTAAGTATATTGTATGCTTGTATGTGGATTTTTGTTGTTTGCAATAACACGTAAGTATATTCTGACACCCAAATATATTAATTTTAATTAAATAATTCTTTATGAATGCACTAATAATATGTCTCAGTTTGACATACACGATATAATTGTATTTCACTTTGTATTTCTTCAATTGCAGTAATATTTATAAATATGCGTATACATACACAAATGGCAAAAAAAATAAACAGAGTTGCCGTGCATCAACATTATGTGAGATATCATGTACGCATATATATATCTTATTTCTATATATATGAAGAGCTTCATAATTAAATTTCCATATATGACCTCATACATTATAATACATTTCATATATTAGTCCATACATCAATTCATATACAATACTTTTGCCGTGTATAATCCTATATATGTCCATACATGAATTCTTACATATTCATATATATTTATATACATTCATATATTAAAAATATATGAACCATACATAATTTTTTTAGCTGGGCATCTATTATTTAAAAAACACAAAACTTATCTGCGTACCCAGCTAAAAAAATATGTATGGAGCATATATGGTGTTCCATATATGTTTCAGATCCGAAAAATGAGGGTATATGGCCATATATGATAACATATATTCACATATTTTCATACATATAGATATTTGTAAATTCATATTCATATTTATTAAAATTACTTTTTTTTTAAGATTTTCAACATCGAAGTTGTATTTGATGAAAAATTTGTTGCATAAAAAATTAAAAACGAATTAAAATACATTAAATTCATCAGTTTAAGAGAACAGGTACATCGATTATTTAAAAAACTCAAAACTCGTCTTTGCACACAAAATTTAATTTAATAAGAATTTAGATTAACAACTAATGCAATTAATTATTAAAAAAAATTATCCGGTTTTATGCCAACACTAGTTTTCAATAAATTTTTTTGCAGTAATATGAACTTGGTTTCTTAAAAATATCTGGAGTATTTTCTATAAAATTAATTACTGAAATATCCTTTTGATTATTTCATTTATTTAATAGGGCGGCAATGAAAAAAATCATACAAGAATTGGGTTTATTTTATAAACGCTGAGGCTGTACAAATATAAACTTTTGAAATCGTTTGTATTTTTTAATAGATTAAAAAAAGAGAGAAAAAGATCGACTTAATGGAATGCAAGCTTTTTTGATTGCAAAAATGATCTTATGTGAGATATCATTTATGCATACATTTTTATATGGCTCCATATATTACATCTTATTTCTATATATGGATCCACATCTGAAGTCCTTCATAATTAAATTTCCATATATGAGCTCATATATTATAATACATTTCATATACAATACTTTTGCAATGTATAATCCTATATATTTCCATACATGAATTCATATATATTCATATATATTTATATACATTCATATATTAAAAATATATGGGGCGTACATAATTTTTTTAGCTGGGGGGTGGGGGGGTAAAATTTGCCACCACTTGAGAAAGTATGTCCTAATATTTCACATCTGTAGTTAAAGGTTTAATGAGGTAAAAAATTATTTATTAATAAGTCTTTCATTTATTTCTAGCTTTTATTTGAAACTATCGGCTCTATATATATTCGTGCTTTTACTGATTTACCAGAGCAGTAGTGCTTTACGAATGCGACGATTGATCTGTGGTTACTTTTATCGAAAACGGGAAAAAAGGCGAATCTTGTATTTGTACAACAGTTTATTAAAGCAGAGACGCTATATAAGGGATAGTATGATAAAAGAGGCCAAACACAATTTCGCGAATCGTCAAATACGTTCAAAGACAAATTTATTTTTGGTAAGAATTTTTTTTATCACATGTTACATATCGATATTTACTCAAACAACGCACAGTGGAGTGAAACAAAAAAAAAGTGGTAAAAAGTCCGCAACTTTTGAACTACTGAACCGATTTATATGAAACCAACTGTTTCGAAAAGAAGAAGTGTTGAACTTTTGAGAAAATATATTTCGACGTAGTTCTAAGGACCACAGAAAACCGCGAAAGCCGAAATTCTTTCAGAGCTTGTAACTTTTGTAAGTATCGCCCGATCTTAATAATTTGAAAACCATTTTATCTATTACAGTCACAAAGTTATTTGACTTTGGAAGACGAATAAACGATGTCCGTCCGTCTGGTGTACGTGAAATCGGTTTTCCGAAGCTCCCAGAAAAGCTAGAGACTTCGTTCTTGGACTGGTGTGTCAGAAATGGTCCAACTTAGATTGGTATTGAAAATCAGCAAAATCGAGCAGACGGTTTCAGAGCTGGAAAACTTAAACTTGATTTTGCCATTAAAAAGTAACTAGATAACACAATTTTTTTTAATTTTTTTGCTAAATAAACTTATTTTATATTTTAGTACGAATAAAATTTGTACTAAAAATATGAAAAAAATTACAAAAATCAATCAATTAATCTATAAATTTAAAATATCTTAAATTCTTAAAAGAAAAAGATTGGTGTAAGAATTCAGAAAAATTTTAAATTATGATTCCAGGGTTGGGAAACGTACAGTTCTTGTGATATATAAAATTAAATAGGTCTAATATTTTTTTTATATTTACAGTTATAAATATATTTTATATTTTGGAAAGAAAACTGTGGTATAGAAAATTTGAAAAATAAAAACCACAGCTGAAAAATTTAACCTTTTTAGGGTTCCATACACCAAAGGTGAAAGGGAACCCTATTGTTTTCGCTACCCTGTCCGTCTGTCCATCCGTCTGTCACAGACGATTTTCTCGAGAACCGTAAGAGCTACAGACCTGAAATTTGGACACAGTGTGTAGACCTTTGGCCGCTAAGCCAACAAGTACATGAGAATTGGAAATTAAAAGGTGTTCCAAAACGAGCAACGAAAAATTTTAAAATCCCATGTAATATACATGCAATTGTATGTATATACACTTGAAATTTGTAAGGTTAGTGTATTTTTATACAGATTACAATAACTAACACTACAATTTAAAAAATTTAAATTAGAGGGTGTTCCATCAGCTTATGCAGTTTTGACTATGTAATTTTGACAACTTGTTGTATCTTGGACACCGTAAGAGCAAATTTCTTGAAATTTTCAAAAACGGTAAAACTAAAAAATCAAAAAATTATAAAATCGCCAAAAATAAAAAAAATAGCCAAAACAAAAGAAAGCACCAAATTAAAAAAATTTCTAAAATAAATCGCGAAAAACCGGATAAATCGCCAAAATAAAAAAATCTCCAAAAGCAAAAAAATCGCCAGAATGAAAAAACCCAAAAAACAAAAAAAAAATCGCAAAAATTAAAAAAACGCTAAAATTAAAAAAAAACCTAAAAACAGACAAAAAATCGCTAAATGAAAAAATTGCCAAAATGAATAAATCGCCAAAATAAAAAACCCAAAAACAGAAAAAATCGCCAAAATGAAAAAAAATTGCCAAATTAAAAAAAAACCCAAAAAACAGAAGAAAAAATCGTAAAAGTGAAAAAATCTCCAAAAAGAAAAAAAGTCGCCAAAAAGAGAAAAAGCGACAATTCTAAAAAAAAATTGCTTAAACTGAAAAAAACTTCAAAAAAGCCAAATTAAAAAAATTCTCTAAACCGAATGTACGGAACCCTTCGTGCGCGAGTCAAAGTCGCACTTTACTGAATTTATTTTGATATTAAATTAACTAAATATAACTAGTATTTTCCTTATTTCTTTTTTTCTTTGTTCACCTAACATATTTTATATATTTTTTAAAGAACAAGATTGATATAAGGAACCAAAAAATTCTAAAATGATGATTCCAAGGTTGGAAAATCGTATTAAAACCAGAAAAATTTTAATTATGGTTCCAGGGTTAGAAATTGAAAAAAAACTGGGTAAAAAAATAAACAAAAATAATTATATTTTCAGTTAAACATATTTCATATTGTTGGAAGATCTTTACTTAAGCAAATTCTTTAGTCGAAAAAAACCAAGAGGTCACTTACTAAAAAATGCATTTTAACAAAAAATTATAAATTTTATCATAAAACAAATTTGTATGTATGTACTTATGTATGTATCTGTATACTGCATATACTTACGTTGGTAAAGATTAGGCACAGCCGAATATAGCACTTTTACTTGTTTAAATTAAGTTGATTTATTTCGATATGTAAAGTTTGAACTGCAGTTTCCTTGTTTCACTTTTTTAATAAAGGTATAAAAACATACATATATAGGGCGTGTGTCAAATGGTAGAAAAATAATATGGTAAAAAAATAATTTTTCTGCTGTGCAAAATGATATCTTTTTTGACAATAATTCGCCTTATGATATGTTTAGACGATAAGTTGAATCACCTGCTTTGCTCTCTGAATCATGTTTATGAATCATGCTGTTTAGACTACGCATTAGTGCTTCGTATGCAGCGTGCCAATTTAGTGCTTTTCGTACTAGATTTAGAGTTTTTTAATTCATAACAGTGCAGAATTTTTCAAATTGTTGCTTAAAAAAGGCACTAAATTGGTGCTTTTCATCTTTGATTTTAGTGCGTTTTACAAATCTACTAAATATTAATTTGTTAAAGTGTGGTGTCTTTATATTCACTTTTCAAAAACTATCTGATTTCACCCCTTTTAGACATGCAAAGTTTCCTTTGCAGAATGTTATGGGTGAAATACAAAGGAATAAACACGTTATCTTTCATAGTGAGAAAAAAGAATATATTTCTAGAAATTACAGAGGATACCATACACGTTATAAAATAACTTAATAACAATAATCTAATTACTAACCACTGAGGGAAGCAATGTATTGCTTTCTTGATAACGAAAGCTTCCAAAAATGCTTCTGAAAAGTACTAACGTAAGGCTCTCTAACAAAGTGGATAAAATTAAAAATAAAATGTAAACCAGTAACTTTTGCATCTGAGCACACAAAAACTACACATTATTACTTCTGTAAAAAGAATTAGTAAGGCAAAAAATTAATGGCTTTTTGGAAACTGGATTCATTGCTTTTAGCTGGCTTACTAAAACTCATCTGGGAAGCGGTAATTTTTGCTGGGATGGTGAAATTGAATCAATAGAACGAAGTATCAGAAATTTAAGGATATATAAATGGAAAAATTTGCTCAGAACTGATCAATTTTGGATTGAAGTTTATAATTATAGAAATTCAACTAGTCATAATGCATTTCTAATACTGTCAATATTTGCTCTAAGACTATTAACATTACCATGTTCAAATGTTGAAGTAGAAATAACTTTTAGCGCTAATAACTATTTTAAAAGTAAGTTAGAAATACAATAATGATTTTATAAATCAAATTGTTTCATTCATATAAAATACGGTCTAAAAAGAATAGGCTTATGTTGTTCAGAATGTAACATACTGAACCATGTTTATGTAAAAATTAATTCAGATGAAACACCAAAAATCTAATTGTTTTATTAAAACAGTTTTATGGCCAGAAGCAAAAGATGAAACTGCATGTCCTGAAACGAGGAGTATAATTCTCGCTCATCACTCTTTTGTTAAAATAATAAACCATATTTGGAGCGTCTTGCCAAAACTCTTGAAATTTTCAAAAACGGTAAAACTAAAAAATCCAAAAATTATAAAATCGCCAAAAATAAAAAAAATCGCCAAAACAAAAAAAAGCACCAAATTAAAAAAATTTCTAAAATAAATCGCGAAAAACCGGATAAATCGCCAAAATAAAAAAATCTCCAAAAGCAAAAAAATCGCCAGAATGAAAAAACCCAAAAAACAAAAATAAAATCGCAAAAATTAAAAAAAACGCAAAAATTAAAAAAACCTAAAAACAGACAAAAAATCGCCAAATGAAAAAATCGCCAAAATGAATAAATCGCCAAAATAAAAAACCCAAAAACAGAAAAAATCGCCAAAATGAAAAAAAATTGCCAAAATAAAAAAAACCCAAAAAACAGAAGAAAAAATCGTAAAAGTGAAAAAATCTCCAAAAAGAAAAAAAGTCGCCAAAAAGAGAAAAAGCGACAATCCTAAAAAAAAATTGCTTAAACTGAAAAAAACTTCAAAAAAGCCAAATTAAAAAAATTCTCTAAACCGAATGTACGGAACCCTTCGTGCGCGAGTCAAAGTCGCACTTTACTAAATTTATTTTGATATTAAATTAACTAAATATAACTAGTATTTTCCTTATTTCTTTTTTTCTTTGTTCTCTAACAAAGTGGATAAAATTAAAAATAAAATGTAAACCAGTAACTTTTGCATCTGAGCACACAAAAACTACACATTATTACTTCTGTAAAAAGAATTAGTAAGGCAAAAAATTAATGGCTTTTTGGAAACTGGATTCATTGCTTTTAGCTGGCTTACTAAAACTCTTCTGGGAAGCGGTAATTTTTGCTGGGATGGTGAAATTGAATCAATAGAACGAAGTATCAGAAATTTAAGGATATATATGTAAATGGAAAAATTTGCTCAGAACTGATCAATTTTGGATTGAAGTTTATAATTATAGAAATTCAACTAGTCATAATGCATTTCTAATACTGTCAATATTTGCTCTAAGACTATTAAAATTACCATGTTCAAATGTTGAAGTAGAAATAACTTTTAGCGCTAATAACTATTTTAAAAGTAAGTTAGAAATACAATAATGATTTTATAAATCAAGTTGTTTCATTCATATAAAATACGGTCTAAAAAGAATAGGCTTATGTTGTTCAGAATGTAACATACTGAACCATGTTTATGTAAAAATTAATTCAGATGAAACACCAAAAATCTAATTGTTTTATTAAAACAGTTTTATGGCCAGAGGCAAAAGATGAAACTGCATGTCCTGAAACGAGGAGTATAATTCTCGCTCATCACTCTTTTGTTAAAATAATAAACCATATTTGGAGCGTCTTGCCAAATGAACTTCAATTATTTTCCTACTCATATTCTACTTATAAGCAAGATCGAAATATGGCTCGATATAATTGAAATCATTACAAAAACTTATGAAATGTAGTAAATTTAAAATTGTAGTTAACTTAAATTTTTAATTTTTACTCATTCAATACATTTATAATTAGCCATGTGGTCTTTCTCTGTATGGAAAATAAATAGATAAATATTAGAGATCGACCGAAGGCGTTTTTTTTGGCCGAAGCCGAGGCCGAACTTCGGCTAAAATCCTAAACTTCGGCCAAAACCGAAGCCGAATGTTTTAAATTTTAAAAATTATACTTGTTTTATATGAATTAAGAAAAAAGTTTGCTTTTTTGAGATCACTGAAATAGCTGTAATATCTATTGGATACATAACAAGAAAAATAAAACTATTTTGCAATTTCTAGATTGCTTTTTCATATGATCACTCACAAGAACGTCCAAGTAAAAGAAAATAGAAAGCAACAGGGTTGTATTTCAAAGCAGCCCTTTCAAAACGTTAAACACAATAGAAACTGTCGGCGAGCAACGACCAAACATAATTTTATTTTTCAAGCTTGGAATGAAAAATATTCGGCTTCGGCTAATCGGCCGATTTTTGCCATAGGCCGAATGTTGGTCGATTACAAATTTTTGGCCGAAGGCCGAAGCCGATTAATCGAACTCTTATAAATATAAAAAAAATAAATAAAAAATATATATTTTTACATACATATATAAGAGTACTTATTGCATTTAGTGCTTTTTTTATGAACACAAAGTGCTTTTTGCTCTGAAAAAGTTGCAATCACTGTTCGCGAGGCATTTTTTTTATTTTTATTCACACAAACATACGTATCATACGCACGTATATACATGCATACACATAAGCATACATACTTACATAAATTCGACTCATTCAAAATCTTGTTTTTGAAGCCCTCTCTATATTTTTTTCTTATTTTTCCTTTTTATATTATTGATAACTTAATTAAATTTATTTATATAGTAAACTAACATCTATGTTCTTTGGTTTGTTTTCATTTGTTTACAAACACACACATACACATATACCTATTTTGTTTTGATAGCTAGTTCAGATAAAGTGGCGATTAACTGCGATAAAAGTTAGAGAAGATACCAATTTTATGTGCTTCGCAAGTAGATTCATAATGAATCTACTTGATTCGCTCTCATAATTTTGTATGGATTCGGTCATGATTGGGGCGTGAAGCATGAATAGAAATCGAAGCGCGTACCGTGTAAACATACTATTAGCATAGAAAGAAGCTGATGAAAAAATTGCTGCGGCAGCGAAGCAAACAATTTGACTACAGGCCGCCGCACTGTGGACCATTTTACGAGAAGGCGGCCAAAAGTAATTTTTTTATGGTCACTGATTGTAAAATGCTAAAGTTCACTTGAAAGTAGACACTAGTGTACCTCATTTTGCTAAAATGAGAAATTTCTTAGTAAGCTTTCGATTTTTAAGCATCTTTAACTTTTTGGTTTTTTTAATATTCAATCGAAATAAATTTTGTATAATTACCTCATTTGTTACCTATCAGTACTAGAAAAATATGGTGCTTATTGTTCTTAGAAATTAATTTTTTTAATATTTTTATTTTTACGTAGGCTATTTTTGGTCAGTTTTCTTAATTATTAAGATGCAAATAAAACAAATGTATTTCATCTTTTTTCTCAACGTTTCTTCAGAAGAATTTTTTATTAATAGCCTGTTTGTAGAACGCGACAAAGATGACTCACGACGAGCCAATTCATGGACGACTACGTAATGAAAAGCGTTTGTATAACACGAGTCGACTTTTACTACCTTTTACGCGCACTATTTGCAAATAAAAATATTTGCAAATAAATTAACTCACTGTTTATACGGCACAGCAAAAGTACACAAACTTGGTAGCACTTCTACAAAAAAAATAGTGTAAGTGTATAAAATATCAAATAATTATTTGTTTTAATCTTCATTATTTGCTTCTATCAATGTTTTTTGTTCAATATTTATCCATTTATTGTGTTTTGTTATCAAAAATTTGTAAGCGTGGCAACCCCAAACATTTTATTTGCAAATAGTGCGTTAATCGTGAATAGTTTTCTGAATTAGTAAGTCGCAATAAAAACAATAATATGGCAACAATTTACAGTTTTATTTGCCAATAAGCCCTGCGTATAAACGTAGTATATGTCGTGCAGCTTACATTAATTCGCCCTTATGTCAAATATGTACTAAATCGTACTGTTGGCAATAGGTGCGTTTGAGTACTTTTCCAGTAAAATCCAGTAACTGACTAAATACTGAGTAATTTAAAGAAATTACTCTCAATAAAAAAGTTTGCATATAAAAGTACCCGAACGGAAAAATTGTAAAATCCAGTAAAATATATACAACAGCTGATTGACAATTTTGGCGCTAAGAAAATTATACATACAAATGTATGTATGTATGCATATGCAAAAAAAAACGTGCATGTAATATTGGAATACGTGGTGCAATCTAGATGAAACAGACCAGTTACAGCATGGTCCGATGTAATGCAGTCATGGATTATATCGGTTTCACACAAGCATTCAATGCTGCACGATAAGTATTCGTGTTTGAACGATTATGATCGTAGTCTATAACTATTCTATATGAAGCAGTTTTGGGGTTAGTCAGTAATGCAAAGTTGTACCATTTAGTCCAACCCTAGGACATCAACCTCCTTTTTTCATATACATGTTTGGAGTATTCCTACTCCTCTTTAGAGTATTTACATACTTGTATGGATTAGTCGCATTATCTCTAGGGAATAAACAAAACTATACATACATATGTATACATTAGGGAAGCCAAACGGGAAATCCCGAACCCGAAAATCCCGGGATTTGTAAAATGCAATACCATACAATTTTATACGTACAGTCTTAACAATTTAATGACTATTCGTAACTTATTTCTTGTAAATTAACAATAAGAGCAAAATAAATAAACTATTTTCTTGCTGTAATTTTCATCAAAGGTGCTAGAATACATGTACATTTTAGAATTATTTTGAAAACAGAAGACACATATTAGCTTTGGAATCACAAATCATCATTTATATTCTTCACAATTTATATTCTTTGATACAATGCAAGTGAAAACTTTTTGTTGTCGGGTTGACGGAAAAGCGAGAAATATTTACAGAATAATGCGGAGTATTTTGTCTAAAAAACTGCTCGAGTGTGTGTATGTTTTTTACATTACAGTTCAAAACTATTTTCTTTTTTACTTAGACCATTTAGGTAGTTTTTGACACAAACCTAAGATCAAACCCATTTAAATGACATTGGTTTGATAAATAGTTTTAGTCAAAAACGACCAACTGAATGATTTCGAATCATATATAGTTTTATTCGAGTTGCAGAGTAAAAGGCCAGAACACTAATAAGCCATACTCTTCTTGGCGAACATATGTGTCTGTTGAACTTGTAGAAAACAACCTATGTATGAATTTAAAATTTTTCAGTAGAGCAAAAATACTGTTTAAGTGCTCAGGCAAACTTTTAATATATCTGCCTATAAAAATGTGATCGTTAGACGTAATTAATCGAATTTGATTAGAATAGTGTATACATTTCTTTTAATTTTTCGACATGTTCAGCTTTATTATCGTTGTCATAGTCGTAACGAAATCGATAAAAAATTATATAATGCTTGGTATACATACATACATACATATGTATGTAACAAAAATGAAAGTGAATCTAAAAATGTTCGTAAGTCAACTTAAGCGGTAGTGCTAAAAGTCCACAGATACATTCGTTTTGGTTTAGATTATAGTAAAACATTTATATTGAAAACAATATAATTAACAATATATTAAGTTATTGTTTTCACTATAAATTCTCTAACATCAAATGTGAATAATCAACTTAAAAATAGATGAGAAAAATTCTTTTGATTTGTATTTCATACTCGTATTAGAAAATTGTTCACTTTAAAGACAATTGTGGAATGATAAATTATGAACATAAAACCTTTTAAAATGCATTAAATTGTTATTAAAGTAATATTTATTTAAAAATATAATTTATTTTACGAAAAAAATTCGATCCCGAAATCTCGAAAATCCCGTGATCCCGAAAAATCCCGGGATCTCGAAATTTTCGAGATCCCGAAAATCCCGGGATTTTCGGGATCGGGATTACAAAATCCCGAATCCCGGGATTTCCAAAAATCGATCCCGATTGGCATCCCTAGTATACATATATACATATCGTCGGATAAAATTACTGCTTCCTAGAAACGGTAAAGGCGATAATGTTAGAGAATCACTTGCTGTTGCAATGAATGAATAAGGAGTTTTTTTTTGTGCGAGATGAATTAGATAGAAGCAATACATTCAACTTCCAAAAAGCCATAATTGTTTGCCTTACCAAAGTGCTTCACAGAAGCAGTAATATATAGTTTTTGTGTACTCAGATACAAAAGTTACTGGCTTGTAAATTTATTTACTTTTGTTCTCTATTTTGTTAGAGAGTCTGCCTTATGTTAGTGCTTTTCAGAAGCAGTTTTCGAAGCTTTTGTAATCAATACATTGCTTCCAAATCAGATTTTTTTCTGTGTAGTTACTGGCCAGCCGCATGGAACAATTTTGTGTTTTTGAGAAAATACATGCACAACAATTCTATGAAAATTCCGCACGTTTTACTTTCGCGTGGAATACATAACATCCCCTAATACTTTTCAGACATCAAACTTAACCCTTTCAGACATTTTGTCCAATATATTGGACATTTTTCTTTCTCTTTTTGATGTCGCGTATCTTAAACGTAAACAAACAGATTTCTACATTGAATACCGTTATGAAACGAGTGTTTAGTATGTTATGTACACATGTGATTGAAACATATAATTTTTCATTGCTCCTTGTTAAATTAAGCTGTTTTCATAACTGCACTAGCGCTGTCGGACATTGTAATATTCAATGCTAATTTAATGTGATAATAACATTATTTTAAGCTCTAAAAAAAATTAGTAAGTATTAATTGAATATTTGTTGAGCTATTTTTGTACTAATTCAAAAATTTTTCATAATATTGCAGTCATAAGACGTAATTAATTTCTCGTCCATATATTGGACAAATTTACTTTGTGGGTGTAGTTTTTGGTATTTGCAAGGAAACGTTTATTTAGGAATATTGCTGCTTTATTTCATAAAATGGCTTCAAAACGACAACTAAGTGAAGAGGAAATCTTGAAATATTTAGAGGAAACTTCAGACCTAAGCTATGCAGAAGAAGATGATGAGGTTGACCAACAGTTTCCTCCTGGTCAGTTTCCTGACCAGGTGGAAGTTACTTGCCACGAAGCCTTGATAACATAAATTGAAGATGAAGAAGTCTTAGATGAGATTGAGGTGCCCAATTTTTCAGAAATGGAACTTTCGACTCTAGGAATTGAACTCAGCCACTTGGTAGATTTAGTTCCACAAAGTCCTGGCTATGATCACAAGAACACGAAAATCCAATTTACGCAAAAAAAGAATATTATATGGAAGAATAGGCTTGTGCGAAATCAAGAACTTGTTGCATTTATTCCGCTTAATGATAATAATGTTGTAGAAACGCCATTTCAATATTTCCAGAAATATTTCAATGATCAATTTTTTGAAAAAGCAGCATACTATACGAATTTATATACCGTTCAGCAAGGCAAGTCATCTTTTAAACAATCCAACGCAGATGAAATGCGTATATTTTTTGGTCTTCATATTATGATGAGTTGTTTAAAATTCCCACGAGTGCATATGTACTTTGATAAACGTTGGGGAATGCCATTATTTGATGAAAATATGAAAAATGATTGCGAAACAATCTACATGTGTCAGATATTTCAGAACGGCCAAAAGAATGTCAAGATAGAATGTACAAAGTAAGGCCCGTAATTGAACAGGTGCGTCTTCGGCTTCACCAACTGCCTTTGGAGGAGAATCTTTGCATTGACGAGCAAGTTATTCCATTCAAAGGAAAATTTACTGGCCTACAGTATATCAAGGGCAAACCATGTCCATGGGATATAAAAGTGTTTTTTTTATGCGGAAAAAGTGGTATGCCCTATGATTTCATTATTTACCAAGGCTCTACAACACCACTCAGCCAAATATTAGTTAGGACCGTAGGAAGTGGATCTGCAGCTGTACTACAATTGGCAAAGCGTATTCCAATGCAAAATTTGGGTCATAAATTATATTTTGATAATTACTCCCTCTTTTCAATTATTTGAAATTTTACTTACGCAGCAGGAACTGTGCAAAGCAATCGATTCAGCAACCAGCCTTTGCCGTATCAAAGAGTTTTGAGTAAGCGTGGGCGAGGTTCTGCTTCGGAATGATATAGTGCGAACGGAAAAGTGATATTTACAAGGTGGTTTGACAACAAAGTGGTAAACCTAGCTTCGAACTTTGTAGGAGTTGGTTCTTCAGATATGGCGAAAAGGTGGGACAAGAAAACGTCAAAATATGTAGAAGTAAATCGTCTAGAAGTTGTGCGCTTATACAACGAAAATATGGGTGGAGTGGACCTCCTAGATCAAATGCTGCAGTACTACAGAATCAACATTCGTACTTCAAAATAGACTGTGCGTGTAATAATGCATTTTGTTGATTTGGCGCTCACTGCTTCCTGGATGGAGAATAAAAAAGGTTGCGAAGTAAATGGAGTTCCACAAAAGGATATATTAGATTCTCTAAACTTTCGCGCTGATGTGGCCAATATTCTAATTAAATTGCAAACAACGGGTAATGATATTGATATACGTCGTAAAGGCAGACCATCTCGAACTTTTACATCTCCACCAGAAAATGCACCAGAAAGCAGCATGTCAACGACTCATTATGAGCCATTGCAAACTGCACTCACACGCAAAAAACTAAACCAAAGTGCCCCTCCTAAGGAAGTTCGACATGATATACACAACCACTTACCAGAATTTTTGGAAAATGCTAACCCTGGTCCGCAAATGCAAAATGGACGGTTGCTCGAAAAAAACGTTTATTGTTTGCAAAAAATTTAACGTTTATCTCTGTGTAAAACGCGGAATTAATTGCTTTTTAAATTATCACTCAAAATAAATTTTCCTATTACATTATTTTTGTTTAATTACACTCATTGTCTTAAAATTTATTCATTAGAAATATTTCCACTAAGTAACTTTGTCCAATATATTGGACATCACCTGACCGCCAAGTGAGACAATCTACCTAAAATTTGACTTCAGATTCTTAATCAGCAGCCTCAAGTTTGCTTACATTGAAAATTTCAGATTTTTATCTCACTTTTTTCTATTTAATGTCTGAAAGGGTTAAATAAACGTAATATTGTTTATAACTTAACACACTTGTTTTTTTGTTATTTTTAAAATTTCATCAAAAAACAAAAAATTTTGTTTCCCCTTGCATTTGTTTGTTTATATTTAAAAACATATGGTTTCATTTTACTGGATTTTACTGGCAAAAATTTGTCCAGTAAAAATTTGCATTTACTCAGTAAATTAACTGTCATTTTTCGCTCTCAATTCTCCCTCTCATATACTGGATTTTTGTACGCGAACGCAATCCAGTAAAAAATAGTACAAATTTTTGAGTTCTCGAATGCACTTAATATGTTCAAAAATAGTTTTAGTTTATATATTCTTATGAATTGAATAGCAAATGGAATATGTGAATTGGTTTGATTCATTGCATTTCAATTTGCTCATGCCATGATACAATTATAACAGGTACATGCACAAGCCCAGCCTGTTACTGTATACATTGCAGATAAATGTCAAACTTTGTTTACAAGCTGCAAACATGTTAGTGTATGTATGTGAATAAAATGTTTATAGTGCTGCCAATGAATTTACACAAGGCTGTGTCTGCAATTACACATTGAAGAAAATTACACTATACATCTTTTGTGTAGGTTAAAATTAAAAGAAAAATAAATAAAAATAGAACCCAAAGTAGAATTACACACAGATTATACAAGAATTTAATTCCATGGCCAACACATGTGAGTAGAAATTACACACTATTTAACTACACACAGATTGGCAACACTGAATAACTATAATCATGCAGGAATGCCGCGTCTGCAATTGTACTTTAGTTACCCTATAATTTCAATTTTTATAAACAAAAGACATTTGTTTCTGACAATTTTTCGTTTGTTTATACCAAAAAAATACATGTGTTTGTTGGTGTTGGAATTTTGTTGTAGTTCTGCATGTACCTAGTATAATTGTATCATGGCTCATGCGTTTTGTAATGAAGCAGTGAAGGAAAATGACTTCTTGGATTTTGTACCAACTGTGAAAACAAAATGTACTTTTGGGACCATGACGGTACCATTTTTTTAATATTTATTAATAAGAGCGGAAACGTAAGAAAATTTGTAAAAATTCAGAAGTAAACAATAAATAACAAAAATTAAAAATTTTAAAAACCCCCGACATATCTAGAAAAGATGTTATATCTTCTCAACGGCTAAACCGATTTTCTTCAAAAGTAGTTAAGAACCTTCTCGATCAAGTCACCTTAAAAACAGAAAAAACTAAATCAAAATTTGTCCAGGCGTTTGGTCTGTACGTGGACACGGACAGACACACAGATACACAGACACACACTACAAACTTATAACACCCTTTTTTTGGTCGGGGGTTAAAAATAGAAACTTAACAAAAATGTGTATAAAAATTCAGTATAAAAAATTAAAAATAACATAAAAAAATAATAAATATTACATTCATAGAGATCGGTTATCCTAAATAATACCGTGTTCAGACATGCATTTTTAATTGAGTCAATTTAATTTTAATTGCGCAATTAAATTTACTGTTCACACATACTCAATTTAGCTGACTCAATTATCATTTGACAGCTGGAAAAAACATTGTTTTTATTTGTTTTGTGAATATTTGTGTTTGTAAATTTTCAAATTGGATGCAAATTTTGGTTTAAAAGAAATTTTACTTGCATATAACAGAAATATGGAGCTCTTGGAGTCAATGCGATCGATTTTTGATTAAAAATTATCAGTGCTTAAAAAAAAGGAAAAGGAAAAGAAAAACTTGTCAATTTTACAAAGTTTACGAAAGCAGCAGCTATTTCCCCTTGCACTAATTTTTTAACTTAACGTGAACATCGCGCGGGCTGTATGGAAAGGCCAATTTCTGCAGCTTATCCGCTTTCACATTATATACGTGACCGTTTTCTCTTTGGCCACGAAGCTCCTCTATTCGACATGGGCACAACTCCAATAGATCAGCTTCACTGGCCTCAGTCCACGTGAGCCTCTTCCTCTAAATTTTTTTCCTATTTATAAAAGATATTTGTTAATAAATTTATCTATGAATTTAAAAAAACTTCTTCACCAGCCATTTATTTTTTGTTTATTTATTTATTTATTTATTTATTTATTTATTTATTGGAGTTCATATTGTTCAGTTTGTTTTCTTTACATGTATGTATGTATGTATATTTGTTTTGTTTATATGTATGTATATTTTTTGACATTTGGCTCGCCATTATAGAAAATTTTTCTGCTCACTGAACACAGTTCTTAATAAAAACATTTATGACCAGGGCTGCATTTGGAGTTTTACGCAATTAGTGATACAATTAACTAGTAATTGCTCAATTTATTAATTGACTTATTGTATGGTAAATTGTTGTCAATTAAGGTCTTAATTGCAAAAAATGATCTAATTGCGCAATTAAGGGGTATGTCTGAACACGGTATAAAACACACACAAAAAAATTAAAGACAACATAGGCAAAATAAATGTTACCATATCATCGGTTGGTTTCTGGTTTGCTGCAGACATAATGTATTTTGTTTATAATGTGCCGGAAGCCAGAAACAAACCGAAGATATAGTAAAACATTTTTTTTTTATATATATTTATTTATTGTATCTTCAAAAATGAACTAACAATAAGTAATCAAATATTAAATCTAAATATAATAATTAGGCCCGACCAGTATCGCATAAACTTAGTGATAGTTACAAATAATACATAAGTAGTGATAATCAAAAAGGAAAAAAAAGAAGTATTTTTAAGCAGTCCCATCTGGAGTGTTGAGTATAAGAGCCCTTGTCTCCCTCTTTTTTAAGCGGCTGTGTCCAGTAAAGCTCAAAATATTACGGGCAAGCGGATTAGGATGTGACTCGAGTTTTGTTAAATATTTGCCTGCGTATTTTTCAATTTCTTCACTCACTAGTGGCATATTTAAATCACGATGAATATTTGAATTGTTAATGTACCATGGAGCAGATGTTATCAAACGTAAAATTTTGTTTTGCCTTCGTTGGATTTTCTCAATATTTGAAGCTGAAGCAGTGCCCCATAGCTGAATTCCATAGCACCATATGGGCTTCAAAAGCGACTTGTATATCAAAAGTTTGCAGTCTAGGCTGAGTGTTGAATTTCTGCCAATTAACCAATATATTTGAGTTAATTTAAGTTTCATTTGGGTTAACTTAGAGTCAATATGATATTTCCATGTAAGCCTTCGATCAAGGTGTATTCGAAGGTATTTCACTTGAGAATGTTCAGGAATATTTTGATTGTTGATTCGAATTGGGGAACAGGTATCTTTTCTTAGGGTAAACGTTATATGAACACACTTTTGTTCATTTACTTTAATTCTCCATAAGTTCAACCATATTTCAAGCTGGGTAATGTGTGCTTGGAGATTGCGGGATGCCTCATCAGGGTTTTTGTAAATACTCAAACAGGCTGTATCATCGGCAAATGTAGAAGTGTGGATGTTATTGCTCACAGGCATATCACAAGTATAAATTAGATACAAGACTGGCCCCAGAATACTGCCCTGTGGCACACCAGAAGATATAGACTCGGGTACACTCATGAAGTCTCCTCCCGCAACAGTAAATTTCCTATCAAGGATATAACTTTCCAAAAGCTTTTGTATGTTTATTGGAAGGTATGTCTTCAGTTTTAAAACTAGGCCTTCGTGCCATACTTTATCAAATGCCTGAGAAACATCAATAAAAAGGGCAGAACAATACTTTTTTTCTTCAAATGTCCTCCTTACAACTAGAACCAATCTATGCGTTTGCTCAATAGTGCTATGCTGACTTCTAAAGCCAAATTGATGGTCGGGGATGCACCCAGTATCAGCTAAAATTGTGGACAATTTAGTCATGAGCAGCTTTTCGAAAAGCTTTGAAATTGTTGAAAGTAAGCTTATAGGCCTATATGACTCAGCCTTGGTAAGATCTTTGCCTGGCTTTGGAATCATTTTAATCTTGGCAAGTTTCTAGTTATGTGGAAAATACTGCATTCGTAAAATGGCATTAAAAAGAAATAGCAAGATTCTTATTGCAATATGAGGCAAGTTCATCAGCATCTTGTTACTAATGCCATCAATACCTGGAGCTTTCTTCGGGTCGAGTTCAGCAACTATTTTTTGTAGTTCACGCATCTTAAACCTTAAGGGACGAGGGGGTAGAGATACTACACTCGGTAATCCGGCAGCACCCGTACATGAATTGGGAGTGATTTTAAATGCAGTGGTGATTTGAGATCAACGGGTCTTTTAAGATTTCTAGTAGCGCGCCATAAAGAGTAAGTAGTTGTTGACGATACATCAAGACCTTCTAAGTACTTTTCCAGCAATGCAGTCTTTTCCGACGATAGCAGCTCTTTGAGTCGTTTAGTACATTCTTTAAGTCTGATTTTATTTAGGGGTGATCGGTGTTGTTGCCATTCTCTTCTAGCTCTCCTTTTTTCACATACAAGACGTTCAATTTCCGTAGAATAAATTCTATTAAAGCCAGTCTGCGGATAGGAAGTAGTGGCATGTTCAGCAGCCTGTTTAATATATTCGTTAAGGTTGGCAATATTAAATTCAATATCATCAGGTGATCTTAACTGAATGTTTTCTACGCAGTGACTACTAATATATTTTTTGAATCCAAGCCAGTTGACCCTATTAATCGTTTTCGCATATGAGTTAGAAAATCACTCCTTAGTGGGTTGAAAATTGTAACTATTGTGGGAGAGTGATCGGAGGACAGATCTAGAGAGCCCTCTACGTGAATTAAGTCCCTATGGATATTTTTCGTGACGCCAAAATCTATAACATCTGCAATTTTTCTTACATCAGTAGGCCAGTAAGTAGGATCCCCACTCTAAATGACATCTAGGCCCATTTTTGAAATTGTATTAAACAACGCTCTACCTCTGGGAGTAATAAGACGCGAGCCCCAGTACGTATGTTTTGCATTGTAGTCACCAGCTGCTACGAAACAAGATCCAAGCGATTTGTAGAACTTCTCATACTGATCTTCGGTAACTGAAAATCTGGGAGGTGAGTAAATTGAAGATATCACGAAATTCGCACAAAAATTGTCTACGAAAATATTCGTAGCTTGCATATATTCTTCACTAACGTTCTCAAGGTTATAGTGCTTGAGTCTTGACTTAATTAGAATTGCTGATCCACCGCATGCTCTCCCTCTCGGGTCCTTTGAATCATATAGAGTGTAACCATTTATTTTAAAGCAGCTTCTCGAAGTCAAGTGAGTCTCAGAGACCAACATTATATCAATAGTAAAACATTGGCAATTTTAAATTGTACCAAGTAACTCGCGGTAGTACCACGGTACCAACGAGGTCAAAAATGTACCATAAAAAGTACAGTTGTACCATGATTTCCATCAGTGTAATGAAGGCTCAAAGCTAGCATCTCTATATTTACAACAGTCTTACCATTGTCGTTTGTTCTTTACTAACTATGCACATTTTTGTTAATTTGCTTATTTTTGTTCTACTTAAGACAAACTTTTTTGGTTTGTTACTATTAAGTATATTTTTATTTAATTTTTGCCACAAGCCAATGACTATTAATTTTAGTTAATTTAATTATTATTTTTCGAACTGTATTTGTTTCTATATTCTTATGAATTAAATAGGCTAATGTTCGTAACGCTTTTTACGCCAAATTAAAGTGATAATTATTAATGAACAAATAACATCAAAGTTAGTTGCAAATATTCTGACAAGAACACATAGTTGAACGGAACAGCCAGCCGTTTTCGAAGGCCACTAAACCTTCCTCATCAGCGTTCTTCTGTGTTTTGGTCCACTGTGTGTGGTGTCAGTTGATGTAGATGTCTGCCTTATATACCAAACTTTATTGCAAATGGAATATGTGAATTTTTTAACCCCCGACCAAAAAAAGGGATGTTATAAGTTTGTAGTGTGTGTCTAGTGTATGTACGAGTCCACGTACAGGTCAAACGGCTGGACCGATTTTGATTTAGTTTTTTCTGTTTGTAAGGTGACTTGATCGAAAGTGTTCTTAGCTATGTTTGTAGAAAATCGTTGAGAAGATATCACAACTTTTCTAGTTATATTCTATTGAATATGTGTGCCTTAGACGCCGTAGCTCCGAAACAGCTAGTCCGATTTTAATTTGGCTTGATACCTTTCAAGCGGCTGGACTAATTTTCTTCACAAAAACTTCATAGCCGGTCAGACGTTAGGTTTGCACATGGGCTTGTACAGATATACAGACGCACACACTACAAAATTGTAACACCCCTACTGCTACCAAACTGTGAAGTTCCCCTGGCCAAATGTGAAATTTGCTCCAAACATGCCACCAATTGCCTAAACTGCAGCCTTGTTGTTATATTCATATTTTGATGCTAAAAATGTAAGCAATCAAAACAAGAACAATCTTATGTGAAAGTTTACTTACACTCAAAAAAGTTTTACATTAACTGTTTGTAGTTGTTTCAGAAGTTTACCGTAAAGTCAAACTTAAATGAAAATGCAGTTATCCTACGAAAAAAATTATATTTTAACTTTTTATGTATGTTGCTTAAAAAACAACTACAAAATTAAAATGATTTTTCGTGCAGTCAAAATGTTCAGTTATTTTCAATTGTTAATAAATATTTCTAAAATATCTAACTTATAAATAAGTTTAATTTTTTTTTAAAGAAAATAAATAATTTTTTGTTTAATTTTACATATTGTGCTAGTTAAAAAATTAACATTAAAAAATAATTGAAAAACTCTCTTGATTCAAATGAAATGTAAGCGAAAGGGGTTTTAAATAACATTTTACTTGTTTCAAATGATTTTTCATTTATTTCCCCTAATAATTTACCTACATAATATTTTTAGTGTACATTTTTTTGGCAGAAGTTCCATTTTTCCTTTACTTTTATTAATTATTTTAAATTTTTTAGCGTTTTGTTTATTTTTTAACTTTTTTGTTCAAAACGAGTAGAATATTTTATTCGCCCACCTTGACGTTTATTGTGAGTCAAATCGCGTTGTACAAACCCAAATAAACTGACATCTGTTACGTTTTTTAATAAAAATCGTCAACACTTATATTAGTTTTTGTGTTGTACTCACGATTCTTCTTTAAATTATAAAAAACTGGACATCACGAACAATTAAGTGTATAATTTAAATAATAATAAATAAAAGAAAATATCACAGACGAACTTAAAAAAGTAATATCACAGAAGGTACAACCTGACAGTACCTTCATAGTGAACAGACGTATTAGCGGAATTGTTCTTACTTACATACTAAACGATAAAAAAACAAGTAAAAGTGCTATATTCGGCTGTATATGCAGTATACAGATACATACATAAGTACATACATACAAATTTGTTTTGTGATAAAATTTATAATTTTTTGTTAAAGTGCATTTTTTAGTAAGTGACCTCTTGGTTTTTTTCGACTAAATAATTTGCTTAAGTAAAGATCTTCCGAAAATATGAAATATGTTTAACTGAAAAAATAATTATTTTTGTTTATTTTTTTACCCAGTTTTTTTTCAATTTCCAACCCTGGAACCATAATTAAAATTTTTCTGGTTTTAATACGATTTTCCAACCTTGGAATCATCATTTTAGTTTTTTTTGGTTCCTTATATCAATCTTGTTCTTTAAAAAATATATAAAATATGTTAGGTGAACAAAGAAAAAAAGAAATAAGGAAAATACTAGTTTTATTTAGTTAATTTAATATCAAAATAAATTCAGTAAAGTGCGACTTTGACTCACGCACGAAGGGTTCGGTACATTCGGTTTTGAGAATTTTTTTAATGTGGCTTTTTTGAAGTTTTTTCCAGTTTAAGCAATTTTTTTGGTTTTGTCGCTTATTTTTCTTTTTGGAGACTTTTTTCGTTTTTACGATTTTTTCTTCTGTTTTTTGGGTTTTTTTATTTTGGCGATTTTTTTCATTTTGGCGATTTTTTCTGTTCTTGGGTTTTTTATTTTGGCGATTTTTTCTGTTCTTGGATTTTTTATTTTGGCGATTTATTCATTTTGGCGATTTTTTATCATTTGGCGATTTTTTGTCTGTTTTTGGGGTTTTTTTTAATTTTATCGTTTTTTTAATTTTTTTTTTTTTTTTTTTTAATACATGATATTTATTTATTGTATCTTCCTATATGAACTAACAATAAGTATTCAAATCTTAAATCTAAAATATAATTATTAGGCCCGACCACTGTCGGACATAAATTTAGAGATAGTTATAAATAATCCATATTTAAGTAGTGATAAACAAAAGGAAGAAAAAATAAATAAAAAATAAAAATTTATTTTCAGTTAGTCCCATCTGGAGTGTTGAGAATAAGAGCACTTGTATCCCTCTTTTTTAGGCGGATGTGTCCAGTAAAGTTCAAAATATTACGAGCAAGCGGATTAGGATGTGACTCGAGTTTTGTTAAATATTTGCCAGCGTTTTTTGCAATTTCTTCAGTCACTAGTGGCATATTTAAGTCACGATGTATATTTGAGTTTTTTATATACCATGGAACCGATGTTATTAATCGCAAAATCTTATTTTGCCTTCGTTGGATTCTCTCGACATTGGAAGCTGAAGCAGTGCCCCATAGTTGAATTCCGTAGCACCATATCGGTTTCAAAAGTGACTTGTATATCAAAAGTTTGCAATCTAGACTGAGGGTTGAATTTCTACCAATCAGCCAATGTACCTGAGTTAATTTTAATTTCATTTGGGTTAACTTAGAGTCAATGTGGTGTTTCCAAGTAAGCCGTCGATCAAGGTGTATACCAAGATATTTCACATGAGTATGTTGAGGGACAACTTGATTGTTAATCCGAATGGGTAAACACGTATCTCTTCGTAATGTATATGTTACTTGAACACACTTTTGTTCGTTTACCTTAATTCTCCATAAGTTTAACCATAGTTCCAGCTGGGTAATGTATTCTTGAAGATATCGGGATGCCTCGTAAGGATTTTCATGCATACTAAGGCAGGCTGTATCATCAGCAAATGTGGAAGTGTGGATATTGCTGCTCAGAGGCATATCACAAGTATAAATCAAATACAAAACTGGCCCCAGTATACTCCCCTGTGGCACACCGGATGAAATAGTTTCAGGCATGCTCATAAAGTCTCCTTCCACAACAGTGAACTTCCGGGCAGTAATGTAACTTTTCAGAAGACTTACAACGTTTATTGGCAGGTATGTTTTTAATTTTAAAATTAGGCCTTCATGCCACACTTTATCAAATGCCTGAGAAACGTCGATAAACAGCGCAGAACAATACTTCTTTTCTTCAAATGTTCTTCTTATAAATTGGACCAATCTATGAGTTTGTTCAATGGTGCTATGCTGACTTCTAAAACCAAATTGATGGTCCGGTATGCACCCACTATTAACTAGAATTGGGGACAATTTCGTCATGAGCAGTTTTTCGAAAAGCTTTGACATTGTTGATAGGAGACTTATTGGCCTGTATGACTCAGCCTTGGTAAGGTCTTTGCCCGGCTTTGGAATCATTTTAACTTTGGCAAGCTTCCAGCTATTTGGATAATACTGCAGTCGTAAAATGGCGTTAAAAATAAATAACAGTATTCTAATTGCAATACGAGGCAACTTTATTAGCATCTGGTTATTAATTCCATCAAAACCCGGAGCTTTCTTTGGGTTGAGTTCAGAAATTAGTTTTTGCACATCACGCGTCTTAAACTTTATTTGTTGAGGGGGTAGAGCGACTACATTTGGCAAATCAATTACACCAGTACATGTGTTTGGGGTAAATACGTATTTTAAATGGGCAGCAAATATGTTACCTTTTTCAGTATCGCTTCTTGCTTAACCTCCGGTAGATGTGCGCAGAGGTGGTTTAAACTCAACGGGTGTTTTAAGCTTTCTAGCAGCACGCCATAAAGAGTAATCAGATGCTGGTGTGACATCAAGATTTTCCAGATAGTTTTTAAGAGATGCAGTTTTTTCATGTGCAAGCAGCTCTGGAGTCGTTTAGTGCACTCTTTAAATCTAATTTTATTCTGGGGTGATCTGTGCTGTTGCCATTCCCTTCTAGCTCTTCTTTTTTCACATACGAGACGTTCAATATCTGTAGAATATAGTCTATTAAACCCAGTCTGCGGATAGGAGGTAGTGGCATGTTTAGCAGCCTGCTTAATATTTTCGTTAAGATTGGCAATGTTAGATTCAACATCATGTGTTCTTACCATAATATTTTCCGTGCAATGACTACTAAGATATTTTTTAAATCGCAGCCAATTAACACGATTTATCAAATTCGCATATGGGTGAGGTAAATCACTTCTTAATGGGCTACAAATTGTAACGATCGTGGGAGAGAGATCGGACGAGAGATCTAGAGAAGCTTCAATTTGAATTAAATCCCTAGAGATATTTTTCATAACGCCAAAGTCTATTACATCCGGAATTTTATGTATGTCAGTAGGCCAATAAGTGGGCTCCCCACTTGAAATGACATCCAAGCCCATTTTGGAAATTGTATTGAACTGTAATATAATGTAAAAATTATTTAATGTTTTGTTGTTTCAATCCAAGAGGACAGCGGCCGAAGCAACTGTCCCTCTTGATAATTCTTTATTGTCTGATCTTATTATAATAAAATAACTTAATTCTAACTTAAGCTAATACATTTTATTGCGGTGGGAATATGCAAACGTTGCATATTCCCACACAAAAATTCAGTGCATGTGTGTATAAAAGTTTACAAAAATAACGATGGTGTCGTGTGACACATGCTGAATGCAGATGGCATGCAGCAATTTAGTAAAACACAAAAGTGTGTGGACAGATAAATAACTTGTACAGTCAAACACACAAGTGTGCGGACATAGTGACCAAAAGTAAATAAACACACACTACACCTCCCTTTTTCAGAAAGAATGATCAATATATTTAAGTTGATCATTCTTAAGTTACAATAAAATTTTGGGATTTCTAACACTATTACAAAATTAAAAAAATTTTTTTTTTTTTTATATAATTGATATATATATTTATATATATTTTTTATTTTTATTTTTATATAATTGATATATATATTTATATATATTTTTTTATTTGGGTCCTTCACCCTTTAACAGAAGGAATAATCTTAGATAGATTATTCCAATTATTATTTGAATACAAAAATTATTTAAAAACCTTTTTTTTTGTTTTTAGATCCTTAACAGAAGGAATAATCTTATTATGTATTATTATTTGAGATTGAAAAATTTAAGATAAAGAGAAAATTGCAATTATATTGGGTAGTTTACAATCACAAAGCAATCAAAGTCGTCGTAGGTTCCCTACCTTGAAAAATGAAGTAGAGAAAAAAAGGAAAAAAAGAAAAACACAAAAAATGATATTCAAGAATTGATCTTCTTTATTCTGTTTCTGTGAACAGTAAAAGGTTTATCATTTGTGTCCATTAAGTCAACATTGTTGTTTTCATGAATGGCCACGACCCTATATGGTCCCCTGTACAAAGGATCCAGTTTGTGACCAGCTTCATTTTGAACCAGTACAAGGTCGTTTATCGCAATATTTGGCGAATTTGCATTCTCTCGGGAAATTAAATGCCTTTGTAACTTAGTATTATTGATGAGGTTAGCGGCTCTGCGCCAAGCTACTTGCAGTCTGAATTTAACTTCCTTTTCGTATGAGTCTACATTGTACAATGGATCTATAATATTGTCTCTGGTGCAATCTATTAAAGGAGGGATTTTCCCATAAATAAGTTCAAAAGGGCAATAATCATGTGCAGTTGACGGTGTTGTATTGTAACTATACGTGAAGTATTTCAACCATATGTCCCAGTCTGATTTATCAGATGCGATATAAGACCTCACGTATTCATTAAACGTTCTGTGAGATCTCTCCACAGTTCCTAGAGTTTCATGATGATAGGGTGTAGAGTTGACTTTCTCCACTCCCATCATTGAACAAAGCTCTTGTAGTATTTGGTTCATATATTCAGTACCCATGTCAGTTATTATTTTTTTCATGGGACCATATGTCAATACAAATCCTTCCACTATTGCTTTTGCAATACTTTTTGCTGATTTGTCCTCTACTGGTATGGCAATTAAATATTTCGTAAGGTCACACATTAAGGTTACTGCGTACACATTTTGGGATTCAGATTTTGGAAGTGGTCCTATGGTGTCAATAATGACCACATCGAATGGTTTAATAGGGGTCGGTGTTACAATAAATGGTTGTTTTATTTTTGTTGTTGCTTTATTTAAATGACATTGTTTGCAATTCTTCACATAACGGGTAATATCTCTCGTCATACCTTTCCAATAATAATAAAGCCTAATTTTTTTTATCATGCGAGTGATTCCTGGATGTCCTCCACTAATGGGGTTTTCATGACACTTTTTCATTATATCTAGTTTTTCTTGATCAGTTGTTACTTTTGTTATGTTAGGTATGAGTACAATGGTTAGCTCATAATCCTTTAAAATGCGGTTGCCTGTTTCTTTAAATGTTTCTACATTTGTTCCTAGGATTTTTAATTGATTATCATCTAGTGATAATTTAAATGTTGAAAAACCTATGTTATCAGCTATTTTTGCAAGCTTTGGAAAGAGGTGATCTAAATCGACCTTTCCATTAATAACTAAGTCATTCAGCTTATACACGAAAAGTTTTTTCTTTCCGGCAAGGATATTTAAAGTATCCTTTGTGAAATGCAACTGAGGCATTTTTAAATATTTATAGGCATTTATGGTTTCGTATACTTTTAGACTGACCAATTCTTTTTCCCGTGTCCTTTCATCCGAGTCACTGTTTCTTGTTTTTCCCTGAAATCTTGTTGTTACCTTCAGTATATGATTTATGTTGATATTTTTAATATCTTCAAAGTCAATGCGTGACAGTGCGTCTGCCACATTATTTTCTTGGCCCCTAATATACTCTATTACAAAGTCATACTCTTCTAGATCTAACCTCATACGTGTTAGTTTTGAGGATGGGTTTTTCATTGAGAACAGATATGTCAGTGGTCTATGATCAGTTTTAATTAAAAATTTTGTACCATATAAGTATGGTCTGAAGTGTTGTATTGCCCAGTGTATTGCAGTTAACTCCTGCTCAATGGTGGATTTATTACATTCACCTTTTGTGAATGATCTAGATGCGTAGGAAATAGGCATTTGTACACCGTTTTTCTCTTGGCTAAGGACAGCTCCACAGGCGTGTTTACTAGCGTCTGTTGTAATACAGAATTGCTTTTTGAAGTCTGGGTATTGTAGCAGTCTTGGACTTAATAATTGGCTTTTGAGGTATTGAAATGATTTTTCACACTCATCGGTCCATTCAAACTGTACATTTTTCTTAGATAGTCGAGTGATATGGCGCGATGACTCAGCGAAATTCGGAATGAATCTTCTGTAGTAGTTACAAAATGCCACGAAGCGTTTTGCTTCGTCACCATTTTTAGGTGTAGGGTAGTTTTTAATTACGGAATATTTGCTGTCATCAGGCAGAATGCCTTTATCTGTGCATTTGTGGCCCAAAAATGTTACTTCACTACGAAAAAATGAGCATTTTTCAGGGTGTAGCTTTAGATTATGCTGTCTGCAAAGACTAAATACATCTTTTAAATTTCGTAACATATGTGAAGTTGAGCAACCAATTACTACTAAGTCATCCATATAAAGGAAAGCTTTAGCTGGTGATAAGCCAGAGAATGCTAAGGACATCATTCTTTGAAATGAATTCGGTGCTATTTTAAGACCATATGGTAATCTCTTGAATCTATAGGATCCTTTCTCAGTTGAAAAGGACGTAACATCTCTAGAGTCTTCTTCGAGCTCTATTTGATGAAATCCAGATACTAAATCCAAACAAGAAAAATATCTTGCCCTACCCAATTGATCCAGTATGTCATCTATTCGTGGCAATGGGAACTTATCTGCTATTAATTTTTTATTGATACCTCTGTAGTCAACCACCAATCTCCATCTTTTCCGAGCAGTACCTGGCAAAGGTTTTTTAGGTACTAAAAGTATAGGGCTATTGTAGTCAGAAACTGAAGGTTCAACTATATCATCATTGATTAGTCTTTCTACCTGTTTATTCACTTCCTCTTTTTGAGAGTGTGGTATTCTGTAATTTTTAATATATACAGGTTGTTTGTCATGCAGTTTTAGTTTTTGTTTGTAAAAATTATTTGAAGAGATTTTTTCTGTTTCTAGTGCGAACACATCTATGAACTCAGAACATAATATTTTTAGTTCTTTTTCTGCAAAGCGAGGAAAATTTTTTGACAATTTGTTAAGTTTTTCTGTTTTATTTGATGAGTTACAGCCTTTTTTTGCTATTTCGTAATCACTAAGACTTTCAACCTGAACTAAAACATTATTAACAGTCACATCATTGTCCGTAGTATTAATTATTTTTACGAGAGGATGTAATTTTGAAGTAATCGTGTTGGCAATGTATACTCCATCCTGAAGTTTTTGATGTGGAATAAGTACATCGTTTTCTGACGATTCAAATTGAACTAGTCTAATCACTTCACATCTGGCTGGGATAGTTACAGTATTAATTTTTGGTGCGTTCATAAGTTGAATTGCTATATCATATGGAACATCATTTGATTTTAAAATTATGAAATCTTTATCAGTTTGGAAGTCCAAAGTACATTGATATTTTCGAATGAAATCCATTCCTATTATTCCATCTACTTGGATAGGAAAATCGTCCATTACAACATGAAATTCATGCGCTATCAGGAGATCTTCAATTTTCAAATCACTTTGTACTTTTCCCAATGTAGTTATAGTTCCTTGTCCAATTCCATTTATATTGGTTCTTTTATTTATATTTATTGGTTCGTGTAGAACTTGGTTATGTTTAATTACTGAAATGTCTGCCCCTGTATCAACCAAAAACATTGAGGGATTATTGTTCATAGACGTTCTAATTTTTAGATAACTGTATAGACCTAGGTTTATTGTATGTATAGAGTATTTAGAGGCTACTATTAGTTTTCCGAAGCATTGTCGGTTACACATCGTATATTATTTGTTCCTCTACTTCCGTGGTTGTTGTGAGGAGGATTATTGATCCTATTTCTGAAGCCATTATTATAGTTCCAATTGCCATTGTTTCTATTTTGAAATTGGAAATTATTGTTTGAAAATCTATACCCATTGGAGTTTCTTTCGTGGTTGCTGTTATTGCTTCTAGTGATATTATTTGGTCCGTTACTTTTGTAACGTGGCCTATTGTTATTCCTATTATTAGAGTTACGACGGTCATTATGAAAAGTGAGTATAGAGTTAGGTTGTCCGTATACATCGGTACAACTACTTATAAATTTCGACATGACCTCGTTCATATTAGAAAACGTACCCGACTCCATTATTAATTTTACCCTTTCGTTACTAGCATTCTTTATAATAGCTGTAACGGCAGCATTGGTAGCATACTTTGTTGCTGTTGAGTTAGGTAAACCGTCAGATATATAAGCGGTTTCCAGTTTCTTTGTTAATTCATTAATTTCAGTGGCATAAGAATTAGCTGTCTTGCCTTGCTGTTTCAGGTTTAGGAGTTTTGCATTAATTACTTCCACCGATTCTCCTTTAACAGTGGATTTTAACTTTGAAATAATTTGGTCAATAGTAGCTTCATTTGTGATTAAGTTTCTAGCTGTACCTTTTAATTTTGTCTTTATAAGGTTTATAGCTATAGCTTCATGTGTCTCTTTTATAGAGTTTAGTAGTTCCAAAGCATCTATAAAACTCTGCAGGTTTGTTGGCCCTCCATCGAAATCCGGTAGGATTTTCGAGGCCGTACCTATAAATTCAATGTTTGTTTGTGGCATTTTTCCGTTATGATCAGTGTTGATTAAGGAAACAAATTTAATTGATTCATGAAGGGATGTAGGTATTTCTATAAGGATACCCCTTTTTTGTGTCACTGATATAAGTTTTGCACGTATGTCAAGGAAGAATGATTCAGCAGCAGCTTTGTGTGCTGGAGTAAGTCTATTATAATTGACGTTAAGTAGTACGCGTATCTGTTCGAAACGATCCACAAGATTCTTAATGTGTTTATTCACCGTTTCGTTTCTTGTGTCCCTATTTTGATTTAAGCATTTATAAGATTTAAGGAACTCTTCCTTAATTAATCGAGCTTTTAATACAATTTCATCCCAATCCATAAAATTTTAATTGGGATTCAGTCTTGTGTCATTGATGATGGATAATATTGTGGTTTAATTATTTGATTATAAGCGTTTATCCTTGGCTTTATTTCTGTGTACAAGGAAACACACAACAAAAAAAAAATATATTCTTTAATTGGTTCAGAAGAGCCGTTTCTAGAAGCTAAAAAGGTAATATCATATTCGAACGCAAATTGAATCCACCTTAAAATCAGGACCTTGGTTCATTGTGATAATTTTAAATTGTGAATAACTTAAATAAAGAATTAATTTTTTGATTGGAAATTTTAATATAACGTGAGTTTATTAATTAATAATAGGCGCTGTTGGTAGCGTCCTAATAAAATTCTATGTTATTAATTTTTTTTTCTTTGAACTCAATTGTAGATCCTAAAACTGAGTACATACATATATAGTTTATACATATAACAATAAAAGGAATACAAATAGTAATCCTACACATTTACATGAAATAAAGGTCACTGAAGAAATTGTAACAGTTCAAGACCATGAACATTGAGCTTTGCTTAGACTGCATCCAAACCTCTTGCGACTGAAACATTTCGTGCATAATTCTTCTTCAACGATCTTTTGTGTAACTGATATAGGGTTATAAGGATTTGCAATACCAGGAGAGCAATTATAATGCCTAAATATACAATGGGATACTCAACCTTTATCATTATCTCATTTATGACATTGGCATTCGGGTTTTCAATCTTTGATTCATGACCACCCATGATGAATAACTATGCAAAGGAGCCAATTTCTTGATGAAAGAGAGAAGAAAAAAAAAAAAAAAAAACCAAAGTGGTCAATACATCAGTAACGTGTTTGGTTTATTTAAGGATATTATATATTCTGTACAACATATACAAAAATCAAAGTGGTCAATACATCAGTAACGTGTTTGGTTTATTTAAGGATATTATATATTCGGTACTACATATATATAATTGAAATGTAGACTGGGTTACGATTCAAGGAATGTTGACATTAGAAATGTTTTTCAGTAACATCAAATACAATTTCTCAATGTAACTTCTGTGTCACGTTATCGAAGGTCTGAATCTATTACCAGTGTATGAATAGATTAGTTTCACTTTGTTGCCATTAATGTGAAACAAACAAAAGGCTAAGGGTTCGGTAGATATAAATCCACCCAAGGTTGACTTTAATATAAAAAAATTAAATAACAAAATAACTATATATTTTATATTTTGAGTTGCGTGGTTTCAGAAAGAAGAAATCAGATCCTTCTATACTCATATAGATACAAGGGAAGAAAGAGAAAAAAAAATTATACTCATCGAAAAAATTAACTGCGACAATTCCGACCGACAAAATTTGATTACGAGTGATTATGAAATCCAATCAGAAATGTCACATTCGTATTTCATATTGCAAGTAAGAAAAATTGTACTCTTATGTTAGGTAGTCACTTTCGTCATTAATTTTAAAACTTTCTCTTTTCTTTTCCTTCAATTAAGAATCAGGCATCGCTGGAGGGACTCGTAAGTATCGCAGTGATGCTGATTTTAGTATTTAATGTTAAATTCATTGAGATAAATTTTTGTATATATATTTTTTTTATATACCTTTTTTTTTTTTTTTTTTTTAATTTTATTTTTTTATTTTTTTTTTTTTATTTTAATTTTAAGAACATGTAAGTTAATTAGAATGTACTAATTTCAATTTTATTGTTCAAGTATAAAAAAATAATAATTGTAATCTGTAACATGTAATAATAATTTTATCTTTTAATAAAAACAATGTTTTACTTACATGGAAATACCCATAACGTTAACATCATCAATAATAACATAGCAGTTAACTAAAACACGAGGACAAAATATATAAATTTCCTAAAAATTGTCACCAAACATTCAATTGCTATTTAAGCATTAAATAATTGTACTGATAAAAATGAAATATTTAAGTATATGTATACATATTAAGCAATTGTTAATAACAGGAAATTGAAACATTTAAGAGCAACAATAAATTTTATGTAGATTAAGCATTATTGTAATTAGTTTAACTTTTATAAAAGAAATTTTGAATATAAATGAATTAGTTGTAAATCAATTAAATTAAATGTTTTTTTTTTGTGTAAGTTCTCGACGATAATTATAACTGTATTAGTGGCTGTCCAACTGCTTGCAATGCAATAATTGCTGTTCCCAACGCAAAACGAGTTCTCTGCCAAAACCTGTGTGAACTAAAATTGTGTGGATTGTTGTCGTTGTATAGACTCAGAGCACTTCCACAACTTTCAAAGGTGCTGTTTTGTTTCTTATTTTCACAGTATGTAAAATTAATCCTTTAATAGTTTTCTTAAATTAATTCGACTTCTTTCCACTACCACATTGTTTTTTATTCAAAATTAACTGATTTGTTTAATTTTTATTCTTTGTTGATTTCTGGTTTTCTTTTTAATTGATTACACTTTATAATTTCTGTTTAATAAATCTTTACGTTGTTCTTTATTGGCGTTTTCTAGTTTTGTAGTTAAGAAATATTAAAACATTTAAATTTGTTTTCAGATCGTAATAGATTTTTAATTTGTAATAGTTTTTTATAATTTCTTTTATTTGGCAGGATCGCCATGTAATATAATGTAAAAATTATTTAATGTTTTGTTGTTTCAATCCAAGAGGACAGCGGCCGAAGCAACTGTCCCTCTTGATAATTCTTTATTGTCTGATCTTATTATAATAAAATAACTTAATTCTAACTTAAGCTAATACATTTTATTGCGGTGGGAATATGCAAACGTTGCATATTCCCACACAAAAATTCAGTGCATGTGTGTATAAAAGTTTACAAAAATAACGATGGTGTCGTGTGACACATGCTGAATGCAGATGGCATGCAGCAATTTAGTAAAACACAAAAGTGTGTGGACAGATAAATAACTTGTACAGTCAAACACACAAGTGTGCGGACATAGTGACCAAAAGTAAATAAACACACACTACAGAACAACGCTCGACCTCTGGGTGTAATAAGACGCGAACCCCAGAACGTGTGTTTAGCATTATAGTCGCCATCTGCTACGAAACAAGGACCAAGAGATTTGTAAAAATCCTCGTATTGATGCTCAGTAATTGCGAATCTAGGAGGAGAGTAAATTGATGATATGACAAAATTATTGGAAAAATTTTCAATACAAATATTCGTTGCTTGTAAATGTTCTTCACAAATGTTATCAATAATATAATGCTTGAGTCTTGACTTTATTAAAATTGCTGATCCACCGCATGCTCTTCCTCTCGGGTCCTTTGAATCATATAAGGTGTAGCCATAAATTTTAAAAAGGCTTCTCGAAGTCAAATGCGTCTCAGAGACCAACATTATATCAATATTTTTTTCCGTGAGGAAGTGCTCAAGTTCATTTTTATGTTGGCGAATGCCGTTTGCGTTCCAGAAACATATTTTTAACGTGTTCATGGTTTGTTAACTAAAGCTTGAAGCAGAGTATTCTGCATTCACAACATTTCTTGCATCATGCTAGTCATATTTGTTGTAAAATTGTTTATAGTTTGCACAAGATTTTCAATAGTGGCTTCAAGGCGATTATAATTAAAGTTTGAGTGTGTATTTGTAGAATTATTTTGCGGTGAAACATTTTGTGTCGGAATAGAACTAGCCTTAGCGGCATCTGCATACGATACACGGGAAGTAACTGGTTGGCTCATTTGCTGAAAAGTGGCAGATTGAGCTGGAGCTAATTTAGGTTTTTGCACCATAGTCTTCTTTACCAAAGAGTACACACGACAACCTCTGTAGTTAGCAGTGTGATTTTCTCCACAATTACTGCATTTTTTGTTACTTTGATCTTTTGGTTTATTGCAACTAGCAGTGCCGTGCAACTCGCCGCACACGACACAAACAGTAGGTAATTTGCAGTAAGTTTTAGTATGGCCATATTCTTGACAATTATGGCACTGTACGGGTCCTGAACGCTTGTGTGGTTCTTCAACGGTTATTTTTCGATATAAGAGATATCTTAAATTATATATTGGATGGGTCTCACTCTTTTTCAATTTTATATCATTTGGCTCAAGTTCAACGCGAAATAGAGGTTGAGGGATCTTTTCCCTATTTATTATGTTCGATACATTTTTTACTTTAAAGCCCTGGAGGACGAGAGCATCTTTTACTTCTTCGGGAGCAACATAGGAATCTATGCCCTTCAACACAATCTGCATACCTTTAGCACTCTTGAGCTGATATGTGTAGAAATTTGTTTTACTTTTTTCAAGTTCAGAAACCATTGTGCGAAAATCTTTTT
The DNA here is from genome assembly GCA_944452675.1 of Tachina lurida. NCBI lineage: Eukaryota > Metazoa > Arthropoda > Insecta > Diptera > Tachinidae > Tachina > Tachina lurida. The sequence continues at coordinate 104,417,764 of OX101752.1, forward strand.
CTTCATAAATTTGAATTTTCGTTTCATCAATATTACCACGTTTTATTGGAACAATGTGAAATTTATTCTCACCAATGACCGAAATTAATTTTTTGATTAGAGCGTTTGAGTTTTTTTCTCTTAAATAGATTGGTGGCGGCTTGGAGGTTTTATTCGCAGATTCAGCGGGTTTTTCATTATCATCTTGCAATATTTTAAAACGGTTTTGCCGATTAGTAGAGGATGCGCTGTTATCCCTGGACATCTTTGGAACAGATGCAATTTTAGTAGAATTTGGGCTGCGCCCGCGCTTTAAAATTGTAATGTATCTGTCCATTCCGACTTGGACCTTGGGCTTTGGGGTGCTCTTATCTTCAGTGACAACTTGTTTAAGTGATGACAACGAGCCCGAAGCGGATGATATCGCTGATTTAAATTTAGAAGTACTAGGCAATAATGTCAACGATTCACTAGATGGCATTGGACAAAGCGAAGTTGATCGCTGACGAAACTGTGGTTTTGCCGTTAGAGAAAGTCTATTATCAGATTTTTGGTTTTTATTAAGAGCTTCAGAACTCACAGCAAGTCTATTATCAGATTTTTTATTTTTATTGTTATCATTATGAGCCTCAAAACTCACAGTAAAATAGGCATTTCTGCCGTTAGAACTCACTTCACTAATTTTTTCCTTTGGGGTACTCATAAAGAGTATTCCTCAAGGGTACTTTGTATGTTTTTTTGTTTACGGTTCTTTTTTGATTTTGTTATTTCTATATGTAAAAAAATATTAGCAAAGCAAAAAAAAAGCTTATTTATCAAAGTTAATATGTACTACGAATATTTTTTGTATGATTTTTTTTTGTTTTGTTTGTATGTAAGAAAAATTCCGCTATTACGTCTGTTCACTATAAAGGTACAACGAGAATCTAAGAAAGAAAAATATCGGTATTTCCCCCAGCTAATAGTGTCTAGTTTAATTTTTCTTCTATTCTTTAGATACTCACATTAATTAATAAAAAAAATATTTCATTCATAAGAATTGAAATTACTGAACTCAAGCCTGATTAAGAAATTATTTCTGATTAAAAATTCACTATAGTTCAATTAAATCTAATAATGTCTCATTTAATTCATCATGGGCACGTGACAAAAATATGTTCACTTGGCGATCACTGTTCACTTGGCCAGAACTGCCTCAGAATGCTGGAAAGCTAAGTCAACTGTAGAAAGCAAAAACAAAGTAACATAAAGCCACTACAATAATACTTATATGTATGTACCGATGGTGCATCGAATAAGTAAAAATAATTAATGTGATGATCGTAAAAGATAAGTAAGAATAGTTAAACATACATAGGTAGAGTGATATAACTTCGTGCTAACCTAAATAGAAAAACAGAAAATGAATAGTGATACTTACAAATGTGTTTGCCAAAGGCAAATCAATAATTGTATACACAATCAATTCCCATATTCCATTTCATAGAAATTTAAGTTTAATAGCTGATGTTAATAATAATCTCTACCCCAGTAGATAGACATGGGTGCTGATGAAGTGCGTGGCTGCACAGAAAAATATCTATACTACTTAGATAATAAAAAATTAAATAGAATATTGTCAAGTGACCTCGATATGTTAAATATATACAGTTGCTTTTATATATATATGTACAAATGTATGTACTAAGTATATAAGAAATAAGTACATAAATGCTAATTTAGTTAAAGACAGAAATATGTTAATGGATAAAGAGAAATTGAAATTGTAAATAAGGGAAAATATTAAAGATAACAGTGGGACATCTTAACATGCCGGCCTCCTTAATATACGGTAATGTATATTCAATCTTCGATGGGAAGTGGGTAGAGCTTGGTGACAGCACGTTTATAGATACCATGCTGCGTTTTTATTTCAGCTACTCGATGAACTCCATCATGACCAGGTGTGGTTGAAATGACCCTGCCTAGAACCCATTTGTAAGGTGGCATGTTGTCATCTTGTACTACGACTAAGGTATTTGGTTTTATGGGAACACTATTTATGACGCTGCTGTAGCAAGTGCAAATATTCTTTCGACCATCTATTCCAAAATATCTGTTGTAGTTGCTGTAGACGTCGAAATCGTTCCAATCGATTAATGTTTATAGTTGTAATATTAGGTTCCGAGAAGGATGTTAGGGGATGACCAATTAAAAAATCACCTGGTGTAAGAGCCTCAAGGTCGTTGGGATCAGACGAAAGTGGTGTGAGAGGCCGCGAGTTGAGGATTGCTTCAATTTGTGCTGTAACTGTACACATCTCTTCAAACGTTAATGTTGAACTTGCCACTGCCCGTGTTAAGTGATATTTGGCCTGTTTCACTGCGGCCTCCCACAAACGGCCAAAATGGGGAGATCTAGGTGGGATTGTGTGCCAGTCTATTCGATCTTCTTGGCAAAGTTTAACTATCTCAGCCTTGTGATTTTCGCTTTCAAACATTTTACGAAGTCCTGCTAACTCGTTTTTTGCGCCAAGAAAATTTGTGGCATTGTCGGACCAAATTGTTTTGCAAAGTCCTCTGCGTGCAATAAATCGACGAAGTGCAGCCATAAAGGCAGGTGTAGATAAATCGCTGACTGTCTCGATATGTACTGCCTTTGTCGTAAAACACACAAAGATGCATATGTATGCCTTAATCGGCGCACGGCCACGAATCCGCGAGTGGATATACACTGGGCCACAAAAATCAATTCCAGTGGTCAGAAATGCACGGCCTGGTGTTATCCTATCCTTGGGAAGGCTGCCCATTATAGGATCGTTTTTATTCGGCTTGGTGCGAAAGCATTTAATACATCGATGCACAATATTTCGGCAAGTATGTAAACCATTCAATGGCCAATAAGTTTGCCTGAGTATAACTAAAAGTGTTTGAGCTCCAGCGTGCATGTGCTTAAAATGATAAAAATAAACTAAGAGTTTTGTTAATTCACATTTTTTTGGTAATATTATAGGGTGCTTTGACTCATATGATAAATTGCTAAAATGTAGACGTCCACCAATACGAATCACTTCATTGTCTAGGTAGGGTGACAAGTTTTTTATTGGGCTGGAGTTTTTGACTTGGCCGTTTTCCAGAAGCGATTTGTAGTCGTCAGAAATATAACAGCGCTGACTGTTAACTATTAATTTAAGTCGTGCTGCATCGAGCTCTGAGATTTTGAGAGGGCCGAAGTAGCGCATTTCTGCTTGAAGTCTAATGTTGCTGTAAAATCGAATGCAGTAGGCAAAGATGCGTTCTAACTTCTGTAAAGAACCACGATATAATACGGTTGACGTCAAGTCAGTATAATTATGTTTTGATGCAAGGAGCACGATCCTGTTGGGTCTTCTTTCGGGTACTTCAATTTCGCTTAATTGTTGAATGTTTGATGGAAGCGACTTCTGTAAAGACGTTTTTAAAAATTCTGGTCCCGTCGTCCACAATGATGATGTCAAGAATTCATTGGGCATAAGACCTCTAGAAATTAAATCTGCAGGATATTCTTTGGTGTTCACATAGTGCCATTCATCAACTCGTGTAAGTTCTTGAATTTTGGCTATCCTGTTGGCCACAAATGTTGTCCACGTATATGAGGGCTTGGAGATCCATGCTAGAACTATTTTTGAGTCTGTGTAGTAAGATCTGCCCTCTACTGTGATTGGCAATATATTAAGTAACCTCTCTACCAATTCCACCATAAGTACGGCTGCTAAAAGCTCGAGCTTAGGGATTGACAATGAGCTCGTTGGTGCAACACGCGACTTTGAACAAATTAAACGGGTTGTTACAACTTTTTCTTCGTCAAGACATCGCATGTAACAACATACTCCATAGGCATCTTCGCTACTGTCTGAAAAGGAATGTAATTGTATGGATTTCGTTACCTTGTTTGTCAGCATGTGACGAGGCACCCGGTAGTCGTTCAACGCTTGAAGTTGCAGGATGTAGTCTTTCCAGCGTATCTCATAGTCACCTTCCAGTGCTTGATCCTAGGATAGTTTAAGCTTCCATAATTCTTGTAAGAATATTTTACCAAGAACCACCACTGGGCCGATTAGTCCTAGAGGATCAAATATTTTTCCAAGATTTGACAGCACAGAACGCTTGGTAACAGTTTGTGACGATTCAAACACAAAATGGTATACAAAAGCATCCTCATTAGGTTGCCAAATAAGTCCGAGTGTTTTAACAACTTCATTTTTTCCAATTTGGAGATATGGTTCTTTATCTTTATCTGGAATTTGATTCAGAAGTGTGGGTTTGGTTGAACAGTATTTTCTTAAATCAAAATGAGCTGCACTGAGCATTTGTCGAATATCTGCTAACAATTTTGATGCTGCTTCTAATGAATTTGAGCCAGTCATGATATCATCCACATAAGTTTCCTTTAAAACAGCTGCTGAAGCTTGTGGATATTTGGAGATAGAATCCTCGGCTAATTTGTTTAAACAGCGTGTAGCTAAGTATGGAGCAGCTGATGTGCCATATGTGACAGTGTTTAGCTGATATATGCCGACTGGTTCTGAAGAATCTTGCCTCCATAAAATCATTTGATATTTTCTATCTGGAGCGTCGACTTAAATCTGCCTGTACATTTTACTTATGTCTGCAGTGAAAACGTAGTTGTATGACCGAAATCGAGTGATGACAGTAAATAAGTCGGATTGCACAGTAGGCCCTACCATAAGCGTATCGTTGAGTGACACGTTCGTGGATGTTTTTGCGGAGGCGTCAAACACAACACGAAGCTTAGTGGTTGAACTCTCGGCCTTTAGAACACAATGATGCGGTAAGAAATAGCAATTCTCCGGGATGTCATTACCAAGATTTCCTATACGAGTCATATGATGTAGGCTTTCATACTCAGTCATAAAATCACAATATTGCCGTTTCAAGTTTTCATTAGCAGACAGGCGTTTTTCTAGAGTTTGAAATCGACGTCGTGCTGAATTTAAGGAGTCGCCTAGAGAAGTGTGAGGTTTTCTAAATGGTAGTTTTACAACGAAACGGCCATTTTCAGATCTCTTAACAGTTGAGTTAAAAAACTGTTCACATAATTTTTCTTCCACTGTCAAAGGTTTTGAGCAGCTTGCGTGTGCTTCAATTTCCCAGAATTGTCGAATAATCATATCTAAAGCCGCTGTAGAGGGACCATTATTATTTTTGCAATGAAAACTTACTTTTTTGGGCGATATTATCTTGCCAGTGACAATCCAGCCAAGCTCAGTCTTCTGAAGAATGGGATGTCCATTTCCAAGTCGAATTGATTCATTGATGAAGAGGTCCAATAATATTTCCGCACCAATAAGCATGTCAATTTTCTCTGAATTGAAAAATGAGGGGTCCGCAAGTGTAAGGTTTGATGGCAAATTCCATTCAGATATATCGATATCCATTTCGGGCTGGTGCTCGCTTATACGTGGCAGTATATGAAACTCAAGTTCAGTTGAAAAAGTTGTGTAGTTAGACTTAATAACTGTTAGGATGGAATGTCGAACTTTAGCGTTGATATTGCCAATACCAGTAATTTCTGTTTGGCTACGTTGACGTTTTATTCCAAGTTGACTCGCTAAACGCTCGGTGACAAAATTTAATTGTGACCCTGAGTCTAGCAGTGCTCTGCAGAGAGAAGTACAGCCCCATTTGTTTTTTACCTGTATTAGCGCAGTGGCCAGAAGAATTGTAGTATTTATGTCGGATGCTAAATTTATCGACTTCACTGTAGAATTTGCTGCTGCAAGAGCTGCTGTTTCGGAAGGTATACATTTATTATCAACAGAGAATGTTGAATGACTACTGTTTTTTGGACCAGGGTTTTGAATTAATTGTCAAGCCGTTTGATTATTGCTTGATGTCGACGGCTGGGCTTTATTAAGGTAAAATGTATTGTAGTGCAATAACGTATGATGAAGGCCATTGCATTCCTTGCACTTTTCTGCTTCGCAGGTTTGATGAGTATGACCTGATTTAAGGCAGTTATTGCAGAGGTTTCTTTGGTGTATTGAATCAAAACGCTGTTTTGGAGCCAGGGTGAGAAATTTGCGGCATCTGTAGATTAGGTGATTCGTTCCCTTGCAATAAGTAAATTTTTTTTTGATGATTTGTGCTTTCAGAGACGGCAAGAGTAGTTCGTAACTGCTTAACAAGAGCTTGTTTACTGGTACTTGATGATGTGCTAGGTTGCTGACGATTTGATGATCTGTCCTCTAAGTGATTGCATCTCTTTTCTAGGAATTTTGTCAGTTCATCTAAGGTAGGAACTCGATCTGTAGCTGCTTCATCATTCCATTTTTCTAGAGTGCTGTTATCAAGCTTAGCTAAAATGATTTCCACAACTATATCGTCCCACTGTGCAACTGGTCTGCCAAGAGACCTTAGAGCTCGCAAGTGGACACTGAAAGTATCAACCATATCTCTCAACGCTGCCGCTGAGACCTTTGTGATTGTTGGCAGATTTAACAAATGTCTAACATGTTCGCGTATGATGAGTGGCTTTTTCTGATACCGATCAGTTAGAAGTTTTAAAGCCACGTCATAATTTTCAGCAGTAACCTCTACAGATTCAATTCTGCGCAAGGCGCCATCCTTGAGTGATGATCTGAGGTAGTGGAATCGTGTAACATTATCAAGAGCACTATTATTATGCACAAGTGCTGTAAATGTGTCATAATACGTGATCCACTGCGTATAGTCACCTGAAAAGAAAGGCAATGATATTTTTGGTAGTTTGAGTGAGGAGCTGCTCGTTGACACGTTTAGGTTATCATTAGCCACTGCATGTTTGAGACGATCAACCGTCACCGATAAGGCGGGATGAAGGGTGAAATACAGTTCTTCGAATTGAGCCCGAGTGGCGGTAGTTTCTTCTGTAGCCTCGTATTCCTCGACCGTGGATTGTATGATTTCAAAATCTTGGTAATATTTTTCCAATGCCTGCATTCTCAGCACTACTTCGTTTACGGAGGCAGTGCTCAACTTATTGGTCACGAAGTCTTGGATTCGTTGTTGCTGTGCAATTATGGTTGAACGTTTAGTTTTTATTTTTGCTAATTTGGCTTCAGCCATTGTCTTTATTTCTTCTAAAATCTTAGCAAAACTTTACTTTAAACTGTTCACTATTTATGCAGTTGAATGCAAATTTGTATTGAATTTTTTTTTGTTTTTAGTAAAAGAATTTTCTAGTGACAAAATTTAGGTATTGTTCTTTGACCGAATTGATCGCGTGATTTTTTCTTACTGCCAATTACTGTACCAATTAATAATAATCAGCAAAATTTTAAGTTATATGTGTACATTTGTACATATGTGCAATAGTACCGCTATAGGTTCATGTACATAAATCGTTGATTAAATGTACGGAAGTATATAACCAAAAACCAGATTTTTGTTTAATTGTCTTGAGAAAGTAATTTGTTGTTTTTTTTTTGAATGTTCTTTCCCTGCTGCTTCGCTGCACTTGTTCTCTGCCGACGTCTTAGTATCAATTATACGTTGGTGCATATATACATACATACATGCATATGCACAAGTGCACATACATACTTACATATGAATGTTTATTTGTATATATGTATGTACGTAATTTGATCACAGCTTTGTCAAGAAAAAGAACTTATTACTTAATTATTTTTATTTTGCCAATCCGCTTAAACAATTAAATTTAAATCTTGGACTACGTGTCCTGTCACGGTCGCCAATGTTTATTTTGATGTTATTTAATTAAATATAAGAAAAATATTAAATTTGTTTTTTCTTTAGATAACGTTATAAGTTTTATTTTGAGCCGTACTAGGCAAGTGCTAAAACTATACTACTTAGATAATAAAAAATTAAATAGAATATTGTCAAGTGACCTCGATATGTTAAATATATACAGTTGCTTTTATATATATATGTACAAATGTATGTACTTAGTATATAAGAAATAAGTACATAAATGCTAATTTAGTTAAAGACAGAAATATGTTAATGGATAAAGAGAAATTGAAATTGTAAATAAGGGAAAATATTAAAGATAACAGTGGGACATCTTAACAATTGCAGTGCTGATTGCTCGAGCAATTATTGCCAAGCAATATGTTGTCACTTTTGTTGTATTTTCATTAATTTTTGCAAAACAGTGAAATGGAGGAAAATACAAAAGTACATCATCCAAAAACATAATATAAAGAAAAACTAAACATACATTTTTCGTATTTTTGCATTGGAAATATATATTTTAGGCAGTACCTGCCCTAAGAATGTGTAAGAATTGTGGAAAAAATTGCCGTACGTGTTCGCCGCTTCAAGCAAGAAGCAAAAAAAAATTAAATTATTCTCCCGAAGTTATTGCTTGTTCTCAGCTATGAAATTGCTACGTGAAGACCCAGTGTTACAGTTAATTTATATTATTCCACACTAGGGATGTCAAACGGGAAATCCCAAACCCGAAAATCACGGAATTTGTAAAATTCAATCCCCGGATTTCTTTTTCGGGATTTCTTAGCAATTTTTATATTAAAAACTTTATAAATTAAAATTTTAGTTGATTTTATGGTATTTTTTTATAATATTTAAAGGTAACACATAATTTTATACCTGCACTTTTAACAATTTAATGACTTTTCGTGACATATTTTTTATAAATTAACAACAAGAGCAAATAAATTAACTACTTTTTCACGGTTATTTTCAATATACAGCTAAGAATTATTTTGAAAACAAAATGATGCATATGGAAAATTCATAAGTTTCACAAATTTATTCCGTCTTATTCTATATTATAAGGGCAATTATGAATAAAATTCCACGAGAAATTTTTCCCGGGGAATTATTTCAAACAGTAGCAGATAATAGGGAAAAAAAATTAATGGAAAAGAGAGAAAATTCTTGCGGAAATTTATTCATAATTGCAGTGTATAACTCTGTATGTCGACTCCTCAACGCTATAAAAAAATTTGCACTTATCTACTTTTCGGTAACAATTGAGTACTATTGACAGTTCCTTACAATTGAAGCAGAAAATAGAAATTCGGGTTGACCTAAAAGCGAGAAATATTTACAGAATAAAAAACTGCTCGAGTGTGTATGTATGTTTTTACATTGTAGTTCAAAATTATTTTCGTTTTAGTTAGGTCGTTTTTGACACAAACGTATGACCCTATTTAAATTACATGGGTTTGATCAAAGCAAAGACTATAAATATATAAAGATGTTCTACGTCCATACATTGTACTGCCAGTGCTTAATTTGCTGGTGGATTTACTACTAAATCCATTTGTTTCAAAGAGAGTAATTTATTTTCTCAGAGCACTTATTATTCTCAAGTCTTCGCTATTCATCTGCATACGCATGCATGTGTGTGTGCCTTTGCATGCGTAAGTATGAATGGATGTGTGTATTTAATTTAAAGCAAAGAAAAAATTTACACAAACAAAAAGAACTTGTGTTTTCGCACATATGCATAAGTGTATGGACATAAGCTACATAAAATTTAATGTTACCGATTGTCTATTTATAGGGCAAAAATATGTATTTTATTGTTGTACTTTTGCAAATACATGGATTCGCACCGAATATAAATTTACTTATTTAATTTAAATATAAGTCCAAACGAAAAACATTTTGCAAAATGCTCCTAAAGATAAATAGAGGGACAAATGCGCGTTGGGAAGAGCATGAGATAAGCTTTTCTCAAAGTATATTTTAAAGATCAACCTCCACATACTTGTTCTTAAGAAATATATTGAAATTGAACCTTCAGAGTCCTTCATCCTTTAGTGGATGGAGTAGCATTAAAAATTTGCAGCCAGGTAACAATTCATGTATATACAATGCGCTCACAGAAACTGTGAAAAAGATGCAACCTTTTGAAAAAGAATGCATTTTAATTTTTGATGAAGTATCTATAAGAAAAAAATTTACTTATAATAAATGTGCAGATGTTATAGATGGAGTTGTCGATTTAGGATATGAACGAGTGAATCAAATGGGGTCCCAAGTTTGCGTTTTTATGATAAGAGGAGTTGTAAAAAGTTGGAAGTTCGTTTTAAACTATTTTGTTACTTCCAGTTCAATAAAAGGTGATGTACTAAAAAAACTTGTGGAGTCAAACTTTGACATTTTAAGAGAAATGGGACTAAATGTGCGTGGGCTTACGTATGATCAAGGACCCAATAATAGAAAATGCTATGATATGCTAGGCGGATCTTGTGAAAAACCTTATTTTATTTATAAAAATGCAAAAATTTACCTGATGTACGACGTACCCCATATTTTCAAATCCATAACAAATGCTTTCATCAAAGCCGATTTTAAAACACTGCATGGCGTAGCGCGATTCGACGTTGTTAGAGAAATATTCGAGTTGGAGTATGGAAAAGTAACCAAAATGACAAAATTAACAACGGTGCACATAAACCCAAATAATTTTCAGAAGATGCGTGTTGGCCTAGCTGTCCAAACTTTAAGCAATTCAGTTGCTGCTGCAATCCAATCTGTAAATGAAAATCGCCAGTTTACACGAAGTTCCGCAACAAAAGCCACTTCAACGTGCTCTTTTATAAAAAAACTCGATAGCTATTTTGATTGCTTAAACAGCATGTATTTTAACGATGCAAAGCCCCTGAAGCGTGGCCTGAAGCCGAAAAGCACAACTTGGTAATTACTCGAAGAGCTAATTACCTATATGAAACAGGTTGAATACGCAGGAAATAAAATATTTTCAATTGATGGCCTAATTCAAACTACGAGAGCTATTTTATCGTTATCGTGAATTGTTTGCGGAAAACTCAAATTTGATATGCATTTTAACGAGCCATTTTAATCAAGATCCATTGGAAAACTTGTTTTCATATATACCTACGTCCCAAGGGCGGACACTGCAAAAATCCTTCGGTCTATGAATTAAATGTCGCAGTAGCTAAACTGCTATCTCTTAAAATAACGCAATTTAGTACCTCTTCAAATTGTGCAAACGACGATGCGATATTTTTACCTATTGAGTTCCAAACAATTTTAGAAGATACTCAAAGAAGTCGAAGTACAGCAGAAAGTAGTCACACACCTGACGTTAATGTAACAAACATATTCGATGAAAATGAAGATTATTTTAATGAAGATGCAGATTGTTTTAACTCTAATAATGTTCCAATAGAGTTAACATCAAGCCGATATTTTGTTGGTTATATATGTAGCTCAACGAATTACTTGCGCTAAATGTCGTGTGGATATAATTAAACCAGCACAAGTTTTGTAATATCCTTCAGAAATGTTTTTTCACGCTAAAAATTATGATAAAGAAACAGATAATACAGTGGAATCTCCCTTAACGGACACTTCCTATAGGCGGACACCCCCTGTAGACGGACACTTTTGACAGGTCCCAGCAGCGCTCCATTTAAATGTTTAGTTTTCTCTTGACCGGACAGTTCCCTTGTACGGACACATTTCAATGGTACCTTCAGTGTCCGCTCAATAGAGATTCCACTGTAATTGAAATATATAATTGATATACATATAATTGAAATTTCTAAATAAATTTCGGTGCGAATCAACTTATTTTTAATTTTACAACAATAAAACACGTATTTTTACCCTACAATAACACAATCGGTCGCATTTGATTTCATGATTTATTTGCACATGAATGTATCAAAACAAGAAACTTCTTTTAGTTATTTCATATTTTTGCTCCTACTTGACTGCGGTTTAAACAAGAAATATAACACACACACAACTAAATTTCTCTATAAGCTTCAATTATGTGTGTGCATACATTGTATGCCATACAACATTACTATAAGTGTGAATGCTCAAAAATTTTGTGCTCTCTTTGTGGTTTCGTTCAAATAACAAACAATTTATTTTTCCCTTGTTACTTCCCCCACAGCATCTATAAACACAAAAAATTTTAGTTTTCATTTAATGTTCTACGTGGAACATCTTTATATATTTATAGTCTTTGGTTATAGTCTACTTCATATTCCGTCAAAATTTCATAATAACATCTTGCACACTCTCCGTGTAAGTACATTCAATTTAATCGTAAGCGACAAAAATTAAATTTTTCAGGAGAAGGTTTTTTTATAATATTCAAAATTGTTTTACATGCGTAAATTGTCGCTTACGATTAAATTTTACAGCCCGTATCTTAAAACTTATCAATAATTTTGGCATTTTGATAATTCTAAGCTAAGCGCTGGACCCATTTTTAATTTCAATAAAAAAAGTATATTTTCTTTAACATGTCGCTTACGATAAAATTGAAAACACAATTGTGTTTTGAAATACATACATTGTAATTTTTCCTGATTTTTGTTTATTTGTGAAGGATAGTTTTATTTTTTTAAATAAATATAACATAAATATTATCAAAAAGTTTGCTGTTGGGTGGTCGTGGTTCAAAAAATTTCAAAAACTATTAATTGCTACTAGAATATTAAATGTATTTTGTCGTTCGGCGTATTTCAAAATAAAAATCAGTTCTTCTTGAAGAAACAAACTCCATACACCATGTTTTCTTTGATCAAGCGCAGATCCAGGACAAGGTTTTTAAATTTTTGTACTGAATACTTTAATTTTGGTAGGAGAAATTTCCATTTTTCATTCCAATAGATCTGCTTTTGAATTTGATTGATTGCAACTCATTTTTGATTTAATTCATTTGAATTGCGATTAATTTTTCCAATTCATTTTAATGAATTCAAAATCAATTCAATTCAAATGAATTTGAAAAATGAATTCCATTTCATTTTGACAAACTCATTTGAATTAGAAACGAATTGCAATTCATTTGAATTAAAAACGAATTGCAATTCATTTTTACCAAATTCATTTGAATTGACTAAAATTTAATTCAATTCATTTTTTGTGTGGAAAGAATTAATTCAAAATTTGCTAATTCAGTGCATGAATGATTCGCGAATTAATTAAAAAATTAGTGATTCATTTACAGCTCTGGTGTGCATAACCAGCGGCAACAACAAAATAAAATTTACGCAAAACAATACATATTATTACCAGCGTTGTCAACTTTAAAATTTCAAAACGCACTAAAATGGAGAAAAAACGCACCAAGTCTAGATTTTTTTTTAGTTTAAAATGTTTATTGAATTAATTTTTTACAAAAAGTAAAATATTTTTGTATTAAAAACTTAACAATAAAACAGGCTTTTGCAGTTCAGGGAATTTATAAAAAATTAAACCTAAAAAAACTAAACAAATTTATTATATTGATTTGTACTTTTAATTTCATAAATTCTATACAAAGCTTTTTAAAGACATCAACAATGATAGTAAGAATTCAAAATTAATAACATTTCAGTATTAAAATTTTATTAAAATATTTTTAAAAATTTTTTTATCTGAACTTTAGTATTTTCATAATAAAAATATAACAATAAAACAAACAGCCTTTTAAAATATACTTACTTAAAAAAAAAGTTAACTGAAAACGAGTAATAGGCATTTTTGCTTCGAAATAATAAATATATCTTAAAAAAACTTCAATAAACATTTAATAGGTATAAAATAAATTTATATTAATCGAGACTAATACAACTTTAAATTAAAATGAAAAAAATTCTAACGCCCTTATTAAAAAATTAGTCTCGGCCGTTGGTGAGAACGCATTTCACGTTATTCCAATAAAACGAGGTAATATTGATGAAACAAAAATTCAAATATACGAAGAAAAAGATTTCCGCAAAATTATTACTGAATTCCAAAAATATAACACAAATGTTTATACTTACCAGCTTAAAAGTGCTAAAGGTATGCATATCGTATTGAAGGGCATTGATGCTTATGTTAATCCCGCATATATAAAAGATGCACTGATCATACGAGGATTTAAGGTAAAAAGTGTTACTAATATAATCAATAGAGAGAAGATTCCCCAGCCTCTATTTCGTGTTGAACTGGAACCAAATGATGTACAGTTGAAAAAAAAAACGAGACACATCTAATTTATAGCCTAAAATAACTTTTATACCGAAAAATTACAGTTGAAGAGCCACATAAGCGTTCAGGTCCCGTACAGTGCCACAATTGCCAAGAATATGGCCATACAAAAACTTAATGCAATTTACCAACAGTTTGTGTTATCTGCGGTGAATTGCATGGTACTGCTAGCTGCACGAAGCCAAAAGATCAAGCAGAAAAAAAATGCAGTAATTGTGGAGGTAATCACACCGCTAACTACAGAGGATGCCCTGTATATTCTTTCGTTAAACAGGCTATGGGTCAAAAACTTAAACTAGCTCCACCTCAATCAGCACACGCTTACTCCGCCACTCTTCCTCAAACAAGCCAACCAGTTAGTTCGCGTGTATCGTATGCCGATGCTGCTAAGACTAGTTCTATTCCCACACAAAATGTTCCAACGCAAAATAAGTCAACGAGTGCAAACTCTAGCTTTAACTTAAGTCTTCTTGAAGCTACTATTGAGAATCTGGTGCTAACTATAAATAATTTTACAACAAATATGACTACCATGATGCAAGAAATGCTGAGAATGCAGAATACTCTGATTCAAGCATTAGTTAACAAGCCATGAACACGTAAATAACTATGTTTCTGGAACGCAAACGGCATTCGCCAACATAAAAATGAACTTGAGCACTTCCTCACGGAAAAAAATATTGATATAATGTTGGTTTCTGAGACTCATTTGACTTCAAGAAGTCTATTCAGAATTAACGGCTACACTTTATATGATTCAAAGGACCCAAGAGGAAGAGCATGCGGTGGATCAGCAATTTTAATTAAGTCAAGACTCAAGCATTTTATTATTGACAACATTTGTGAAGAACATTTACAAGCAACGAATATTTGTGTCGAAAATTTTTGCACTAATTTTGTCATATCATCAATTTACTCTCCTCCTAGATTCGCAATTACTGAGAATCAATACGAGGACCTCTATAAATCTCTCGGCCCTTGTTTCGTAGCAGATGGCGACTATAATGCTAAACATACGTTCTGGGGTTCGCGTCTTATTACTCCCAGAGGTCGAGCGTTGTTCAATACAATTTCCAAAATGGGCTTGGACGTTATTTTGAGTGGGGAGCCCACTTACTGGCCTACTGACATACATAAAGTTCCGGATGTTATAGATTTTGGCGTCATGAAAAATATTTCTAGGGAATTAATTCACGTAGAAGCTTCCCTATTTCTATCGTCCGATCACTCTCCCACGATCGTTACAATCTGTAGCCCACTGAGAAGTGCTCTACCTTACTCATATGTTTAGATGGCCAGTCGTGTTAATTGACTGCGATTCAAAAAATATCTTAGTAGTCATTGCACGGAAAACATTACGCTAAGAACTCATGATGATGTTGAATCTAACATTGCCAATCTTAACGAAAATATTAAGCGGGCTGATAAACATGCCACTACCTCCCATCCGCAGACTGGGTTTAATAGACTATATTCTACAGATATTGAACGTCTCGTATGTGAGAAAAGAAGAGCTAGAAGGGAATGGCAACAGCACAGATCACCCAGAATTAAATTAGATTTAAAGAGTGCACTAAACGACTCCAAGAGCTGCTTGCACATGAAAAAGCTGCATCTCTTAAAAACTATCTGAAAATCTTGATGTCACACCAGCATCTAATTACTCTTTATGGCGCGCTGCTAGAAAGCTTAAAATACCCGTTGAATTTAAACCACCTCTGCGCACATCTACCGGAGGTTGGGCAAGAAGCGATACTGAAAAAGGTAACATATTTGCTGACCATTTAAAATACGTATTTACCCCAAACACATGTACTGGTGTAATTGATTTGCCAAATGTAGTCGCTCTACCCCCTCAACAAATAAAGTTTAAGACGCGTGATGTACAAAAACTAATTGCTGAACTCAACCCGAATAAAGCTCCGGGTTTTGATGGAATTAGTAACCAGATGCTGATGAAGTTGCCTCGTATTGCAATTAGAATCCTGTTATTCATTTTTAATGTCATTTTACGACTGGAGTATTATCCACACAGCTGGAAACTTGCCAAAGTTAAAATGATTCCAAAGCCGGGCAAAGATCTTACCAAGGCTGAGTCATATAGGCCAATAAGTCTCCTATCAACAATGTCAAAGCTTTTCGAAAAACTTCTCATGACAAAATTGTCCCCAATTCTAGTTAATAGTGGGTGATACCGGACCATCAATTTGGTTTCAGAAGTCAGCATAGCACCATTGAACAAACATAGATTGGTCCAATTTATAAGAACATTTGAAGAAAAGAAGTATTGTTCTGCGCTGTTTATCGACGTTTCTCAGGCATTTGATAAATTGTGGCATGAAGGCCTAAAAACATTAAAATTAAAAACATACCTACCAATAAACGTTGTAAGTCTTTTGGAAAGTAATATTACTGCCCGGAAATGCACTGTTGTGGAAGGAGACTTTATGAGCATGCCTGAAACTATCTGATCCGGTGTGCCACAGGGGAGTATTCTGGGGCCAGTTTTGTACTTGTGATATGCCTCTGAGCAGCAATATGCATACTTCCACATTTGCTAATGATACAGCCTGCCTTAGTATGCATGAAAATCCTTACGAGGCATCCCGATATCTTCAAGAACACATTACCCAGCTTTAACTTTGATTAAACTTATGGAGAATTAAGGTAAACGAACAAAAGTGTGTTCAAGTAACATATACATTACGAAGATATACTTGTTCACCCATTCATTGCATCTATAGGTAGTGCATGTAACATCGTGGTATACAGTAGTTCACGGATAAATGCGCCACGCTTAAGAGAGTTTCGCGCTTAAGTAGTTGTCAAAACCAACATTTTCCTCGATCTATTTAATTTGTGCACATATTTTTCTGTTAAATGAATCCTGCTTTACTGCGTTTTACTCATATATAGGTCGTATAATAAATTATTTAAATGCAGACTTTCACGGTTAAATGTACAAACTGAATTTAAAATTGTTAACCTTGGAAATTGTTTCTTTAAAAATTCCACACATTAAAATTAATAAACTAACCGAAAAAAACAACAAAATGAAAATAAATCAATGTCTACGAAGAAAGTGCAACTATCGTTGAAACAAAAACTTCAGATTTGTGCAAAAATTCAAGAAATCTTTTAAAATTACTAAATTTCTTCTAAAATTTATGCATGTGTATTTAGCATACATACATACGTATGTATGTATGTTTCTTTGACGTACAATGTATATATGTTACATGCACATGAACTTAAATCTGTTGCCTTAAATTGCAATTTGTGAAAGGGTTTTTTAGTTTTTAAGATGTTTTGATTGAATTGTTATGTTTTACTTTAAAATAATTGTATTTTTCGTTTTATTGAATTGAATAACAAATCGAAAAACGATGATCTCTAATACTTAAACATACATATTTTCGTTTTCTTTTAGTAAGAATGAAAAGGGATAGAATTTGGTTTTGAAGCACGCACTTCAGAGGGAATTTTGTTAAATGCGTTGGTAATGGAAATAACCATGATTATTTTAAATGCACCGGTAACGCATTTAACCGTGTTTTTTTAAAAGCGTTTATCGTTTAAATACGTTGGGCTTTAGACATTTTCACAAACGCATTTATCCGTGACCTACTGTATTCCTTGTGCACGTAGCACTTCTCTATTGTGATTTTTTCAGTTTAAATTCCTAAAATAATCGTTATTTGCGATCCCTGAAAAAAAAACGATAAACACACCGAAATAAATTTTAATTTGGTGTAATTTAGCGGAATGTATGGTTGGTGTATGTGAAAAATGTGGCTCTTAAGGAAAAAATTTGGCGACTATTGTTGTACCAATTTTATACTTTGTGTTGATATACATACGTCTATTAAACTGTACTTTCATCATCCTGGAAGCTTAAATACACAGAAAGCGCACAAATACAACGAGAAAAACATAATACTGGAAACTGGACATATACCAGACTTCAAAAATGTAAAAATATTAGATCGGGTGGAAAAAGGGAGAAAGCGGTACACCATGGAAAGCTTATACATACAAAAATATATTAACAGATCAATGAACCATAAAGAAGATACATACTACATTTATACGCGCACTATTTGCAAATAAAAATATTTGCAAATAAATTAACTCACTGTTTATACAGCATAGCAAAAGTACATAAACTTGGTAGCACTTCTATAGAACACTTACTTATATTGACAAAAAAAAGTAGTGTAAATGTACAAAATATGAAATAATTATTTGTTTTTACTTTCATTATGTGCTTTTATCAATGTTTTTTGTGCAATATTTATCCATTTATTGTTTTTTGTTATCAAACATTTGTAAGCGTGGCAACCTCAAGCGTTTTATTTGCAAATAGTGCGTTAATCGCGAATAGTTTTCTGAATTAGAAAGTCGCAATAAAAACCATAATATGGCAACAATTTACAGTTTTATTTGCAAATAAGCCCTGCGTATAAACGTAGTCACAGATAACATAAGTACGAGTTACATACTACGCTTATACGCGCATTATTTGCAAATAAAAATATTTGCAAAAAAATAACTCAATGTTTATACGGCACAGTAAAAGTACACAAACTTGGTAGCACTTCTACAGAAAACTTACTTATGTTGATAAAAAATAGTGTAAATGCACAAAATATCAAATAATTATTTGTTTTAATTGTTATTATTTGCTTCTATCAATGTTTTTTGTGCAATATTTATCCATTTATTGTTTTTTCTTATGAAACATTTGTAATCGTGGCAACCTTATCCATTTTATTTGCAAATAGTGCGTTAATCGTGAATAGTTTTCTGAATTAGTAAGTCGCAATAAAAAGAATAATATGGCAACAATTTACAGTTTTATTTGCAAATAAAAGTATCTGTTACTACGTTTATACGCAGGGCTTATTTGCAAATAAAACAGTAAATTGTTGCCATATTATTGTTTTTATTGCGACTTACTAATTCAGAAAACTATTCACGATTAACGCACTATTTGCAAATAAAATGTTTGAGGTTGCCACGCTTACAAATTTTTGATAACAAAAAACAATAAATGGATAAATATTGCACAAAAAACATTGATAGAAGCAAATAATGAAGATTAAAACAAACAATTATTTGATATTTTGTACATTTACACTATTTTTTTTGTCAACATAAATAAGTTTTCTATAAAAGTGCTACCAAGTTTGTGTACTTTTGCTATGCCGTATAAACAGTGAGTTAATTTATTTGCAAATAATTTTATTTGCAAATAGTGCGCGTATAAACGTAGTAAGAGTCGCCTTATACTACGTTTATACGCACGGCTTATTTGCAAATAAAACTGTAAATTGTTGCCGTATTATTCTCTTTATTGCGACTTACGTACCTTTTCACAATGTATGGTTAAAAGATAACAGAGACTTTAACTGCAAGTTTTGTATGAAGAACTGTCAGTTAAAGTTTACGTTAACTCTTAACCATACATTGTGAAAAGGGACGTTACTAATTCAGAAAACTATTCACGATTAACGCACTATTTGCAAATAAAATGGATAAGGTTGCCACGCTTACAAATGTTTCATAAGAAAAAAGAAGCAAATAATAACAATTAAAACAAATAATTATTTGATATTTTGTGCATTTTACACTATTTTTTTGCCAACATAAGTAAGCTTTCTATAGAAGAGCTACCAAGTTTGTGTACTTTTGCTATGCCGTATAAACAGTGAGTTAATTTATTTGCAAATAGTGCGCGTATAAACGTAGTATTAAACAAATAAATAATTTTTATCGGCGTTACCACAGAAAACCAAATATTTTTCATATAATTAATTTCGATCAATAAATTTATAATTATGTAATTTGAATTGAATTCAGTTTGTAAGTACATATTTATAATTCGGTGTAATATTGTCATTATTTAAGTTTTATTTATTTTATAATAGACAAAACCCTTGAAAAAGTTACCATAAAATTTACGAAACGTTGGGTAAATACATATGTAATAAAAATACTTTTATTGACATAGGGCAAGTTAGGCCAAAATCAGCTAAATATACACTATCAACCTTGATCATGCAGGTAGTTTTTTTTAACAAAAAGTGTTCTGATAAAATATTAAATAACTCCGTCTAACTAACTTCTAAGAAATTTTTAAACACAAGCATGCGAATTACTCTTATTATCTTTTCTACTATTTCGAAAGAAGGTCTTCATACGCATTCTAAGCGAAAGAAAACTGACTTTCAAATCTTTATCTTAACTTTGTACGAACGTTGACTCGATCGACAGGTTGCAAGAAGACGTAAGTGTTTTCATACAAATTTAGATACCACTAATTCGAATGAATTGTCAAGAAAGCGAACACCATGTCAAAATCAAGCACTTGCTATTTTGCTTTCGATAAAGTATTATTTATTTGCAAACAATCAGTTAAAATGTATAAAATTATTATGTTATCACTTTATTATTATTTTTTATTCAAATTACTTGAATTTGTTTTTTATTTGTAGGCAAAAGTCATAAAATATTCATCAAAAAGTTATTGGTCACTTTTGTTTTGATTATTGTTTTATATTCATTATACAAAGTACTCGCATATTTCTAAATAAAATAGTAAAAACATGCTGTTGCTGTGCGACTATTTTGTTGAATTATTTTCATGTAAATGTTACTAAATTTACAAAAATTGCTAGGAGACATGAAATTTACAAATTGTCACTACTTTGATTTACAAACACGTAAAACAAAAAAATTGACATACGTAATCATAAGCGAAAGAAAGCTGACGATATAGTGGAATGAAAACTTATTAAAGTTCGAGCGACTAGTTTTCTTTCGCAGGGGGTTTCTTTCGACATAGTGGAAGAGGCAGTTAATCAATTATGTTTTACAAATAAAGTCATACAAAGTATGGTTCTAGTAAAAAAATAATGCCGAAGAACGAATCCAAAGTATAAAACTTACGAAAAATTCTATATGGTGATAAAATACACATACTATATACGTATCTCACGTTTACTGAAATTAAATGGAAATGGTTCGTAGGGCCTTAGTCTATGCTTTCTAAATCCGTTTATAAATTGAAAATTGGTTGATATAAAAGTTAGTGGGAGGTTGATAAGTGCATACGGGTACGAAAAACTGATTTTTTACCCGCAACTCAAGATTTTGGGAGTGTTTGGAAAATTTTAAATACGGATTGCTGTGATGCTCGTTAATACCTACCAGCAAAAAAGTAATACGACCCAGGTATTTCGATTTCATAAACTTTTGTCACACAGTGCAATATGCGAAAAATATTTTATTATAAATAACGCATTCGGTAACATACAATACTTTTTATGTTATCAAATATTTAAGGAAAAAATGTAATATGTTATTAAACGACATTATGATGCTTTTCATAGCGATATTCATAAGTTGAATCGTCGGGAAAGAAAAAAATTTTAAATAAAAACATTTATTTGGAAAAAATAAAAAAAAAATGGTTGCTATCAGTGGACCATACCAAATTAAAGTTTGAAAAAGTTTTCTCAATTGACTGCCCAGGAAAAAAAATTGTAAATCATTCTAAAGGAACTACATTTTCATTGCTTCCAAAAAATCAATATTTTTAATTTGCAGATAGTTAGTAGAAAACTAAGTAGAAGTTTATTTTAGTCATAAAGAACCTTGTAATTCCTCTATAGTTTTATAAATTGCTCACCAGAATCGATTTTGTTCAAGAATTAATTTTGATCTACAATTTTGAAGTTATTTGCTTAAATTTACATGAAAATACTGTTTCGCATTTAAATTCCTATAAAAAGAAACTAATTGTTAAAAAAGGTAACTATTAACCATTTTTCCTAGATGAAAATATTATCATAGAACACAAAAATGGAAATTTTTTTTAAAATCGCTTCCAATTCGGTGACCAGGCATCGAAAAAGAGAACTTCTTGCAATGACAACCCTATGTAAAAATCATTAGATGGGATCGAAATTTGTACTACTTCCAGTTAGCAAATTCTACATTTTCATTACTTTTTTGGAGTGTCTTTTTTTACTGGGTGTTTACTTAGAAAATGTTTTCTCTTAAGATTTGAGTGAAAAAAATATTTGTATGAAACTTTTACACAATATGAAGAAAGAGGATTAATTCTGCATTATCATCCATTTTTTGAGTTATGAAGTTCTTTGAGTAAATAAGCGATATGCATGTAATTATATCGGCACATAAAACCCAAAAGGCCGTAACAGCCAAACAAATTCAAAATAGACTTTTTGATTGATTATGATGTGGTTAACCAAAATACATCTTTCCTTCAAATTTTACTCACATATGTTCACAAATACCGATTTTAATCATTATTGAATTTGGCACCTAACAAATAAATAGTCTTAAGGTTATAGGTGTTTTGCTTCTCCTGTAAACAAGTAAAAAGTGTATTTACGGCCTTTTGGATTTCAGGCGACGATAAGTAGATACAAAATTTGCAAGATTGAATTTGTTCGTTTTTTTTTGGTTTGTTTTGGTTGTTGCTGAAACAATTGAAAAAAAACTACCCATGAAATGATAATGAAACATACCTGTTTCGAGGATACGACACCAGTGCAAAGGATTGCAACATACATACACTGGGTCGCGTTCGTTTGGACACATTGGCAAACGTTTTAGTTGGGAGGCGTTTTTTAGATCTTGCCAAAAAAATAGGCGACATGCTATCACATATGGTTCTTCGTCGAGAATTTCGGCACGTCGAATTAGTATACAGTTTGTTTGATAATTGGCCACACAACAGGTTTGAGAAGAAGTGGAAGAGGTTGTGGATGTTGCTAGCATAATGGAAATGCCCTGATCGTGTCGGGACTTTACAGCTTTTAGCAATGACGATATTTGGCTGGCCTTCAGTTGTTTCATTAGGGTATTGAAATACTGCTCGGGTAGATAGTTGTTGCTGTTCTTGTCCAAATGATCTACAGCACTCCTGGAGCTGTCGTAAATGAATTTTCTGCAGGTATTGGTGTTGGTGCCGCGTTTGTCGGCATTCATGTTGGAGGGGCTCGCCATTACAGAGTTCGAAGAACCGAACGTGCCGCCACAGCAGTTCCTGAGAATCTTCGCTGCCGTTGCGGCAAACGATGGCGTGGAAGATGTTGTCGTTGTAATTGTCGGAACAACTATTTGGGCGCTTGATGAGGTTTGTTGTTGGGGAGTTATTCGTCGTGTTTTCTTCAGAGTTTCGACTGATAACTGGTAGCTGCTGGAGATGTTGCCCTCGTTGAACTTTTCGTAGTCGTCTTCGTTCAATACGCCGCCAGTATTTGCGTAATCGCAACCATATCTGCCGTGTGCTTGCCTTCGACTGTAATCCGTATCGGACTCTGTCGCCGTTACAGAAGTTTCCGTTTCTCCGTCTGTTGGATACGTCTGATGCTGCCGAAATGTCAGACAATAATTTGATATTGCCGTTTTCGAGAAACAATCTAACTCGGGCACAGAACTGTATGGCGGTGGTGGGGTACTGATATTTTTGTGATGCGATATATCTATTGTAGTCGCCGACGATGTGGAGTTCTCGCCATAGTCGTCGCTGTATTCCAACAACGGTGATGGTTGAGGAGACTGCATCATCACACAGTCTCGCGACTGAGGGAGGCGTTGATGTAGATAGCGATGCGGCGGTGGTTGCTGTCTGTTCGTTCCACGGACAGGTGAAGTTAAGTTTTTTGACGCATAACGCCATAGTTCTTTCTTCTCGCTTTGAAATTTCATGGAGAGACATCAAATATAGTGGTAACATCGATCTTATTCTATTTTCATTATTCGCTTTAGCAGATTGTTTTTTTTTTTTGAAGGTCGCTTTTTAACAGACAACGGTGTTAATGCGCGCTCCAGTCTCTCTCTTTATCGTACATTAATTTTTTGTTTGCAGATATATGTGCACGCATATACGTACAAACTGTCACGAAGTATAGAATATTTGATATTGTGGAGGCGTTTCGAAAACCGATATGAAGAATGCAAGTAGGTATGTTACACAAAATTTAATGATCTGAAATTATAAAAAGGATTCAAAATAATATGAAACATATGTAAGTATGTATATGTACATACAAATATGTGTCGCGAAATTGTAAGAAAGTAAAAATTATCATGTTTTTGAATTCGCGATGATTTCTTTCCGATTCAAATGCTTTCTTAAAAAATTAACTATAACCACTTAAGGCTCCATTGAAAAAAATTTAGCATCACAGCTAAAATATAATATGCATGATCCATATCTTTTTTAATATATGAATGTATATATATATATCTATATATGTATGTATATAAAAATGAAACGGTACATGTATGTTTTCGCATAACTTGAACGGCGGGAGCGATTTGACTGAACTTTTTTATTCGATTCGAAATTTCAAGGAGCTGGTTTCTAAATAAAAAAATTAGGAAATTCCTGTTAAAATTCGGAAAATTTAATTTTTTAATATATTGCCCGCTATTCACTTCTCTTTTTTTCTAAGTATAGACCAAGAAAGGAAACGTAATATATCTTATCTACCTATATATATTCGTATATATAAATGAAACGGTGCGTGTGTGTTATCGTATAAAGTGAGAACGGCTAAAGCGATTTGACTGAATTTCTAGGAGATGGTGTGTAAAAAAATGAGAAATTCCTGTTAAAACTCGGAAAATTTAAGTTTTTTATATCGACGGCTGAATTCTAAAACGTGCTAAGTCAAAAAAGCTAGTTTTGAGATAAAGGCATTCAAAGTTTATTAATGATATCTCGGGAATGTTATGAGATAGAAACTTGAGACTTTTTGTAATCATATAATAAATAGATTTTTTTTATTTTATTTGAACCTCATAAATTTGTTGTAGATCACAATTAAAAGTGACTTAGAATACTTAATATTGTCTTCTTAGTAGACTTAGCATCTATCTATCTATTTCTAACCTACAATGGCGCTCTAAGTACATATAGCATGTTTTAGTTTGGAGAAACATTTGAATTAATTTTTTTGGGTACTTAAATGCAAACTAAATCATGCTAAGTGTACTTAAAACATTTAAAAGGGAGGTTTTTTAAACTTGAAAAATTGTGCTAAGTACATTTTTACTCATAACTTTTGATAGAATAGACCGATTACTATCAAAATTTTACAGAATCTAAGTTAATAAGCGATGAATTCAGAAATGCTACTCCCAGCATAACATGCTATGTCGACTTAGCATGTTATGGAATGGGTCCGTCAATATATTGCCTCACTTTCAAATTAAAAAAAATACATGAATTAAAAAAAATACATAAATTCATTTTTTGTTCATTTGAAAAACTGTCAGCAGTATGAGTTCATTTCCAAATCAAAGCTATTTTGATTTTTCATACTGCATTGCCTGTGTGACGAATACATTAACAAAAATTTTAAATTTACCAACACATGCTTATTGCATGAGCATGAGCAGTATGTGTCTATGGGCCCCTTAACAAAGGGAAACGTAATATACCCTGAAGGAAATGTCGATGGTGAAAATGTACTGAGTAGTTTTTGACTTTATCACCAGTACTGCTCTATAATTATTCCCCATGCAATACTTTGTTCTATAAGCATTTAGCATGTGCTTGTCATTGAAAATCTACTAGTAACACTTAACCAATTGACTAGGTAGTGACTACGTATGTAGTTCTTATGGGAACATGGAGACATACCAACCATACATTTAATGGTACATTTCTATACCTTACGTACATACTTATTTATGTATATTGGCAAGTTGTTGCAAAATCCACCAGAAATACACACCTGTTTGCTCTTTCTTTTATACTGACGAATAGAAAAGAAATTGTAGACAATGTCTGACTGCAAGGTATTTATATACATTAGAGTGGGTAAATTTTTTTTGTCAATAAGCGTCTAGCAAAAATGAAATCTACACAAAATTCTAAGAATATTACCCTAAGAATCTAGGGGTCTAAAATCAAAACCTAGCTACCGAGGCACTGTGAAGTGAAAGGCTTCAAAAGCGGCGATTAATTCAAAACATGAACTCTACCTTTCACAACCGTATTTGGTACCATATGAAAGTAGATAAAATTCTACATCACTAACTTCAAAAATAAAAGTTCTTGGTAGCTTACTTTATTTGCAGTGTGTGTTCAAAGTTCAATAATTTTTGTTATTTTTGAGCGCATTGATTAAAAGAGAAAATTTTGATATTTCAAGTAATATCGTTCTTGTTAAGACTTCTATAAGTAAAAGTTTTAAAATGGAAATGTCAACTTCAGGTATATGAGCATTTAAAAAATTATTTTTGGCTTAGATAAATGTTTTAGAAATATAAAAAAATTGCTCTAAAAATTTGGTATATTTGTACATTGAGTTTCAACAAATTTGCGGATCAGTGCAGCAAAAATGCTTCTATGCTATTACCTATTTGTGCATTTGTGCGATTTTTTGAGTTATGAAGGTTTTTGTGAGAATTCCAGTTGCTAAAAATCAATGTAAAAAAAAACAAGTAGTTTTTATTATCTTTTGTTTTGTTGTTATTGTATCTAACGTTAATTTTTTTTTTGTGTTGACTGTGAATGTTTTGTTTAATGTGATCAGCGTTACCGATGGTGCCACTAAAGTAGCAATTTGCCACTTTTACGACTGCTTGGATACTATACTTTTTCTAATTTTGGCCACTTTTTGATACTTTTTAGTGAATGAAGATATATGTTTTGTACTTTCGGTTTTATTAATATAAAAGTTATGCTGTTTTAATTATATTGATATGTAAGCCAGCTTATATTAAATCTTTTTTTTTGTCATGCGTGGTTAGCTTATGCATATCTTTCGAATATTAAATATGCCCTCGCTTGCTTATATTCTGTCTGTATGTAAATACTAAAAAAATTTCCTATACGATACAAGACTGATTGTATTATTATTATTATTATTGAGATTCAGTATTTAGCTGTCATGAAATTCTCAAATGTTTGAAATGTTGGTACAATAAAGCAATTTCTCAAATTGCATGGACGAAAATTTATCATCATTATTTTATATATTTGCTTCATATACATATATTTAGTAAGCTGCAAACTAATGCTTCCGCTAAGCGTTATTTTTTCTAAATTGGCATCATTAGAAAATAAATTATCTAACACACTGAAAGCTTAAACTTGTCATTCCATGTTATCTACTTTAACTTTGTGGCAAAGGGTTTTGAAAGACTGGATTCCAATTGATGAACCTATTCAAAAGCACAGATACCTATAAAGTTTCCAGAAACAGGCATTTAATAACTTAAAAATGTCTAAAAACGATATTTTCACATCAATTAAAAAAATGCAATGTACAAAAAATTTATAGAATTGTCTTGTGCCTGTTTCTTCATAATTCAATATTCAGATATTTATCAAATGTTAAGTAAATTTTCTCTAAAGTAAATAAATTGAGTTAATATTTTTTTCTCTAAATAAGTTCTAATGAAAAAAAACATTAAAAAATATATCCGTATCTTTAGAAAATTCAAGAAATTTTTTTTTGATAAGCACAGATTATTTTTTTTTTTTATGCATGATTTTTATTTATTGTATCTTCATATATGAACTAACAATAAGTATTCAAATCTTAAATCTAAAAAATATAATTAGGCCCGACCAATGTCGGACATAAGCTTAGTAGTAGTTATATATAATACATATGTAAGTAGTGATAATCAAAAGGAAAAAAAAAATAAAAGTATTTTCAAGAAGTCCCATCTGGAGTGCTGTGAATAAGAGCCATTGTGTCCCTCTTTTTTAGGCGGATGTGTCCAGTAAAGTTCAAAATATTACGGGCAAGCGGATTAGGATGTGACTCGAGTTTTGTTAAATATTTGCCAGCGTATTTTGCAATTTCTTCAGTCACTAGTGGCATATTCAAATCACGATGTATATTTGAATTTTTGATGTACCATGGAGCCGATGTTATAATGCGTAAAATTTTATTTTGCCTGCGTTGAATTTTCTCTACATTTGAAGCTGAAGCAGTGCCCCATAGTTGAATTCCGTAGCACCATATTGGCTTTAAAAGCGACTTGTATATTAAAAGTTTACAGTCTAGGCTAAGTGTTGAATTTCGACCAATCAGCCAATGTACCTGAGTTAGTTTAAGTTTCATTTGAGTTAACTTAGAATTAATGTGGTGTTTCCATGTAAGTCGTCGATCAAGGTGTATACCAAGATATTTCACATGTGAATGTTGAGAAACAACTTGATTGTTAATCCGAATGGGGGAACAAGTATCTCTTCGTAAAGTAAATGTTACTTGAACACACTTTTGTTCATTTACCTTGATTCTCCATAAGTTTAACCAAAGCTCCATCTGGCTAATGTGTTCCTGGAGTTTGCGGGATGCCTCATCAGGGTTTTCATGCATACTAAGGCAGGCTGTATCGTCGGCAAATGTGGAAGTATGGATACTACTGCTCACAGGCATATCACAAGTATAAATTAAATATAAAACTGGTCCCAGTATACTCCCCTGTGGCACACCAGATGAAATTGTTTCAGGCCTACTTGTAAAGTCTCCTTCCGCAACAGTGAACTTACGGGAAATAATGTAACTTTCCAAAAGATTTAAAATGTTTATTGGTAAGTAAGTCTTCAATTTTAAAATAAGGCCTTCATGCCACACTTTATCAAATGCCTGGGAAACGTCAATAAACAGCGCAGAACAATACTTTTTTCCCTCAAAAGTTCTTCTTATAAATTGAACTAATCTGTGAGTTTGTTCAATGGTGCTATGCTGACTTCTAAAACCAAATTGATGGTCTGGTATGCACCCACTACTAATTAGAATTGGGGACAATTTTGTTTTGAGCAGTTTTTCGAAAAGCTTTGACATTGTAGATAGTAGACTTATTGGCCTATATGACTCAGCCTTTGTTATATCTTTGCCCGGCTTTGGAATCATTTTAACCTTGGCAAGTTTCCAGTTGTGTGGATAATACTCCAGTCGTAAAATAGCATTAAATATGAATAACAGGATTCTCATTGCAATACGAGGCAAGTTCATCAGCATCTGATTACTAATTCCATCAATACCCGGAGCTTTCTTCGGGTTGAGTTCGGCAATTAATTTTTGTAAATCACGCGTCTTAAAATTTATGTGTTGAGGGGGTAGAGCGACTATATTCGGCAAATCAGCAACACCAGTACATATATTTGGCGTAAAAACGGATTTTAAGTGCTCAGCAAATATTTTACCTTTTTCAGTATCGCTTCTTGCCCAACCTCCGGTAGATGTGCGTAGAGGTGGCTTATACTCAACGGGTGTTTTAAGCTTTCTGGCAGCGCGCCACAAGGAGTAATTAGACGCCGGTGTAACATCAAGACCCTCCAGATAATTTTTAAGAGATGCAATTTTTTCAGATGCAAGCAACTCTTGGAGTCGTTTAGTGCACTCTTTAAATCTGATTTTATTTTGTGGTGGTCTGTGCTGTTGCCATTCCCTTCTAGCCCTTCTTTTTTCACGTACGAGACGTTCAATGTCTGTAGAATAAATTTTATTAAACCCAATCTGCGTATGGGAGATAGTGGCATGTTCAGCAGCCTGTTTAATATTCTCGCTGAGATTGGCAATGTTCGATTCAATATCATCGGGTGTTCTAAGCGTAATGTTTTCCGTACAATGACTGCTGAGATATTTTTTGAACCCCAGCCAATTTACACGATTGATCATCTTCACATATGGGTCAGGTAAGTTACTTCTTAATGGGCTACAAATTGTGATGATCGTCGGGGAGTGATCGGACGAGAGATCAAGAGAAGCTTGAACTTGAATTAAATCCCTAGAGATATTTTTTATGACTCCAAAATCTATAACATCCGGAATTTTTTGTATGTCAGTAGGCCAATAAGTGGGCTCCCCACTCGAAATGACATCCAAGCCTATTTTTGAAATAGTGTTGAACAATGCTCGACCTCTGGGTGTAACAAGGCGCGAACCCCAGAACGTATGTTTCGCATTGTAGTCTCCAGCTGCTACAAAACAAGGTCCAAGAGATTTGTAGAAATCCTCATATTGATTCTCAGTGATTGAAAATCTGGGAGGGGAGTAAATTGATGATATAACGAAATTTGAACAAAAACTTTCAATGCCAATATTTGTTGCTTGTAGGTATTCTTCACAAATGTTATCAAGAACATAGTGCTTGAGTCTTGACTTTATTAGAATTGCTGATCCACCGCAAGCCCTTCCTCTAGGGTCCTTTGTATCATATATAGTGTAGCCATAAATTTTAAAAAGACTTCTCGAAGTCAAATGAGTCTCAGATACTAACATTATATCAATATTTTTTTCCGTGAGGAAGTGCTCAAGTTCATTTTTATGTTGGCGAATGCCGTTTGCGTTCCAGAAACATATTGTTAACGTGTTCATGGCTTATTAAGTATTGCTTGAAGCAGAGTATTCTGCATTCGCAACATTTCTTGCATCATGGTAGTCATATTTGTTGTAAAATTGTTTATAGTTTGCACAAGATTTTCAATAGTGGCTTCAAGGCGATTATAATTAAAGTTTGAGTTTGTATTTGTAGAATTATTTTGCGGTGAAACATTTTGTGTCGGAATAGAACTAGCCTTAGCAGCATCTGCATACGATACACAGGAAGTAACTGGTCGGCTCATTTGCTGAAAAGTGGCAGAGTAAACGTTTGCTGATTGAGCTGGAGCTAATTTAGGTTTTTGCACCATAGTCTTCTTTACAAAAGAGTACACACGACAACCTCTGTAGTTAGCGGTGTGATTACCTCCACAATTACTGCATTTTTTATCACTTTGATCTTTTGGTTTGTTGCAGCTAGCGGTGCCGTGTAATTCGCCGCACACAACACAAACAGAGGGTAAATTACAGTATGTTTTTGTATGGCCATATTCTTGGCAATTATGGCACTGTACAGGACCTGAACGCTTATGTGGCTCTTCAACTGTGATTTTTCGGTACAAGAGGTATTTTAAATTATAAATTGGATGCGTCTCATTTTTTTTCAATTTTATATCATTAGGCTCAAGTTCAACACGAAATAGGGGTTGGGGAATCTTTTCTCTATTTATTATATTGGACACATTTTTTACCTTGAACCCCTGGAGGACGAGTGCATCTTTTACTTCTTCGGGGGCAACATAAGAATCTATGCCCTTCAATACGATCTGCATGCCTTTAGCGCTCTTAAGCTGGTATGTGTAGAAGCTTGTTTTACTTTTTTCAAATTCAGCAACCATTTTGCGGAAATCAGTTTCGTCATAGATTTGAATTTTCGTTTCATCGATATTGCCATGTTTTATTGGAACAACGTGAAATTTATTCTCACCAATTACCGAAATTAATTTCTTAATAAGAGCGTTTGAATTTTTTTCTCTCAAATATATTGGTGGCGGCTTGAAGGTTTTTTTCGCGAATATATCAGGTGTGTCGTTGTCATCTTGCAATATTTGAAAACGATTAGTAGATGATGCGCTGTTATCCCTAGATACCTTTGAAGCAGATGCAATTTTAGTAGAATTAGGGCTTCGCCCGCGCTTTCCCACAATAATATATCGGTCCATTCCAATTTGGACCTTGGGTTTTGCGCTTTTTTTATTTTCAGTGACTAATTGGGTAAGTGATGAATCGGATGATATCGCTGATTTAAATGACGAAGTAGTAGGCAACTGTAATGTTAACGAATCAGCTGACATTGGACAAAGCGAAGTTGATCGCTGACGAAAAATTGGCTTAGCCGTTAAAAAAAGTCTGTCATCAAGTTTTTTATTTATTTTTTTTAAATTAAGATCATCAGAACTCACAGTAAGTCTATCATCAAATTTGTTATTTTTATTGTTATCATTAAGATCATCAGAGCTCACAGTAAGATAGGCATTTCTGCCGTTATCACTCACTTCGCAGTTATTTGTTTTCGAGGTACTCATATAAAGTATTCCTCAAGGGCACTTTGTAAGTGTATTCCTCAAGGGCACTTTAAGTTATTTTGTTTACGGTTGTTTTTGTTTTTTTATTTGTTTTAGTTATTACTGTCTATGTAAAAAAAAAATATTAGCAAAGCAAAAATAGCTTGTTTATCAAAGTTAATGTACAACAAATATTATGTACTACAAATATTTTTTTTTGTATGGTTTTTTTTGGTTTAGTATGTAAAAAGAAATTCCGCTAATACTTCTGTTCACTACGAAGGTACAACGAGATCTTTTTTTTTGTTTTTGGGGTTTTTTCATTCTGGCGATTTTTTTGCTTTTGGAGATTTTTTCATTTTTTCGATTTATCCGGTTTTTCGCGATTTATTTTAGAAATTTTTTTAATTTGTTGTTTATTTTTTGTTTTGGCGATTTTATAATTTTTTGATTTTTTAGTCTTACCGTTTTTGAAAAAAATAGGGTTCCCTTTCACCTTTGGTGTATGGAACCCTAAAAAGGTTAAATTTTCCAGCTGTGGAGCTGTGGTTTTTATTTTTCAAATTTTCTATACCACACTTTTCTTTCCAAAACATAAAATATATTTATAAATGAAAATAAAAAAAAATATTAGACCTATTTAATTTTATATATCACAAGAACTGTACGTTTCTCAACCCTGGAATCATAATTTAAAATTTTTCTGAATTCTTACACCAATCTTTTTCTTTTAAGAATTTAAGATATTTTAAATTCATAGATAAAAAGGAAAAATTAGTTTTAGTAGGTTATTTTTATATAACAAAAAAGTTAAGGTTCCCAACCCTGGAAACGTCTTTTTGATTTTTGTAATTTTTTTCATATTTTTAGTACAAATTTTATTCGTACTGAAATATAAAATAAGTTTATTTAACAAAAAAAATTAAAAAAATTGTGTTATCTAGTTACTTTTTAATGGCAAAATCAAGTTTAAGTTTTCCAGCTCTGAAACCGTCTGCTCGATTTTGCTGATTTTCAATACCAATCTAAGTTGGACCATTTCTGATACACCAGTCCAAGAACGAAGTCTCTAGCTTTTCTGGGAGCTTCGGAAAGCCGATTTAACGTACACCAGACGGACGGACGGACAGACGGACATCGTTTATTCGTCTTCCCTATTCATAAGGACCCAGAATATATATATTTTATGGGTTGCATATGAATATTATGGAAATTACACACGGAATGACAATCATATATATACCCTTTTCCATTTTTGGTAAAGGGTATAAAAATACGTGTGGCACTCGGGGACTGCCGCAGTAAAGCTATTGCTTAGCATTTTTTTTATCAACTTATGCAAACTTATTTTTTTTTAATAAAAATCCTACGAATTGTCTGTTTGTTTGTGTTTATCATTTTTATCAACCACAATTGCTCTGAACTACGCCACATTGTGTTTTCCTACATGTTAAAAATTTGTTCTATTCTAGCAATACTATAATAGCATACTTTTAGGTGATTCAAATAAAAATAGACTTAGGTTTTATTTTCGTTACGGAATTTTTTGATTCGGTCGACACCCTCAAAGCCTGCGATAAAAGCTATGCAATAGCTTAAAAATTATACAAAAATAAAATATTCGTAGTACATATTAACTTTGATAAATAAGCTTTTTTTCTTTGCTAATATTTTTACATATAGAAATAACAAAAACAAAAAAAAACCGTAAACAAAAAACACACAAACAAAGTGCCCTTGAGGAATACTCGATATGAGTACCTCGAAAACAATTAATTGTGAAGTGAGTTATAACGGCAGAAATGCCTACTTTACTTTGAGCTCTGATGTCTCCAATGTTAACAATAAAAATAAAAAATCTGGTGATAGACTTACTGTGAGTTCTGAAGCTCTTAATAAAAACAATAAAAATAGAAAATCTGATGATAGACTTTTTCTAAAGCCTGGTACTCTGTTCAATATTTCACGTGAAATGCTGTCAAAACACATATAAAAAAAATTGGCACGAATTGTGCATGAAAAAATGTTGCAGAAATAGTACTCTGTTAATCTTGTGTAAAACATTTGAAATGTATCTTTAACATTTTAATTTTTCATGCGAAATAAGTAGAGTGCCACTTGTTTCGTGTGGAATTTACAACAAACACACGGGGTGTTTCTACAAACATAAGAAATTGTAGCATAGTTTCAGGCCTAGTTAATATTGTTTACGTGTCAAATTTTTCGTATGAAATAATCAATGTTGATAAACATTTTTCACAAATTTGAACAGAGTACTATGCTTAACGGCAAAACTACAGTTTCATCAGCGATCAACTTCGCTTTGTCTAATGCTAGTAAATCGTTGAAATTACCGTTGCCTAGTACTTCTCACTCAGCGATATCATCCACTTCGGGCTCGTAGTCATCAGTTAACCAAGTCGTCACTGAAGATAAGAGTAGCAAAAAACCCAAGGTCCAAGCCCGAATGGACAGATACATCACAATAGTAAAGCGCGGGCGAAGCCCAATTCTAGTAAAATTGCACCTGCTCCAAAGATGTCTAGGGATAACAGCGCATCATCTACTAATCGTCAAAACCGTTTTCAAATATTGCAAGCTGACAACAACAAACCCGATGTATCCACGAACAAAGCATCCAAGCCGCCACCAATCTATTTGAGAAAAAAAATACAAATGCCCTTATTAAGAAATTAATCTCTTTCATTGGTGAGACAGAATTTCACATTGTTCCAATAAAACGTGTTAATATTGATGAAACGAAAATTCAAATTTATGAAGAAAAAGATTTTCGCAAAATTATTACTGAATTTGAAAAAAGTAAAAAAGTTTCTACAGATATCACCTTAAGAGTGCTAAAGGCCTGCAGATCGTATTGAAGGGCATAGATTCTTATGTTGTTCCCGAGGAAATAAAAGATGAACTCGTCCTCCAGGGATTTAAGGTAAAAAATGTATCGAACATAATAAATAGGGAGAAGATTCCTCAACCTCTATTTCGCGTCGAACTTGAACCAAACGATATAAAATTGAAAACAAAGACATCTAATTTATAATATAAAATATCTCTTATACAGAAAAATAACAGTTGAAGAACCACACAATCGTTCTGGACCCGTACAGTGCCATAATTGTCAAGAATATGGAGACAAAAAAACTTACTGCAACTTACCTTCAGTTTGTGTTATCTGCGGTGAATTGCCCGATATTGCTGGTTGTACTAAACCTAAAGATCTAGTAGAAAAAAAAAATTAGTAATTGTGGAGGTCATCACACCGCTAACTACAGAGGATGTCCTGTATATTCTTTCGTTAAACAGACTATGGGGCAAAAACCTAAATTAGCTCCAGCACAAACAGCAAACGCTTACTCCGCCAATTTTGCTCAAATAATCAAACCAGTCAGTTCACGTGTATCGTATGCCGATGCAGCTTAGACTAGTTCTATCCCCACACAAAATGTTCCACCTCCAAATAATTCCACGAATGCAAACTCAAGCTTTAACTTTAGTCGCCTTGAAGCTACTATTGAGAATCTAGTGCTAACTATAAATAATTTTACAACAAATATGACTAGCATGATGCAAGAAACGCTTAGAATGCAGAATACTCTGCATCAAGCATTAATTAACAAG
The DNA here is from genome assembly GCA_944452675.1 of Tachina lurida. Lineage (NCBI taxonomy): Eukaryota > Metazoa > Arthropoda > Insecta > Diptera > Tachinidae > Tachina > Tachina lurida. The sequence goes on from OX101752.1 coordinate 104,453,233, forward strand.
CCATGAACACGTTAAAAATATGTTTCTGTAACGCAAACGGCATTTGCTAACATAAAAAGGAACTTCAACACTTCCTCATGGAAAAAAATATTGAGAAACCAACATTATAGGTTTCTGATACTCATTTGACTTCAAGAAGTCCATTCAAAATTAATGGCTACAATTTATATGATTCAAAGGACCCAAGAGGAAGAGCTTGCGGGGGATCAGCAATTTTAATAAAGTCAAGACTCAAGCATTATATTATTGACATTGTGAAGAACATTTGCAAGCAACGAATATATATGTCGAAAATTTTTGCACTAATTTTGTCATATCATCAATTTACTCCCCTCTTAGATTCGCAATTACCGAGGATCAATACGAGGATTTTTACAAATCTCGGCCCTTGTTTCGTAGCAGCTGGCGACTATAATGCTACACATACGCTCTGGGGTTCGTCTTATTACACCCAGAAGTCGAGCGTTGTTCAATACAATTTCCAAAATGGGCTTGGACGTCATTTCGAGTGGGGAGCCCACTTATTGGCCTACTTACATACATACAATTTCAGATGTTATAGATTTTGGCGTCATAAAAAATATTTCTAGAAAATAAATTCACGTTGAAGCTTCCCTAGATCTATCGTCCGCTCACTCTCCCACGATCGTTACGGTATGTAGCACACTGAGAAATGCTCTGCCTCACTCATATGTGAAGATGGTCAGTCGTGTTAATTGGCTGCGATCCCAAAAATATCTCAGTAGTCATTGCGCGGAAAACATTACGTTAAGAACACTCGAAGATATTGAAGCTAACATTGCCAATCTTAACGAAAATATTAACCAGGCTGCTGAGCATGCCACTACCTCCCATCCGCAGACTGGGTTTAATATAATATATTGTACGGATATTGAGAAGCTCCTTTGTGAAAAAAGAAGAGCTAGAATGGAATGGCAACAGCACAGATTACCCCAAAATAAAATTAAATTTAAAGAGTGCAGTAAAAGACTACAAGAGCTGGTTGCATATGAAAAAACAGCATCTCTTAAAAACTCTGGAAAATCTCGATGTCACACCAGCATCTAAATACTCTTTGTGGCGAGCTGCGAAAAGGATTAAACACCTGTTGAGTTTAAACCACCTCTGCGCACTTCTACCGAAGGTTGGGCACGGAGTGATACTGAAAAAGGTAACTTGTTTGCAAAGCATTTCAAATAAGTATTATTATTCGTTTTCAATGTCATTTTACGACTGGAGTATTATCCAAATAGCTGGAAGCTTCCCAAAGCTAAAATGATTCTAAAGCCGGGCAAAGATCTTACCAAGGCTACATCATACAGGCCAATAAGTCTGTTCTCAACAATGTCAAAACTTTTCGAAAAACTGTCCATGTCAAAATTGTCCCCATTTCTAATTGGTAGTGGGTGCATCCCAGAAGTTTGGTTTTAGAAGTCAGCATAGCAACATTCAACAAGCGCATAGATAGGTTTAATTTATAAGAAGAAGATTTGAAGAAAAGAAGTACTGTTCTACTCTGTTTATTGACGTTTCGCAGGCATTTGATAAAGTGTGGCATGAAGGCCTTATTTTAATATTTAAATCATATCTACCAATAAATTTTCTGAATTTATTAGAATCCTACATTACTACCCGGAAGTTCACGGTTGTGGAAGCAGAATTCATGAGTGTGCCCGAATCTATATCATCCGGTGTGCCACAGGGGAGTATGCTGGGGCCAGTTTTGTATTTGATTTATACTTGTGATATCCCTTTGAGCAATAATATCCATACATCTACGTTTGCCGATGATACAGCCTGCTTAAGTGTGCACGAAAACCCTAACGAGGCTTCCCGATATCTACAAGAACATATTACACAACTGGAACTATGGTTAAACTTATGGAGAATTAAAGTAAACGAGCAAAAGTGTGTTCAGGTAACTTTTACCCTGCGGAAAGATACTTGTTCTCCAATTCGAATAAACAATCAAGCTGTTCCTCAACATTCACACGTAAAATACCTTGGTATACACCTTGATCGACGACTTACATGGAAACTCCATATTGACTCAAAGCTAACACAAATGAAACTTAAATTAACTCAGATACATTGGCTGATTGGTAGAAATTCAACTCTCAGCCTAGACTGCAAACTTTTACTATACAAGTTGCTTTTGAAGCCAATATGGTACTACGGAATTCACTTATGGGGCACTGCTTCAGCTTCTAATATCGAGACTCCAACGTAGGCAAAACAAAGTTTTACATTTGATAACATCGGCTCCATGGTACATTAAAAATTCCAGTTCACATCGTGATTTAAATATGCCACTAGTGATTGAAGAAATTGCAAAATATGCAAGCAAATACTTAACACAACTCGAGTTAAATCCTAATCCGCTTGCTCGTAGTATTCTGAACTTTATTGGACACATCCGCCTAGAAAAGACGTACAAAAGGGCTCTTATTCTCAACACTCCAGATGGGACTTCTTGAAAATACTTTTTTTTCATTTTGATTGTCACTACATATGTATTATTTATAACTACCACTAAGTTTATGTCCGACACAGGTCGGGAATAATTACACTGTACAACAGCCAAAATAGCCTTTAGATAAAAGTATGCGGACTATATGGATTTCGATGCGTTAAATTCAAATCTGCTGTCAGTTTTTCTCTATCACGTAGAGATTTTTTTATGGGCGTGGCTAATTTTGGCACCTAAATTAGTCGGCCATACTAATATATTTTACTATAACTCGAAAACCGCTATTTCGATTTTAATAGATAATAAACCAAAAGACGCGCCACAAAATTAAAAAAAAATATTAATCATTTTTTACCTATCTTTTATGGTTTCGGAGTTATTCAGAATTTAAAAGAGAAAACAGTTTTTTTATGCAAAAATCGCGTAATTTTTTTACATGAAAACTGCAATAAAAAAATCAGAAACTCAAAAGTTTCATATTTTTTACATTTTTCTTAAAACCACATATCCTAGGAATAAAACAAGCTATAAAACGTGAAAATCCAGCAATAAATCTTGATTTTATTCACAATTTAAAGTTCTGTTACCTGCCCGCAATGCCCTTTCAATAGCATTACCAGATGTCAGTGATGGGAAATGAGATTTGCATTTCGGTATCAAAAACAAATTTTTTTAGTACTTTTTTGATCCCGAGAGTAACAAAAATTATAATATTTCTTAATTAAATTTTATTAACAAAAAATTATAAGAAATTCATTTACAAAAAAAGGAACACATAGGTACAAATAGGTGTAGCCTGGATTAGACTTAATACTGTTGGAACATAAATCTTGCCCCCGTATTCCATAGCTCGCTAAAGCTAAATTTGACCGCTAAAATGCTGAACAAATAGAAAATTTTAAATTTTTGGCGATGACATAAAGCAATAATATTTCGGCGAATTACATTTTTAAGCCAATACCTGATTTATCAATACCCGTTTGAAAATTGCATTCGTAGCCGAAAATCGACAAATTGATTTTATGGATTCTTAGCGATAGAGATTTAGCTTTAGCAAGTTACAGAATACGATAGCTGTTGATTTATATTTTGTTTTCATGAAATTTTGGTAAGATTAAATCCTTTCGACATTTACAGAGGAGTGAGGCATGGATAAAATTCCGTAAGCTACTCTCGATATATCAGGAAACATGTATTCATCTAATGCGTTTTATGTAAGCCAATGCTCTATATTGGTTAATATTTCAAATTATTTTTCTTTTCTTTTTTTTCTTTTCCCTGGGAACATTTTAATTAAAAGTGGTATAATGATATTGGTTTAACAGATAAAATACTTTCAGGGGGAAACTTATTAAACCAAACTAACATTTTATTGTCAAAGTCCACTTTTGCCCTTAGAACTTAATATAAACTTTTTAAAATTTTCTTTAAACTGATTTAAAACAGTTGTTTCAATAGATCAACTTCTGTGCCACATAAAATATCATTGAATGAAATATGGTTTTCGTTGATATTTAATTGTGGTTACACTTTTCTAAAAGATCTTTACTAATAAAGCTTCGTTCTATTTGTCGAAAAAACAATTTAATTCTTGGCAAAATATATGCATGCGCGAGTCTTCTGACTGCATTTCTAAGTTGCCCGTGAAAGCATCAAATTTCTTAGGGGAGTACTACGGTACTTTTTCATGTCAAATAGTATCAAAAAAAGTACGATCGTACCAACTTTCCCATCACTACCAGATGTAAATGTGACTGCATTTAATGCATTACACACATTTTTCCATTTTTAGGTACTTGCTTTAAATTGTGAATAAAATCAAGATTTATTGCTGGATTTTCACGTTTTATAGCTTGTTTTATTCCTAGGATATGTGATTTTAAGAAAAATGTAAAAAATATGAAACTTTTGAGTTTCTGATTTTTTTATTGCAATTTTCATGTAAAAAAATTACGCGATTTTTGCATAAAAAAAACTTTTTTCTCTTTTAAATTCTGAATAACTCCGAAGCCATAAAAGTTAGGTAAAAAATGATTATTAATTTTTTTTTTAAATTTTGTGGCGCGTCTTTTGGTTTATTATCTATTAAAATCGAAATAGCGGTTTTCGAGTTATAGTAAAATATATTAGTATGGCCGACTAATTTAGGGGCCAAAATTAGCCACGCCCATAAAAAAATCTCTACGTGATAGAGAAAAACTGACAGAAGATTTGAATTTAAAGCATCGAAATCCATATAGTCCGCGTAATTTTATCTAAAGGACAGCCAAAAAATGTTATTTTGTTGTACAGTGTTATTGTTAGTTCATATTTGAAGATACAATAAATAATTACAAGCGTTAAATAAAAAACACACAAAATTATATGTAAATAACAAATATTTTGTAATTTGTTGATAGAACTTAATAAAAAATTCTCCTGAAGACTTCGGAAAAAGCTAACAAAAAGTTGAGAAAACAGATGCATCTTAATAATTAACGGAACTATGTATAAGCAAAAATTGGCAGTAATAGTTTTGACGGTTATTGGAATTGGCTTTTTTTACATTGCTGTTCGTTGTTTCATTACTTAAAAATACAACTCTGTAACGATGCATAATATGTATAAGCATGTAAACAGATGTAATAGAGGCTTCCGATGTGAATCCAACAACTTCCAGCGTTACGAAATATTTTTAACTTATGAAGTCTTTATAGAAAAAAGTATCTAGATTGGCAGATATAGATTGGCAGATCTAGATGGAATTTTCATCCATGCTTAACTCAAAGCATATGATGTTTTTGATTAGTTTTTTTTGAATATTGTTCTTGATGAAATTAATGAATAAAGTTGTTTTGTTTTTGATTTGAATGTTCACAGAAAAAAGTATTCACCAATTAATGTTTTCAATTAAGAATTTAATTGATTTAATTTAATTGAATCAATTATTAATTAATTTGAGTGGAAAAACTTAATTAATATTATAAAATTGTTTATAGGTAAAAATTTAGTTAATTTTTTAATTGATATTACAAATATTTTAATAGATATTACAAAATTATTCATATTACTTTTCTTTGTGATGTATACTTTTTCATAGAATTATATTTTTTATTGACGTCATTTAATTAAATTCATATGTATTTGAAAATCCCGGGAATTCCCGGGAATAAAACATTTTACTTCCCGGTTCCCGGGAATTGAAAAAGTCCGGGAAATTAGAAACCCTAGACACAACCTTAAGAGAGCTTCAATGGGCAATAAATTCCCAAAAAAATGTCACCTCTGGTTTTACCCCAAACGGTTTGGTGTTTAATTTTAAACTGCGTGACATTGTTCACAATCACTTAATTGCTGCTATCCATGACGATACAATAGAAGACACCTCACCAATAACTGTAAAGAGAAGTATAGCCGTTGAAAATATTCAAAAAGACAGGAAAAACGTTTTAACATAAAGCACGCTGAACCAAAACGATATTTAGAAAACGATTTGGTTGTGATCGAAAACGAAGCACCAGCAACAGGGGAATCTAGAACACTGGAACCAAAGTATCGTGGCCCTTACATGATCGAGTTGCATGTTGTAATTATAATATCGCATGCAATTTTTATATGCACGTTCACAAAACTCATGTATGGAAACATGTACATATGTATACAACACTCATGCATAAAAGTGTACTGAAAACTTTTGTGAGAAATATTGGAACTTTAACTCATATTCATTAAAATGGTCAAAAGTGATACTGTAGTGTCACAACGGCAACGCTGAGTGTCATGCTATTTGGTATAAGCTGCTTATACAAATAATGAAGTTAAAAAAGAAATTAAATTGTTTCCACTTACCATGGGAACTAAACAAAGACACAAATATATAAAATAGAATACGACGCCAAAGACTTTGCCAAAAACACAGGTATAATGCCAAAAATTACGAGAACACTACAAGCACAAAATCACTTTTGAGGAAATGAAGCCAAGCTAGGCGGCTATATATTGGTTGAGAAAAGTTTGTTTTTCTAAACACAGCTTATGTTATGCCACTTAGGTTATTTGGAAATGTAAAAATCTGAAACCAAATAACATGTCAGCAGTACTAATTAGTATGAACAAATAACAATTTCTTAAATATCCCGGTCCCTGAACAAATTGTTATTTTTCCTTAACTTTAAAATATATATGTATGAAGAGTGAAATGTTGATGTAAACGTGTAAATACTATATTAGGAATTTCTTAGTTTGCTTTATTCAAAAACTTAAAAATAAATATATTTGAAGCTAAAAAAACCTTGTTTTTTTGTTATATTTAATAAATGTTTGGATATATTTAAATTATACTATATAATATCTACTAATTTAAGTTTGCCAAATTAGTTTGTTAACTTGAAAATCCTCTCCCATATACGAAATAAAAGGAGATGAGCATGTATTCATCATAAATGAAAGTTTTTCTAAATATATTGCCACATAAATTTAATAATTAAAGATTTTTTTGACTTGGCATCAGTGCTGCCAGTTTTTTCTAGAGCTTTTTTTGTCATCCCCAAAAATCCCCAAATTGAGTGTTTTTGATTCAAATTTTTTCTTTAGTGATTTATTTCAAATTTATTTAGATTTTATTTCAAAAATAATGACAAAAATAACATATTTATTCAATTAAATTCATTTATATCGATAGATATATTTACATTCATATAAATAGAACTTGTACTTATACGAGTAAATCTTGCAAAGAAAAAATTACACATAGTTTAATATACACAAGTATCAAAATTTTTTTAACCAAAGTTTCAAAACCTTTAGAATCAAAATCTTCTGATTCATCAGCCTCAGAAAGTTTGTTGTACATAGTACTTGCATTAAAAAGCTTTAGCATTTCAGCAGAAGGATTAAATTTGTCAAATTTGTGTTTATTCTAAGAAGTGCTTCCAAAACGTCATATTACATTTTGTTGCGTATTTTTGTTTTGTTCATTATGGGTTAATCTGTCTTTATGCTTCTTCTTTATTAGAAACCATTCACTATGAATAGTAACACACATTTTTAGACTTGCCAGACGCATATGGCTTAGCTCAAAAATCATTCTTGCTACCATCAGTTATAAAAAATTCCCCTCAAATTTGGTTATGATCCCCAACAAATCCCCAGATCCCCAATACGAAATTTGCATCCTTAATCGCGAAAAAAAAAATCCCCAATTTGGGGACAAATCCCCTAAACTGGGAACACTGCTTGACATCACTATAATTTAGTGCTCAAACCATTGTAAAATTATAACAGGTACATGCACAAGCCCAGCCTGTTAATGTATATAATACAAATAGTTGTCAAACTTTGTTTACAAGCTACAAAAATATTAGTGTATATGTTGTGAATGGAATGATTACAGTGTTGCCAATGAAATAACACGTGGCTGTGATTCCAACTACACATTGAAGGAAATTGCGCCACACAAACAAAAACAAATAAAAATATAACCCAAAGTAGAAGTACACACAGATTATACATGAATCTAATAACATGGCCTATGCATGAGATTAATTGCGAACTCTGTGTAATCACACACATATTGGCAACACTGAATGACTATAATCATTCATGAATGCCGGTTCTACAATTGTAATTTAGTTACTCTGTAATTGTTATTATTATTACAAAATGCATATGTTTCTGACAATTATTCGTTTGTTTATACCAAAAAAATTCATCTGTTTTTTGGTGTTGCAATTTTGTTGTAGTCGTGCATGTACCTAGTATAATTTTACCAAGGCTCAAACCAAGAAAACACTAATTTTCGCAACTACACACAGGGTGGCTGAAGTAGTTAGCACGTTGACTACAAAATCGAAGGACCTGGGTTCAATCCCTGTATCCAACAGTCATTGAATAACAACACCACGCATTTTTCTGATGTGCATTAGTGTCCCTTTGTATCAGTTGTTGTAGGAAAGTTCAAGTGATGAAGGCATAGTCACTGGTCACTTAACTATACCGACTTCAGAAGATACTAGTCCTAATGTAACATCGGAGCGCCCTCCTTCGTTGTGTAGCAAAATCATCGGCGAAGTAAAATAATCAATAAAATGGCTACAAAACACAGCTTCAAAAATTTCATACGCCTCATTTGACACCAGATGGCGCTGCAACACTGCATTATCAAAAAAAAAAACGTGCAAAAAGCAGAGTTGTAAAAGAATAAAGCGTTCCTCTATCTCTCCCTTCACCACCTGTCTTCTCTATCACTATCCCTTTCCTAAAGAAGGTAACACCTAGTAATAGTAGTAGGCATTAATTGCCTTAGTGTTACTTCTCTTAAAAAAAAAAAAAAAAAAAAAAAAAAAAAGTGGCACCAAATAGGGGATTTATTCTAAAAAAGGGGCAATATTAAAAAAAACGAGAAAACTACACTAAACTTTATATTTTTAATGTATTTTTATATAATTCAGTCCCAAAAAAAGGGGACAAAAAGTGGCAATTTGCCACTTTAGTCGGTCAAACGGTCACGCTGACTGCACAGTCTGCAAAAGAGAGAATATGGGTCTGGTTCTCTTTAATATGAGTGAAATTAATTTAACTTCACGGAGATGTGAAATTTTATTCACCTCAGAAATGTCAAAAACTTACTTATGCTAGTACTTCGCTACCGTTTGGCACAGGCGCATAGAAACAAATAAGTTTATATGCTTTTATACATATGGGCATTTCATTTATATGCTTTTATACATATGGGCATTTCCATGAAAATGTCAACCACGACTGAAAAACTAAAAAACCTTGAACATTTTTTTAAAATATGCCAAAGACGAAAAAAATTACTCATATTTTACTATGCAGAGGTATTAATAGCTTATAAAAATTTTTCAAGAGCAAAAATAGCAGTTTAATGTTTAAACATTCAGTACTTTATTACTTTTAAACGTGTTTATTACTTTAAAACGTGTTTATTAGTGAGTACCATTTGAATACCCCAATTATATACCGTTGAATATATAATTACGTCTTCTATTGTGATTACATAGAAAAAAAAATTAAAAATATTTGAAGTAAAGAAAATGAGATCAACAATTTAAGCACAAAGAAAAAATGTAGAAAATTTAAATTAGAACCAAGATTCGATCTTAAATATTTCGAAAAGTATTGAAGGTATAAGCATATTTTTTTTTATTTATTAAACTTAATTAAAATATTACCCAATATATAATTTTATAAAACAGTTTTTTTATTGATTAAGTTTTGTTATGTTAATGATGATTTTAGAAGTATTGCAAGTTTTCGTCGCACGCCAGCATTTCTCCTCTTCTTCTCTCATCTTAGAGTCTATGATCCCTTGCAGGTGTTGAACTGGTTTTGGGCCAGTGAATCGGCCAATTCATTTCCGTCAATTCCCATGTGTCCACGGACTCAGAATATACATATGTACTTGTCTACCAGCACATAATATATTTAGGGCATTTCTACACATGAGCACAACCGAGGAGTAGTTGCAGTCAGCTGAAATTGCTTTAATAGCTGCTTGACTGTCTATATACATACATATTTACACGCGCATTCATGGTTTTAGGGTTGAAGTCCAATTCTGCTGCCATTTTGGCTGCATAGATTTCTGCCTGGAATATGTTACAGTGATCAGGAAGTTTATAAGAGTTCCGGAGAGTAAACCGCAGATCCCACCCCTCCATCCATCATTACACCATCGTGAAAAAGTTGAAACTTAAACCACCATGGTTAATACTTTCAAGATAGCCTTCTTTCCTTGTAGTGATCTGTAGTTTTGCAATAAAGTTCATTACTGGAATGATGTATTCCGAGCTACACTCCATGTCTTCCAGCAATTTACCATGACCAAATTATCTGTACGACATCTGTCCTGAGTCTGATAACGGATTTGCATGCCGCGTTCACTGCAGTTAGTTTTATTGGTTTTAGGTTCAATATAAAGTATAAAGCTGCAGTAAGTGTGCTTTTTAGACTTCTAGTAATGCAGAGCTCTGTTATTCTCTGAATACTTTCTAACTTTTTCAGGTATGCCTTTGTCTCAATCGCCCTCCACCATACAAGTATTCCATAGAGTAGAATTGGTTTAGCTACCGCTGTGTAAGTCCAATACGAAAGATTAGGCGAAAGGCCTTATGTGTTGCCCGGCATCTTTTTTTTATAAAGAGAAGTAACACTCAGGCAATTAATGCCTTCTACTATTATTAGGTGTTACCTTCTTTAAGTAAGGGATAGTGATAGAGAAGACAGGTGGTGAAGGGAGAGATGGAGGAAAGCTTCATTCTTTTACAACTCTGCTTTTTGCACGTTTTTAATAATACAGTGTTGCAGCGCCTCCCTTAAGTTAAATGAGGCGTATTAATTTTTTGCAGCTGTGTTTTGTAGCTATTTTATTGATTATTTTACTTCGCCGATGATTCTGCTACACAACGTAAGAGGGCACTCTGATTGTACCTTAGGATTAGTATCTGCTGAAGTCGTTAATAGTTCCGTCATCAGTGACTATGCCTTCATCACTTCAACTTTCCTACAACAAGTGATACAAAGGGACACTAATGCACATCAGAAAAATGCGTGCATTTTGTTGTTGTTATTTAATGACTGTTGTCAACGTGCTAACTACTTCATGCATATAGAGCAGTGGTGGCCTTTTTAACTCTATCTTCTATATTGGGGCTTCATGTCAGCTTACTATCCAAAATAACCCGCAGGTACTTTGTGTGTGTTTTGGGGGAGACCGATATACCATCCAATTTTGGTGTTTTCCATTCCTTGACTTTCCTATTAGTAAAAAGCACAAGGTCAGTTTTTTCAGGGGTTTAGTTCAGACCTACACGAGTTGCCTATCTAGAATATTCTTTAACGAAGACTCCATGAGGGAACTAATTGTGTCGAGCAACTTACCAGTTATGATAATGGCTACGTCGCACAGTGAGACAGCCCTATAGTAACCGCGGCAAAAAATGGTTTTTGGCGTGATGAAATTTCCACAGTGTATTAAAAAAATACATAATAAATATAACTTTAAAGTATTTTTTAAATTAATTTAGTTGTTGTAGAATGAGTAGATGAAAAAAGAAATTAAAAAAAAAACACAAACAAAAAATTTCTTAACAACAGAATTGTGGTGTAAAAATTGAACATTTTGCATTTTCAATGGACTAGGAAATATAGAGCAGCCCCTAGCCCTAGGTGCAGACCTATATCAAATGAAATATTGAAGTCTCAGCTTTCATTTGAAGTAAGGGACATACAGCAAAAGTTTGCAAAAGTACTTTAAACATACAAAAAACTACAAAAAATACGCAACGCGCACATTCTGTCGCTATACGCTATATGTTAGCATGCAATATCATGTTTACAACTTTTTACTTTTATTTTTTTTAAATTGTTTACAACTATTCACTTATTGTGTATTATTATTTTATTTACATTATACATTTGATTGACAATTTTTTTGAAGGTCATTGACTTTGGGTTAGATAGTTGCATAATTTTTAATTTAAATTGATAGTGCAAGCTGTTGGTCTTATCTAAGTTGTGTTATGCTCACTTTCTAATGTGGTTAGTTTAATTGTTATATATTGAATTTAGCTGTTGCATTATTTATTGGGTTAAGTAATAATGAGTGTTCTTGTAATGATCTCTTTTGATAAGAGATTAGCATTTCTCTAACATATTTGATATTTTTTTCACAAACTTTTTAAAAACAAACTGTAAAATAATATTACATTATTGTTGTTTTAAATATTATTGATCAACAAATCGTAATTGCAATTATATATTTAATTCACAATCTATTCGAGAGTGCAAGTTTATACAAGTTTATATAAAGTGTTAAACAAAAATTTACAAGGTTATTGATAATTCAGCAATTTCTTATAGTGCAATTTCTGATATTTGGATCGATAGCAATGAAGATATTGATGTTGTTGTTGGTGTCATATCAACAAAATTCAATGAAATGTCAGACTTAATCTATATATAAATAGGCAAGTGAAAAAAGTTAAGAACCATTTTAACTGACTTATGGCCTAATTTTGTAAAACAGAACGAAACGTTTCAAACAGAAATTTTTGGTTTGTTTTTAATTTTGAATTTTGTAAAACATTTGAAAACGAAAATTCTATGTTACGTAAAATTAATGTATTTTATAAAACAGTTGCAAACGTTTTCAAACGACTTAAATGTCATATGAAAACGTTTATTAAATTGTATTCGTTTTAAAAGTTTTAGTACATTATTGCATTAGTTTTGCTGCAATAATGAGTAAATTAGTATCTAGGTCAAACATAAGCAAAAGGCCGCCCGTGGGTACTTTGTTATGATATTTTTTACACGCACATTCGTACAAGCATGCATTTTACTCTCTTTTTTATATATGTATGCGTTTGCCTGACTTTGATCTAGGTGCACGATAGAGCTCCAGGCCAGGTCGACCTATGGACGTAGTGCCTATATTTACACATACATTCGCTTTGAGACCCTCATAACTACTTTGTTCCTGTCAATGGTAAAATGATAAAATTTAATGCGAAGTTTGAAAGTGTGTAATGAAAGTTTCCTGATAAATGGAGATGCAAAAAGTGCATTTCTTAAGACATACTCACTGACACTGACCATTTTGATTGATGAAGCACTTGAACTCTAACTACAGAGCTATATTTTGTTACACAAGTAGGCCTAGATGAGTTACGAACAAGAAAAATTCGAAAGAATCGATTGTTAAAACAGGGAGACTGGCCCGTGGTCATAAAATTTAACGTGATGTTATACTATTATGTTTCTCTCTTTAACCCACTATGATATTTAACTCTGCCCTTTTAAACTGGCGCAGTGATCATTAATAGAAATACAACAGACTAGAAATCTTTAATTTGCAATGTTTTATTAAAGAAAACAAAAAGTAGTTAGATCTTCACAAAAATACATATGTGAAAAAAGGTCAAGTTCCTATTAAAAATTTCGGCCATCAAAAGTAGTGAGATACATTCTTTTTATAAAGTTCTTGTTTGGCACAATACTTATCACAATATTACATACATATATGTATTAATTTATAATCGTTAGTGTCTTGGCAATATTTTTACCTTTATAATACAGAAGATAATAGGATATCTCTTTATTTCTTTATGTGGGAAAATTTTGTGAAGTAAGTAGGTTGTCTAGAAATGATATGAGACCTTATCGATTGCAGTTGTGAGATTTTGAATAGGAACTTGACTGAATTCATGTGTATAATTGAAAACATATCCATATACATTAACATTTCACTCCAACATTGAAATATTGAACGTTTCAAAGTTTCACAAACATCCAATAAGTATTTATGGGCCGCTGATTTAGAATTTCTTATTTCGTTGGTGCATATTCCATAATTTAATTAAATTTAACTTTGAAATTATTTTTATATTCAGCTTTTTATAATGAATAATATATTTTTCAATTATAATATTTTGACAAGAAGCGAAAACAACGTATCGTTTTACAAAATTTAAAATATTTTTGTTTTCGCTCCAACCAGAAACGAAAACGAAAATTCGTTTAGTTTTACAAAATTAGGCCATTAAACTCAACGTATTCGCTTGATTTTTTTTTGTTAGATAGATTGTCAATAGGAGCAGTGCAGAATGTATTTTTTCTTCTACATTTTTGTGTCTAAGATAGTTAAAAACAGTTAAGAATATTAGCCAATCATAAAGCCATGATTTCTCTTTCTCTCCTAATTTGCTAAAAAAAAAATTACAACAACTTGGCTTGGCAACTCCATAAACACTCAGAAGGAAAAACGTATTTGATTTATTCATTATATTCCAGAGCCCACAAAACGTGACTGAGCGCTTTTGTGCGCATGTGTATGTTCTTTCTGCTTTTTATGTGTGTTTGTTGTTCTTTTTGCAGTTCGAGTCATCATCATCACACACACTTTGTCCGAAGTAGCTGACGAAACAGCCAAACACACAACATCACACATACTTTGTACGAAGTATACGTGTGTCACCAAAACGTCGACTGCGCAAGCCCATGGGCTTGCAAATGAAATTTTGAGTGGCTATGTTCTATTCTTATTTCCATCTTTCTATGTACTTAAACGATTATTGCTGAAACTAATAAAATTTGGACATTTAAATAACGAGTGGTACTGTATTATTTTTCTTTAGATGCTTAAAAATAATATACCTATTTTTTTAATTATTAATAACTTTGATTAAAGTTAAATTCACCTACAGCACAAAGTAAGTTTTTTATTGTTGGTTTATTTTGTGTGCGTTTTGTTTTTGTTCATTGTGTTCATTATTTTTTCTGTGCTTTAAATTACTGAACATACTGGAATGTTGGAATATAATGGAATGTTTATATTATTAGTCTAGCAAATTCCTACATACATACATATGGGGTCTTTCTCAAAGAATAGGGAATAGAAACATTATTTGTAACAAATGTTTTAATGGGGAGTCTAAAATTTTAGAGAAAAAGCGTTTAATGAAAAAATAAACGAATATTTTTGTTTTGGGCAATAATAATGAATATGAAGTGAAAGCACTAGGAGCAAATATCTAATTACATTTAGTTCAAAAAGTGAACAACTTTTTTTAAATAGTTTGCTTAAAATCTATTCTTATTTATGCCGATAAATGAAATTTTAAATTCGTATTTAGTAGTTAAGAAAGTGGTTTAAGAGAGTGGTTTACCCTGGAGTCTATACATATGTATATTTGAATATAGTTTTTAAATTGTGTTTTAAATTCATCAAACTTTAAATATTTTCATTCTATTCTCCACCTCTGTGCGTTAATGGTTGATTTTCAACCACTGGGCGAACACTAGTTATTAAAAAATTTCGTGATTTTTTAATAAAATATTTCATACCAAAATTAAAATCCAAATGGAACAAATTTGGGCGGATAAAAAGTAAATTTTTGGTTGATAATGAAGAATGGCTTGCACAGCTTTACACCATATGCGAAGAAACTTTGGATGATGAACAATCAAGCACTTCGCATTCCGTTAAGTGTGGACGACCTGTAAAAGCTTTCGAAGAAAGCCAAGAAAGGTCTAACTGAATTAAAATAACTCAATTTTGTGAAAGTTTTCCAAAAGACTTGATAGTTTCTGCTGCTAAAAAATATGAAAAGAGTGAGCAATTGAAATCATTTACACCAGAGAAAGCACTCAGCCTTATAATTGATGCTTCATTATCAAGACACTAATATGATGTTTTAAGAAGCTCTGCAAAAGAAATTGGTTGTGATATATTCCCACAATATAGCAAAATATTAGAAGTTAAAAAAAAATGCTATCCTTGGCCTATCACTGTCCATAAAGTTCTCATTTACGGCAGCAAAATGGTATCTGAGGCTATATTGCCACAGGAATGTTTTTGCTAAGGAGTATAGAAACTGTAGGATATTCCATTATCGTAAATATTCACGTATTTCTGCGAATGAAGATGTAATGCACTATTTGCAAATATCATCAGATCCTTATATTAATTCATTTATAATGAGAATTAAATTTAAAAAATTAGAATACTATGATGATGTTAAAAATTATTGATAGAATGAAAAAAAAATTTTTCTTTTTTATTGCATTTCAATGGGAGGTGGGCGTAATAGTGGGAGTGGTATTGTAATTTTTGCATGCAATATTTTAAATAATATAAATTACAGTAATATCAAATTTGAAGGTTGAATGGAATTTTCTTTATTTTTTTTTAACTGGAGTTGTCTCAAAAATAACCTGTGCAAAATTTCAAAGCTCTACAATGACTCCTTGTATTTAATGCCGGCGTTGTCTCACTGTGCGTCGTCTGCATGTGCTGTAATCCTGGCAGCTTTACCCCCGAATTCCATGCTAATGTAATTAACACCCAGCGTGTAAAGAAGCGGTGAAAGAACTCTTCCTTGGGGAGTTGCTTTATTAGCTTCTTTGTTTACATTGGCAGTGCTCAGTTCTGCAGTTTCTACATTTTAAGAAAATACCAACCCAGTTCTTTACTTGCAAGTTAGTTACGGAACGATTTACGCTTTCCATAATTGCGTCCGTAGAGACATTATTGAAAGCGCCTTCAATGTCCAGGAAGACGCGTCTTTATAGTGTAACGATTTTTCGATCAGTTCGACAACATTATACAATTCTGTTTCTACCGATTTGCCCTTGGTGTATGCATTTTGGTTGGAAAACAGAATGTTTGGGTATACAAACTCCTTGATGTATAAATCCAAAATTCTCTAATGTTTTCAGTATTAAGGATATCAGACTGATAGGCCTAAAGTCTTTTGGATACATATTGTTGCTCCTAGCTGTTTTTGGTATGAAGATAACCTTAGCTGTCCTTCATGACCTTGGCATATAAATCAGTCCGAGACAGCCCTTATATATTGCTATTAGCCAGGGCATTATCCTTTGCTTACGATATTGTAGTAAAGCCAAGAAAATTCCATCTGGTGATTTAAAAATTTAAAAGAATTAATTAATTATTCCACTTTACTAAAGGAAATGACGTCACAATTCTCAGTATCCAGTTTATTTGTTGTTTCTGTGCAGCCTGGGAAATGTGTGTCCAGAAGAACCTCCAGCGTTTATTGACTGCAGCTAGTCCAATCGCCATTAATTTTACAAATTGTGCTAGGCACTGATGTATTGTTTGCAAGCAGCTTCCTCATTCTGGCCGTATCCGTAGGTTTTTCCATGTTACCACAAAAATTATTCCATGAATTTTTCTTTGCCTTTCTCAAATTTTTCTTAAAAGATTTCAGTGCTTTTTTGTAGTCCCTCCAGCACTCAAATTGGTCTATGTATGTAGCCACTCTGAATAACTCACGCAACTCACGTCTTTGTACGTCTAGATCATTACTCGACCATGGAGGTCTAGACTTACATTTTACACGCGAAAGGGGGCAAGCTGATTCATATGATTTGGTTATGGCTTTTGCTAAGCAATCAACAGACTTTTCAATATCAGCCTCACTCCTAATCGGTTTGGAATTATATATGTAAATTGTTTCTCCTGTAATAATTTCACAATTTTTAAACTTTGAAACTCCAGACACTTACCACTAAGTGCACTTACATGAATATACATGTGAATAAAGGGAAAAAAGTTAAGCGCATTCTATATATATTTTTAATTGCACCTTACAATCAGAATATCTCAATATCGTTCATATGGAAGTCAAAAATGCTAATATAAGGAAAGAAAATTATTTTAATATATATTTTGTACGGTACAAAACAATATTTTTTTTTACCAAATTTTGACTTTTTTCAGAAAATCTGCACGTATGTCCGCATTTATGAAAAGGCTCTCTAAAATTTTAGTTGAAGATGTTAAAAACTATCTACATAATGAAATATTACAGTTGAAATTTTCAAAATCTACCGTCACAACTTTTTATAAGCGCTTAAATACAAAAAATATTTTTAAAATTGGCGATTTTCATACACTACTGCATGTATGGTGCATATCATACATACCAAATTAATTGGCTCTTAGCGCATCCTGAATATATTGTCTTTAGTGCTACATGGTTTAAAAATACGTGTGCAAAATAGAGTTTTTCACAAAATTTAAAATAATGAAGATATTTTTCCTTAAAAAAACATCTTTTTCAGGAATATTTTAAAATTTTGAATTTTTAGCTTTTTGCCGACTGCGGATAGTAATAAATTTCTTTACTTATTTATATTTAAATTCTTGTCAAAAATATAATGTTGTCTTTTATTTTAAAATCCAACAATATACTAAAAAGTTATAGGTGAGATACTACTAAGAGTCAAGGCAAACATTTTTTTTGTCTAAAGTCAAATATCTTCTAAGTTATGAGAGATACGAAAATACATCTTGAGATAATATTTCTTAAAAATTTTGAGCTTAGCTCAAAACGCTGTATCCCATAAAAATCGGATAATTATTCTAAAAGTTACAAGCCTCAGAAGTTTTTTTGAGTCCCATGTGGTCAACCTAGGCCCACTGTAACTCCTGTCCACCTTAAGCCAGAAGTCTGCCAAGTAATGTGCTATAAAGCCTAAGTCCTCTTCTACAGATGTTCGAGGTTTCATATAGTAAATCCAACCAGTAGTTTAGACGTTATCGATTTATTTTGCAAAAGCTCCCACTGTGCAACGCTAAAGAAAAGAAACTCAGCGTGCACGCACATTTATGAGCGTTTATAAGTTTGGTACCACAATCGTAAAAATTAAACCACCTTTTACTTATTACTTATTTTTTATAACCTTTACCAAAAATGGAAAAAGGTATATATGTATAGGTTTGTCATTCCGTGTGTAATATCCATTATATTCATATGCGACCCATAAAATATACATATACAGGCAAATCTCGGTATAACGAATCTCGCTTTAACGAAAATCCGATATAACGAACGTCCAATTATTTTTTACATTAACAACCTTATATAACGAATAATATCCTAATTTTGTATCCAGTACACGAATGCTAAAGAAAAAATCGCTAAATAAAAAACAAAAACTTGGTAGCATCATATTCCGAACATTTAAGTCTACTTTATACAGCGAATTTTTTGAGAAAGTGTGCTCTGTGTAACGAACGGCGAAAAAATATTAAAGAAAATCTGCAGTAGCATTTTTGAAAAAAAATTGTAGTACCGTTAGTTTGTATTTGGTAGCTTATTTAAAAAAATAAATTGCCGTCCTTCTTATTATTGTATTGTATCATGTCTACAGTAATAAAATTTAAAATAACACTTGAAAAAAACTTTGCGATATAACGAGTTTTTCAGTATAACGAATGGGCCTGACATTATATCGTTCGTTATACCGGGATTTGCCTGATATATTCTGGGTCCTTATGAATAGGGAACACGAATAAGCGATGTCCGTCCGTCTGGTGTACGTGAAATCGGTTTTCCAAAGCTCACAGAAAAGATAGTGACTTCGGTCTTGGACTGGTGTATCAGAAATGGTTCAAAATAGTTTGCTATTGAAAATCAGCGAAATCGAGCAGACGGTTTCAGAGCTGGAAAGCTTAAACTTGATTTTGCCATATAAAAGTAACTAGATAACACAAATTTTTTGATTTTTTTGTTAAATTAATTTATTTTACATTTCAGTACGAATAAATTTTGTATTAAAAATATAAAAAAAATAAAAAAGGCGTTTCCAGGATTGGGAACTGTAACTTTTTTGTTATATAAAAATAACCTACTAAAACTAATTTTTCCTTTTTATCTATAAATTTAAAATATCTTAGGTTAGGTAAGGTTAGGTAGAGGTGGCAGTCAGAAAGCCGGACTCACTTAGACCGTTTTGGTCCATTGTGATGCCACGGAGACTCTGCTTATGCGGAGTCTCCACCGTCGAACCATCCAGAGCTCAGTATAAAGCTACTAATACGTTGAGTTCAACACTAGCAACGTCAGAAAGTTCCCTGAATTCAAGAGCGCCCATTGTGGCCATTCTCTTTCCTTCAAGTCCAGGGCAGTGACAAAGAAAATGTTCTATGCTTTCCTCTTCATCGATGTCTTGGCAGCTGCGGCAAAAGTCGTTGTGTTCAACCCTAAGCCGTTGTGCATGCCTACCTATGAGACAGTGCCCGGTTAACACGGATACTAGAACCGAAATTTGTTTCCTATTCTTCGAAATTAGGTAATCCGTACCTTCTCTATTTAGGTGAGTCCATAACTTCCTTGTGATCACGCAGTCATTTCTAGTGACCCACCTTCTATTCGTTTCTTCCTCTGTCTTGCGCCTAAGTCTGAGTTTGCAAGAGAGTAGGGGTAGACCTACACGTTCCAAATCCGGTGGAACCTGTAAGGTTGTCCCTATTCTAGCAAGCTCGTCAGCCCTAGAGTTCCCTGCAAGCCTCTATGCCCCGGGATCCAGATGATCCTAATATCAAACTGCTCTGCCATCTCATTTAGAGATGATCGGCAGTCGAGGGCTGTTGTTGTTCTTAGAAGCGGGGATTCGAGGGCCATAATAGCTGACTATCGATGTAAATGTTAATCCAAGTCATTGAAGTGACATTCACTCTCAACCAATTCGCAACTTCTCTTATAGCAAGGATCTCTGCCTGAAAGACACTGCAGTGATCCGGAAGTCGCCGTGCAATACGAAGACCTAAGGCCCTCGAATAGACCCCATAGCTCACACCTTTCTGTGTTTTGGAGCCGTCCGTATAAAAATCAACACTTTTTCTTCTACCTGGAGTTACATTCATCCACATTTCTGTGGATGGTATCCAGGTTTTATAAAGACGTTCGTGTAGTAGAGCAGGGGAGATTTGGTCAATCCTCCATCCCCTAACTTCATCATCGAGTATTCTGCGGTGGCCGGTTCCATTTCCGTTCCACAGAGAGGTACATCGAAGACGGATTGCCGAGGTCGTTGCCATCTCCTTCCCTACTAGATCTAATGGTAGTAGATGAAGAAGCATCCCCAGTGCATCCGTAGGAGTGGTGCGAATAGCACTGGTTACATACAAGGATGCGAGTCTTTGCACCTTGTGTAAGATGTATAGATACGTCTTTTTCTCCAGGGATGGCCACCGTACATGAGAATTGGACGTACTACTGCAGTATAGATCCAGTGAACAATTTTTGGGGTAAGACCCCAGTTCTTTCCAATGGATATTTTGCATAGATACAGTGAAATGGTTGCTTTTTTCACTCTCTCTAGAATATTTGCTTTGAAACTCAATTTTGAATCAAGAATAACATCAAGATACTTTGCAGTGTTGGACACTTTTATCTCCGTATTATTAAGTGTGATAGGTCGGAAATCAGGTATCTTATACTTCCTAGAGAAAAGGCCTAGTTCCGTTTTATTAGGATTAACGGTGAGCCCTCGTTTCTCCGCCCATCTTGTTAAATATAAAAGACCATCCTGTAGGATGTCCCTTAGAGTTGTGAGGAATTTTCCTCTTATAGCTATTGCCACATCATCAGCATAAGCCACAATTCTGCAACCCCGCGATTCTAGAGATAGTAGCACAGGATTTAGAGCTAGATTCCACAAAAGTGGCGAAAGAACTCCTCCCTGTCGTGTACCCCTATTTACAAAGCGGGTCTGTCTAGAAGCTCCTATAGCCGCATTTATCCTGCGGTGAGTTAGTAGATTCTGAACCCACTTACACAATCCCGCACCAACCCCCAAATTCGACAATCCTTCAATTATCGCATCTGGAGATATATTATTAAAAGCCCCCTCAATATCCACGAAGGTCACAAAGGCGTATTCACCTACAGAGATATTTCTCTATTGTGCCAACCAGCTCATGTAGAGCCGATTCTGTTGACTTTCCCGTTTGATATGCATGTTGATGCGGGGAAAGTAGTTTACCATTGATGGTTTTGCGGATATAATGATCAACCATCCTTTCTAATGCTTTCAGAAGAAAGGATGATAGACTTAAAGGGTCAAGTCCTTCGGTGTGGTGTGAGAGCTTTTACCGGCCTTCGCTAGAAAGACCACTCTCGCTTCCCTCCACTTGTCAGGAACATAACCCAGTCTTAGACAACTGGTGTAAATTCTCAGTAGCCTTGGGGCTATGAGATTCGATACTTTCCATATCTCGACCGGTATGATACCGTCGGATCCTGGTGACTTGTAAGGCTTGAAACTTCTCAGAGCCCAATTTAATGTCTGCATATTGACTATGTCAGATATATTTTCCGCAGGTATGGGGTAAGGATCAGATGTCTGAATCTCATACACTGAGTTACCCGGAAAGTGAGTGTCCAGCAGTGTTCTTAACGACTCCTCGCTGTATGTAGTCCACGTCCCATTGGGATTCTTCAAATATTCCAGGGTGCAGGGAGTAGCGGACAAGATTTTTCTCATGCGAGAGGCTTCTGAAATATTTTCAATATTTTCACAAAACTTCTTCCATGTTGTATTTTTAGCAATTCTTATCTGCTTTTTATACTTTTTTAATATACCCTTATAAGCTATCCAGTCCAGTTCCTTTCTGGATGATTTAGCCTTATTGAAGAGTTTTCTACATGTAAACCTACACAATTGTAACTCTTTATTCCACCAGGGCGGTTTCTTTTTCCCGCTTGGCTTATTCAAAGGGCAATACGACTCCCTTGAATTTTTAAAGATTGTAGTAATGTTATCACCTCACAATCTAAATCAGAAGTTTCTAGAAGTGACGAGTTTCCAATCGCTCCTAATTGTCTAGAAAAAATAGACCTATACAGACGCCAATTTGTTACCAAAAGGTAACATCCAGGACTTCCTGTCTATTCCTTGTTATTAGAGTTTTTCTTTTCCCGGACTTTTTCATTTCCCGGGAAAGCGGGAAAGATTTTTCGGTTTCCCGGGAAATCCCGGGAATTCCCGCCCAGTACAAAACAATACAAAATATTTTTAAATTTAATTTACTTCAACAAAAACAAATTATAATTCAAGAGATCGATTAAATAATAACGTTTTATACACACATTATTCAAAAAATAAAACCGTTTCCGTTCTTTATGCATGCAAACTTAAAATTGGTTTAACAAACGAATTTTGTATGGCAAAACCAGTTTTAACGCATGCTTTAACTTTAACAATCGTTTTAGCATAAGGGCATATTTCTTTGGAAATACAGAATAAGCTGTTAATGCTGTTAACCGTACTATTTACCAAAGATAATCTGTAATTATTTGTAATTTTCTTTTATTTCCTTGCTCATTTCTGTTTTTACTTTTATGAATTGTTGTAGAATTAAATTTTGATAGTCGCGTTCTGCTTTTTCCAAATAAAGGCATCCAAGTCTCAGAATGCATGTGTTCCAGATGTAAACTCGGCCTTAGTTGTTGTAAAGCTTTAGCTATTGTGATATTGCCATCACCTTATTATTGCACCATCGCATTAATAAAGTTAATAACGACACTCATCAAGGAATGTGTACATACAAATTAAGTTGCCATAACCAAATCAAAAAATCCCGGGAATTCCCGCACAAATTTCCCGGGATTTCTTTCCCGGAAAATGTGCGGGATCCCGGGAAAATTTTCCCGGGAAATCCCGTATGAAAAACACTACTTGTTATAAAAGTAGGTTCTTGACCTCTATTACAAATGTTAAGGTTAGTACTAACTACAAATTCTAAAAGTTCCTCACCTCTTTCATTAGTGTCCGTACTTCCCCAGATGGTATGATGTGCGTGTCCAGCGCTTACCACCGCATCCACAAAGTTTCTCACCACTACCGACGGTAGAGGGCCTTGATCGTCGTGAGCGCAGTACACCGACGCCAGCCAGTAGCATTATCTCCGACTTCCACGCTAACTGCCGTTATGTCTCTGTCGCTGAAGTTAGATAATAAAAATGTATTAAGGTGGTTCCTTGCCAAGATGCAGGTTCTATTGTTACCTTCATTATTGACGGCTAGCATCTTAAAATCTTTGGTCCTTAGTCCGTAAACCCTGCCACCACTAATCCAGGGTTCTTGGATTAGGACTATGTCAACTTCGCATGTCGTCATGCGAAGCTGAAGAGCAGCTGAGGCTACTTTAGAGTGGTGGAGATTTATCTGCAGCAGGTTCAACATCCGCTACGAAATCCATCTCCACGACCGTTTTATCGGACTCGTCGTCAGTCTCAAGAAGAAGGTACCTGTCTTCGCCGTAATCAGCGTCGAACAGGCCTGAGGCGCCTCCGAGAATTTCAGAGTCGGATGTAATGTAGCCATCCTTTTCCAAAGATTCTCGCAAGCTGGCCTTCTCCTCCTCTTCAGATTCTTCCTCCACAGCGTTTCCACACACTGTCTTGGAATTATCCGTCACTGGAGGCTGACTTGGACTTGGCCAAGTAAGGGAGGGTTTCAGCGTTTAGTATAATAATTACACCACGTCTGTCCCCCTCAGCCTCACCAAACCTCCCCATCTTCCAATTGTCGGTTGGAAGTGAGGGATTACAGTCCCTTAACAACTTTATCGCCGCTTCAGGCGTGTCTGGGAATGCCGGAATCCACGCATGCGCACGTGGTCGGGATGGAATGTCGCTATTGTAGACAAGATCGATTTTCGCACCCGGCCACGGCTCTCCCATCCTGCTAATAGCTGCCTTGTACAGGTCCGCCGATCTCTGACCTCCAAAGGCCATCAGCTTGACCCTGCCTTGATACCAGACAGGAGGTATGCCTGGATTCTCCGCAAGGACGTGGTAGTACGTAGTGCAAGCTTAGCTTCCACAGTACTCCATTTGCCCTTGGGGATGGTTCCATCCATATCTCCCCTGTCGACAACGGCCATTATGAGGTTGTCTTTCGCAACCTCACTAAATGACCTAACGCCAATATTACTATTAGCCTTAGGCCGCTTAGGCAATGGATTGTCGTCCGGCGATCGCAGTCTTTTACCAGACGGTTTTGACGACGTGCTAGCACCGCTACTACGAGGATCAGGAGAATCCATGTTTTCAAGGACACCTTTTGCCCATCCAAGGGATGACTTCTGTTCCTCGGACAGTTTGGATGGGTCTTGAGTGCCCAACGTCTTTACAATGCATAGGCATAACCTTTTTTGGTTATGCCTCATTTTTGATGGTCGGACATGCTTGGTCGAAGCCGGCGTGGCCGAGCTCGCACTGCTGCATGTACCGACTATCTGCCTAGTATTTTCGGCAGCCTTCGTCTGAACGAGTTTTCTCGTGCCAGACGGTTGCGTGAAACCGGTCCCCTGTCGTTCCGCTCTGGAGAGCACCGTCAGTTTTCCGGTCCCAGTATTGTTTGTTGTTTTATTATTTTTATTTTGATTATTTTTTTTTCATATTTTGGTCCCACGAGTATGGGGGATTTGAAGGCCACCACGTCATAGCCCCCGATAACGTGGTGAGGGCATCGTCTACTTGCTGAGGTGCCCAGGTATCAGCAAGGCTCCGTTCAAATACAGTCTATTGACCCTGACTGCAAAAATCCGATGGGCACGGGTCGCATCACACCCCGGTTTAGGGTTGGATAACCTTTGGTTCACAGACCTTTAGAGTCAGTTGTCTTCACCCAGTACCATAGGGGAACCTTAAAGGTCACATAGCTGACCTGGGTTGAAGACATAGACCACAGTCTGTAGTTAAGCCACCACACCACGACAAGGTAGTTATCCCGATGGGGTTAAAAAATCTTACAATAAAAACAATCTGTATTTGAATTGTTCCAAACACCTCCAAAATCTTGAGTTACGGGTAAAACCCCGGTTTTTCGTACCCGTAGGCACTTAACAACCTCTAACTAAGCTAAATATCAACCGATTTTAAATTTATAAAAGGATATAAGAAGAAGTGACTAAGACCTTTTGTGTTTTTGTGTCTCTATTTTTTCACCAAATATAATTTTTACTTTGGACCCGTTCTTAGGCAGTATTTTTGTACTGCAGCCATACTATCTATAACCTTATAAAAAATTTACTGAGTTATTAATCTTTTTATTACAATACTTTTTGTTAAATAAAACTACCTTAATGATGTATTTCGCGTTCTATTTCTCCACTTTTGGTGTATTTAAGCTTCCAGAATGATGAAAATAAAATTTGATAGACATATGTACATATATTAACAAAGAATACAAAATTGGTACAAAATATAGACCTGCGTAAATAGTCTTGAAATGTAAATACGTCTTGTTTTTTAAATGTATTATCGTGGCTGCATTATACTAAACCAATAATAAATGCTGTCGTTTTATAAGCAAAACACGATAGATGCATTGGTGTTCGTGTATATGAGTGCTAACAAGCAATGTCGGGAAGACTTCTTGTTATGAACGAACAATCCACAGAAGTAGTGTTGATGCGTGTATGCTTGTTATTTTCCATATTATCCATATTTTACATAACACAAAAAGTTAAAGTTTTCCAACCCTGAAAACGTCTTTTTAATTTTTTTATATTTTTTTAATTTAAAATGCCAATTTTAGTCGTACTGAAGTGTAAAATAAGTTTATTTACTAAAAAAAAAATAAAAATTTGTTTTCGGTAGTTACTTTTATATGGCAAAATAAAGTTTAAGTTTTCCAGCTCTGCAATCGTCTGCTCGATTTTGCTGAATTTCAATTCCAATCTGTTTTGGAAAATTTCTGACACACCAGTCTAAGAACGAAGTCTCTAGCTTTTCTGGGAGCTTCGGAAAACGTACAGACAGACGGACATCGCTTATTCGTCTTCCATATGCATAAGCACCCAGAATATATATATTTTATGTGTCGCTTATTGATATTATAGAAATTACAAACGGAATGACAAACCTATATATACCCTTTTACCATTTTTTTGGTAAAGGGTATAAAAATATAAAAATAATTATTAGACCTAGATAATTTTATATATCACAAAAACTGTACGTTTCCCAACCCTGGAGTCATAATTTAAAATTTTTCTGATTTCTTACACCAATCTTTTTCTTTTCAGAATTTAAGATATCTTAAATTTATAGATAAAAAGATAAATTAGTTTTAGTAGGTTATTTTTATATAACAAAAAAGTTAAAGTTCCCAACCCCCTTTTCCATTTTTGGTAAAGGGTATAAAAATTTATCCTTTGGTATTTTGTTGCTCTTCAAATACGAGCAACAATGTGTTTTTTGTTGCCCAATATTGGCACATTTGAATTGAAAACAATAGAATTTACGTCTTTTGGAAATTAACAAATAGATCGAAATCTGAAGAAGGTAAAAAAAAATCGATCGAAATGAAAATTCGTAATCAAAAAAATTTCGATCAATTTCTGTGATAGGCCTGATAATTGTAAAAATTGCTAGATTTGCGCGTTTTATAGTTTGGGGCCACGTTTTTTCCCGTTTTGAGTGAATGAAAACGGGTTAAATCCAGCCCGAAAAGTTCTAAGTTGGCATCACTGCATCAAAAATATTTGTCAAAATGAACCAGGAATGTGTCGTCTTAACACCAGGGTGCGCAATCGTGGTCAGAGTGCGAACCAAGTGGTTCATTTTGCCGTCTGAACATAGAATAATAAAATAAATGATTTTACATGGCATTGCACATTTTTGTTGTTGTCGATTAAAGGCAATGCAAAAGCAATGAATTTATGAATATGCAGAAAAAGTGAGTGTATTCAAGCTGTACTCTGATTCGAGCTGAAAAGAAGTCAGCCAATGCACAGTGGGGACTTTTGCAAAATAAATGGTAATAAATCTGGAACTTCTAAACTACTAATTGGATTTATATGAAACTTCGAACATACGAAGAAGAGGACTTAGGCCTTATAACAAATGTTTTGGCAGCCGTCTGGCTTAAGCTGGGCAAGAGCTACAGTGGGCCTAAGTTGATAACATGGGACTCAAAAAAACTTCTGAGGCTTGTAACTTTTAGCAAAAGTATCCGATTCGTATGGGATAAAGCGTTTTGAGCTAAGCTCAAAATTTTTAAGAAATAATGTCCTCAGATGTGTTTTCGTATCTCTCATAACTTAGATAATATGTGACTTTAGAGAAAAAAAAAATTTTTTTTTGCCTTGACTTGTTTTAGTATTTCACTTTTTAGTATATTCTTGGATCTTAAATTAAAAGACAGCATTAAATTTTTGACAAGAATTTAAATATAAATAAGTAGAAACCTTATTAATATCTGCAGTCGTGGAATCGGGAAAAGGCTAAGAGTTCAAAATTTTAAAATTTTCCTGAAAAAGGCATGTTTTTTTTAAGAAAAAGTATCTTCATTATTTTCAATTTTGTGAAAAACTTTGTTCAACACATGCACTCTTGTTTTTTTTATTTACCAATAGATAATCTATTTAATATTAGGTATGTTTTATTCGAAACATATACCTACTTAATTTTTAAGCAGCTACGGCCATAGCTACTTAATAAGTTTATACACACTTAAATTTGTTCTGAATATTTATATAAAGTTCGAATAAAACATACCTATTAATCACAAATAATTTTTAGTCAGGCTTAAGTTCAGTAATTTCAATTCTTATTGAATGAAATATTTTATTAATTAATGTGAGTTTCTAAAGAAGAGCAGAAAAAATAAACTTAAACCAAATAGAAAATGAAAAAATGGAAAAACAGAAAGTGAATAGTGACAATTACAAATTTATTTACCAATGGTAAATCAATAATTGTATACACAATAATCATTTCTCATATTCCATTTCATACTAAATAGCTGATGTTAATAACAAAAACTCCACCCCAGTAGATAGACGTGGGTGCTGATGAGGTACGTGGCTGCACAGAAAAATATCGGTATTTCCCCCAGTTAATAAAGTCTAAGTTTAATTTTTCTTCTCTTCTTTAGAAACTCACATTAATTAATAAAGTATTTTATTCAATAAGAATTGAAATTACTAAACTTAAGCCTGACTAGAAACTATTTCTGATTAAAATTCACTACAGTTCAATTAAGTCTAAAAATGTCTCACTTATTTAAAAAAAACATTAAATAAAAATTAGGAATAAAATACATGAAATGCCTAAAATCTTATGTAGAGTTTTGCGGCTAAGTGTAGTTTTATATGCAAGTTGGCTGGTTTTGCTGATTTTACTTCTTTTTTGAAGCTTACAAGTTTGCTCTTTCGGAGTAACGATTTGAAATACCTTTGCAAAATAGATTACGAAACATTCACAATCTCCATATTTACAAATAATACAACTATAACACTTCCAATGCATACAAAATCATTTACGTCACTACAAATAAAAATACCACCAAGAACAGAAATAATACAAGCATTAAAATTAAATTTAACTGAAGATAGCGTAATTTTTAATAATGAATTAAAACCAGGCGTATTTTTAAGTAATTCAATAGCACCGAAAAACGGCATGACCCATTTAAAAATATTAAATACAACAAATGATGAAATAATTTTAAAAGGCATTAAACTCCAAACTGACCCACTTAAAAACTATGAAATATTAAATTACAATAATGTTAATAACCCCAAACGTTTTGAACAAATACTAAATGACTTGCAAATAAATAATAATGACAATTATGCAAAAACAGAATTAATAAAAATTTTCAGGAAATATCAAAATGTTTTTCACCTCGAAGACGAAAAATTAAGCGTCAACAATTTTTACACACAGAACATCATGACGTCAGACAATACACCAGTGTACATAAAAAACTACAGATTACCTCATGCACATACTGAAATAATAAACGAACAAGTACAAACAATGCTTGATGATGATATAATAGAACCATCAATTAGCCCATATAATGCTCCACTCCTCTTGGTACCCAAACAGAACACGGAAGACAAAAAGAAATGGAGACTAGTAGTAGACTTTAGAAAACTGAACGACAAAATTATAAGCGACAAATTTCCACTAACTAGACTAGAAGATATTTTAGACAAACTTGGCAGAGCCAAATGGTTTTCTACACTAGACATGACAAGCTCATTTCACCAGATTGAATTAAATGAAGAATCTAGACCACTTACAGCATTTTCTACACCTCAAGGCCACTATCAATTCAAAAGACTCCCTTTCGGACTAAAAATTTCTTCAAATAGCTTTCAACGAATGCTAACAATAGCACTTTCCGGACTAGAATCTGAAGCATTTCTTTATGTAGATGACATAATAGTATATGGATGTAGCTTAAACCATCACAACCAAAATTTAATAAAAGTACTGGACAGACTTCAAAAGTACAATCTAAAACTTAATCCAAAGAAATGTTGTTTTTTAAGACCAGAAGTGATTTACTTGGGACATTTAATAACAAAAGACGGTGTAAAGACAGACCCATCTAAATATGAAACAATACAAAATTATCCAATACCTAAAAACGCAGACGAAGTAAGACGATTCATTGCATTTTGCAATTATTACAGAAAATTCATACCTAATTTTGCTGACATCGCTAAAGATCTAAACGCACTTTTAAAGAAATCGACAGAATTCAAATGGACAGAACAATGCCAACATGCCTTTGAAACACTAAAAGAAAAACTAATAAACCCACCTGTATTACAATACCCAAATTTTGAAAAACCCTTTATACTAACAACTGACGCTTCAAACTACGCGTTAAGCTTAAATTAGACGTGACATAGCCATAACGCCATAGCCATAACCAAACCAAAATTCAATTGATTTCTATGGTGAGAGTTATGGCGAGTCTCTTTCACTCTCACTCTCACCATAGAAATCAATTGAATTTTGGTTTGGTTATCGCTATGGCGTTATGGCTATATCACGTCTAATTTAAGCTTTAGGTGCTGTACTATCACAAGGAGAAATAGGACAAGATTTACCAATTTCATATGCAAGTAAAGCATTACAAAAACATGACATGAATAAACCAGTTATTGAAAAAGAACTATTAGCAATACACTGGGGAATAAATTATTTTAAACCTTATCTATATGGAAGACAATTCATAGTAGTAACAGACCACAGACCTTTAATTTCGCTCTTTTCACATAAGAACCCTTCATCTAAAATGACAAGAATTAGATTAGATTTAAGTGATTATGATTTTACAATTATTTATAAGAAAGGAAAAATGAACACTAATGCTGATGCACTTTCAAGAATAAAAATTGACTCTGACATATGTATTAAGACAAATGATACCATTAGAAAACGATGAAAAAGAAAAAAAAATTATTAGTAACTACAAGGGCAATGAAAAATAAAACTAATGACGCAAATATAAAAGAAAACAATGAGGCAACTAACAATAATATAAATGAAAATAATGCGCGCGCAACAGAAAGAAATATGGAAAAATATGATTCTCAGAAGCCTGATCAACTTCAAATATGGGAATGCATATCCATTAATGACGTCAAAAATATAAAAAAATTGAAATTTAACAAGCTTGAAAATATAGAAGAAAAAGATATAATTATTGAAAATAATATTGTGCACATAGGACGTAATGATAATTCATCGAAACCAGATTCGAACATGAAGAAATTGCGTACCAAAAATATAAATATAGGATGTAATGATAATTCATCGAAACCAGATTCGACTATGAAGAAGTTGCATACCCAAAATATGAATAATGAATTTAATAATGAAATTAATAAGCTAGCAAGATTCAGCGATAACTCAGCGAAACTAGATTCGATTCTGAAGAAACTGATATCAAAAATGAAGAAAGAAAATATAAAAGAATTAGCGCTATCAAATAATGATGAGATATTTAAAATATATACAAAAGAAGAAATAAAAGAAGCATATGCCAAGATAAAGATAAATAACAAAAGTCCTCAACTAAAAATATTAATATACAATGCCCCAACAAAAATAACAGATGCAATATTGCAATACAAACTAATTGACGAATACCACAATGCCACACACGCAGGCCACTTAGGAATTAGAAAAACTATCATCAAATTAAAACAAAAATATATTTGGAAAAACATGTCAAAAATGGTAAAGAAATTTGTGTCATATTGTGACAAATGTACAAAAAATAAACAAACAAAACACATTAAGGAACCCCTTACACTAACAGACACACCAAACAATAGTTTTGAAGTAATTTCAATTGACACCGTAGGACCTCTTCGTATTTCAAATGATTACCGATACATTTTAACTATGCAGTGCGAACTGACAAAATTTGTCGTTGCTCACCCAATGCCGACAAAAGATGCACTTACAACAGCCAAAACACTTGTTGAACAATTTATTTTAAAATACGGTCAATTTAAAGTACTTAAGTCAGATAGAGGAACAGAATTTAAAAATGAAATAATGACTAACATATGTTCATTACTAGGAATAAAACAAAATTTTTCAACACCTTATCATCATGAAACACTAGGATCAATTGAAAGAAATCACAGGGTACTTAACGAATTTCTATTAACAACCGCAAATGATTATGAGTAGGATAAGTGGATTCCATATTTTACTTTTGCCTATAACACGGCACCACACATTGACACAGGCTACTCGCCATATGAATTAGTATACGGAAAATTACCATCCCTACCATCTGACATTGTAGACAACAATACAAAATTTTATAACTATGATGACTACGTACAAGAACTACGACTCAAATTACAATTTACACTAAAAAGAGCTAGAGACTTATCAACAAAAGCAAAAGAAAATAGAGTAATAAACAATAAATATGAAAATAGACTTAATTTAAAGATAGGAGATTTAGTACTAGTTAAAGTAGAAAATAGAAAGAAAAATCAAAGCCCATACAAGGGACCTTATAAAATATTAAGTAGAAACGATGTAAACACTACAATAGAATATGAAGGAAAGCCAAAAGAAATACACAACAATAATTTAAAACCATACAAAAATTTATAAATATAAATTCTAGGATAAATATACGTGTAAATAAAAATAAAATTCATAAGAAAACTATCAATATAAACTGTAAGAAAATAATGAATACTAAACAAAATTTTATCTGTAATATTTTAAACTTAAACTCAATATAATCAAACATATTTATAACATTTTAAAATTTTATTACGCTTTAAGAAAACACTTTATACCAAAACAAATTTATCTATATTTTATATTTTTTTTATACACTAAAAACATTATTTTTTAAGAAAATCATATACATTAAAAACACTTTTTTTTGTAACTTTACTATGAGAATGGTAAGAAAAATCACTTCCATAATTTTTCTCTTAAGGGTGAGGGTGTAGTGTACCACACTTATAGTAATGCACTGTAACAGAAATTACTTGCATTGCTGTAATATCAGTTCAATGCACAAGCATTGCAACACAACCCTAAATAATAATAATGCTGAATGCAAGAAATTGAGTGACATACTTTTGAGTCACAATATAAATTGTTGATTACCAAATTCCTTTTTTGATTGGTTAATAAAATAATGCTTACTATTTTCATAGTAAAGAAAAGAAACAAAAACATAATTGTAAATATGAAAGGTAAGTTAGAAAGGCTAATTTAGAATTGTAAAAATAGTATATAAGCAGAACAAAATATTGAATAAAATCAGACTTTAATTTCTAAACGCAAACCGGCAATAACTTGCCTAGTTTTTTAATTAACTTCTCAAAAATCTTTTGGCACCTCTTTTGATCGCCTACTGATAAGCTGGTCTCCCTGACAGCTGTATAAAATAACCAAGGGACTATAGTGTCACAAACACACTGTCAGAACAACCTAACACATAACATTACAGTTGGTCGCATAGTCTGCAGTCTTGTTCATGGCTGGGTTCGAAGTTGCATTCGAGGTTTCGAAAATAACAAAATGTTTTGATTTTTTTGGGTTGCATTGTAGGTTGCAGGTCTGTGTCAAAATATTCGAAAACGTGTTGCCTAGGCAAGTTGCAAAGTCTGTACCTACCATAAAATGTAAATTCGAAAGCATTTTCTTTCGTTTCGAATTACAGAGTATACCTCCTGCTTTTGTGCATCATATCCGCGTAATGAGAGAAGCTAGATATTCGCACTTAAACAATTTATTATTTGGTTCATAACTTGTACTTTTTATTTGCAAAAATAAAGTTTACTTAACATTTTTCTAACAAAAATTACGAAAAAAGGACTTTAATTTGCACTAAAATATTTCTGTGTAAGTTACACATAAGGGAATTTGATTAAAAAAGACCTTATAAAACTATATACATATATATAGGTATTATATTCAGCATCTATATGGTATGATTTTGCATCAGCTGTCTCCATAATTGAAATTGCAAAGTTTGTTCAGATTTAACAGGTCATACCTACATAAACCTGAAACACTGAAAATGCATAATACATTTATATATGTACAAATATAATCAGATAATGTTTGCCTTTGTGTATGCTTACTCCTTTTGGGATTGAAACGATTCCATTATTTTTAAACTATTACGCATTTCTTAGTCTGGTGAACTTAAAACCACAACCATAGCATAGAAACGTTTACAAACAATCTGCTTGGCGGTTAGCCACATTTGCACCCACTTAATACCCTCATAAAAGGTCTACCAAAAAGTATCAATGCTTCTGATTGTTTTGAAACCAACAAGATAGAACCGTTGCAGCCGGCTGTTCATACTCGGTATGAATCAACTTATTCATCAGGTTTCTCAAGCAATCCCGGAGCAGTAGCACTATGGTTGGCGGATATATAAAATACTTTTTTTAATTACTTTATGATTTTATTAATTTTTATAACAAAACGCTTTTTTTCTTAAAACACAACAGCTTTTTCTGACATGCAAAGTATATAAAATACTAAAGGCGAATTAAAAAATTTTACGTTAGTATACCTTACATAAATATGCCTTGATATCGAAATATTTGCTGGGTCTTTTTACAGTTTCTAAAGCACCTCATACACGTTTGAATTAAATTTTAAATTGATTTTTGGCCACACACTTCATAAACTGAATTGAAAGATTTTCATTCAACTGTCAAATTTATATTTTTTCACAATTGGTTAGGTTAGGTTAGGTAGGGCTGGCAGTCAGAAAGCCGGACTCACTTAGACCGTTTTGGTCCATTGTGATACCACGGAGACTCTGCTTATGCGGAGTCCCCACCGTCGAACCATCTAGAGCTCAGTATAAAGCTACTAATACGTTCAAGTTCAACACTAGCAACGTCAGAAAGTTCCCTGAATTCAAGAGCGCCCATTGTGGCCATTCTCTTTCCTGCAAGTCCAGGACAGTGACAAAGAAAATGTTCTATGCTTTCCTCTTCATCGATATCTTGGCAGGTACGGAAAAAGTCGTTGTGTTCAACCCTTAGCCTTTGTGCATGCCTACAAATGAGACAGTGTCCGGTTAACACGGATACTAGAATCGAGATTTGTTTCCTATTCTTCGAAATTAGGTAATCCGTACCTTCTCTATTTAGGTGAGTCCATAACTGCCTTGTGATCACGCAGTCATTTCTAGTGACCCATCTTCTATTTGTTTCGTCCTCTGTCTTCCGCCTTAGTCTGAGTTTTCCAGAGAGTAGGGGTAGACCTACAAATTCCAAGTCCGGTGGAACCTGTAAGGTTGTCCCAATTCTAGCAAGCTCGTCAGCCCTAGAGTTCCCCTGGAAGCCTCTATGCCCCGGGATCCAGATGATCCTAATATCAAACTGCTCTGCCATCTCATTTAGAGATGATCGGCAGTCGAGGGCTGTTGTTGTTCTTAGAAGCGGGGATTCGAGGGCCATAATAGCTGACTATCGGTGTAAATGTTAATCAAAGTCGTTGAAGTGACATTCACTCTCAACCAATTCGCAACTTCTCTTATAGCAAGGATCTCTGCCTGAAAGACACTGCAGTGATCCGGAAGTCGCCTTGCAATACGAAGACCTAAAGCCCTCGAAAAGACCCCATAGCCCACACCTTCCTGTGTTTTGGAGCCGTCCGTATAAAAATCAACACTTTTTCTTCTACCTGGAGTTCCATTCATTCACATTTCTGTGGATGATATCCTGGTTTTATAAAGACGTTCGTGTAGGAGAGCAGGGGAGGTTTGGTCAATCCTCCATCCCCTCACTTCATCATCGAGTATTCTGCAGTGGCCGGTTCCATTTGCGTTCCACAGAGAGGTACATCGAAGACGGATTGCAGAGGACGTTGCCATATCCTTCCCTACTAGATCTAATGGTAGTAGATGAAGAAGCATCCCCAGTGCATCCGTAGGAGTGGTGCGAATAGCACTGGTTACATACAAGGATGCAAGTCTTTGCACCTTGTGTAAGATGTATAGATACGTCGTTTTCTCCAGGGATGGCCACCACACGATGATGGCATACATGCGAATTGGACGTACTATTGTAGTATATATCCAATGAACGATTTTTGTGGTAAGACCCCCAATTCTTCCCAATGGAATTTTTGCATAGATATAGTGAAATGGTTGCTTTTTTCACTCTCTCTAGAATATTTGCTTTGAAACTCAGCTTTGAAGCAAGAATAACACCAAGATACTTTGCAGTGTTGGACACTTTTATATCCGTATTATTAAGTGTGATAGGTCAGAAATCAGGTATCTTATACTTCCTAGAGAAAAGACCTAGTTCCGTTTTATTAGGATTAACGGTGAGCCCTCGTTTCTCCGCCCATCTTGTTAAATGTAAAAGACCATCCTGTAGGATGTCCCTTAGAGTTGTGAGGAATTTTCCTCTTATAGCTATTGCCACATCATCAGCATAAGCCACAATTCTGCAACCCCGCGATTCTAGAGATAGTAGCACAGGATTTAGAGCTAGATTCCACAAAAGTGGCGAAAGAACTCCTCCCTGTGGTGTACCCCTATTTACAAAGCGGGTCTGTCTAGAAGCTCCTATAGCCGCATTTATCCTGCGGTGAGTTAGTAGATTCTGAACCCACTTACACAATCCCGCACCAACCCCCAAATTCGACAATCCTTCAATTATCGCATCTGGAGATATATTATTAAAAGCCCCCTCAATATCCACGAAGGTCACAAAGGCGTATTCACCTACAGAGATATTTCTCTATTGTGCCAACCAGCTCATGTAGAGCCGATTCTGTTGACTTTCCCGTTTGATATGCATGTTGATGCGGGGAAAGTAGTTTACCATTGATGGTTTTGCGGATATAATGATCAACCATCCTTTCTAATGCTTTCAGAAGAAAGGATGATAGACTTAAAGGGTCAAGTCCTTTGGTGTGGTATGAGAGCTTGTACCAGCCTTCGGTATAAAGACCACTCTCGCTTCCCTCCAATTGTCAGGAACATAACCCAGTCTTAGACAACTGGTGTAAATTCTCAGTAGCCTCGGGGCTATGAGATTCGATACTTTCCATATCTCGGCCGGTATGATACCGTCGGGTCCTGGTGACTTGTAAGTCTTGAAACTTCTCAGAGGCCAATTTAATGTCTGCATATTGACTATGTCAGATATATTTTCCGCAGGTAAAATATGTCTGAATCTCAGACACTGAGTTACCCGGAAAGTGAGTGTCCAGCAGGGTTCTTAACGACTCCTCGCTGGATGTAGTCCACGTCCCATTGGGATTCTTCAAATATCCCAGGGTGCAGGGAGTAGCGGACGAAAATTTTCTCATGCGAGAGGCTTCTGAAATATTTTCAATATTTTCACAAAACTTCTTCCATGTTGTATTTTTAGCAATTCTTATCTGCTTTTTATACTTTTTTAATATACCCTTATAAGCTATCCAGTCCAGTTCCTTTCTGGATGATTTAGCCTTATTGAAGAGTTTTCTACATGTAAACCTACACAATTGTAACTCTTTATTCCACCAGGGCGGTTTCTTTTTCCCACTTGGCTTATTCAAAGGGCAAGACGACTCCCTTGCATTTTTAAAGATTGTAGTAATGTTATCACCTCACAATCTAAATCAGAAGTTTCTAGAAGTGACGAGTTTCCAATCGCTCCTAATTGTCTAGAAAAAATAGACCTATACAGACGCCAATTTGTTACCAAAAGGTAACATCCAGGACTTCCTGTCTGTTCCTTGTTATAAAAGTAGGTTCTTGACCTCTATTACAAATGTTAAGGTTAGTACTAACTACAAATTCTAAAAGTTCCTCACCTCTTTCATTAGTGTCCGTACTTCCCCAGATGGTATGATGTGCGTGTCCAGCGCTTACCACCGCATCCACAAAGTTTCTCACCACTACCGACGGTAGAGGGCCTTGATCGTCGTGAGCGCAGTACACCGACGCCAGCCAGTAGCATTATCTCCGACTTCCACGCTAACTGCCGTTATGTCTCTGTCGCTGAAGTTAGATAATAAAAATGTATTAAGGTGGTTCCTTGCCAAGATGCAGGTTCTATTGTTACCTTCATTATTGACGGCTAGCATCTTAAAATCTTTGGTCCTTAGTCCGTAAACCCTGCCACCACTAATCCAGGGTTCTTGGATTAGGACTATGTCAACTTCGCATGTCGTCATGCGAAGGTGAAGAGCAGCTGAGGCTGCTTTAGAGTGGTGGAGATTTATCTGCAGCAGGTTCACCATCCGCTACGAAATCCATCTCCACGACCGTTTTATCGGACTCGTCGTCAGTCTCAAGAAGAAGGTACCTGTCTTCGCCGTAATCAGCGTCGAACAGGCCTGAGGCGCCTCCGAGAATTTCAGAGTCGGATGTAATGTAGCCATCCTTTTCCAAAGATTCTCGCAAGCTGGCCTTCTCCTCCTCTTCAGATTCTTCCTCCACAGCGTTTCCACACACTGTCTTGGAATTATCCGTCACTGGAGGCTGACTTGGACTTGGCCAAGTAAGGGAGGGTTTCAGCGTTTAGTATAATAATTACACCACGTCTGTCCCCCTCAGCCTCACCAAACCTCCCCATCTTCCAATTGTCGGTTGGAAGTGAGGGATTACAGTCCCTTAACAACTTTATCGCCGCTTCAGGCGTGTCTGGGAATGCCGGAATCCACGCATGCGCACGTGGTCGGGATGGAATGTCGCTATTGTAGACAAGATCGATTTTCGCACCCGGCCACGGCTCTCCCATCCTGCTAATAGCTGCCTTGTACAGGTCCGCCGATCTCTGACCTCCAAAGGCCATCAGCTTGACCCTGCCTTGATACCAGACAGGAGGTATGCCTGGATTCTCCGCAAGGACCTGGTAGTACGTAGTGCAAGCTTAGCTTCCACAGTACTCCATTTGCCCTTGGGGATGGTTCCATCCATATCTCCCCTGTCGACAACGGCCATTATGAGGTTGTCTTTCGCAACCTCACTAAATGACCTAACGCCAATATTACTATTAGCCTTAGGCCGCTTAGGCAATGGATTGTCGTCCGGCGATCGCAGTCTTTTACCAGACGGTTTTGACGACGTGCTAGCACCGCTACTACGAGGATCAGGAGAATCCATGTTTTCAAGGACACCTTTTGCCCATCCAAGGGATGACTTCTGTTCCTCGGACAGTTTGGATGGGTCTTGAGTGCCCAACGTCTTTACAATGCATAGGCATAACCTTTTTTGGTTATGCCTCATTTTTGATGGTCGGACATGCTTGGTCGAAGCCGGCGTGGCCGAGCTCGCACTGCTGCATGTACCGACTATCTGCCTAGTATTTTCGGCAGCCTTCGTCTGAACGAGTTTTCTCGTGCCAGACGGTTGCGTGAAACCGGTCCCCTGTCGTTCCGCTCTGGAGAGCACCGTCAGTTTTCCGGTCCCAGTATTGTTTGTTGTTTTATTATTTTTATTTTGATTATTTTTTTTCATATTTTGGTCCCACGAGTATGGGGGATTTGAAGGCCACCACGTCATAGCCCCCGATAACGTGGTGAGGGCATCGTCTACTTGCTGAGGTGCCCAGGTATCAGCAAGGCTCCGTTCAAATACAGTCTATTGACCCTGACTGCAAAAATCCGATGGGCACGGGTCGCATCACACCCCGGTTTAGGGTTGGATAACCTTTGGTTCACAGACCTTTAGAGTCAGTTGTCTTCACCCAGTACCATAGGGGAACCTTAAAGGTCACATAGCTGACCTGGGTTGAAGACATAGACCACAGTCTGTAGTTAAGCCACCACACCACGACAAGGTAGTTATCCCGATGGGGTTAAAAAATCTTACAATAAAAACAATCTGTATTTGAATTGTTCCAAACACCTCCAAAATCTTGAGTTACAGGTAAAACCCCGGTTTTCGTACCCGTAGGCACTTAACAACCTCTAACTAAGCTAAATATCAACCGATTTTAAATTTATAAAAGGATATAAGAAGAAGTGACTAAGACCTTTTGTCTTTTTGTGTCTCTATTTTTTCACCAAATATAATTTTTACTTTGGACCCGTTCTTAGGCAGTATTTTTGTACTGCAGCCATACTATCTATAACCTTATAAAAAATTTACTGAGTTATTAATCTTTTTATTACAATACTTTTTGTTAAATAAAACTACCTTAATGATGTATTTCGCGTTCTATTTCTCCACTTTCGGTGTATTTAAGCTTCCAGAATGATGAAAATAAAATTTGATAGACATATGTACATATATTAACAAAGAATACAAAATTGGTACAAAATATAGACCTGCGTAAATAGTCTTGAAATGTAAATACGTCTTGTTTTTTAAATGTATTATCGTGGCTGCATTATACTAAACCAATAATAAATGCTGTCGTTTTATAAGCAAAACACGATAGATGCATTGGTGTTCGTGTATATGAGTGCTAACAAGCAATGTCGGGAAGACTTCTTGTTATGAACGAACAATCCACAGAAGTAGTGTTGATGCGTGTATGCTTGTTATTTTCCATATTATCCATATTTTACATAACACAAAAAGTTAAAGTTTTCCAACCCTGGAAACGTCTTTTTAATTTTTTTATATTTTTTTAATTTAAAATGCCAATTTTAGTCGTACTGAAGTGTAAAATAAGTTTATTTACTAAAAAAAAATAAAAATTTGTTTTCGGTAGTTACTTTTATATGGCAAAATAAAGTTTAAGTTTTCCAGCTCTGCAATCGTCTGCTCGATTTTGCTGAATTTCAATTCCAATCTGTTTTGGAAAATTTCTGACACACCAGTCTAAGAACGAAGTCTCTAGCTTTTCTGGGAGCTTCGGAAAACGTACAGACAGACGGACATCGCTTATTCGTCTTCCATATGCATAAGCACCCACAATATATATATTTTATGTGTCGCTTATTGATATTATAGAAATTACAAACGGAATGACAAACCTATATATACCCTTTTACCATTTTTTTGGTAAAGGGTA
This sequence comes from Tachina lurida, assembly GCA_944452675.1. Taxonomy (NCBI): domain Eukaryota; kingdom Metazoa; phylum Arthropoda; class Insecta; order Diptera; family Tachinidae; genus Tachina; species Tachina lurida. The sequence goes on from OX101752.1 coordinate 104,494,260, forward strand.
TAAAAATATAAAAATAATTATTAGACCTAGATAATTTTATATATCACAAAAACTGTACGTTTCCCAACCCTGGAGTCATAATTTAAAATTTTTCTGATTTCTTACACCAATCTTTTTCTTTTCAGAATTTAAGATATCTTAAATTTATAGATAAAAAGATAAATTAGTTTTAGTAGGTTATTTTTATATAACAAAAAAGTTAAAGTTCCCAACCCCCTTTTCCATTTTTGGTAAAGGGTATAAAAATTTATCCTTTGGTATTTTGTTGCGCTTCAAATACGAGCAACAATGTGTTTTTTGTTGCCCAATATTGGCACATTTGAATTGAAAACAATAGAATTTACGTCTTTTGGAAATTAACAAATAGATCGAAATCTGAAGAAGGTAAAACAAAATCGATCGAAATGAAAATTCGTAATCAAAAAAATTTCGATCAATTTCTGTGACAGGCCTGATAATTGTAAAAATTGCTAGATTTGCGCGTTTTATAGTTTGGGGCCACGTTTTTTCCCGTTTTGAGTGACTGAAAACGGGTTAAATCCAGCCCGAAAAGTTCTAAGTTGGCATCACTGCATCAAAAATATTTGTCAAAATGAACCAGGAATGTGTCGTCTTAACACCAGGGTGCGCAATCGTGGTTAGAGAGCGAACCAAGTGGTTCATTTTGTCGTCTGAACATAGAATAATAAAATAAATGATTTTACATGGCATTGCACATTTTTGTTGTTGGCGATTAAAGGCAATGCAAAAGCAATGAATTTATGAATATGCAGAAAAAGTGAGTGTATTCAAGCTGTACTCTGATTCGAGCTGAAAAGAAGTCAGCCAATGCACAGTGGGGACTTTTGCAAAATAAATGGTAATAAATCTGGAACTTCTAAACTACTAATTGGATTTATATGAAACTTCGAACATACGAAGAAGAGGACTTAGGCTTTATAACAAATGTTTTGGCAGCCGTCTGGCTTAAGCTGGGCAAGAGCTACAGTGGGCCTAAGTTGATAACATGGGACTCAAAAAAACTTCTGAGGCTTGTAACTTTTAGCAAAAGTATCCGATTCGTATGGGATAAAGCGTTTTGAGCTAAGCTCAAAATTTTTAAGAAATAATGTCCTCAGATGTGTTTTCGTATCTCTCATAACTTAGATAATATGTGACTTTAGAGAAAAAAAAATTTTTTTTTTGCCTTGACTTTTTTTAGTATTTCATTTTTTAGTATATTCTTGGATCTTAAATTAAAAGACAGCATTAAATTTTTGACAAGAATTTAAATATAAATAAGTAGAAACCTTATTAATATCTGCAGTCGTGGAATCGGGAAAAGGCTAAGAGTTCAAAATTTTAAAATTTTCCTGAAAAAGGCATGTTTTTTTTAAGAAAAAGTATCTTCATTATTTTCAATTTTGTGAAAAACTTTGTTCAACACATGCACTCTTGTTTTTTTTATTTACCAATAGATAATCTATTTAATATTAGGTATGTTTTATTCGAAACATATACCTACTTAATTTTTAAGCAGCTACGGCCATAGCTACTTAATAAGTTTATACACACTTAAATTTGTTCTGAATATTTATATAAAGTTCGAATAAAACATACCTATTAATCACAAATAATTTTTAGTCAGGCTTAAGTTCAGTAATTTCAATTCTTATTGAATGAAATATTTTATTAATTAATGTGAGTTTCTAAAGAAGAGCAGAAAAAATAAACTTAAACCAAATAGAAAATGAAAAAATGGAAAAACAGAAAGTGAATAGTGACAATTACAAATTTATTTACCAATGGTAAATCAATAATTGTATACACAATAATCATTTCTCATATTCCATTTCATACTAAATAGCTGATGTTAATAACAAAAACTCCACCCCAATAGATAGACGTGGGTGCTGATGAGGTACGTGGCTGCACAGAAAAATATCAGTATTTCCCCCAGTTAATAAAGTTTAAGTTTAATTTTTCTTCTCTTCTTTAGAAACTCACATTAATTAATAAAGTATTTTATTCAATAAGAATTGAAATTACTAAACTTAAGCCTGACTAGAAACTATTTCTGATTAAAATTCACTACAGTTCAATTAAATCTAAAAATGTCTCACTTATTTAAAAAAAAAATCTGATAATAGACTTGCTGTGAGTTCTGAAGCTCTTAATAAAAATCAAAAATCTGATAATAGACTTTTTCTAACTGCAAAACCACAGTTTCGTCTGCGATCAACTTCGCTTTGTCCAATGCCAACTAGTGAATCATTGACATTATTGCCTAGTACTTCCACATTTAACTCAGCGATATCACCCGCTTCGGGCTCGGGGTCATCACTTAACCAAGTTGTCACTGAAGATAAGAGTAGCACAAAACCCAAGGTCCAAGTCGGAATGGACAGATATATCACAATATTAAAGCGCGGGCGAAGCCCAAATTCATCAATAATTTCATCGGTTCCCAAGATATCCAGGGATAACGACGTCGCAGCAGTTAACCGTCAAAATCGCTTTTCAATATTACAAGCAAATAACGACTAAGATGCTGTTTCATCAAAAAAAACTTCCAAGCCACCACCAATATACCTGAGAGAAAAAAATTCGAACGCCCTTATTAAAAAATTAGTCTCGGCAGTTGGTGAGAACGCATTTCACGTTATTCCAATAAAACGTGGTAAAATTGATGAAAAAAAAATTCAAATATAAGAAGAAAAAGATTTCCGAAAAATTATTACTGATTTCGAAAAAAATAAAACAAATTTTTATACTTATCAGCTTAAAAGTGCTAAAGGTATGCAGATCGTATTGAAGGGCATTGATGCTTATGTTAATCCCGACGAAATAAAAGATGCACTCATCATACAAGGATTTAAAGTAAAAAGTGTTACTAATATAATCAATAGAGAGAAGATCCCCCAGCCTCTATTTCGTGTTGAACTGGAGCCAAATGATATACAGTTGAAAAAAAACGATACACATCCAATTTATAGCCTAAAATACCTTTTATACCGAAAAATTACAGTTGAAGAGCCACATAAGCGTTCAGGTCCCGTACAGTGCCACAATTGCCAAGAATATGGTCATACAAAAACTTACTGCAATTTACCGACAGTTTGTGTTATCTGCGGTGAATTGCATGGTACTGCTAGCTGCACGAAGCCAAAAGATCAAGCAGAAAAAAAATGCAGTAATTGTGGAGGTAACCACACCGCTAATTACAGAGGATGCCCTGTATATTCTTTTGTTAAACAGGCTATGGGTCAAAAACCTAAACTAGCTCCAGCTCAATCAGCAAACGCTTACTCCGCCACTCTTCCTCAAACAAGCCAATAAGTACTCAAATTTTAAATCTAAAATATAATTAGGCCCGACTACTGTCGGACATACGCTTAGTAAAAGTTATATACAATACATAAGTAGTGATAATCAAAAGGAAAAAATATAAAAAATAAAAGTATTTTCAGGAAGTCCCATATGTAGTGCTGTGAATAAGAGCCCTTGTGTCCCTATTTTTTAGGCAGATGTGTCCAGTAAAGTTTAAAATATTACGCGCAAGCGGATTAGGATGTGACTCGAGTTTTGTTAAATATTTGCCTGCGTATTTTGCAATTTCTTCAGTCACTAGTGGCATATTTAAATCACGATGTATATTTGAATTTTTTATATACCATGGAGCCGATGTTATTAACCGTAAATTTTTTTTAAAATTGTTTTTTTTTTAATTTTTAAAATTGTTTTGCCTTCGTTGGATTCTCTCGACATTGGAAGCTGAAGCAGTACCCCATAGCTGAATTCCGTAGCAGCATATAGGTTTTAAGAGCGACTTGTATATTAAAAGTTTACAATCTACGCTAAGGGTTGAATTTCTTCCAACCAGCCAATGTATCTGAGTTAGTTTAAGTTTCATTTGCGTTAGCTGAGAGTCAATGTGAGTGTTTCCATGTGAGCATTCGATCAAGATGTATACCAAGGTATTTCACATATAAATTTTGAGGAACAATTTGATTATTGATTGTAATGGAGGAACAAGTGTCTTTTCTTAAGGTAAATGTTACCTGAGCACACTTCTGTTCGTTTACCTTTATTCTCCACATGTCTAACCATAGTTTCAGCTGAGTAATATGTTGCTGAAGATATCGGGAAGCCTCGTAAGGGTTTTCAGGCATACTAAGGCAGGCTGTATCATCGGCAAATGTAGATGTGGAAATATTGCTGCTCAATGGCATATCACAAGTATAAATCAAATATAAAACTGGCCCCAGTATACTCCCCTGTGGCACACCGGATGAGATTATTTCAGGCGTACTCATAAAGTCTCCTTCCACAACAGTGAACTTCCGGGCAATAATGTAACTTTCCAGCAGATTTAGAATGTTTATTGGTAGGTAAGTCTTTAATTTTAAAATTAGGCCTTCATGCCACACTTTATCAAATGCCTGAGAAACGTCAATGAACAGCGCAGAGCAATACTTTTTTTCTTCAAAAGTTTTTCTTATAAATTGAACCAATCTATGAGTTTGTTCAATGGTGCTATGCTGACTTCTAAGTCCAAATTGATGATCCGGTATGCACTCATTATCAGTTAGAATTGGGGACAATTTTATCATGAGTAACTTTTCAAAGAGCTTTGACATTGTGTACAGTAAACTTATTGGCCTATATGACTCAGCTTTGGTAAGATGTTTGCCCGGCCTTAGAATCATTTTAACCTTGGCAAGCTTCCAGCTGTTTTTATAATACTCCAGTCATAAAATAGCATTAAAAATGAATAAGAGGATTCTAATAGCTATACGAAGCAACTTCATCAGCATCTGGTTACTAATTTCATCAATACCCGGAGCTTTTATCGGGTTGAGTTCTGCAATTAGTTTTTGTACATCACGAGTCTTAAATTTTATTGGTCGAGCGGGTAGCGCAACTAAATTTGGCAAATCAACAGCACTAGAACATGTGTTTGGGTAAATACGGATTTTAAATGCTCACCAAATATTTTACCTTTTTCAGTATCGCTTTTGCCCAACCTCCTGTAGATGTGCGCAGAGGTGGTTTAAACTCAACTGTTGTTTTAAGCTTTCTAGCAGCGCGCCACAAAGGGTAATTAGATGCTGGTGTGACATCAAGACCTTCCAGATAATTTTTAAGAGATGGAGTTTTTTCAAATGCAAGCAACTCTTGGAGTTGTTTAGTACACTCTTTAAATCTGATTTTAAGTTGGGGTGATCTTTGCTGTTGCCATTCTCTTCTAGCTCTTCTTTTTTCACTTACGAGACTTAAAATATCCGTAGAATAAATTCTATTTACCCTATTCTGCGGATGGGCGGTAGTGGGATGTTCAGCAGCCTGTTTAATATTTTCATTAAGGTTGGCAATGTTAGATTCAATATCATCAGGGGTTCTTAGCGTAATATTTTCCGTGCAATGACTACTAAGATATTTTTTTAATCCCAGCCAATTAACACGATTTATCAAATTCGCATATGGGTGAGGTAAGTCACTTCGTAATGGGCTACAAATTGTAACTATCATAGGAGAATGTTCGGACGAGAGATCTAGAGAAGCTTCAATTTGAATTAAATCCCTAGAGATATTTTTCATGACGCCAAAATCTATAACATCCGGAATTTTATGTATGTCAGTAGGCCAATAAGTGGGCTTCCCACTCGAAATGACATCTAAGCCCATTTTTGAAATTGTGTTAAACAAAGCTCTACCTCTAGGTGTAACAAGACGCGAGCCCCAGTACGTATGTTTTGCATTGTAGTCACCAGCTGCTACGAAACAAGGGCCAAGAGATTTATAGAAATCCTCGCATTGATCCTCAGTAATTGCGAATCTGGGAGGGGAGTAAATTGATGATAGCACAAAATTTGCACAAAAATTTTCTACGAAAATATTCGTTGCTTGCATATATTCTTCACTAACGTTCTCAAGGATATAGTGCTTGAGTCTTGACTTAATTAGAATTGCTGATCCCCCGCATGCACTCCCTCTCGGGTCTTTTGGATCATATAGTGTATAACATCCGGAATTTTATGTATGTCAGTAGGCCAATAAGTGGGCTCCCCACTCGAAATGACATCTAAGCCCATTTTTGAAATTGTATTAAACAACGCTCTACCTCTAGGTGTAACAAAACGCGAGCCCCAGTACGTATGTTTTGCATTGTAGTCACCAGCTGCTACGAAACAAGGGCAAAGAGATTTATAGAAATCCTCGTATTGATCCTCAGTAATTGCGAATCTGGGAGGGGAGTAAATTGATGATATCACAAAATTTGCACAAAAATTTTCTACGAAAATATTCGTTGCTTGCATATATTCTTCACTAACGTTCTCAAGGATATAGTGCTTGAGTCTTGACTTAATTAGAATTGCTGATCCCGCGCATGCACTCCCTCTCGGGTCTTTTGGATCATATAGTGTTTAACCATTTATTTTAAAGCAGCTTCTCGAAGTCAAATGAGTCTCAGAGACCAACATTATATCAATATTTTTTTCCGTGAGGAAGTGCTCAAGTTCATTTTTATGTTGGCGAATGCCGTTTGCATTCCAGAAACATAGTTTTAACATGTTCATGGCTTTTTAGCTAATGCTTGAAGCAGAGTATTCTGCATATATGAAGCAGTACCCCATAGCTGAATTTCGTAGCACCATATAGGTTTTAAGAGCGACTTGTATATTAAAAGTTTACAATCTAGGGTGAGGGTTGAATTTCTACCAACCAGCCAATGTATCCTCTATGAAATTGACCAACAACTTATATATATTTTATATCAAAAGAATAAAAAAGTTTATTGTAGTTTTCAGTATTACAATTTTTCAAGTAATGACAAAAATAGTTTTAATATATATGAAAGAAATTTCTTTGAACTACTCGATTGAAAAAACAATATTATAAACCCCCTCTCAATCGATTAGTCCTATATCATTCCGTAGTTTTACAAATTTGTTGATATCCAATGATTTGGTAAATAAGTCTGCTAACTGGAACTCAGTACTAATATGTTCAAGCTTTATATTACCCTTTAATATGTTATCTCTTATGAAATGGTGTTTTATATCTATATGCTTTGCTCTTTTACTTTCTAGGTTATTCGCCATGCCAATACATCCTCTGTTGTCTTCGAATATTTTAAAGGTATACTCATCAACTTCTTTTAAATCTTTCATAACTCCAGAGATCCATATTGCTTCAGTTGTTGCTAAACTTAAAGCTTCTGACGAGGAAGTTGCAACAGTTTGTTGCTTCTTGCTGCACCATGATACAGTGCAACCATACACCTGGAACATATTCCCACTAACTGATTTCCGATAAGTCTTATCTGATGCCCAATCTGCATCACAAAATCCTAAAATAGGTTCATTTGAGGATTTTATAAAAGTTAATTTTGTTTTCAATGTTCCTTTAAGGTATCTTACAACGCGTTTTAGATGTTGCCAGTGAATGTCAGAAGGATTTTGCTGAAAACGGCCTAAATATCCGATTTGAAAACATATATCAGGTCGAGAACATAGCATGATATACATTAAACTTCCTAAGAGTTCTCGATAAGGTTGATTGGTGCTTGATTTTGATAAACTGCTTTCTAACTGCAAACCTTTTTCCATTGGAGACTTCACCACATTACAATCTAACATTCCAAATTTCTTTAATATTTTCCGAATGCTTGATTCTTGGGATACTTGTAATTTATTGTTTTCGGAATGTATATCCATGCCCAAGAAAAACTTCAGTGGGCCGCAATCAGTCATTTCAAAAATATTTGAAAGTTTTTCTTTAAGAGATTTAATATTATCAATATTATTACCAGCTATTAGTAGATCATCTACATATAAAATAAGAATTAAGATGCTTGTTTCTCTTTCATTCATTTTAACGTAAAGGCAGTAGTCATGTTTTGACCTTACGAATCCAAGGGTAACTAAAAAATTGTTGAACTTCTCGTTCCAGCATTTTGATGCTTGCTTAAGCCCATACAACGATTTGACTAATTTGCATGCTACATTTCGAGTACAATTTGCACCTTCAGGAACTGCCATATAAATATTTTCCTTCAAGTCCCCATGTAAGAAAGCCGTTTTTACATCAAGATGGTGAAAATGATATCCTCTGTAAATGCCAACAGCTAAAACAATTCTTATGGTTGTAAGTTTCGCTACTGGAGCATATGTTTCCCAATAGTCTACACCATGTTTTTGTAGAAATCCTTTAACTACTAAACGGGCCTTGTACTTCGTTGGACTGCCGTTACTATCTTCCTTTATTTTAAGGCACCATTTAGATTTTAATAATTTGGTTTCTGGTGAAGGCTCAACAAGATCCCAGACATGGTTTTTGCTCATTGCACTTAATTCGTCATTAACAGCGCTTTTTGCCATTCGTTAGTATCATATCTATTAAATATATCATCAAAAGACTCAGGAATATTATTTTGTATGACTTCAGCTTCAAGACCAGTAATGTAGTCAATTAACTATGACGGCAAACGACTTATTCTGCCACTTCTCCTAGGCTCGTTTGGTATATATTCTAAACAGTTTTCATTAATGAAATCCTCTTCATCGCTGGTGAGTATTTCGGAGCTAGATAACTGATTATTTGTTGTAGGTTGTACAATACCATTGTTATTTAAGGCACTTGAATTTTCTTCTCTAATTGCAGCAGTCACAGCATTATTATCTTCCCCTTCGGGCTCGTGGCTGGTTTGTATTATTGTTGGTTCTACTACTTGCGCTCTTTGATTTGCACTGGGAAAACAGTTTTCATCAAATTTCACATCCCTTGCCAAAATTACCTTCCGGTTTTCACCATACCATAGTCGATATCCACTAGGGGCATATCCGATCATCACAGTTTCCAAACTCTTTGAATCTAGTTTATTAAGTTTTGAGTTCGGAATCCAAGCAAATGCTTTACATCCGAAAACTCTTAATTTTTCAAATTTTGGCTTTATACCAAACCACAATTCTGCTGGCGTTGTAGAATTTGTTAGAGCTTTTGTTGGAATTCTATTTATTATGTATACTGCAGTATACGTGGCTTCATTCCATAAATTTTTGGGCACAGCAGATTGTAATAACATAGCTCTTAATTTTTCAGTTACGGTTCTATTAAACCTCTCAGATACTCCGTTCTGTTGAGGTGTATGAGCAATTGTTGTTTGAACCTGAATTCCTTTACTTTTATACCAACCTTGCTGCTCATTCGATAAATACTCTGTACCTTGATCTATGGTTAACGTTGAAATCTTCTCTTTCGGAAACATAGCAGAACTTACGGCCTCATACTCTCTAAATTTTTTAAACACTTCCGACTTCTTCTTTATATAGTAAATTATTGCAAAATGGCTAAAATCATCTATGAAAGAAACGAAGTATTTTGACCCATCCCACGCTATTGGTGTTATTGGACTACAAACATGCGAATGTATACGTTGAAGTAGGCGAGTTGCTCCGCTCCTGGTTCCATCAAAGGGGTCTCGACATTGCTTAGCTTCAGTACAAATGTCACAAAAACCAATGTCTTTTGGTTTCACATTGTCTTGAATGAGATTTTGCTTTATTAAAATATCCATACCTGTGATACCAACATGCCCAAGCCTTCTATGCCAAGTTACAGTGTTATCTTTGCTACACCAAAGTTACTTCATAAAGGTTGCCACAAAGTTGAGCTGATGCAATTATCTTCGAATTTTGTAAAACCACAGCTGAATTGTTCATAAAATTAACTCTGAGCTTTGATTTAACAAGTTTTCGTACAGATAACAAGTTATCTCTCAAAGCAGGAGCAAATAAAACGTCCTTCATAATGATTTTAACACCTTTATTGCTAAAACCTTTAATTTCGCCAATATAATTTGCTGTAATAGATTGACTATCCTTTGCCACGAAGATTTCAACAGGGGTATCCAGTAACTCCAGTTTGGAGAAAATCGACTTGTCATTCACTATATGATCACTGGCACCTGAGTCGAGCTTAAAAACAGTTTGATTATTTTTAGATTTACATATACAGTATTTTTCGGTTAATTGACCCTACGGTTAATTGGTTTCCACGCTTAATTGAACCATATGATCGGGCAAAAAAATATTGCATACGAAAGCACATGTAAATTTCCTCGGATAATTGAACCCGGTTAATTGATTTTCCCGTTTAATTGGTTCAAAATTCATGTCATCAAAAATAAATTTCCTCTTACTTTTACCCGGTTAATTGCATTATTATTGAATAATAATCTAGCATTTTTGCACATACATATTTGACATCATTTGTGAAAAACACTGGGTGGTATCTCTACTAATTGAAGTAATAATAAATACCTGCGTATACACATATATGTAAATTTTTTTCTGTTACTTGCATTTTTTTCGTTTAAGGTAAAAAAAAATTATTTTGAAAAACTTAAAGTGCACATATGCGATTTCTTTTAATTCATTAGTAGTTCCAATTATGCGTGATTTCTGTAATTGAACAAACTGTTCAATTAAACGGGATTCTTGTAATTGAACGAATTGTTCAATTAAGCGGGTATCGGCTAATTGGTTCCCCGGCTAATTGAACAAAAAGTTGTGCAAATTTTGATGTGCAATTAACCGAAAAATACTGTATTATTTTTATATGCCATAAATGATACTGCTTTTGTAACTGCCTTAGTTGAATGTGCATCTTTTTGCCAACAGTCCTTCGATTTGTGCCCAAGTTTACTACACTTATAGCACTTGCCATTAAAATACCTTTTCTTTTTAAAACTTTTCTTGCTTGCAAACGCTGTCTTGTCTTGTACATCATCTTCGGATCTGTTTGAAAATCTGGTTTCTTCTGAAATTAATCTCTCCTTCGCTATATTGAAAGTAAGTTTATCCCCATCAATGTTTTGTAAGGCTGTTACAAGCGGGTCGAACTTTTCTGGTAGCGTCAGAAAGAGTTGTGCCAATATGTCACTTTCTTCCATATTTGCACCCGATAATTTGAGTTGCCGTACTAGGTTTTCAAAATTCATCACATGGCATATAATTGAGTCACCTTCGTTCATTCTCAGCCTTACTAACTTTTTGCGGATCAATAGCTGATTAACTATAGATTTCTTCGCAAACATCGATTGAAGATTATTCCACATTTCTTTGGAGGTTTTCATATCACGTACAAAGCTAATGAAATCTGCATGCAGAAAACTTACAATTTTGTTCATGGCCTTCTTGTCTTTCTTCAAAAATTCCCGTTTAAGAACATCGTTATCAGGAGGACAGCCGGTTAGAACTTCCAGAAGATCTAATGAGTAGAGGTGAATTTTAACTCTAAATTGACAGTCATCAAATCCCTGGCCATTAAACTGAGGGATTCCATGTAATTCCTTTGAGTCGCCCATAACCTTTTATGAAATTAACCAGCAACTTATATATATTTTATATCAAAAGAACAAAAAAGTTTATTGTAGTTTTCAGTATTACAATTTTTCAAGTAATGACAAAAATAGTTTTAATATATATGAAAGAAATTTCTTTGAACTACTCGATTGAAAAAACAATATTATAAAGTTATCTGAGTTAGTTTAAGTTTCATTTGCGTTAGCTGAGAATCAATGTGAGTGTTTCCATGTGAGCCTTCGATCAATATGTATACCAAGGTATTTCACATGTAAGTTTTGAGGAATAATTTGATTATTGATTGTAACGGGGGAACAAGTGTCTTTTCTTAAGGTAACTGTTACCTGAGCACACTTCTGTTCGTTTGCCTTTATTCTCCACATGTTTAACCATAGTTCTAGCTGAATAATATGTTGCTGCAGATATCGGGAAGCCTCGTGAGGGTTTTCGTGCATACTAAGGCAGGCTGTATCATCGGCAAACGTAGATGTATGGATATTGCTGCTCAAAGGCATATCACAAGTATAAATCAAATATAAAACTGGCCCCAGTATACTCCCCTGTGGCACACCGGATGAGATTATTTCAGGCGTACTCATAAAGTCTCCTTCCACAACAGTGAACTTCCGGGCAATAATGTAACTTTCCAGCAGATTTAGAATGTTTATTGGTAGGTTAGTCTTTAATTTTAAAATTAGGCCTTCATGCCACAGTTTATCAAATGCCTGAGAAACGTCAATGAACAGCGCAGAGCAATACTGTTTTTCTTCAAAAGTTTTTCTTATAAGTTGAACCAATCTATGAGTTTGTTCAATGGTGCTATGCTGACTTCTAAGTCGAAATTGATGATCCGGTATGCACTCATTATCAGTTAGAATTGGGGACAATTTTATCATGAGTAACTTTTCAAAGAGCTTTGACATTGTGGACAGTAAACTTATTGGCCTATATGACTCAGCTTTGGTAAGATGTTTCCCCGGCTTTAGAATCATTTTAACCTTGGCAAGCTTCCAGCTGTTTGGATAATACTCCAGTCGTAAAATAGCATTAAAAATGAAGAACAGGATTCTAATAGCTATACGAGGCAACTTCATCAACATCTGGTTACTAATTCCATCAATACCCGGAGCTTTTATCGGGTTGAGTTCTGCAATTAGTTTTTGTACATCACGAGTCTTAAATTTTATTGGTCGAGCGGGTAGCGCAACTACATTTGGCAAATCAACAGCACCAGAACATGTGTTTGGGTAAATACGGATTTTAAATGCTCACCAAATATTTTACCTTTTTCAGTATCGCTTTTGCCCAACCTCCTGTAGATGTGCGCAGAGGTGGTCTAAACTCAACTGTTGTTTTAAGCTTTCTAGCAGCGCGCCACAAAGAATAATTAGATGCTGGTGTGACATCAAGACCTTCCAAATAATTTTTAAGAGATGCAGTTTTTTCAAATGCAAGCAAATCTTGGAGTCGTTTAGTACACTCTTTAAATCTGATTTTAAGTTGGGGTGATCTGTGCTGTTGCCATTCTCTTCTAGCTCTTCTTTTTTCACTTACGAGACTTTCAATATCCGTAGAATAAATTCTATTTACCCTAGTCTGCGGATGGGAGGTAGAGGCACGCGGATGGAAATCGTGGTACAATTGTACTTTTTATGGTACATTTTTGACCTCGTTGGTACCGTGGTACTACCGCGAGTTACTTGGTACAATTTAAAAATGCGAGTGTTTCACTATATGGTAATATTAATTTTGCATATGTTGTCTTTAACTTTTTTGTGTGTGTTTTATTTAGAATAACCGATCTCTAACAGGTCTAATCTACGAATGTACCCTTATGAATGAAATATTTAATATTTTTTTATGTTATTTTTAATTTTTTATACTGAATTTTTATACTCATTTTTGTTAGGTTTCTGTTTTTTATTGTTTACTTCCGAATTTTTAAACATTTTTTTACGTTTCCGTTCTTATTAATAAATATTAAAAAAAATGGTACCGTCATTGTCCAAAAAGTACATTTTGTTTCCACAGTTGGTACAAAATCCAAGAAGTCATTTTCCTTCCCTGTAGTGGCATGTTCAGCTGCCTGTTTAATATTTTCATTAAGGTTGGCAACGTTAAATTCAATTTCATCGGGTGTTTTTAGCGTAATATTTTCCGTGCAATGACTACTAAGATATTTTTTGAATCCCAGCCAATTTACACGATTTATCAAATTCACATATGGGTGAGGTAAGTCACTTCGTAATGGGCTACAAATTGTAACTATCATAGGAGAATGTTCGGACGAGAGATCTAGAGAAGCTTCAATTTGAATTAAATCCCTAGAGATATTTTTCATGACGCCAAAATCTATAACATCCGGAATTTTATGTATGTCAGTAGGCCAATAAGTGTGCTCCCCACTCGAAATGACATCCAAGCCCATTTTTGAAACAACGCTCGACCTCTGGGTGTAATAAGACGCGAACCCCAGAACGTATGTTTTGCATTGTAGTCGCTAGCTGCTAGAAAACAAGGTCCAAGAGATTTGTAGATATTTTCGTATTGATCATTTGTGATTAAAAATCTGGGAGGGGAGTAAATTGATGATATCACGAAATTTGCAAAAAAATTTTCAATGCCAATATTTGTTACTTGTAGATGTTCCTCACAAATTTTATCAAGACTGTAGTGCTTGAGTCTTGACTTAATTAAAATTCCTGATCCACCGCATGCTCTTCCTCTCGGGTCCTTTGAATCATATAAGCTGTAGCCATAAATTTTAAAAAGGCTTCTCGAAGTCAAATGAGTCTCAGAGACCAACTTTATATCAATATTTTTTTCGTGAGGAAGTGCTCAAGTTCATTTTTATGTTGGCGAATGCCGTTTGCGTTCCAGAAACATATTTTTATCGTGTTCATGGTTTGTTAACTAAAGCTTAAAGCAATGTATTCTGCATTCGCAGCATTTCTTGCATCATGCCAGTCATATTTGTTGTAAAATTATTTATAGTTTGCACCAGACTATCAATAGTAGCTTCAAGGTGATTGAAATTAAAGTTCGAGTTTCTATTTGTTAAATTATTTTGTGATGAAACCTTTTGTGTATGAATAGAATTTGTATTAGCAGCATCGGCATACGATGAACGGGAACTAACTGGTTGGCTCATTTGCGCAATAGTGGCAGATAAAGCGTTTGCTGATTGGGCTGGGGCCAATTTAGGTGTTTGCCTCATAGTATGTTTGACGAAAGAGTACACAGGACAACCTCTGTAGTTAGCGGTGTGATTACCTCCACAATTACTGCATTTTTTGTCACTTTGATCTTTTTTTTTTTTTTGATCTTTTCCAGTTCTCGTTATACCTTCATAGTGAACAGACGTAATAGCGGAATTTTTCTTACATACAAACTAAACAAAAAAAAAATTATACAAAATATATTCGTAGTACATATTAACTTTGATAAATAAGCCTTTTTTTTTGCTTTGCTAATATTTTTACATATTGAAATAACAAAAACAAAAAAAAAACCGTAAACAAAAAAACATACAAACATACCTTTGAGGAATACTCTATATGAGTACCCCAAAGGAAAAAAATAGTGAAGTGAGTTCTAACGGCAGAAATGCCTATTTTACTGTGAGTTTTGATGCTCATAATGATATCAATAAAAATAAAATATCTGATAATAGACTTGCTGTGAGTTCTGAAGCTCTTAATAAAAATCAAAAATCTGATAATAGACTTTTTCTAACGGCAAAACCACAGTTTCGTCAGCGATCAACTTCGCTTTGCCCAATGCCAACTAGTGAATCGTTGACAATATTGCCTAGTACTTCCACATTTAACTCAGCGATATCTCCTGCCTCGGTCTCGGGGTCACCACTTAACCAAGTTGTCACTGAAAATAAGAGTAGCCCAAAACCCAAGGTCCAAGTCGGAATGGACAGATACATTACAATTTTAAAGCGCGGGCGAAGCCCAAATTCTACTAAAATTGCATCTGCTCCAAAGATGTCTAGGGATAACACCGCATCCTCAACTAATCGCCAAAACCGCTTTAAAATTCTTCAAGATGACAACGACAATCCCGAGGTATCCTCGAACAAAAAATCCAAGCCGCCACCAATCTACTTGAGACAAAAAAATTCAAATGCCCTTATTAAAAAATTAATTTCGGATATTGGTGAGAATAAATTTCATATTGTTCCAATAAAACGTGGCAACATCGATGAAACTAAAATCCAAATTTATGACGAAAAAGATTTCCGCAAAATGGTTGCTGAATTTGAAAAAAATAAAACAAATTTTTATACTTATCAGCTTAAAAGTGCTAAAGGCATGCAGATCGTATTGAAGGGCATAGATTCTTATGTTGTCCCCGAAGAAATAAAAGATGCACTCGTCCTCCAGGGGTTCAAGGTGAAAAATGTGTCCAATATAATAAATAGAGAAAAGATTCCCCAACCCCTATTTCGTGTTGAACTTGAGCCTAATGATATAAAATTGAAAAAAAAAATGAGACGCATCCAATTTATAATTTAAAATACCTCTTGTACCGAAAAATCACAGTTGAAGAGCCACATAAGCGTTCAGGTCCTGTACAGTGCCATAATTGCCAAGAATATGGCCATACAAAAACATACTGCAATTTAATCTCTGTTTGTGTTGTGTGTGGCGAATTACACGGCACCGCTAGCTGCAACAAACCAAAAGATCAAAGTGATAAAAAATGCAGTAATTGTGGACGTAATCACACCGCTAACTACAGAGGTTGTCCTGTGTACTCTTTTGTTAAGAAGACTATGGTGCAAAAACCTAAATTAGCTCCAGCTCAATCAGCAAACGCTTACTCTGCCACTTTTCAGCAAATGAGCCAACCAGTTACTTCCCGTGTATCGTATGCAGATGCTGCTAAGGCTAGTTCTATTCCGACACAAAATGTTTCACCGCAAAATAATTCAACAAATACAAACTCAAACTTTAATTTTAATCGCCTTGAAGCCACTATTGAAAATCTTGTGCAAACTATAAACAATTTTACAACAAATATGACTAGCATGATGCAAGAAATGTTGCGAATGCAGAATACTCTGCTTCAAGCAATACTTAATAAGCCATGAACACGTTAACAATATGTTTCTGGAACGCAAACGGCATTCGCCAACATAAAAATGAACTTGAGCACTTCCTCACGGAGAAAAATATTGATATAATGTTAGTATCTGAGACTCATTTGACTTCGAGAAGTCTTTTTAAAATTTATGGTTACACTATATATTATACAAAGGACCCTAGAGGAAGGGCTTGCGGTGGATCAGCAATTCTAATAAAGTCAAGACTCAAGCACTATGTTCTTGATAACATTTGTGAAGAATACCTACAAGCAACAAATATTGGCATTGAAAGTTTTTGTTCAAATTTCGTTATATCATCAATTTACTCCCCTCCCAGATTTTCAATCACTGAGAATCAATATGAGGATTTCTACAAATCTCTTGGACCTTGTTTTGTAGCAGCTGGAGAATACAATGCGAAATATACGTTCTGGGGTTCGCGCCTTGTTACACCCAGAGGTCGAGCATTGTTCAACACTATTTCAAAAATGGGCTTGGATGTCATTTCGGGTGGGGAGCCCACTTATTGGCCTACTGACATACAAAAAATTCCGGATGTATAGATTTTGGCGTCATAAAAAATATCTCTAGGGATTTAATTCAAGTTCAAGCTTCTCTTGATCTCTCGTCCGATCACTCCCCGACGATCATCACAATTTGTAGCCCATTAAGAAGTAACTTACCTGACCCATATGTGAAGATGATCAATCGTGTAAATTGGCTGGGGTTCAAAAAATATCTCAGCAGTCATTGTACGGAAAACATTACGCTTAGCACACCCGATGATATTGAATCGAACATTGCCAATCTCAGCGAGAATATTAAACAGGCTGCTGAACATGCCACTATCTCCCATCCGCAGATTGGGTTTAATAAAATTTATTCTACAGACATTGAACGTCTCGTACGTGAAAAAAGAAGGGCTAGAAGGGAATGGCAACAGCACAGATCACCACAAAATAAAATCAGATTTAAAGAGTGCACTATACGACTCTGAAAAAATTGCATCTCTTAAAAATTATCTGGAGGGTCTTGATGTTACACCGGCGTCTAATTACTCCTTGTGGCGCGCTGCCAGAAAACTTAAAACACCCGTTGAGTATAAGCCACCTCTACGCACATCTACCGGAGGTTGGGCAAGAAGCGATACTGAAAAATGTAAAATATTTGCTGAGCACTTAAAATCCGTTTTTACGCCAAATATATGTACTGGTGTTGCTGATTTGCCGAATATAGTCGCTCTACCCCCTCAACACAAAGTTTAAGACGCGTGATTTACAAAAATGAATTGCCGAACTCAACCCGAAGAAAGCTCCGGGTATTAATGGAATTAGTAATCAGATGCTGATGAACTTGCCTCGTATTGCAATGAGAATCCTGTTATTCATATTTAATGCTATTTTACGACTGGAGTATTATCCACACAACTGGAAACTTGCCAAGGTTAAAATGATTCCAAAGCCGGGCAAAGATATAACAAAGGCTGAGTCATATAGGCCAATAAGTCTACTATCTACAATGTCAAAGCTTTTCGAAAAACTGCTCAAAACAAAATTGTTCCCAATTCTAATTAGTAGTGGGTGCATACCAGACCATCAATTTGGTTTTAGAAGTTAGCATAGCACCATTGAACAAACTCACAGATTGGTTCAATTTATAAGAAGAACTTTTGAGGAAAAAAAGTATTGTTCTGCGCTGTTTATAGACATTTCCCAGGCATTTGATAAAGTGTGGCATGAAGGCCTAATATTAAAATTGAAGACTTACTTACCAATAAACATTTTAAATCTTTTGGAAAGTTACATTATTTCCCGTAAGTTCACTGTTGCGGAAGGAGACTTTACAAGTAGGCCTGAAACAATTTCATCTGGTGTGCCACAGGGGAGTATACTGGGACCAGTTTTATATTTAATTTATACTTGTGATATGCCTGTGAGCAGTAGTATCCATACTTCCACATTTGCCGACGATACAGCCTGTCTTAGTATGCATGAAAACCCTGATGAGGCATCCCGCAAACTCCAGGAACACATTAGCCATGGAGAATCAAGGTAAATGAACAAAAGTGTGTTCAAGTAACATTTACTTTACGAAGAGACACTTGTTCCCCCATTCGGATTAACAATCAAGTTGTTTCTCAACATTCACATGTGAAATATCTTGGTATACACCTTGATCGACGACTTACATGGAAACACCACATTGACTCTAAGGGCTAATAAATCAGTCAATGATTATTTGTATTTTATTTTTAAATCTTATTTAAACACAAAAATTTTTTTCTCACTGCACAATTAAATCAAACTTAAACAGCCAACACTGTAGATTTAAGTGTTGTTTAAATTTTACAAACACGCCATATGTTTTGTGCCCGTGTGTGTTTTTTGAAGGTACGTACATGAACATCATGTGGTCGTATTAAAATGAATTTCGTTTAATTTTCGCAAATGTACAACAAATGTAACACATATTTTCAAATCATGAAATATATAAATAGAAAAATGCATTCTGATGCTCTTTTTGTATCATAAAATGTGTTTTTTGCTATTTCACTTTTCTGCAAATTGATAAACCAACTTTCTTGTTAATATTGAACAGCTGTTTTTTGGAAACTTTCCATAATATTGTAGTGCTACCGTACTTTCAACTTAATTTGATAATAACTTTAATTAACCACTGAAAAAATGAAAGTGTATTTAAACACATTTTAATTTTTAATGAAAATTAACTCAAACTATATTTAAACATTCACTGTAAGTTAACTCAAATGAAACTTAAATTAACTCAGGTACATTGGCTGATTTGTCGAAATTCAACACTTAGCCTAGACTGTAAACTTTTAATATACAAGACGCTTTTAAAGCCAATATGGTGCTACGGAATTCAACTATGGGGCACTGCTTCAGCTTCAAATGTAGAGAAAATTCAACGCAGGCAAAACAAAATTTTACACATGATAACATCGGCTACTTGGTACATCAAAAATTCAAATATACATCGTGATTTGAATATGCCTCTAGTGACTGAAGAAATAACAAAATACGCAGGCAAATATCTAACAAAACTCGAATCACATCCTAATCCGCTTGCTCGTGATATTTTGAACTTTACTGGACACATCCGCCTAAAAAAGAGGGATACAAGGGCTCTTATTCACAGCACTCCAGATGGGACTTCCTGAAAATTCTTTTATTTTTTATATTTTTTCCTTTTGATTATCAATACTTATGTATTATATATAACTACTACTAAGCTTATGTCCGACACTGGTCGGGCCTAATTATAATTTTATATTTAAGATTTGAATACTTATTGTTAGTTCATATATGAAGATACAATAAATAAAATATCATGTAATAAAAAAAAAAAAAAAAACTTTGATCTTTTGGTTTATTGCAACTAGCAGTGCTGTGTAATTCGTAGGTAAATTGCAGTAAGTTTTAGTATGGCCATATTCTTGACAATTACGGCACTGTACGGGTTCTGAACGCTTGTGTGGTTCTTCAACGGTTATTTTTCGATATAAGAGATATTTGAAATTAAATATTGGATGGGTATTATTTTTTTTTTTTTAATTTTATATCAGTTGGCTCAAGTTCAACGCGAAATATAGGGTGGGGGATCTTTTCCCTATTTATTATGTTCGATGCATTTTTTACCTTAAATCCCTGGAGGACGAGTGCATCTTTTATTTCTTCGGGAACAACATAGGAATCTATGCCCTTCAATACGATCTGCAGATCTGATATGTGTAGAAATTTGTTTTACTTTTTTCAAATTCAGAAACCATTTTGCGAAAATGTTTTTCTTCATAAATTTGAGTTTTCGTTTCATCAATGTTACCACGTTTTAGTGGAACAATGTGAAATTTATTCTCACTAATGACCGAAATTAATTTTTTAATAAAATCGTTTGAATTTTTTAAAGATACTGGAATAATTTTTTCAGACGAACTAAAAATACTTATATGGAAGTCAAAAATGCTAATATACGAAAATAAAATTATTTTAATATATATTTTTTATGGTACAAAACAATATTTTTACCAAATTTGGGCTTTTTTTCAGAAAATCTGCGCTTATGTCGGCATTTATGAAAATTTTAATTAAAGGTGTTGAAAACTATCTACATAATAAAATGTTACAGTTGAATTTTTCAAAATATACCGTCACACCTTTTTAAACACAAAAAATATTTTTAAAATTGGCAATTTTCGGACACTGCTGAATGTAGGGTGCATGTCCAAAATACAAAATAATTGGTTCTAAGCACATTTTAAATAGATTAGTTTTAGCGCTATGGGGTTTAAGAGTGCATGTGTTAAACAAAGTTTTTCACAAATTTTAAAATAATGCAGATACTTTTTCTTAAAAAAACATACCCTTTTCAGGAAAATTTTAAAATTTTGAATTGTTAGCCTTTTCCCGATTTCACGACTGCAGATATTAATAAGATTTTTATTAATTTTTATTTAAAATTTTGTGAGAATCTTCGCCTTGGGCTTTCTTCCAAGCACTTGTAGCTCAAAGAAATGGGAAGATTACTTCAATGTTTTTAGAATAATGATTTTCTTACAGGCGCATAAACCTGAAGAGTTTTGGTTTATTGTATGACCTCTCAAGCACTTTAACTTGGAGGTAAACTGATTTAGTTGGCGCAACAACAGCACTTGAACCGAGTTGCTTATCTAAATTGAAAAAGACCGTTTCTTTCAGTTTCAAATTAAGAATTGTTTTATTCAGAATTTTCTTAGTCTTATATAATTACTAGTTTTATCAAAGAAATATGATTAATTTACATAAATTTTGCAGCAATAAAAAACAAATTAAATTGCAATAATAACTTGTATTAAATTGTGCGGTATTAAATTACATTGTAGGAAAGAATAAAAATAAAAATAAATTGTAAATAAAAATAATAAAATAATAAAAAATGTATTAATTTAGGCCAAGTGTGCAACAGTTTATTGAACTTAAATAAAATAATAAATGATTCTTGTGCATTATTATGTATTAATTTAGGAAAAGTATGCCATATTAAATTACAATTGTAGGCAAGAATAAAGTAAAAGTAAATAAATGTATTGGCCAAGTGTGTTAAGGTTTATTGAACTTAAAATAAATAATGCTCGTGCATTAACATTCTCCCCCCGTTGAGTGCAGCTCAAAATATTTCTTGCTGTAGGGCTATTGCTGAATGTTGTGTTGGTTAATATATGTGAACAGTGAAGTCTGAGTCCAGTTGTTGAATGCGAGGTGCTGGAATTGGAGTTGACCGTTGTTTGCACTTTTGTTTTACTAGTAGATATATGACAATGCTAAAGGCAATCACTAATGATGTATACCCAACCGTCATGTGATGATAGTTGTGAGCTTCAAGTTTGTTTGGGAGTCTTAATATCCTTTGTGTTGCTAATGATTGTTGTAGAGCTGTTAAATTTTTTACTTGGGAAATATATTGATTCACATCTTCTTGTGGTAATAATGGTTTAATGCGTTCTTCGTGTCGTTGTTGCGTGAGTTCCCAGAAGCTAGTATATGAATTTTCAATCTTGCTGGATATCTGGTTTTGTGCACGCAACGTCGTGAATTTGTATTTAAAAGTGCACTCTGGTTCCAATGCAAGCAAGCCAGATCCTTCAAGTGTGAATTGTGTGATTTCCGTTTTGCATAGTGCTGTTGCCTGAGACGGACTTGAAACTGAATATATCCATTTGTTTTGTTGATGAAGAGGAATCCAGACTTCTTTATCTTTCATTTGCTGTACTGAGCAGTCTGATTGGGTGTTGTTGTGAAATAAATTCAGCTCGCAGGCACATGTTGATGAGCCATTTTGATGCCTTATTTGGCCTTTAGGGCATAGATACATATCTTCTGTGATGAGTGAACATAAGCTCAGTTCAGATTTGCTAATGCTAAAGTATTGGTTGAAAGCAGTGTTGATGAGTAAAAGAGGTGCACATGGTTGTATTGCTACTAATGTGTCATTGATCCACGTTGGCACTGGAATAATATTAAATATTTCATATCGTTCACGTTGAACTAGTGGTAATGTTATACTGAAAACTACTATATTGTCAGTGAGCCCTCCTTTGACCTTCATGAGCTTGTATAGTTTTAACGTATTTTCTTGGCTTACCGGCAATTCCAGTGATTCGCTGAGATGCATTTTAATTTTCCTTACTTCTTGCTGTAATTGATGAGGAGTCAAGAGTAGTGGGCTTATAATGCCATGGTGAGTGTTTGTTAAAATGTCAAGTATTGATAATTGTGTGTTGGAGCTTCGCTGCTGTAATTGTTAATTGGATGCACAACGAAAGAAAAATACGGTAAATCTTTTCTTGCTGCCATTCGTCGCTTACCATATTGCGTATTTGTTCAATTTGGAAATCAATTTGATCGAATTTTTTCTTTACTGCTTCTTGATCTAATCTCATTATGTTTATTGTAGCGTCAATGATTGAGGTTTGATTTTTTAAGAGATCGAGAAGATGTTTTTCGTTTTCTTTAACTAGAGCCATATCTTTGGCGTATTCGGAGTCTAATACACTAAAAAGTGAATGGGCGATATTTCCAACTAGATCGATTGCTGCTCTCTTTTTTATCCGCCCAGACAACAGAGTGCTGTCTAATTTTAATTCAGTTTCTGTGTGTTCAAAATGCTTGACCAGGCTTGTGCATGTAGTTTTGTCCTGCATTTGCTTGCATAGATCGTTTAAGGTTTGTGTTCCTTGCGAAAAAGTTGCCGCTTCAGTCCAAAATTCTTTTAAGTCATAGTACGCTAATAATTGCCATTCTGTAGTTGAAATTGTGGCGGATCCAATTCCTTCAAAATGTATGCCCAGACGATTTTCGAACCTTTTATTATGTAATGCTAGCGGCATTAATATGATCGCCATCATAATAGTGAAGATGTTTTGGCTTATCGATATTCTTTTCCGTTTTTTATCACCTTGAGGCCTTTCGTTCTGATGAATGCTTGTGCTAGTCGAGTCATCTTGTTGAGGGATTTCGTCATTTTCAGAATTATTAATTGGTAATAGTGCCAGCCTAGAAATTGGTCTTCTGCAAACTCCTTTTGATGTTTTGACATCAACTACTCGAATGAAGCCATCATCGCCGTTATGTGTTTTTACAACTCTTCCTAGAGGCCACTGTAAAGGAGTTGTGTTGTCCTCCTTTATTATTGCCATGTCTCCCGATTTAATGTTATCCTGTTGTTTATTCCATTTGTGTCTGTATTGGAGTTCTGACAGATACTCTTTTGACCAACGCCTCCAAAATTCTGATTTTAAATGTGTAACTAACTTCCATCTGGTGAGAAGATTCTTTCGGTTTTCGGTGGCTGCTACGTCAATTTGGGAGTTGAGTGGTGCTCCTATAAGAAAATGGCCAGGGGTTAATGCCGCCAAATCGTTCGGATTATCTGACATCGGACTTATGGGTCGGGAATTAAGAATTCCTTCAATCTCTATGACCACTGTGTCAAGTTCCTCATATGTTAGTGATGCTGTTGATACACTTCGTACAAGGAGATGTTTGGCCGATTTTACTGCTGCCTCCCATAAGCCTCCGAAATGAGGTGCTCTTGGTGGTATAAAATGAAACATGATGCCTCGAGCTGTACATTCTTTATCTATTTTTTCGGTAGCTGACTCTCCGTAAACTGCTTCTGACAACTCTGCTAGTTGATTTTTGGCACCAACAAAATTGGTGGCATTATCACAGTATAAGTTTTTGCAATGGCCTCGTCTGCTCATGAATCTTTTTAATGCCCCTATAAATGCATCTGTTGTTAAACTGCTAACTAATTCTAGGTGCACTGCTTTGGTAGCAAAACAGCAAAATACCGCGATGTAAGCCTTCTGAGGCCTCTTTCCTCTGCTCTTATAGTGGACCCAAAATGGACCACAAAAGTCAACTCCAGAGTTAGTGAAGGGTCGAGCTGGACTGATTCTTGTAGATGGCAGATTTCCCATAATTTGAGTAAGAAGTTTTGGTTTAGCTCTAGAGCATTTTATGAAATGTTGGACAATTGATCGGGCCATTGACTTTCCCTTGATTGGCCAGTATTTTTGTCTTATGTGTGATAACAGTGCCTGAGGACCACAATGACGGTTTTCCTCATGCACCATCTGCATCAGCAATTTTGATATCGGGTCATTATAAGGGATAAGCATTGGGTGTTTGGTGTCATACGGAAGCTCTGATGCTTCTAATCTTCCTCCCACTCTGATGATGCCGTTGGTGTCCAAAAATGGGGCAAGGTTATTATATGGGATATTCTTGCTTACTTCCTTGTACCTTATTAGGTGTTTTAGTTCTTCGTCAAAATCTGAGTGTTGCATTGTCCGTACAATCAAAGTAAGAGCTTGTTCCAGTTCTGGAACTGATAATAATAGCTTGGATTGTTGATTGCCCCTTCTTGTATTGTTGATGAATCTCACAATGTAGCCAACTACTCGTTGCAGAGTTCTGAATGAGCCATTATGTTTAATGTTGTAGATCACACTATCTGTAGGATCACTCGCTGTGGTTGCTGCTGCTACCCTTTTTCGCTCTATATCAGAATTCTGATCGATGATATTTGCTTTGGAGACTTCTTTTGGCCATATCTCCTATTGTCCATGTAGAAATATGGGTCCGTAGAACCACAAATTGTTTGATGCGAGTTTTCTTGGAGAGATGCCACGGGACAAGATATCTGCAGGATTATGTTTTGAGCTGACATGTCGCCACTGTTCTGATATTGACAATTCTTGTATTGCAGCTATTCTGTTAGCCACAAATGTTTGATATGATGATGATTGTGAATTGATCCAGGCCAAGACGATCTCTGAATCTGTCCATAAATAAGTAGGAACATCCTTGTATTTTAAGTCTTTCTTCACTCTTGAAGTGAGCTGAGCGCTTAATAGTGCTGCACAAAGTTCGAGACGAGGTAAAGTTTGCCGCTTTAGAGGTGCGACTCGGGACCTTGAGCATAATAATCTCACAATAATCTGATTATTTTTCGTTGTTGATCTAACGTAGACTGCTGCGCCGTATGCTTTTTCTGATGCGTCTGCAAAGGCATGAATTTGTATGTTGGATGTCACATGTCCTTCGAAGATATGTCGCGTGATTCTTAGATCTTTTATGTGTTCTAACTCTTGTCTGAATGTAACCCAAGTTGAATGAAGATTTTCTGGCAGTGCTTTATCCCAGTCTAACTTTTTCTGACATAGTTCTTGGATGAATATTTTGGCGGTAACTACAACCGGCGATAGTAGTCCCAAAGGATCAAACAAACTAGCTAAATCCGAGCTAATTGTGCGTTTTGCTATGTGGTTAATCTCCCTTAGGGATACTTTCACACACAATTTGTCATGTTGTGGCATCCATGTTAAGCCCAAAGTTTTCACAATATGGTTATTCTCACTATCGAAGTCAAAATTAACCTCTTGTTGTTCCTCGGCGACGTTTTGAAGTAGTTTTGAATGATTTGCTGCCCATTTTTGTAATTCAAAACCATGCTGGTGCAATATGTGTTGTAGTTCTGACTGAATTGCTAGAACAGTGTGCAAGTCATCCCCTCCGCCAATACCGTCATCTACATAGAAGTTTTCGAGTAAAAATTTAGCTCCATGTGGGTATCGTATCATGTTTGTCTTAGCAATTTGTTCTAATAATATTGTAATATTGATGAAACGAAAATTCAATTTTATGAAGAAAAATATTTTCGAAAAACGGTTTCTGAATTTGAAAAAAGTAAAACAAATTTCTACACATATCAGCTCAAGAGTGCTAAAGGTATGCAGATTGTGTTGAAGGGCATAGATTCGTATGTTGCTCCTTAAGAAGTAAAAGATGCTCTCGTCCTCCAGGGTTTTAAAGTAAAAAATGTATCTAACATAATAAATAGGCAAAAGATCCCTCAACCTCTATTTCGCGTTGAAATTGAGGCAAATGATATAAAATTGAAAAAAAATGAGACCCATCCAATATATAATTTAAGATATCTCTTGTATCGAAAAATAACCGTTGAAGAACCACACAAGCGTTCAGGACCCGTACAGTGCCATAATTGTCAAGAATATGGACATACTAAAACTTACTGCAAATTACCTACTGTTTGTATTGTGTGCGGCGAATTACACGGCACTGCTAGTTGCAATAAACCAAAAGATCAAAGTGGCAAAAATTTTGTAATTGTGGAGAAAATCACACCGCTAACTACAGAGGTTGTCCTGTGTACTCTTTCGTCAAACAGACTATGAGGCAAACACCTAAATTGGCCCCAGCCCAATTAACAAACGCTTTATCAGCCACTATTGCGCAAGTGAGCCAACCAGTTAGTTCCCGTGTATCGTATGCCGATGCTGCTAAGACAAATTCTATTCATATACAAAATGTTTCACCACCAAATAATTCAACAAATACAAACTCGAACTTTAATTTCAATCACCTTGAAGCTACTATTGATAATCTGGTGCAAACTATAAATAATTTTACAAAAAATATGACTAGCATGATGCAAGAAATGCTGCGAATGCAGAATACATTGCTTCAAGCTTTAGTTAACAAACCATGAACACGTTAAAAATATGTTTTTGGAACGCAAACGGCATTCCCCAACATAAAAATGAACTTGAGCACTTCCTCACGGAAAAAAATATTGACATAATGTTGGTCTCTGAGACTCATTTGACTTCGAGAAGCCTTTTTAAAATTTATGGCAGTAGTATTGAAATGTATGCGCCATGACCATTAAAATTGTCAAATTTGGGTAATTAATGTCGAAATTTGGGTAATTAATGTCGAAATTTTGTAATTTATGGGCTAAATTTTACAAATTATGGTAATTAGTGTCAATGGTGTGCAGTGACGAGGGTTTGCATAACCCTTTTTTTGTTTGTACATAGATAAGGATGCTTTGATGTCGGTGCGTCGATGTGTTTTTGTTTTAATTTTATGGTTTGATATCCGCCCGTCTATGTGCATAGTTATTTATGTAGGCACGCAGGTGCGCTTGTTTGTACGTAGTATGTTTTTTCGTTTGTTAAGCGGTTGCAGTAGCTGTATGATTTTAGATTGTGTGTGCGTGTGTCGCTTGTTTGTACGTAGTATGTTTTTTTCGTTTGTTAAGCGGTTGCAGTAGCTGTATGATTTTAAATTGTGTGTGCTTGTGTGGATAGAGAAAATGTTGCTTTGGTTTTTTTGTATTATTCTTTTGTTTGTACGTAGTATGGTTTTTCGTTTGTTAAACGGTTGCAGAAGGGTATTTGAGAAAGAAATTATGTATGCTTGTGTGGGGGGGAATCTGAGAATGTTTTTGTTGTTGGTTTTATTTAGTTTGATTTTTCTATTTCCTTAAAGAGTTTGAAGAGATGAATAAAATATGTAATTTATGAGCAATGAACTTACTTGAAGGTTAAAGAAATTGAAGTGTAACATATTTAGGATTGTCAAAGGGAATTAGAGATGTGTGATCATGGGGAGCCAACGTTATGCTCATGGATGTGTATTTACGTATGTTTTTACAATAACTTGAGCGTTGACAGATGGGTAAGTAGTCGTATATGTATATAAAAAAAGCGATTGTGTAATGCCGAGTACACATCTGACATTTGTTGTGTTCTAATTATTTTTTAAAATGTGTACAACGCATTTCACATTATGTTTTTTATAGGGAAGGCAACACCACACAACAAAAAATAAATAAAAAATCGGAAATCATAAACATTATCTACCACTAGTGCACACTGTGTGCATGCGGCATTACTTTTTTTGTTTGTAGTATTTCGTTTAGGACATGGAAGGGTATTTATAGAAAGTAATTATGTATGCTGATGAGATATCAATGTTCCTGTTTTTGTTGTTGTTTGATTTTTAATTTTTTTATGTTTAAAGAATTTGAAGAAATGAATAAAATATACAATTTATGCGTGTTGTATTTATTCATTCTTTTCACTTATTTTGTAAACAAATTGAAGTTTGTGATATTGAGGATTGTCAAAGATTGGTTGTTATTTTCACTGCTTGCTGACATTTGTCTCTGTCTCTGTCTATTGACTCTTAAATTATGCATATGACTTGATCGTAATTCGTATAAATTGAGAAGTTTTCTAATCTAGCAGCAAGTACAGCATTGTATCTACAAAGAGTCGTGTGAAATCCTCAATAATTTCGCTGTTAATAGTGTGAAACGTGTTATAGTAAACGATCAAAGAAAGTGACTTTTGAATAAAAAATTAATAAATATAATAATATTAAAAATATATATTATATATTATAATAATTAAATAAAATGAATACTTTGGTATATACATGTTATATATGTAACAAGGTATATAAATACCAAAAGTGCTTTTTAGACCATATTCAAAATCATGGTGTGGAGAACCGAGTCGTTATAAGTCGAGACTCAAATCAAGTACTGAATAATCATCAACATACAACCTTCACTTATCCTCAACAACTGCAACATGCTCAACAGTATCAGTATCCTTATCAACAATATCCTCATCAAGAACAGCATCAATATCCTTATCAACAATATCCTCATCAAGAACAGCATCAATATCCTTATCAGCAATATCCTCATCAAGAACAACAACAACAGCTACAATGTCTTCATCAACAACATCAATATCGTCATCAACAATATACTCATCAGCAATATCCTCATCAGCAATATGCTCATCAGCAATATCCTCATCAAGATCAACAACAACCACAACTACAAATGTATTGGCAGCAAACTGCTACTCCCATGGAATGGTATCCAAATTTGCAGGAACCTCCTACTCCAATGCATTGGTATTCAAATACTGACCAACACCAAACACTACAACATTACCCTCAACAACAACAACAACAACAGCAGCAGCAAGGTTCAAATGATTTTGGAAGTAGATCAACAAATAATAATAATATCAACATTGATGGAGAATATTATGAAATTAAGAAAGCATTTAAAAGCAATATTATTTGTTATGGAATAGAAAATAAAAAGGATAATTTTCTCTTTGAAGATTTCATTGTCGAAAATGAATCGACTTTTATAGAGAGGCTTGAATACCATTTGAAGCAACATACTATATTAAAATTTAATATAGGTATAGTTGCAGAATATTTAAAAATTGTTGGTGAAGAGTTAGAAATAATTACAATAGTACATACAGCAAAAATGAGCTTGTTGACTAGAGCAGATGACGTGAGGGAATTGTTCTGCAAGCAGGTCACAGAAATTCAAAATAAAATGTCGGAGTTCCAGGAGAGAGATTCCGGATGGACTCTTGTTCGCATAGTTCGAGCTGAACTAAATATTAATAAATCTTCTTTAGTAAAAGGAGCTCATTGGATTAGCACACCGGAGAAGCTTGCTAGTCGTGGTGCTTGCATTAACATTCAAAACAGTGACAATTACTGTTTTAAGTGGGCCTTAATTGCGGCAATGAGTACCTCGGTTATCGGTGCTCCGACTCGATGCTCTTCATATAATATTGAAGATATTAGTGCGGATATAATTTCGCTTCAAGATGGAACAATAGTTGATTTTTCAAATTTAAGATTTCCAATGCCAATAAAAAATATTAAGGAATTTGAGGGGCGGAATGATGTTAGTGTGAATGTGTTTGGATATGACGACGAGAGTGATGAACTAATTGTACCATTTTACATAACACAAAATGAGAAGACAAAGCATGTTAACTTATTGCTATTGGAAAACATGGATGGGCATCACTATATCTTTATAAAAGATATTTCAAAGTAAGTAATACATATATTGGAAAGTATTTAAAATTAAATAATAAAATACGGGTGTTTGATGTCTTACAGACTACTAAAAAGGCAAACAACGACACATTGTGAACGACTTTTGTTTTGCAACAGCTGTCTCCAATATACGCATCATAAAAATATTATGGAGAAACATAAAATGGAGTGTGGCAAAATTGTTACCACAATGCCAAAAGCAGAAGACTCCATACTGCGGTTTAAGAGCCACCATAGAAAAATAGATGTCCCGTTTGTTATATACGCCGATTTTGAGTGTGTCTTGCAACAGATAGACTTTAATGTAAGTACTAAAACTAAATTAAATCAAAGACATTTACCCTGCGCATTCAGCTATTTCATTAAGTGTAAGCATGACAATACATTGGATAAGCTAAGAATTTATACGGGTAAAGACGCTTCTGAAAAATTTGTTACATTTTTGAATCGAGATTGTCAAGATATATATAACAATTATCTCACAAAAACAATTGAAATGGAGAACTTGACAGATGAAGAAAATGTAACATTTTACAGTGCGATAACTTGTCACATATGTGGACAATACTTAAACAATGATCGTGTGAGAGATCATTGTCATATAAGCGGTAAATATCGAGGTGCAGCACATAACAGATGCAACCTAAATTATCAAGTACCCAAGTTTATTCCAATTTATTTTCATAACTACTCATCGTATGATTCTCATCTTTTTGTGAGACAATTAAGTAAAGTTGCGACAAATATAAAAGTCCTTCCGTTAAATAAAGAATTATATATATCTCTATCTCAGTTTATTAATATGAGTGATGGTACAGATCTTGAACTTAGGTTTCTTGATACAATGCGTTTTATGGCCGATAGCTTGGAATCGTTGGCAAATAATCTTAACGTCAACGATTTTCATACTATTAGAGCACAATTTCAAACAAGCCAAGAATTTAATCTCATAAGGAGAAAGGGAATTTTTCCCTATGATTATCTTGATTCTTTTGAAAAACTTAATGAAACGCAACTTCCATCTAGAAAATATTTCTTTAATAAACTAAATAACAAAGAATGTTCTATTGAAGACTATGCGCATGCGTGTGAAGTTTGGAGAGTTTTTAACTGTAAAACTTTGAAAGATTATATGGAATTGTATTTGAAAACAGATGTGCTTCTCCTAACGGATATTTTTGAAAATTTTAGAATGTTTGTAAAAATATTTATAGCTTGGATCCCTGTCAATACTATACTGCTCCAGGGCTATCTTGGGATGCTATGCTTAAACATACAAACATAGAATTAGAGCTAATAACCGATATCGACATGTACAATTTCTTTAAAAGAGGGATACGAGGTGGAATTGTCCAATGTAGTAAAAGATACTCCAAGGCAAATAATAAGTATTTAAACACTTTTGATAAAAATAAACCTTCCAAATTTCTTATGTATTTAGACGCAAACAATCT
Organism: Tachina lurida; assembly: GCA_944452675.1. NCBI lineage: Eukaryota > Metazoa > Arthropoda > Insecta > Diptera > Tachinidae > Tachina > Tachina lurida. The sequence goes on from OX101752.1 coordinate 104,525,920, forward strand.
TTACGGTTGGGCCATGTCTGAACATCTTCCTTATGGAGGATTCAGATGGTTAGAAAGTGAAGAACTAAATATTATTAATCCTCAGTTAATAGATGATGATTCAAATGATGGTTATGTATATGAGGTCGACTTAGAATACCCTTCTTATTTACATAATATGCATAACGATCTTCCTTTCTGCGCCGAAAACAAGGAAATTGGAACATCAAAATGTAAAAAACTAATAACTGATTTTTCGCCAAAACGTTCTATATCATTCACTACAGAGTACTTAAACAATGTCTAGAAAATGGTTTGATTTTGAAAAAAATACATAGAGTTCTAACTTTTAAGCAGTCTCCATGGTTGAAAGATTATATAGACCTTAATACTAAATATAGAGCAGAAGCTAGAAATAACTTTGAAAAAAATTTTTTCAAGTTGCTCAACAACGCAGTATATGGGAAAACCATGGAGAATGTGGATAAAAGGAAAGATGTGAGGATTGTTACCAGTTGGACTACATTAAACCGAAACCGTTTGGGTGCTCAAAATTGGATAGCTAAATCAAATTTTCATAGCTTAGCAATATTTTCAGAAGATATGGTAGCGATTCAAATGAATCGAGTTAAGACATGTTATAATAAGCCCATATATTTAGGATTTTGTGTGCTGGAACTTTCTAAATGGAAGATGTATAATTTTCATTATAGTTACATGCAACCTAAGTTCAAGACAAAATTGAAATTAAATTACATGGACACAGACTCATTCATATACACGATACAAACTGAAGACTTTTACGCAGACATTAAAAATGATGTAGAACATGAATTTGACACTTCTGACTATCCAGAAACAAATGATTACGGGATTCCTCTTGTAAACAAAAAAGTTCTGGGTATGATGAAAGATGAGAATTGTGGGAAGATTATGGAAGAATTCGTGGGACTACGGTCTAAAATGTACTCCTTTACTGTACAAAATGGAAATGAAATTAAAAAATCGAAAGGAGTAAAAAAATGTGTTTTAGATAAGTATAGCCTAAGTTCTTATAGAGATTGTTTATTTAACAGATCAAATGTTTATGATAATATGCTAACTTTTAAGTCTAAGTTACATGAATTATATACTATGCAAATACATAAAGTAATATTAAGTTATCAAGATGACAAGAGAAAAGTCAAAAGTGATGGTATAAACACATATGCATGGCATCATATTGAAATTGATGAAACAAATCCAGATTATGAACTTGATATGTTACTTTTAGAAATAGAAAAACTTCAAGAAGATGAGCAAAATATGTATACAAATTAATGTTTGTGTAATTTATTTCGACAATTATAATTATTTAGTTTTAAGCCAAAATTTTTGTGTCTATTGTAAATTATTTTTTATTTATGAAATATTGTCTAGTTATTAAGATAACAAAAAGAAAAAATATAACATTTCCTATGTTATGTTTCTCTACATAATCTGTATTCCCAAATTGTATGTATTATTTGCAAGATTAGTCTTTAAATAAAACACAGTAATATGAAAATAAAAAAATAAAAAAAAGCATTAAAAACAATTATTTTTGTCTACATTTTGTTTTTTATTTATTATCCATCCTTAAATATAATTTATGAATTTTCACATCTGTTAGAATCTTGTGCTGCATTTTTTCCCCAATCTCATAACAAAGTCGTGTCAGTTCAATCTTTACATCCCTTTCGTGTATTTCTCGTATTTCATTGATTTGAAGTTTTGTTTTGTTTAAAGCAGAGCAGGTTGGTATATAATATTCATGATAGAAATGAAGGATTTGTTTTCTCAGAATGTTGTTCCAACATAAAATTGATGTAAAAAATACTCGAATTTGAGTAAGTGATCTCCATGTGTCAGAATCTATTTTTATTTTAAAGTTTCCTTGTATGATAACTAAAAAGCAAACACCTCTTTTATATTGAAACTTATATTCAACATCTCTCTCACTTTCATTATCAATTATATTTATAGAATTTAAAAAATCTCGACGATTAAGCATATCATGAATATACTCCTTATAGCACATGAGATGTAACCACTCTTCTCGATCCAGTCCAATGTATTGGTTATTTTTATAATGCAACCATATCATTGGCTTAAAACCAAAAGCTGTAGAAAATCCACATGAAATCTTCAATTTCCAATTGAGCAAGTATTCAAACCCAAAAACCAAATCATATATTTGAGGTTTTCGTTCTTGATTGTTGTGAAATATATTCTTTAAACTACGTTTATCCATCCTCAATGAAAATAACATTTAAACTAATAGCTTTTTCGGTCTATTAATCTCTATATATACAGAAATATGTATATTAAAATAAATAAGAAATCAAAAGCATACACACACATACATATATATTTTATATTTATTAATTGATTTTTTTACATAAATTTTTATAGGTATCTATAATTTTAAAAATAATTTTTTTCCTAATGTGAAACATGGTACATCGACATGTGTCTGGGCCTTCTTCACATCCTTCACTATACCAGGGGCAGCTGGCAAAATGTCCATTCTCGTCGGAGTCCTCCTGCTCCACAACTCCATACTCCTCATTTTCAGTGAGCATGGATACAAAAAAATTTATGCTCTCTTTATGCTCATATAATAATGAGTCCTCAAAGGAATGGAGGAATTCAAATAACTGCTCACGGATTTGGCTCATTTTTTAATTTAATTTATTAATTTTTTTAAGAATTTTGTTGAATGCTATTTTTACACTAATATTCTTGAATGGTTTACGTTCCTATTTATAGTAAAAAATATACTTGTAAAATTAAAATTTTACAAAAAATTGTGCGTTCTTTTGAATTTTTTTTTTGTTTCAGTTACACTTTAGCACATTAATATAACTATCTCTCTAATCTTTTGTTTTGAAATTTTTTTGTTTCAGTTACACTTTAGCACATGAATATCTCTCTCTCTCTGACCTTTTGTTTTGAAATTTTTTTGTTTTCAGTTATGCCTTAGAACGTCAAAATATGTAACTATCTCTTTCACTACAATTCTATCAGGGACAAAACAAAAAATTTACGTAAAACATGATTACAATATGAGAAAAAGAGATAGCTACGATACTGATCTTTCTTTTAAGAACTATTTTTTACCTATTTAAAGATTGGTAGAAATATTTAATACATCAGTTTACAAAAGCAGATTGAGCTATCTGTCAGAGAAGAAAAAAATACATATAAAAATTAAATTTATTTAATTAATATTGTGATAATGAATCCTCCAGATTTGATCACGAAATTCAATACATTGAATAAAAAAAAAAATTAATTCATATAAAAGAGCTCCAGGACTCAACGAAGCATGCAGTTAAAAACGCTAAGCGTGTGACGAGTAAATACGGCACCACAATTCAAATTGAACTAGAAAACAACATAATGTTTTTACCCAATCGGTACAACACGCTATCGGATGATGACATAATAGAACTGGCATCCGGGATATATTGTATATGTAAGCAAGGAGACAGTGGCTTAAAATTGGATACTGCTGCTGAAATAAATATCTTTTTAACAAATGCTCAATACCCACAGTGGGAATAATATGTAGAAACTATTATTTTATAAACATTTTTATTAATAAAACAGAAAAAATTTTAAAAATTGTTCGTGTGTTGTATTTATTTATTTTTTAAACTTATTTTGTAAAGAAATTGAAGACATAAATGTCCACATTTAAATGAATTATAATCTTGATATTGATTGTAATTATATTTTATATTTTTGCCTAGATATTTAACTAGTTCTAATGGAGGTTGTAAATTTCCAAAACTGTCGTAATATTCTTTATGTTCATTGTTTTTATAATATGCTACCCAATGGGTTCCAGGTCCTCTTGATAAATCCAAATTAATGATTCCGCATTCTCTTTTTCTCGATTGTTTTGGTAGTGTATCCAACATGAAAACTCCTCTAAAGTATGGAATGTTTGTTGAAAAGTTTCTCAGATCAACATCAGATAGGGGTTTATTGGGCAGCTTTACGAAAAATTTGGTTTTGGTTTTTGTTTTTCTTGACAAACCAATCCATATCCTTTCTTATATGGTTTAAGGTAAAAACCTTTTCCCATTGCTACTGCTTCCATTGTTTTATTATGTCTAGTTGCTTCATCAAGTTGTTGTTTGGCATTCTTTGCAGCATTTATTGCTTTTGCTATAGCTGCTCCGCCACTAGAAAGACTACCAATTGCACTCAGAGCAGTAAGAATAGGTACTAAACGTAAGAAGCCACCAATTTTTGGAACATTAATTACGCGTGGTATTACAACTTGCGATTTCTTCCCCCTTAACGACTTGTTGATAACCTTTCGTGCAATCCTAATGGCAGAGTTAATGTCTTGAGGTTTTTCCTTCTTCAGTTTTAATTGATGTACTGAACAGCTTTTTTCCATTTTGTTCACGTTTTTTTGCAACCTTCTTCTTCAATCCCATACCAAATTTTCTTTTGACTTTCATTGCGTTAGTAACCATATATGCAAACGATTTTTCTGCAAGACTGCTATCTTTTGAAATAACTCGTTCCCAAGCTTTATTTTCAAGAATTTTATCAGCTTGATGTCTACTATTTAAATCATTTGTTTTGGAATAAGCAATGTCGTGATTTTTACATGCAGCGTCTAATAAATTAATTCCTTTGTCACCGCGATCTAAACGTTTTTGTAATTTTGTTCCGGGTCCACAAAACTGATATCCAGGAAGGTGTAATTCAACAGGCAGAGAGTTTATTACTCTATTCACTAAACCTTTTCCAACGGCTGGTTTTTTATAACTAAACGTTTTGTTATAATGTATAAGCATCTTATTTTATTTTTTCTTCTATAATAAAAGTAACATTTATGAAATGCAATTAGTTATAAAAATGCAATTAGTAAAACAACATAAAAATATTGTGATTCGCAATATTGATGCCTCAACGAACATCAGATCTAAAATAAAACATAGCTCTCTCTTACCAAATTCTATTCGTGCTCTAATAGTTGGACCATCAAATTGTGGAAAGACTAATGTTATGATTAGCTTGCTAGAAAGTCCTAATGGACTCAAGTTTGAAAACATCTATTTATACTCTAAATCCCTTTATCAACCCAAATATGAATACTTAAAGCGATTAATTTCACCAATTAAAGGGATGGGATATTACACATTTACAGATAATGAAAAAGTTATTCCTCCTGATAAAGCGAAAACTAATTCTATTATGATCTTTGATGATGTTGCATGCGAGAAACAAAATAATATACGAGCATATTTTTGCATGGGGCGACATAAGGATGTTGATTCATTCTACTTGTGCCAAACTTATACGAGAATCCCCAAGCACTTAATAAGAGACAATGCAAATGTGATTATAATGTTTAAACAAGATGAGACAAACATGAAGCACGTTTATAGTGATCATGTCGCCAGCGATATGAGTTATGAAAAGTTTCATGAAATTTGTCGAGAATGTTGGAAGGATAAATATGGATTTTTGATGATAAGCAAAGATAATGACTTAAACAATGGTCGTTATAGAAAGCAATTCGACTATTTTATAACGATATAAATTACTCTACATAAAAGTAAAACATTAGTACTAAATTTGACCTTGCACATAGTACATCTACTTATTTCCTAAAGTATTTACCGTACCTGATCTGAAAGCTGATTTATTACCTGATCTAATAGCTGATACCTGATCTGATACCCGATACCTGATCTGATAGCTGATCTGATAGCTGATCTAATACCTGATCTGATAGCTGATCTGATACCTGATACCTGATCTGATAGCTGATCTGATACCTGATACCTGATCTGATAGCTGATCTGATACCTGATACCTGATCTGATAGCTGATCTGATACCTGATACCTGATCTGATAGCTGATCTGATACCTGATCTGATAGCTGATCTAATACCTGATCTGTTAGCTGATACCTGATCTAGTAGCTGATACCTGATCTGGTGTCTAATAGTTGAAAATGGATGAAAAAGTTTTAAAAGAGCTAATAAAGACAAGAAATGTTTTAAAGGAAAAATTTCGTAGTATAAAAGTTGATGAAGCAGATACACATGAGCAATTCAAAGATACATTTAAACCAATAATAGAACCGTTAACAGAATTTGTGAACAGTTCTAAAAACAATAAAAAAAAGTATTAAATCAGAAAGAGATGAATTTAAAACGAAAGTTTATAAAAATTCAAATTTTCCATTCAATGAACAATCAGTTAAGTTAGAGACAAGTACTCCAAAGAAACTTGTTGAAGAAACGTTATGCAATAAAAATATCTCACTTCGTAATCGAAACGCAAACAAGGTTGATAATGTTGATACTGATGATGATGATGATGACAATGATGATTTTTACTCTCAATCGGAAACTCTAGACAATTCAGATAATAATAAGAGTTATACTGACCTAGCACTCTTGGAAAGCAGAAACGAATTAGATATTCTATACGGTCCACATAAAGATTTTAATAATGAATGGAAGTTTGGTAATAGTAGTATTAAACTTACTGAAGATAAAATAGTGATTGGAAATCAAATATGGGCTTTTACACCAGGTTTATTTTCTTTACTGTTTCACAAAACACCAAAATATTATGATAAACATGAATTAGATATATATAAGAAAATTTTAGTGAGCACAAATGCATACAAAAGAGATTATAGACCTGATGGACAAATCAAAGGAACGAGAGCATATAAATATAAGCATATTATTAGTAAATTGTTTAAGAAAGAAAGTGAAAAAAACTCATCAACTTCGTCATCACTACATGCAATAAAAAGCCCTTACAAGGGTAAGGGTTTGATGAATCTAAACCCATACAAAGCTAACTATATATACTGGGATGATCCTAATGAGTTAGTAGATCGCCTTAGGCTATTGCTAGCATCACAAGCTGCAGGTCATACTAATCACAATAACGAAATTGTCTCAATTATCGAAGAATTATATGAAGCAAAAATTATAGAATAATATTTATCTACATAAATCATGTCCATCGATAAGTTTGGGCACTATCTTAATGACACAAGTGGTACAGTTTTTGTGAAAAATGTTCCTAAGCTGCTGGGCTTCGTTATGGATACAACTAATAACATTGACGTTCAAAACAAAAGAATCAAAAATGTGGGAAAACTTTGGAGGAAAACGACGTTGTTAATAAATTGTTTCTGCAAAATCAAATTGAAGAGGTACGAGAGGAAATCAACATAAGTTTAAGTCAGAAACTCAACGAAATTCAGGAAACAATCTCAAGTATGAAATTATTCTTTGAAAAAGAAATTAAAAAGATAAATGAGTTAATTTATGGGTATGTAAGAACTATGATGGTCGACAGTATTTAAATGAACTCACACTGAACTCAACTTATCCCATCAAATTCTAAATACGTTAAATAATGACTTCAAAAAGAAATTTAATAAATGAACTACATAAGCAAGCACGAAAACATTTTCCACGTCGAAGAGTTGTTATGAAAGGAATAGATGATCTTTGGCAAGCTGATTTAGTTGAAATGGGGAACTATTCTACAGACAATAGAGATTATCGATTTTTGCTGACTGTAATTGATACATTTTAAAAATTTGCTTGGGCAGTACCCTTGAAAAGAAAGACTGCATTGGAAACAAGTCAGGCTATGCAGAATATTTTTCAACTGGGACGAATACCAAAAAACTTGCAAACAGACGATGGTAAAGAGTTTTTCAATAAACACTTTGGAAAATTGATGAATAAATACAACATTAATCACTACTCAACATATAGCAGAATGAAAGCATCAATAGTAGAACGATTTAACAGAACATTAAAAGGAATGATGTGGAAAGAGTTTAGCTTTAATGGGTCTTATAACTGGGTCGACATTTACAAAGACTTGATTAATACATATAATAAAAAAATGCATCGCACCATCAAAATGCCACCGATTCAAGTTAACTATAAAAATGAGAAAAAATTATTAAACACGGTATATAACCGCTTAAAACTATTCAAATTATCAAAGTTCAATGTGGGAGATCATGTGCGCATAAGTAAATATAAACATGTTTTTGAAAAAGGATATACACCAAATTGGACCACAGAAATTTTTACGATTAAAAGAGTTCAAAATACACATCCAGCTACATACATATTAGAAGACTATCGTGGTAACCCTATTAAAGGTGGATTCTATGGTGAAGAACTTTCAAAAACCAGGTATCCAAATACATATCTAGTTGAAAAAGTTCTTAAAACTAAAGGCGAGAAGGCATATGTTAAATGGTTAGGATTTACCAATCAACATAATTCTTGGATCAATAAAAATGAAATATTGTAGTTAACTGTATATATAAGTCTATATTTGTATCTAATATATATAAATAAAATATAATTATATATAAACTTCCTTTTTATACAAAGTGCTGTGTTTAATTTCACTTATTTGTAATCAGACAATCATAATGTCAATAACACTTACTCTTAGCTCAAACTCATCTGAGTTATCTGCTAATTACTTTCCTCCTATTCGTTTGGATGGTGAATATGAATGTGCTCTAACTGATTTTCATTCATATAATAGCATTCCCAATGTAGATGATTATAACAATATATTTCATATTGGTGAACATGTAATTAAAATACCAATAGGGTCTTATGAATTGAATGATATAGTTGATTATATTAAACATCACTATAAGCAGTATTGTCCGGAAAATAAAATTGATATAGAAGCTAATAACAATACAATGCAAGTTAGAGTTAATAGCTCTAAGGATCCCATATACTTTAACAAAGATAACACAATTGGAAAACTTTTTGGATTCAATAAGAAAATTCTAGCTCCTAACCAAGACCATTACTCAGATCTACCAGTCAATATTTTCATCGTGAATATCTTGCGTGTTGAATGTAGTATAGTGGTTAACACATATACGAATAACTCACAAGCACACACATTACATGAATTTGCGATCAATGTCCCCCCAGGCTATAAAATTGTTGAGATTCCTCGAAATCTTATCTATTTGCCAGTTAACTGCCGAGAGATAAGTTCTCTTACTCTACGCATAGTTGATCAGAACGGTGATTTAATTAATTTCCGAGGAGAGGAAATTACAACACGAATACTTTTGAGATCTAGCAAATAATGATAATATACAACGTTAAGCAATCTAAGGATAAAATTGGATACACTCATAAAACGCTATTGCAAACCAAACCACAATTAAAGAGATCATTACACAAAAAACATTTGACGCAAGAAAATAAAAAATTTTTGAAGTCTCTCAATTTAAAGCTGACAAAGAAATGAGTTACATACTAGATGTTCTAGAAAAACCTCAATCAGACGAGAGTATAATTAAAAAGGACTATCACACATATACACCATACCTACAATCCTTCAACAATAATGATGAGATTCGAATTTCAATACAAAATCAAGACTTATATGTGCTACCCAGCGAAAGTTACATATATGTTGAGGGAAGTATTGTAGATGATAATAACAGCAAAATATCTTCGTTTTTAAATCTAAAATTAAAAAATAACTTTGTGGCACATCTCTTTGACGAAATTCGATATGAACTTAATGGCATAGAAATTGATCATACAAGACATTTAGCGATCACAAGCAGCCTAAAAAATTTTGTTTCTTTATCACCAACAGAAAGTGTTGGCTTGTACAACGCAGGATGGAACAAACTCGATGATTTGGATATTTCAAATGGACACTTTAATTTTTATGTACCACTGAAACTATTTTTAGGTTTTGCTGAAGACTATAATAAAATTATACTCAGCGGCAAACATGAATTGGTTCTCCTACGTAGTAAGAACGATGAAAAACTCGTATACTCAACTGTTGCTACTGACAAACCAAAAATTAGTATCTCAAACATCTCATGGAGAATTCCACATGTACAGTTATCTGATTTGAGCAAATTGAATATGATTAAAATTATTAACAGTGGTGCTTCTATACCAGTGGCATTTCGCAGTTGGGATTGTCACATTAATCCTCAACTAAATACAGGAACTAGCTATATATGGAATGTTAAACTGGCTGCAAATAGAGAACGACCCCGTTTTGTGTTGATTGCTTTTCAACAAGAAAATAAGTTTGTTCACTGTAATCTAAACAATTTAAAAGTGCATTTAAATTCAGAATCGTACCCATATGATGATCTAAATATAAAATTTAAAAATGATCGGTATGCCATCGTATATGATATGTATCTACGGTTTCAACAAAACTATTACATGAGGGAATCACAACCGCTTCTGACTGCTCAGGAATTTAAAAATAGTGTGCCGATAGTGGTAGTAGATGTCAGTCACCAAAACGAAGCCCTCTCTAACGGTCCTGTTGATATAAAAATTGAAATTGAAACGGACTCCAACATTCCTACTGATACATCTGCTTTTTGCATTCTCATCCACGATCGCATAATAGAATACATACCCTTAAAAGGTCAAGTTCGTAAAATAATGTAAATAAAAAAATAAGATGATTGGGGATAAAGTTTTCATCGATATGCAAGGATTTAAATCCAATTCAAACATCTTCATTGCCAAAGAAATATCAATTGTTTTTAACAATAAGGAGCACATAAATTTTATTATTAAACCACCGTTTAACTTCAAAAGATTATCAATAGCAAAACAAAGAGAAGCAAATTGGTTAACAAGAAACTTTCATCATCTGAATTGGAATGACGGATCAATATCATTTAAGAGTGTTGTAAAATTTTTAAAATCCAATTTAAAACATTCTTCAATCTACGTTAAGGGTGTGGAAAAGAAGAAATGGTTTGAGAAACTACTTCAACTTAGAGTTTTCAACATCGAGGATATTGGCTGCATTAACTTAAAGCAAATACAACTTAAATATCCGGAATATTTTTACTGCAGCTATCATAATTATGGAGTCTGTGCCTTAAGAAATGCATATCTACTCTATCAGGAAAATAACTAAAAAAAATTATTTTTAGTTTTTTATTTTTTATATTGCTACAACATATATTTACGATATTTTTTAAATAAATAAATATGTAGATTAAAAATATACAAAATTTTGTTCAATCATTTATTTATATGTATATGGTATGTACAAGAGACAGAGACAAATGTCAGCAAGCAGTGAAAATAACAACCAATCTTTGACAATCCTCAATATCACAAACTTCAATTTGTTTACAAAATAAGTGAAAAGAATGAATAAATACAACACGCATAAATTGTATATTTTATTCATTTCTTCAAATTCTTTAAACATAAAAAAATTAAAAATCAAACAACAACAAAAACAGGAACATTGATATCTCATCAGCATACATAATTACTTTCTATAAATACCCTTCCATGTCCTAAACGAAATACTACAAACAAAAAAAGTAATGCCGCATGCACACAGTGTGCACTAGTGGTAATGTTTATGATTTCCGATTTTTTATTTATTTTTTGTTGTGTGGTGTTGCCTTCCCTATAAAAAACATAATGTGATATGCGTTGTACACATTTTAAAAAATAATTAGAACACAACAAATGTCAGATGTGTACTCGGCATTACACAATCGCTTTTTTTATATACATATACGACTACTTACCCATCTGTTAACGCTCAAGTTATTGTAAAAACATACGTAAATACACATCCATGAGCATAACGTTGGCTCCCCATGATCACACATCTCTAATTCCCTTTGACAATCCTAAATATGTTACACTTCAATTTCTTTAACCTTCAAGTAAGTTCATTGCTCATAAATTACATATTTTATTCATCTCTTCAAACTCTTTAAGGAAATAGAAAAATCAAACTAAATAAAACCAACAACAAAAACATTCTCAGATTCCCCCCCACACAAGCATACATAATTTCTTTCTCAAATACCCTTCTGCAACCGTTTAACAAACGAAAAACCATACTACGTACAAACAAAAGAATAATACAAAAAAACCAAAGCAACATTTTCTCTATCCACACAAGCACACACAATTTAAAATCATACAGCTACTGCAACCGCTTAACAAACGAAAAAAACATACTACGTACAAACAAGCGACACACGCACACACAATCTAAAATCATACAGCTACTTCAACCGCTTAACAAACGAAAAAACATACTACGTACAAACAAGCGCACCTGCGTGCCTACATAAATAACTATGCACATAGACGGGCGGATATCAAACCATAAAATTAAAACAAAAACACATCGACGCACCGACATCAAAGCATCCTTATCTATGTACAAACAAAAAAAGGGTTATGCAAACCCTCGTCACTGCACACCATTGACACTAATTACCATAATTTGTAAAATTTAGCCCATAAATTACAAAATTTCGACATTAATTACCCAAATTTCGACATTAATTACCCAAATTTGACAATTTTAATTGTCATGGCGCATACATTTCAATACTACTTATGGCTACACCCTATATGATTCAAAGGACCCGAGAGGAAGAGCATGCGGTGGATCAGCAATTTTAATAAAGTCAAGACTCAAGCATTATTTTATTGACAACATTTGTGAAGAACATTTACAAGCAACGAATATTTGTGTCGAAAATTTTTGCACTAATTTTGTCATATCATCAATTTACTCTCCTCCTAGATTCGCAATTACTGAGGATCAATACGAGTATTTTTACAAATCTCTGGGCCCTTGTTTCGTAGCAGCTGGCGACTATAATGCTAAACACACGTTCTGGGGTTCGCGTCTTATTACACCCAGAGGTCGAGCGTTGTTCAATACAATTTCCAAAATGGGCTTGGATGTCATTTCGAGTGGGGAGCCCACTTATTGGCCTACTGACATACGTAAAATTCCGGATGTAATAGATTTTGGCGTTATGAAAAATATCTCTAGGGATTTAATTCAAATTGAAGCTTCTCTAGATCTCTCGTCCGATCACTCTCCCACGATCGTTACAATTTGTAGCCCATTAGGAAGTGATTTACCTCACCCATATGCGAATTTGATAAATCGTGTTAATTGGCTGCGATTTAAAAAATATCTTAGTAGTCATTGCACGGAAAATATTACGCTAAGAACACATGATGATATTGAATCTAACATTGCCATCCTTAATGAAAATATTAAACAGGCTGCTGAACATGCCACTACCGCCCATCCGCAGATTAGATTAAATACAATTTATTCTACGGATATTGAACGTCTCGTAAGTGAAAAAAGAAGAGCTAGAAGAGAATGGCAACAGCACAGATCACCCCAACTTAAAATCAGATTTAAAGAGTGTACTAAACGACTCCAAGAGTTGCTTGCATTTGAAAAAACTGCATCTCTTAAAAATTATCTGGAAGGTCTTGATGTCACTCCAGCATCTAATTACTCTTTGTGGCGCGCTGCTAGAAAGCTTAAAACACTAGTTGAGTTTAAACCACCTCTGCGCACATCTACAGGAGGTTGGGTAAGAAGCGATACTGAAAAAGGTAAAATATTTGGTGAGCATTTAAAATCCGTATTCACCCCAAACACGTGTTCTGGTGCTGTTGATTTGCCAAATGTAGTTGCGCTACCCCCTCGACCAATAAAATTTAAGACGCGTGATGTACAAAAAATAATTGCAGAACTCAACCCGAAAAAAGCCCCGGGTATTGATGGAATTAGTAACCAGATGTTGATGAAGTTGCCTCGTATAGCTATTAGAATCCTGTTATTCATTTTTAACGCTATTTTACGACTGGAGTATTTTCCAAACAGCTGAAAGCTTGCCAAGGTTAAAATGATTCCAAAGCCGGGCAAAGATCTTACCAAAGCTGAGTCATATAGGCCAATAAGTTTACTGTCAACAATGTCAAAGCTCTTTGAAAAGTTATTCATGATAAAATTGTCCCCAATTCTAACTGATAATGAGTGCATACCGGATCATCAATTTGGATTTAGAAGTCAGCATAGCACCATTGAACAAACTCATAGATTGGTTCAATTTATAAGAAAAACTTTTGAAGAAAAAAAGTATTGCTCTGCGCTGTTCATTGACGTTTCTCAGGCATTTGATAAAGTGTGGCATGAAGGCCTAATTTTAAAATTAAAGACTTACCTACCAATAAACATTCTAAATCTGCTGGAAAGTTACATTATTGCCCGGAAGTTCACTGTTGTGGAAGGAGACTTTATGAGTACGCCTGAAATAATCTCATCCGGTGTGCCACAGGGGAGTATACTGGGGCCAGTTTTATATTTGATTTATACTTGTGATATGCCATTGAGCAGCAATATTTCCACATCTACATTTGCCGATGATACAGCCTGCCTTAGTATGCCCGAAAACCCTCACGAGGCTTTCCGATATCTTCAGCAACATATTACTCAGCTGAAACTATGGTTAGACATGTGGAGAATAAAGGCAAACGAACAGAAGTGTGCTCAGGTAACATTTACCTTAAGAAAAGACAGTTGTTCCCCCGTTACAATCAATAATCAAATTGTTCCTCAAAACTTACATGTGAAATACCTTGGTATACATCTTGATCGAAGGCTCACATGGAAACTTAAACTAACTCAGATACATTGGCTGGTTGGTAGAAACTCAACCCTCACCCTAGATTGTAAACTTTTAATATACAAGTCGCTCTTAAAACCTGTATGGTGCTACGGAATTCAGCTATGGGGTACTGCTTCAGCTTCTAATGTCGAGAGAATCCAACGAAGGCAAAACAAAATTTTACGGTTAATAACATCGGCTCCATGGTATATAAAAAATTCAAATATACATCGTGACTTAAATATGCCAGTAGTGACTGAAGAAATTGCAAAAAACGCTGGCAAATATTTAACAAAACTCGAGTCACATCCTAATCCGCTTGCCCGTAATATTTTGAACTTTACTGGACACATCCGCCTAAAAAAGAGGGATACAAGGGCTCTTATTCACAGCACTCCAGATGGGACTTCCTGAAAATTCTTTTATTTTTTATATTCTTTCCTTTTGATTATCAATACTTATGTATTATATATAACTACTACTAAGCTTATGTCCGACACTGGTCGGGCCTAATTATATTTTTATATTTAAGATTTGAATACTTATTGTTAGTTCATATATGAAGATACAATAAATAAAAATCATGTATTAAAAAAAAAAAAAAATTTGTTCTAAGCATTTTGTCGCTAAATAAGGTGTAGATCAAGTTCCATATGTGACTGTATTTAGTTTATAATACCTTATTGGCTTGGTGGGATTTTCTCTCCAAATGATTATTTGAAAGTTTCTATCATCTGGGTGCATTACTATTTGGCGGTACATTTTTTTGATGTCGGTTGTGAAGACAAATCGTGGACTCCGAAAGCGTAGTAGAATAGAAAATAATTCAGTCTGTACTATGGGTCCTGTATACATTATGTCGTTCAATGAAGCTCCGTTAGTAGTTTTAGTGGAGGCATCAAAAACTACTCGTAATTTTGTTGTTAGACTTTCAGGTCTAAGTACACAGTGGTGAGGAATGAAGTAATTTGGTGTTTGCATAGAGTTTATGTATATTTGGGCCATAAGCCCTAATGCTTCATATTCTTTCATGAAATTTATATATTGAGCTTTGATTTCTGGAGTTTTTGATAATCGCTTTTCTAATGATAGGAATCTGTTGAAAGCTACTCCATGGGATTCGCCAATAGTGTTTGAGCTAGTGCAGAATGGAATTTTGACCACGAATCTTCAATTTTTGTCAATGGAGTGAGTTTGCGAAAAATGGTTTTCACATTGTCTTTCAGCCATCGAAAGACATCTGTCAGATGTGCTGATAGTTTCCAGTTACCAGAGCCGAGCAATAGCTTCTTCCAAATTAACTTCGTCTTCAGTACATAATCCGCATGCTGCAATTGATGATTCATGTCCTCTAATTCTCCCAGAAATTACCCAGCCAAGTGAAGTGTTATTCAAAATGGGCAAATCGTTACCTAGTTGAATCTGCCCACCTGACAGCAGTTGGTGATGAAATTCTGCCCCAAGTAGAACATCTATTTTGTCAGGACGATTGAATTGTGGGTCTGCTAGCATAATATTCTTTGGAATTGGCCAATGATCTATATTGATAACTTGTGATGGTTGAGGTGAAATTATGTGCGGAAG
The DNA here is from genome assembly GCA_944452675.1 of Tachina lurida. Taxonomy (NCBI): domain Eukaryota; kingdom Metazoa; phylum Arthropoda; class Insecta; order Diptera; family Tachinidae; genus Tachina; species Tachina lurida. The sequence goes on from OX101752.1 coordinate 104,542,026, forward strand.
GACCGCTGCTTCAAGCCGTGCGGTATAATTATTGATTCTTGAATGTAATGCTACGTTTACTCGGCGTGTTACTCTAGTGTCACTAGAAGCGATGCCACTAATGGAGATTGATGTTGGTTTAGTTGAAATTCCGAGACGTTTTACTAGACGTTCGCTGACGAAATTCAGTTGGGATCCGGAATCGAGAAGTGCTCTGCATTGTATCTCCTTCTCATTAGCTCGTATTTTTATCATGGCTGTGCTCAGAAGGACGTAGCTGGGACTTTTGGATTAGTTGTACGTTGTAAGTGATATGGGGTCTTGATTTCCAGATGATAAATGATTGCCTTGCATATCTTTGTTGTTTGAAATGTTTGTTGCTGGTGTTGATGATGTTGCTGGGTTATTGCCTTGATTTGAGCTCTCCAAGTGCAGCAATGTATTATGCTTTTTGCTGCATTCCTTGCAACCCCTTGATATACAGGTTTTAAAATTGTGCCCGGGCTTCAAACAGTTCACACAGTATTTTTGCTTTTGAATGAATTGTAATCTCGCTGATGTCGATAACTGACGAAACTTGGTACATGCGAATAACGGATGATTTCCATTTTTGCACATAACACATGAATTGTTGACTTGCTTTGTGGTAATGGAAGTACACACCCTTGATTTTGAATGCGGCATTTTTTCAGAAAACACTTCCATTGATTGGAAATTTCTTTCCAAGAATTCCAGTAACTCTGTGATTATCGGAACCTCCCGAGGATTCTTCAGTGCTTGCTCGTATCGGAGACGCGTTGCTTGGTCCTATTTCTTTAGTAGTAGGTAGCATAATATTGGATCCCATGATTTCGTATCCAGTTGAAGATTTTGAAGCGCTAAAAGACACTCCTTAGTTCTGTCTTGGAGCGACTTGTAGTTGTCAGTACAGCCCTTAATTGGGGTATCTACCAGCTCTTGCACAAGCTTGTTGACCAGTAATCTTTTGTTGTTATACCGCTCCACCACCATGGTCCATGCAGTGTCAAAATTTTCTTCAGTGGCAGCGAAGTATTTTATCAAATTTGCTGCTTCTCCTACTAACTGTGTTTTTAAATACCACATCTTTTGAATTTTAGGCATTGATCGCTTTATCACCAGAGATAAGAATATATCATCGAATTCTTGCCACTTGAGGTGATTTCCATCGAATTTTGGTAGTGCGACCTTCGGCATAGGCAAGGAATCTGGATCACTGATGTTCTGCTGAGATTGTTCAATCGTGCTTACAGTATTGATTACCTTTCGCAATTTAGTCTCGATTTGTATAAAGCGCATGGAGTCGTAGCCTAGTTGCTCTGGGTTGTCATAGAGCTCAAATATTTGGAAATGTATGGCTTCAATGTCTTGCCATATGTTTAATGCGATGTTTCGGTTCTGATGAGTATATTCGTCACTAAGCAACCGTTCTAAAGAAGACATCATTGCGGCCTGTCGACGTTTGAGCTTTATGAACTCATTCGTCTCAGCTGCTAACACATCACAGCCCTCTTCTGGTGGAATTTTGTCTGAAGTTGAGTTTACCATTGTGGATTATATTTAGCTGGCTATCACTGCTGCTAGTATTTCCACTCAAATAATGTATTGCTGAACTGGTGATATGTTGAGTAATGAATTTAGACGTCCTATTCTTGTAACAGGATCACGTCGGGGTCACCAAACTGTTGAGAATCTTCGCCTTGGGATTTCTTCCAAGCACTTGTAGCTCAAAGAAATGGGAAGATTACTTCAATGTTTTTAGAATAATGATTTTCTTACAGGCGCATAAACCTGAAGAGTTTTGGTTTATTGTATGACCTCTCAAGCACTTTAACTTGGAGGTAAACTGATTTAGTTGGCGCAACAACAGCACTTGAACCGAGTTGCTTATCTAAATTGAAAAAGACCGTTTCTTTCAGTTTCAAATTAAGAATTGTTTTATTCAGAATTTTCTTAGTCTTATATACTAGTTTTATCAAAGAAATATGATTAATTTACATAAATTTTGCAGCAATAAAAAACAAATTAAATTGCAATAATAACTTGTATTAAATTGTGCGGTATTAAATAACATTGTAGGAAAGAATAAAAATAAAAATAAATTGTAATAAAAAATGTATTAATTTAGGCCAAGTGTGCAACAGTTTATTGAACTTAAATAAAATAATAAATGATTCTTGTGAATTATTATGTATTAATTTAGGAAAAGTGTGCCATATTAAATTACAATTGTAGGCAAGAATAAAGTAAAAGTAAATAAATGTATTGGCCAAGTGTGTTAAGGTTTATTGAACTTAAAATAAATAATGCTCGTGCATTAACAGTAATGCTGTCTTTTAATTTAAAATCCAACAATATACTAAAAAGTTATTGGTGAAATACTAAACTAAAGCTATGTACAGACGGTTGTCAGATCTTACAATATTGCCAGTAAAATGTGCTCAAAATTTCTTACAACCGTGTGAACTGGCAATTTTTGTCAGACGTCGTTGCCAGAAAAATCATTTTCAGTCCATTGCAAGACTAGCAGCTGACAACAAATTGTCAGACATCTTACAATCGTGTGAACACATTGTAAAATTATTGCCAGCTATTTGTCAGACATTTTAATATTGTCAGATGCGCGAAGTTCGTGCATCTGACAATGGCGTCATTGTAAGAGAATTATTTCTATGGGCAACACTGTACACGCTTGATTTTAAAGAAAATATATTTAATAAAATATATGCAGCCGAAATCATTGCAGTTGCTTCTTTATGGTCCATAATAATTAATATTTTCACTTTTTACATTTAACACCACCACAAACGATTGATATTTAACAATTTCTAACAAGCGCTTTGAGTCTGGCAACGCATAATAATGTCTGGCAATTTTTGCATATGACAACCGTGTGAACTTACAATTTTTTTGCTGACGATTTTGTCAGCTGATTTTATTGTCATACAATCATCTAGCAATAAATTGTAAGATTTCCTGACAAATTTGATACAACCGTGTGAACTGTCAATCTGCCATACACTTGCAATTTTTGATTGTCAGTACAATGTCAGCACATTGCCAGATCTAACAATATTGTAAGATCTGACAACCGTGTGTACATAGCTTAAGTTATGAGAGATACGAAAAAACATCTAAGGACACTATTTCTTAAAAATGTTGAGCTTAGCTCAAAACGCTTTATCCCATACAAATCGGATAATTTTTCTAAAAGTGACAAGCCTCAGAAGTTTTTTTGAGTCCCTTGTTGTTTCATATAAATCCAATCAGTAGTTTAGAAGTTCCAGATTTATTACCATTTATTTTGCAAAAGTTCCCACTGTGCAATGTAATAAAGAAAGAAAAGAAAAAACATGTTGATTATTGAGTTCTTGTTGTTATTTGTTGAGCTTCTCATTTGTTTAAATGAAAATTTTACATAATAACTCTAGTGGATCTAAGTAATTTTTGGGTAGAGGTTCTCTGATGATCTGAATTAGCTACAGTGAAATGCGCATAGGATCAAGCTAAACGTCCTCAATAATAAATTTCAATGTATTTTTAATAAAAAAAAACATTTTACTGAAAATAAAATAATAATTTGGGATTATTAGTGCGTTAATAAATGTGAAACTGAAATTGTAACAATTCCAAAAAATACACTAATCAAAAAATAGTTCTATTGATCTCATTTTGGAAATGAAATTTTTTATTAATATTTGAACAAATGCCGCACATTCATTCACTGCACCTTATTTTTGCCACTTGTCAGCTGTTATTTTTTTTTTTCTTCTAACGTTTATTCACAATTGGGAATACCTACCTCCTGATTCACAAATTTATCAACTGGTTTTCGTAATAACTATTTCAACCTTAGTTAACAAATTTGTGCAATTTTCAACGACTTGATGGTTGCTGTTCACAACAAATCTGAATAGTTTTAAGATTGCTAAATAAAAATAATTTTTTTTATTTGGATATTAACTAATGCAAGCGTTTCCAGCAGCTTAAGAACCAACATGGGTAAAGGTGCCCGGATGATCTGCATTAGCATCAGATGCGCTATAATGTCCTACACAAGACCATTTATAAGACCTTTCAAGACATGAGAGATTTTTCAAATGCTTTACTACAGCGAAATATTCTAAAACAAACGCTAAACAACACTGTTGGCAAGACAAACAACTGAAACAAATGTCTTGCCAACAGTGTTGTTTAGCGTTTGTTTTAGAATATTTCACTATAGCAAAGTATTTGAAAAATCTCTCATGTCTTGAAAGGTCATATAAATGGTCTTGTGTAGGGCTTCAATGCGCTAGGATCCAGCTAATCCCTCAATAATTAATTCCAATTTATTTTTAATAAATAATCAGGGCTATCATGAATAAAATTCCGCGTGAAATTTCTCCCATTTCCAATTAGAATTTCTTGTTTTCCCTATTATTTGCTATTAGCTGGAATTTTATTCATGATAGCCCTGAATAAATAAAATAATAATTTGGGTTTATTAGTTAGTGCGTTAAAAAATGTTAGATAAAATTATAGCCTTGCAACACGTACGTGTTTGAGTTAAACACTTGCAGCCGTATTCATAAAATTTTTAAACAGCATTTCATAAGTTGTTTAAGTTGTTTGAGGGTGGAGTTGGCTGAAGTAGTTAGCACGTTGACTACAAAATCGAAGGTCATGGGTTCAATCCCTGTATCCAACAGTCATTGAATAACAACACCACGCATTTTTCTGACGTGCATTAGTGTCCCTTTGTATCAGTTGTTGTAGGAAAGTTCAAGTGATGAAGGCATAGTCAAGTCACTGGTCACTTAACTATACCGACGTCAGAAGATACTAGTCCTAATGTAACATCGGAGCGCCCTCCTTCGTTGTGTAGCAAAATCATCGGCGAAGTAAAATAATCAATAAAATGGCTACAAAACACAGCTTCAAAAATTTAATAAGCCTCATTTGACACCAGATGGCACTGCAACACTGCATTATCAAAAACGTGCAAAAAAGCAGAGTTGTAAAAGAATGAAGCTTTCCTCTATCTCTCCCTTCACCACCTGTCTTCTCTATCACTATCCCTTTCCTAAAGAAGGTGACACCTAGTAATAGTAGTAGGCATTAATTGCCTGAGTGTTACTTCTCTTTAAAAAAAAAAAAGCAATATTTGCTAAAATTGTATTCATAATAGATTTTTAGCTTAAAAAACGTTTTTTAAACCTTGCGTAAATCAGCAAATTTTAAAATTGACAACCCCCATGTTTACACCATTTTTAAGATGTTGTTGTTGTAATTTTGCTTTGCTTGTATGTATGTATGTATGTGCTTACATATGTATATGTTAGTGTTGTTTAGAAAAACAATTTAATTATTTTATAGAAACTATTGCCGAAATACTAAATGGACTCCAAAAGAATATTTAAAAGAAAAATTGCGATTCACTTTCCATTCCCAGTCATTATTTTCTAACTTTATGTGTTAACAAAAATAATAATAACACTGTGCTACAAAAGTTGAGAAAAAAAATATTCAGGGATTCTAATGTACCAATTCTGTTTTGTTGGAGTCCATGGATGACGAAAATATCGTTGGTTTTTTTAGGTCACTTCATATAGTGATTTTATAACGGTAAATGTAGTGAAAAACGGGGTTTCTTAGCTTTTCAGTTTTAAACAGTTGTAACTTCTTTGTTTCCCAACGGATTTCTTTTAACTTTTCGTTGGTTAAAAGGCTCGAATATTATCTTTCAATAAAGATATATTTTTTGTAAATCGACTAAGAAATGGCTAAGTTACAGTCGTTGAAGTGTACAAAAAATCCATTAAAAAGTATTCTTTTGTAACTCATAAGCAACTTATAGCCTGAGGAAAATCAAAATAATACTTTTTTAATTGGTTTTTTGTACACTTCAACGACTGTAACTTAGCCATTTCTTAGTCGATTTACAAAAAATATATCTTTATTGAAAGATAATATTCAATTCTTTTCATCAACGAAAAGTTAAAAGAAATCCGTTGGGAAACAAAGAAGTTACAACTGAAAATCTAAGAAACCCCGTTTTTCACTACATTTACCGTTATAAAATCAGTTTATGAAGTGACCAAAAAAAACCAACGGTATTTTCGTCATCCATGGACTACAACAAAATAGAATTGGTACATTAGAATCCCTGAATATTTTTTGTGTATCACAGTGTAATTATAGAAAATCAACTAGTGATGTATAAACACTCAAAACAAATACAATAAAACTAGTTATTCTAGTGCTTCTTAATTTGCAATAAAAAAATTCATATAAAAAGCACTTTTAGTAAGATTCGTTGTGAACTGTTTTTATTTTTTATTAAATACAAGTTGGAACACATTTTTTATTTTATAAAAACTATATTTCTCTGAAAACGGACAAACAAATAAATATAAACACGAGTACTTTGTGAATTAATAATCGTTGTTGTGCAGAACTAAGATGCAAGTGACAAATAAAGAATGCAGGGTTTCCACGATGTTTATAGAAAATGAAGTTAATTGACTTTTAGTTAAAATACTGATTATGAATACCAATATTTAAAAAACCTTATTTAGCCTTAAAGTGTTTTTTAACTAATAAGCTTTTTAAACCTCAATCTACTTTTTTTATGAATATGGCTGTTTAAATGTAGTCAGTGATTATGTTTTTAAATATACACATTTTGCACCTGCATATCTCAGGAAGACTTCACTGTAAAATTCTGAAACTTTGCATGTGAGAATACTTTGCTAACTTTTCCTTAAATTTTAAGTTTCATCAATTATATTTGAGAGGAACAAAGCTATAAAGGGGTAAAAACAGTGTGTAGAATCCAAGTGACGACTAAATGAAAGAGAATAATAATGTGTGTGATTTTAACTAGCACAATTGTGCAATGAAACTAACATCAAAGACCTAGATCCTAGTTAAATTAATTAAAAGGAGATAAAAAAAAGCAGAAACAACTTTGACTTTAATGAATCGCACAACATGATTATTTGTGTAAATATACTTACAAAAATTCTTATTTAAACATGCGAAATTCGAATTTACTTTTTTTTCAATGTGTTCATATATTTTAGGTTATGCGCTTAAAATGGCCTCAGTACTTCAATTGGTTGCAGAAATTTCACATAGGACGTCGAAAATGCGTCGTATGCGGAGAGTTGGAAGGTAAGTGTTATATTTTTAATTCACACTACATTGTTTAGGGTTAATGGGAGAAACAGTTTGTTTGATCTTGACATGATCATAAGCACTTGTAGAAATCTTAGGATGAGACCAAAGTTGCAATTTTTGCAATTACTAAGGTTAAATATTTGTTGGTTAAAAATGGCTAAATACGTAAATAACCCAAATTTTGCATTTTTCTGTTAACATTGTTACAGCGTTGCCAGAAAATGTTGATGAGAGAATGCTAGATCCGTAAAAAAATTCTGCTTAAATGTCCTACAGAAGAAAAGTATAATGCCAGATTGAAATTAAAAAAAAAATATTGAAATAGCTTTGAATTTCATGTTTACACAAAGTTATTACTAGGGCTAGGAATCTCATGCAAATGCATGTTTTCACTGGGCATCATAAAACGGAAACGGTTAAGTTATCTTTGCGAATCGTGAAATTTCCTTTGAAATGGCATTCAATCGTTTTTGCATATTTTGCATATTTTGGTAAAAATATTCGTTTTTGCATATTTTTGCGCATATTTTTCAATAAATGCATGTTTTTTTGTGCATATTTTTGCTATTTTGGTTAGCATCCATTTGAAAAAGTAAAACGCTCCTGATACTTAGTGCGACATCTTCTGGTAAAAGTTGACACATAATTTGTTACAAAATATTTGCCTGAATCACCTCGTTGAACTCTAAATTTTTATATTTACACAACATTTTTATTGTTTTGTTCGGGAATTCACTGAAAATTTGTAACTTTACACAACATAACACGTTTAAAATCGAAAGTGAGTTGGTTTTGAGATTTTTTCTGCAAAATTATGGAAATTAACGGCCTGGCTCACGATGTCACGAGAAATCGTTCGATCGACAACTTGTATTGCAAACAAAAATTAATTTTCTAAAGTTATTGTTGTTTGCAATACAAGTTGTCGACCGAACGATATCTGGTGACATCGTGGGCCAGGCCGTTAATTGAACTTAATTTTTTGTTATTGAATTTATTGTTTTGTTTTTCTTTATTCATTTAATATACATATCTAATTTTATATGTAGATATGTATATTAAATGAATTGTTTTCTGCCTTTTTTTGTTAAATTGTTTTTAAATAAAATATTAAAAAAAAAATTTTAATTGCATATTTTCTGTGTTTTTAGTGCATATTTTAAAATTTTAAGTGCATGTTTTATGCGCATATTTTCAATTTTTTAGTGCATGAGATTCCTTGGCCTAGTTATTACTATTAACAGGTTTTATTATCCACCCTGCAGTAAGGCGGGGGCCAAGTGTATATGTCAACACTAAAATTCTTGTAGTAGTTACATTAGCGGTATTCGATGTTTGATGTGTTTTATTTTACAACTGCCTGCAATTGCATCAGTTTTGTCATTAACCGTGAGCGCTCTTTTTGTTCACTTTTCAACACTAATTGCAAACTAGGTAACAGCTGACACAAATAAAACGAATGTTTAGAAAATATTTTGTCGTTATTTTATAAAAATTTTAAAATGCCACGAAAAAGTGCCAAAGATTCAATTGTTGAAGAATTAATAGATAATTTTGCGCAAGAAACAATATGGAATGAAGGTATATATGTACATACATTCATTAAGATATCTGTAGTATATATGTACATAAATATGTATGCATGTATGAATGATTATGTGCTTAAATTCATACATATGCCGAAACATATGTATTTTTCAGAAATACTAAGTGATGATGACGCTATTAATGAAGATTTGGATGAACTAGAAGAAAATATAGCCATTGTAATGCCTTGCCGCCGTGGAGTTTCTGGTACAATTCCAGCTTCAAGTATTTGGCGAAATAATATTCTAACGAACATGAACGATAACAGATGACAGAAATCAATTTTCGAAAATTGTTAACTTAATAAAAGATGCCGAAGTATTTAACAAGCCACATTCATGTAAGCAATATTCAGTGGAACTTCAACTGGCTGTAGTTTTATTTCGTCTTGGTTCATCCGGCTTTTCTCTTTTTATTTTTTTTCGGACATCTAAAAATTCCATGGCTTTTTTATATTTAAATTAAATCGTTTGTTGTTTGCAAGCGTCAGCTGTTCTTGTGTCAGTGCTGTAAACGCAATACACATAGCAAAAAAAGCTATGCCAATTTCAGTGTTGCGTAAACGCAACGATGTAAAAAGTGTAAATATGTATATTTTGTTGTTGGATTGAAAAAAAAAGCAACGATATTTTGCATTTGCACTTACACTACACCGTTCGCATCAAACACTGAACTCCGCTAATGTTTCCAATTTCTCTTCTATTCGTCAGTATAAAAGAAAGAGAGAAAACAGATGTGGTGTATTTCTGGTGTATTTTGCAACAACTTGTCAATATAAGGAAATTTTTATGTACGTAAGGTATAGAAATGTACCAGTGGTTGGTATGTCTCCATGTTCCCATAAGAACTACGTAGTCACTACCTAGTCAATTGTTTTAGTGTTAGTAGTAGACATTTCAGTGACAAGCACATACTAAATGTCTATAACACAAAGTATTGTATGGGGAATAATTAGAGAGTAGTACTGGCGACAAAGCCAAAAGCGACTCAGTACATTTTCAGCATCGACATTTCCTTCAGGGTATATATGTATATGAATGTTTATGTATTTTATATATGTTTGTATGTATGTATGTATATCGAAACCTATTTTCGGTTTAATTGTAAGCAAGATGTTGTAAAAAATAAACTTTTGAATTGAAATTAAAATAATAGCCTACCCATAGTTAAGAATTATGAAAATGTCAAAATGTTTGATATCTTTTAAAATACAGGCTGTAAAATTTTATCGTAAGCGAAAACTTATGTATGACGTAAAACATATTTGAATACTATAAAACCCATCTTCCGAAAACTTTAATTTTTGTCGCTTACAGATAATTGAAAATAGTGATCCATATACACACATATAATTACATATAATACATAGTATATAATACATAGGTATTCATTGTATCTACATTACGTAGGAAACACATAATTGCAAAAAAGTACATTTATAAAAGGTATTATTCTCTACACTGAAACAAAAAATTAACTAATTAGCATTTTTTATTTTAATCAAATTCTGCCAAAAAGCATCTGGCAAAATTTTTTCAAAGTTGAATGCTTTTCGGGTAATGAAAATGCTAGATCTGGCAGCGAAAATGCCAAAATGGCAACAATGCATTGTTATAAATATTTATTTGTTTAAATAAAGTTGTTTTTAAGGTTTGTACTCGCGAAACAAGGTTTGAAACTACAACAATTTATTACGATTTTTAGTTTTAATTTATTTACGTAAAAATCCTATGAAATACTTTTCTCGCAGGCTAAATAACAATGATTTCTTTTAAGGCGAATTCATAGCAAAACACATGTTATTGTCAATGCATTTCAACGATTTAATTAATAAATAATACTCATTTTCAACACATCAACATTTGATGAAAATCAATGTACATATGTATTGTAGTTGTTGAATTCAGCACATATTCTTCGGAACGGGTAGTATCTCTATCCCAAGAAAGACTTTGGGGGCAAACTAAAAATAATTCTTTTGAACGGACTTAATTTTCTTTATATGTATATGTAGTTAATACTGTGGGTCCTAAATCACAGTCATATTCCAAAGTTGGACTTAAAAGGGAGTTATATAACTGGCTAGTAACATACGGATCATCAAATAACATGTACCCAGCAAAAAATTACACATTACCGTAAGAACTACTTGCCATATAATACGTGCGTTTGAGTACTTTTCCAGTAAAATCCAGTAACTGAATAAATACTGAGTAATTTAAAGAAATTACTCTCAATAAAAAAGTTTGCATATAAAAGTACGCGAACGGAAAAATTCTAAAATCCAGTAAAATATATACAACAGCTGATTGACAATTTTGGCGGTAAAAAAATTAGTTCGATGTAATGCAAAGTTGTACCATTTAGTCCAACCCTGGGACATCAACCTCCTTTTTTCATATACATATTTGGAGTATTCCTACTCCTCTTTAGAGTATTTACATAAGTGTATGGATTAGTCGCATTATCTGTAGGGAATTCCTGAAGGAAACGTGGGGTAAAGTGTCCCCAAGTCAACACTTTTGTCGACTATTTTGGTGACATTGTCAACGGAGTGTCTACATATTAATATTGTTTTTGATGCGTAGAAAACATTTTTTGAGATACACACAACTATGCTTCTTCTTAATGTTTTATTGGTTTGTTGAAAATAAAAGTGGCTTCAAACAAAATTTAAGTGTTTATAAAAATTAGCTTAAGAAATCAAATTAAAAGGTTAATAAAGATGTATTGAACAATATTTAAAAACATTTATATAAAAGAAATTACAAAAAACACAAATAAAATAACAATCCATATTGTATAAAAATAGAAAATTAAAAAATTTCAAGTGAAAGTGCTAATTATGGAATCTTTTTTGACCCTGTGGAAGATTTTGTGCCATCAGTTAAGGATTGACATTTCCTGCAGGTGGTGACAGCGTCCATAGTGAATCAGTATAGTTTTACTACGGAAATTTCCCAAAGTGTGGTGATATCGTCAATAGTAAGTCAGTTCAATCTTACTACTGACATTTTCGCCATATGGTCCCACAAGAACTACCTAGTCAGTATTGACGAAGTCTACTGGTAGATTTCGTAGGACAAGCCTGTGTTAAATGTCAAAAGTAAATAGCATTAGTTGGGGTATAATTTGTCAGTAGTACTGGTGATATCGTCAATAGATAATCAGTATAATTTTACTATTGACATTTCCTGCAGGGGAATATACAAAACTATACATACATATGTACATATGTATGTATAAAATATATACATACATACATATCGTCGGATAAAATTACTGCTTCCCAGAAGCGTTTTCGTAAGGGAGACAATGTTAGAGAATCACTTGCTGTTGCAATGAATGAATAAGGAGTGTTTTTTTGTGCGAGATGAATCAGTTAGAAGCAATACATTCAATTTCCAAAAAGCCGTAATTGTTGGCCTTACCAAAGTGCTTCACAGAAGCAGTAATATATAGTTTTTATATACTCAGATACAAAAGTTACTGGCTTGTAAATTTATTTAATTTTCTTCTCTATTTTGTTAGAGAGCCTGCTTTATGTTAGTGCGTTTCAGAAGCAGTTTTCGAAGCTTTTGTAATCAAGGAAACAATACATTGCTTCCAAATCAGATTTTTTTTCTGGGTAGTTACTGGCCAGCCGAATGGAAAAATTTTGCGTGTTTGAGAAAATAGTTGAATAATGTTTTTTAAAATATTTTCTTTAATAATAAAAGTAATAGATACATATGTTTTTATTTGAACTTACGGGCCTGACCCACGATGTCGAAAATAAACTTTCCTATTTTGTTTTCAATATAAGTAAGCGATAGAAACTTTCTTGTCGACATCGCGGGTCAGACCGTTAAAGTTTCTGCGCTTTTTACGCTCAAGGTGAAAGTGATTAGGATGTACAGAAAAAGACAAAAATGTTTGTTGCCGCTTATACCAATCACGACAACAATATTGTTCACTTCCTTGCAAGTATGTCCAATGAGAAATATAAAAGGGGAAAAATAACTTTATATATCCTGATATATTCAAGATATCGAAAAACTGAAAACAAATTTAAAAAAAGTTCACATTAATCATATGTACATATGTATATAATCGATCAATAACAAATTTTTTTTAAATGTGGGGAACCAGTAACCGTCCGACGATATTTATAAACAAAAATTCAACTATAAAAATTTATTAACTTTATTCACGTTTAAAAACAATCGATTATGTTCTGCATTCCACGTGAAATTACATCGTTCGGAAATTGTTGTTATAAATACATATTTGGAGTTCGATTGAATATTCATAGAAAGCTGACGTGTTTTTATCAATAATAAAATTGAAATAGATATTTAATTGAATTTTCAAATCAAAAAAAAAATATATATTTTTTATTATTTGGTCGACGAAATGGATAAACCTCAAATTGCCTCTGTTAAGCAATTAAAGAAACCTCCTGATAAATCTTGGGACAATCCTAAAGCTCAACTTCAAAAAACGATTGTGCACAAAACGTTCAGAAAAATATTACTAATGTGTCTGGGTCATCTTCAAATTCTCTTCATCGTTCAATCAATCATTGACTCTGATGTGTCTTTTAAAACTGTGTGTGAAGATAATTTTGAAATGGATTTACAGTTATGCCAAGATTTTTCTTTTCAACATTCGAATGATGACGCTATCTTAAGTTTCCTTTCTCAAGATGAAAATTGTGATTTGGCAAATTCTTCAGGTGATACTGATTTTGAAATTATTAAGAATAAATAAAACTTTTAAAAAAAAAAATTAAACCGACTTCAAAAATAAGCACTAAAAAGCTACAAATAATATAGATCTAGTTAAATAAAAGATTTTTATATATGTTACCTACAGTGCCGTTTGAAGTTGGTGCCATCAACATTAGTAACTAAGCACATACATATGTACATAAAAATTACTTGCAGTTTTTTACCGGTCATGTTCCTATGTGTTTAGTACCAGTATTACTGGCACCAACTTCAAACGGCACTGTAGGTAACATATATAAAAATCTTTTATTTAACTAGATCTATATTATTTGTAGCTTTTTAGTGCTTATTTTTGAAGTCGGTTTAATTTTTTTTTAAAAAGTTTTATTTGTAGCTTTTTAGTGCTTATTTAGAAATATGGTCCAGTTTTGTAAAAATCGATTAAGTAAAAACACGTGAAATATAGTAATAAATTTAATGGGGCGTGGCTACGCCCCTTTTTTAAAAACAAGATTGTGTATTTTTAAGAGTTCAAGGTGTGTGCCAAGTTTCGTCAATATTGGTTAAGTACAAGCACATGAAATATTATACTAAAATTTAATAGGCGTGCCCCGCCCACTTTTTTGAACGCAATTTTGTGCCTTTATTAAAGCTTAGGGTGTGTGCCAAGTTTCGTCAATATTGGTTAAATACAAGCACATGAAATATTATACTAAAGTTTAATAGGCGTGCCCCGCCCACTTTTTTAACGCAATTTTGTGCCTTGATTAAAGCTTAGGGTGTGTGCCAAGTTTCGTAAAAATCGGTGAAATAGAACCCTGTGAAATATAATATAAAATTTTAGTGGGCGTAACCCCGCCCATTTTTTTAAAAGAAAATTTTGTCTATTTTAGCGTTCAAGGTGTGTGCTAAGTTTTGTAAAAATCGGTTAAGTAGAACCACGTGTAATGTTATAATACATTTGAATGGGCGTAGCCCCGCCCATTTTTTCAACTCAAGAATTTTCTAATTACAAGAACCAAAGATGTTTGCTAGGTTGCGCAGCAACCAAATAAGTAGAAGATCAATAAATCAAATTTAAAAAATTGTGGGCGTGACCCCGCCCACTTTTTTCAAATGGGACCAATGGGAAGCTATACCCTCTCAGACAACAAAAAAATTTTTACAATCGGTCTAAAATGCACCGAGTTATGGACCTACATACCTAAAAAAAAATAGTGACGAATTGTTAACCTCCTTCTTTTTTTGAAGTCGGTTAAAAATGTAAAAGAAACAACCAGGGAGATTTAAAAGTCGATTTATCTAATTTAAGATCCTCAGAAATTGACGTTAGACCTAGTTGTAGTCAAAATAGATTTGCAATTTTTGAAGATTTAAATGTTGAATCCAATACAACTAATAATGTAAAAAGTAATCCTTTGACGAAAAAGCAGAAACATATTAAACAATTTTGCCCACCAATTTTTCTTTATCGCGTCAATATTAAATCTCTGGTCGATCAACTAAAAGTAAAGGGTATTGATTTCAAAATAGTAAATAAAAGCAATTCTAAAAGTAAACTTTATTTACACGATGTTTCAGCTCATTCAGAGATGATGCAGATTCTTAGGGAAAAAAATATTGATTCCTATTCATTTACTCCTTTGGAAATGAGACGTCAATCTTTAGTACTTCGAGGTCTTTATTTTAATTCTAATATTTTGGATATTGCTTCTGATTTAAACAAACTTGTTCCTGACACAATTCAAAATGTCTCAAAATTTAAAACACCTTTTTCCAAAAAAAATAATTTAGAAACCGGCCTTTTCTTAATTACTCTCAAAGAGGGTAAACGTTTAAATGATTTAACTGGTATTCGTTTTGTTTTAAACCAGGTAGTTACTTGGGAAAAGCCAAAGAAAAATCAACAAGTAGTACAATGTTATCGTTGTCAAAATTGGGGTCACATGGCTAAAAATTGCAACAGATCTTACGTTTGTGTTAAATGCTCTTCAGATCATGAACCTGGCAAATGTGCTTTTACCTCTGATGCAAAAAGTCAGCCATTTTGCTTTAATTGTCAATCTCTTGGTCATCCAGCAAGCTGGCGTGGTGGTCCTTCATTTAAAAAATATTTAGAAACCAAAAAAAAATTAAATTAAAGTTTAAAAAAAGAAGGATCAGATATTGAGTGATGCTTCTTTGGCTTTTAAATCAAACTTTATTGATCCTAATCGTTCTTTTGCAAGTCAGTTCAGCAATCAGTCTTCAAATAAACCTAATATTGTTAATGATTTCTTGAAATTAGCTAAAGTTTTATGTGAACCTGATTCATTAGAAATCAGAATTATGAATTTTATGAAGAATTTTAAATCTTTGTCAAAATCTCAGGCAATCTGCGAATGTAAAAGTCTTTTTAAAGAAGTTATATCATCATATGGTCCGTAATGCATTCAAAATGTTAACATTTAATGTCAGATCTCTCGTGGAGACAAGTAGAATATTAGATTTGGCAAATGTTCTTAATTCAAATAAAATTGATTTTGCTTTTATTCAAGAAACACATCTTAAATCAAAGCATAAAGTTTATTTAGATAACTACATCTTTATTAGAGACTTCACATCACAAGGTGTTGGTATTGCCATTAAAAAAAACTATTACTTTTCCAGAATAGAAATCTCTGACTTACTATTTCCCCATATTTTTATTGAGGTACGTATAACTATCAATAACATCATTAGAAAAATCTTAGTTGGTTCCGTTTATATTCCTTGCAACTTTAATTCTGCACAATTAGAAAATGGGCTTACAAACATTGCAAATTTCTCAAACGATTTTGATGCTATAATAATTGGTGGTGATTTTAATTCAAAAAATATCTCTTGGGGGGATAATTTGACAAATTTAAATGGTATTGCATTTTCAAATTGGTTAAATCTTCACTCACATTCATTTGTAAGACTTTGTGACTCTTTACCTTCTTATCCTAACGGATCCTCATTTTTATATGATTTTCTCTTAAGTTATAATATTGTTGATCTAATTAGTCCAAATTACAATATATCTACTCTTCATTCCTTCTCTGATCATTTTCCTCTAAATTTAAATTTGAAATTTCCTGAATTTGAATTTACTTTGATTCCTCCGCTTTCATACTCTTCATATAAAAATTCCAATTGGGATATTTTTAAGAACGATTTGACAACACTACTCTTAGAAAATTTTCCCCCTTCGGTAAGGAACTTAATGAATACTGAAATTGATTTTTATATCAATGAATTTACTTCGGCAGTGAATTATTGCTCTGATATTCACTCCGAGAAAGTTGAACTTAAATCAAGAAAATTTGTTCCTTCTGATTTTGTCAAAAAATTGTTTAAAATTAAATATAACTGGCAAAAAAATTTGAAGAATATCTATATATAAACAGACATAATGATCGTTACAAGCTTATTTCTAAGCAAATTCAGCTTTTGAACATATTGATTAAGGAACAAGTTAGCAAGGAGAATGTTAAACATTTTACTGAAATTCTAGAAAAAATTAAACCGGGTCCTCAAGCTCATCAGCAAATTTATAATGTTTTAGGCTATAAGAGAAAAACAAATATTGGTGATATTTCAGTTAATAGTTTAGTTATTGAAAATGATAGAAATAAATTGAATATTTTGAGAAATCACTTTTCAGAGGTCTATAGTGGGAATTCTTTAGACAGAGATTCTACTGATATAGATAACTTCTTATCTACTTTAGATCAGAACAACTTATTTAATTTTAGTGATTCTTTTTCTGGTTTAAATAATCAAAATTGCACTCGATTTATAAATTTAGATAATATACTCCCTCTTAGTAAAGAATTAAATAATAAGAAATCAACAGGTATTGATAACATTTCCAATTTTGTAATTAAAAAATTTTCGATTAAAGCATTTGAATTTTTAGTTATAATTTTTAATAACTGTATAAACAATGCATATTTTCCAAATAGTTGGAAAATTTGCAAAATTTTTCCAATCAAAAAGAAACCCAGTTCCATTGATATCAATAATTTGAGACCTATTTCTTTATTATCAAATTTGGGAAAATTATTTGAAAAAATCATTCGTAAAAAAATGGATCTAAATTTAAGTGATAATTATATTCCAAATTTGCAATTTGGTTTCAAAAAAGGGCATTCTACTATTGATGCTTTATCAAAATTCCAAAATGATGTCATTTGTAATTTGAGACAGCACTGTTGTACAGTTGCAGTTTCACTTGATATAGAAAAGGCTTTTGATAGAGCCATTCATAACGCAATTCTTTTTAAAATGTTCACCATTGGTTTTGATCATCACGTTATTAAACTTTTTAAAAGTTTTTTCGATAATAGACGTTTTTGTATACAATTAAATAATTCTTTATCTGAATTTGGCCAAGTTTCCTGTGGAGTTCCACAAGGTTCTATTCTAGCTCTTCATTTATATAATATTCTGATGTACGATTTCCCTCACAATTTTTTAAACTCAACTGGTATTCTTTATGCTGATGACTCTTTGATTTATGCTCATCATGAATCTCCTTTAAAAGCCCTTCATATCGTGTCAGGTCATTTAAATAAAGTTAAAGATTTCTATAATTTCTGGGGAATAAAAATAAATGCCTCAAAAAGTGAAGCAATTTGTTTGAGAAATGCCTCTGGAAAATGTGCCTATTTTGTTGTTCCTCAAAGTAAAAGATTAAAACTTGTTTTGAATGAAATTGAAATTCCGTTCAAAGATAAATTTAAATACCTTGGTATTTATTTCAATAAACTTTTTAAATTTAATGATCATGATAAATTCATATTAAATAAAGTTTACAGAGTGAAACAATGTTTGGGAAGAATTCTGTCCCATAAGTCTCTACCTGTTAAAACAAAATTATTAGTTTATAAAACATGTTTAAGACCAGTGCTATTATACGGGTTTCCAATTTGGTTTATTATTTCACCTACAATAATGAATAAATTTAAAATATTTGAGAGAAAGATATTACGTTCATGCGTTGGGAAAAATTTTGTTTCAAGAACGAAACGATTTTCAAACTCTGTTATTTATGGAGAGTCATCAATTACTCCTTTGAGCTGTTATGTCATCAAATTAATTGAAAATTATATCACCAGGTTACATTTTCACGAAAATGATATTCTTAAAAATATAATTTTGAATCAACGGGGTTTCAGTTGGACAAATACTCACTACCTTTCTCACCTTGGTTTGCAGAATGAATTGATTGTTTTCGCTAATTCGTCTCCGGATTTCTTTAATAAAACTTATCCGGGTTCACACAGAGGTTAATTGTAATTATATTTGGATTTTTTTGTTTGTATTTTTGTATTATTTTTTAATTAGTAGTTTTTAAGTCTTAATATTAAGTTTACGATTATTTTTTAGAAGCATACATTCACGAAACTGTTAGCATCGGGAGCAAATGTGTTATATATTAAAATCTTTTTGAAAATCTTTACATTTTCTGTTAAGTTTGGTACTGTATTTATCATGTCAAAGTTTTTAAGACATTACATTATAATCTTAAATGTTTCAAACTTATTATTTACCTTTTATACCCTATTATTTTACAAAAGTCTCAATAAATTAACTATTAACTATTAAATACATATTTCCAACAATTCTATGAAAATTCCGCACGTTTTACTTTCGCGTGGAATACATAACATCCCCTAATACTTTTCTGGCATCAAACTTAAATAAACGTAATATTGTTTATAACTTAATACACTTGTTTTTTGTTATTTTTAAAATTTCATCAAGAAACAAAAATGTTTGTTTCCTTTTGCTTTTGTTTGTTTATGTTCAAAAACATATGGTTTCATTTTACTGGATTTTACTGGCAAAAATTTGTCCAGTAAAAATTTGCATTTACTCAGTAAATTAACTGTCATTTTTCGCTCTCAATTCGCCCTCTCATTTACTGGAGGCTTATTCTGAATTGCGATGCGAAAATCAATGCGATGCGAAAATACACAAATGCGAACAATTGCTATTCTGTATTGCGATATTCGCAAAGTTGTTTTTTAACCGCATTTCAAATGCGAAAAGGTGGCAAGTCGGTATTCTACATTGCGAAAACAAATGTCAAATTCGCAAAATTTATTCGACAACAAAATAGCATTCGCAAAGTACAAACATGTAAGTGAAAGATAATATTTTATTTATTTATTCATCATATATTTATTATTTAATTCAAGGAAGCAAGCAATAAGACCATGAAATATGAATAAGCACAGCCAATTGGCAAGATGCCATTTGAAGACATCAAATGCAGGTCAGTCGGCAAATACTTTGTAGCAAACGCTAACCGAAGAACTAAATATCAATGGACCACCTATTAGAGAAGCTGCAGGATGGAAAAAAGTATGAAATATATAAACCAGTTCAAAAATATTTCACTTCAACTTAAATTTCAGTTCTCGTTGTACCTTCATAGTGAACAGACGTATTAGCGGATTTTTTTTTTTTTACATACATAATAAAAAAAATCATACAAAAAAATATTTGTAGTACATAATATTCGTTGTACATTAACTTTGATAAATAAGCTTTTTTTGCTTTGCTAATATTTTTTTACATAGACAGTAATAACTAAAACAAAAATAAAACAAAAACAACCGTAAACAAAATAACTCAAAGTGCCCTTGAGGAATACACTAACAAAGTGCCCTTGAGGAATACTCTATATGAGTACCTCAAAAACAAATAATTGTGAAGTGAGTGATAACGGCAGAAATGCCTATCTTACTGTGAGCTCTGATGATCTTAATGATAACAATAAAAAATCTGATGATATACTTATTGTGAGTTCTGATGCTCTTAATATAAACAAAATAAATAAAAAACCTGATGACAGACTTTTTTTAACGGCTAAGCCAATTTTTCGTCAGCGATCAACTTCGCTTTGTCCAATGTCAACTAGTGATTTGTTAACATTACAGTTGCCTACTACTTCGTCATTTAAATCAGCGATATCATCCGATTCAGGCTCGTGTTCATCACTTACCCAAATTGTCAATATAAATAAGAGTAGCCCAAAACCCAAGGTCCAAGTCGGAATGGACCGATATATAATGGTGGGAAAGCGCGGGCGAAGCCCAAATTCTAATAAAATTGCATCTGCTTCAAAGGTATCTAGGGATAACAGCGCATCCTCCACTAATCGTTTTCAAATATTGCAAGATGACAACGACACACCTGATATATCTGAGAAAAAAACCTCCAAGCCGCCACCAATATATTTGAGAGAAAAAAATTCAAACGCTCTTATTAAGAAATTAATTTCGGTCATTGGTGAGAAAAAATTTCACATTGTTCCAATAAAACGTGGCAATATCGATGAAACGAAAATTCAAATTTATGACGAAACAGATTTCCGTAAAATGGTTTCTGAATTTGAAAAAAATAAAACAAGTTTCTACACATACCAGCTCAAGAGTGCTAAAGGCCTGCAGATCGTATTGAAGGGCATAGATTCTTATGTTGTTCCCGAAGAAATAAAAGACGCACTCGTCCTCCAGGGATTCAAGGTAAAAAATGTTTCAAATATAATAAATAGGGAGAAGATCCCCCAGCCTCTATTTCGCGTTGAACTTGAGCCGAATGATATAAAATTGAGAAAAAATGAGACGCACCCAATTTATAATTTAAAATATCTTTTATACCGAAAAATAACAGTTGAAGAACCACACAAGCGTTCTGGATCCGTACAGTGCCATAATTGTCAAGAATATGGCCACACAAAAACTTACTGCAAATTACCTACAGTTTGTGTTATTTGCGGTGAATTGCACGGTACTGCTAGTTGCAATAAACCGAAAGATCAAAGTAACAAAAAATGCAGTAATTGTGGAGAAAATCACACTGCTAACTACAGAGGTTGTCGTGTATATTCTTTCGTTAAAAAGACAATGGGGCAAAAACCTAAAGTAGCTCCAGCACAAACAGCAAACACTTACTCCGCCACTCTTGCCCAAGTGAGCCAACCAGTTAATTCACGTGTATCGTATGCCGATGCTGCAAAAACAAGCTCTATTCCCACACAAAATGTTTCACGGCCAAATACTTCAATAAATACAAACTCAGGCTTTAATTTTAATCGCCTTGAAGCTACTATTGAAAATCTGGTGCAAACTATAAACAATTTTACAACAAGTATGACTAGCATGATGCAAGAAATGCTGCGAATGCAGAATACTCTGCTTCAAGCAATACTTAATAAGCCATGAACACGTTAACAATATGTTTCTGGAACGCAAACGGCATTCGCCAACATAAAAATGAACTTGAGCACTTCCTCACGGAAAAAAATATTGATATAATGTTGGTCTCTGAGACTCATTTGACTTCGAGAAGCCTTTTTAAAATTTATGGCTACACCTTATATGATTCAAAGGACCCGAGAGGAAGAGCATGCGGTGGATCAGCAATTTTAATAAAGTCAAGACTCAAGCATTATATTATTGACAACATTTGCGAAGAACATTTACAAGCAACGAATATTTGTATCGAAAATTTTTGCACTAATTTTGTCATATCATCAATTTACTCCCCTCCTAGGTTCGCAATTACTGAGGACCAATACGAGAATTTCTACAAATCCCTTGGCCCTTGCTTCGTAGCAGCTGGCGACTACAATGCAAAACATACGTTCTGGGGTTCGCGTCTTATTACACCTAGAGGTCGGGCATTGTTCAACATAATTTCAAAAATGGGCTTGGACGTCATTTCGAGTGGGGAGCCCACTTACTGGCCTACGGACATACAAAAAATTCCGGATGTTATAGATTTTGGAGTCATGAAAAATATTTCTAGGGAATTAGTTCATGTTGAAGCGTCTCAAGATCTTTCCTCCGATCACTCTCCCACGATCGTTACAATTTGTAGCCCACTAAGTAGTGACTTACCTCACCCGTATGTGAAGACGATCAACCGTGTTAATTGGCTGGGGTTCAGAAAATATCTCAGTACTCATTGTACGGAAAACATTATACTAAGAACATCCGAAGATATTGAATTTAACATTGGCAATCTTATCAAAAATATAAAACAGGCTGCTGAACATGCGACTACCTCCTACCCGCAGACTGGATTTAATAGAATTTATTCTACGTCTTGTAAGTGAAAAAAGAAGAGCTAGAAGGGAATGGCAACAGCACAGATCACCACAACATAAAATCAGATTTAAAGAGTGCACTAAACGACTCCAAGACTTGCTTGCATTTGAAAAAACTGCATTTTTTAAAAACTATCTGGAAGGTCTTGATGCCACACCAGCATCTAATTACTCCTTGTGGCGCGCTGCTAGAAAGCTTAAAACACCTGTTGCGTTTAAACCACCTCTGCGTACATCTACAGGGGGTTGGGCAAGAAGCGATACTGAAAAAGGTAAACTATTTGCTGAGCATTTAAAATCAGTATTTACCCCTAACTCGTGTACTGGTGTTATTGATTTGCCGAATGTAGTGGCGCTACCCCCTCGACCCATAAAATTTAGAACGTGTGATGTACAAAAAGTAATTGCTGAACTTAACCCGAAGAAAGCTCCGGGTATTGATGGAATTAGTAACCAGATGCTAATAAAGTTGCCTCGTATTGCAATTAGAATCCTATTATTTATTTTTAACGCCATTTTACGACTGGAGTATTTTCCAAATAGCTGGAAGCTTGCCAAAGTTAAAATGATTCCAAAGCCGGGCAAAGACCTTACCAAGGCTGAGTCATACAGGCCAATAAGTCTGCTATCAACAATGTCAAAACTTTTCGAAAAACTGCTCATGACAAAATTGTCCCCAATTCTAGTTAGTAATGGGTGCATACCGGACCATCAATTTGGTTTTAGAAGTCAGCATAGCACCATCGAACAAACTCATAGATTGGTTCAATTTATAAGAAGAACATTTGAAGAAAAGAAGTATTGTTCTGCGCTGTTTATCGACGTTTCTCAGGCATTTGATAAAGTGTGGCATGAAGGTCTTATTTTAAAATTGAAATCATATTTACCAATAAATTTTCTGAAGCTATTAGAAAGTTATATTACTACCCGGAAGTTTACGGTTGTGGAAGGAGACTTCATGAGTGTGCCCGAATCTATATCATCCGGTGTGCCACAGGGGAGCATACTGGGGCCAGTTTTGTATTTGATTTACACTTGTGATATGCCTTTGAGCAGCAATATTCATACATCTACGTTTGCCGATGATACAGCCTGCCTTAGTATGCACGAAAACCCTCACGAGGCTTCCCGATATCTACAAGAACATATTACACAACTGGAACTATGGTTAAATTTATGGAGAATCAAAGTAAACGAGCAAAAGTGTGTCCAGGTAACATTTACCCTGCGAAGAGATACTTGTTCCCCTATTCGAATCAACAATCAAGTTGTTCTTCAACATTCACACGTAAAATACCTTGGTATACACCTTGATCGACGGCTTACATGGAAGCCCCATATTGACTCAAAGCTAACACAAATGAAACTGAAATTAACTCAGCTACATTGGCTGATTGGTAGAAATTCTTCACTCAGTCTAGATTGTAAACTTTTAATATACAAGACGATTTTGAAACCAATATGGTGCTACGGAATACAGTTATGGGGCACTGCTTCAGCTTCTAATGTCGAGAGAATCCAACGAAGGCAAAACAAAATTTTACGCTTAATAACATTGGCTCCATGGTATATAAAAAATTCAAATATACATCGTGATTTAAATATGCCACTAGTGACTGAAGAAATTGCAAAATACGCTGGCAAATATTTAACAAAACTCGAGTCACATCCTAATCCGCTTGCCCGTAATATTTTGAACTTTACTGGACACATCCGCCTAAAAAAGAGGGACACATGGGCTCTTATTCATAGCACTCCAGATGGGACTTCTTGAAAATACTTTATTTTTTTCCTTTTGACTATCACTACTTATGTATTATATATAACTATTACTAAGCTTATGTCCGACACTGGTCGGGCCTAATTATATTTTTAGATTTAAGATTTGAATACTTATTGTTAGTTCATATATGAAGATACAATAAATAAAAAATCATGCATTCAAAAAAAAAAAAAAAAAAAAAAC